>OY728145.1:1731578225-1734078225 GCA_963277665.1 Viscum album
TTTTTTAACCCACTCCATGTTTGTTTTCTATTATTTTTTAATGAAGTCAAAGGAAATATGCATGATTCAAATACATGATGTAGTAGAATATCCTGGAATGAAGGTGATGTTACTAAGAAACTGTAAGAAGAAGAATTTCTTATAAATAAGTTTTAATTATCAACAAGATTGAGTATAGATCTACCCAAACTGGTGTCTTTATATATTGGATGAGAATATTTAATAAGTATTTTGGATATATGTTGAGGCTTGTAAGTGAGTGGTTGTCATTATATATATTAAAAACTAAGTTGACTGGATACCATTAAAAGAAGATATTTCTACTATTTATAATGGAAAATATGCGAATGATCTGTTTAGATTCACAAGTATTAAAAGAATAAATTTTTCATTTATTCTATAATTTAATAATTACATCTCACAAATAATTAATTAATACCAAAACCAAAAAGTTTGGTGTCTTTTGATATTAACTACAGAATTTGTTCTATTAAAAAATATTTCTTCGACATCTCCTACAATATTATACACATATAACATTATTCTAAAAATATTATTGCATGCAATTACCTTAGGAAATGTGATACATTAGAACGAGTGGGCTCTAATGATCATTAATATAAAAAATTGTCCACAAATCATAAAGGTTTACTTCATAATCTTGCAAGAAAACACTATAACAGAAGAAATATCTGATTAAAAAGTACTTATGATCCTAAATGATAATAATAATTCATGATAGAGTAATATAAATCATTTAATTCAAACATATAATCATAAAAGTATCATTATTGAATACAAAACATATAAAATGTAAAGTAATAATGTGATAATAATTATAAACCATTGATGTATAACATAGGAATATGGAACAAACATAAGCATAAAAATCATAAAATATGTTAAGGTTTACCACCAAGAGAATAATAACATAGTGGGTTGGGTGTCACTACATATTTCCCATAACATAGTGGATCAGGTAATGCTATCTATATCACATAAGGGATCGAACATCGAAAGTTTCATCTCATAATTATCTAATGAGCTATAAAACTCTTCCCAAAGTATTGGAGGAAAATATTAGATGCACCCATAAAAGAATGATAAACTAGAAATATGTGTTCTATAGAAAATCAATAATATATCACATAATAAAAACCCTAAGTAAATATGAAAGGTTACATAACATTTTTAAATTGTATCACATAAGATGAAATAAATAATTAGTTTGGTTGATATCAAAAATTCAATCACCCAAAAGAAGAATATCATAACAGAAACCATAAAATGATTCATGAATTGTAACTCCATACAAGTTGGATATTTTAATGATATAGACTAAAGAATAAATTAAATAATAAAAGGAGATTTTAGAAAACATTTTCTATATTATCATAAAAAGAAGAATTTATAAGTCAATTTCAAAAATCATTTTTTAAGAAGGTGAAAAATAATATTTTTTGAAGAAATTAATTTAAATGAATCCTTAATAATGGGACCATAATAATAAATAAATTTAAATTAAATAACTTTTTTAGTGAAATATAAAAAATACACATAAGTTATAAAAAAATCGTTTTTTCACTTTTTAGGTTGTTTTAGGGAAAACCCAAATCAATTTAAGAGTTGTAAATGTTATTTTTAAAAAGAAATAAATCGAAATATAATGTATATAGAATATAATAAATACTTTGATTTTAAAATAATAAAATAAAACATTTTTTCTAATAAATAATATTGACATGTAGGATAAAGAACCAATAGAGAGGACTATAATTATTCTTAACAAATAAATATTTTTATGAAAAATTAAAGCCATCAACAAATAATATTTTTTCATGAAAATGTAATTTACCCAAATAGAAAGATAAAATATTATATTAATATATTGATTAAAGTGTATAACTAACTTCTAGTAACATATTCAATGAATAATGATTATGACCCAATAAAATAGTGATCAAGTTAACAAAACCCTTACATTTTAAAAAATATATTTTTTCAAAGGGAATAATTTATAAAACAATGGTAATTAAAATTAATTTGGAAAACCATGAATTAGTAATTATAAATAAACATATAGAAAACTAATGTAGAAAGATGGAATATGTGTTATGTAAAAAATCATTAAAAATGATTATAGCATAATAAAAGGATATTTAGTTAACAATAACTCGTTGTATATTTGGTAACAAATGAATCAAAATAATATGAAGTTAGGTCATGAAATAGACTTAAAAATCACATTACATAAACTTTAATTATATTAATATAAGTCAATTTGGTATTAATTAATCTATTTAAAAAAATAGTGCATAATATGAAAAATTCATTAATGAAGATATTTTGAGATGAAAACCCTTACATTGGATTCTCTCTTGGTCAGACACAGTATAACCTCTTATACAATAAATTTATATTTTTGATTCATATATTTCAGAAACCTATTTATATTTATTTTATTTTAAATTGTTTATTCATAATTTAGTATTACATATTTATTAATCATTCTTTGTTAATATTATTATCCTTTTGTTAATTATATCATTTGTTTTATACTAACTCTAGTATGAAGGTTCTAGTTGATGATCCTTTATTATGTGTTCATAACCTCCAGAATGGTCATAGAGATCACATCAGTGTTTTTTGTATAGTTTTTAACTCCAATGCTCATTTGATAGAAGTTATGGTGACAGTTCGTAAAGAGTGGTTAAAAACCCCTTTAGTGAATTTTGATTCAACAAAAAGAATTTATTTAATAAATGAATATAATTTTGGTATTTTTAAGACATTATAATTTTAATGGATTCAAAATATTATGAGGAACACAAGAATTAAAACTTAGTATTCTTAAGGAAGTGGTAGAAACCACTTCAACATAAGGGTTTTCAGTTACCAAATGTTAGTCAACTTCCAATGAGATTACACAATGGTCTAAATTTACTAGATTAGGGATTCAAATGGTCAACTATATAAAATAGTTGGGTTGGTTCACTCCATAATAGAATTTAAAATTCATATCCTTTTCTTTTATATGAAATAAATGTTTTAAGGTGTTCACCTATGGTGGTTGGATGAAAGTATGAAGCATGTAATCTTGGGTTTCCCATTTTTATTTTATTATTATCTATTACAATTCTTGTTTGTTAAGTGGTCAGAAGAGTGTATGAATGGTGAGTCATAGTAGTTGTGATTGGGGTGTATACAAATTCCTATTTTTTATTCTATAAGGAATCAGTATGTTTTGGTGGTTGGTGTTCACATCACAGATTAGTAGGTATGATCTTCCAATGAATGTAATTTATATCATCTAGTTATTGTTCAAAGTTTAGCTTATAAAAAAGTGGTATCCAAGCTTGGTTGGTCACCTTTGGAAACTCAATAATAATTCACTCTTTAATCATTAGTTTCTTATACTATTATTACAATATGTGAAGTTAGAAGAAGGAAAGGTTAGAATCGGTCAATATTTAGCTTATAATTCACTCTTTACTCATTTTACCAACCTCTATATAGGAAATCCTCAATATTTAGAAAATACAAGTTTTTTGTTGAATTCCAAGGTTTTTTTCATCCAAGATTTGAACCCATGAACCACTAAGGTATCAGAGCAACACTAGGATTTTAGGGAGAGCTCTACAAACCTGTCATTACTCAGCTAATCCTTTGGTGAGATAAGAACATTGTTCCCTATACAACTTTCTTTTTATTTATCTCTCGCCATATCTTGATGTATACAAGAATCTCTCCACTCAATTATTCATCTTAAATCTAAAATAAATAGGGTAGAAATACCCATAATAATTGAAGGGGTTATTGCAATTGCACAAATGATGTGTAAGGGTAAAAACCCACTAGATAATAATCAAATGCCACTCATGTAATTGTACTCCCATCCTTTCATAAACTTTATCCCTTTTACATAAGGGTATACCCACATGCGCACCACCCACATAAAGGTAAACCCTACCTTGTGTAAGGGTAAATCTCTCAATGCATAAGCTATATAAGGGTCACGTGAAACCCTTGGAAGGTTAAAACCAAAGATACGTAAAGGTTAGGGGACCTCATGTAAGGGTAAAAATAAGGATACCATGCACACATAAGGCCCTAGAGGAACTTATATAAGGGTAAAAAGAAAGAATCAATACCCATGTAAGGGTAAACCTTGGGCTATGTAAAGGCACCTAAAACTCACTTAATGATAAGAATGGCTCATAAAAGGGTAAAACTAAATACCATGTGAGGATGAAAACAAGGTAAAAGCATATTAAAACCCAAATTCAAAAAAACACATAAAAAGGGAAACCAAAACAAAACAAACATAAATAAAACATGAAAACTAATAAATATAAATCATATCCTTTAAATAAAAAATATACTAATTTTAAAATTGACCATGGAACAAGTCACAAAATGAATCATTCAATTTCCATCAGATTCAACCAAAACGCATATTTTAAATGATAAGAATCAAAAATGGTTATAAGCCCACAACCATTTTTTCAATTTGATTTCAATAAAATGATTCATTTATCATGAGCTCTGTGACTTATTTAACAATTATTAAATTGATATAAGTACAATTTCATTTTATGTACTTTCACAACACACCAAGAATTTAATTTCTAAAAAAAATTATCTTAAATAATGGTGATTGAAATTAAAAATATCTTTAGTAAAGACACTCATATAAATATTTTTTTCTATAGTAGTGAAAAAATTACACCTCTTTAAAAAAAATAGGTTCCAAAACACTACCATCATGCCAACTCAAATTAAAAACCTTCCCACATATTAATATTCCTATTAAAAATTCTATTTCATTATAAATCATTTAAAAACAATAGAAACCATTAATTTAATTTAATTTTTTAAAAAACATACCTATTATAAAAGAACGGTTTTCCCTCATCTAAATCACTTAAAATTTTCCAAATCTATTTTCCAAGAAGTAAATTTATAAAAAGAAGACAGAAAATTCAAAATAAAATAAGACTCATCAAAATTAAACTACAAAACTACCTTAAGAAAATCACCTCAATTGATCCCATACTTAAAATAAATGGGGTTAAAGTGACTATAGAACATATAAACGCTGTTAATGTCTATCAAAACCATTCCATAAAATCAATAGAAAACGTTAACAAAAATTAAGAAATATAAATACATCAAAACCCACCCCCCCCCCAAGATACATGGACTGTGTGTGTAGTTTATAGCTGATTCACCCAACCAATGTGGATTTTTATTACCCACTATAATTACCTTCTAAGTAATAACTTTACCGATGTATAATGTTGAATCAAAATTGAAACTAAAATTACACATCTTACTATTTTAACTTGGTAACTCAAGGTTTTATACAAGAGGTGGTTTTTTGACACCTACCCATGACATGCTGACTAAGTACAGGAAATCATATATCATGTCTACCTTGACTCCCCAAATATCATAAAAAAGTGGATTTTGATACCATTTGGTCACAAACCAACCCTATTAACCCTTTAACTGAGCACCTAAGCCAGCTCTTGGCAAGGTCTGAGGCATGTTCCTGGTCACCCTAGGTTGGTGATGAGCAAAGATACATCAAATGATACAAGTGGGAATGATTTATCCTGATAAAAAAATATAAGAAACAAAACTCCACCTAAAAATATAGCATTACCACTCCATTCATTGGTTGATCATGCAAACAAAATAAATTATTTCAGAATTAAAGAGAACTAAATAGAGCATAATCATATGGTACAACTATAAAACCAAAATAAAAACTCAAAAAATATAACCAAAATATTAATAAAGAATACACCAACATGATTCACGAATCATAATAAAATATTTTTTGATTCATTATATGTTAGATAAATAAAATTGAAAGTTAAAACAAGACCTTGATCGCCATCTCCATGTGCCAGGTCATGTATCCCTATACTTAGAAACACCACCATAACTAAACAAAAAATCAAAGATCGACTACAACAACCCGATGAAACTTGAACTGAAACTCAAATGATAATAGGCATTAATAATAAGACAATTAGGAAAACTACCCACACTACATTCATACCCATTAAAAGAAAGGAATTTTTAGCTAGACCTAAAGTTGAACTATAAAAGTTTTTTTCTTTTTTTTCAAAACAAATCACACCCATTTATTAGTTGAATTCATTTTATTCAAGAAAACAGTATCCTATAAATTTATAATAAATCAATGGATTTTAAAGAAGAGATGATGATTGTAATAAAATATTATATTTATAACAATTCATTTGAAAAATAATCACATTTTTGGAACAAATGAAAAAATATAACCCACATTTTATTACCTATATTAAATTTCTATTAAAATTAATAAAACAAATAAATTTTCCTTTTGGAATGAAAGGAAACCCATAATAAAAATTATATAAAATAAAAAATAGATATATAATTTAAATAAAATAAAATAAATGTTTGAAAGTGATTTCAATATCATGAACTCATGAATGATAAATAATCAGATACATATAATGAGAAATGATATCAGAAAGTAAATAATGATTATGAACTAGATGTAAAATACTATAATATTTAAGATGATAATAGAAGAGAACAGAAAGAAAACAACATCATCTGAGTGGTCCTGAGGAACTAATCTCAAGGTCACCTAGGGAACTCATACTATCTCATGATCTAAACTATTCATATCCAGCTGTGTGTTCATGCTGCTAAGGTATATATTATCTTAGACAAGTGGCATAGTGGCACCCCAGTCGGTGCCCCATAACCTTGTCCAATTCTTCTAAGGAGTATATTCCCTTTGTGTAGTGTTATCTCAATGCCCCAGTTGGTTCTCCAAAACTATATCATCCAGGACTAACACAAGTTTGATTAGCGTGGCATAATACAAAAGTTTGGTACTTAATCCTAGTCTTACCTACGTAAGATCAAAATGGATCCCATAATAAACTAATTGGAGTGTGTTTAATGAATCATAAAATCAATCATATAATATCTCAATGATTTACCAAAACTCCTCAAACCCCATTTCCAGAAAATTCCATATTTTTATAAAATCTTAAATCAACCCTCATTATTATTATTTTGAAACAAAATAATAAATCTCATTTCTTAAAAACCAAAAAATGATACAATACTCTAAATTATTTTAAAAACATCATAATCTTTTAAAAACACTTCCAAAACCCATTAAAACAAAAATATATAACCAATATAAATAAATAATCTCAAACTCTCATTGAAACTAAAAAAAAATTAGAAATTCAAGAACATCCTTTAATTATAAATTATTTTTCAAAAAAAGTGTTTCCACCGATGAAACCATTAGAAATATACATATGTTTATATGAGGAATATATTTTATGGCATAAAACATAAAATGCATTTTCATAGAAATACCACTAACCAGGAAGTAAATCTAAAAATTCAGTGAGGATTAGTTTATACTATTTACATAATTCTAAATATGTTCATAGAACATTTAAAAATAGACAAGAAATCAAAGGATTTAAATTTAATGGATTATAAAGCAAGTCACCAACCATAACTGATGGCCCACACCTTAATTCAAAACTTTCAATGAAATTTCCTAGGTCCCTAATCACCTGTACCAACTAAAACCAACACTAAAAAAATAAAATAATAATATGAAACCAGAATATCACATTGATAAAACTAACAGGAAACTCACCATACCACCCAATGATGTTGAACCACATGGAAAATGGGTGTGGTCCACTCCTTACACACATATGAACCTAAGATAGAAAAATTTACTAATTAATAATTATTAACTATTGGTAAATTAAATATATAATCATAAAAAATCATAAAAAGTAATTGAATATACATACCTTAAGATAAATGATAAATTGAGGCTTGAACATCCCCTCTCATGGCCTCCATTTCGAAGCTCAACCATAAACTCTAAAAACTATAGCCCAAACATGAATTTAATTAACTTTATACAAAATAACATTATGTTTATGAAAAAAAACATAAGGATTACGTAAAGGGGTGAGATATAGACATAAAGTGGAAATAATTCCACCCCTACCCACTGAGAAGATTCCAACACCACTGATAGAGTGTCATTCTGATCTGAATAGCCTGAAGGTCTTCTTTTTATTGATTGCTGATAACCCCCTTTCAAGGGATGAGGTGGAACCCTTAAAAGGCCCATATGAATATATATTACATAATTTGTAGGTCTTAAGAAATATACAGGCTATAACTTCAGAGAACTTCTCCTCCTCAACTTCTTCATCATGAGGTCATCTCACCACCTTCGCATGGATAGTTCTGCTAGTCTACATATACAAGCACAAGACAGTCCAAATATAAAATTCCATACCCTCTATTCCTGAAAAATCCATTTAATCTTCTTCTCTAGTAAATGTGCGTGCTCTGATTCCTCATCTAAAGTCTGCTCCATGTAGAGTCTACATGTTTGTTAAGCACAATTTCAAGTGGATCGAAGTCTTTGAGGTGGCCTAAAGGTCATTAGGTTTCCCAAAGGCCGTTAGGTGTCCTGAAGGCCTTGAGGTGGCTTGAAAGACTTACTCCCCCAAAGTCCTTGTGTGGCCCGAAGGCCTTGATAGATTGGAGGCCTAAACTGGCGGCCTAAAAGTCCAAACGGATGAATAGTTCCAGCTCTATAGTACTAAATAGTGCCTACTACAGTACCCACTCTAGTATTGCTACAGTACCCGGGAAATTATGTCTCCACCTGGTTTTGAACTTGGGTCTCTTGGATGCACTTGTCGAGTCCTCCCCAACTCGACTGAGGCTCTTGTGCATTGTCATTCTGATGAATATCAATGTAAAAATCGATGACAGAGGTTGAATAAAGATTTATAGAGAGAAAATACAGAGTGGGGAAGATATAGATATAAAAGGGGAATTGATTTCACCCATTCCCATTCCTGGTTTCACCTCACACCCCCTTACCTCAAGTACTATGTTTCTTTTATGTTATTTCCTTTTAACAATTTTACCCCTTTTTATTTTTTATTTATTTTTTTCTGAATCACCATAATATTACCAACTATGCATCCACTAATTTCATTATATATATGTTTTTTTACTTCTTTTCACTCAAGAACATCGCATACCCCTCCCATTTTTTCAACCTACTCATTCCTATAAAATACCCCTCATGATCCACTAATTTAGTTTTTTTATTTTAATTTTTAATATTTATATGTTTTTTGTAAGAATCTCTTGCATCAATTTTTATGTTATTTTTTTCCTTTAATTTTTTTATTTCAAACACAAACACAAATTTCAAAATAGTATTATTATTGTCATATCATTATTGTTGATATTTTTAAATTAATAATAATTTATTAAACCTCATCTGTATATACCTATATATATGAATTATGTTTTCATTTATTTAATTTTTCAACATAAATATTGATATAATGGTTATTATTTCAATTTACTAAGAAAAAAATCATTCAGAACAATATTTATTTTATTAATTATCAATTTAGATAATTTCAAAATATACATTAAGTTTTAACTCATTCAAATTTTCTTGAATTTTCCCCAACCTGTAATGGAATGGTTAATTATATCCTTCAAACTATAAAAACATTCTGTCCTCAGAAATTCACATAGAATTCCTAGGAGGAGAAATACTTATATAATAAGGGACAATACCATATATAAAAAAATCAAGCAAATTCTTCAAAATAATAAAGATCAAAACTCCATTCATTGTAGGGGTTATCCCCCCATGAAAGAGACTTCATCATTTTATAAAACCAAATACCACCATGATAAAAACCAAACATGATATATCACATAAAATAGTATAACTTTCAAAAAATAACTATTTTTTACATATAAAATGTTCCAAACATCTTAAAAATAAGAAAAATGATAAACAAAAATAATTTTCTTTAAATAAAAATTCTACTCATTTTAAAATTGACCAAGTAACAAGTCATAAAATGAATCATTCAATATCCATCCCATGCAACCAAAACCAACATTTTAAATGATAATAATAATAATAATGGTTATAATTCTACAACACTTTTTCAAATTTTATTTCCACTAAAATAAGTCACTTATCCCGATTTATGAAACTTATTTAGTGATGATTTAATTGAGGTAAGTCCCATTTGATTTTATGAACTTCAACCACACACTAAGAATTTGAGTTCTCAAAAACAACACAAAAAGAAAATTCATCTTAAATAATGATGTTTGAAAGTCAAAATCCTTTTAGAAAAGGCACTTATATAAATATTTTTTTATATCTGTGAAAAAACTTTACACCACTTTAAAAAAAATTGGTTCCAAAACACTACCATCACACCAACTAAAATTCTAAACTTTCCCACATTTTAATATTCTCATTAAAAATATTATTTATTTATAGAACACATAAAAATAAGAGGAAACATTAATTTAATTTATTTATTTAAAACTCTTCTATATTATACAAAGGAACAATTTTTTTCTCTTTAAAATCAATTAAAATATTCCTAATCTTTTTTTAAAAAAGTTCATTTTGAAAAAGAAAACACAAAAGTCATAATAAAAAACTAAGACTCAATGAAAGTAAACCACAATAATACCTTAAGGAAATCACCTCAATTGATCCCATAATTAAAATAAAATAGGTTAATGTGGCTATAAAACATATAAAAACTATTAATATCCAATAAAATCATTCCATAAAATCAATATAAAATATTAACAAACATCAATAAAAGAAAATATATTAAATCTCACCACTCTAAGATACATGGATTTTGTGTGTAATCTAAAACCCATGCTCCCTACCCTTATAGCTAATTAATACCCATTTTAAATTTTTTTTAAGTATTAATTATACCAATATAGGATTGTGAATAAAAATTGAAACTAAAAGGAAATATCTTACCAACATACCTTAAATACTCAATGTTTGGTTGGAGAGGTGGTAATTTGAAACCAACTCATGTCCTACTTCCTGAGTTCTGACAGTCATGTATCATGACTTCCATAACTCCCCAAAGAGATAAGAAAAAAAATATTTGATACCATTTGGTCACAAACCAACCCATGTCACCCTTAAACTGAACACCCGAGCCATCTCATGGAATGGACCGATTTACATTCCCAATCGCCCCAGGTTGAGAACAAGTGCCAAGGCATAAAATGATACAAGTGGGAATAATTTTTTCTAATGGAAAAATATAATCATAAAACCTCCAATTATAAATATGGAATGACCACTCCATACATTGGATGGTCACACAATGATAATAAATAGTTTCAAAATTAAGCAGAACCAAATAGGGAATAAGAATAAGGTATAACAAAAAACTCAAAATAAAAACTCAATAAATATAACCAACATCTCCATAAAGAAGATACCATCATAATGAGTGAACCATAATAAAATCTCTAATGTGTAAATATATATTATATAAATAAAATAATTAATTAAAATAAGACCGCAATAACAATCACCATGTGAAAATCTAGGTATCCCTCAACTTGAAAGCACCATTATACTTAAATCATAACTTAAATATTGAATGAAAAAAACCAAAGGAACCCGAAATGAACATCAAATGATAATAATAATTTATAGGAATACTAGTATGTAACCTCTCCACACTTCATTTATAATTTTTTAAAGAAATTCATTTTCATGCTTGTTTCGTCGGTTTTCCAGCTTTCGGGCCTCGAAACACCCAACGGCTCCGTATCCGATGATGGAATGACCTGTTTTCCAAAGGTAGGCATTTGCTGGATGGTCTGACCAGCGACACTTAAGAACTCACATTGGTCGAGAGGATGGGAATTCGGACTCATCACACCCCTTTTGGGGGGGTATTGCCTATTCTGGGACTCTCTTATAGATTTAAGATATATTCATATGTTTGCGAATCTTTGGTTTATACCCAAACATAGTATCCACGGATTCAACCCTGGTGGGCAATGGTCAACTGGAAGCAGGGGTTCGGAATCATTTATGCCCGAGATTCACCATCCCTCGTTGGATTAATGACCCTGAAGAGTCGGAACTTTCTTAAGGAAGTACTAGGAGTGGTGCGGTGAATCGACGTGGAGAATAGTCGGATCGACTGGTTGTTGGGCTTGACCTTAGGGAGGTTTTCTACATACCCTGCCTAGGAGGCAGGGACCAAAGTCCACGTAGTTCGCCTAGAAGCGTCGGAGAACCGACGTGGATATGGACCCTGGGGTCCGATGGTGATCGGGCTTGAACCTCTTGGAGGCTCCCTACGTATCCTATCTAGGAGGCAGGGATCAAAGTCCACGTAGTTCGCATATACAGTTTAACGTCATGCTGGACGAGGGTGGAACTCGACATGAAGAAACGACTGAGTGGTGGGCTTGATCCTCATGGATTCTTCCTACTTATCATGCTTTGACATGGATCAAAGTCCATGTAGTTCACTCAGTGGGGCTTACACTCTGAGGAGGCCCATAAGAGGATGTCATGGTCGATGCTTACTCTAAGCTCACGTGAGTCATGCTCTATGTGAGAAACAAGAGGCAGCAAGGACCAGACGATCACTTCGCGAAAGGTGCGTCCGTGAGAAGTGGGGTGTGGCTTACGCATGGAGCGGCCCATAATGATATATTGGGGCTTACACTCTGAGGAGTCCCATAAGGTCGGGGCTTACTCCTAGGCAGATTCCTATAGTGTGATGGATTAGGGCTTACACTCTGAGGAGGCCCAGAGTGATGGATTGGGGATTACACTCTTAGGAGGCCCATGGAAACAAAGCTCAGCGGGAGAGGGAAAGAGGGTGCTCATGTGCCCATCTCCTATCTTGAAGTGCATGAGGGATTCCTTCTGATGGGTATTTTAACACCCCCGAGGAGCCCTGAACAAGTGGAGGGGCAGAAAGGGGACTCCTGAGCTCAGACTCCAAATTACTGTGGGAATGTGAACCCAGGAATGTTTTGGGAATCTGCTCAAGGGTCGGGGAAACCGCTTCTCCTCTACTTACCGTGGGTATTTGAACACAAAATGGAATGCTGATGCGCCTGAGGGTTACACCATACAGATCCGGTGGCTCTGGTGGAGGCCTCGGATCGGGGCCGATGAATAGGCCAATGAGGGAGTCATGGAGGATCGGGTCGGATTGGAGGGATCTTGTCTGGCTCGTGGAATGAGAACTCCAAAGGCTCTGAGGGGCCACACATATGAAAGAGTGGTGTCGCCCTTCGTGTAGGAAGGTGCTACATAGCTGGAGATGTCGTCCGTGAACCAGGGTGGTCTGCGAACTGAGGGGAATCCCATGAACCAGGGTGGTTCGCGGTCTGGTAAACATCTCATAAACCAGGGTGGTTCGCAGTCTCGTGAGCACCCCGCGAACTCGGGTGGTTCGCGGCTTCGGGTTTGGCCCGTGTACCAGGGGGTACGTAGAGGGGTCCACGCGAGCAGTGGTGGCCAAGGGCGGTGTTGATCGGGGGTATGTCGGTTGAGGCTCCGCCCATGTAGGAGGGTGCTACGCAGTACAGTGGATCAGAAAAAAGGCATAAACTCCCTGCTCCACAGGGAGTGCATCCGCGAAGGGGCCTTGGTTCGCGGTTTCCTTTAGTTTGTTATTTTAGGTTCGTGGTTCACCAAATTATTATGCATTTTCTGATTCATTACTAGTTTGTTCATAGGTTTATACCTGCTCGGGTTTGCGAACTGGAACTTCACTATTTCGAAATCCTTAGCCTTCCTTCAAAATCCTTCCTCCCGAATCTCATCGCTCTTCTCTTCCTCCTCCTTCGAATCGTCCGAATCTGAATCCCGTTCTCCAATCCCCTTTTTCTTTCCCCATTGGTCTCCTTTTATAGAGTTGGGAAAGGGATGTATCTGTGTCTACGCGGCACCTTTTTACGGAGGCCCATAACTGAATACCTGGTTCACAGATGACTTGGTCAATCTGCGATTCGCGGTGGGTATTGGGCGCTCTTCTCCCCCCCCCCCCCCCCCCCCGTAAACCGAACTCATGGAGTGCTTCGCGACCGCAGAGGGTTTCTCCTCCATTCCGCGAACGAAAGTGGATGCGGCTTGAACCGGTAGACGTGTTCTGCGGTTGGGCGGTTCATAACGGTGAACCGGATCGGTGCCCATCCTACTTCGCGACCACGGAAGATCTCCGCCTCCATTTCGTGAATGACAGCGGTTCACAGAGGGGGTGCTTCGCGTTTTCATGGGACCGGTCCGCGGGCCAGTTTTATTGTGTCCCTTCTTTTATATTTCTCCATTATTTACCAATTCTTTTGGGGAATTTTGGTAGAATCTCCTTTTCGTATTTTTCAGGACCCTACAATGCTATATTTAAGAAACAACTATAAAAGAAAGTTTCTTTATTTTTTTAAAAAAATAACACTCGACCTTCGCATAAATTATTTTTTTTAGAAAATAGTTTACACAATCATTTATAAATAAACATTGAAAATTTTAATAAGGTATTATGATTATAATAAAATAATATGTTTCTCACCATGCCTTTGAAAAATACACACATTTAGCAACAAATTAAAAAAAACATAACCAACTTTTTACTACTTCATTTAAATTTCCATTTAAAATACTAAATCAAATAAAAAATTTCTTTTGGACTAAAATTAACCCTAGAAGATAAATTATTGAAAATAAAAAATGGAAACATAATTTAAATAAATTAAAATAAATGGATAAATGTAAATAGTTGCATCATTCACTCAAGAAGAATAAATAAATAGCTACATATAAATAGAAATGATATCTGAAATAAAATAAAGAGAAAAAAACTGATTGTAAACTGTAATAATATCTAAAATAAAAATATAATATAATCTAAAGAAAACAACAACAAGATATTGGACCTAAGAAATTAATCTCAAACCACATAAGACCCTTATACTATCTCATTATCTCAATAATTCTTATTCAATTGTGTGTACGTTCCACTAAGAAGTGCTTGATCTTATCCTAGAGGCATGTATACACCCATGTCAGTTCCCCACAACCATGTCCAAAAACACTAAGTAGTATATTCCACTACCTTATCATTTTATTATCAAAATAGGTTTTCACCAAAAAAAATCATCAAAGTCCTATACATGTTTGTTTAGTGTGGAAAAATTAGAAACATAATACTTATGTTTCTTACCCAAGTGTTAAAGGTATCCCATAATAAAATAACTTGGGTGAGTTTCATGACTCATAAAATAAATCATATAATTTATCAATGATGTACCAAAAAACCTCACACCCCTTACTAAGAAAGTCAAATTTTTTATAAAATCTTTACCCAACCTTTAAAAATATTTTTTTTCAGGAAAAATCATTAATTCCATTTCTTAAAAACCTCTCATTGAGATAAAGATCTAAAATACTTTGAAAACAGCATAACCCTTTTAATCCTCCAACAAATCCCATTCAAAATAAAATATCTAAATGATATAAATAAATCATATTAAATTTTTATTGAAATATAAAACAACTTTAGAAAAATCAAGAATATACTTTTCTTATAAACTATTTTCCAAAAATAATAGTTTCCTCTACTAAAAACATTTCAAATTAACACTATGTTTACATGATGAAAATATTTTATGACTTAAAACGTAAAATACATTTTCATAATCATACCATGGACCATAAAATAAATAAAGAAATTATGAGAGGATCATTATGAATAATTTATATAGTTCTTAATAAGTTAAAAGAACTTTTAAAAATAGATAATCAATCAAAGGTTTTATATGTAAAGGATTATTCAATGACTCACCTACCATAACTGATAGACCACACCTTAATTCCAATCTTAAAGAAACATTTACTAGGTCCTGGAGTACTTATCTCAATTACAACGAATTCCTGCTATGGGAGGGGAGGTCTTCCAAATTGATATGGACTCATCTTCAGAATCTTCTAGTGAGTTTAAGGAAGTAGAGATTCCAGAAGATTATTTCAGATCCTCTTCATAGAAGGTACATAACACCATTATAGATTTAGAAGGATTTGTCAAGCATACCCGGAGGATGCACTCAAGAAAATACTATTCCAACATTCCCATTCCTACGATAACTAGTTCCACAAGTAAAGGTAAACCTATTTCAAAGACATGTAAAGGTGCTTCAATGCTCGCAAGAGATTATGTCAAACAAAAAGAGGTTCTTCAGGATCACCTTGTGGCTGTTGACCCTCCCCCAGTAGAGTTTGCACATCCTCTTGGGTTGTAGAGTGAGGATGTGCGACCGTCTCATCCTCCTGGGCAGCAGAATGAGGTGGTTACTACTTTTGACTCTCAATAACAGATTGCTTTAATGATGAATCACATGGATCTTTTTCTTCACTCAAATGAAGAAATGGTGGGGAAATTCATGGATATTAAAGCACCATAGGAATTCATCAACCAAATTTTGGGGAAAATGCTTAGAGTGGAAATGAAAAAGGGGAAAGGTAAATGGATTGATCGTCAGAACGGCATCTTGATTAGCGGCTTCAACATCGGGAAGATTAACTTAGAGGAATATATGTAGTCTTGGGAAATCTTGGCGGAACATTATAAAGACATCTGAAGGGACGATCCTAGAACTTAGGTAAGCTCTATTCCCTATATAATGTTTATAGAGTTTGATTCTAATCAACTCAAATTTTTCTCTAACAAAAATTTCATATCTTTTGGGGCTTAAAATTAACTGCTGTGAGGGTTCCCACTTCCTTTTAAAAGTGTCTGGAAATAAAAAAAAATGGTATCGTGGAAGTAAGGAAAATAAAAAATAAATAAACCTAACATCTAAAACAAAAAACTCACCTTGAAATAACCAACCCAAAACTTATTGGATAACCCAATGATGTCGAACTATAAAAGAAAGTTTTATGGTCAACTCCTGATGTGCATCTTTACCTAAGACCTATAAAATTATTAATTAATACTTTTGAACCAAAGATTAATTTAATATAAATTCATAACAAAACCATAAAAAAATCTATAGAGTGATGTACCTTAAGAGAAATGATAAATTGAGGCCTAAATATCCCCTCTAGGTATCTCTTTTAAAAGGAACAACCAAAAACTCCAACATCTAGAACATGAAATTTGAATTTAATTAATTTTTTAAAAATTCATTGATTCTTATGAAAACAAATTGACTTACTTACTATGTTGTGATATACAAAAGGGGACATAATTTCATCGCTACCCACACTTAGTCCCACCTTCACACCTTAGGTATTATTTTTGAGTAATTTTTTTATTTAAATAATTTTCCCCCTTCTTATTTCCTATTTAATTTTTTCTAAATCCCCTATATAGAAAATATGATCATCCCTCCATTTCACATTTTATATATTTTTATTTTATTTTTCCATTCCTTTCACCCATACAAACCACATAACCCATTATAATGTTTTTCATACCAACCTTTCCTATACAATACCACCCACAACCCTCTTATATTAGTTTTCTATATTTTTTTAAAAAAATATATGTTTTTTCACAAGAATATATCACCTACCTTATTATCTTATTTTATTTTATTTTATGTTTTTTAACACAAATAATTAAATTCAAAAAATAATATTATTATTACTATTATAATTATCCCAATATTATAATTATTTATAAATTAATAATAATTCTTAAAACCTCACATATATATAATAGAAAAGTTATAGATTCGTGCAAGATTAGTCCTAACAAACTATTATTAAAAATAAAAAAAATAGTGGGGTTAAAAGGAGTGTTTACAAAATTGAGTGTAAATTTCACCATGTACGTACGCTTTCATGAATGATAATAAAAATACAAGGATCACAAAGGATTGCATAGAGCTAGCCTCAGTTATAACACTCTTTAAAAGCATATATGCTACATTATTTTCCTCCATATAATAATGTGTAATATAAAATTTGATTTTTTTAATGCCCTAGAGAAATTCAGTCCAAGGATGGATCAATTTCTATCGAATATTCCATGTTTTATCCTTCATTGCCTCTATCGATGGTGATGAATCGAACTTAATCCAAAGAAGGATCCATCCATAAAAAATGAATAATTTATAGCCTTGATCATAAACCTTAATTCATATCCATATGTTATACCATTAAAAATATAGTGATATAAGTAACCTTTGGAGGAGACCATGATGGATGAAGAAGGCATCTCCATAACCTAGGGGTCCATGAATTCTTGAGGTTGCACCGTCAATGTTCACATTTATCCATAATGGAATGGGGGAATCCATCAAATGGAGTTCAAAACTAATGGATTTATAATCCTTCTAGAAACACCAAGAAAATATATAATAATGAGTTTGATAAGTCATTCTTCATTGGGATCATTTATATGGTGGATTTTGGAAAAACATCCTTTTGGATGGAAGTGGTATCCATATGTGTGGAGAGCAGACGATTGTCAAAATATAGTATGTTTATTTCATTACATATGTAATTAATAATATAATATTTAGATGTGATGATAAGTTTATAAACTTCCTTGATATTTTAATAATTTGTTATATAGATGATTGGGTCAATGAAGTGATGACCTAATCAGAGATTAATGTCGAACATGCCAAAATTAATAATCCCATGGTATATAGGTAAAATCATAGGTGATTAAAATAAATTGAATGTTCTATACTTCTCATAAGAAGTGGTGGAAGGAAGGAGCAAGATGAAGGATTATTTTCTATAGAAAATCATGAAGAAGAATTCTCCCCTTCTAGATCCTCCAAATAATTAGTGATCTTGATGGCTGGATAAATAGATTCTTAAATTTCAAGTGTTGTGAAGTCATGTTAACATTTACCACACATTTAGATATGTATTATTTATTATCACTAAGCTTCCAAATATTTTTGTGGAATATAAAAAAGAGTTTCCCTTCCAAGATAGTCATATTTCTTTAATTCCTGAATGATGTGTAGGGAAAAAATTCATTTAGATCAGTGAAATTGGAGTTCAAGTCAACAATGGTCATTTGTTTTATATTTTTAGAGACCTCCATTATTTCATTCAATGGCCTAGTGAGCCGATGGGTTCTCCAGCAGTTCATATAGGACATATTGAAAATAATAAATGTGTTTCATATAACATAGGGAACACAAAAAAAATTCATTTATCAATTATCAATTTAAACAATATCAATATATTATTTAATTTTTAACTTAATAAGATTTTCTCAAACTTTCACTAACTCATAATGATGTGGTTTTTAACATATAACATATATATGTGGTACAAACATTATCATAGAAATCATAACATAAATCATGTCAAATAACTAAGACCATAAAAATATAGTAAATCAGGAATCAATAATTATCTCTAAAAACATATGAATTAGGTTTCACTAATTATGTTATATATTGTATGAGAATCACAACTCTTGTCTATTAATTATCCCCTGAGATATACAACTTTATTCAATGAATTAGAGAGCTATATCGGACCCATCAATCGCATAATGATAAACCATAATTATATATTCCAAATGAAATCATTCATATATCTCATCATTAAAAACCTATATAAGTAAGATAAGTTATATATCGTTTACAAATGCCATCTCAAAAGATGAAATCAAGAGTTAGTTCAGTTGATAACAAAAATTAAATCATCCAAAAGAAGTATATTAAAAAATAAATTAGAGGTTCATTCATGAAACATAACCTCACATGAGATATATATTTTTTATATAGTGTAAAATTGATTTAAAATCACAAAAATATTTTCTATAAAACATATTTACCATTTTCGTAAAAAGGATAAGTTACAAGTCACTTTAAAAATACATTTTAAGAAATTGAAAATAAGAATTTTCAAAAAAAAATATTTTTATAAAACCACTAATAATGGAATAATGGTATGAAATAAAGTTAAGGTGACTTAATGTGAAGTGTAAGATAAAAAATACAAAAAAATTAAAAAAAATGTCTTTTCATGCTTTTTATGTAATTTTTTAGAAAACCAACATTGATATATGAGTTATAATATTTCATTTTTATTAAATGTGAAGAGACACATTAAGATTATAGGAGATAATACATATTAGGATTTAAAAATAAGAAAATAAAAAAATAGGTAATAATAAATATGGATATAGAGGAGAAATAGCTAAAATAAAGGATAAGAATTATTCTTAACAATGTCATATTTTTTTAAATGAAAAAATACATCAAAAAAGAATATTTATTCATTGAAAGGTAGTTTACCTAGAGATAAATTGAGAATAAAATATTAATATATAAATGATATAATATCACAAGAATAACATAGTCAACTAAGAAATATTATGACCAAAAATGGAAATTGAGTAAACAAATCTATTGAATTTTTAATAAATTTTGTTTTATAAAAGGAAATAATTTATAAAAAATGTGAACAAAAATTACTTTTGAAAACCATGAATTCATAGATATAAAATTTCATGGGGAAAAAAATTATATTTCAAGAAAAATATATCATGCGGAAAGCATTAAAAGAATGAGTATAACTTAATGAAAGGAAATTGAGTTAACAAAACCCCCTTGCATATTTGGTAATAAATGAATTAAAATAATATGAAGAAGGGATCATGAAAATGACTTTCCAATCAAAAGAAGTAAATTTTAATAAAGATAATATAATTTAAAAGGTTATTAAGCCCCCCTTATAAAAGAAAATTTGGTGCGTAATATAAAAAATACCTCAATGAAGGGAAATTAAGTTGAAAATCCCTTACCTTGGATACCCACTAGGACGGATGCACTACAACATCCTATATAAATATATTATTATTATTAATCTATGTCAAAACCATATTTATATTTATTTATTTTTCATTATTCATTCATAATTTTTTATTATTTGTTTATTAATTATTTTTTGTTAAAATTGATATTTAGTATCAATTGTCATGTTTGTCTATGTTAACATCATTATAGTGGTTCCTATCCTTGATACTTTATTATTATTTTATCACCTCCAAAATGTATATATAAATCTTATCGGTTTTTTTGATATAGTTCTGAATTCCAATCGTCATTTTATAGAAATTATGGTGATGGTTCATAAAGATCTGTTAAAATCCCCCCCCCCCACCCCCCAAATTTTTGATTTCATAAAAATATTTGATTTTATAAATTAATATACTTATATATATTTCCATTCAATAATTATGAAATGATCTTGAAATTTTAATTATAACATCATATTTCTAGTATTTAAATTTCCTTAATCATTCATGATATAAACATTATAACTTCGATGGTGTAGGATGTAGAACTGGCTAAAATAAGAACATATTATAATGAATAAATGAATAAGAACATGTTATTGTAAAACTATAATATCACATTTAAAAAATTCAAAAGGTTTTGAAATGATGTTTTTAGAGTGATATATAATATTGAATAATATATGCATGAAAAATATATAAAAGAAACGATTAGGTAGTGGATATTACTTACAATGAATACTTTAATATTCTCTTAGAGAGCCTTGTGAAAATAAAGTATTTGAAAACACTTCTTGTTAAAAAATGTTACCAAATGTAAAATATGATTATTATACTGATAATATGTGTAGACATACAACAAAAAAACGATTTAATGGTGTGTTGATGTGGGTAGAGTAGGGTCCTTTTATATGTTAGTTTGAGTAGAAAATTCATAAATTCCCATTCCTTAATGAATAAAAATGTAATTTCTCATGGAAAGTGGATCCAAAGTGTAAATATAATGGATATAGAATAATTTTAGGTCTATAATTCCTTTATAAACTCATTTATAGATAATTGTTTATGATATTTTACACCATAACCTCTTAGTAAAACTCATTTAACTCATTTTACATTCACCATTGTAAATCAATGTTTACCTCAACTACTTATTTTTTATGAAAGAAAATGAAATAAAAATCATTACCTTGTTTAGAAATTTTGATTCCAAATATTAAATATATTTTTTTAGATTAAATTTCTTAAAGTGATAGAAATGATTTTTATTATAAGAACGCATATCATGGAAAAACAATTTCTAAAAAAAATTGTTTTTCAGAATTAAATAAATTTATTCTTATTCCTTTCCTATTAATTAACATTATATTATTTTTAATTTCTATATATATATTATCAATATATTTAATTGATAAAATTATTTTTTTGTGATTAATTTATTTAATTTAAAAAAAATGTGTCACACATAAAAACAGTTTTTTGGAAAAAATCATTTTTAACATTAAATGAATTTATTATTAATTATTTAAAATTTATTGTTTATTTACTAAACATTAATTGGATTTTATCAATTAATTTTTATTAAAAATATCATTTCTCATTTAATTAAATGTATTCTTTAAACAAAAAAAATTAGAACTATTCCTAATTCATAAAATACATTTATTGACAAGAATTTATATTCATGTTTATATCTTCCTAAATTCTACATACAAACCCCCAAAAGACCTTTACATAATACCTAAGTGTAAGATAAAAATGGTGTTATTAATCAGTGTTAATTTAGTAAGCATGGATCTTGTAGTAATTTTCTTGAGCTTAAACTTCTCAAATTGATGATTTCACTCAAACCAAGCTTTTAAAAGTTTAGATATAGCATGGAGTAAAGAAAACATCAGTGATGAAACCAAATTTATAATAATATAAAAATTATCCTTATATGTAATAATTATACAACTTGATGTCATTTCTCTTTATTTTATATATAGATTTCATAACTAAGTTACTTCTATTTAACCCACCAATTCAACGATTATGTGATAATGGTCATATTTCTATAAAATACTAATTATAATTTATCTCATTATTTATTCATATTCCTAATGATGGTATCATTATCAATAAAATCCCAATGAACATATAATCTCAATTTCCACATATTCCCAATGAATATATATATATATATATATTACATTCCAATATATATAACCATACATACAACCATAAATTGATTCCTTTTATTCAATTACATCATTATAAAAAAAAATAATATATTTCAAATATTTTTACTTCGTTACATAGTTATAATTTTAGGTATGATATTCAATGAAAACTGAAAGGATTATTATTTCATGTTCATGGTATTTTTATTTACTTATTGTTTTATTCCTCTTGTATTATTTTTAATCATGTTTAATATTTTATTATCATAACAAATTAATATTTATATGTCATTATAATATTTCTTATTTATAAAATATATCATAGTTCATTTTAGTTTGGTATTTAATGTTATAAAAATAGAATATATTTAAAATTGGAATTTATCAGTTGAATTTTGCGGTGTTATAAATTTTTTAATTATTGATATTCCAAAGTAGATTCTGCCACTAGATATTATAGAAGATCCATTCACATGAAAAAGATAGAAAAATGTTTGATATTACATCACCACTATATGAAAAATATATTTTTTTAAAGGTTATAATTTTTTTTGAAAATTATTTTAATTATAAAATTTGAAATAAAATGTAATTATACACACTAATAGTTAAAACATAATATAGTGGGATGTTGTATTTGGTGAGTTTGAGAAGACCACTCAGCTTGATGAAGATGTATAAAATTTAGATAAATATTTGTAATGAAGAGTTTTGATGTGTATTAATACCTTCAACAAGTATGGGACCTAAGAGTCATGAATATAGTTCTTGAAATAAGGTTCTTAGTATTATTAAATGAGTGGTATAATACAATCCATGAGATAGAAGAAGATAACAAAAGGCTTTATGAAGATACCAATGCATTAGAACATATAATATCTCACATGTATTTTTAATTGGGAATCAAATCCAACAGGATTAAAGATATTGATATTTAATTTCATTAAAATAACTAAACTCATAAAGTTCTATTTTAGAAGACTATAAAGGATTGTCAAGATATATTAAATTCAACAGAGGATGAGAGAAATATCACTAATATAAAGTGTATTAAATTAGAGGTTAAACATCCAAATCTTGAAGTGGCACATGTTGATCCTTCGCAATAAGCTTAGAATATATTTTTTACCATAAATACTTCTAATGAAGACTCCTATGTTAAATAAACACTATTATATATAAAAAATAACCTTATATTATCAAATTATTGGTCTTTAAAAATCAAAAAACAAAAGGTACCACATACTCAAAAAAAATCTTTATCCTAATTCTGGTTTCATGTATAGTGTAGGTTTTAAAACAAAATTTTTACAAAAAGTGATACTGAAAATTTTCCATAAATCACCACTACATATGTGGTGGGTGTGAGAATGTTTGAATGAATTATTTCCCCATATAAATCCAAATTTATGAATAAAATATCACCAGAATAACACGAATTTAATTCTATCCACAATGCAAATCAAGAGAAGTGATCAAGGTTTTGTGGATACTTTAGGTTTTATGAATGATCTAGGCACAAGGATATTATTTTTTGGAAGAATATATAAATTATTGTAATATAATATAATCATATATTAATTATGAGTAAGGATAATCTGATAAAAATCACAATGAAGAATAAGAATAATCTATTCATCTATAACTGATTTAAAATTATTGAAAAAATTTGTAAAAGTTGAAAGAAAATTTGTAATAATAAATATTAAAGATCATAAAATTAAACAAATAATATTTATATATTATTTTATATAAAATTAAAATATAATTTGAATATAAGGTAAAGTTAAATTGATATATTCTTTTGTAATAAGAAAAAAAATTAAAAAACCCCCAAGAAGATCTAAAAGAATGTCTCACCAAATAGAATGAAATTCTTCTATTGTAGAAGAAGATAAAACACCATGGAAGAAAGATAAATTAATATAGAATAGAAATAAAAGTATTAGTTTTGGTTAAGACATTACTGGATAATAAGTTATGTATCATTAAAGTTTCATGAGAATCAATGTGGATATTCAAACAAAGTTGACCATGATTCTGAAGATATCATGATCTTATAGACATCTCAAATATAAATTAAAAAATTGAAGAAACAAAACTAAATACAAATGTTAAATAGAAATAAGTTATTCCACATGAATAATTTTAATTTCATGATAGGTTTTCATAAGGGGGTGGAAAAGAGTAATTAAGATAATGTGTGGGAGGTTCCAGAAAGTTAGAATTGTATCAAAGACTATTTAGTCATACTGTCAACTGAAATGGAGATTCTAATAAAGAAAAAATAAAAAAATCATCTTCTTTGTTTCCTAATTCAAAAAAAAAGAGTCTCATGAGAAGAAGATAATGATAAATTTATTAATAACATGCTTCCCAATAAGTGTTATAATTAAAAAAATAAGGGTTCCCCTAATGATAAATATAATAATAAATGATTTTCTTTGTTGAAAAGAAACTTTGAAACTTTTTTTCTATTGCTAAAAAACAAAGGATTTCACCCTCATTTTCATATATTGTATCTATTATTTATATGAAGTGAATTGATGGTGATGAAAGTTATTAGGGGAGAACTGATAGAGATGAGAAACCTATCAACTATGGATAGTAGTTTTAAAGTAAAAAATCATTGTATAATCTTATAATTTTTGTGGATTAAAGATGATGAGAAGATCTAGTGTAAACAAACAGATGTCTATGACTATGGGGTAGATTTATACACTTATTTTCGGTGGCTGGGTCATGTGGGTGACAAATGCAAACTGGGTGGTCACTAGGGGAAGAATTCAGAGCCGGTGAGGAAGAGAATAGCTAGTACGATGTAGTTCTAGCCTTTAGAAAATCAGGGTGTTGAACCCGCTATTTCGGGGGTCTTTGATTGGATCAAGGATGATTTAAGGAACTGGAAAAGGGGTAAAACAATAGCAACAAGGGTTAAGGAGACTAAAGCTGAAGTTGAGAGTTTACGTGAAATGGAAATTGTTCTTTGGACGAAGGGGTTAGTGAATGAATTCAAGGTCACAATAAATCAAAGCACCTATACTTCAGGGGTTACAAAGCAATCAGCAAGGCAGGGATCCGTTTGTGATGGTATAAAAACTCACAACTCTTTTATATGCTTGGGAACTAATGTGTTTACATAGGAGTCGGCCTAAAATATGCATGAAAGAACTTCAGAAGGTGTGGAGTCTGAGGAGGATGTCGGAGTTACTGAGGATCATGAGGAGGGGAACATCCTGAAGAGGAAGAAAGGGAGGGGCGCATGGACTACTCCCAATTACCAAATCCGATAGATACATGGTTAGGTAAAAATCAAAATCTTGGAGATGTTAGCATGAAATATATGTCTACCTATCAGTAAAAAACGGTTGAGGATGTTTCTAAGGTCAAGGAGTCCCTTGATGGACATGAAAATGAGGTGTGGTGTCTTCTTCCGATAGATACTAATCTGCACATTCAATTGATTGGAAGTAAAGAGGGACTCAAGGGTATCATTTTTGTGCATACCATTGACAAAGGGGGAGATGTATTTGGGAAGTATAAAGAAATTTTTTTTGGTATTTCTAGACCTTAATATAGTGATATTGTTCAAAAAAGAAAAAATAAGATTCTTGAATGTGAAGGAATTATACCTACTGCTTCAGGGAGAAGGATGAGGAAGTATTATTATTACCTACTAAAGCTAATGAAAACACAGTCATCTTATAATAGGGAAATAGGTTTTGTCCTTGCTCTTAAAAAATATTGTGTGGTCAATCATCCATACCTGAAAACACTTTCATTAGAGCAATCAAAGTCACCTAAGAAGTATACCAATATCTTATTGCAGTACAACCTCAATATTGAGTGGGAATCAACCACTACGGAGGAGGATCCTTATAATGGATGTGGTGAAGGGTATGGTTATTATGATATATATCTCATTCTTGTGTTTTTCTTTGGTTTGGGTTCATGGTTTTTTAATGTGGTAAGTTTTAAAGTCATTCTTGGTTTATTAGTTTTCTTAAAAGTTTTTGTTGGTTTCTCACTTTTTCTTCAAAACTATTTGGAAAATAAAAATTTTAATTTTTAGTCAATGACTTTAAAATGAGAGGTTCAAGGGATAATTTCTAAAGCATTGTTGACTGCCTATATTAAATGTTTTTAACCTAAGTGTTAAGATGAGTGCAAGAATTCATATTGAATAAAATCTCATTGAAATTATTTAAATAATTTGGTATCATCTTAAAAACATTTGAATGGTCCCTAAAGATAAATCTTTAATTCATGTCATCTTCTTTTGGTTTATGGGAAACATTGTTTTCAAGATTTAACCCTCTTATTTCAACACTGAGCATGGATCAAGTAGATTTAAAGTGGAATAACAGATGAAATTTTTCTCTCTAAACCAATTCTTCTAGGGCCACTCTTAGTTAGTAACAAAATCAACGATGATACCTAAATCCAACCTCTAATAATCTAAGGTTTTCTAACTAACATCAAGGATATAAATCACACAATTGGGAGGAATTACCCCCTTGAAATAATAATGTGGGATATAAAGTAAAATGATAATTACCACAAAATGATAAATGAGGAATCCATTACCAAATGATGTTAAAAATAGTGAAAATTCATAAATGTAATAAAACATAAAAAAATTCAAGACTACAAAAATTATGATAAAAAAACTTTTAAATCCAAAAAATGAAACAAAATTCAAACAACTAATATACCTTATATACATGTATCAACAACCAAATATCAAGATCATGTTATGAACCATGGTCATTGATCTAATTATTCTTGAAAAATCCACCATATTACCATAAAACCCTCTATAAAAAATTTAAATGATCAAAACACTTAGCTTAGTAAGAAACCCCCTATAGATATATAATCAAGTCAATACCATGGATGTATAAAAATAAAATAAGTAAAATCATCACTTGTATTGAAATTATCACAAAAAAATCACCTTGGGATAAATGAGATCAAGCATCAACTACTAAATTATCATACCATCATGTCTCATTAGATTCCATTCATGATTATATTCCATTACATAAGTTTTCATATCATTATCAATAACTATAGTTCATTAAATATGTGTGTTTGTGTGTGTGTGTCTTCATTCATACATATACTCATTTATGTATTTTATTCCAAATATCACCACAAGAATCACTCACAATATAAAATATTATATATAGTATAACATGAACCGCTAAAATATATAAATTACGCCAAAAATTGATACCCACCAACCCAATCACCAATAGCCTTCATTCCGCATGTCAAGAAAGATATCAACCACATGACCTCCTTTGTATTTTCATATAAACCACGTAAAAACATTGTAAAGGAAAAAATCCTTATATCATCCTCCTCATGATCATATCAAACAAAAATCCACATCATAACCACACCTATCAATATGGAGGTGACTTGGTGTACCAGTTGGATGTCATTCTAGCCACACACTCAACGTGTGATGCGCCTCTAATGAGAAAACCACCCTCGGTTTTTGGTTATTCAATGAATGGTACTCCCATATTTGAAATAACATTAGGAATATAATAAATAATATCTAATAAAAACCCATACTTGAAATTGAGCTACCAAAATCAGTTATCTTCATAAAATCTATATAATTATCACCATCAATCATAACATTCACACAATTGCATCATCGTTATAGTATTTGTATCATCATCATAATATTATAACTTAAATCTACCACACGGTTGAGGAACTACTTCCAATAATGAATATACTATCATTCACCTTGGAATATTCCACTATAGAGAATTGCAAACACATCATCACCATATTTAATCCAATTTATCAACATAATGACATCATGAAGAGAATATACCTATACATTAATCCCATATAATAAAAAAAATAAGTCTATGAAAAATTTAATAAGGGTTGATCACAATCAATAATCCTATCATTGTTATGTGATGAACTGTTGGATACAAACCCCCATCAAATAGTAAACCACAATCTATGAACACTTCCATCACATATTATTAAATGATAAGGGGGATGAATATCCTAACATGTGTTGTCACATCATATAATATTTTCTAATAACAAATTCTACATCAAACCATATCATACAGTAATCATGTATCAATAATAGGTCAAGATAAAACTATTACCTATGTCAAGTTCAAGTCATATCAATGAGAAGTCCACAATATCAATGTAAGGATATTAATGTGTTACTCTATTAATTATTCATGTAAACCATGTTTCTCATATAAAATTTTCTAGGGTCATTTCATGAATCAGACTACCCTCCAAGTGTTTATCCCCACTTATCATTTCGAATCACATTTTATGTATTCATATCAAGTTGAATCATTGATCTATTTGAGTCATTGTACTTTTACTCATGATCACGGATCCAACCAGAGTCTCCTCACACATTAGGGATATCATATAAGTTATTAGGCCACCAACACATATGTGTTTATCTAAAGTCATAATTTATCATTTTCATCAACTTTGTGGCCACAAATTGATTATTAGAGTGGTCCATCATGTTTTTCTCATGAAAAAAACCTAGGTAGTGCCTTTAAAAATTATTTTTGTCAGGTAACCAATGTCTTGACACCCAAAAAAATTTAAGAATCCAAAAATCACATTTAAAACAGGCTTAAATTCCTTAAAAAGTACACAGTCAAAATTTATACCTAAAAACGTATGTTATCAACTATTAATTTTTTGAAATTTGATACCTTGGAAGAAAAATTATATTTTATCAAATGTTTGAAAAGTGGGGGTTATGTGGTAGGCCCAAGACCTACACCACTGATTGAAATTGCTTGTTACATATGGGACTTGAATTAATCAACTTGATTCCGTGATCATTATGTCATATAAGGGACAAAAATTTGACATAATATAGTAAAGTTATTAACTAATGAAGTCTTGGGAATATTAATAATAATAATCTATATATATTACATCTTCTACCATGGAATATGACATTAGGAAATAAACACCCCTATAACTCAAATCCATGAGATCCATGACCAAACCCCCAATCTTGTACCACTCACCCATGAGGTGGGTGATAAGGAATAATAATAATGATGATGATGTTGATGTTGATGATGTTAATAATAATAATAATATAATATAGTCTAGGAAATGGTCTAAATAACTATTCTCATAAAAATATATTAATAAAAATAAAGAGTTGAAACATCGGGGATTAAAATTGAGTGTAAATGTCATCACTAACCATAGAGAGATAAAAATGAAGAAAGGCATCATTTAGGGAAAATAACCAGAAGGATATTACATCCTCTATATCATGCATGGGAAATGCATCACCAACATGTTAACCTCCCTATATATGTGTGTAAACTCGAAATAAATCATTTTGGGATAGGTAAAACAAGTCACCCATTCATTGAAGGGTTTCTACAGTTCTCAAGTGGAAAGATTCTGGAGAAGAGTAACCACTAGTATTGAATAAATTTCAATCCAAAAAATTCCCCATTAAAAGTGTCTAGAATAGATGAATTCATGAATAGCTTCCCAAATAACATATTCAACCGGAATAAGGTTTCAAGGAAATTCTAAAATCATACTTTTATAATACCCCTACTATTTTTGAAAATAGCACCACATCCTTCAAGAGAAGACACATTAAAACTTGTTCCATCTATATTAACATTAATCTACGATGAGAGAGGTGAGATCCACCAAAACAATTTTAGTATGATAGGATTATTGAGAACACCAACAACACCAATAATTTTAATGGTGATAAATTCATCCATCATGTTATTCATATATAGAATATTCCACTCATAATCCACTTAAATTTCCATGAATATTCTTATAAAATATACCTAAATTTTGTTTTTGAGTTCTCAAACCACAAACTATTTCTTACCAACCAAATAAAATTAATGGTTACAAAAAAAAAGTTTCCATATTAATATCTTCCTATTGTAGGGAGTGAAGGTCCTCCTAAATGATTTCATCCATTTAGGGGGATCATCACTAGCACCATAGATAAAATATTAGTATAAATTTAGGTTAAGGTATTACAATCTAGATGGGTTTCAAAAAACTGTATCATGCTTCTAAGAATTGAAATAATCAATTTCATAATAGATCTCTGATAACATGAGTTGTTCAAATTGATCAAATTGATAAAGTGCATGAGAAATGAAAGTATTATCAAGGGATAGATAGAGCTGAAAAGCTTCAATAGTTGGATAATTAATCTATGGTGTAGTATAATAATTCATAATGTAAGACTTATAAGGTTAACATTGTGTATGAATCATAATCTTCCCATATTGATCTCTGAAGGTAGAAAAAACAGAATATCCCAATAAGAATTTTTTACCCCCATGAAGCCTTTCAATAATAATAGTCTATATGAAATTAGTTGAGGCCTTATTAGAGTTAAGAAGGTGAAAATTGTAAGTATCCACCAAAGAGTGATTGAAAACAATATTGTTTTTAATAATAGCTCCTCCAATATCAATGGATTTCACACATTTGTTCCATGAAATAAAAACAAGATTCATCTCATAGTTGAAACTATACCACACAAAAAAATTTCATTTGAGTTTCCAATATATTGATCACGTCCTCAGGCCATTTATAAATATGAATATATTAAACTAACATCGAGGGAATAACTAAATTCATAAGGAAAATTGTACCCACTTGGGAGAGGATATTCCCTTTACAACTAGATATTTGAGAGGTAATTTTTATAGAAATTCCTTCCAAGTAAATTGATGGGACCTTGCCCAATAATAAATGTATACATAATTGAAGGGAAAATCCCCTTTTCGTACATGTTAAATATCCAAGGAAAAACCAATCCTCATATTATATATTCCTTTTTTAAAGATAACCATGGATTTATTACATCAAATAACCTATCTAAAAAACTAATCATAATGATAGAAAGTGTTTTTAATGGTGTTAAGGGAGTCATTATCAATCTAAAAAAAGAGAAGGGTATCATCAATAAAAAAATATTAGGGACTATGACTATCCGTACAACCTTAATGAGGGATATTTTCATGCTTTCAATGGACTTAAGAAGGAATCTACTAAGATAGTCTTCAACTAATTAAAATAGTATTGTAGATAAAGGGTCACCTAGTCTAATACAGTTTCATTATCTAAATAAGACTTTAAAATATCCATTAAATATAACATATATCCTAGTTTTATATAACAATGAGTGTATAATAATTAAATTTAATTATATATGAAATTAAATACAATGAAAATATGTTCTTCTGATGACTCAACCACATGACACACCCATCCCACCCTAACTTAAACCACCTCATTCCAACATGAGGTGCATAGTAATAATAATAATATTATTATTATTATTATTATATTTTTATTATTATAATAATTTATAAATTTATATAATTTGGGATTGATGTTGTTAATAAAAATCCATTTTTTATTTTTTATTTAAAACTAGGTTACTAGGACCTATACAATGTCTAAATTGGGTCCCCACTTTGACACATTGATCACTCTCCATTTTAGATTTTCTTTGTTTATTTGTAATTTCCTAACCCTGACTATTCATAAAATAGGAAATTCATATTTGTATGACTCAATACATCATTTAATTAATTAAAATAAGGATAAAAATTACCATAATTCACATTTTCCATTGTGTTCAATAACATCACCCCTTTTTAATTATACCCTAACCACTTGCTCGTAGGTACCAGATCATCCAATATAGAATATTAGAGTGTTGATGCATACTCCTTGCCTAATATTTCCATTATAACACTTTCTACCTCACCATCACCAGATTTTAACATTTTTAACCCTTCCACCTTCATAAATATTCCATACTCCATTGATCTCACCCAATTAGGATGAAACATTATAGGCATCCTCTAAATATAAGTAGAAAAAATCCTTTCTATATCTCTCACTCAAACCTATTAACAATACCATAGAAAATATCCTCCTCATATATATATATAAAGAATTATTCATTTTATTTTATCCTAATTGAATAAATTTAAAAAAATAAAACCTAATTTATAGTTGTCTTCCTCCTAACATCCACCAAAAACAACCATCTTCAGTGATTTAATCATTAGTTTTACTCCTCTTTAATGAGTGCCAACATACATGGTTCAGATCACTATTTTTAGATGCGGAAGTATTTTCACTATATTCAATATCATATTATAGATTTAAATATAGAAGTTTGGTCCCCATGTCAAATTTTCCATCCTCATGCCACCTAACACCACCGTTATGAATAATTATTTCATATGTATTTACCTATATGCAAATATATTTATAGTTCAATGAATAATTTATACACAGAGTGTAGTGGGATATCATCCTTGTTATAGAAAATAGAAGAGGACACATTAACCAATAAATTTTCTAAATATGGTAGGGTCCTTCTTTCTAGTCTGTATAAATAAAATACAAAACATTCAAACCAATATGTATATTTACTACTATAGAAAAGGATTTTATCCGCACTATAAATTTCTATTATCTGTTCTAAAAAGGAACTGATGTTGTAAGTGCCTTTAAAAGTTGGTCTCTTTTATCAGTACTAAAAGAAGAACTGATAAAAGATTCTTTTATCATCACTAAAAACCCATTGATATATTTATACTATTATTAGTTTATATTTCACCACTAATAATGTTGGATTTTATCTACATAATTTATAGCACTAATAAAAGCCCCAGTTTCTATAGTGTGCTACTACATTTACTACTCACTATGACAATATAAAATTAAGAATAATTTAAAATGTTTAAATCCATTTATTGAACACTTCAGTACTTAATTATAAAAAAACTAATATTAAAAAAAATTCAATACATTTTAATTACATTGGTATATATAATTTATTATAAACATTATATTTTCTAAAAAAATCAAAAATAACATTGGTGGCCCTGTATTTTTTTCTTTGGGAACCTCTTTCAAAAGATCTCAATCACTCTATTAGTTTCTGAACACACCACCCTAGATCAAAAAAGGTAGTTCATAACTATAATAATAAATATATTTTATCAATACTATAAATAAATGAGATAAAAATAAATATGATATAATAATGTATTAATAAAATGAAAATTTAAAACCAGAAACATGGACTTTCAATCATACAGGGCACATCATGTATCAGGTTGATGTGAGGTTGATTTCTATATGTAAAAAATTATATATGGATCATCTTACTGAAGTTTCAAGAATTATTTGGCCTAATTTCTTAGTTTTTATTATGTGATACATTTTTTTATTTAAAATGTCAATTTTAAATAAGAACTCACACTAGTAGAAATACTGACCAAATTTTTTTTCAGATTAATGTGTGGTTTGTAACGCCCCAAAGTTTCATTAATGGAAAATCCCTCTTGATCCATTTAAATGTCTCTTTATGAAAAATAATATTATAATATGTCAACTTATTTGGTTTTATGTTAAGAGTTGTGACCGTTACTTTTATAGCTGCTGAACAGTGATCACATGATTAGTATAAATATAAGGCTTTAACGAACCCAATTTTACTCAAAAAATGGAAGTGATGGCCTCATCCAGTAGAATTTACCCATATGAAGCCAATTTGTCTGAGCTCAGAAAAGAGGTGCCATCTTTGGGCTTCGCCCTTGACCAAGCCCAAGCTGAGCTTCATCATGTCAAGCTCGAACGGGACCGTCTACGGGAAAAGTGGAAGTTGATTGAAATTACCACTCGAGCGATGCTATCCGAGCCACCCCAAGAGTCTGTCACCATCGCACACCTTACCCTTAGGTCTTATGCGGCTATTTTAAGGGGTTATGTAACAAATAAGTAGTACTATGTTCATGTACATTATTTTTGTATATAATAATGAATATAATTTCTAGTCATTTTTGATACATTGTAAATAGTTTTTAAAAGTACAAATGGTTTTTTTAGTTATTATTTAATTGAGAAATCTATTTTATTAAATTAAGGGATTTTTGAATTAAATAATATTTTAATAAAATAATATTATTATTATTAAATTATTTTTTTATTAAATATAAATGATCTTATAATTTTATGGATGCAATTAAATTTTTTTAATAAGGTTTGAAAGCCATTTTTGTCAAAACCCGCGAATTTTCGATAAATGTCGGTTTTTATTTTAAAAGTAAAAATTTACATATTTAGAAAAAAAATTAGATAAAATAAATTTCTTTTCTGGAATCAGGACGTCGAAATTATCCAACAGTGAATTTTTCATAATTTTCTGAGACAGCCAAATTTTTGGGTAAAAAATTAAATACCGTTTAAATATATAATGTGTTTTATGACATCATAATGACCCAATGGTGATGTAATAAAATACAATAATCCTTATATTCGGCCAATATATGTTTTTTCATTAAAATAATGTGATTCTGGGTTTGTTTGACTAACTTTTCAAAGCATTAATGGACCCCTCAAGACATATTCAACACTTTGCCTTTTTAAATTAATTTCCATGGGAGTGTGACTCACCTCCACATAAGAAACCTTATTATTTTAAGAATTTAGTACTTGTTCCTTATAAAATATTTTTTTCTTCTTCCCTTTTCCAAAAACCATGGGCAAAAACCATGGGATGGTTTGTTATTTGGATTAATTTAATGTAAGGGGACCCAAACCTAAATAATAAAGAATTCCCTCACCTTTTCTATATAAACCCACCCAAGCTCCCACTTCCTCCTCACTAAAATCTCTTGGAGTTCGTCCAACCTCTTCCCTACTCTCTCTAAAATCCTCCCAAGGTGCCCCAAGCTCCCAAGAAGCCTCTCACAATCCTCTCTCTAGCCTTTGGAAGCACACTTCCAAGTAAGGGTTTTTTTCTTCCTTTCTCATTTTTGTCAATTTTCTTTAAGTTGTATAGCCCTTTTAATTTCAATTATGAATGTTAGGGTATGGTTTTTAACCTCCCACATACTTCCCTTTTATTGTTTGAATGATGGGAGACCCCTTTCTCTCTCATTAAATTCCTCCCATGTACACCCGTTACTATGCCGAAATTCCGAAAGGAACTTCTCTCTCTTCTTTTACTTTAAAGCAATAATTTTGTATCATGGATCTATATTCCATCAAAAAATTTGGGACATGTATCTATATCACCTACTTATTTTCCATTACATGTAAATATTATGAGTAACCCCTTTCTCTCTCATCAACCTTTTTTTATGAATTCTTATGTCAAGCTGTTACGCTGTCGAAATCGCACTGATTTTCTAAGCCAATGTCATTGTGTAGTGAATACCATGCCCATTTCTCCATCAAGGGTATTCACCTTTATGAACATTTACTTATTTATTGTAAAGTTTCATGTATGAATTCCACATTCCTTTATAGTGGAATAAAATATTATATTTTATGAATCCATGTTTTGGGATCCATGTGGCACACTTATGCATGAAATGAAATGTTTAAGAAAGGTGTTCCCTTATAGCGCTCCAATTCATTGGGTAAAGTATAGTATCATGATACGTCCTTTGCAATGAGTGTTGAATCATTCTAATTCAATTGAAACGAGGGTTTACTCGTGCTTTTTTTGCAATTAGGGTTTACTCATGCTCCATGTGCAATGAGCCTTGGCTCATGCTAATTCAATGTTAAGTGTTGTTTCCACATTTCCATGTTATGATTATCATGATTTATCATGCCCTTATGTTCATGTTTATCTTATGCTCTATTTACATGTCTATTTACTAACATGTATTGTAATCCTCATGTTATTCCATGTGTACTCCCTTACTGGGCTTTATAGCTCAACCTTTTCTTATGCATGTCCTCAGGTTATCCCATGTAATGCTAAGTATGAGGGAATGTAGTGGTCTTGTAAAGGAAGTTTTCAATAAAGATGTTTCATTTCATGTTTCAAGTTTTTATGTAATGATCCTAATTCCCAAAGACACAAAACCTCTCGATCTTCTTTGTTGTATCAAGTGAAGTTTTATGTAATAAATCATGTTTAAGTTGTAATAAAAAGAAGGGTTGTCATAGTTGGTATCAGAGGATAGGTTTAGTTATTTTTGGGATTAGGAAACCCTAGTAAAGCCTTAGATACAAGACTAAGTATAATAAAAACATCCCTATGTTTTGGTTAGTACTGAGTAAGTGTTTTATCAAACAAATACATCCCTGTCTGGATACGAGCAGGTAGAGGCGGCTCTGGCACAGATGTATCCTAGGGGTAAAACCCAAAAACACCGCTTTGAGCTAGACTCGAACGGGCACTGGTGCAGGACAACGGGCCTTGCTGCACTCTTGGTTACGACACTCCTGGGGGATATTTTTTGATAAATTCAAAAGCTTAGTATGAACCCTTATTAAGGGAATTAAAAAAATGCCCCTACAAATATTTGTTAGAAAGTAGATCATGAAAATCTAAGATTTAATCCTATAGACTCATGAGTTAAGGAATGAAAGTTTATTTATAAGTCATCAAATTTTGTCTTTGGATTACCCTTTATGTGTTACCCCTGATTTTCTTTTTATTCCAGCCAATGGTCGGTAATAGGAGGACTCGGGCTAACAACTGTTGTGAAGACCAGTGTGATGACTGTACTAATTAGATGCCCAATCCAATAGGAGCGGGAATCGCGAACTTTTTCACACTTCTCTCTCAGCTAACTCAATTTTTGAATAGAAACATGGGTCAAGAGGAACGTCCAAAACCCCCTAATAAGGAACAAGTCACTATCGAGAGCTTTATGAGGCAAAGGCCTCCTACTTTTAGTGGATCATCTGATTCCATGATTGCTAAACAATGGATCAACTCCATTGAAAAGATCTTCTCCATCCTTCAATGTTCTGAACAAGAGAAGGTTCTCCTGGCTGCTTATCGTATGGAGGGTGAAGCTGATCAATGGTGGAAGTTGATCAAAAATATGAAGCCAGAGGTGGAGATCGAAGCTTTGGAATGGATGGAATTCCAGAAGATTTTTTTCGATAAATATTTTCTGCGCACCCTCCGGCTTAATATGGAAAGGGAATTCCTTTTCCTTAAGAAAAAATATGAGGAATCTGTTGGAGCGTATGAGGCAAAATTCACAAGGCCTGCACGATATGCTTCCAGCTTTTTTGTTACCTCCAAATGCAAGGCTGACCGCTTCTTTGGTGGGTTGAAGCCTATCTTGCGGAAAGCATTAGCGATCCGTGACTTCGACAGCTATGAGTAAATTTTCCAATGTGCCCTCAAGGTTGAAATGGAGATTGGGGAATCATAGGTGTATCATGGGGACAAGAAGCGTAAGGTGGACTTCAATGCTGGTGGTCCGATGGATAAATCCAACGGTGTTAAGAAGATCTAGCACCCCACTTGCCAAAAGTGTGGGAAGAAGCACCCTGGAAATTTCCTTAAGGGGACGAGAAAATGCTTCAGGTGTGGAAGAGAAGGGCACCTAGCTATTAACTCTCGGAAAGAAGGACCCACGGCTGCGAAAAAGGAGAGGAACGCTCCGTTCGAACCTCAATGCATTTTTCAATGCTACAAATGCAAAGAACCGGATCATTTTGAAAATCAGTTCCCTAATCCAAGGGTTATCGAAGGCAACCAACAACCTCTAAGACAACAAGGAAGAGATTTTTCCATCACTTCTACCGAAGTGAACCCCGACAACGAAGTGGTGACAAGTACGCTAGTTATTAATTCAAGAATAGCGAACGTACTTTTTGATTCAGGTTCTACGCATTCTTTTATATCTCTAATGTTTAGTAGAACAATCCTAGCACCACCACAAATCATGGAAGTAAAGATTTCGGTGAGTACGGAAAATGGGGCAATCATTGCATCCCATGAATATAAGTCCTTCCCTATTATAATTCGTGGATTGAATTTCCTGGCAGACCTCTTCATACTCCCTCTGGTGGAATTTGATGCAATTCTTGGCATGGATTGACTTTCCTTATATAGAGCCAACATAAATTTTCGAGAGAGGGAAATCACACTCCATATGGAGAATCGACCCCCGATTCTTTACAAGTGTCAGGAGGAAGATGAATCTCCATTAGCTCCATCGTCTAAAGCATGGATATTACTGCCTTATGAGCACACATATCTGGCTCAGATGATTGAGTCCAAGGAAGAAACCATCCTTGAAGAAATGCCTATTGTGAGGGAATTCACTAAAGTGTTTCCCGAGGAACTGCCTAGTCTTCCTCCAAGAAGAGATGTTTAGTTCTCAATTGAACTTATACCAGGGGCGCTACCAATATCCAAGACTCCATATAGAATGGATGTTTCAGAGCTTGAAGAGCTGAAGAAACAACTACAGGAGAATCTGGATAAAGGGTTTATACGCCCAAGTGCTTCACCATGGGGTGCACTAGTCCTCTTCGTCAAGAAGAAGGATGGGTCAATGTAGCTTTGCATCAATTATCATGAACTTAACAAAATCACGATAAAGAACAAGTATCCTCTCCTAAGAATCGATTACGTTTTTGATCAGCTGCATGGAGAACAATACTTATCCAAGGTGGATTTGCGGTCGGGATATTATCAAGTAAGGGTGAAGAAGGAAGATGTCCCCAAGACTGCTTTTCGTACAAGGTACGGGCACTATGAATTCATAGTAATGCCTTTAGGACTCACCAATGCTCCAGAAATATTCATGGACTTGATGAATAGAGTCTTTAGAGATTACCTTGACAAATTTTTGGTAGTCTTTATATATGATATTATAATATACTCCAAAACCAAGGAGGATCATGAGGAGCATTTAAAAACTATACTAGAGACTTTACAAAGGATAAGATCTATGAAAAGTACAGCAAGTGTGAGTTCTGGTTGAAGGAGGTCTCATTCTTGGGCCATATCATCACAAGCAATGGGATATCTGTGGATCCCTCCAAAACAGATGCAATTGAGGGATCGCCGAGGCCAACATCTTTAACGGATATCCGTAGCTTCTTGGGGTTAGCTGGATATTATCGATGATTTGTGAGGAATTTCTCATGATTGTCCAACCCTCTTACCAAGCTAACTCGAAAGGGAGTAAAGTTTTCTTGGAGTGATGAATGTGAAGAAAGATTTAAAGAGTTGAAAAGGAGGCTTATCACTGCGCCCGTTCTCACTTTACCCACAAGTGGGGAACTTTTTGTGGTATTCAGTGATGCCTCAAAGAAGGGTTTAGGATGTGTGATGATGCATAATGATAAAGTGATATCCTATGCCTCAAGGAAGTTGAAAATCCATGAGCGAAACTATCCAACGCATGATCTGTAGCTGGTGGCGGTAATATTTGCCTTGAAAATATGGCGGCATTATCTCTATGGAGAGAAATGTGAGATATATACTGACCACAAGAGTCTTAAATATATATTCACACAGAAAGAGATTAATATGCGTCAGAGAAGATGGATAGAGCTCATCAAGGATTATGACTATTCAATCTATTACCACCCTAGGAAAGCGAACAAGGTTGCAGATTCCCTAAGTAGAAAGGATCCATCGATTCTATCAATGATGAGAATTGAGAAGGATCCAATCTTCTTAGACTTGATGAAGATGGATGTGTGAATCATAAAGAAGGGAACATCATCAATCCTTTCACAAATGATTGCTCAACCATCTCTTTTGTAAAGGTTAAAGGATGCTCAAAAGGATGATTTGGGAATTCTAGAAAAAGTGGAAGCTATCAAAAAAGGGAAATACTCGGATTTTAATGTTAATGAAGAAGGAACTGTGTGGTTTGGGAAAAGACTATGTGTTCCACCAAGTCCAGAGCTGAAGAAGGAACTCTTGGATGATACAAGTAGTTCAAATTTCTCTATTCACCGAGGGAGAACAAAGATGTATCAGGATCTCCGAGAAAACCTTTGGTGGGATAATATGAAGAAGGAGATCTCCGAATATACATCAAAGTTCCTGGTGTGTTATAAAGTGAAGGCAGAGAGGAAGAAGTCTAAGGGGATGATGAAACCATTGCCCATACCAGAATGGAAATGGAAAAACATCACCATGGACTTTGTCACCGGACTTCCAAGGACATCCAAAGGTAACAATGCAATCTGGGTTGTTATGGATCGTCTTACAAAGACTGCACACTTCATTTCTATTCGAGAGGATTTCTCATTGGATCAACTGGAACGGATATATATCAGGGAAGTGGTAAGGTTGCATGGAGTTCCACTGTCTATTGTGTCTGACTGAGATCCAAGATTCACCTCTAAGTTTTGGAAGAGTCTTCAATATGCTCTGAATACTGAGTTGAACTTCAGTACGGCATATCATCCTCAAACTGATGGCCAATCCGAGCGGACTATAAAAACACTTGAGGATATGTTTAGAGCGTGCTCAATGGACTTTAAAGGAGGATGGGATCAACATCTTCCTCTGGTTGAGTTCTCTTATAATAACAGTTTCCACTCGAGCATCCAAATGGCACCATATGAAGCCCTGTATGGGAAAAGGTTCAGAACACCGGCATATTGGGATGAGGTTGGTGAATGTAAGATGCTTGGACCAGAAATGGTCGAAGAAATGGTGGAGAAGGTGAAAAACAATTCATCAGCATATCAAGGCAGCCCAGAGTCGACAGAAGAGTTATGCAGATAATCGTCGATGAGACCTTGAGTTTAAAGTTCGAGACATGGTGTTTCTACGCATATCTCCATGGAAGAAGGTCATGAGGTTTGGAAAGAAAAGGAAGTTAAGTCCAAGGTACATTGGCCCCTTTGAGATTCTTGATCGTGTTGGGGCTTTGGCCTATCGACTAGCACTTCCACTTACCATGGCCAAGGTGCATGATGTCTTTCATGTATCCCTCTTAAGGGAGTATATACCGGACCCTTCACATGTACTCTCTTCTGAGGTGGTACAATTGGAAGACGATCATTCTTATGAGGAGAAACCAGTGAAGATCTTAGATCGTAGAGAAAAAGTTCTACGAAATAAGACAATGCACCCCGTCAAGGTGTTGTGGAGAAACCACAAGTTTGAAGAAGAAACTTGGGAGTCGGAGGATATGATGAAGCTGAGTTACCCACATTTGTTTTAGTGTGGGAAAAGAAAAATTTCAAGGGTGAAATTTCTTAAGGGGAGAATGTTGTAATGACCCAAAGTTTCATTAATGGAAAATCCCTCTTGATCCAGTTAAATGTATCTTTATGAAAAAAAATTTTATAAGATGTCAACTTATTTGGTTTTATGTTAAGAGTTGTGACCGTTACTTTTATAGCCATCGAACCGTGATCACATGATTAGTATAAATATAAGGCTTTAATGAACCCAATTTTACTCAGACAAAGGAAGCGATGGCCTCATCCAGTTGAATTTCCCTATACGAAGCCCATTTTTCAGAGCTCGGAAAATAGGTGGCGTCTTTGGGCTTCACCCTTGACCAAGCCCAAGCTGAGCTTCATCATGTCAAGCTCGAACGTGACCGTCTATGGGAAAAGTGGAAGTTGATTGAAATTACCAGTCGAGCGATGCTATTCGAGCCACCCCAAGAGTCTTTCACCATCGCACACCTTACCCTTAGATATTATGCGGCTATTTTAAGGGGTTATGTAAAAAATAAGTAGTACTATGTTCATGTACATTATTTTTGTTTAAAATAGTGAATATAATTTCTAGTCATTTTTGATACATTGTAAATAGTTTTTAAAAGTACAAATGGTGTTTTTTAGTTATTATTTAATTAAGAAATCTATTTTATTAAATTAAGGGATTTTTGAATTAAATAATATTTTAATAAAATAAAAATATTATTATTAAATTAATTTTTTATTAAATATAAATGATCTTATAATTTTATGAATGCAATTAAAAAGTTTTATTAAGGTTTGAAATCCGTTTTTGTCAAAACCCGCGAATTTTTGATAAATGTTGGTTTTTATTTTAAAAGGGAAAATTAACATATTTAAAAAAATAGATAAAATAAATTTCATTTATGGAATTAGGATGTCGAAATTATCCAATGGTGAATTTTTCATAATTTTCTGAGACAGTCAAATTTTTGGGTAAAAAATTAAATACCGTTTAAATATATAATGTGTTTTATGACATCATAATGACCCAATGGTTATGTAATAAAATACCATAATCCTTATGTTCAGCCAATATATGTTTTATCATTAAAATAATGTTATTTTGGGTTTGTTTGACTTACTTTTCAAAGCATTAATGGACCCCTCAAGACATATTCAACACTTTTCCTTTTTAAATTAATTTCCATGGGAGTGTGACTCACCTCCACATAAGCAACCTTATTATTTTAAGAAGTTCGGACTTGTGAATTATAAAATATTTTTTTATTCTTCCCTTTTACAAAAACCATGGGCAAAAACCATGGGATGGTTTGTGGTTTGGATTAATTTAATGTAAGTGGACCCAAACCTAAATAATAAAGAATTCTCTCACCTTTCCTATATAAACCCACCCAAGCTCCCACTTCCTCCTCACTAAAATCCCTTGGAGTTCGTCCAAACTCTGCCCTACTCTCTCTATAATCCTCCCAAGGTTCCCCAAGCTCCCAAAAAAACTCTCACAAGCCTCTCTCTAGCCTTAGGAAGCACAATTCCAAGTAAGGGCTTTTTTTCTTCCTTTCTCATTTTTGTCAATTTTCTTTAAGTTGTATAGCCCTTTTAAATTCAATTATGAATGTTGGCGTATGGTTTTGAACCTCCCCCATACTGGCCTATTATTTTTTGAATGATGGGAGACCCCTTTCTCTCTCATTAAATGCCTCCCATGTACACCTGTTACTATGCCGAAATTCCGAAAGGAACTTCTCTCTCTTCTTTTACTTTCAAGCAATAATTTTGTATCATGGATATATATTCCATCAAAATTGTTGGGACATGTATCTATATGACCTCATTACTGTCCATTACATTTAAATATGATGAGGAACCACTTTCTCTCTCATCAACCTTTTTTATGAATTCTTATGTCACGTCGTTACGCTGCCGAAATCGCACCGATTTTCTAAGCCAATGTCATTGTGTTGTGAATACCATGCCCATTTCTCCATCAAGGGTATTCACCATTATGCACATTTAATTATTGATTGTAAAGTTTCATGAATGAATTACACATTCCTTTATCATGGAATAAATTATTATGTTTTATGAATCCATGTTTTATGATCCATGTGGCACACTTATGCATGAAATGAAATGTTTAAGAAGGGTGCACCCTTATAGCGCTCCAATTCATTGGGTAAAGTATAGATACTTCATGTGAAATGAGTGTTGACTCATGCTAATTCAAGTGAAATGAGGTTTTACTCGTTCTTGATGTGCAATGAGGGTTTACTCATGCTCCATGTACAATGATCCTTGGCTCATGCTAATTCAATGTTAAGTGTTGTTGCCACATTTCCATGTTATGATTATCATGCTTTATCATGCCCTTATGTTCATGTTTATCTTATTCTCTATTGACATGCCTATTTCCTAACATTTATTGTACTCCTCATGTTATTCCATGTGTACTCCCCTACTGGGCTTTATAGCTCAACCTTTTCTTTTGCATGTCCTCAGGTTATCCCATGCACTGCTAAGTACGAGGGAATGTAGTGGACTTGTAAAGGAAGTTTTCAATAAAGATGTTGTATTTCATGTTTCAAGTTTTAATGTAATGATCCTAATACCCAAATTCACTAAACCTCTCGATCTTCTTTGTTGTATCAAGTGAAGTTTTATGTAATAAATCATTTTTAAGTTGTAATAAAAAGAAGGGTTGTCATATGGTTAAAACCTACACATCAAAAATGACTTCTTATTCATTATCCTAAATAATGAACACAATATGAGTTTTTTGATCATTTTTCAATGAATGATATGTCTTTCAACTAAAATATCACTTGAAAACTGAAAACACAAGTCATATCGACCACACCATGTATCAGAATGATGTGTTTTTGATTTCTACACTTCAAAATTGGATTTTATATTTTTTTATAGATTAAAAAGGCAATATGAGTGTTTTGATCAATTTTTAGTGAGTAATGCATATTATAAACTTAAATGTAACTTTCCAAATAAAAACACACATTTTGAGTTATACCAACCACAACGTTTACCAGATTGATGTGGAGTTTATTTTTGCATTCCACAAATGTCTTGTGGATTTTTTTCATGAAGTAAGTGCACAATAAAATTGTGTTTTATTAGTTTTTAGTGATTGAAACATGTTTGGAACTAAAATATAACTTTTAAACTGAAAACATGCACTTCGATTCATATCAGGAACCCCATGTGTCGAATTGATATTTTGATGATTATTATAAATAATAAATTACTTATTGGTCTTTTTTCTATTATATTAAGATATTTTGAGTGTGTTGTCTTGGTTTTATATGAGTGACACTCATTTTGAACTAAAATGTCATATTTAAACTAAAAACACAAACATAGAGTCATACTGGAGACACTTTATGTCATATTTATGTGTATTTAATTCCTATTTGTCACAAATGACTTTTGGAATGTTTTTATAATGTATGAAGACAATTCAAGTTTGTTTTCTTAGTTTTTATTTTTTGGAATGTGTATTGAACTAAAATGTAAATTTTAAACTAAAAACATGTAATTTGATTCATACCAAGCATACCATGGGCTAGGTTGACATGTAGTTAATTCTTACAGATCATAAATTTATTATGGATCATTTTTATAAAGAATCAATACATTCCAAGTGAGTTTTCTTGGTTTTAGTGAATTAACCACATGTTGAACTAAAATGTCACTTTTAAACTAAATACACATGCTTTGAATTACCAGTAAAACCATATATCATATTGATGTGTGGTTAATTCTTAAACATCACAAATTAATCATGAAATTTTTTCCAAAAATATCAAGTAAATATGGAAGCATTTTCTTATTTTTGACAATGTGACACACATTTTGAGCTAAAATGTTACTTTAAGGGGAATATCTAGCCTCAAACAGATTTGGAAAATAATAAAGGGAGTAGTAATAAATATGTAAAAGTACCCTATATAGTGTAGAAATAATTTTAATTAAGTTAAAGTTGCATCCAAAAATCACCCACAGTAGTAAATTAAATAACTTTTTTTTATTAGTAAAACATAAAGTTGTCTCACCGATAGGTTATTAAATGTCTTAAACACAAAGGTAATGAATTGAATCACTAATTAAGATAAAAAAATAAAATAATGAACAAATTTATCAATTAATTGAACATTAAATAGTACCTCGGTGCTTCACCCTTATTGAATCCTTCATTGATAATTTATTTTTCTCTAGGAATTTGGTGCCTATTGTTGAATCATATGAACCATGTGATTGCCCATATTCCATATGACCACAGACCACCTGCATAGTTCCAATAAGAATAAATTTGGGTTATCTCCATCAACCATGTGATACTCCATCAACTCTAGGGTCCTCACCCGTACACCATGACTTCAATATAGAACATTTGTGCAACAACTTACTCAATTGGAGGAACCTCTAAGGTATGACCACCATGTGATGGAACATCTACAACATGGCTTGACGATAGATGTAACTAGATATTCTTGCAACTCCTTTCCACATGACCACCTATTTTGGAAAATATTTAACTTGATCCCTTCCTATAAATAGCCCCATTCACTCTTCAAAAGAAGGGAGAGTGAAAGGAGGAATCTCTAGGGAGAACAAGAGGATAATTATTTAAAAGGTAACTATTGAAAACCATGATTCATAAGAATTTATTTTATTTTTTAAGACTCCTTAATAATAGATTTTCTATTAGCCTAGTACATGGGTCATTTCCCTTTCGGCTGGCTAGAATATCCATTTTCCTCTACACATCTCCCAGGAAGACCAGCCTTCAGCACAAATTTACCACATGACTCAGCATACCACATGCCAACAAACCACATTGGACTGATCCTTCCACCTACAAACTACATGGACCACTTTCTATTAGAAATCTACCAAGTGTACAGACCTTTATTAAGAGGTTACATCATGGATCGGCATCATGTGGACTGACAACCCATGCATGATTGAGACTTCCACCTACCAACCATACAGATAATTTTTTTCACTCACCTACTAAGAGGATTAGCAACTTCTACCATCCAACTACATGGACTTATCTACATTGTGTACCTAACCTTTGAAAGAAATCCATTTGTGGGTGTTCAAGACCCTTATCCCACATATGTTTCTATACCAAGTATATAATCATTTTATTTAACCCTTTTTTTAGATAAACCCTAAGAATAACAAATCGAGGCTGCCTACGGGAATACTAAATGCACTTTATCGAAGCATTCATATCAACATGAACTCCTTCGACCGACAATCACCTTTATTAAAGGAGGATCCCATTTTTCACCTTATATAGGTAAAACCCTCATGGTATCCAAAATAATTGATTTCTTTGATAATGAGGGGAATATTAAAAATAAACCAAAGGAGTTTTCATTAGGATCTTACAACAAAAATTAGCTGACCCAGGACTGGCCTGATTGTCCTAGGTGATAAGTGAACACTAGATTCTACCAAATGATAAAGGAAGAAAAATATGTTGTAAGACCTATATATACCCTTATAATCTCCTAACATTGATAGGTATTTCTTGAGCCTCCCTTTTCTAGAAACAAATAAGAATGCAAGAAGATGGGCCTCCTATTAAGTACAATCCCCATCCAAGCTTTATTGTGCACTTTCTTACAATGTTCTTAATATTCTATATCTTATTTATTAAATAGATAATGATTCATGTGGGATTAGATATGTCAGTTTATCATGCTATTATAAAAATTGAAATGCCTCTATAGGCATCCTCCTTAGGTGTAATCTATGGACATTTCTTATTTGGGAAGTCCCATATGCATAACCCCACTCAATCCTCTATTGTCGCACCTTTGACGATAAACACATCCCAGTCGCATGATGTAAAAATTCAGAAAAATGTCTTTATAGAATAACTAAAAACTGCATGGTATGATCCCATCATATGACCTTAATATGTGCATATTAAACATTATGGGCTTTGATTTCTATTAAAGAGGATACATATAATTTCTCAAAATGGTTTAAACCCAAAATAATCATCCCACACTTCTATCCTCATGGGGCCATATTCCTTATGAGACCATCTACATCCTTCCCTCGCATGGATATATTCTAAAAACCATATATGTCTCTTTCCCATGGGAATTATTCCCTAGAGACTCTTTACATTTTTCTATATTCCCAATGATAATATCCCCCATCTTATATAGAGATATTTCTTCCAAGTCCCATCATGTCCCCACATAAAAGGTCATATTTCTTCTAGGTAGTCACATTTTTTCACTGGGTCATGTTCTCATTAATAACTTGTCACCCTAATAGTTTCATATTCCTTTTGAGGCTAAGAACATATGTTTTGTTCTGTATTCACTTTGAGGTCAACCAGAAAGGGATTTTCATGCATAAGCACCACACTAACCATCATTTGGAATCTTTCACCAAAGAATACTTATTGTATGATGTTAAACTGCATGGGTTAGTCCTTATCCCATGACCTTAAAATGTGTGAAGTTCCCTATTAAGTGGAACCAAATTATGTGGTTTTTAATTCATTTCATAAGTATATATAGGTAAACCATCATATGGGCATGATCCCAACACCATATGAACATTTCACTTCCATAGATAGTGATAACCTTCATAGTGCATAGGTATGTGGATTTAAACAATAGAATTGTAAAACAAGAATTTCTAAGTAATAAAAAAATGAATATAGAAACCCTTTAATACATAAAAATGGTACCATATATGGGGAACCTCTTATACATATATATGTACACTTTCATGAGATATTTATGACATTTGTATACATTCGCATCCATGCATGATAACGACTAGATGCTATTCTACAATGGGATATGGAAATGATTCATGAAACATGCCTCAAATCTATAATAGAGTCTAATAAATGGAAAGAATCATCTAAAAAAGGATCAATGATCCCAACCTACCATATTCTAAACCAATGCACATTCTAAAGTGTCACTAGAAAAACATCCTCAGTGACTACCTATAATTTGAAAAAAAAAATCCTTCAATGACATTAATTTTGAACCTTTATTGATGTGAAAAACCTTTGGGTGTTCTTGGTTCCACAAACATCACTCCAATATAATTCCAATTAAAAAATTAAAAAATATTTAACCTAATGTGAATCTTTTAACTATACTAGCCATTTATAAACAAAAGTTAGGCCATTATAACACAAACAAAACAAAGAAAACATGAATCCTTTATTTGGAAAATAATTGGTTGAAAATATTTCTTGTATGTGATGTTGTATTTTTTTCGATTTATTATCTATATTTTTTATTCCTTTCTAGGTAATCCAGATCAGAACTTTCTTCAATCCAAATTAATGGTTTCACTATAATGACAAATGTATGCCTCAACTGCAGCCATAGTTAGGGCCCCATTAAACCAAAAGTGGTTTTCACCCACAAATAACCTTAACCACTTGGTGATGAATACATTGGTGAATGAGTAATACCTCAGTAGTAAAATATTTACATAAGAGGTTGTGGGTGAATCCCTCCTCTTCAGTAAGCCTCACAGTCCATTTTCACATCAATGGGTTATAAAGGAACATGTGGGACCTTCCATATCTCATACTATATTGGAAATATCTATTTAAAGTGAAACAAAAAACACCACCCTTATCTTAGGAATTTCAATCTGGAGGTTGACTATAAATTAACTCTAGTTTAGAAGCTACCTAGGAGGGAACCTATTAACCACCACCACCACAAACATTATGTGACATAAACCCCTTATCATCCTACTATAAATACTAAATAGGAAATGCTTGATCTAGTTAGTCAGACCCAATATTATATGAGAGATTACCAAATACACAGATCTACCAAATTAAGAGAGAAAACCCATATCCATACTTCCATCAAATAAGCATATCATCATATTCCGTTGGAAACTAGAGATTAGGAACATATTCCTACTCTATCATACCAATAATTCCAACATAATCTAGCTTCATCAAGAGAAACCTTTTGGCATATCTTAATAAAAACCAGTGGTAGATTCATATTCCCTCCACTAAATATTAAACCTGTCATCATATCTTTGTGGAAACTATATGATATTATAACGCACATATTACCATTCTCGTCAAGGAACAAGCATGTATTCTCATTTCCGCTGAAGAATCCCACCAATATATTTTGGTACTGGTTGATGGGTAATAACATATACTCACTAACATTATACAAAACTGCAAGAATGTCCTAGAATTGGTAGAAAAATATTTTTATCATCATATCTCAACATCCAATTGGTAGAAAACATATTCCCACCCCCTCTATTAGAGCATATACTTGACATATATGAATATCTACTTAGTGTTAGGGAAAAATTCATTTTCATGTTAAAGAAAATCATTAGTTAACCCAGTGAAGAATGAATAATATTATCAGCACATATTGTTATTCTAACTGAATATCAATGACCCATTGTAATGGAAACTTTAGGTAAGAACATATTCCAACAAAATAATCAATGAATTTTTTCATATTCCAGTAGTTACTTGGGATTAGGAATATATTTATATCTCTTTCAGTGAATGGAGTGTCATCATCATATCTTTTTGGAAACCAAGAAGGAGGAACAAATTCTTTCACATATTAATAAATCCCATCAGTATATTCTGATGGTAACCCTATATTTAGCAACGAGGATCCCACATATGAATTTCATCATATGAAATAAATTTTCTTCAATTATCCAATGGATAACATCTATGAATTAGTCTTCCTAGGAGGATTCCAAATAACCAGAGCATAACTATGTCCTTTCCCTTCTCAATGTTGGTTTTCTTAAGGTCCTAAAGCATATTTTAATAGGGGCCCAAGATTCTTATGACTCGTCATCTAAAAGTGAAAGAATCTATATTTGTGAAGGTCCTCCCCACAATATCCTTACCAACATCTCATGAGGTCCTCCCAATATTGTTCACCATGAAGTTTCTCCCCTGTGGTGATATCAAGATCGGTCATGGGAACTCATCCCATTATGTGAGACATGAAAACCCTAATAATGGATAGAATATCAAAATAAAAGAAGGTTATCCCCTTGGAAATTTCCACAATAAAGTTCCCACCTAGGGAAAATTTGGTAGAGATACTCCTTGCAACCAAATATTGAGCCACAATGGTAGTAATCCCCATCATGGAATTCATTGTGAAGGTCCTCTCTATAAAAAAAATTCCATTCAATAAAATGGTACACCAATTATTAAAACAACTTTGACAAATACATCATACTATGAGGTACTTGGGAGATTGAGGCTATATTCCTGAAGTTTCATATCTCTAATGAGGGATATTCTTTACTTACTGAAAGACAGACAAAGGAAGTAGTAATATTCTATACTACCTTGGCATCACTTATCTTCTAATACAAAAAATAGGATTCTGACCGATCTCACTCCCCTTAATAGTTGGTAAGTGACCACTCTATTTATATAATCTAGAAGAATACCTCACTAAAAATGAAGAAAATGACATAATGATCAGAAAAGAACTAAACAATGACAACATACCAATCATATTTTGGCTAATGTAAGAATCTCAGTATGACATTATAAAGGCCATGAGAGAGTGAAATGTATATACAGCCTTCATCTTAATTTTTGGATGACTCTATTTTATTTGGATTAGAAATGTTTTTGTCATAAGGAATATGAAACCCATGTCAAGTAAATAGAATAACTTCACTAAAAATTTGACTTAGCCACCATTTTGATCATGTGGATCTAGAAATTGGGGAGACAATGTGGATATTCAAATGCACATGCCTTAATGCTCTGAGGAATCTACATAAGCTAATCACTAATGCTACATATGATATACACATCAAAGGATGGGGTAAACATGAAGTATTGTATTACACTTCACTATTATGTTAATAGATTTTCTCCTCCAAATACATCATGAAATTTCATCCTTTCAATAAAATTCCTATATATAAGCTCTACATACACTCACCATCCCATCCAACAGGGTCTTATTATATCAAAAATATCATAAGTGGTGAACTAAGAGAAAATGATTCATTAATAATCTCATAAATCATGCCTATGAAAAGGTTGTAAAGGATTATCATCTAGGAAAATAAAAATCATCAACTAAGGTTTTTTCAAAAATAGATATCGACAATTATTTAGAACATGAAATACACCTAACTCATGATTGAAGAAAATAACACCATATATGAAAGGAAACAACAATGGATACAGTAGAATTCATTTAGATGAAACCTCGTATTATAGGATGTGGAATTTTTACCATAATCACCACCCTGAGGATCATCAAATCCTAAGTGATTATAAGATTTTATGGTGAAATAACCACTTCATACCTATCCTAGAATGGTAGTGGCATTTATAGGTCAACCTCCTCCTCCACAATAGAAGTCAATATTCTATAGGATGGGAGACACATCCCAAGATGATTATTTACAATTTCTCTCATCGTGTGACCCATATTTCTCTTTGGGAATGTTCTCTGAAAAACAATTAGAGGGTACCTTATGGTTACTCTCCACAACCCAATCCTAGGGGAGTATTGGAAGGAGAGGAAAAGGCCTCATCGGGACTATAGACCAAAAATAGTCAACCAATAATGGAAATACCAAGGAGGGTGGTGATTTATCTATTAATAGATATTTAGATGGAAACCAGTCTCATTATCACTATGATGAGAATATGGTTCCATATGCATGATACACATTGGTGAATGTCCTTATCATTGGATATGCTAATGATATAGAGTATGATTATGACATAAAAGTGAGGGTGTTGAGAGTTTATGTCCAAAATATGTTCAATAAATAAACTTTTAAAGAAGGTGTGCATACTAATAAATAAAGAATGACCCAAAATTTACCAGTTCCCTTAAATGATTACCTATCATCACTCCGGTGGAATTAAACCAAAGAAAAGGGAAAGGGTTTGGTTACATCCAAATAATCACTTGAAGATAATGAGCTTCCCACTATGGAAGAAATAATTTCTAAATATTAATTATAGATAAAGGAGTCAATGTGACTCTATTTTGTGATACTCATGAGAAATATTACCACTAAGTATATCCCCCATGTAAAGAATCAAATGTCTCATATATCATATCTCTCTCAACAAGGAGTGGTAGTTCTATAGGTGTGAGTAGAATCCATCCATCTAACTAGTTTATGATTCAAATAGCCAGTCAACTTGGACATAGTGTCTAGAGAATTTCAAGGGTTTCCTCATTTTTGGTGGAAAATATAACCATGTTAGGTGATATACCATAGGCCAAATCCCATTGATTATCTGTGATATATATGGGTGATTCGACTATATCAGGCTCCACCCACCACCTCTAATCATGTTTTTAGCCAAAAATACAACCCTTTAGATCTCACTAGATCAATCAAATCACTATAATATCTAATAGGTTCCATGGATGGTTGGTTTTCACCATTGCAATCGAAAATAAATCCATACCTTAAAGGGGAGGAAGAGAATCCTCCTCTTCCAAACTTTCGGATTCTAACTTTTTGGACCTTCAATTTCATTGGGGATCTAGAATAACATCAAATATAATTTTTATCTCGAGGTGGTACCATAATGGGAACCCTCGAATGGTAAGATACAGCTAATATTAGATACTTCATATAGACTCTAGATAGGCTAGCATTTTTCATGTATAATAATTTTCCAGCTTGATCAATCACTAGATGGGAGGACCTATGAAAATAATTTTTCAACCAATTTATCTCTACACTGAGAAATAATATAGTCCTTGAACTCTCAAATTGTAAACAATGTGAGAAAAACAGTATCATTGATTTTTTTTCTAGGTGTAAGGGTTTGACCTATTCCCTATACCTATAACTTACACATGAAGAGTTGGTCAAAATATTCATATAAAATATCTCTAATTATTTTCAAATACCACTTATCCTAGTAAAATATCCAGGAAGTTTCAATGAGATTTCAATAGTTTCATGTTGGTTTAAAGATTACATGTAGAAAACTAAGACCAAAAACATGAAAAATGCTAATAGCTCCAGTAAAGTATACTGGTAAAGTTGAAATAATAGATATTATGCATAATCCATCACTAGAAATCAAACTAGCACAATATCACATGGTTCCCACTTCTAAATTATGACAATAGTAGTGTTGTCCTTGTTAGTAAGGGATAAAATTTAGAGGAATACACTATATGGAGACTGGAAGAATAATGATTATACTTTCTAAGATAATAAATTTCATGATTACTGTATCACAACTATGGAAAACAATTTGATAAGGATTTTAGAGCCTATGTATCCTGATCAGCTTTTCATAGTAACCCCCTAAATTATTTCTCCGTTCATAATATTTTGGGGTACACCATACACGAATGTGTTATCTTAAAGTACATCCTTTGGAGGATTATAGACTCTAGATATTTCAAATTGGTCAATCAATGAGTGAAATTGGATTTTGTTTCTACCATCTCATCAGAAGATAAATGATAGTGAAAATAGGTCCCAATTAATGGGTTCTCATAGGTTTGATGATTGGATAACTAGAAATATATTAAACCATGCCTGAATTCTTATCAAGGTGTAGTGAAATCAACAAGTTGTGGCCCCATATCCCTTTGCAATAACTAATCTGAGATCATCATAACCATAATCCTCAAAGATAAATCATTATAAGAACTAATTTATTAAGAATAATAGGATAGATACACAAGAGGATGACCCATTATATGGTATAAACTAGTTCAAACCCCCTAGAATTTTATTCCCCCAAAACTGAAAGGATGGGAACCATCCCACCAAATGGTTCAATATGAACCAACCCATCAAATGGAATCCTCATCAAATGAAAAATAACTATCCTAATTCATCAGTGTAATCCACATAGTATATATCTTCTCTGATGATAGAGACACATACAATTCTAAATTACCTTCATACGATCAAATAATATGAGGAAGGGTTCATCAAGGAAAATGAGGTTGAAGAGGATGAGGTCTACATGTACCTAGATATTTAGGTCACATACCTACTAAAATTGTATATGTTTTGGAGACTCAAATTTTGGTACACCAATGATCTCAGTAGGAATATTACTCTTGAAATATCTATGGGTCATTCAATCCTAATCATTCTGGAGGATTGATTATAAAATTGGCATATTTTAGGTTAACATAAAAATATGGTAAGGTCAAATTAATCCAATATGTAGATAACTGAAATTCTATCAAGATCCATCTAGGGAAGGAATAAATTAGCATAGAAAACTCTAGCTCTAAAGCCTCATACCATAGAGCAACCCCATGTGGGGAAGTGTGAGTTTCTGGAACAAAATTATGACATTAGGAAATAACTCATGGTTGTTTTGCTAAGAATTAAATTCTTGATTCCCTTAATCTATCAAAGGATTTAAGGAAGTTATTATTGTGTCTATTAAAATCCATCAAGAGTTCAAAGTAGAGGTCATTGTCACTGAGGTATACCATGATGACACTGACCCCACTAAATATCAACTGATCATCTATTTTATAGAACAAGATAGAGATACATCCATATAAGAACACATCAATACCCTATAAATATCTATAAATTTGGATTATGTTGATTCTTATTCCCAAAAAAAGTAGATTTGTCTCCCTCCACTATCATAATACAAGGTTATAAAAAAAGTGAGAAAAATATACTTGGGATGATCAAGATTAGAGAAACTTTTGTGATCATATCTCTAATTTTGAGTTCATGGTTATTTTTTTAGGATATAGAATATAAGGTTATATTGTTAATGCCATGTATTAATTCATATATGGTAGTTACATATTCATATCACAAATTTCTCAGGTAATCCATCAATGGAAAAGTTATAGTGTTGTATGGTTATGTTGATACTTTCAATTCTGATATACTTATATAAAAATTTCTATTATAGAGAGGGGAAACAACCAATAATTGATGATTCTATTTAGATCACTTCTTCAAAGGGTTTGAAAATAGACCATGTCAAATCCTTTCATGAATTTAGTAAGTACTATTTATTTTCTATCAATTATTTCAAATAAATCACTCCAAATCTTGCTAATCATCAAGTCATGTGAATTATATCTAAAAGGAGGGCGCATCCAATCACCTTCCTAACATACAATGGACATGTTTCTACCCTCAAAGTGAAATTTCTATTAATTTTGGAATAGATAACAATAACATCTATGTTCATCAATCTCACTCTCTAATGCCTATAGATGAAGTTTGGTCTGACTAACATTCATACCACACAATTGAGGCTCTTTGATTAGATCAGCCTCAACCATAGAAGAAGGGGACAAGCACAAATTTTGGGATTGTTTACTTTCATATTCATGATATTTTCCATGTTGGTTGAATCTCTCCTCACAAGAGATGGTTTATATCCTAGTCATAATGATTATTTCCTAGATGATAATGTTCATGCTTTGTCACCAAAGTCTGAGGAGATGCCTTCATAACTATCAGGATTGGGAAATACCTCCACACCATCAACCAAAAGTGAATTTTTTCCTCTGAAAAATCCTGATTCCCAGGATGTAGGCACTTCTTATATCCCTAGTTGTAGCGGGGAGAAGGGGAAAATGTCCAAAATGATCCTGATGATAATTCCCACACATTGTAACTTTCAAAATCTAGAGATGCCACTACATTATTCATAGAATATAAAAATTACCTCAAAATATCTTATAGCCCCAAAAATGTCCCTTTATCACCGGATTTCACCCCAATTGAGGCAGAAGGATAATAATGAGATCATATCTAGAATTTCCCGAACAACGCTACTTATGAATCAATACACTAAGGACCTGGAGACACCTCCTAATCATTTAAAGAGTGAAAAATTTCCCATAAATTGTCACTAAATCCTAAAATCATCCCTTCATAACCCACTTCCACTAAAATTAAAATCAAGGAAGAAGAGGAAGAATTTCTTACCGTTGCCTCTTTGACTTTTTTGGAAGGCATCTCTACCACTATTGATAAGATAAAACAAGTTAATCAAGGTATATAAGAAGTCTCGTGACCTACCATGATTAGTGTTTCTATGTCACCAAAAGATAAAGAGATATAAATCTCTTACTTAAAATAGAACCAAGATTCATTCACCTAAAAATAAACAAAAATTTCAAGACCAGACCTTAATATAGCCACCAATCATTTGGGTTTTCCTTAAGATCATCATGTCTACGATTAGGAATCCGTGAGAATGCATCTGACTCATGATTCTCTGGATGAAGATAAAGTTGGAAAAATCAACAAACCTAAATTTATTTAGGAGGTTCATCACCCAAAATGGATCACCAAAATTGTCCCCATTAAGAATAAGAAAGGTAAAATTTTATATTTTATCGACTTTAGTAAACTCAATTATTATTTCCCAAAGGATAACTTCCCAATCCTGATCGCAAAATATTTAATCAATGAAACTACTAGTTTCTAGGCCCTATTCTTTATGAATGGGTATTCTGGCTATAACCAGATCCGGATGGCCCCTGAAGATAAAGGGGCCTCCACTTTTAGGTATCCCCAAGGATTATATTTCAATTAAGTAATTCCATTTGTATTTAATAATTTTGGTTCCACTTATCAATTTTTCCATCCATCATATATTCAATACCTTTTTAAGAAAGACCATGGAAGGTTATATTGATGACTTGGTGGTCAAAATTCTATAAAAACTATAATATCTTATTGATCAAGAAATTGTTTTAAATAAACTATGAAAACCCCACCTAAAAATGAACCCCTAGAAGTGTGATTTTGAGGTGGCATCATGAAAATTTAATGGGTCCTTAGTGTGTCATCATGGCATCTAAGTTGAACTTGATAAGGCCAAGGTGATCATTAATATTACAATTTCTCATAATCATAATGATATGAGAGGGATTCATGGATTCCTTGCCTAAATTAGATACATCATAGAAAATTGGAATAGAATGCCCCTACCCTTCACCAAGACCCTGAAAAAGGGAACCACTTATCAGTGGAATGATGATTATCAGGAACAATTTAATAACATTAGACAAAATTTCTCAAACCCTATAGTGTTGATTCATCTAGTGGAAGGGAAACCACCCGTTTTATATGTGGAAACCCTCAAATGGTCACATGGTTTCCTTCTAAATAAAAATAATGATGCAGGAAAAGAAATAATTATCTAAAATATCATCTGAACTATGATAGAAACTAAGAATTGTTACCCCTATATCAAGAATAATTTCCTTGAATTAATCTCCATGATTCAGGAATTGAGTAACTACTTGCAACATCACTAGGTCCATCTGATATCTCATTTTACCCACAAAAATACATCCTCAATTGTCCCACATTGATTAGATGTTCGGAATAGTGGGTGTCCATCTTATAGAAGTTCAATATCTAATTCATTCCAAAATAAGGTAGTCCAATGGTCGGTAGTAGTAGATTTTCTTTCAACGCATCCTTCTTTGGAATGAATTTCGGTGGATATAGAATCAATAATAAAGTAGTTTTTTGTTCATAAAACTCCAAAAACATGGGAGATATATTTTGATGGTGATTCCAAAAACTGAATAGTAAAAAGAATGGAAAACCCAAAATTAAATAGACTCGGCATGGGAATTGTTCTTAGCCCACCAAAAAAAGGTAGTCCTACCCTACTACTTTCTATTTTTAGAATAATGTGCCAATAATGAGGATAAATAATAAGCTCTCATCACAGGTTTAGAATTGGCTCAACAGGTACCAGTTCCTTGACTAAATATCAAGGGGAATTTAAAGATGGTGATCAAATGGTTCATTGATGAATATTCCATCAAAAAAGAGGAATTAATCCCACTTATAAATTAAGTATGAGGGTAGATGGAAGAATTCCCCTTAGAACCAACACCCTCTCACTTCCCACATTCACAAAATTAGCATGCATATGCATTGGATGATGCGGCCATAGCCCTGGCAGATCGAGACTAGGATGAGATAGCCATCATCATTTCACACCACTAGGTGGTATTTCAATTCATTGATAGAATCATGGAAGTGGACAATTTGAAGATGCCACTCTTGGCCATGGTTGTTCGACAACCTTGGTAAATTACATCCGCACTGGATACATTCCCCTCATATTGGATTACATCTAAAATATAATTCCTTTATCAAAATGAGAGAAAATAAAATAGATCCAACAGCGGGTTGTCGACTTTGTTCTTTATGATGTCCCTAATGCTCAGGAATTACTCTATAAACATAGTTTTGATGGATTCCTCCACATATGAATTGATTTAAAGGAGACCCTAATTGTTATAAAAGAATTCCATGTAGGTGTTTTTAGTGATCATCAATCTAGAGCCAAGATTTCCCATGAGATCAAGTGGCTTGGATACTTTTGGTCATCAATGACCCATTGTTGCATAACATTCACTATGAATTTTTATATCTGTTAAATAAATGTTAATTTTATTAATCAACCCCTATAGTTTCTATATATTTCTAAATAAATTCGGTCATTGTTCATTTAGGGTATATATGTTATAAGACAATATCCATCGACTATATCTAGGTAGTTCGAATACATCTTTACTAACACCAATTTCTTCTTCAAATGGGTTGAAGCTATAACCCTTAAGAAAATAAAGATTAATACAATCATCAACTTTTTAAAGAAAAATGTTTTTACCAGGTTTGTTTTCCCCCACACAATACTGACTGGCAATGAAACTATTTTTTCTATTTCTAGTTGAAGAGGTTGTATCAGCAATATGACATTCAATCTAACCACTCCCCACACAACCATAGAGTGGAAAATAAAAAAATTGAGGCTTTTGATAGGTCTCTATCTAATATACTCTATAATATGGTAGATAAAGACAAAAATTCCTATCCTAATGAAATTCTATATGATTTTTGGGATTATCTCACCATCGCTATAGGAAAAATCAATAATTTTGGTGGGGTATTTAAGACAGGAGAGGATCCTGCCACAAATAATCAAAAATCTTGGGTTATTTGCAATGGGATAGGTTTCTCGTTGGAAATAATCATAAATCTACTAGAATTTACAATAGGATATAGGACCCATCGAAAATGGTCTTAGGGAGAATGTGCATTGTTCTACTCTAAAGTATTACTTTTGACAAAGTCTATAATTTCATCGCAAATACTTTTTTATGATGAAATTAAGTATTTCATCAAAAATGATCTTTAGGTAGATAAATAATTGGTATTTAGGTTGGGTAGAATTTGCAACGGGTGACAAAATCCATTGCAAATGTTTTTTGGATCTTCGCCATAAGTATTTATGGTGCGAACTATTTACGATGGGTTTAATCGGAAATGCTTCTATTTGTGATGGAAATTCCATTGTGAATAATCAAACCTATATAATTCCCCCATCAACATTTTTCCCTCATAAGTTCTAATCACTTATTCTGATTTCTCACTGGTTTTTATCTGTATAAGTTTTAATTTTTACAGATAATTCCCATAGTGACGTCTTCCGGATTGCATCATTGTTTTCATTATATTAAAGCATCGTTTAAAATTTTTTATTTAAAAATAATAATTACTAGTTTATTTACTTTATTTTATATCAGTAATATTTAATAATAATTAGTATAAATTAGTAGTAATTGATATAAATTATAGATAATTAATATGAATTAGTAATAAATATCAAGAATTATTAATAATTACTAGTAATTATTTAATAATTATCAATAATTAGTAAAAAATAACAATAACTATTAATAATTAATAATAAAAAATAATATTCGGTGATAATTAACAAAAAAAATAGTAATAATTTCCAATAATTAGTAATAATTTGTGATAAATAATGAAAATAAGTAATAATTAAAAACAATTACCAATATTTAGTCATAATTTATGAAAATTAATAATATTTCTCAAAAGGTTTAGGAGATGGGAAAACCTAATCATAAAAAATTTATTAGAAAAGTAAAATTGACAGGAAGACAAAAGAAATATGGATGAGGTCAAAAAAAGGCAAGGCCTCATCCATAAGGTAAAACAACAAACCAAGAATAGGATCTGTCTCTTACTCTTTGTCAAGGTTCTCATCATAATCAGTAGTTTCCCACTCAGACTATGAGTTTCTTTGATTGAAGAGAAGTGATTATTTTTCATTGATATTTTCCTGTTCCAGAGTGAGTTGGCGGTTACGTCCTCGACCATGACCACATCCATGACCCCCAGTGTAGTACTCAAGAGTATTTGGATCCATCTCCCCTGTAATTGCATCCACATTCTTAGCATCCTAGTTAGAACGACCACACCCTTATCCATGATTTTTTGGATGATGTCCCCTTCTTCAAGTCCTGGTTTCCTTCCAAGTCCCTTCCGGTTCATCATCCCCGAACTCTGACTTGTCATTTTTTGTTGGAATCTAGTTAATCACCACCACATCCATGAAATTCGGAGTATCAGAATTTTGCAGTGGTAGCATACCTTTTGATGCCTAGGCATCCCCAAGTAGACTTGCTATTGCAATCGTGTTTGAGACAACAATATCTTGTGAGTTGTTATCCACCAGAGTTGTAAAAACACCACCACATGTATCAGGTTCCATTGTCCTTGCATCATCATTGCGTGACTCAAGCACTCTGAAAGTTTCCCCCAACCTCTCGTAATTAAAACCAAGCACAAGTGGCAAAAATGTCTTCCTGTAGAATACTGATTAGAAGCCTTCATCATCCAAAGATCTCTTGCCACTACCTTTTTTTCTTTTCAACCGGACCTAGATCAACCCCCTTAACTGAGTGATCAAATATTTTCTTTCCTTTAGTTATAATTACCAATAATTATTAATAATTAGTAATAATTACCCATATTTAGTCATAATTATCAATAATTAATAAATTTTATTAATAACTACTAATAATTACAATTAATTAGTAATAATTATCAATAATTAGTAACAGTTAGTAATAAATACCTATAATTAGAAATAATTAGTAATAATTACCATTAATTAGTAATAATTACCAATAATTAGTAATAATTATTGATAATGGGTAATAATAAAAACCAATAAATACTTTTAATTATTAATAATTAGTAATAATTAACAGAAATTAGTAATAATTGTTAATAACTAAAAAATAGTAAAATTTTTAAAAATTAGTAACAATTAGAAATAATTAACAAAAAATAGTAATATTTACAAATAATTACAAATAAGTAGTAATAATTAAAACAATTCTAATAATTTTTAATAATTATTAATAATTAAAAATAATTTCCTATAATTACCAACAAATACCACGAATTAGTAATAATTACCAATGATTGGTAATAACTGCTAATAATTACCAATAATTAGTAATAATTCATGAAAACTAGAAACAGTTCATGAAAGTTAGTAATAATAATTTCAAAAAATTGACAAAAATTAATAATGATTAAGGAAAATTAGTAATAATTTCAAATAATTACCAACAATTACCAATTAAACCAATTAATTGGTAATAAACAATAATAATTAGTAATAATTACCACTAATCAGTAATAATTAATCATAATAATTATTTATTTTTATTAACTAAAAATAATTTTTAATAATTAGGAATAATTTGTAACAATTAAGAATAATTATAAATAATTAGAAATAATTAATAATAATTTGTAATATTTAATAATAATTGACATTAATTAGTAATATTTCACAATAATTAATCATAATAAGTAATAATTAATCATAATGAGTAATAACTAATTATAATTAACAATAATTAACAATAGTTAATAATAATTTCCAATAATTAATAATAATTACTAATAATTACTGATAATTAGTAATAGTTGATCATAATTAGTAATAATTAATTATAATAATTATTAATTAGTAATAATTTCTAGTAATTAGTAATAATTAGAAATAATTAACAATAATTGGTAAAAATTATTAATAATTACCGATAATTAGAAATAATTAATCATTATTAGTAATAATTAATAATAATTAACAATGTTTTGTTATAATTACCAATAATTAGTAATTATTAATAATACTTACAGATAACTAGTAATATATAATCATAATTACTATTAATTAATATTAATTAATATTAATTTTATAATAATTTGTAAAAATTATCAATTATTAGTAATAATTGGTAAAATTTACTAATAATGGTCGATAATTAGTTATAGTAAAACAAAATTAAAAATAATTAGTACTGGTTAACAATAATTAGTAATATTTAACAATAATTAATAATTATTATTAATAAGTACAAATAATTAGTAATAATTAATGAAAATTGGAATAATTAAATATAATTATTAATAATTAAAAAATTATATTTAATGAAAATTATTAAAAATTATCAATAATTACAAATAATAATTAATAATTAATAATAATTAATAATAAAATTAATACTTAGTGATAATTAATAATAATAGTGATAATTAATAATAAATAGTAATAAATAATGAAAATTATTAATAATTAGTAATAATTAACTATAATTACTAGAAATAATCGATAATTACCAATAATTACCAACAATTACTGATAATTGTCAATAATTACCAATAATTGCCAATAATTACCAATAATTACTAATAATTGTCAATAATTACCAATAATTATCAATAATTATTGATAATTATTTATAATTATTGATAATTGGTGATAATTATTGATAATTGGTGATGATTACTGATAAATGGTAATAATTTCTTATAGTTGGTAATGATTAGTAATATCTGTTAAACATTATTTGTAGTTATCAATAAATAGTGATAATCAGTAATAATTAGTAATAGTTTTTCATAACTAGTAGTAATTTGTAATGATTTATAATAACTTATACTAATTTATAATAATTATTATGTAATATTTCTATTCACTATTTTTTTCTACTAAGTAATAATTTCTGATATATAATTTCAATTACCATTAATTATCGATATTTTGTAATAGTAATATGTAATTTGTCAATTTTTGGATTTTTTAATTTTTTTCTCAGATCATCCATTCCTTTTATCAAATTATTCATAAGAAGTTTTTTTTCTATATTTTATAAAGATATGAAACAAGGGAGTAAATAATAGTTTTTTTACAAGATCACGATTGGATAAATCATCATAGGAGTCCAAACGGTTCTGGTATAAATCCTGTACATATTGAGGCTCTTGAAGGTTTATTATCATTTGCATCATAAAAACTAGAATTTTTTTCAAAGTGGATAAATATGTGTCTAGGTAAGAAATGTGATCTCAAGATATTTGAAACATTTGACATTATTAGGGTTCATCTATTTCATTTTGGTTTTTTAAAAGATTATGTTTTTTGGAATCAACATAGTGAATTTGAATCTGGAGAAGACACAAATAATTTGGTTCCAGATCCATCACAATTTCAAACAATAATATATGAATTTATGGGTCCATATTTTCAATAAATATAAACTCAGTATGATTATTTTACTCCCAAATTAGAACCATATCTATTTTTTGAGTTTCTAAAGTCTACAAAGGAATCCTTATATCCCAGTTTCAAGATAAGAAAATAAGAAATCGTTATTAATTTTATGCCTATTAAATCAGATAATGTAATGTCAAATAGTTATTTTGATCAGATAATATCTTTGGTTAAATCACTATTACTGGAGGGAAATGTGTTGACAAAATATTTCTCTATATTTAAGAGGTTGGTATGGAGTTTGGGTCTTGGTAATCATAATAATCATGCATATTAAAATAATTTCATCCTATAATATGGTGAAAATGATTCATTAGTTAATTATTAGAAATGTGGAAAATCAATGTGAAAAGAGTCACAATAATGGAAGTACATATTCATTCCTATTAAATAGTTGAGGTATTCCCCATTTATGAGATATATTGTAGTGTTATTTATGTCTCATAACATAGCTTCATTTATGACATGGTACAAATCCAATATTTTCACTGGTAAAAGCATAAATCAACCCTATGATGGTGATTCATGGAAACATTTTGATCAGGTGAATCTATTTTTTACTTAAAAATCTCATAAAATGTGATTGGGTCATTCTACTAATGGTTTTTGTCAATTTAGTTCATATGGAAGTCAATATTCTTATTGGTCCATCTTTATAACTTTGTACATATTAACTTTGTGGATGTTGATAAATAAAACATATATATTTTTTATATTACTAATTTTAGGACATCCAAAAAAAGACTATTGCTATTTATTTTAATATATTGATCGATAAGTTAAATTTATTATGAAGTAATTGTGTTAGTTTATATGATGTTGTTGCAAAACATAATTTCAAAATGAAAGAACGCATTAATGTGGAAAATTAGTGACTTACCAGTGTATGGATTTTTATCTGGATAGAGTACACATGGTCTAAAGAAACCTATGTACAATATGTGTGATAATAATGTGTTTATGCATGGAAATTATTTAAAATAATTTTTTAAGATCATCACAGATTTCATCCTATATTCCATCCTTTATGAAGGAATAAAAATAATTTTATAAAATTACAATTGAATGATATAAACCTACTGAAATGATCATAGGTATTGATATAAAATATATTATATCTTCATTACCTCCTATTACCATTGGACCTACTATAAACAAAAAAGAATAAATGGCTATGAGAAAGATCACAATTGGATAGAATGGGGTATTTTTTTGATATTCTATATTTTTATGATTTATTATCCCATTACATGTTAGATCTAATGTATATTGAAAAGAAATGTTTTTTATAAAATATTTTATATAGTTTTGGACACAACTAGTAAGACTAAAGATAATTTAAAGGCCTGATTAGATCTTTCGTAAATTTACAGCCTTCAAAAAATTGATTTATTTAAAATTACAGATCACAAAAGTCAATAAATCCAAAAGTACCTTATATAGTTTATATAGAAAATAATTTACTATTTTGTTAGTGGATTGTTGATTTGAGGTTGCTGGATGGTTATGTTTCCAATTTTCCTTGATGTGTCCAAAGTGGTCATATTACCTGATTAAAAAGTCATGATTTTTGTGTTATAATTGAATGAGTACTAATAATTAGCCTTATAGGTTTGTTAAATTCTTTGATTTAGGATGCGCTGATAGAAATATCATATTTTTTTGAGACATTTTTGTAGTGATAATAGACTATAATACATTGGGTAGGATGCAATAACATTTTGTCTTAATTTTTTTTAAACTAAAAAAATCATCCAGACTTCCTTAATTCAATGGAACATTTAATATTACTTTTTATGCAAGAAGAAAAGTGTAGAAGAATAGTAGAGTTATCATGGATGTATAAATATGATAGATGCATGAAAAAAATTAAATAAAAGGGTATATAACAATGAATTAGTTGAAGGGATAGTTGAAAAAGCATATTTTAATTAGGAAATTTTTTCTACTCTCATTATTTTCAACCTGAATATTCTTCAAAACACACTCAAATGGGTCATAATGATAAAAATTTTGATGGTGTAATGATCCATCAATTATTAGTTTTTAATCAGCCTTAAATTGGCACTAGTATATTTTATGAAAAAATTATTTCAGATGATGAATATCAAGAGGATCATACATATGTTCTGCACAATTATGAATAAATTAAAGAATTTTTACAGTGAGTGTTAATTTCACCTATTCTTTATATTTTTTAGCATATTAATATTATTTAATATTTAGATTATATGATGATCATATCCAGAAATAGTTTCCAAAATTAGACTAGCATCTCTTGAAGAACGTCAATAGTGTAATTTTTTCCACTCGTTTCAAAGACTGTTAAAGTGAATTGTTTATGTTTGGATATATAAAATCAATTCATTATTTGTTATATTGATTTTTCTTTAATTTTTACGGTATGAAAACATATATAAAAAATTGATAATAGATTTTGTTTATTGAGTAACCCACCATCCAAATTGTTTAAATATTAATATGCATATATTGAAAATTATTTTCAATTTTATATACCTACATATGGTGAATAAAAAATGAATAACGGTGTTTTTTAATAGGATTTCATCCTAGAGAAAGTGACGTTGACTTATATGTAATGATAGATGAAATAATTAAGATGTGTTATCTGGGATATAATTATGTAATGATGGTCAAATGCCATTGTAATGATACTAAAATAGTCTTTCTCATTCATCCAAGCCATGGAATCATTGACATTAAATATAAAATCCTTCTTGTAGTAAAAAAACCATTTATGATGTAATATCAATATTATCAAATTTATTATGAAAATTATTGTTCTACGTTAAGAGTTTTAATTAATTGGTAGATCAATGTAAAATAAATCTCATGAAAATTAGTTTCTGTAAAGTGAATGTGGATCTGCGGAAGTGAAGAGAATTGAATTTTTTTTAAAAGAAAACTCCAAATACATCTTTTACATGAAGATAAATTAATATTGATGATGAGCCCCATAGTTATGATACGATGGTGTTCATAATGTTAATTATGTAAAAAATAAATTTGAAATAAAATGAGATGATAAAGATGAATCCCATATAGAAATTGATGATATTAAGGAGAAAGATAGATATATTGAAATTTTTAATATGAATATGGGGATGATGTTGAAGAATTATGAAATTAAATTCTGGTCATAGTCCTAATTAATATTTAATACCCAATTTCAATTATTTGAAAAACATTCTTTTCATGTTTTAGGTAGCTATTAATGATTACAATTAGAATTTTTATAGCCTCGAAGAATATTTACTCCCTGGTGATTTTCTTGATGACTCATCATCTAACCCATAGGTTTTTTACTGTTCATTTTCAACTCTAAGGTGTTGTGATCTAGTCAGATTAATGACTCCTAGTCCTATTCTTGAGTGATGTCAAACTATTGATTTCAATCCAGACATGCAGAGGTTTTTTTAGTTTTTTATTTTTTTAATTTTTTATTAATTTTTTTTAATTTTCATTAAATTATTTATGTAAAATTTGTTTGATTATTTGTTATTTTTTCCATAGTTTTTCACATGTAGTTGTTGGAAAGGGTATGTGATTCTATTGAATTATTTTTCCATACCACATGCTATATGGGATCATATTCTTATTGATATTCATCATCACATTTTTCATCATTGGATAGTATATAAATAAATAATACTTATTTTGAAATTTATTTAATTATTAAATATCTATTATTAAATATTTTTAAGGTTTTATGGTATCTCATTTAAGATATCATGATATTCCATACATGGGAGTCCTAGGAGATCAGTATGTATGATAATTCTCTTCAGTTTTTTTCTAAAATCTGAGAAAGAGAGCTCTAGAGAGAACTTTAAGAATAATTTTTTATATGTTTTGCTAAAGAATCGACTAGATTACATCTCATATCATGTTTTGGGTGGATTTTTATCCTACTAGATAGGGTATTGTTTTTAGAGGATATCATCATCATGACCGTGGAACTGGGGGAGATAGGAGGTCATACATATAGTTGTTAGTCATACATTTAGTATTCATCGATGATATAGGGTGAAAATTTTTATTTAATAATTTATATATACTTTAGATGTAAAATTTTTATTTTATATTCATATAGGTATTTGATAATACTAACGTTACGTAGTGTGATTTTTTTAATAGTATGTAAACTAATCCTTCTACTATAGAGATTACAGGTAGTTGATAGCATTGGATTATAGTCAGTATAATTTTTTTTTTAAACTAATTGAAATTCCTAATTTAACTATTTTAATTTCAAATTTCATTTGAAGGAGGCATTTGAGGCCATGAATTCTCACACACATAATGAGAGTTAGGATTAGACTGAGGTTTTGGACACTAGTGATCCAGGATTTTACAATGGATCTTGGAATCAAGAGAATCAATATGGTATCAAAAAAGGCGAATTGGTTGGTATTAGTTCTCGATTGATGCCTCCCAGTAATTATAACACTACTACATGGTCACCATTCAGCTCAAGATGAGCTTATACAGAGTTGTCGTCATCATCTATAGAGTATGAGGAGAAGATTTGGGGTCATAATGAGGTTATATAGGGCCATCATAGAGAGTAGGCTAAGCTTTATTAGCACCGCTAGTAATAGTATGAGAAGTAGTATCGATGGTAGTAATAGAATAAAAAGAAGATAATGGGGTACATGTACCTACTTTCATAGGGTATGGGGATGGAATTCCCTCTACCTGGTACACCATATAATCCAACACTTCAATAGTGATTGATATATTTTGTTGGAAAACATATTATGATGAGTTTTGGATAGACATATTATTTTTATGGTTATTAATTCATATGTCTACAGTATTATATATTCAGTTTTTTAAAATTTGCATTATTTTTTTTAAATTAGTTTCTTCATTTTTTATTTTTTTTATTTTTTATTTTTTTATTTTTTTATTTTTTCATAAATTTTTTCATTTATTTGCGATGGAATAAATTTTTTAGCATAATGGGTTATTTATGATGGAATTTTATTTCTATTGCAAAAAAACTACAATGATGGAAATTATATTCTATTGTAAATAATTACTCTTATTTATACGGTGGAAAACAATTCATGAAAAAAACATGTTCCATCACAAAAATTATATTTTTGACAGTCCATCCCAAAAAAACTTTTGTGATTCCATTTTCATCCATGGGTTAACAACGATGGGATCCCATCAAATTTGTCTATTTGTGACAGGATCTTATCACAATTAATCCATTTCAAATAACTAAATTTCCAGCTGGGCATAGCACATAAAACTATGCAAGTGACTATATTCAATTTTTTATGGGATAAAAGTTAGCTTTCCCATCAAGGTTCAACTACCCTCACTTTTCTTTATATTTATTACCTATTTCTGAATAGGAATAGTCTCAAAATTTGTAGAATGATTTGTAATGGATCGATTAGAGGATATCGTGCACTCTTCACAACTTGGAATTTCATATGAACTAAGTTTCGTGAGCCTTCAATAATAAATTTTGACTTTATTCCTTTAAGTATACATGGTATTTGTTCTCATAACTCTAATGATATTAGGGAATAATCCTAAAAATATTGAAACGAAGTGGGAGGAACCCTATATCATACATTAGGTTTACTCTAATGAAGCTTATTTCTTAGTCTCAATGGAAAGAGAACCCATCACATCAGCTACCCATGTAAGGTTTCCTAGGAAATACTTTGCATAACCTTCATGTTGATCCAAAAGTTCCTCATAATATGACCTTAAACTAATTGGAAAAATAATTCCTATATTATAATGATAAATTTTGTGACACATTTCCTGGATACAGGAAATTAAACTGGATAGTATAACATCTAAGTTTCATGATATAAAACTGCACAACAATATCCTCATTATATGAGATTAAACTACATGGTTATTTTCCTCAATACAAGAAGTTAAACTGCATAGTAAATTTCATTATCACGTGACATTAAACTATATGATAATTCTTATATCATGAGTGTTAAATATCATGAAGTTTGTTTGTTTTTAAAAATCATGTCATGTTCCTTAGTACAATATAGGTTATTCTAAAATTTACTCTTATTTTTAAAACTGAACATGACACACATGAGCTTAGATATCTTGGTTAATCACTCCATTTATAATGACTAAGAGAACCATAACCAAATATGGGAAGAAAAATAGTTCATCATGCATGACCGTAAACTACTTAGAGTATCATGTTCGAGAGGGCATAATTTCCCTACATAACATCTGGATTTATATAGAAATCCTTAGAAAGAAATTTTTCAATGTCCAATGGATATCATTTCCTCTTTCCTTTCATATGATCTTAATATATGAATGGGTTTTATTTACAAGAACTACATGTGGATTTATTTCTATCGTGATAGGATATGTATTGATTCTTAGATCAATTATCCTAGTCTTAGCCAAAAATTAAAAAAAATGAATCTTTCCTTGTGTGAGAGATCGATCTAAACAGGGGATCTTTCTCCATTACTTGGATATCCAATGTTCGTGACTTTACTATATTAACCTCATGAACTATGATAGAAAATAAAAAATATATCAGTTTCATTGTGTATGGGCTTGACCTATGTGGGTGAATTGGTCATGGAAATACTAGAAAACCCTCTTGAACTGTGATATAAAATAGAAAAAAATCCCATTTTTCTTATGCATGATCGCACCCTAAGTGGTGAAATTTACCTTTAAAAACTATGTATTTATTGATTCCTATTACTTAAAAATGTGTATTGATGTCAATATCCTTTATCCTAGGATATGTTGTGAATAAAAAATGCGACATTCCTTGAATATGAACTCGATCTATACAGGGATTTTATCTTCAATAACTATATGTTTCTTGATATCTATTTTGATGGGATATATAGTGATTCAAAAATTTCTTATCTAGATCCTGAATACAAATTAAAATAAATAAAATTCCATATTTAACCTTAGTGTGCTTCCCATACTTGTAATATTTAATTTACCAATGTAATTACACTATGGTGATGTCCAATTTCACTCCCTACACATAAGATTGATATATGTAAGAAGGCCACACAAGAACCATATTGTCTTGATAAAAATTCTTAATCCTTGTTTTGTAGTACTCTTCAGCCATATTGATTTCTTACCAAAATCCTTTAATAGTTAGATTATTATACGAACTATGTGTGGATTAATTCTTATCTTGATAAGATACGTAGTGGCCCCTAGATCCTATATCTTGCGCTCATGTGTAAATTCTATTAATCAAAATTACCTCCTTCTCTATGTATGAGTTAGATCTATATAGTTTCTTCTAGTTAAGATTCAACTATTAACCAATACTAAGAAAATAGAGATAAAATGACCTCATCCTAGTATTAGAGTACTCCTTTTCCATAATGGTTCCTTCCTAATAGCCTCTTATAATAGGATATTTCAAGAATTTTGTATGGATTTATTCCTATTATGACATGATACATAGTAACACATGGATACTTTATCTAAGTCCGAGACTCAAATCCTACAAAAACCATATCCCATCTTGAATTATTCCTAAAGGGTATCATCCCACACTTGTAACTAGAAAAAATATGTTTTTTTTGTGTAAGTTGTATTAGTGTAAGGCTTCCAACATGTGTTTATGTATCTATAAACCTATGATATGATAAAGTTTCATCATTTTCAGAAAACTATATATTAATTTTTATTGCATGATCTAAAACAGCATGACACGTGGTCCGCCTTGAAGGGCCTTAAACTAATCAGTGTGGCCTCCAATATATAGAAAACTTCCCTATATGAGAGCTAGATTTATTTTGGGTACCTGAGAAAAATTAAATATCTAAATAAACATTTGGATAAAATTCCAATTTCATGTCATTAAAACCTAATGTTTAGATTATCCCACAAAATATATGGACTATGAATATCTTGTATCCTACTATCTTTGGACACATGTCTAAACCATATTCTTAGGACATAATCATAAGTCCTCATTCACTTGAACTGCATGCAAGGGAACTATAATATCCAAGTTATGATAAGCCCGAATCTAATGTGACTTTATAAATTATTCTATAAATCCTTCCACATAAATCACACTTTATGCTTCTAGTATCTCAAATCACCATAAAACTCCCATTTTCAATCAGTAACGAGTGTATTCAACCCCAAAGGACACCTCTTCTTTATTATTCATATTACGTCCCTAATATGGCTCTACATATATGCCCCTAATATGGCTTATTAAACTAAGTAATCTTCATCCCAATGGGAATATACTTTGATATTTATACATCTTTACAACATAACAATGTAACATGTATTTTGAATGTGGCCATTAGTCACCCCCTATATACCTACACCACATCACTACATTTTAGCCAATAATATCTAGTTTTATTTTTAAAAAATATCTACTCATTATTCAAATGTTTTGGATACATTTTTCCTCTTTGATACCCATTTTTGTTTTCATATTTAACTCCTATGTTCATTCATCATAATCATAAACTATCTGTCCTTCTTTAGGATGGTCAATATTGGCATTGGGTTCTCTATTCTTATTGGGTTAACTTTTCCCCTTCCACAAGATTAATTATCTCAACCCCTATAGTCTAAACACTATGACCTTAAACTATGTACACCTTCCCTATGAGATAATATATACTTCCAATGGGCTCTCTATTCACATGGATTTTCACATTTCCCTATCCTTATAGGTTTTATCACCTTACACTGGTCGAATCTACACAACATTAGAATTATTACTTGTTTGTCAATGTTTCATGGCCTTAAACTCAGCATATTGGTTAAAGATATATGAACTTAAACTCTATATCTTTAATTATTAGGATCATAAGACTATAAAATTTAGGTGAAAATACATGAAACATTTCTGGATGAAATCCTATAATGGGAATACCAAGAAAAATTCAAGTCTCTTATAACTTAGCCTCCCATTTTCAAGGCATAGGAAAAATTAGAGCATAAATTTAAAGGGGAACAAAGATTTTAGGGAACATAATATATCCCTATAAAAATTTGATCCATGCTTATTGGACCCAATAATTTAGGAAAAATTTCAAGCAGTGATATTTCATATCTCTTCAACCTAATTTTGTATCTCATACATTACATCATAACCTATAGGGTGTCAAAACCCTTCTGAATGTTCCTTCAATCCATAATCCTACATCATTTTTAGGTGTTTAAATCCTAAATAATAAACCTAGATACTGGTAACAAGTTTATTATACTCAAAAGGACACTTTTACTTGAATATACATATTATTCCCCAGATATGGATCTTCATAAGTTCCCCCAATATAGACTATCAACCAAACCAGACTTAATTATAAAAAGGAGGGTCCCCAAAATCCATACTCCCTAACACCGTTTTAGTGGAACCGATCTTTTAAATTTAGTATATGGGCATCCCTGATATATGATTCCCATCTCATCTCTCCTGATTAAAACTTCCTAAATTATGATTTACACAACCCATAATCCATATATTCAAATGGATTCAATATACTCAATTTTATGAACTTTTCATTGATCTCATTTTATGAGGAAAATTTTTGAAATATCTCACTTAAAATTTTAATTAGTCCTTATCATGTAACCTTAAACCATGTGAAACATTAGTCCATGATTCATAATTATAAACTAAATTCCCACATTTCTAGTGTAGTCTATTTTAGTAACATTCCCTCTATTGGCATTAGGTTTTCCTTTTCCTTCTTAGATGAACCATCCCACGTATTTTTTCAAAGCTATATGACCTTCTTCTATAGTAAAATGTGGTAAAAAACATCTGACCTAAAATGTAGGCCATGTTTGATTGACTTATGTGACCTAAAAATACCTAAATAAAGAGACACATAACTCACAAATATGAAAACCTATAAAGGTATACCTTGGAAAAATTTGAGTCTCTTCTCATTGGAAATGTATCTCATATGATCTCATAAAAATTGACATTTTTAATTTAAAAGGGTACAAAACTTGTTAGTTTGAAACTTCATAGAGGAAATATTAAAAAAAATAAAAGTCATTTCTTATTAAGCCTTCCAAAATAAGGCTTATAAAAAAGTTAGGGTGAAAAAAAAAGACTCAAAACTTTTGGGGTTTATAATATTGCCTCATAAAAAGTCAGTTGATGCTTATTAGGCCCCTTGACCTAGGAAATATTTATACCATTTATCTATTACCACTTACTAGGAAATTTAATCTAGAGTATCCATGTGAAATTTGTGATATCTTATGGTACACAAAGCCTTTTGAACATTGGAATCCTTATTCTAAATCTATCCTTCATGATCCCCATCACATTGAGTAACATCACCCATATTAATGGACCAACTATAGTGTTATGGTGATGGTACTTAAGCCAACACCCATCCAAGAGCCATGCCCGGGAAGATATAATTAATCTTAATAGACCAAATCTTATTTCATGGTTATAGTACTTATGCCTATACATTTCCATGATCCATGCCTAGGATGGAATTATTCATCTGAATGGACCCACTCTAGTGTTAAAGTGATAGCACTTACGCATATACTCATTCATAATCCACTCCCATGAAGAGATCATTAATCTTAATAGACTAACTCTAGTGTTCTAATAATGGCATGTATGCATATACCCATCCATGAGCCACAACTAGGAGGAAATAATTCATCTGAATAGACCAACTCTGAAAGTAGCCTTTTGAAAATGGGAAAAAATTGATTTGGAAGAATAGAAAAACTCCAGTGTTAGATTTATTTTACTTATGAATATACCCATTCATGATCCATGGCCAGGAGGACATCATTCATTTAAATAGACCAACTCTAGTGTTATGGTGAAGGTACTTATTCCTATAACCATACATAAGCCATACCCCATAAGAAATAACTCATCTAGATAGAAAAAATATAATTTTGTGATGATGGTACTTATGCCTATACCCATCATCAAGATACGCACAGGATGAAATAGTTTGGAATCAAGTGTTTAAGAGACATAATTGACTTTGTTTATTTCTAAATTCAATGTTCAAATGGTTTCAAGTTAGCATGATATTACCTTCCATGATTTTACAGGTTATTATAATTTTATAACTGAATAGGTATGAGATCAAAGTATTACACAAAGATTGATAATTTTATTCATATAGTGGAATAGGACCTTAAAAAATTGGATTCTCACTTTAGGATGTCAACATGTTACCAAATGTCATCAATTCTAGTTTCAAGATCATTGATCACCTCTAGGGCTTCATCAACATTATTTCAAAATATATCTAGTTCTGAAACCTAGGTTTCTTTATCGAAATGAAGATCCTACACTAAGGAAGAGGCATATTTTTTCTACATCTCATCCTCTTTAATTATTCATTGAGTCTTGGTTAGTTTTTACCTAGTAGCAACTAAATCCTACTGAAGATTCCCAATTCGAGTAGTCACTTTTTCATCCAAGCACATCTTATTGATTTCCACCTCAACATGATGTGACTCTTCTTAGGAGTATGCATCATAGAGATTATAATATTTTAACATTAATTTTCCTCAAAGAATAAGTTGTTATGATTATTTACCTTGATTGTGCCTCTAAAGAATATGTTTCATGGTATTGTGGACCAGACAGTAGTCAAACCCATCATACCCAAGTATTATAAACACAAAACATGGGTTGTAAGGGTTTTAGAGCTTTCTAGAAAATCAAATTCTATATATTTTCCTATCAAAAATACTAAGAGATTCAAATCCTATGGTAAACATCTAGAACAATTTTTGAGTCACTCAAATAGGATTAAATATAGTCAAGGACTATGTTTCTTAATGAGACCACTAGCGGTGAAATTTAAAATTTGGACGATCCTAGAGAAATATCTACCTTCATATGTCCTGATGAATCAACTGGGATAACATGTACCAATTTAACTAGTTCTTATGTTAGAGAAAATTCCATCAAAACTGATAATAAAATAATATATGTTTCATTTTTTGAAGCATTGATAAAGTAAAATGGATTTAATTGTGAATACATGATAAATAATAAGTTTTAGGCCTCTTCAATGGCTAAAACCTCTAAAAAAAGAGTATCCTCATCCTCCCCTCTAACTAGAGTTCTAATGTCTAGATGCACCAGAATGACATTCACCAATTCCATCTCATTTCCAAATTCTGTAATATTATTATTAAATTCTATCAAATCTAGATCAATGGGTGGAATCATACTCTCCTATGTGTTGATGTGAACATTTACTAATGAAGATGAAGAATATTGAGGAAGTACACTTTCTCATGGACCCTCAAGATCCACATCATGCAGCCCAAGAAGATCCAACCTTTCATAATATTGAGGTGGTGACACCTCTAATGAAATAGTTAAAAGGGTCCTAGACTCCCACATGTGAAGAATCATAGAAATCTTATCTATAGATAGAATTACATTATTTAAAAATCTGAATTAGTGTACACTACCTGGAATTAATCAATAAAATCATGAATTTAAGGGACTTTTGGCATTCCAATTACTTATTTATATTGTTGAATTATTCTAATGAGTTATATGGATTTATAATTTATAATTTTTCATCCATCATTTATATAGACTCAATCATATAAAACATCTTATCATGTCCCTAGGAAACATGAAAAACAATGTAACAAGGAGAGGGGATCGGTAGATAGTCAAATATCATAGCTAAGTTCAGTCATGGTACCTAAATAATCTCATCCTTCACTGATAAGAGCATAAGCTATAAGACTCGAGTAAAGGTTTAAGTCTATCCCTTCTTAGTCTCTACCAATTATCCCTTTTTTGGATGTCTCCTCGGGGGGTACAACAACTACATGCTCCTGGGAAGATGGTACCTCAAAGTCTATTTAGATTTTTTTTTACAATTCAACACATCATTAAAGAAACAACCATGAAAGATAATTTCCATGTTTAATTTTTACATTTACCTATAATCCTTTGTATAAGTTTTATTCCAAAATACTTTTCTTCCATCTACTTTTAAATTTCCTCGATTGTCAAACTGCTAGAAGGAATGACTGGTGAAGGTTACATAAACACCCCAAAATGGATGGGAAACACATCCTTCATGTGTTCCACTAGAACAAGAAATATCATTCCTTCATAACCTCTATAAAATGAATTAGTTCTTAATACATTAATTGAATCCCCAATAGTATATATTAGGGTTAAAATGGAAGTAAATTTTTCTTTTGGATCCTAAAAGAACAAAAAACTAGGAAACATTTAGTGTCATAACAACATTAATGAAACAATATTATATTTGAAGAAACATTTATTTCCTACCTATTATTGAGTTAATCCATGGTCACTACCATCACCTTTATTTCATGTACTATGATATTATATCACCATAAGACAGTTCAAATAGAAAGATGTATCTTTCATGAATTGGTTAGTAGCCTCTAGATCTATGATATAATATTTATATTTATATAGATTATCCTCATAAGAGGTGTCAAAATGGATTGATATCTATCCAAATTACATTATAATAATATCCTTCCACTAGAGAATATCCTATAATGCTTTGTTCTATTTGAACTTTCTCCATGTATTACACTCTATCCAGGTGGGCTTATATTTAGAATCATTGGGAATGGAGGGATGGATAGCCCCTTCACTCCCTAAAATTAAATCACTTATTTTATTAACTTATTTGGAATTTGGGAAGATGGAATCTCTTTTGAAGTGACCTTTTCACTATGCCTTTCTACTTCGTCTAGTTTTTGGGAATTCCTTTTCTTAATCCTTGAAATCCCTATATGATCTTTGGTCTCTATAATTGGATCCTTTTTCCTCAAAATCATCCACTAAAGGATTCTTAAATATAAAAATCATCTCACCCCATTTCCCATTAAGATATGACAGGATCTAGGGTTTAGAATTATTAATTGTACACCCCTTGATAGTATCAAATGGAGGGAAAGTAACTTGTACTCTTCTTTCCTCCCATGTCAACATTAACCAAAATTAATGCACCATCATAAAATGTTTTTCATACCATACACTAGATGGAGGGGGGGATACCTTCTCTTAACATAGTTAAACTTCCTTACAAATAATCAACGAATATACCCCTTGTATATAACCTTCCCATTGATTATAGTGGCTAGGACACCCTCTCGTAAGAATAGAAAATAAGTAATAACCACAAGACCCTCAGTTTCATTTTTAGTAATGGTACAAGTTGGAGGTGGATATGATGTATACATAAATTTTTCATGATAGCTTATCATTTCCTTCACACCCCATTCCTTAAATAATCATTTCCTTACTCCACTAGTGATTTGGATATAGAGTAAAAATTTAACACCAAGGATCACTAGATCCTTGATACACTCATACCCACTAGTATGAGTTTTTATCCATCCTCACAGCACATGGAATGGTCCAAAGATGTAAAATTGGACATTCCCTTTATAAATTTACCCAATCTTTCAATATATCTTATCTAAAACTAGTAATTACAAGCTAATTCAAATTTCACTCGCTAGTTGGGAAGTTAACATGAAGACCCCAAAAATGATGCCATCCTTTGACTCTCTCAATGGTAAGCGGTATCCACTAATATAGGCTTCTATAAATGCTAAAAATTATACCAAATTTTTGTTCATAAAGATAAATTACAAGCCCTATTTTTTTAATTGGCTCTATTCTAGTGTAGGATAATAATCATTGAGTTCCTTGAACTTCTGATGATTTTTTCATGGTTTAGTCATCTTTTATTGTGGCTTATACCCAGTCATCTTGAAAAACAGGTCCATCTATGCTCTAAAATGGACTTATCTCTTTGGATGAATGTTGTCCCCCACCACTCCTTTTACTAAGTTAAGTATCCCCTTTGTATTTGGTGGGGTCCTCTCAGAATATTTCTATACAATGACCCTAGGGAGATACTCATCGTATATTTTTCCCAATACTAAATGCATTATAATCCTTTACACATCCCAAAGAATGATTCCCACCTCTTTTTGAACCATGTAGAAGGTATTGGTGTCTGGGATCCACCTACCGATGATGTATGGAATGAAACACTAGTTATGATGGGTTAAAATCTTGGAAACCCTTATATCCACATGCAAGCCTATATCCTAAAACTACCACTTAAAATAATTGGAGTATAAATGTTCCTAGAATGCACATACCCATTCATTGCTAAAATCCCCCCTCTAGATTAAAGTTCCTAACTAGTAAACTAACACAAATTCTTACTCAATGTTGAATTCCTCAAGATCAATCTATAATAGTTCACCTCTGGTTGGATCATGTGTGGATTATCTTCCATAATTATGGTTTTATATCCCAATACATAACCCTTTGTATGATTGATATCCTAAATTAAATTTATAACCATACATATTTTATCATTAAACAAGTTTTTATATTTTTTGATCTAATGAATAGGAAGGTTATCCACACATGGTGTGGGAATTGGGGAATCATTTAGTGGCACAAATATATATAACAGAGGCTATTCTAACACTATAAAATCATGTATTCTCTCTCTAATAATTTATGAAAATAATTCATTCTTATCCTGGATTGTTTTATTACATTCGGGTATGAAACTTTCAATAATATTGTCCATCCTCGTGCTATAGATTGTGCATATTTTCATTGTTCAAGGGTTTTATTCTGTACAATAAATGTCAAAAATGAGACCCCAAATCCATAAAATAAATATTTATAGTAAAATATGTAGTAACTATGAAAATATCACCTAGTAATCATGTGAAACATCAATAATCCTCTTATCGTTAGTTGATCAAGCATGGTGACCAAGAAGATGATGGGATAACCACGCGGATGTGTAAGTCCTATTAGAAAATCATGTGGGAATTACAATTTTTCCAAGAAACCACACTAATGGTGAAGTATCCAGGTGGAGGTGAAAAACTGATTAATAAGCTTATTTAAGCCATTTGCTCACAAGGAAATAAAGTAGAGTTAAGTTCATCATAGTTCATCCATTTTTCTAGAATTCGAGTCACCAAGAAGAAAGAAAAAATGAAATGGGGTGACACCTTATTTATAGGTGGTGTCCTGACATTTCATCTTCCCACTATACACCTTTAATTTACATCGTTCACCTCACTTAGTGGGTTACACTATTTTCTATTCTATCTTTAATCAATTTCCATGGAATAAACTCTGTTGTGTGTCTCTAAGAATCAATTCTATAAGGGACATTTGTTTTCACCCATTTACCACATTATCTCCCACATACCACTTGACCTATGACCTCCTACAAAGTTTTGAGATAAATAAAATAAGTAGATATTCACCCACCATGATACACTTATCAATTATGTGATACTCATGCATATCCCACAACACTAAAACATCCTTACCATGTAACCACTTACTCTGTTGGAAAAATATCCTTCACATGGACACCATGTGATTGAGTGTCTACTACATAGATAAATGGAAAATCGATCCACATGGTCATGAACCTCCATGTAGTTTAATTGCCTCTTTCAGAAAATGGTGGACTCATTACCTTCCAATAAATACCCCCCTTCACTCTTCAAAAGAAGGTAGAATGAACAGAGGAAACTCAAAGGATAATGATGGAAAAATTATTTTAATGTTAACTCCTAAAAATCATGAGTCATGTGAATTTTTTTATCACCTGTCCTCTTCCATATGGGATTTACTATTAGCATACTACATGGGTCATTTCCTATTCGGCTACCAAGTAGAGACCTTTTCCTTCATAAGCATATCCCAGGTAGACCATCCATTTACCAAAGTTAACCATGTGGCTTAGTATCCCACACACTAACAAACCACATATTATGGAGCCTTCTAGCTACTAAATATAAGGACCACTCCATCACGTATCTCCTAGGAGTATCGGCCTTCAATGTAAGGTCACCACATAGACCAAAATTCCACCAATCAAAAAACTATGTGGGATTGATCCTTTGACCTACCAAATACATGAATTAATTTTGTTCACACACTTACTAGGTAGAATATCCTCCACCACCAACCAACCATGAACACTGATCCCCTTTGCACACCTACCATGCTGACTAACCCCCTTTATGGGTGTTTAAGCCCCTCCATCCATCGAAGTCTCTATACAGAGTAACCAATCAATTTATAAAACCCATTTTCTAGAAAAACCTTGAGAAAATAAATTCAAGACCTCCTATAAGGCCACAAGATACACACAATCAAATCCCATATATCTGAATTCATGCCTTTGGTCATGAATTTCCTTGATAAAATGAGGATTCGAGTTATCACCTTAGACATTAGAAGCCTTGTGGTACCCATAATCATGAATTACATTAATAATTATGGACCTTATTAGGAAGAAACTAAATGAGTTTTCATCGGGCTCATGCAATAAAACATGGATCACCCAGGATTATGCCTGATCATCCTAAGAGCTTGGTTAAAGCTTGAGTCTAATGAATAAGTAAGGCATCCAAACCTTGTGTAATCCCTACATCTACTCTTCCAATCTCTTGACTGGGAGTGGGACTACTTTACCTTCCCTTTCCCAGAAACAGGTATGAATAAAGAATGATAGGCCACATGATAGGTATAAGCCTTGTCTAAATATAATTCCCCACTTTCATACAATGTGATTGATCTTACATCTAGTGTTTCTCACATAGATCATGACTAATGTGGTCTTAGAGATCTAAGTTGATCATTCCATTAGCATAATTAAAATTCCTTCATAGGGCTCCTACTTAGGGGTAATACCTATCCATTTCTTATTTATGAATCCCTATATGAGTAAGCCCCATAAATCATATGCTTTCACACCATTTATTACATTGATGTATCAATTTCATGATGTAAAACTGAATGAAAATTTCTTTACCACGTGACATAAAATGACATGGTATGGTCCCATCATATGAACTTAAAATATATGTCTTAAACTATGTGTACACTAATTCATAATAAATGGGATACATAAGATTCCTTCTGAATGTTCAAACCTAACATTATCATCCCCAATTTCTATCATCATGGGGATATATTTCTCATGATATCATATATGCCCTTCCCTCACCTATATATATTGTCATAATCCAAGAATTCCCATTCCCCAGGTTTATATTCCTTGGTGAATCTTCACATTATCTAATATTAATATGAATAAAAAACCCCACAAAGAGGTCCATATTTCCTCTAATCCTAATCATACCCCCATATATAATTTCATATTTCTTATAGGTGTCCACATTTTCTCATTAGGATATATTCCCATTAAGGCCATGTCATCCTCATAAGGTTATATTACTTGTGTGTCCAAGATCATCCTCATTGGATCATATTACTTTGAGGTTAACTAGATAGAGTTTCTCATGTGTAATAACCACACTAACCATTATTATAAATCTTTCTCCTAAAATAGTTTCTCATGTGTAGAAATCCCCTCTTATTTTTGTAATCCCAACACCATAAACACCTTTCACATCCCTGGATAGCGATAACCTTCAGAGTCCCTAGTAGTGTGTCTTTAAATCAAATAATTCTAAAACCATCATCACTAAGTATTAAAAAATATGGATTACATATGATATATGTAGATTTTACCATTGATATAGAACCTTTAATATATACAAATTTTCACTTTTATGAGATGTCTCTCACATGTGCGGATTTTCACATCCATGCATGATATTGACCAACTACCGACACATTGGCAGCCTATTCCACATTAGGATATGGAAAGGATTCATGAAATATGTCTTAAATATTTAATAAATTTCAATAGTATGAAATAATCCCCCCCAAAATTTGAGATTGATCCCAACCACCAACCCTCTAGAAATTAGCACATTCTAAAGTGTTTCTAGAAAATCTAGTATATTGATCTCCTTCCTTGGGAAAAGAGTTTCACAGTGACATTCATATCGAACCAACATAGATTCAGTATCTATTGGGCGTTTTCAGTTCCATGAACATAATTCCCATTGGAAATAAATCAAAACACCTATGAATAGAATACAAGGTCTCCATATATAGTTCAAGATACAGATTAAAGGTTAATTTCATTTCCCCTTCAGAATCCCACTTCATATAAATAAATAATTTCCCATTATGATTTTAGGGTTTTTCTCCATGTGAATGATTTTATCCTTTAAAAAGGACCCTAAATTTGATATGGAGGCCTATTCTGTTCTTCATTGGCACAAAATTCTTGGGGAAAATTCATTGATAAATAACCATTTCATGATCTCTACAAAAATAATCTTACTAATAAGTTGATGAAAATGATATAAAAATTAACTAAATAAATAGTAGATAAAATGATTAAAAAATTAACTAAATAACATTTATATAATCCAACTCTACATGGTATTTAGCTGGAAAGCTTAGGTACTAAGCATTCTCATCCCTGAAAATTATTAATGAAACTAAAGTGAAATAGGATCCAACGAGTATACAAACAAAATGCACCACTAAACCAATAAAATTATAAAGAAACCCAAAAAAAGGTCTAAATACCCACAAATAATGGCCAAAATACCCACATAAAAGAAGACCAAAGAACTTTATATAGGATAATCAAAAGATGTTGGTCCATCTAGGACACCCACCCCACCTTCATCTAAAAAATCAGTTGTCACCAACTAAATAAACACATGCGTGCCAGCCTATTATCCAAAACTCTATGTGGTCTTTATGAATAAAAAAATACAATCGTGATAGGAAATAACCTATTCATGATGTTTGAAAATGGTTTAACGCCATGTATTCTTCTCACCCATTTCTAAAAAATATACTTCCTACTTTGAATATATGGACTAATGATAGGCCTATTAGTATTGGAAAAATATAAATAAAAATGATTACTAAATATTTCAAATAAAATTGATATTAAAATACCTATTTAGGGATTCTATTTTGTTAATAGAATATTATATCCATCATAAATACAAATTTTATAACCACAATCATTGTCATTACATTATTTCTTACATACATTAATATTGATAAAAATAAGTAATTTATTATATTATATGTTATTTATAGTGAAATATTATTATATATACCCTAATAATTATACATTTTTAAAAATAAATATGCATCTTGTGCTCACTTTTCATCCTTATTTCATTATTCTGATTATATATATATTTATATTTATATTAGGTTCTTGGGGGTAAAATTATAATTAAACACACACACATATCACACACAGGATAAAATGGTTGGTCAAAGCCCCCTAAGGGATATCCCACCCAGAAAACCTTATTTACTAAATACATGGAATGTATTCCCAATGAGAATGAAAGACATATTTGAATAATATTTAAACTCTACCATATCATAAAAAATTTTACATCAAAATTGAATATAAAACACATAATTTGAATATTGTTTTTAAAATGATGAATGTAGTGTATTTCAAATTGATATATGTCATCCTGAATAGTCGATTGGATAGAAATCCATGCATAGAATCCACAAAAATAAATCTATAGAGTATCCAAATTTATTACAATGATCATCCAATGATTCCTAAAAAAATAAAAAAGGAATAAGTAATGAAATAAATAAAATATATTTTATATGATTACAGTATATAGTTTTACCCCTACATTGTGGGTATTAAGAATAGTATTTCATCTGTAAGTTTCTTTTCAAATGTTGTAGATAGTATCTCTAATTTAATTGAAATTTAACCTTCAACAAATGAATCTTTATCTATATTAGTCATTTGTAGACTAATGAGTAAAAAATTTCAAGGATTTCCCTTTACAAAGTACTGATATATAAACCTATAAAAATCAAGAGTATTTAACAACAATTATCGTAATATATCAAAAATTATAAAAACATATTATGAAAATATACCTCATGTATACATTTAATATTGAGTCTCCCAACCATTCATGCTTGATAATTTCATTTACACTCTCAAGACCATTCTTGTCAAGAATGGAATATTTGTACTTTTTATTCAAATTCATTGTAGGTATTTTTGTAATCTTTGAATGTTATATTCATAAGAACATTTAATGTTAGTGAATGTGAAAGATGAATAGGTGGGTTAAAGTTACTTCCCAAAGGTATTTTTGATTTATTGGTTGATACTTTATATTTTTTGATTTGGCCTTTTGTTTCCTCTTTCATTTCACTATTTGTAACAACATACCTTAGTTCAAACATTTTTATTATTTGTTAAATGTTTTTAATAAAAAATAAATTGTAAATGATATACTTCATTATCATCATGTATTTTTAAAATTTTAAACATCCATGATATGAAATTTAAAATATAAATTTGGATTGGGTGAACATTCTGATCATCAGGGGGAATAGATAGCTCAATGCTCAGCTTATGAGCTATATGAATCCCTACTCTCACATAATCTTTTGGAAGTTGATTGTTGTTTAGAATATATATTTGGATATTATAAATTATACCCCTTACAATAAGGTGATGGGTGGTTTCAAATATATATAAATCACAATAAATTTAACCTAATATAATTTTAAGAAAATATAGGTATCAATATCTTTCTGATTCACATTTGAAAGAAATGGTTATGAAAAAATTGATTACCTCTGGTAAGTAATTCCTTTGAGGAGTAATGGATATCCTCAAATATGGGTCCTAGATCATCATGTATTGGTTGATGTTGTGTTATTTTTTCTCCTTGATTCCTTCCCACATCATTTTCTAACAACTCATACTGTCAATTAGGTTTTTATTTTAAAGAATCTATCTATGTATGTAATTATCTATTTTATAATATTCATCCCCCTTTGTCTTTGATTTCTCAAAATATAATTCAAAAGACACTAAAAAACCATAACCTCTAACACGGTTATATTGAATAGGCCACTTTAAGAAAACTAAAAGTATCTATTCATCAGGTATAGCCAATAATGATTCTTATGTCTTACCTAGATAAAAATATTAGAAAATAATTACTGGTGTTATGTAATGATTATTTAAATAAGAAATTTTTTTATTATGCCACAATTATACATGATTCTTATACTCGTTGTGTGTTTTCATCTACTAGTTTTCCCTCTTTATTTACAGGATCTTTCTTTCATAACATATGACATGGGATGGAAGTGGATTTTATTTTTTATTCATAATTTTTCATACAAATAAAGGATCATAATTTTATTTTTGTTTCATATAAAAAATGGTATAATTTTATAATTAAAATGCATACAATTTTTTTAAAGTGAATCACACCATGTCCATACTTTATGGAAGGGGTAATTTCATTTTGATGATCTTTGCTTATTTTCAGCACCCATTTTCCATTTCATAAATTAACAATTCTTAATAAAATGGATTAATTCTAATAATATTAAGTAAAATATTATTAATTATAATTTAACTAAAATAATTCATCCTTATAACAACTAATAAATGAATTCTGTGGTTATTGTTTTATCATGTGTGCATATATATGTAGTGGGTTGGAATTTTCTTTACTGTCAGCATCCCTGAGATGATGATTCATAATAATTATCTAAAAGGGTCCAAGACCCTTCCTAATAACCATTAATGAAAATTTTATTCAACAATAATATAATATAAATGCACACTACAATGTATGATAAAGAGTAAATCAATATTTCATTATACTATTTTTTAGTATAGTAGATAAAGTATATGGTAATTTTTTCTTAATATATTCCCAAATTAGTTCATTCATAAAAACACAACATTATACTGTGAATCTATATCAATTGGTGAATTAATTCTAGTGGTGACCATCATGTGACTAATGAAAATGGACTTTTTGGGGTCAATAGGTTGGCCACATTTATTCCAGATAACATTGAATTTCATGCATATTCTTACTGAATTAATAATTATTATTAAGTCTATTGTGCTCTGAATTCTTATTTTTTCTTAAACATATGGTGTTCAGCTTCTATCATTTCCTCAGTTTCAATATTTTCAATATGTTTTTCCTTAACACTAGTATCATCAGCATGTGGATAAAACTATTGTTCCTCAATATTTGAAGAATCGACATATGGAGAAAGCGTTTTCTATATAAGTACTTGAACATTCAATTTAGATTGCATAAATGTAGAGGTGAACACATGATATTATAATGTAATTCACTGTATATTAAAAAATTGACCTGATTATTGAACTCTATTTTTTTAAGGTTCATGGGATTTTCCCATGTATCATGTATCTAAATCCTCTCATTATGGTCCCCTATGATATATATGCATAAATATTCATTTGGACCGGCACTAAAAGATTTTGGCATCCCAATGAAAGGGTCATCCTCAATTGAATTTTCATTTGACCCTATAGTGGTTTTAGTAAATAACAAAACAATTTACCAATTTTGGTTTACAAGATTTGGGATATAAAATACTTGTATTTATTTTGATTACATTCTGAATAGTACATACATGTGCTCTTCCTTACTAAAATTCACTTTCTCAAATCCTAATTCATTTATTTTAACTACACTCTTTTTATCAACCCATTTTTATCAAAAAAATAAACACTTACAAGGGTGTATAATCCAACTCCCTTATTTTTTTGATGATACCACAGTATAGTATATTTATGTAAATTGGATTTTTTCCCTTTCTATGAGATACTTGCATTACTTCCACCATAATAATAACTCCACTATTTTACATCATATTACATTCATCATATTCCTTCATATAGAACATATCACTATTAATTACATAACCATTGTAATATAATATAAGTATACTTGGTCCCTTAGATATCCATTGAAGTGATTCTGAAATTAAATTTGGATTTTTAGATAACTCTTTAAAAATATGCTATCAAATGCATCCATAAACTATCAATTAACGTATTTTATATCCATATTTCATCCCTTGATGGATTCAAATTCCTTAGAATTATGTTGTGGGTTTTAACATATGTCACAACCTCTAAAATTTTATATAAAATGTAAAGAAGTGTATACCGCCTCCTCTACAATGGTAACTAAGAAAAAATCTCATTAAGAAATTCCTTCACCTATAATTCACTTGTGAAAATATTTTTGGAGACCAATCAAATTAGCATAAAACTATTAGTTGAAACATAATTAAATGGATTCCTTAATAATATATCATTTGAAAATAAAAAACATTTGGTTGAGTTTGATTTTTGATGTACCCTTTTAAAATATCTATATTCCAATTAATGTGGAATATCTACTATAATGTATAGGACCACATAGTTTAATCTCTCAAACCAAGTGAACCATTAAGTGAACCATCATATCAAATAATTATGGAAGGAATAACACCTCTAATTCACTTAATATAAAAAAATTTCCTTTTCTATAGTCAAAAACTTTATCTTATTAATAAATTTACTACATAATTCTTTGAAAAAGAAACAAATATTTTTTAATGTGTGCCATAATTTTTTAATCAGAATGAAACATAGAGCTATATGAATTAAATCTTATATAAAAACATGACAGGAATATGATTTAATTAATTTAAAATTAAAATTAGACATTGAAATGATATTCTTAATATTTGATGAATACCACTTTAGTACCTTTACACCATTTAACAAGTTAAAAAATTGATATCCTTATTTCCTAGAAATATTGTAAGCTTCTAGGGGAAGAAAAGTCTGTCTTCCTTTATCCCCTATCAATTATGTTCATCCTAGCCTTAATTGCTTCTTTAGTTTTTTCAGGTGCATTTAATAACGATCAATGAAACTATCACATATATTTTTTTCTATGTGCATGATATCACAAAAATGTATAATGTACAAAAAAAATTAGTAAAACAATTAAAAAAACTAATCTCTTTTTCTAACCAGTTTTCATAAGGTTTTTCAAGAAAAAACGTTTTATAAAAAATTGTGACCATGTCATTTACTTTCTCAAATTGTTTATCACTTTTTTTATGGAGTTAGTCTTGTTATTTCTTCTAAATTCTCATCAAATGATATCATCTAGGATTGGTATTTATGTGGTCGAGGTAAAAATTTACGATGTCCTAGAAACACATCCTTTGAGGAATATTTCAACCTAATTGAGTCTGTAACTTCTACACAAATAAGACAACCTATAACTCCATTAATGTAGTATCCTAAAAAAATTATATAAATAGTAAATTTATATATCATCTTGTAAACATGGATCTCGACATGAATTTTCCGTATATATTTTCATCATACAACATAACGCTTGAATCCCACATTAATTTTGGATCTTAGATCAATAGATCCAAATAAACATCAATATAATTATCTTGTTTTGGTCCTAATATATACAGAGACAAAAAAATTTATTTTCAATTCATGTATATCCCTAGTGGAAAGTTATAATTTAACAACATAATTAACCATGTACTATGAGTGTTACTTTATACACCAAAAATAATCATTCCATCTGTAGATAGAATAAAATGGATTTTTCTCAGCTTGTATCCAAATTCAGGACAATCAAGATCAATTTTATTCAGTTGAGTGCAATTTATTGGGTGATGAAGTTTCCCATATTTAATTCTTATATCTATGTGCCAGATTAATTTCCTTGTAGTCTTTTCAAATCCCTATAACTTCCTAAACCTTGAAATTATTGGACGTTCAAGTAATTGTTCAGAGATCATAACCTTTGACCATAGAATTCATTTAGTATCAAATGTTCAGAAAGGAAGATCGTTATCTTCTTGTATAAAATCATTCACGATAAAAAGTAGTTTAGTAAATCCATTTTAAATCCATATATTTCCATATTTAAAATTATATTGCTTCAGTATGGCTAGAAATGTTGTATATTTAGCATAACTAGTAAACAATGGGGTCTTTTCATAGCTCGTTAACATCTCAATTAGATTTGAAAAATCATGAAGTTTAGTCTTAACTATCATTGTCAATTATTCAATATGGTCTCCATTATCATTTACACTTGTAATCATATACTTTATGTGATCATTATCATGGTTCACACTTATAATCAAGTCAGATGATCCATAAACCATAGTATTATCTTGCTCACTAGCTATATTTAGTTCTTTCCCATGTTTAGTCAAACATTTATAAATTTGATCTTTTCTATGAAAGTTCAAGAGTTTTTTCAACTCCTATAGACTATTTAGTATTTAATAACAATAATGTAAATAATGAAAAATATTTTGAGAAGGTTCACATGAATGACCTTTTTCAAACATGATAACCTCTTTAACCTCATCCTCATATGATTTTTCCATACGATTGATATCTATCTAATTCTTATTCAAATCCAACCTATTTGATACAAAAATATTTATATTAAAAAAGAATGAACTCAGAAAATATGTGAGCTTAGTATCCTTATAGAATTTTATTTATATATAAACACATATAGTAGTCATATTTATGAAATATATAATATTCCATCAATAAACATTTTACGCCAAAGTGGTATTTATTAAATTTATCTTTTCAAATCATCCCTGAGATGTGTGAAAATTTGTTTCATCTTATGTTTTGAACCATTAACATTATACATGAAATAAAATAAAAAATTTCTATATCAATTAAATTTTCAAGGGAGTTACTATCCACCAAACCTCTTTTAAACATTAAAAACATACCTTAAAAGAAAAGTTTAGATGTGGAAAAGGTATGTTTAAAAGAAACAAGAAAAACATTTGAGAAGAAATTATATTCTAAGAAATATCTTTCTTTAAAATTGAAATTACCAAGGTTGCGGTTATGATAAAAACAAATATTGAATGAAGATAAATTAATCATTAAAAGTATTTCTCTCTTGAGATATAATTATTTGATTATATTAACAAACGTTAAAACACATGTTGTCCTTTTGAATATTGGTTATCATATCAATGAAACCTCATTTTACACAATCCCTAAATATATAATAATTAAATAATAAATATTAATTTCATGCACAACAATCTAGAAACTAGAAATATATTCAAATATAGTGAGATTAACCCCCAGATTTTAGACTCTGGTATATGGCATGAATAATTTGAGTAAATCAGACATTGTAAAACTCTAAAAAAGTGGTGAGGAAATTGTAAGTTCCACATACACAAAACTAGTTCTTTCGTTTTCTAACATATACACTTCCTCATATACATGGATTGGTTACATGTTGTTGGAGTGATGGATGAAAATAAACTCAAAACTCAAGAAAAATACTCAAAAACAAGATTTTAATACCATACCTTTGGTTTTGCAGGTCTCAATTCATCCAAATTCTTTGATAGAGGTGCATCAGGGACCGACTTCCGTGAGAGATTGAAGGGAATGAGTGAGAGATATGAGGTGTTTGGGTTCACTTAAGAGGATAAAAGGTTTAATCAGTGTTAAGGAAAAAGAGCTAATAAAATAGACTTTTATCGATGTTAAAACAATAAGCGCTTATAATGACCTCTTTTGTAAATGTTAAAAATAATGCTAATAAAAGTGCATCTTTATCAGTGCTAATAAAGTGCCAAAGTAAAAAAATATTTAAAGCTGATAAAGATTTCTTTTTTCATCACTAATTTTAGCATGGATAAATCCTAAATTGATTAGCCTTAAAATTAGCACTAACAATGTGAATAAATAATATTAATTATGAAAATTAATGAAAATATAAAAAAGGAATAAATATAAAAAATTCCACTAAAAATATATTTATAATAAAATTTTAATTATAAATGAATAAATTATAATTATATAAAGATTACAACATAAAATAATTATATATAAATGAATAAATAGTAATTATTTAAATTATATAATATTTAAAAATATTAAATATTGATAAAATAAAATGTATAAATAAATATCAAAAAATGAATAAATTAAAAAAATATTGAATGAATAATGTTAAAAATGAATAATATTCCCTAATTAAAAATGAATAAAATTTAATAATTAAAAATGAATAAACTATAAAATATTAAATGATTAATATTAAAAATTAGTTAATTTTAAAAATTGAAAAAAAAATATTAGAAGTGAATAAATATTATTTAATTAATAAATATTAAAAATTAATAACATTTATTAATTAAAAATGAATAAATTTTAAAAAATATTTAAAAATGAATAAATAATATCAATATAAATACTAAGAAATGGCAGTATGTTGGGTGTCTCTGTCATAGTACATGTTATATTGCTTTATTTTCATGATGGGGGTAATTTATACCATGTCTAACCCCAAATTCCTCTCTTGTGCCTTTTTCATCTAATAAAGGGGAAAGGCCCTTTGGGATCTACCTATGGCCTATCTAGATATTAAAATAAAAATGAATAAATTATAATTACATGAATTACAAATATATTAGTCAAAATGGTTCAGCCATGGGTTTGAAACCCATGACTTTAAAATTTATTATAAAAATAATGGCAGACAAGGGAGAAGAGGTAAAGGTAATACATGACATAGAGTAACCACATCCATATGAGAGAACCTAAAAGAAATCTATACAAGCTAACTCATTCTATATCCCAAGTTCCTCAGGTTTCTTTCTCAACCTTTTGGAAGTCGGCCTTGTTGTTAGGTCTTGGCCCTTTGTGGGCCTCACATTCATCATTAGATGATGACTCAGATGATCCCACTGGAGTGAATTAGATCCTAAACTTCTAGGAAAAATCGTCAAGATTAATGGATAACCTCTTTTTCACTACTACATAATCATTAAATAAAAATATGTTAAGTTTCATCATAGAAAATGTAGCATCAAGTTAAAAGAAATACCATTATGTTGTCGCCTCATTGAGTCCAACAATAGTTCTTTCTCCTTCCACCTCCTTTAGAGGGATAATAATAGAATTACTTGCACATTTTGTAACACATTACTCTCGATAATCCTTTCTAAAATAAACATATCCATTTTTCAAAAAATCAGTAAAATAAGGCAGATGGGACCACTTGTTTCCCTCAAGACTGGAATTTCTCCTACAGGTTTCATCTTTCATTTGAGTTGTTGAGTCCACAACCTGCATGCCTATAATTTTGCATTATGGGGTTTAGATTTACTAAGGATAACCATTTTCAAACCTTCCTTTCTCCCCTCTTATTTTTTTTCATCCCAACACCATAAACACCTTTCACTTCCCTTGATACCGATAACCTATAGAGTGCCAAGTATTGTGTCTTTAAATTAAATAATTCTAAAACCATCATCACTAAGTATTAAAAAATATGGATATCATCTGATATATATATATATATATATATTACCATTGATATAGAACCTTTAATATATACAAATTTTCAGTTTGATGAGATGTCTCTGACATGTGTGGATTTTCACATCCATACATGATATTGACCAACTACTGACACATTGGTAGCATATTCCACATTAGGATATGGAAATGATTCATGAAATATGTATTAAATATTTAAGAAATTTCAATAGTATGAAATAATTCCCTAAAAAATGTGTCATTTATCCCAACCTCCAACCCTCTAGAAATTAGCACATTCTAAAGTGTTACTAGAAAATCTAGAACAGTGATCTCCTTCCTTGGGAAAATAGTTTCGCAGTGACATTCATATCGAACCAACACAGATTCAGTATCAATTGGGTGTTTCCAGTTCCATGAACATCATTCCCATTGGAAATCAATCAAAACACCTATGAAGATAATTAAAGGTCTCCATATAGAGTTCAAGAAACTGATTAAAGTTTAATTTCATTTCCCCTTCAGAATCCCACTTCATATAAATAAATAATTTTCCATTCTGATTTTAGGGTTCTTCTCCATGTGAATGATTTTATCCTTTAAAAAGGACCCTAAACATGATATGGAGGCCTATTATGTTCTTCATTAGCACAAAATTATTAGGGAAAATTCATTGATAAATAACCTTTTTGTGATCTCTACAAAAATAATCTTACTAATAAGTTGATGAAAATGATATCAAAATTAACTAAATAAATAGTAGATAAAATGATTAAAAAAATAACTAAATAATAGTTATATAAGACAAATATACATGTTATTTAGCAAGAAGGCTCAAGTACTGAGCATTCTCATCCCTAAAAATCATTAATGAATGTATAGTGCAAACTGGATCCAACAAGCATACAAACAAAATGCACCACCAAACCAATAAAATGATAAAGTAACCCAAAAAAATGGTCTAAATACCGAAAAATAATGGCCCAAATACCCACATAAAATAAGATGAAAGAAATTTATATAGGACCATCAAAAGATGTAGGTCCATCTAGGACACCCACACCACCTGCATCTAGAAACTCAGTCGTCACCAACCAAATAAACACATGTGTGCTAGCCTATTATCCAAATCTCTATGTGGTCTTTATGAACTAAAAAATAAAATGGTGATAGGAAGTAACATATTCATGATTTTTTAAAATGGTTTAACACCATGTATTCTTCCCACTCATTTCTAAAAATATCTACTTCCTACTTTGAATATATGGACTGATGATAGGCCTAGTAGTATTGGAAAAATATAAATAAATATTATTAATAAATATTTCAAATGAAATTTAAATTATCATTAAAAATTCCTCTTTAGGGATGCTATTTTGTTAATAGGATATGATATCCATCATAAATAAAAATTTAATAACCGCAATCATTGTCATTGAATTATTTTTTACATACAGAAATATTGATAAAAATAAGTAATTTATTCTATTATATGTTTTTTATAGTGAAATGTTATTATTTATACCCTAATATTTATACATTTTTAAAAATACAGAGGCTTCTTATGCTCACTTTTCATCCTTATTTTATTATTTTAATTATATATATATATATATTAGGTTCTTAGGGTAAAATCATAATTAAACACACACACATATCCCACACAGGCTGAAAAGGTTGGCCATAGCCCCCCCCCCCCCAAGGGATATCCCACCCATAAAACCTTATTTACTCAATACATGGCATATAGGCCCAATGGGAATGAAGTCCTTATTTTTATAATATTTATACTCTACCCAATCATAAAAAAATTATCATAAAAATTTAATATAAAACACATAATTTGTATATTGTTTTTAAAATGATGAATGTAGTGTATTTCAAATTGATATATGTCATCGTGAATGGTCGATTTGATAGAAATCCATGCCTGGAATCCAAAAAAAATGAATCTATAGAGTATCCAAATTTATTAAAATTATCATCCAATACTTCCTAAAAAAATAAAAAAGGAATATGTAATGAAATAAATAAAATATATTTTATATGATAAGATTATATAGTTTTACCCCTACACTGTGGGTATTAAGAATAGTATTTCATCTGTAAGTTTCTTTTCAAATGTTGTAGACTGTCTCTCTAATTTCATTTAAAATTTAACCTTCAAAAAATGAATCTTTATCTATATTAGTCATTTGTAGACTAATGATTAAAAATAATTCATGGATTTCCCTTTAAAAATTACTAATATATAAACCTATTAAAATCAAGAGTATTTAACAATAATTAACAAAATAGATCAAAAATTAGAAAAACATATTATGAAAATATACCTCATGTATACATTCAAAATTGAGGCTCCCAACCATTCATGCTTGATAATTTCATTTACACTCTCAAGACCAATCTTGTCAAGAATGGAATATTTATACTTTTTTTATTCAAATTCTTTGTAGGTTTTTTTCTTATCTTTGAATATTATATTCATAAGAACATGTAATTTTATTGAATGTGAAAGATTGATTGGTGGGTTAAAGTTACTACCAAAAGTTAGTTTTGATTTATTAGTTGATCCTTTATATTTTTTTGATTTGGCCTTCTGTTTCTTCTTCCATTTGCCTATTTGTAACAATATACCTTAGTTTAAACATTTTTAATTAATTGTTAAATATTTTTAATAAAAAATAAATTGTAAATTATATACCTCATTATCATTATGTATTTTTAAAATTTTAAACATCCATGATAGAAAAGTTACAATATAAATTTTCATTGTGTGAACATTCAGATTCAGGGGGAATAGATAGCTCAATGCTCAGCTTATGAGCTACATGAATCCCTACTCTCACATAATAATTTGGAAGTTGATTTTTGTTTAGAATATCTATTTGGATATTATAAATTATACCCCTTACAATAAGGTGATGGGTGGGTTCAAATATATATAAATCACAATAAATTTCACCTTATATAATTTTAATAAAAGATAGGTATCAATATCTTTCTGATTCATATTTCAAAGAAATAGTTATGAAAAAATTGATTACCTCTGGTAAGTAATACCTTTGGAGGTAATGTATATCATCAAATATAGGTCATGTATCATCATGTAGTGGCTTATGTTGTGTTATTTCTTCTCCTTGATTTATTCCCACAAGATTTTCTAACAACTCATACTTTCAATTAAGTTTTTATTTTAAAGAATCTATTTATGTCTGTATATTATCTATTTTATAATATTCATCCCCTTGTGTCTTTGATTTCTCAAAATATAATTAAAGAGACACTCAAAAACCATCACCTCTAGAATGGTTATATTTTTAGGCCACTTTAATAAAACTAAAAGTATCTATTCATTAGGTATAGCCAATAATGATTCTTATGTCTTAACTGGATAAAAATATTAGAAAATAATTACTAGTGTTATGTAATGATGACTTAAAGAAGAAAATTTTTTATTACGTCACAATTATAAATTATTCTTATACTCGTTTTGTGTTTTCATCTACTATTTTTCCCTATTTATTTAAATGATCATTATTTCATAACATATGACATGGGATGGAAGTGGATTTTGTTTTTTATTCATAATTTTTCATACAAATAAAGGATCATAATTTTTTTTTGTTTCATATAAAAAATGGTATAATTGTATAATTAAAATGCATACAATTTTTTTAAAGTGAATCACACCCTGTCCTTACTTTATTAATGTGGTATTTTCATTTTGATGCTCATTTCTTATTTTCAACACCCATTTTCCATTTCATAAATTAACAATTCTTAATAAAATTGATTAATTCTCATAATATTAGTAAAATATTATTAATTATAATGTTCCTAAAATAATTCATCCTCCTAACAACTAATAAATTAATTCCATGGTTATTGGTTTTTCATGTGTTCATATATATGTAGTGGGTTGGAGTGTTCTTTACCTTCATAATCCCTAAGATGAGGCTTCGTAATAACTATCTAAAAGGGTACATGACCCTTTCTAATAACCATTAATGCAAATTTTATTCAACAATCATCTAATATAAATGCACTCTGAAATGTATGATGAAGAGTAAATAAACATATCATTATTTTATTTTTTAGTATAATAGATAAAGTATATGATAATGTTTTCTTAATATATTACCAAATTAACTCATTCATAAAAGACACAACATTATATTGTGAATATATATCAATTGGTGAATGAATTCTAGTGGTGACCATCATGTGACTAATGAAAATGGACTTTTGGGGGTCAACAGGTTGGCCACATTTATTCCATATAACATTGAATTTTATGCATATTCGTATTTCATTAATAATTATTACTAAGTCTATTGTGCTATGAATTCTTATTTTTTCTTAAACATATAGTGTTCAACTTCTATCATTTCCTCAGTTTCAATATTTTCAATTTGTTGTTCCTCAACACTGGTATCATCGGCATGTGGATAAACCTATTGTTCCTCAATATTTGAAACATCGACATATGGAGAGACCATTTTCTATAGAAGTACATAAACATTTAATTTACATTTAATAAATGTATAAGTGAACACAAAATATTATAATGTAATTCACTGTATATTAAAAACATTAACCTGGTTATTGAACCCTATTTTTTCAGGTTCATGGGATTTTCCCCTGTATCATGTATCTAAATCCTCTCATTACGGTCCCCTATGATATATATGCATAAATATTAATTTGGACTGGCACTAAATGATTTTGATATCCCAATGAAAGGTTCATCCTGAATTGAATTTTCATTTGAGCCTATAGTGGTTTTAGTAGATAACAAAACAATTTACCAATTTTGGTTTACAAGATTTGGGATATAAAATACTTTTATTTCTTTTCATTCCATTATGAATATTACATAAATATACTAAAATTCACTTTCACAAATCCTAATTCATTGATTTTAACTAATCTCTTTTTATCAAACCATTTTTATCAAAAAAAATCAACACTTGGAAGGGTGTATAATCCAACTCCCTTATTTTTTTGATGATACCACAGTATAATATATTTATTTAAATTGGATTTTTTTCCCTTGGTATGATATAATTTCATTACTTCCACCATAAGAATAACTCTACTATTTTACATCATACTGCATTCATCGCATTTATTTATATAGAGCCTATCACCATTAATTACATAACCATTGTAATATAATATATACAGACTTGGTCCCTTGGATATCCATTGAAGTCATTCTGAAATTCAATTTAGATTTTTAGATAACTCCTTAAAAATATGCTATCAAATACATCCTACAAACTATAAATTAATGTATTTTATATCCATATTACATCCCTTGATGGATTCAAATTCCTTAGAATTATATTTTGTGTTTTAACATATGGCACAACATCCAATATTTTATATAAAATGTAAAGAAGTGTATAATTCCCCCTCTATAATAGTAATTAAGAAAACATCTCTTTAATAAATTCCTTCACCTATAATTCACTCATGAAAATATTTTTGGAGACCAATAAAATTCACATAAAACTATTAGTTGAAACATAACTAAATGGATTCCTTAATAATATATCATTTGAAAATAAAACAAAATTGGTTGAATTTTATTTTTGATGTACCCTTTTAAAATATCTATATTCCATTTAATGCGGTATATCTACTATAATGTATAAGACCACATAGTTTAATGTCTCAAACCAATTGAACCATTAAGTGAACAATTATATCAAATAATTATGGAAGGAATAACACCTCTAATTCCCTTAATATAACAACAATGTCTTTCTATAGTCAGAAACTTTATCAGATTAATAAATTTACTAAATAATGCTTTGAAAAAGAAACAAATATTTTTTAACGTGTGCCATACTTTTTTAATCAGAATGAAACATAGAGATATATGAATTGAATCTTATATCAAAACATGACAGGAATGTGATTTAATTAATTTAAAATTCAAATTAGACATTAAAATGATATTCTTGATATTTGATGAATATGACTATAGTACCTTTACACCATTTAACAAGTTACAAAATTAATATCTCTCTTTCTTGGAAAGAGTGTAAGCTTCCAGAAAAAGAAAATTTTTCCTTTCACCCTTTAATGGAGCCAAATCTTCCTTTATCCCCTATCAATTAGGTTCATCCAAGTCTTAATTCCATCTTTAGTTTTTTCAGGTGCATTTTACAATGTTCAATGAAACTATCACATATATTTTATTTCTATGTGCATGATATCCTGAAAATGTATAATTTAAAAAAAATTAGTAAAATAATTCAAAAAAACTAATCACTTTTTCTAACCAGTTTTCATAATATTTTTCAAAAAAAAATTTATATAAAAAAGTGTGACCATTTCATTTACTTTATCAAATTTTTATCACTTTTTTTGTGGAGTTAGTGTTGTTATTTCTTCTAAATTCTCATCAAATGATATCATCTAGGATTGGTATTTATGGGGTCGAGATAAAAATTTATGATGTCCTAGAAACACATCCTTTGAGGAATATTTCAACTTAATTGAGTCTATAACTTGTACACAAATAGGACACAGTATAATTCCATTAATGTAGTGTTCTAACAAATTTATATAAATAGGAAACTCATTTATTGTCTTGTAAACATGGATCTCAACATGAATTTTTCATATATATATTCATCATACAACATAATGCTTAAAACCCGCATTAATTTTAGATCTTAGATCAATAGATCCAAATAAACATCAATATAATTATCTCGTTTTGGACCTAATATATACAGAGACAACAAAATTTATTTTCAATTCATGTATAACCCTAGTGAAAAGTTATAATTTAACAACATAATTAACCATGTAATATGAGTGTTACTTTACACACCAAAAGGAATAATTCCATCTATAGATAGAATAAAATGGAGTTTTTTCATCTTGTATCCAAATTCAGGATAATCATGATCCGTTTTATTCAATTGAGTAGAATTTTTTGGGTAATGAATTTTCCCATATTGAATTAGTATATCTATGTGCCAGATTAATTGCCTTTCAGTCTCCTCAAATACCTATAACTTCTTAAACCTTGGAATTATTGAACATGCAAGTAATTGTTCAGAGATCATAACCTTCAACCATATAATTCATTTAGTATCGTATGTTCAGAAAGGAAGCTCGTTATCTTCTTGTAGAATATCATTTAGTTCAGTAAATCCATTTTCAATCCATATATTTCCATATTTCAAATCATATTGCTTCAATATGGCTAGAAATGTTGTATATTTAGTATAACTAGAAAACAATGGGGTCTTTTCACATCTCTTTAACATCTCAATTAGCTTTGGAAAATCATGAAGTTCAGGCTTAACTGTCATTGTAAATTCTTCAAAATGGTCTCCATCATCATTTACACTTTTAATAATATCCTTGATATGATCATCATCGTGTTTCACACTTGTAATCATGTCATATGATCCATAAACCACAATGTTATCTTTCTCACTAGATAAATTTTTTTCTTCCCCTTGTTTAGTCAAACATTTATAACTTTGATCTTCTCTATGAAAGTTCAAGTGTTTTTCCAACTCCTCTAGACTAATTTGTATTTAATAAAAACAATGTAAATAATGAAAAATAATTTGAGAAGGTTCACATAGATAACGTTTTTCAAACATGATAAAATCTTTAACCACATCCTCATATGATTTTTCCATACGATTGACATCCATATAATTTTTATTCATATCCATCTTATTTGATACAATAATATTTATAGTAAAAATAAATTCAGAAAATATGTGATCTTCGAATCCTTATAGGATTTTCTTTATATATAAACACATATAGTAATCATATTTATGAAAGATATAATATTCTATCAATTATCTTTTTTCACCAAAGTGGTATTTCTTAAATTCATCTTTTCAACTCATCCTTGATATGTGTAAAAAAATTTCATCTTATGTTTTGAACCACTGACATTAGAAATGAAATAAAAAAAAATTCTACATCAAGTAAATTTTCAAGGGAATTAGTATCCACAAAACATCTTTTAAACATTAAAAACACACCTTAAAAGAAAAGGTTAGATGTGGAAAAGGTTTTTTTAAAGGAAACAAGAAAAAAATTGAGAATAAATTATAATCTAAGAAATATATTGCTTTAAATTTAAAATTACCAAGGATGCGGTTCTGATGAAATTTTTTTTTTGAATGAAGATAAATTAATAATTAATAGTATTTGTCTCTTGGGATATAATTATTTGATTATATTAACAAAGGTTAAAACACATGTTTTCCTTCTCAATATTGGTTGTCATATCAGTGAAACCTCATTTTACACAATCCCTAAATATATAATAAATAAATAAGAAGTATTAATTTCATGAACAAGATTTTGGAAACTAGAAATATATTGAAATATACTTAGATTAACCCCCAAATTTCAGACTCTAGTATATGACATGAATACTTTGAGTAAATCAGACATAGTAAAACTCTAACTAAGGGTGGGGACATTTTAAGTTCCACACACACAAAACTGGTTCTTTGGTTTGCTAAAATATAAACTTCCTCATATAAATGCATTGGTTACATGTCGTTGGAGTACTAGATGTAAATAAACCCAAAACTAAAGAAAAATACTTAAAAATAATATTTGAATACCAAACCTTTGGTTTTGCAGGTCTCAATTCATCCAAACGCTTTGACAGAGGTGCAGCAAGGACTGACTTCTATGAGATATTGAAGGGAATGAGCGAGAGACATGAAGTGTGAATTGAGTATTTTTTTTGTGAAATCATCAATCAATAAATGTTTCCCCAAAAACAATACAATATAGCAGTCCCTGGATTCTCTCTCGAGGAGGTTGCAATTTGAGTTGCAAAACTATTACTTTTGATTGTTTGTTTTCACACGAAATGTAAAATTGGGTATTTGATTAAAGACTCAAGAACATAAAATAAATAAAAACTAAAGAGAAAAAAAAATCAAATGTGATAGAAAATTGATAGGAAATAAAATAGGTTTGAAACCAGAATCAAAATAGTGGTTATGGACAAGCTTTAACCTCCTGGACACTCCCCTCTTCCTTGTTTAAGATTATCTCCCTAATGAATCTCTCATGCCTACCCAAATACCTTTGGATAAACACATTATTTTGCATGTATATCATATTAAAACCTCAATATGAGTGTTTTTTCTCCTATAGAAGTGGTCTAATTACTTGAGACCTCCAAATAATTAGACCTAATCGAAATCACTATGCTCAATAGCAAAACCTCTCCGAAGAAGTTTAAATTGGGAAATTGACTATTTTACATCATAGATTGGGAAACCATCCAAAACAAAAAAGTTGAAAATATATTCATGAAAGAAAAAATCTGATTACTTCAAAGAAATATAAGTTCAAGAGAGATGTAATAGAGATTACACATGAAGATCAAAACTCGGAAGGGAATGTTTGTCGGTTGTCATTGTCCACAACCACTTGGTTCTTAGCCTCGCATCACTTGAGTAGCCCACATCATCTCCATTCCAGGAAGCATGCACACCATCTTCATCAAGGTATCTATAAAACCAACTCCCCCCCCCTGAAATGAAATAAGAGATGGGAAGCTAAGGGGAGGAGGGCTGGAAATTCTTCTGTCCAGATTCTGTCCGTCCAAAGTTGGATTATGTTTGGAATTCCTCCCAGCCGAATCAACCTCTGGGACCTTCTAATGAGTTATTTAAAATTATATCCTCCATATCTCCTCCAAAGTTCAGCCTATTTTGAGATGTGATGTAAATGTTAGTAATTAACTACGCAACAGATCATGCTCTACCCGAGGAGACTCTTCATCTCCCACATAATTTTTTCGCTCAGATAGCTCAATAATGATCGACCTTGACCTTGAAACTCATCATGCACGCACTCCTTGTAGTATTATTGCACTCCCAGTTAGAATGAATGACTTTGGACACCTATAGCCGAAGTTATGTATCATTGATTGAGGTGGGATCCACACATCTGAACATAAAAACTTTTCCCAAAGAATGATTTATTTGGGCCTCTATATGGACGATATAGAACTTGGTCTAGTTGAAAAATGTGAAGAACATATTCCAAGGGTTCCTAAAAAAAGGAATCATTCGAATTGGATCCATAAGTAAAAAAGATATTCCTAAAACATCAAAATAGTGAAAAATATGTTAAAAATCCAGAATTAGGGAATTTTCACAATTTAGCTCAAAATACAACAAAATTCCAAAAAAAATTCAATTTAATATGTAATGACACATTGGTGAGGATTAAATAATTGAAATGTAGCTAAAATATGTTGAAAATATCAGCTCTATTAATTTCCCCACACTTATAACTTGGTCTCCTGGACAAGTGATCATCAAAACCAAATCAATGCATATTCAAAACACAAACCAATGAGGTTCACCAATCAACCACCAAGAATCAAATGATATCATGCCTCATAAAAAAATGATTAAAGTTTTAAATTAATTTCATTCAATCCATTTCCACTCCTATTCTCCTCTCATTCACAGAACATAGTTACCTCACAAAAATTTTCTCTCAACATAAATATTGATTTTCAACAAATATTCTCTCATCAAAACATGAAAGAATCATCATAGGCTTGAAAAATTTATAAATCTCCACCCAATGTGAGACAAGAAAAATGTGATCATCATGAGGGATTTTCAAGGTTTTTATGCGGCTAAAGGCGAGTGGGTTTCAAATATCCAAAATTCTGAGGCTGAATAATGAGGGTTAGGCTCATTTTGGAAGCAAAAAAATGCATGAATCTAATCTTTACTCATGTGGGGAATCCTCCTTACCCTACTCCAATGAAAGTTATATTTGAGAATCTATGAGAATATCTTTTCCACATCATTCTATCAATATTTTAGCAACAAAAGTGACATTTCTCTTCTTCATTTTTTTTCAAAATCTCCAGATTGGGCACAACTTTCATTTATTAAGAGATCTAGATATGCACAACTATCTTCCATTAAGAGCTCCAGATAGGCACAGCTCTCTTTCATTAAGAGCTCTAGATAGGCACAACTCTCTTCCATTAAGAGCACTAGATAGGAACAGCTCTCAGAAAAACATTTTTCAGAAGCAAAAACATCTCTTCAGATTTTTTATAACCACCCAAAGCAACACTAGATGAAGTAGAACACCACAAGTCATCTCCCCCACACTTAAGTTCAACTATATCATGCATCCAGAATTCTAGAGCAGGTTGGAAAGGGAAAATGGCTTGTAATGTGGCTATATAGAAGGAAGTACATAGCTACTAAGGGCTCAAGAAATATAAAATGTACAAGGTGGTCCAGAAAAAAAAGTATAATCATGAAAAGGGGGGATTTCAATCACAAAAAAATTGCCTCAATCATTTCAATCACACTCACCTTAGCCTTCAAGTTTTGATAGAAACAGATCATGTTCTGGTTCAATCAAACATGAATTCTTTGGTTTACTCAAGAAGTAGAATGAATGTGAAGAATATGAAAAATGGGTTCAAAATACTCACGGGCAAGTGATTTTCAATATTAGACAGCATTCATGGTATGGAATTCAAAATTCAATGGTTGTTTCTAAATTTTTGAACTTGAAATAGTTTCATTTTCAGCATTCATTTATAACATGATCCAAGGGATCAATTGGTTCACACATTGATAGGGTTTTCAAAAATTACAAAGATCATCATGTAATCTCACAAGCTATTTTTCAAAATTTTAAATAAAACACACAAAGTTTGAAAAATAAAAGAACACACCAAAAATTGAAAGAGAAAGAAGAGGAAAGAAAAAAATGAAATGAAATCACAAAAAATCCTAATCTACCCAGCATGTTCCTCCCCCCACACTTATTTTATATAATTTCCTCATTGTGTAAAACAATATGAATATAAAATTCAATAAATCAAAGACACTAAAAAAAGTGAGAAGGAAAAACACAACCTGACATCAATTGTATTATACTTCATGAAGATAGATCTCCTCCCCTAGATGATCTTGAATATTCTCTCTAAACAGCATCAACCTATTCCCATTGAATGTGAATGGTGTACCTTTTATTTTTTCTTTAATCTAGATTGCACCAAAAGGAAAAACATGAGTAACAATGAAAGGACCAGACCATTTAGAACAAAATTTACCTGGGAACAACTTCAATCTTGAATCTAACAGCAACACTTTGTCCCCTTCCTTGAAGTCTTTGTTGATAATAATCTCATAATTAAATGATTTGGTTCTTTCGTTGTACAACCTAGAACATTCATATGCATTCTTTCTGATTTCCTCCAGCTCCTGCAAAAAAAAATTCTTTCTTCTCCAGAAGAAAACGGATTCATGTTACATGTTTTAACAGCCCAAAAAGATTTGTGTTCTAACTCAAAAGAAAGATTACAAGCCTTTCCATAGACTAATATAAATTATGACTTTCCAATTGGGGTTTTTAATGTAGTACTATAATCCCACAGTGCATTATCAAGTCTCAAACACCAATCCTTTCTATTTGGGTTCACTATTTTTTCCAAAATTTGTTTGATTTTTCTGTTGGAAAACTCAGCCATTCCATTTGTTTGAGGGTGATAGCGTGTAGAGACCCTATGATTAAATCCATACTTCTTCAATGGTGATTCCAAAGTTTTATTACAAAAATGAGTACCTTGATCCGTAATCAAGAACTTTGGAAATCCAAACCTTGAAAATATATTTCTTTTCACAAACTTGGACACCGTTTTGACATCATCTGCTCTTGTGGGAATATCTTCCACCCACTTGGATACATAATCAACAGTAAGAAAAATGTAAATATATTAAAAGGAATTGAGAAAAGTTCCCCTAAAATCCATACCCCAAACATCAAATACATCACAAAACAAAATAGGTTGTTGTTGCATCTCATTCCTTTTGGAAATGCTCCCTTAAAATTGACAATTTCTACATGTCCTGTAGAAATCAAAAGCATCTCTAAAAATGGTATACCAATACAAACCAGAATCAAGAACCTTTCTTACAGTTCTCTAAGGCCCAAAGTTTCCTCCATGGATCAATGTGTGATAAAATATTAGGACAGATTGAAATTCAGAATTTGGAATGTATCACCTAGTCATTTGATCACTACCAACATTCCACAAGTAAGGATCATCCCAAATGTAATTCTTTGAATCACTCAAAATTTTAGAAATTTGATTCTTGGAAAACCAGTGGGGAACATCATAAAAAGCTAAATAATTCACCATATCAGCAAACCATGGCCTTTCTGTTTGAAAAGCATACAACTCCTCACCTGGAAAAGTTTCCTTAATTGGAGATTAGATCTGAAGATCCTCATTCAAAATAGATGGTGTCATACTCAAATAATCAGAAACAAGGTTCTCACTTCCTTTATTGTCCTTTATTTCGACATCAAACTCTTGTAACAACAAATTCCATCTCAAAAGTCTTGGTTTTTCATCATGTTTATTCATCAAAAATTTGATTGCAGAATGATCAGTGAAAACAATCACCTTAGATCCCAGAAGATAACATCTAAATTTGTATAAAGAAAAGAAGACAGAAAACAGTTCCTTCTCAGTTTTTGTGTGGTTTGATTGGTCCTGATCTAATGTTCTATATGTATAAGAAACCACATGATATTTCTTTTCGATCCTTTGACTTGAAACTTCCCCAAGAGAAAAGTCAGATTCATCAGTCATTATTTCAAAGGGAAAGTCCCATTGGGAGGTTGAACAATGGGAGGAGTTATCAATTTTTATTTCAGCTCCCCTGAAGGCATGTATACATTTTCCATCAAAGACAAATGGGGTGTCTTTCTGGAGTAATCTAGACAATGGAAGTGCAACCTTACTAAAATCCTTAATGAATATCCTATAAAAAACAGCATGACCAAGAAAAGATCTCACATCTCTGACTATTTTTGGGTATGGAAAAGAAGAAATGGCCTCAAATTTGGACTTATCAACTTGAATTCCATCCAGATACACAACATGTCCAAGAACAATTCCCTTACCCAACATGAAATGACATTTTTCATAATTAAGAATAAGGTTCTTATCAATGCATGTTTCAAGAACATAAGATAGACCTCTCAAAAAACTTTCAAATGATGATCCATAAACAGTGAAGTCATCCATAAAAACTTCCATGAATGTTTCAAGAAAATCATAGAAAATTATCATCATACACCTTTGAAAATTTCTAGGAGCATTTCACAAACCAAAGGGAATCCTTCTATAAGAAAATGTTCCAAATGGGAATGTAAATGTGGTTCTTTATTTATCCTCTAGGAAAATATAAATTTGGAAATAACCAGAGAATCCATCCATAAAACAATAATGGGTTTTTCCAGCCAGTCTTTCAAGGACCTGATCAAGAAATGGAAGTGGGAAGTGGTCTTTCCTTGTAGAAAATTTGAGCTTCCTATAATCAAAGCACATTCTCCATTTATTTGGAAGCCTAACAGGAACAAGCTCACCAAATTCACTCTTTGAGATTTTGAAGCCACTTTATTTGGGAAATACATAGATTGGACTCACCCATTGACTATTAGAGATGGGAAAAATAATTCCAGTAGCTAAAAGGGTGGTAACTTCCTTCTTAACAACCTCTAAAAGTGTTGGATTCAACCTCCTTTGAAATTGTCTCACTAGTTTAACAATTTCCTCTATGAATATTCTATGCATGCACACTGAGGGTCTGACTCTAGTTAAATCAGATCGAGTCCATCCAATAGCTTTCTTGTGGTTTTTGAGGACTCCTAACAATTGATTCTCTTGGTCCTTCGACAAATATTTTGAAATTATAACAGGGAATGTTTAATTTTCACCTAAGAAAGTAGATTTGAGATTCTCAAGAAGTGGTTTCAACTCTAAATCAGCTGGGGTATTTTCATTGATCAAGGAACATTTCTCACAGGTGTGGTTGTTTAGTGGGGCTCTAGATTTTAAAGGACATTAAGCATGATGATCAATTTCAATGTTCTCATAATTTGTTTCTAGTAGAAAATTGTCAATTTCTCCTAGGAGACCACTAGAAACACTATGGATTTCTAGAAATACATCTTCATCAATTTTGAGATCAATAGAATCTTGCAATGTAGTCTCAACATTCCAAGACTTATCATAAGATTCATTTTCCCTCTCCTGTTGATCAGATTCAGCAATAAAAAAATTTCCATCATTGAAAATAGCAGCTGGTTTTTCATCACAAGAAAAATCAGGGAACATATCATTGGAAAATCAATCAATCATATTCACTTGGGGGGATGAATGATCCTCGACTGGGTGTTTCATGGACTAAAAAATATTTAGATGAACAACATCTCCTCCAAACTCTAGTGAAAGTGTTCCCTTGGGAACATTGATGATTTCTTTTGTCGTTTTCAAAAATGGTCTCTCTAGAATTAGAGGTCCATGGGTACTAAACCGATCATCTTCCATATCCAAGACATAGAAATCCACAGGAAAAGACATGTCTCTCAACTGAATGAGAACATCCCCAATAACTTCAGTAGGCTTGGTAGTACTTTGGTTGGAAAGTTGAATGATGATTTCAGAGGGTTTCAATTCTCCAATATGAAGAGATGAGTAAACATAATGTGAAATAACATTGATGGATGCCCCTAAGTCAAGAATAACATCCTTGAATTCACATTTCCCAATGGTCTAGGTAATGGTAAAGGTTTCTGGGTCTTTACATTTGACAGGCAAGGAATGTTGGATCATGGATGAAACATTCCTCCCTAAGTTGAACTTTTCACCTCCTTTGAATTTCCTCTTGTGGGTACACATTTCCTTCAAAAACTTTGTATACCTTATGATTTGTTTCACAGCATCAAGAAAAGGTATATTGACTTGAAATTTCTTAAAAGTCTCCAAAACCTCCTTATCCAACTCTTTTTCAGCACTCAACTTCACTGGTGGTTCACTCCTAGGGTAAGGCAATGGTTGTTTAGTTTTTTCTAGGATATTTTGAGCACTTATTTGAGAAACAAAGGGACCATACATCCTCTTCCAATCCCTCTTTGTTCTTTCAAGCAACATTTTTTATCTTGACATAGTGTTTCCCTTCAAAGAACATTCATAATTTCCAGCATTTCTATTAGTGGTGGGATTCTCAATAACAGTTTCAAAAGAAGGTTTATGTTTCTCCATTTGATGGATATTCAATTTTTTTCCACTCCTAAGTTCAATTGCACTCACATTTTTCTTCCCTTTATCTCTCAGATTCACTTGAGGCTGTGAGGGAAAACCTCCACTCATTTGTTTTTTTATGCAACTAAGATCAGAGGCAAGTTGACCCATTTGAGTCATCAGGGTATTCAGCATGTTTTTTTGTTGATCTTGTGTTTGTTTCATTGCCTCATGTTGTTTCCTCATTGCTTCTTCAATATTACTCTCTAAATTTTGAGTGGGAGGGGTTGTCTAAAAGTTTCTTCCAGAATGAGCATTGGCTTTCTCATTGAAATGTCTTGGTTTTTAATTTCTTGATTGTTGTTGGAAAAAGCTTGTAGGTTGTTTAGGTTGTCGAAGTCTTTCATTAGAGTGGTTGTTCCGGCCTTGATTGAAATTTTGATTTGATTGAAATGGCCTTTGTTGCTTTGATTGAAAGGTTTTTCCTAGAAAAACAGCATTGCAGTTCTTAGAAGGTTCCTGCATTTGTGTTCATTGGTCAATAAAATGGTTATTGTAAGAACAAATTCCACAGTAGACTTGCATTTGAAATGTTGCTTCAGGTTTGGGTGGTGTTGGTGGCTTATTGGATAACATCATTCACCTCACCATGGTGGTAAGATCATAAATTTTACTAGAAATCATATTGTTTTCAGGAGTAGAGATGGGTAACTCTTGGCCAGATTTCACATGAAGAAGGCCTCTTGTTCCAAACTATTGTGCATTTTGGGCCATGTTAGCAATTAATTTCCTAGAAGTAGTTGGTGTTTTATCAACTAGATCCCCTCCTGTAGCAGTATCAATCATGCTTCTATCAGTAAAACACAATCCCTCATAAAAATATTGAATCAAAAGTTGGAAAATAATTTGAAGGTGGGGGAACTGAAACAAAGTCTTTTGAAGTGTTCCCAGTACTCATGCAATGTTTCAACTTGAGTTTTCCTAATTCCACAAATCTCCTTTCTAATGGAAGCAGTTCTAGAAGTAGGGAAAAAATTTCAAGGAAACGTTTCTTCAATTCATTCCAATCCCTAATCAAATTAGAATGTGAATAGAAAAACCATTCTTTGGCAACTCCTTCTAACGAAAAAGGAAATGACCTCAATTTCATTTGATTTTCATCAACTCCCTGGGGTTTAATGTTGACACAAAGATAAGTAAATTCCTTAAGGTGTTTATGTGGATCTTCCCCAAGTAAACCATTACATTTTTGAAGTTGTTGAATGAAACTATATTTAATTTCAGACCCAGCAGGTGCATAAAGATATTCAAGAGGATTTTTTTGATTTGCATCATAAGATGAATCCAATTCTTTCAAGGTTCTATTTTCATCCATTGGAATTTTAGTTGAAACCAGGTTTCTTATAAGTGCATTATTAGAAGATTCGCGACTAGGGACAAGAGGATTTCTGGTAGCTCTAACCTTAGAGTGAAAAAGTTCTATCAATTTCAGAATCGAATAGGAACAAATTTGGGTTAGAATTTTGGGTCATGCAAAAACAATTTCTCCAAAAATCAACTCAATAAACCTCCCCAGAAATGGTGACAGTTGAAGTGAGGATTATTTTTCGTGAAATCCTCAATCAATAAATTTTTTCCCAAAAACATTGCAATATAGGAGTACCTGGATTGTCTCTCGAGGAGGTTTCAATTTGAGTTGCAAAACTGTCACTTTTTTTGTTTGTTTTCACACAAAATGGAAAAAAGGGGATTTGATTAAAGACTCAAGAATATAAAATAAATAAAAACCAAAGAGAAATAAAATTTTCGAATGAGATAGAAAATTTATAGAAAATAAAATAGGTTTGAAACCGGAATCAAAATAGTGGTTATGGACAAGCTTTAACCTCCCGGACACTCGCCTCTTACTTGTTTAAAGTTATCTCCCTAATGAATCTCTCCATGCCTACCCAAATACCTTGGGATAAACACCTTATTTTGCATGGATATCATATTAAAACCTCAATATTATTTTTTCCCTTCCTATAGAAGTGGTCTAATTACTTGAAGACCTCTAAATAATTAAACCTAATCAAAATCATTATGCTCAACACCAAGACCTCACTGAAGAAGTTTAAATAGGGAAATCAACTATTTTACTTCATAAATTGAGAAACCATCCAAAATAAAAAAGTTGAAAATATATTCAATAAAGAAAACAACTGATTTCATCCAAGAAATATAAGTTCAAGAGAGATGCAATAGATATTACATAGGAAGATCAAAACTCTGAAGGGAGTTACTGTCGGTTGTTGCCGTCCGCAACCACTTGGTGCTTAGCCTCACATCACTTGAGCAGCCCACATCATATACATTCCAGGAATAGTGTACACCATCTTTATCAAGGTCTCTACAAAGCCAACTCACCCTATAAATGAAGGAAGATATTGGAAGCTAAGGGGAGGAGGGATGGAAATTCTTATGTCTATATTCTGTCCGTACAAAGTTGGATTCTGTTTGGAATCCCTCACGGTCAAATAAACCTCTGGACCCTTCTAAATGATTGTACAAAATTATATCCTCCATCTCTCCTCCAAATTGCAGCCGTTTTGGAGAAGTGATGTAAAAGTTAGTAATTAATTACTCAACGGATCTTGCTCTGCCCGAGTAGACTCTTCATCTCCCACATAAGTGTTTCACTCACAAAGATCCATAATGATTGACTTTGACCTTGAAACTAATCATGCACGCGTGCCCTAGATTCTTCTTGCATGCCCAGTTGGAATGAATGACTTTCGACACATTTAACCGAAGTTATGCTTCATTGATTGAGGTGGGATTCACACATCCAAACATAAAACATTTTCCCAAAGAATGATTTATTTGGGCCCTTAGATGGATGATTTAGAACTTGGTCCAGTTGAAAAATATGAAGACTATATTCCAGGGGTGCCTAAAAAAGGGAACCATTAGAATTGGATTAATTTGTAAGAATATTTTCCCAAAACATCAAACTAGTGAAAAAATGTTAAAAATCTAGAATTATGGCATTTTCACAATTTAGCACAAAATACAACAAAATTCCAAATATTATGCAATTTAACATGTAATGACACATTGATGAGGATTAAATCATTTCAATATAGATAGAATATATTTAAAATATCAGCTCTATTAAGGTGTTTGGGTTCATTTAAAATGATAAAAGGTTTAATCAGTGCTAAAGAAAAAGAGCATATAAAACAGACTTTATCGGTGTTAAAACAATAAGAGCTTATAAAGACCTCTTTTGTCAATGTTTAAAATAATGCTAATAAATGTGCATCTTTATCAGTTCTAATAAAGTTCCAAAGTAATAAAATATTTAAAGCTAATAAAGATTTCTTTTTCATCACTAATTTTAGCACTGATAAATCCTAAATTTATTAGCCTTAAAATTAGCAATAATAATGTGAATAAATAATATTAATTATGAAAATTAATGAAAATATTAAAAAGGAATAAATATAAAAAATTCTATTAAAAATATATCTATAATAAAATTTTAATTATAAATGAATAGATAATAATTATATGAAGATTCCAACATAAAATAATAAAATAAAAATGAATAAATAGTAATTATTTAAATTATATAATTTCTTAAAATATTAAATATTAATAAAATAGAATTTATAAATAAATATCAAAAAATGAATAAATTAAAAAAAAATCGAATGAATAATGTTAAAAATGAATAATATTTCATAATTAAAAATAAATAAAATTTAATGATTAAAAATGAATAAACTACCAAATATTAAACGATTAATATTAAAAATTAGTTAATTTTAAAAATGAAAAAAAAATATTAAAAGTGAATAAATATTATTTAATTAATAAATATTAAAAATTAATAACATTTAGTAATTAAAAATGAATACATTTTTAAAAATATTTAAAAATGAATAAATAATGTCAATATAAATAATAAGAAATGGCAGTATGTTGGGTGTCTCTATCGTAGTACATGTTATATTGCTTTATTTTCATGATGGGGGTAATTTATGCCATGTCTAGCCCCATCTTCATGTCTTGTGCCTTTTCCTTCTAATAAAGGGGCAAGGTCCTTTGGGCTCTACCTGCGGCCTATTTTGATATTAAAATAAAGATGAATAAATTATAATTACATGAATTACAAATATATTAGTCAAAATGGTTCAGCCATGGGTTTGAAACCCATGACTCTAAAATTTATTATAAAAATAAAGGCAGACAAGGGAGAAGAGGTACAGGTAAGACATGACATAGAGTAACCACATTTATATGAAATAAGATAAAAGAAATCCATACAAGCTAATTCATTCTAGATCCCAAGTTCCTCAGGTGTCTTTCTCAGCCTTTTGGAAGTCTGCCTTATTATTAGGTCTTGACCCTTTAGGGGCCTCACATTCATCATTAGATGATGACTCAAATGATCCCTCTGGAGTGAATCAGATCCTAAACATCCAGGACAAATCTTCAATATTAATGGATGACACCTTTTTCACTGCTACATAATCATTAAATCAAAATATGTTCAGTTTCATCATAGAAAATGCAGTATCAAGTTAAAAGAAATACCATTATGTTGTCGCCTCATTGAGTCCAAAAATGTGTCTTTCTCCTTCCACCTCCTTTAGAGGGATAATACCAAAATTACTTGCACGTGTCATAACACATTCCTCTCGATAATCCTTTCCAAAAGAAACATATGCATTTTTCAAAAAATCAGTAAAATAAGGCAGATGGGACCACTTACTGCTCTCAAGACTAACATTTATCCTATTGGTTTCATCATTCATTTGAGTTGTTGATTCCACAACCTGAATGCCTCTAGTTGTGCATTATGTGTTTTAGATTTCCTAGGGATAACCATTTGGAAACCTTCCTTGTCCACTACTATATGATTGCACTTTGACGAGGATCCTTACACCACTAGAGTATGATTCGAAGAGCCACCTCACACATCATTCCGACCATGGATTTTATCCTCTGGAGAGGATTGGACACCTTTTGCAAGAGGAGCCAATGGATTACCTTGTTCACCACTAGCTTCCAACATAGGCACCCGAACTTCTTTCATATGTTTGATCATACAAGAAGATTCAACGTCCATCTTTTTCTTACCTCTTCGATCCATGGCAGCAATGCGCTGCTCCTCCATAATCATTTGATCAACAGAGTTCTGAATGGAAACTTCATTAGATGATTAGTCACCCCTTGATTCATCAATTAGTCTTCCATTAGTATCGAATGTTCCGCTTCCAGGTTGTAAAGCATCAGCAATAGAGGTTTTAGTTTCCTCCAAAACATTGGTGGGGGACCTAGAAGGTGCAGCAACCATGTCTTTATATGAGGGTATGCACCCACCCGTGTATGTATCCAAATTCCCATCATCAGCAAGAGGGATAGCTTCCTCATCAGAGTATGGATACACGTAGAATGCATACATACACATACATATATGTACATCAATATACAAAAACATACATGCACATACATACATACACATACATCATCATACATACATGTGTGCACGCACATGCACATACGCGACAACATACACATACCATTGATAAATTCTAAGATTTATCATTGCTAAAATTAGCTCTGATAATTAGTCATTTATCAGTGATAACTTTAACACAGATAAATACTAGTTAAAATTAAAAAATATTTTTTAAAAAAATTTACAATAATTTACAAATTATATAAACATGAATAATAAAAATTACAAAATCATTTTATACTAGAAAAGAATAAATATTAAAAAATATTAAAAAATATTAAAAAAGAATAAATAATAAAAATTAAATATATTTTAAAAATATATAAATTAATGAATATTAAAATAAAAATTAATGAATACTAAAAACTGTATTTAAATAAAAAATATAGTAAATTAAAAATGAATAATGAATATATAATAAATTTGTATAGATTTAAATAAAAATTATTAATTATTTCCATTTTAAACATATTAAAAATATTAAATATTAATAAATTAATTAATATAAATAAATATTGAAATTGAAAAAAAATTATAAATATTAAATAAATAAATATTAAATTTTAATAAATTAAAAAAATATGGAAAATGAATAAATATTAAAAATTAATAGAAAATAATAAATGAATAAATATTAAAAAATAATAACATTTAATAATTAAAAATGAGTAAATTGCAAAATTATTTAAAAAATAATTAATTATTTTAAATATATAAATTAATGAAATATTAAAAATGAATAAATGTTAAAATTAAAAATAAATAAATAAAAATTACATTAAAAAATATGATTTATAATATATTACTTGTTAATAATGAATAAATAAAAATTATATAAAGATTTGAATACAAATATGATAATATAATAATGAATAAATATTATTTATATAAATTATAAACATGTTAAAAGAAATAAATATTAAAATTTAAAAATTTATAAATACCCAAAAAATGAAAAAATTAAAATAATATTAAATGAATAAATATTAAAAATGAATAAATATTAAACGATATTTGTGTCTGTGATATATTAGTGATTCTGACACATACTATGTTCCAGTTACACACACACATTCAAACCGTGTAAATATAAATATATATACACACAAACATATATACAAACATACACACCCACATACATATAAACACAAACACATAATACACATATGCATTCAAATGTATATGTGTGTGTGTATAGTTTATATGATATTTTATGCAAATATACTTTGTTTTTTGTATGAATCAAATTTAATAATATAAAAATATTTATATGAAATATAAATTCAATGTAATCTTTATGCATAAGCATATGTGTATGTTTGTGTGTGTATTAGATGTTGGAGGTATAATTATGATAAAAAAACACACACAGACCACCTCGAGACCCTGAGGAGGAGGACATAACTCAGTTAAGGGATAAAATACCCATAAATTATTTATATATATATATATAGTATATGACCACATGCCCTATTATATAGAGAATTAAAGTCAATATCTAACCCAAAGGCCCACATAAACCGACCATGGAGTCCACAGCAGCACCTACCCGTGACAAATCCTCAACGGAGGCAACACCCCCATAGTTTTTTAATGCATAATTTGTCACCACACCCTACCAATGATGTCATCACATCATTGTTTTCCATTTAGTTCCATCTCCACTACCACCATAAGTCCGTATTCACACCGTGTTTCGACGAAATCATGGGCCCCTCCATCGTGCCACGCCAATATGGACAATAAGCCTCCCACCGTCAAGCGGCGTCGAAGTATGTCTAACCTGTTTTGGTTCACTGACCATGATGAGAGATAATATAGGAAGAATGGGAAGAAAAAAATATTTATTTCAACAAGAACTAATATTACAATTACCCTTCCCACACCTCCCTTTATTTCTCTCATGTGGAGCTCTCCCATCCCTCTCACAATAGAGCTCTCCCTTGGCTCGAATCTGATATGATTGTTGAAGGAGTCATCCTAAAGCCTTATTATATATCCATGGTGGAGGATTTCATGTTTAACACAACTCATCCACCAATTCCCACCTACCTTCAACAAATGTAGCCTCCACAATTAACATGTGCAGCAGCCAATGTTGAAGCAGCCAAGGGGCTGGTGGGGTTGGTGCACCAGCCACCTACAATGTTGTTGAAAATTTCTCCATCAATTCTACCCCTCCAACTTCAATCCATTGGATCATCTTCAAAGGTCTAGATTCTTTTGAGCAACCACGTTTTTCAATATATCTGCCGGTTTCTCATTCGTGTGGATCTTCACAAGTCATAGAAACTGTTGATCCATCACTTCACATATCCAATGATAGAGAATTTCAATGTACTTTGTCTGGGAATGGTATATGGAGTTATTTCTCAAGTCCAAACCAATTTGACTATTTCAATGAACCTTTTACTCTTTTTGGCTGAATCCGAGCTCCTGGAGAAAATGCTATTGCCATAACTTCTCCTTGCCAGCTTCTGAAGTAGCAATGTACTATGCTTTCATTGTGGATAAAGCAACGCACTTCTACAACCTTGACTGACATGATAAAACTACTCCTATAAAATTGTAGATGTATCCTGATGTAAAATTATTTCTATTAGGATCCACATCCATATATGCATCTGTATAGCCCTCCAAGATAGGTTCTTCTCCTCCATAGCACAAACATAACTTTGAAGTACCTTTAAGATACCTCAGATTCCACTTGACTACATCCAAGTACTACTTCCCAGTATTAGAGAGAAACCAGGTCATGATTTCCACTGCATGGGTAATGTCATGTTTTTTACTCACCGTAGCGTAGATCGATCTTCCAACTACTGAGAAGTATGGTATCATCTCCATTTCCTCAATTTGTACCTTTGACAACGGGCATGCACACTTACTCAACATCAAATGGCCAGGAAGAGGAACTATCACATGTCTGGCTTTGTCCATGTTGAAATGTTTTAGAACACATTTAACATACTTATCTTAATATAGACATAAAAACTTAATCTTTCTATCACAAATGATATGCATCCCCATAATTTGTTGAGCTACTCCCAAGTCCTTCATATCAAAAGGCTCGGATAACTCCTTAATCAACTGACTAATCTTTACTGCATCCTTCCCAATGATCAATATTTCATAATCATAAAGTAGAAGGGAAACAATGTTACCATCCTGAAATATCTGTATATAGACACACTAGTCCTCATGTGTCCACTTGTAGCCATTAATCTCCATGAATAATTCAAACTTCGTGTACCACTGCCTGGGAACCTATTTCAGTGCATACAAGATCTTCTTCAATTTGCAGATGAGGTTTTCTTGTCTAGAAACCTCAAATCCTTCAGGCTACTTCATATAGATCTCCTTGGAGAGGTCACTGTGAAACAAAATATGTCTCCACGTCCATCTATTCAAGCTCCAAGTACAAGCTAGCCACTATTCCAAAAATGACTTGGATTGAATCCATCTTCACCACGGGTGAAAAATCTCATCAAAGAAAATTCCTTTCTTCTGAAGGAATCCCTTAACAACTAACTAATATTTGGGCTTGACCTCCCTTTTGATTCCAACTTTCTTCATCCTGAACACCCATTTGTTTGTTAGTTACTTATTACCTTTGGGTAATTGAACCCAATCATATGTTTTGTTCTTCATCAAAGACTCAATCTTATCCTCCATTACCTACAACTACTTGAGTTTTTTGGGATGAGACAATACTTCCTAGTATCCTTTCAGCTCCTCCTCATTAGTCAATAATATGTAATCTGAATCTGAATATTTTGTTTATGGAATACTTCCTCATGAAGATCTTTGAACCTGTGAAATTTTAGGTTCATGAGGCACAACATCATCTAGCTCTGGCGATGGTTCTACAACTTCTTGTGGAGAGGATTGAGTCTCCCCTACCCAATATCCTCCTCCATCACCTCCTATTCTTCTACTGATGAGTCTTCTTACACATCCTCCTCTTCAATGACAGGTGGTGATGACATAGGTTTTGGATCATTAATTGATTCCATGACACTTTACCTTCGATACATTCAAGTATTTTGAATGTCCTCGATCGTTTGGTTCTCATGGAACACGACATCTCTGCTTATGATCACATTCTTTTCCTTCTGGTACCAAAGTCTGTATCTAAACTCCTCATATTTAAAGATGATGAATATTCATGGAGTGGATCTCTCGTCTAGATTCTTCCTGAGCTCCTTGGATACATTTGAAAATTCCAAACATCTAAATACTCATAAATAAGATTAAGAGGGATGTTTACCACACTATAATTTCTATAGAATCTCAAAATTCAGCGGGACTGGTGGTGATCATTTGATGAGGTAGCATGTAACCTGAACAACTTCTCTCTAGAATGGCATAGGGAGATTATCCAAACTCATCATACTTATGACCTTCTCCATGATTGTTCTGTTCATCCTTTATGCAACTCCATTATGTTGTGGGGTTCGCGGGATCATCCTCTCATGTCGGATGTCCTCACTCCTGCAATAGGCATCAAATTCTCTGGATGTGTACTCTCCTCCATTGTCTGAACAAAGACACTTCATCTTCCTTCTAGTTTCACACTCCACCATGGCGTGGAACATCTTGATGTAGTACAGTACTTGGTCCTTTTTCCGCAAAAGGAACACCCATACCCTTCAAGATGCATCATCAATAAAGTATAGAAAATATTTTTTACCTCTGAGTAAATCCACCTCCATGAGTCCGCATATATTAGAGTGCACCAAATCCACCAACTCTGATCTTCATGATGAAGCAGTATTGAAAGAGACTCTATGTTGATTCCCATACAAGCAGTATTTACAAGGATCAAGTGATTCATCCTTATCAATACTAATGTAATTCTTCTTTTTTAGGGTAGATAACCCTCTTTCGCTCTTGTGGCCAAGTCTCCTATGCCACATATTGGATGACATCTCTCTTTCCACCATGTTGAGGATTTTTTCACATATCTTCACATGATTTTTGTACAACGTACCACATATGTGTCCTCGGGAAATGATGATGGTTCCTTTTGTCACCTTCCATGCTCTATTCCCAAAGATGTTGTCATAACCTTGTCAATCGAAGGCTATACCTGATAACAGGTTGATTTGAAGACTTGGAACATGCCGAAAATTCTTTCGGGTGATTGTGTATCCAATGTACATCTTGAATTGGATATCACACATGCCAAAAATCTTCGCCGAACTGGTATTCCCCATCTTAACTGCAAAAAAGTTACTAGATAGATAAGTCAAGAAATAATCATGATGTGGTGTGATGTGGTACAATGCTTCATTATCGACCACCCATTTTGTGTCTTCTCCTGATTTATGAAATCACGTCTCTTCTTCATCTTTGGAGAAAAGTGTGATTTCTCTGGAGATTAGCATGTGCATATTTCCATTTATTCATTTTTTGTTGATAATTTGACCCTTTTCTTATAGTAACCTTCGAATGTTCTTATTCATATGACCTATCAGGATGTAATGATAGAATTTTTATGATGGTCTTCTGCCATCTATAGACCTTCTCTGGATTTGGAATCCATTTTCATCCCCTCAACCACCTCCCGTGGATGGTCCCTCCATGGAATTTCAATTCTGAAAAAATTGGTGCAGAATCTGAAAAATTGGATCTCACTGATGTGTCTTTAATGGTTGAATATGGTGGAATCGAATCCTGGATTGTTGAAATCAGACACCAATTGATCAACATATGATTAAAATAGTATCAACAGTTGAGATCTCCTGATGACGTGGTGATGTGTCGATGATGTGGTGATGAAGTGGCACACCAGAGAAGCAGCCAGAAACTCTCCAGAAAATTCTACGGTGTTGGAACAGTACCTTCCTCTCCAGCAAGGGGGTAGTGTAGCACCCAAAGTTTGACTAAATTTTGACTGGGCCTAGGAAGCTCATTTTAGCTTGATTTTCAGCATTGTTTGTGCCGTTGGAATAGCCTTGACACAGTCTTTCAAAATATTCATTCAAAACTAGATTCTGGGCAACATGAATTTTCCAATCATCAGAAAATTTCCATTTCCCATCGTCGTTTCACCAGGACCTCCTTCTGATACCACTTTTTGTGGTTCATTGACCACGACGAGAGATAATAGAGGAGGAATGCGAAGAAACCCAATCTTTATTTAAACAAGAACAAAGGATTACAATTACCCTTCCCACACCTCCCTTTATTTCCCTCACATGGAGCTCTCCCGACCCTCCCCAATAGATCTCTCCCTTGGCTCTAATTTGATATGATTGTTGAAGTAGGAATCCCAAAGCTTCCTTGTATAGCCATGGTGGAGGAGTCCATGTTCGACCCAACTCCTCCACCAATCCCCACCTACCATCAACAATGGTAGCCTACATAATTAACATGTGCAACATCCAATGTTGAAGAAGCCAATGGGCTGGTGGGGTTGTTTCACCATCCACCTACCATGTAGCTATAAATTTCTCCATCATAAACGATCACCACCCCACTCTAGCCCATGTGTGACCCATACTGCCACCTGGATCATCACTAGTGGTTTATCCCTGCAATAGGGCAGGTTTTATCGACCACAAGCACCCCACCATCAACCAGTGGTCCACCCATTATTACCAAGCCATAAAGCAGACCCACACTGATACTAGTTGTGTGCGTGGTCCCATAGTCACTGACCACCAGATCAAGCTGTCCACCGATAAATACCCTAAATAGAGGCAATCAGGGTTAACCACTTGGTCACACCCAACTACTAAGTGTGTGAGTGGGTGTACATATATATATATAACACATATTTGACATGAAAAATGTATATCATAATTACAAATATATATGTATATTAATTATAAACGAACTTATATAATTATAAATTTAACAAAAATTATAAATTTAAATATGAACTATATTTAATATATTTATATAGATTACTATAATTAATATATATATATATATATATAATTATAATTATTTACATAATTATAAATATGTATCAATTCATATACATATACATATATATAATCTTTATAATAAATATACTTATTGTTATATAAATTGAATTTAAAAAAGTATAAATACATATATTTCAATTAAATTATTCTGATTGATTTTTATCATTCCCTTTCGGTGATAGTAAAAGGAATCCTTTATCGGTGTCAAATAAAGCCCAGCTAAAGTCAGGCCTTTATCGATGCTAAAAATAAGCATTAATAAAGGATGTTCTTTTATCAGTGCTTTTTAAGTACTGATAAAAGTCATGTTTATCAGTTCTTTTAGTTAGCCATGGTAAAATTCAACTCTTTATCGGCACTTATAAATGGTACCGTTGAATTAATGTAAATTTGTATGAGTTATTGAATGTTGTAGGGTCCTTAGTTGAAATAATTAAATAATCCATATAGGTAATAAAATAAAATTTGAATGAGTAATCTAAGTCATCCAACACATAGATCTCATAAGGCAAGAAGGGGTGAGGATTAAATTTGAATAACATATGAATTATGTAAAGTATGATCCCAAAGAACTCACATTTTTTCCATATGAATAAAATTTATACCTCTAAGATGCTCAAAATTGTGAGTAATTGTCTCCAAATATATAAAATATTGAATTTCTTGGATAAAAACCAAAAAAAATCCAATAACATATTTGAACATAACACGTGCAAATAAATCATACTTTAAACTCTTGGAAATTGTGGGTGAATTTGAAACATGTTTCAGTACTTTGATATCGGATAAAATGCATGTCCAAAGAAGTGGGAGAACCTCCTATCCATAAGTAAAGGAAAATGAGGATTTTAACATAATAATAATAATAGTAATAAATATAACATTTTTTAAAAAAACCCAATTAGTAAATTTGAAAAAGGTTCGGTGGTTGAAACTATTGACCACCCCCTCACTCTCCATGTTGATAGAAACTTATCAAATAGCTGGCCAACCCCAATTTATTTTCCATTTATTTCCATCAATCCTTCGTGTTAATGGAAGAAAAATTAACAAAAAATTAAAAAAAATGTGGTTGTCTAATGACTGATAATTTCCTTAGGATAGGTAGTTTTCAACTTTAAAATTTTTCTTAATTAATCATTTTCAACTTTAGACGTTAATTAGTAGACATGATGTCTTTAATCTATTAACCTTTCCTACAATTTTAACAATAAAATTCATGAAATTATCTCTTGAACACATTTGGTTCTCACTTTTGTGTTCATTTTATCCATGAACACCACCTTGTTTCAAGAGTATTTTAGAGAATTTAGCCTAAAAACTCATTTAAATGCCCTAATTAATACTCTCATAGGTGATTCTCACAACACCAATTCATTTTGAAAATATTTAAAATTGCATTCTTAATCTCTTATTTATGTACATTATCATATTAATAATGGAAATAAAATATTACATCATCCTTCATCATAACATAGATTCCCCTTTAAACCTGCAACTTGGGATCTTTATTCAGCTCAGTTGGGTTACTGCCATAACAGACCTTAAACTCATTCATTTTGAATATTTTTCTACAAACTCTCTATTTAGACCTTTCATAAAGGTATCTAAAATATTTCTCTTTAAATTGGCATAGTCAATTCCTAATAATCCTAATAGAATGTGGTTGTATGATAAAGTCATTTCTTTGAATTATATGTCAATATTTTCCATTATACATGAAATTTGTTTCCCTTCCTATCATTTCATGACTATCACGATGAATATAGACTTCAGTCATAGGTATTGTACAACTAATAATGTTTTCCAATAAGTTTTGTAACCATTTATCTTCTTGTATAACCTTTTTTAAGGAAATAAGTATTACCTTCAAAGTGTAACATGCAATGCCCATTTTTTGATGATTTACAAGATATAAATCCATAACCATGTGTAAACACATAAACACAACTGTATTTAGTGACTTTTAATTGAGTTATATAATTATAATCTCTATAAATTTTAAGTACCTCAGGGTACTTTGGATAGTTCAATGAAAAATTATTTGTATATTCTAAATATCCCAATACTCATTTTATATCCATCCAATATATATTATTTTTATTTCTAATAAATTTTCATAACATCAATATGGAAAATCTATGTTTGGTCTAGTGAAATTCTTGACATGCATCAAACTACCAAGAATATGAGTATACTCTAACTGAGTGTTTCTTTCACCAATTTTCATTGAAATAAGTAGATTAACATATATAAGTATTTACTAGTTTTATATCAAGATTTTGATATTTTTATAGAATCTTATAAATATAATGAGGCTATGATAATTCCAACCCATCATATATTCTTTGTATTTTAATTATTAAAATGACATCTACCATTCCCAAGTATTCCATTTATAACTGGCAGGTGAATACAAAATTAGTGGCATTGATTATTTCTATATTACTTCTAAATAAGAACATATCACCAATATATAGGTATATAAAAAGTCATATCCATATTGAGTGTTAATATCATATATACATTTATCACATTTATTGATTTAAACCCTTTTAATAATATTACACGATCAAACTTCATATGCCATTTCTTGGGAGATTTTTTTACCCCTAAAGAGATTTCATCAGTCAATAAACTTTCTTTTATTATAAACTAAAAATAAAAATATTAGGTTATTCCATGTAAATATCTTCTTCTAAATCATCATTTAAGAAGGTAGTATTAACATCTATTTTATGTATTTTAATACCATTCCTATATTCTAAAGAGATTAACATTATTAAATATGTAATACTTGTAATATGTGAATAACTATCAAAATAATCTAGTTCCTCCTTTTATTTATACCCCTTTTGAAAAAGTATAGCCTAGAATTTTTTAATTGTTCCATAAAACTTAAATATTATTCTAAATATCTACATGTATATAAGTTGTTTTTTTCTTGGAATAAGATCAAAAAATTCCCAAGTATGGTAGGAAAATATGGAATCAATTTCACTTTAACATTTTCTTCCCAAAATGAAGTTTATGGGGTTTTCATAACCTATCAAAATGTTTGAGGATAATTTTCTAAAAAATATAATATAAATTGTGGTCTAAAGACCTAGAGATCAATTTTCTTTTTCTTCTTTAAGTTTCTACCTCCATTAAATATTTTTCCTTCATATTATTTAGAGGACATTTATTTTTCTCATTCACATCATTTTTTATATGAAAGTGAACTTTATTTTAAAATAATGATGTATCCCTCAATTCAATGATCGTATAGTTTTGTATTTCTATGATATCTGACTTATAAATAAAAAATTGGTATGCACGACTATTAAGTGCATAACTAATCAATACATAGTCAATAGTTTTTTCCCTATTTCAACCCTTTTAGGTTTAAGAACTGTAAATTTTTAAAAACTACCCCACACTTTAATATATTTAAAATTAAGCTTTTTTTCATCCATAAATCATAGGTAATAAATTATAGCTTCTTTTGAGGTACTCTATTTAAAAATATATTTTCATTTAATAGATATTCCCCCACATGTTCTATGGTAAACTGAATATATTTATCATAACATTCATTTTTTATTTTAACTTCTAGTTTTTTCTTATATATACTCTATTTGATTGTGTAGTGTAAGGAGCTATAGTTCTATGAATTATTGAAAAATATATACATACATTTTTGGAAAGGTGAATCATATTAAACTTTCTAATCACTACTTATGTGTTTAATTATCTTATTGAAATGATTCCCAACTTCATTTTTTTAATTTTTAAATACATAAATAACTTCATCTTTACAATTAAGTAGTTAAACATAAAAAACCTAGTATAATAATCTAATAGGGTGATAAAGTACTTTTTACCACATTTTGAAGGTAAAGACTTTATATCACATATGTTAGTGTGTATTAAATCCAAATTATTAGAAGTCTTTTGAATGGAAGGAAAGGGTAGTTTATAAATTCTTTATTCATCACGTTCTTCATATTTCTTGAATGAAAAATAAAATATTGGAAATAAAATCTGGGTAATTATAAATTTAAATATATATAATTAGCATAGAACAATATTTAATTACAAAAATAAACACACACAACCACATAAACCAAAGAAACATTTCTTTCATTCATCTTAAAATATTTGGATATAATAGTCATTGAATTGAATCTGAAAAAAACAATACTCCCTTACTAACTTAGACATCACTCTTCGATATCATGAAATTATCAAAAATAAACACTAACTTTATTTCATTATTTATTAGAAGAGAACTTGACACTAAATTCTTGTGAATATTGGGTACATAAAGTACATTGTTTAGTTCCATATTCTTTATTAAGGTTATTTTCAGAAGTACATTGACTGTTAATTACACTTTAAAGTTGATGAGTTCTCCATAAATAGTTTTCACCCCTTCCCGTTAATATGTATGATGAGAAAATCCACTTGTAGGTTCATACATGGTGAGTGATGCTGGTTTTAAATCACTAATCCCTAAAGTTTCTAATGATATTGAATATAGAAACCATAGTATAAAAATGAAAATATTTAAGTTCAGTGAAGATATTTCTAAGATCTACTATGTTAGCTTAAGGATTTAACTTCTATTTCAACTTTCTATAATATTTGGATTGATGTCCAATATTTTTAAAGAAAAATCAGTTTCCTTTGAACTTATTTTGACCAAGGATAGGATCCCCTATTATATAATTTTGATTCTTGATTATTGAGCATCCTTCAATAATGTCGGATTTCAAAAACATATTGTTTTCGATCACTTTATTTTTATAAATTCAGTTTCCTTCATCTATACTCAATCAAATGATCAATTATTCAAGTGCCATGTCATTTATCTTATTCTTAAAATAATTTTTAAAATCTTTCCCAGAAGGCATAAATTTATAAATAAAATCAGTAACATTAAATGTTTGACTTAAGAAAATAAATTTTGTATAAATATTATTCATCGTGACCTATAATTTCTAGACATCATTTATTATAACTTTGAATTCAACCATCTTAAATTAAAAACAATCCGACATTGAATTTCATAAAACTAGTATCTTTGGTCCAATACATGTGATCAAGTATCCCCCATAACTCCTTAGTATTTTTGAAAGACATATAAACATTATAAATGGATTTTGTGAGACCATTAAGGATATAATTATAACATAGGAGGTTATAATTCTTCCAATAATCAATAGTTGTAACCTTCTTTATGCTCATTTCTTATTTACTAAGCTTTAGTGATTCTTTAGTAAGAACATTTCTAGGTCTAATGCATTGAGTATAACAATATCTTTTGTTTCAACATTTTTAAATCACTTCCATTAAATTTTTCTAGATTCTCTCCTTGAGAATTTAATAGTGGCACTATGGTGAGTGGAATTACCAAATTTTATGTTGAAAAAATTGTTACATAAATAGAAATTGAAAGCAATATGTTTTATGAAAAATACATATCTTTATTAAGATTTTTAGATTCATTATTTCCTATAAAAAAATACAGTTATTTTTTAATGAAAAATCAACACTCAAAGTGAAGCAGTGTCTCTTCTTAATCTATTAAAATAGTAGAGAAAGTTTTGACCAATTTGTAGACTAAATGAAATAGGGTCCTTCTTCCTAGTCTATATAAATATAGTAGAGGAATGTTAAACCAGTCTGTATATGGAATAAAATAGGTTTCTTCTCAGTAGACCTGATCATGTAATTTGAAAACACAATACAATAAACTTTGATCAACTGTTCTGACTCAGTCAATAAAAATATTACTGAAGGAAAGAAAGAGATGGGGAGGAAATGAAAATAATAAATAAATTATGTAAAATATAAGTCTAAGGAACTTGCATTATTTTCTTAAGATAGTTTCTCTCTCTCTCTATATGAGTCTCATAGTTATGATAAATTATATACCAAGGTAGAACAAATAAACTTTCCTTGGTAGAAGCATACAAAATACAAGAATGCTTTCAAATGAAACAAGTGCAGACAACCCATGCTTTGAACTCTTGGAAATTGTGGTGAAATTTTGAAAGTGTTTTAATACTCTAATAATGAATAAAATTCACATAAAATGAAGAGGTGGAACCTTTTATTTATAATAAAATTTAAAGGGGGTATTTTAAAATAATAAAACTAAAAATATAATATTTTAAAAAAACACCTGATTAACAAATTTCACAAAGGGTTGGCAGTTGAAACTGCTTTCCACCCGCACACTCTCCACATTACTAGTGGTTTCTCAAAACATTGTAAAACCCCTCTTATTTTATTCCCCATTTATATAAAACAAAAATGAAAGGTCACAACCCATTCTTTATAAGTGAGAAGATCATAGGTTCTTGATGAGATGGTGGAAGAGGGTGTTATCCACATAGGTTTCTCATAATTATGATTAATCTTGCTAGATTAACACTAATAAAAGAAATATAAATTTTAATTCAGGATAACTAAATGCATCTTATAAATTAATATTATTCATTATAATTCACCATGATGATTCAAAGGCATAAATTGTAATATAAAGTCTTTATGATCCCACCTAGAGGAGACCTCCATCTCTTCCACAACACCTCTATATCTCCTCACCTTATCCTACATGTAAATGTGGGTGGAAGAACAAAGTCAATTACTTATAGAAGATGAGTTCAATTTAGTCTCTAATTGAGACTGAATCCCAAAATAAACTTGCATTGTCATTAAATAAAACACTATTTTTCAATGATCTTTATGATAAACAAATTTTATTCTAAGCTATGGTTGAGGATAAATTAAATAAAATTCATCATGATACAATTTAAATAAATAATTAATTAATTAATCATATTTTAAAATTATCATAAATAAAATCCATATAAATGATACTAAACATGATAACTAAGAAAAATGACATATTCAAGAATTAAAGGTGTAGATAAAAAGATTTTTGCAAACAAAATCCAAGTTAAAATGATTATTTTACCAAAAAAATGATCAATGTGTATACAAATTTTTAAATATTTATTTATTTAAATTATTTATTTCATCATATCTATAAAATATTCTGACACATATCGTATTTCCACCAGAACATAAACACCTCATTAAGAGATCAATGGAACCTTCAAAAAACTTTTTCATGATTACAAGTATAAATTTTGATTTTACCCCTTCTTATACAAAACTATGAAAAAACCTTCATGATATTTGAAAACTCCACAATAAATGTTTTCAAACAACTATAATATTTACACCTTCAAATCCTTTCATCCATTAAAATCCTAATCCCATACCAATAATTTCTAGGCTTCTATACGTTAACTCCAACACGGTTCAATATAAGATCTCCTCAAATAGATACACCTTAAAAAAGATCAATATTTATTTCAATGAACATATCCTCATAAAATATACAACTAAAAAAGGTGTGATCCATAATCCCAAAAGATAATAACTAAAAACCCAAAACAAACCAAAATTTCAAATTCATTTAATCATTCATAAACAACAACTCAACCAAAAATTTCATCAATAAGAAAATGGGCGTATAAAAATTAGGGCACAACACCCTCATTTGGAATTCATCCACCTCGGTTCTTTTTTATACATCTTTATGCATTCATTACATGAAAATAATGGAATCGTTATTCCCCTATATAACTTATGGGTTATGAACCCATGCACTTTCATTGTTCCACTCTCAAACCTTATCCAAAATTACAATGGGTTTGATGTACCCCAGCGACACCTTATCATCTTATCAAACCTCAAATTAAACATTAGGTTAAAAAATATCATGACCATACATGAATATCATCAGAATTTCATACAACATCATCATCCCAATCAAAACAAACCATGAAATTCTAAATCAAAAAACACCTAAGGGTGAGATAACTTATCCTTCTATATGATTAAACCATCCACTGATTTTAATTTCAAAAAATCACAATAGTGGGTAAATATCATATTAATTTATTATTAATTATCATTTAAAACCCTAATCCTATCTTAAGGAAAGTAATACTTCAATCATGAAACAAACTAATAGATATTAATTTGGAAGTAGGTGGAGCACATTTAATTACATCATTGTAAGGTGATGTCATAGAATGTCCCAATTACATATATAAATGTTCAATATAATAATCATAAGTAGTCACATAAACTATTACATCACATCCCCTTTACCTAATCATAAAAAATATTCATTTCATGTCTTATCTTAAGCTAGTACTATAATAACTCATGTTGAAAGAACTAAAAATCTATTTATCCTTTTCTCAATTAATAATTCCTCCACCAGAACTCATGTTAAGACCTCTCAACACATGAGTGTACCACCAAGACACATTATTTTAAACAATAATAATATTTTTGTTTCTATAAGATTTATAAAGAACCACAGTTCAATCATTGTTTCTACTCTCATTGAAGTGACTGAAAATGTGATAACCAAAACTGATAAAAATTAATTTCATTATTGAATTACATGAAAGTGACCAATTTTTTTTAATATTAGGTATAATAAGGATCAATTACATCATATCCAAGGAAAAATAGATCATGTCCACACTAAGGACATAAAATGATCTTACTTGAACATATACAACAATATTTAACCATACAAAGGACTATAACTGAGGCTAAAGAAATCAAAATCACAGCCCATCCCTCAATGTGGATACAACTATAAGGTTTCCATTGAGACAAGTATCTATCCATAAGTACCAATAAAAATAGTTCATTCATATTTTAGTCATATTATTCTTTTATAACAATTCCATGATGGTTTTAACATATATCATTAAAACCCTAAGTGAATTAACATGCATATAAGGTATGCTTAAATATCGAATATATTACTACCCTAGGGGTGGGTTATCATTTATAGAGAATTTTCAAAAAAAATCAATCTGAGACGCACTCTAGAATCATTATTCATCTACAATCTATTAGTATCTATCTCTTATCTGTGGAATGTAAATGTAAACTATATTCACTAAAACGGTTTCAATAGGATCATATATCAGGAAACTCTGAACATAATCAAGAAGTGATATCATCATCTGATCTCAACTGGAAACTCTTTCTCACACTAATGACTGACAAGGTTATGTATATGGGTTACAAAACATCACCCTTCATGACCTGAATCCAATAAAATAATTTTACTCTAAGGAATAGAAAATAGGGTTTCAACATGCCACTTTGAACATACTAATTTTTATTCACCACCTACCTACCAAATATGTTACAGTATCATTATAAAACAAACAACACATAGTATAAATCATCAAAATCTCACATATCCCATTCTCCGTATCACTACCAACCATTATAGAAATCCCAAATATCATGGTAAATCACAAAAAAAAAATAATGTCAAAATGGGTATTCAAAGAGGGCCTGATAGCTATAAAACAATTATTACTGCAATAAAAAATTAATAGAGGGAATCAATGAGTGTCTAAATATTAAATAATGAGAAAGTCACCATCCCATGAAAAGAAAAAAATTTGGGTTTCTAAATATGGCCTAATTATCAATTAAATAACATGAGATCACACATCTATCTCACATCGTCCCCTAAAATCATATCATAACATCTCACAAAAATGATATGTTCTAGAATATGTAGAAATTTTTAATCTGTGTGTAAATAGGGGAACAAATGATCAGTTTCATCTCATGACTTCAAATATGTGTTCCCATGTGAAATGAACACTTTAAAAATAAACCAAAAATCTCATTTACCATGTAAAATAATAAAGAGAGAAATTTAAAAGATATAACATAATTTTACCCACTTTCCAACCCCAGAACAGTTCCCCTACCATAAGAAATGATTCACATAGATCATGTTCTGACCAATATATAATGCATGCAATGACTTAATTTTACCCTAAAATAAATTTTCTAAGTACTATATTAAGTCCATAGATAATCAGAGTACTAATATAGGAATTAATTAACCTCCACTCCATATGAAGGATTGTTTGACCTATTATATTTAACTCTAATACCTATAATATTTTTTATATAGTTTTCCCAAAATAACCAACAACTCACATGTTCCTAAATCCAAACTCCGTGAAAGATCTTAAGTAAATGATCTAATACCAATCTTTCATGACCTAATTCCACTACGATGCATCCTTGGATTGTAATGAATGAAAGTGAGACTCTTGAATCTTACATCCAGTAGAAAATGGGAAACAATTATATAAATCACACAAATGGGAGGCATTTCTATCCAAAGAACAAAGAAAAATGGAATAAAATAAAATATAAAACCCCAAAACCATGATCAATAAGGAATCCATGATCAACAAATATCATAAATAGTTCATAATGAATAAATTTCATACATCATAATAAAAAAATAAATATGAATACAACTATGATAAAATAATGGATAAATCCAAAAATTGAAATAAAACCCAAATAACCCATATAACTCATAGTACATGAAAAACTCTAAAATATAACTCTATTTCTATACACCATGGTCATCAAGATAATACCACCAAAAAAATCCATAAACTATTCATTTTCATAGTGTGTGTTTGGTTATACCTAATAAAACCAACCAAAATTGGTGTTTGTATAAAAATGGTACTCCCATCAATAAAATAACATCATAATTACAATAATAAATATCTCATAAAACCCCATACACAAAATTGAGATACTAACATAAGTCATCTTCGTAACATCTTCATAACCATCATCATAAATCATAGAACCCTCCCCATCATATCATTATTATAGTATCCATACCATCCTCATCTTCCAACTCAAAACTACACCAAGTCTAAGGTAAACCCACCAATAATCATGATACAAACATCCAAATAGGAAGAAAACTTAAGTAATAACATTATATTCATCATAATCATATGTTATCCACTTCATCATCATCATGATATCTCTAGGAGTGCATATCTCCTAGTAAATCTACTACAATAAAAACAATAGGTATATGATACATCAATCTTGTGTTAATCACAATATTTAATCCTATCACATTTACATGATAAGTCGTTTGATAAACCCCCACCTAGTAATTAACTAGAAACCATATACACTAACCATATATAGTATGAAATGATACATGGAATAAATATCCTAACATATTTTGTCACATCATAACATAACTTTTGAGTAAAAATCCACATAAAACCATATCATTCCACTGTCATGCATCAATAATATGATAAGATAAAACCCAGAACTAGGTTAAATTCATTTCATATCATTGGGAAGTACAAATTCTAAATATAAGTATATTAATCTATAACACCATTAATTAATCATGTAAACTTTTTTAGTCATTAAAAATCTTGTATGTTCATTTCTTAACTCAAACTAATCACAAAGTATTCATCATAGCTCACTGTTGTGAATCACATATCTAAATCCTTATATCATGTAGAATCACTTATCTCTAATAGTAATCATAATTTTAATCATGACTTTGGGTCCAATAGGAGTCTCTTTATACATCATAATCATCAGAGAACTTGTCAAACTTATTAAACATACACTTATATCCAAAAATAATAATTTCTAATTTTCATTAACTTTAGGTAATCAAATAGAATAATAGAGATGATCATCATGTTATTCTCATAAAAATTGTTTGGTTAGTGTCATTGAAAATATTTTAGGATGTGTCACCATCATCCCATAACCCAATATATTTTAAAAATGCCAAAAATCCCTCTAAAATGAACCCAAACTCCTTAAAAATTTACACAATTGAGATCTACATAGAAAAACATGTTATATAGACTATTCATTTATTAAAATCAGATATCCAAGTGAAAAACTATATTTTATCAAAAGGTGGACATGAAGTCTCATGCACTACTAGAGAAATGGGTTTTAAAGTAGGTTATTAGTGGGTGACTACTTATAGTGGTCACAAATAGTAGCCTTGGAAACCACATAAGGTGGTATCTAAGTTACAAATAATAAAAATAAATAAATAAATTAAATAAATCTAAAAAACACCATGTATTCCCTCTCCCCCACCATTACCTCTAAATCTATTCCTACCCCTAACCCTAGTCGGTCCCCTCCCTTCTCCAAATCCCTACAACCTCCGTCTCCTCTATATCCCCTACTCATCACCACTTGAATTGGTCACCACCAGTTTCCCCTCTTACTCATTGGTCATTTTCATCCATATCCCATTATAGCAACATCTGATTCCATCCCATATCATGACCATTGTGTTTCCCTCCTCAACACCACTCATGGTCATCCTTTCCCTAAAATATCAACACTCGCTGCCACCCCTAATTACCACAACTACCTTCCCCTTATCACCATTACCTATGGTCACCCCTTCCCATACATTAGAGTATGTTTTTTCAACCCTAGTTTGAAGGTAAAATACTTATCACATCTTCAAAGGGTCTTCCCATGGAAAAAAATCACCCCAATAACTTTCAATTCTTCTACGGTATGTTGGTTTTTATTTAGAGATGGGTTTAGTGTCTATGCTTTATGTGCAACTGATAGATCTAGGAAAATGTATTGGATTATATTATGGTTTGTATTTATAATTGACTGAATATTAAATTTTTATTTGGTTTTCCAAAAAACCTCTTTATGTTTGAGCAGTAACCACCACACCAGGTGGGATACAAAATCAAAGGATTCCATATTTGAAATTCAAAATTTAAAAAACAATTTGGAAACAAAAAACACCAGAAGATCATGATCAAGGATTCACTCACATCAAACAGAGTCACATCATCTTCCAACATCATCATGAACCACCACAATCATCTTCTCTATATAATCACCACTATCTTCATCATAGTGTAAACAACAAACCAGTACATCATAGATTTTTAGAGTCAATCTAGCCACCATAAAATATCATCACCATGTCATCCTCATCCATTATCAAACCAGAACAAAACCACAATCATTGAAGAAACATTAAACTTTTCCATCATCAATACACATTTGAATCAAACCAAAATACTTAACCAGAATCTCCTTGAGAAGAAAAACCATACGATACAACAACATTTCACAAAATGAAACAAACTGAAGTCATCAATGTGGTATATACAACCTTCACATACCTCATACCATCTTTATCATTTCTATCATGAGCATCATTGACATCATCATCATAGGAGACCAAACCCAAACAACATACCACAATGAAATAGAAAAACAAAATACATTCGAACAACACAAAAACAATCAAAAAGGAAACCCAATAAATTGAAAGAATTATACAAAAAGAAACACCAAATAAGATATAAAAATTAAGTGAAAAAATAGATGATAAAAACCATAGATATCATAGAAAAATAAACTGATCATTTTTATATATTTTTTGAATGTATGGGAATTGAATTTTATTAGTTTTATTGGATTTTTTCCCTAGTAGGTAATTTATAATTCCCTTTATAATATAGTAAAAAAAATTGAAATAAATTTTCATCCATTTTTTTTTGTTATATATCTTTTTTATTTTGTGTTTCCTTCATATTAAATTACTACATATTTTAAAGGAACTATGTTAAGTGGAGGTATATTCCAGTGATTTCATGAATGTTAATCCCATTTTACGTCTTCTCCACTATACCTTTTCAATACATCTTTTATGACTAGTAATTTTATTTTAAGAAAAAATTATTTACATTGGACTTTATTTTTATAGTTCTTATTCAAAATTGAGTTTCTTTTTTCCTAACATTGATTTTACATGAGAAAAGGTTGTATTTAATGTTGGGTAAGTTATTTCTTTATCTTTTAATCCCTTTTTTAATACCTACAGGAGTTCATTTTTCTTATTCCTAGTATATATAATGACAAAAAAAATTAGTTATTATGAATGGGGTAAAATCTTGTTATACATTGATGGGTTTAAAAGGATCATCTAATGACCTTGGTTGTAGAATCAAACCCATATATGCTCATTCAGTTTTCAATGAATCAACAATCAATAAAACATAAAAATATTAGCATACCTATAATACTGAGTAATAAACCTTTTACTCTTCTTTGTACACTCAATCTAGATCACTAAAATAGTAAATATATACTTCCTACCTCCAAGTGAATTACACCAGATTTTGGATCCCTAATCATATCATGAGGATTCGAGTACACAAAATAGGTTCTAGTGCCTTCACTGTGTGAGGAATAATGTTATGAGATAAAAGAACTTTGGAAGGCTTACTGGTAACTAGTCTCACCCAATATGAGGGATTAAATCCCTTTTATATCCATATTTTATTATCTATATTAAAAGAAGAGTTCCAACCATATGAAACATATTTTGTTCTAACTCATGGTACTAATTACATCCCATTAGAGTTTCATCATTGAAAATTGCAATAAAGGTTCTCATGTAATAAATAATCCATATCATGGAATAGTAACTGAAGGAAATTGTGAAATATTAATGTGTAAGTTCCTTACGAAATCACACACTACATTGTGTGTAATATAGTTTCTAGTTTCATTGCATGCCTGCTAAGTTACATTGAAACAAATTTATACTCAGGCTTGAGCATGAGGAAGCATTAGTGAGCAATGTATCATTAATTAATATGAAATATATTCATATCATTTTATTTTACATACAAACATATCAATATTACATTAAAATCCATAAGGAATTTTTGAAAAACATAACAAATCTTTATGGATCCATCCAAAACTACTTGTGGATCCTATTTTATAAAACTATCTTCATTTTGGTATTAAATATTTTTCCAAAAATTAATCATTTTTAAAAGACCTAACTGTGTGATCATACATGACCTAGTAACCTTGAAAACAAATATAAAATCCATATTTCATATATGTAAGAAAAGAGTAGCCTTTGGAAAAGAATCAATGTTTCTCAATCCACTAAGGGGTCTGGTGTGATCTCAATCAAACATACACATATCTCATATGAACATATACAAAATAAGATATATAATATATATCATATTTATACTTATATAATCCCTTTATACATGACATAGAGTAACCAGTTGATATGGAAAATGAAAATATAGTACAGGAAAGCTCATATTTTCTTCATTCTCTAAAATAGACAGATTAGGTTGATGAATACATCACATTTCATTTTTCTAACATATGAGGACATCACATGTCCCTCATCTAAATAGATGAACATATAATATGTGACTCAACTAATTATGGAAATTCATTTCCTTAGTTTAATTCAAATAGGCCCCATATTTCTAATCCTGATATATTAGTAGGAAAATACCATCTTGGTTGTGCTCTAATAGATGACATTATTATCAACCTACCCAACCACCCCACGATTAGCTAAGTCAAAATGAATTGCATAATAAAGGTATCAAAGTATGAAGGTACTCATTATAGGTATCTCAAAAACCTTATGTATGACGGATTTATTACAAGAATAATGATTATATTATAGTCCATGGGATATACATGGTGGGTCGGTCTAAGTAATAAGTCTCTACTTTTTACTTCTTGAGACTATTTTGTATATCTCAAATACAAACTCTTTTTAGAAAGTAAAAAATTATACCCACGATAACCTTAAAATATTTTTAGAAACTATAATAATATATGATTACCATCGATTAGGGATAACTCAAATTCATACTTTTAGGGGATATTATCATTCCTCCAATCATGTAAAATAAATTTCATCACACATGAATGAATGATAAATGAAGATTACATTTTTTATAATAACATGATACATTATGAAATGATTACATAAATATCATAATTATCTTATACCAAAAGACTCTACATAAACATAATGGTTCAAATATGATAACTATTTTTTCAATAGATCTGATACATTTTCATTTATAGTGTCACAACCTAACCCATCAGGGCCCCTCCTGGACCGACAATAAGCTGAGAGTGTCACCCCATGACCACCTTCAATAGGCCATGGGATGGTGTCATGTGCTGAGAAGTAAAATAAATGATATGGGGGGCCTCATACTAATGTAAATGTACCCATGTACACACACAATTCCATGGAAACATTCAAATATATAAAAGAAACTAAAACATTTAGAGATAAATCAATGCATGCAACTACCTTTAGAAAATACATCAAAGTACGAAAAAGTGATATAAAATATATAATGGGAAAATACATATCCAACCCAAAAAGAATTCATGCTCTAAAAAAACTAGAAAAATGATACATTAAATATATGCCAACTCGTAATCTTCGGGACTGACCACCAAACACAGTCACCACCTCCAAGAACTACTATGCCCCTCTGATACTAGGCCCACTGAAGTCACCATTGATCTACATGTCATCTACATAAAACAAAAAACGTGTGAGAATAGACTATATAGGGGTGAGTGTATACATACATAGTATGATTCCTTGAAAACCATGAGTGAATAAAAAAAATAAGGCTATATTCTCAACCCATAAGGAAAGAGATAAAAATAATTCAACAATAGATCTGCTCATACTAAAAACCCCATTCAAAAAAGGAGAGAATCCTCAATATCCATATCCAGTTAAGGAAAGTGATGGTTCTTCATATACCTCCAAAGGTATTATCACCAATTACAAGAACTATTCATAAAATCATAATAATCAAAGTGGAGGTCCAACTCCTCTTTACTATGCTCCATGCTAAGGGAGCACTACTCTAGTGGATGACTTGCTCCCTACTAGGGCTCAATGATGGGGCAGTACCAATCTATATATGGAGGAACAATTCCATTTTTTGTATAGGGTAGTACTGACTCTACCTGTATAAAATTATAGGGGACCCACACCCTGGTGTGATGGGGGAGTACCGACCCCAATATTTCTCGGAAGATCAAACACAATCATTTTAATTTTCCAAGCATTGTTGGGAAAATAATATCACTCGTAACACCTTGTGTTATATCACTGATTCTAAAAAAAATCTACCATCACATCATATGCAGAAAAATACTCATGATAGACTACTCGTAGGACCAAATCTAATTCCTGAAGAAGGAGATACATAAGGAAGAAGTTCCTGTGGAAAGTACATGGTGTGTACAGAGAGTCACACGATGTGTGATCTTTCCCAAACACTTAGGAATTTCCTCACTTGGACATGGATTTGATATCCATGTGGATTTACATGGTGTATACCTATGTGGAAATAAAATGTATATTCACCCAGGGACCTAGCTATATATTCTCAGCCTATATCTTGGTTGTCCATGTACCTTCACACGGTGTGTCCCTAAGTGTACATGGCATGTCTGTTCACCCGGAGTCCATGGAATGTGTTCTTGGCACATGGAATAGCTACCCAGACAGATTCACATGACAAGTGGGCTTTTCCACATGGCGTGTGATATTTTACTCATACCTAAACCCTCATCCTTGTGAGAACCCAAGATACACAGTGTGTGTTCCTACGGGATACACGACGTGTATTCATGCTTTCACAAGTAGTGAAGCCTAGTCTTTACTCAGTTGATATATCTTCCATTAACACTACTTATATCAATATTTAACATGCCTGAATAAATTAAATTTAAGTATTTTATCCCCGATCATCACTTACAAGCCTCTTATAGTTGAAAAATTGGATTCTTTTCACCCAAGAATTAATCGTTAGGCCTCCATTTGTTGTTCGAGGTCCCAATCCATGAAGTTATCACCCACATAAAACAAATTTTTCTAGATCTATCCAAACAAATATGATCCCTATGTAGTTCTCACATAAATAATGAATCTGTGGGGTTGATCATGATCGAATCCATCTCAAAAATATCAAATCATGAACTGATGGAAAATGATCAAGAATTTTGTTGGGAAAAGGCATAAGAATGATTTAAGATCATCATTGGTGATTGAGACCCTAACCAACAATAATAAATCATGAAAACCAAAGGGGTGAGATATATGCACAACAAAAAATAAATTAATGGGTTTAAGAACACTAATCAAAACCCTAGCTTGTGTAAAGAACAAAAATCATAGAATAAAGTAAATACACAATACATTCATAAAAATTAAATAAAAGGGTATAAATCCACACAAAAATAATCCCTACCTAAATGATGAATTAAAAATTTGTGAATAACACACCCTCTAGTGATGATGATGATGATCCTACAACATTCATCACTAGTATCATTAATTCCCTCAATCATTCTTTCTTGATCCACATTCCCGAGTCCATTGACGCCAAAAACAAACTCCCTTTATCTTCTATAATCTCCTAGGGTTATGTGGATAAACTTTGAGATTATTCATAATATCACATTTATAGACAGATATCAGGTTTTGGGTCATTAAGTAAAATAAATAAATAAATTACTTAAATTACTTAATGCACTATACAATGTACGACATCCCTGGAAACCCCAATTTTAAAAAACCTTATGTCACACCTATGGAAAACCCTACATCTTAAAAACAACTATGGTATAAAATTTCACATTTGAGGTATCGTTCAATAGGAAAACAATTTATTCTGAAAATATTTGTGTGTGTTATTTATTATATATATTAATTCTTTTAATATATTAATTATGGGGTACTATGACACCCAAAACACGATGCCAGCTACAAGGAAAATCCAGAGATATATGTAGAAATATTCAAAGTAAAAAACTATGGAAACCAAAGTTGTTACATTCTCCCCTCCTTCAAGGATTTTCACCACAAAAATAAAAAGCTACACAAAAAGTTGGGGATACTGAACTCATATCTATATCTCATACTCCCAAGAGATCTCATGTATGCTCCCATACAATCTCAGAAATTTAATTATATGTATGGACCACCTACACAAGATATTCTCCTATAGATCCTTAATCTCTATTGAGTACTCTGAGAAGGTGGATCTGCCCCCTATGTTCATCTCACTCTAATCACTAACATGTGATAGGTCGTGCACGTGTCTTAATAACTATGACACACAGAAGATGAAATGCACTCAATCCAACTATGTTGGTAAGGCCATGTGGTAGGAAACCATTACAACCCTCCATATAAACTAGAATAATATGATGAACCTTAAGGATATATTTCTCCCCTGGCCAAAGCACCACAATCCTCATCGTGGGGAGACTATCAGGAAAACATGGCATACCTAATCAAACTCCTAAGGCCTAAAATTTTGGTCTACATAATATTTATGCATACTCTCAGTTATCCTCATATGCTCACAGATCACTTGGAACTTCTCTTTCACTACCTGCACTAGTTATGGACTAATAAGAGATGTCTCGTTAATCTCATCCTAGTATAAGGGTGACCTTCAGGGTCTCCCATAGAGTTCCTTAAAAGGATTCATATCGATAATGGAGTGATATATGATATTTTAGGAAAACTAAACCAATGGTAAGTGATCATCACAACTTTGGATGAAGTCTAACACACAGGATCTTAGCATATCCTTCACAACCAAGATAGTATACTTGGTGTGGTCATCTTTCTGGGAGTGGAACATCATTCTCATATGTAACTAGGTCTTGAAATCCTCTTAAAACCTCTCCACAACTATGATGTGAACCTAGAATCATGGTCAAATACAATCATTGTGGTAACCCATGAAGTCGAATGATCTCATGAATGTATAACCGCCCCAAACTCTTAAATAAACTCTTCCCCCAAATGGAAATAAAGTGTGTTGACTTGGTAAGTCAGTAAAAAATAAACCAAATAGTTCCATGGACTCTCACTATCCACAGAAGATCTATTAAAAAGTCCATTGATATTCCATCTCACTATCATTATGGGATCTCAAGAGGTTGAGCCAAACCTACTAAAAATTGATTCTTAGCCTTTACCTACTAACATTTATGGCATTGAAAAAAAAACTTGGCAATGATCCACCTCATGACAACCCACTAAAAATCCACTAAAGGCCTTTACACATCTTTGTCACACCTAGATGTATAACCAAGGTGGAGGTATAAAATCACTCAACAAGTCATCGCATAACATGTTAAGAACTTCCTTATATCCCTAATGAAGGATTACATACTCCCCTCCTTCATAAAATCCATATAGTGCATCTTCTAAGGACATATGGTAATAAAAAACCTTATAATAGACATATCACAACTGAGTTTCACTCACACTATAGAGAATTAGTGGAGCAGTCACTATTGACTGTAGGTATGATGCACCACTCTCCTCTTTTAGGGTCAGCTACAATGAGGCCAACATCTCTGATGCCTCATCCACCAAGAGAGATAGGTATTTTATGCTCGGGGAATCTGTCACCATGTCGCCCATCCCTAGATTGTAGACTATCTTGAATTCATAATCCTTCAGGAACTCTAACCAAAATGTAATGACCCAAAATTTTATCAATAGAAATTCCCTTCTTATAATTATATAATATAGTATAATTATATAAAATCACATTAAGAACACAACAAAAACTTTATAAATGAAATAAGAGGTATTTATAAAAGTTAAGGAACCTATACTGAAAAAATAGAAACGTGACCTTTGAAATAGTAATATGGACCTTATGAATAGTAAACCAGCCAATAGAATGCTAACCTAACCCATGAAAGTTCAAATAAAATTTTGGGATCTTATAAATGAAAATATGATATAATTATATCATCATATATGTAAATAAATGTTTTAGAAATTTTTAATTAAGTGTTGATATTTTTATAAAACATAAGTGTTTGTTTTCAATTTTATAAATAATATAAAATTTTAAACGAAAATTTATTTCCATAAAATGTATTCATAAATTAATATTTTTTTTATATTATTATTATAATATAATTTTATGATACCTTAGTTAATTTTTTAAAGTGTTACAAAATCAGTTATAATTTTAAAATTGGAATTTTCCAAATAAATGATGATTTTAATTATAAATTAAATTTCTCATATTTAGAAACTTATTTTAATAAAATAGAGTTCATTTTTTATTATATACTTCAATAAAATGGTTAGGGTTAATTTTTGGTATTTTTTAAAATAATTGTTTTTTGTGAATAGTGAAATACAGTAATTTACTGTATAAGTAAATAAATGTTTTTTTGAGTCATGCTCGAGTCATGGATGATGTAAGTGACCATTACATCAAACTCACATTCACTAATTACTTTATTTAGTCCCAATAATCCACACAATTGATTATCTTGAGAAAAATATTAAACTAATGGGTAAATTAATGAGAAAACGCATCTCTCCTCCCCTATAAATATCACCCTTCACCACCTCTTATCCTCACACCTCTTAAGCTTTGAACCTTTTATAAATTCTATTAAAATATATTCCCAATCCGTCCCCCGCATCTTGGAGCCTTTGGTCTCAAAAAAAACCAAAACCAATCCCACTAAGGAGGTTCTCAAGAAGAAGGATTCAAGATGTAAAACCCACTTTCTTTCCTTTTAATTTCTTTTCAAGATCTTTTATTTTATTATTATATACTCACTTAACCTTATCCAATTTGTATGATAACTTTAGTAACTTAAATATAATATAAATTTATTATTCAAATGGAATAATTCATCATCATTTCTTTCCCCACCCCTTTTTTCTAAAAATGAAAACATCATCTCTGATATGTTAACGTATCACATTCAAGGAAGACAAAGTTTTTAATTTCCATTACCTCATTAAACATGGATCATAAAACCATTTTTATAGTTTAAAATATTAAAATATATTTATTATATCCTATTTAATTTTATTTAACCATTTTATATAAATATTATTAATTAATAAAAAAACAAGTTTATGATGATTGAAAAACCGCCTAAATAATCTAAACGATTATCACTAACATCTTATCTAATGATTCATCCTCACTAAAAATTACCAAATGAATTATATAACCATTAAATATTATTTATTTTCATTAATAAAATATAACTTAAATTCTATAAAACCATTCTAATTTTAAAATATTTTCCATACATGTATACAAGTAAACTGATCATGAAAACCAAGGAAACCAATTCTCTTGAACGATAAAATTGAATCTCATAACCCATAAAAAATAAATAAATAAACATGATAAAATTATAATAAATAAAATACATGTAGAAAAGGTTATGAATTAATTAATTAATGTATTTAATTTTATTATCTAGGACATTAAGTTCAAGTGCAGAACACTTTCATATATAAGGTAAAGGGTTTCTTCCTAAACCTCTATTTTTTATTTAGGTTACGCTTTCTCTCTATTTACCATGATGTAACTCTTATTTTTTATATAATTATTATATATTATATTTTTATGTTCCAAAATATTGTATCCATATCATTTAATCTTTATTTTTTAAGGATATACATATTTTAATAAGGTTTTCTTCTCAATTATTCCCGATAAGAAAGCCTGATTAAAGGGAACTTCTCGGCTTCTTACCCTTTTTCAAGTATCATCCATAATATTTTTTAGGCCACCATTATTTTTATAAAATAAATAATTTTATCATGAAAATATATCTTGGTTCATTTCTGGTTTTATACAAAAAAAATATGAATTTTTTGATTTAAGGTATCTTTAATACTTTCCTTAAACCGAACTAAAATTTTTTTTTCTAAAGCTTCTTAAACACTCTTTTTACATGTTTTATCTTTAGTTTGACATCACTTATCCTGATATATTCCTACCTTACTTTATTAATTTTCATTTATATTTTAAATAATTTATTTCATGGTCACTTTAATGATATTCTCTTTTCTTATTCCTTTTGACATGATTATGATACACAATTATTTCCATGGGTAACCTTTATGTTTATGTTTGATTCCTTATGTATGATTATTAATATGGAAAAAATATTTATGAACATGTTATTATGGGTGAACCTATATGGTTCTCTAATTAATTGGGTAATTTTTAGTCTCATGAGACATCATTTTGGGACAAGGAGTGAACATAATTCCTTTATGGGACTTTGTCCACCATATGATCTAGTCTTGGAAGTTAGCCTTGAATAATGTTTATATCATGTTATATGATGTTACCACATTCACATGATGCCATGATTATATTTTCCCATGTTATACATGTTATTCTTATTTATTTTTATTCATTCTCTATGTCTTTATGTCATCATGTTATGCCTTCTAACCCATGTGTTAAGTTTTATTCCTATGATTATTTCCTTACTTTGATTTTTAGCTCATTCCTTTTTTTCATGTATTCCATAGGTTATCCTTTATAGATATAAAAGTTCAAATGGATTTAGGAGCTCATTTTTAATATTAAATAAAAGATGTTTTTATTTTGGATTCATGGTGTTTAATTATGTACCTAATATTCCAAGACACTAGAGTTTACGATCCTTGGATTGTAATTTAATGTTTAATCATGATTAAAATCATGTAATAATATTTGTAAAAGGATAGGTTCGCTAAAATGAAATCTATATTGAGTAAATATATCCCTAGATTATTATTTTTCAAAGACTATAATGGTCCAAGTAAATAATGAAATTCTCACCCAAAAGATAATGCCCACATATCTTTAGATAAAAGACTATTTTTTACAACTCTATGTCATAGGTCACATAATTCTACTTAGGGAGCCTCAACTACCTCATCCCATAAGTGATTGATGCCTTTTTATACACCAAAAAACATCAAACACCATCTCCAAAGGCGTCATAAAAAACCCATGTACTTGACACCATCCTCTGGTAGCCCCAAAATAGGAGCGTTGATCAACCTATGTTTAAACCCCTCCAAGGCTCTCTAACACTACTCAATCTAAGAAAAAAACTTCCATTTCTACATCAAGGTATCTAAATGGATTGTAATACTATTAAATTATTCCAAAAAACTATGATAGTACCTAGATATATCGAAGAAAAATTTAACCACTAACACATTATTGGGTGGTTCTAAATAGATAATTTCATCAATCATGGCTGGATCCATAGAAACACCATGACGAGAGATGGAATTATCTATAAAGTGAACCAATTTCATTTAAAACTGACACTTCAAGAGTTTATCATATAGTTGGTGCTCCTGAAGTAAGTCTAGAACCATCCTCAAATTATTTTCATACTCCTCCCCATACACAAAGTATATCATAATGTCATCGATAAAGAAAACTATTAATTAGTCCAAGTATGTTTATAAGATTCGGTTCATAAGTTCCCAGAACATAGAAGGGGAAATAGTCACACCAAAAGGAATCACCAAAAAATAATAATGTTCATAGTGAAATTAGAATTCCATAATCGGAATAACATCATCATGAGCCCTCAATTGAAGGTAACTAAACCTGAGATCAATCTTCAAAAACCAACTCAGACCTTTCAAAAAGCCAAAAAGGTCATTAATCCTTGTAAAGGGGTACATGTTCTTGATTATAATTTTGTTCATATAGTATTTATCGATGAAAATCCTAAAATTCTCATCTACCTATTTCATTAACAACACTATATCCACCCATGGGACACATTGAGTTTGATAAAAAAATTCTGTTAAAGGTATTCCAACTATACCCTCCTCTCCTGGAGAATAGTAGGTGCTATCTGATCTTCCACAGAATAGATCTATATGGTATTAGGGTGAAAATCAATGAAAAAATAAATCTAACTCCTTGGAAGTAGTCCTGTAACATCTTTTAGAAATACATCCATATAATCCTCTACTACTATTGGAAGTCAAATGCTTGAAGAACCCACTGCAACAAGGACCAAACTTACCAAATAAAGGGTGATGTGTTGTAGCTTCTTTCTAATGAGTCCCACTTACTCAACCATTGCATCCCTCTATCCCATGAAGGAGAATTTTGTTTAATCTATATGATGGAATCTAACCCTATGATAATGATATTATATTTGGGTACACATCAAAGACAACCAGTCTATAGCCAAAATTATTTCGTAAGGTTTCATAATAATGACCAAGAGTCCCCATGAAAAAAAATCTCCACTGATCACTAATCCGAAATATTGAAATATGTGTTATACAAAATAAGAAATCCCTATAGGAATATTAGGTCATAACTAATGGTCTAAAGACTCTATTGGATTATCTATAACTCACATAAGGAATATAGATATGAAATAATGACTTATTCTTATGTCTATAAGTACCATATATAAATTAGAGAAGACACATGTCATACCTCAAATAATATCATTAGATTCTTGATCATAACCCTCCATGTCTTTCAACTAACCATTCCCTTAACCTTCATCACTCTAATCATGGTGTGTTCCACTTGTTGGTGGTGGTGGGATAGTTCATAGCATCATCCTCCTCTTACAAATCCTCCCTCTAGTACTCTGTCCACCACTCTATCAGCATCACCTCCTGGGGGATTCCTTGACCATTCCTGGAAGATCCCTCATCATGAATATGCCTCTACCACAGAGGTCTATCCACTGCCTATCCACCATCTATAGAAGGAATATTTAGGCAATCATGGTCCATGTGACCTTTCCCATCATAATAATAAAATTTCTCCTCTCCATGATGACTAGATCCTCAATGTGAACTTGTGGCTGCAGATCCACATGTTTGAGTCTAGGGATGATTATGCCTTCTACACTGAGACCCCAATAACTAATTCCTACTAGTCGTTGTAGATGAATCATCCCCATTAAGGCAACTTTGGGCTCCAAATACCCAATTTCCTTCTACTAAAAAGTTCTATATAACTAAAGATCACCCCAACACTCCAGAATAACTATGAATTCATAAGGAGACTACGCTGGCTCTAATGTCCCTATTAAGTCCCTTCTCAAACATCCATGCCTAGAATTATCCATATTACACCATATCTATAGAATATATTTTGAGTTCAGTAAACCTAGAGGTGTACTCAATAATATACATATCACCCTACTGCAAGTTGAGAATTTTTTGGATATGCATAGAGAGAAATCCCAAAGGGTAATATTCATCAGGGAACAATTTTTGAATTTTTTCCCATGATAAAATCATCCCATCATGGATCTAAGTACATAGATCTCACCAGTACCTTTCCACTCCATGGAGAATTTTGTTTTAAAGAAAACCCATCTAATTGGTTAGGGTCCAAACAATCTATAATACAGGGACCATTGCCTCAAGTAAATCCTTTGTTGTCTGAGGGTTTATATTTCCATGAAACCTGAGAGGTCTCTATTTTTGGAACATGCATAATAAACTAAGACTTCATGCATCTTTAACCTAACATACTAGAGAAATTGGATTCCCATCATGCATTAGATCATCCTATTGGACCACTGGTGGTGTATCCAAGTGCTTCCTATTAGGTGGAAGAACTACTCTATGATTTACTGTGGGAAATACCTCATGAAAAGGTCCCTGAACTGAGACCTCATCACTCAATTGGTCATGTTTAGGACCCTGTATCAATATCCAATATGGATATTATTTCAATGGTATCCTAAAGGTTAAAAAGACTTACCAAAGTTATATAATCATATCTAGGGAGTTTAATAAATAATTAAATGAAAGTTAAAAGACTCAATCATATATAACACATATACCATTGGTTCCCCTGCAACTGATGCCTTAGCATTCCAAGTCTATAAATAAGTATTCAGATTCCTGGTGTATGGATATGTTGTTTATTGCACCATCACTAGGTTCCTTTTTATGAGGGTCAAACTCCAGACACTCTAAAATTGTTACCCTAATTTCCAGAACTAATCCCGAAAAGAAGAATACTCTAAACATTGACCTAAGAAAAAATATACATTGATAACACTCTGTCATGACCCAAACCATTGAGTCTCATCTTGGGTCGACCGTATGTCAAGAGTGACACCCCAATCCCACCTCCAATAGGATTGGGGTAGGAGACAAGTATCAAGAAGGAAAAACACTAAAATGGGAGGTCATATCCTATTTTACTTGTACCCATTCATAAACACAAATCCATGAAGTTGTGTAGAGATATAAAATAAATGGAAACATCTAAAGAGAAATCAATTCATGCAACATCCTCTAGGAAATAAACCAAAGTAAAACAATGTGATATAAAAGATATAAAGGAAAAAATACATGGCCAACAAAAAATGAGGTCTCTACTCATGAAAACTATAATAGGGGAAACTTAATAGAGCCTATCCCATAATATCCAAGATAGACCATTGAACATGGTCAATACCTCCAAGTGCCTCTATGCCCCTCTGATACTAGGTCCACTAAATTCATCAATGATATACATATCATCTAAATAAAAAACATGTGTGGGACTATCCCATGTAAGGGTGAGTAAATACATACCCATTATGATTCCCAAAAAAACAATAGGGAATAAAAATAATAAGACTATCAGCTCAACCCATAATGAAAGAGGGTAAAAGAACCCAACAATAGATATTCCCATACTAAAAACACCATTCAAAAAAGGAGAGAAGTCTCGATATCCAACACCATATATGGATGATAATGAGTATACCTATAGCTCTATAAGTCCCCTATTTGATGCCAAGAACCATGATTAACCTCACAAGAATTAGAGTAGAGGACTCGCTTCTATCTACCATGCTCTATAGTCGAGGAATCACTACTCTAATAGAGGATCCAATCCCTGCAAAATCTCAATGGCGGTGGAGTTCCACTCCATAGATATAGGACCTACACACAATATGGTATAGGGGAGTACCGACTCTATCTATATAAATATTATGGTGACTCGCACCATAGTGTGATAGGGGAGTACCAACCCTAACATCTCTCTAATGATCAAACCTGATCACCGCCATCATCCAAGCATTGCTGAAAAATCATATAAATTATAAAACCTCATGTTATATATAGAATTCCTAAATAAAGGATACCATCACATCCAACATGGAAAAATACTCAAGATAGGTTACTCATGGTTCATATCTGAGTCCTAAAGATGGAGATACACATAGTTGGAGTTCCTTAAGAAAGTACAAGGCATGTACATAATGTCCCACAATGTGTGACCTCACCCAAATTCCTAGGAATTTACTCTCCTAGACATGTTATGGTCGGTCATGTGGATTCACATAGTATATCCCTATAGATACACAATGTGTATTTTCTCCTGAGGACTTGGGTGTGTGCTCTTGAAACATGGCTCGGCTAGCCATGTACCTTCACACGGTGTATCCCTATGTAGACATGGCATGTCTGTTCACCTTGGTTCAGGGGCATTTACTCTTAAAAAAACTCGTCTACTCAGATAGAGTCACATGGCATGTGGTTCTCATCACACGGTATTTGATACTTAACTTATGTTGAAACCCTAAAAATCGTGAGTATAAAGACCCGGCTTTAAACATTACATAATCCTGAATTAAATGAATAATTCACAATGAGGATCTTTTTAGGTTTAGAGTTTTAGATAATTAGGCTATAACTATTTCATATCAACATGAATATTACATGCATATGCTACCACTCAATATCCATTTTTTTAATAAAATAAAAACTCTTAAAAAGAAACATGTCTAGTTCCATGTTTTGGACAACATTACTTTTCCTTGATCCCATCCTTGACCCTTATTCATCTTTAAGTCCTATGGTAAACATTTCAAAAACATGGGATGAGCATAAAAATATCAGTAAGGGTTATAAAATAAATAAAGAAAACATTATCCCATAAATAAATACAAATCAAGGAATCCATACTTTTCAATCATAATATACCTCATGAAATCATAAGATTTATAAATAACACACAGAAGTCGTAAATCATAAAGGTAACTTGTGGAATCCATAAAATACTTACATTTTTGCTTTAGCAGCTACATAGGGAGTTACATTTGGAATACCCATCATAGTATATTCCCTAAATCTCTTAGGAGAAACATTAACGTTTACCTCCGTCACATTACCCAATGCATTGGAGAGCTATCTTAGGATCACCCGCCCTAGGTTTATCACAGAACCACCCGTATACGTGAAAAAATCCCAATAACCATAACATAATCATAACACATAACAAAATATTAAAGAAAATATACATTTCCACATTCTAATCACAATATATCAAATAAAGATATTGAAATAAATAATAATTTATCAAACCATTTTCAAAACCATTTAAAACATTTAATAAATAGATTTTTGAATCAAAGTGTCCCATAACACTTTAAATATTTTAAATGAATTATCATTTGAAAGCATTAATGTATATATAAATAAATCCTAAAACCCATTATCAAAACATGGACATTAATGATAAATATTTAGAAGAATAAATCTTTAAAACATTTAAAATGATATTTTAGTTAAAGTGTTTTTAACAAAATGAGAGACTCTTGAATACAAATAATTGAAGAATAACATTAAATCATAACTTTATAATATCACGATAATAAATGTATTCATGATATAATATGCCAAAGGATAGTATATATACCATATAAGAGTGAATTGGTTCATAACAATAGTGAAGTCTCAATGGAATGTAAATTGAGATGAAATCCCTTATAAAAACTGTATCCTTAGATTAAGGATAGATAAATTACATAATAATGTGTGAAAAATATAAATACACTCAATATGATTTTATATTCAGTGTAAATCAATCAGATAACATTCACAAATATTTTTGTAAAAACAATACCAATGACTTGGATGTTGAACTCAACGAATGGAAATTGAGTTAAAATTACTCTTATCAAGTTCATATCGATGACTTGAAGATTTATCAATGGAATGATTATGTGTATCAAAAGTATATCCACACAAAGGGGAGTGGAAATTACAAGATAAATAAATAAATAGTGATTCCACATATAATCATAGCATGACATAATTAAGAATTATAAGATTAGCCCCAGGAATGGAAATTGGGTTAAAAGGTTCCCTTACTGATTTGGTAACTTACGAAACATACAACCCATGAGAGAAGGATCATACAATGAAGATTTAAATTTTCACGACCCCCTCCCACCAAAAATTCCACTACTGAGCTGGCAATGGTGAAAGGGAGATAATGACTCCTGAGTCCCGCCTCCAGTAGGCCCCGGAGTAGTGACTAGCACCAAGGGTATGAGTTTTCACAAATATGGGAGGCATTACCCTTTTTATTATTTAAGATCGGGAAATAGGATGAATCAAACACCAAAAGAAAAAGGGGAAATTAAATGAAAATAAACCCAAAACTAAACCCATATGCATGTTTTATAGAATACTGAAACAAATGTACAAGTACAAGAAATGCTCCAAAGTATGATACCAAAAAAAAGCAAAAACTGCAACCAACAAAACTCCAACGCCCAAATAGCAAGGTCCCGCACAGTCCCTAAACTCCTCCTGAAAACCTGAAAGTAAACTTAGGGTGAGCATACAAGTATACTCGGTAGGAAAACTTAAATCTCTCATGCACAGGTGGGGATACATCCTAATACCCCGTGAGAAAACAGAAGGAACCAAAGCCTAGCAAGGAATCTATCAACCCAACCTTACAAGACACACTCATCAAATATCGCAAGTCAATAGAGTAGTATAGTAATATTATCAAAGTATGGGTACCCCGCATCACCTTCCCACTAAATACTAATCAAGCCCTCATGCCTAACACTCTGATTCTTCCCCCTCTTCCTGAGCTAGTGTCGTAACCTGGACATACGAAGCTCGAGCTAGTGTCGCAACCTGTCCATACGAAGCTCATAGTATCCCGTTTCCACTCAATCCTCAGACATAACCACATCTCATCCTGAAGACACCTGGGAACCACATCACATCTCATCCTGAAGACACCTGGGAACATATCACATTCTCATTCTGAAGACTCTAGGGAAACATCTGTAGTAACCTGCCTGATGGATCTTGGGTTATAGAACCTCGAAGGGGAAGCACAGGGAAGAACAGTAACCAGCCATCCTTTAGATGTTTGAGAATCTCACCCCACATCCCACAGGTGTTCGGTACGTAGTGCTCAACATGGGTGGGGTGCGTAAAGAAATATAAAACGTACATATTTATATAATTATATCAACCACTCAGCCCATCCTAAGGCTTCTACACTAAATATCTGAGCACGTGCCTCGGCACTACTACCTCGAATGTATGCACACAATAAATAGCCCCAAACCCCATTAATCTTTTCATGTTTTAACAGTTTTAGTTTATCAGTTCCTTAACTACCGAGCAACTAAAAACAGCCAAACCAGATCAATCGTTCGTAAAACATATCCCTACCAACCACAAATAAAGTTAGGGAAAACACAAGAAACACAATACCATTTTATTTTATCAGCCAATAAATTCCATTTATTTTCTGTATTTAATCAACTATCATGCCCCACAATTCATTAGTTAACTCTTCCACTTTTATTCATATGCACAACCCATACCTGCAGCCCTGATGCCAACCACCATAACCACAAACACATCGGAAACAATACCCGCACCACATCATCATCCCTTTCATACCATTTACTGCAGCTCTTCTACCCATCACAACCATATCATACACGCTAACCCACAACCAAGCCAACCGCAGCCCCGCTGCTCACCCATTCCAAAAGAACCCATGAAACACCCCTTCCCATAATTAAACCCCAACTAGCACCCACAAAATTCATTCATTCATTTAGTTTAACCGGGGTGATCATACAGGGGTTCCATATATTCATTTAATCATCCAACTTTACATGATTAACCAATTTCCACATTCTATGAAATTCCATCCACAAAATAATCCAGAAAAACCATGGCAACATTTAATTTCACAAGCAAAGGCCCCAACGAGCGAGATTTTCAGTAGGCATAAGCCTATTAAATTCACAACACAATCAAAGGATAAGCATTAATGGAAAAAAAACAACAATATCAACAAAATTTCTCCAAACCCATTTTTAACCAGTTATTATCTTTATTTACTGGTTCAATTGTATCTCACGAAAACAAGAGGATGTCCACCCAACATGATGCACAAAAGAGAGAGATACGAAGGTAAGATCCATACCTGAACAGGTTCTGATGTCCTTCTGTGATAACAACCACCACGAGGATTTCGATCACTCTTCTCGACGACTATGTCCTCCCGTGTACACTGCGGCACAACCGTACAAACAACCAAGAGAGACTCCATTAAGGTTTAAGGTTTCACTTGTCATAGCATTGCAAGGAGGAACAGAAAGAGGAGATCGAAGAAGGAATAAGAACGGGGTAGAACGTACCATTAATATGGCGTTCATCGAAGAGAGTCATTCCCATCAAATATCATCAATATCCTCAAGAGGAAACTGTGAAGAGGAAGTCAAAGAAGAGGGAAAGGAACTAGGTGCACAATGTTCTCCTCATCGACATGATCCTGCAGCCACCGACAAATCGACGATTGGAGTCCGAATGAAGAAGATAATAGGAAGGCTTATTGGTCATCCGGGAACGTCTCCATGTGGAGAAGAAGAGGGGTCTGTAAATAACATGAGACCCTCTCTTATATAGAAAACGAAAAGGTAAAAAGGTACGCAGTGTGTATTAATGAATACACGATGTGACCGTACAACTGCTACGGTGTTTGACTGGTCAACACACGACACGTCACATTGTTTCCATGTGTTTAATGATAATAATAACTTCAATTAATAATAGGTGTTTTATTAACCCGATACATGAGTCATAAAAAGTTATTCATCATTGGTCTTAAAATGACAATCATAATTTCAGGGTTACGATGCCGCTGATGGTTCATAAAACTGAGGTCGCACGAAGTAGTTATGGACTAAACATGGTTTTCCCAACAAAATTAATAATTACATTATTATATTATTTAATTTAATTTAATTTAATTCCTTAAATTCACACATTCAAAATCCACGAAAAAATATCTCCCATTTGGTGCGTATCACCCCTTTCCACATTGATTGATTTATTTTTTTTTAACTTATATATTTTGTTGCTTTCAATTTTAAATATTTATTTCCCTTAAACTCTTTCTCTCTCTAATCTAGTTTTTTCTTACACAATTCCCTCATGCTCCAAAAGTGGCTCCTCCCCTTCCCTATTCCATGCCCAACACGCTCCATCTCGTCTTTCTCACTTCAACTTTATTATTAATAAAATTAATAATAATAACACCCATCATTAATGTTCTAAATTAATCCCATTAAATTAGTTTACCATGATTATTCTCATATTGAATTAAAACCATTTAATCTAATTAACACCATATTTTCATGCCACCCTTATCAATTATTATTATCAAAAATTATTATTATAATACACATCATGTTTGACCACATCAAGTTTTTACAAAGTAATGAACCGGAGAGGTCTGAGCCATTACATCAGATACCTCTCAAAACATTCTCGTCCTTGAGAATTAAAAACCAACCCATAAAAAGGGGAAAGGTCTAAACAACCACCCCGTAAGATACCTCTCAGGGCTCTCATCATAACTGTAATCCAACCACTGTCCTAATTATATGAGTCAGGGAATTCCTTCCCCCATGTCGAGATATTATCTGCTTTAGGCGGCACTGACTCGCCTGCACGGGTTTAATAGCATCCACATTAATGCGTCTCGATTAGGGATTAGGTCCTCCCACCCCCATAATTTAGGATTTATCATACACACACTGCCCCCAACACTACATAAGACAAGAAACACGCTGCCCCAACACATGTATTGGGTAATTCCTTCTCCCATGTCAAGATATTATCCACCTTGGGCGGCACTGACTCGCTCGCATGGGTTTAATCGCATCCAAATTAATGCATCTTGATTAGGGATCAGGTCCTCCTCTCCCCACATGTTAGGACTCTCCATGCACATTTAAAGGAAAGAGGGAAACAACATATCATTATAGACTCATTAAAAACAAGGTCTAGGACCAAAGCATGGGCGAGAATGAGTTCCAACAAAGGAGTGTGATGCTCCTGAATTTAAACAAAACATAAACGAGAGCATTTAATTCAAAACCAAAAACATCTCACTCGATCTATGGCCTTGCTAGGGTTACCGCTTCTGTTGCGTGCAACTGTTCTTGTCCCACTCCTATGCCTCTCTGTTAACGTCCAGGTTCCATAGCTGTTTGGTAAACAAGGAACGCCAAAGCCCAAGTAGCAAGGAAATTTTCTCAAGGTTTCATTTTATCATTTTATTTTAATTTCTTTCCCAGAACACCCAAATCATGTAAAACACAAATCATGATGATGCATGTACCTTTCCTGGGGTCTCTACCCTGCAATCAATGTATTCTTACTTGGTCATTCGGTAAGCTTAGAATCCTTGAATCGGATCACAGGGGCCCTAAAATCCCATGTCCTAGTCGGTCTTCCTTGGCCTCTTTCATGCACCAGGATCATCCAACACGGTTTCCCTACCATCCTATGTAATCCTCACTGTTCCTAACTCCAGACTCCATCCTATCTCTCAACCATCAGCTCTGATACCATTCTGTCACGACCCCCTCCCACCAAAGATGCCCCTCCTGATATGGCAATGGTGAAAGGGAGATAATGACACCCGATTCCCCCCTCCAGTAGGCCCTGGAGTGGCGACTAGAACAAAGGGTATGAGTTTTCAAAAATATGGGAGGAATTATCCTTTTTATTATTTAAGATCGGGAAATAGGATGAATCAAACACCAAAAGAAAAAGGGAAAAGTAAATGAAAATAAACCCAAAACCAAACCCATATTCATGTTTTATACAATACTGAAACAAATGTACAAGTACAAGAAAAGATCCAAATTATGATACCAAAAAAAGAAAGCAAAAACTGCGACCAGCAAAACTTCAATGCCTAACTAGAAAGGTCCCGCACGGTCCCTGAAGTCCTCCTGAAAACATGAAAGTAAACATAGGGTGAGCATACAAGTATACTCAGTAGGAAAACATAAATCTCTCGTGCATAGGTGGGGAGACATCCTAATGCCCCGTGAGAAAACAGAAGGAACCAAAGCCTAGCAAGGAATCTATCCACCCAACCTTACAAACCACACTCACCAAATATTGCAAGTCAATAGAGTATTATAGTAATATTATCAAAGTATGGGTACCCTGCACCACCTTCCCACTAAATACTACTCAAGCCCTCATGCCTAACGCTCTGATGCTTACCCCTCTTCCTGAGCTAGTGCCACAACCTGGCCATACGAAGCTCGAGCTAGTGCCGCAACCTGGCCATACGAAGATCATAGTATCCTGATGGCACTCAATCCTCATCCATAACCACATCTCATCCTGAAGAAACCTGGGAACCACATCACATCGCATCTCAAAGACACCTGGGAACATATCACATCCTCATCTTGAAGACTCTTGGGAAACATCTGTCATAACCTTCCTGAAGGATCTTGGGCTATAGAACCTGGAAGAGGGAGCACAGGGAAGAATAGTAACCAGCCATCCTTTAGATGTTTGAGAATATCATCCTCCGTCCCACGGGTGTTCGGCATGTAGTGCTCAACATGGGTGGGTTTCATAAACAAACATAAAACATACAGATTTATATAATTATATCAACCACTCAGCCCATCCTAAGTCATCTACACAAAATATCTGAGCACATGCCTCGGCACTGCTACCTCGAAAGTATGCACACAATAAACAGCCCCAAACCCCATTAAACTTTTCATGCTTCAACAGTTTTAGTTTATCAGTTCCTTAACTACCGAGCAACTAACAACATCCAAACCAGATCAATCATTCATAAAAAATATCCCTACCAATCACAGATAAAGTTAGGGAAAACACAAGCAACACAATACCATTTTCATTTATCAGCCAATCAATTCCATTGATTTTCTGTATTTAATCAACTACCATGCCCCATAATTCATTAGTAAACTCTTCCACTTTTATTCATATGCACAACCCATCCCTGAATCCCTTCTGCTAACCACCATAACCACAAACACATCAGAAACAATACTCGTACCACATCATCATCCCTTTGATACCATTTACCGCAACTCTGCTGCCCATCATAGCCATATCATACACGCCAACCCACAACCAAGCCAACCACAGCCCCACTTCTCACTCATTCTACAACAACCCAGGAAACACCCCTTCACATAATTAAACCCCAACTAGCACCCACAAAATTCATTCGTTCATTTAGTTTAACCGGGGTGATCATACAAGGGTTCCACGTATTCATTTAATCACCCAACTTTACATGATTAACCAATTTCCACATTCTATGAAATTCCATCCACAAAACAATCAAGAAAAACAGGGCAATATTATTGTGCAAGAAAAGGCCCCCAACAACCATGATTTTCAGTAGGCATAATCTTATTCAATTCACAACATAATCAAAGGATAAGCATTGATGGAAATAAAACAACAATATCAACAAAATTTCCCAAAACCCTTTCTTTAACCAGTTATTATATTTATTTACTGGTTTAATCGTATCTCATGAAAACAAGAGGATACCCACCCCACATGATGCACAAAAGAGAGAGAGACAAAGGTAAGATCCCTACCTGAACAGGTTTTGATGTCCTTCTGCGAGAACAACCACCACGAGGATTTCGATCACTCCTCCCAATGACTACGTCCTCCTGTGGACACTATGGCACAACCGCACAAATAACCAAGAGAGACTCCATTATGGTTTAAGGTGTAACTTTTCATAGCATGGCAAGGAGGTACAGAAAGAGGAGATCAAGGAAGGAATAAGAACGGGGTAGAACGTACCATTAGGATGACGTTCATCGAAGTGCGTTGTTCCCGTCAAATATCAGCAATCTCCTCAATAGGAAACTGCGAAGAGGAAGTCTAAGAAGAGGTAAAGGAAAGAGGTTCATGATGTTCTCCTCATAGACATGATCCCGCAACCACTAACGGATCGACGATCAGAGTCCGGATGAAGAAGATAAGAGGAAGGCTTTTGGTTCATCCGGGAGCATTGCCGTGTAGAGAAGAAGAGGGGTCCAAAAATAACATGCGACCCTCTCTTATATAAGAAACAAAAAAGGTAAAATGGTGTGCGGAGTGTATTAATGAATACACGACGTGACCATACAACTGCTACGTTGTTTGACTGGTCAACACACGACAAATCATGCGGTTTCCATGCATTTAATGATAATAATAACTTTAATTAATAATAGGTGTTTTATTGACCCGAGACATGAGTCATAAAAAGGTATTCATCATTGTTCTTGAAATGACCATCATAATTTTAGGGTTACTCTGCCATTGACGGTTCGTAAAACCGAGGTCGCACGAAGAAGTTATAGACTAAACATGGTTTTCCCAACAAAATTATTAATTACATTATTATATTATTTAATTTAATTTAATTTAAATCTTTAAATTCTCACATTCAAAATCCACACACAAATCTCTCCCATTTGGTGCGCATCACCCCATTCCACCTTGATTGATTTCCTTTTTCTAACTTATTTATTTTATTGATTTTAATTTTAAATATTTATTTTCTTTAAAATATTTCTCTCTCCAATCACATTTTTTCTTCCACAATTCCCTAATGCTCCAAAATTGGCGCCTCCCCTTCCTTATTCCATGCCCAACACGCCCCATCTCTTCTTTCACACTTCAAATTTATTATTAATAAAATTAATAATAATAACACCCATCATTAATGTTCTAAATTAATCCCACTAAATTAGTTTACCATGATTATTCTCATATTAAATTAAAACCATTTAATCTAATTAACACCATATTTTCATGCCACCCTTATCAATTATTATTTTCAAAAATTATTATTATAATATGCGTCATGTTTGACCACATCAAATTTTTACAAAGTAATGGACCGAAGAGGTCCATTCCATTACATAAATACCCATATATTAAAGTTTATTACACAAAGAATACAATCATGGGTATTACATTCACCATACAAAAGAAAATAGTGACAAATATAGCATTAATCTCATGGGAATAATAAGTGCGATGAAAATCCCTTACCACGTTGTAATCAATCGAGTCGTATGACCAAAGGTTAATAACCACAAAATGTTTCAAAGAATGACATGAATATAAATATAATCATAATAATATATATAAAATGGTATTACATAATACACCACATGAAATAAATTTGTGGTGAATAATGTAAATCTCACAGAATTAAAAGTGAGATAAGAAACCCCATACCTCATGTCCGACTTGACTCATTTGTTCCTTGTTCTTCCTGAATAATAAACTTAAGTTAATTTATAATTGATTAAGAAAATTTTTCAATTTTATTATTCCTTTTATATCACATATTACCATGTTATAAACATTATGTAATCATTTAAGTTAATAATGGTCATTTTTTTGATATTTGGTACATGAGTCAAAAATGAACTTCTTATATTTACAAGTTGTATATGTGGTCAAAACTACATTGTCTCCAGAATGATATTAATTATTTAGATATCATATATATCTTATATATCTAGTATATATATTTATTTATAAAAGTACATAACATTTGGAGGTAATAAATGAAATGCACCGTTCATGGACACGGTAAGTCGTACGTACGCATGAACGCTACTTTCATTTCTATTTCATATTTAATGGAATTAAAACATAATGATACATAGATATATTATAATTAAAGTATAATATCATATATAATATCATCAACTTCACCCTTTTTCATCCCACATATGGCATTAACGAGTCATATCATTTTGAGGGGGTGGTAGTCAGCACTTCCTAAAATGAAATTATCGTGTTTACCCATAATGGAAACCATAAAGGTATGTTATAAATGAAAAATACAGAATCATAAAGAAAACATAAACATAATATATATCATATATAAATACAGTTTCATTATAACGGCCACCATTAGAGGCGGTAGGAAATAATTTAACAATCTTCGTTTCGTGAGGCGTTAGTTTTCCATCCACAAAAACAGTATGTTTTTTACCCATTATATAGAGGTGTGTAAAAGTTTCGTTTTAATCCTTCTCATAACAACATCCTAGTATATTTAGTATACTATTTTTATTATAAAATAAAAAAATAAAAATATTTTGTGGGTTGGAGAAGTAAAATAAAACAAAAGAACTTAAGAGAAGATGTTACCTTTAAATCGGGTAACTCCCTTTGGTGTGAACCGAAAGGGTTTCTTAATGTGCCTTCTGCCTAAGTTAGGTCTTATAGGTAGAATAGAGGGATCTTGAGAGATTATTTGGGTAGGGTTTGTATGAGCCAAGTGGATTGAGAGGTGTGAGTAATGGTTTAGAGGTGAGGGAATTGTTTAAGGGGGAGGAGGGGCTCTTTGGGAAAGTGTGAAACTATTATTTTATTATATAATGATTTTTGTTTTATAAAGGTCCAAAACATATTAAATTCTAATATAAGATGAATAATGGTTTAAATAAAATCATATAATAATAATTGGACAGGTTTTAGACATTATTTTAATCTTTATAATCTTATTTTTTTTTAAATCTTTTATTAATGAGGTAAACACTGCATCATTATTGTGTCATAAATAATTTAATTTATTTGATGTCTAAAAATTATAAAAAATTTACCATGATGTAGGAAATATTTTTATATTTACAAAAAATATGTATAGTTTGAAATATAGCTTATATAAGCTTATTTAAAAATTAATTAACTAAAAGATATTTGTTTATGTCATTTTTGTCTTTACTTTATGTTAATTAAAATAAAGTGACATTATCACTACCATGTGGCTCCATGAGGTCCCAAAATCGACTCAAAGCTTCACATGGTCATATATGTATCAACCAGTAGGATTAGGACACATGTTAGAGTAATTTTATATTATTATAATAATATTTGTTTACCCTTATTTACCAGATTTACCCTTTAACCATAGTAAATAAAATTTTTACTGAAGTAAATATTCATAATGTCTAAAAATAAAAGTTACCTATTTACAAAATTTGGACCTCTTGATTCAAAATATGAAATCCATTTTTCCAAATTCGAAACACATAAGTGGCAGAAATTAATTTAAAATTAATTCTCGTTGTCAAAACGAAAAGTGTGTTTTTTTAGAAATATTAACTATGAAAAGATTGACACTTGTTTGTGTCCAATTTCAAAGTGAAATTAATTCCAATGAACAAAATTGGATTAAATGGTAAAAATATAATCTAATTACACTTTAAAACGAATTAAAAAGATAATATAACCATATAAATATATTATATTAAAAGGTAGTTTTGAATTAAAATATAGAATTTTTCACTATTTATTAAAAAATGAATTTTATCAGAAAAATACCAAAATTTTACCCAAAGTGAATTTTGATGTCCCGATTCTAGATAAGAATTTTATTTTCTCAAAAATAACATATAAAAGTGACAAAAATAAGATTTAAATAGGGTTCTCCATTAAAAGTTAGTAAATTAACCTTTAAAACTAAATTAGATTCATTCACATTTTAAGCCTCTAACTTTTATTGGATAAATGTAAAAATATATAACAAACATGTATAATAATTTTTTAGTTAGTTCTATTTATTCCCACCATTAAAATGGCTAGGCGTTAACTATCATTTAAAATAATAATATTACTATATTATTCTTTTAGTACAACTCAACATTGTGTGCATCGTAAGATTTCAAAGAAACACGTTGTTGTGTATCAAGTATCTCATCAAACATATCATATCCTTTAAAGTAAAATTAATATTTAATTCAAAAAAATTAATAAATATAAAAAATTTATATTCTTTATTTACTCGGGATGTTACATCCTTCTCCCCTTTTAGGAATTACGTCCTCACAATTTTAAAATTGGAATTTAAAACTTCATTAAAATTCCCACATGAGAAAAAGAGTAAATATAACTATCACTTTAAAAGAAAAAACTAAAAAAGGTCACCTGAGATAACAGATACTAGGATTCCATGAAAACATGGATATGGAGGAGAAAACAAACCATCAATTTCTTATGTAGACTTATAGAAAACATGATTAGGTTAAATTTAACCACTAGAAAATCACAAATGTGTGATGGGTTAAACAGTTTTTGATTCCTTAGTAAGAAAAGTTAACGGACAATGTTTTTGTTTTAAGATACTTTTCTTAAAGTTGAGGAATCTATTTAAGAGCTTGAGTAAGAACATAAGGAAACATACTTACTTTTCATGTAAACTTTCATCCTTTACTATATTTATACCACAAACTCATCTTTTCTCTAAATGATGAGTACTCAAGATGACTTGTTCACATTTAAAGCACTATAATAAACTTCTATTGAATCACATAATTCCACAAAATATGAACTATATTTTTCCCATATATTTAGAAATTAACCAAAACCAAAATTATTAGTATAAGATCATACAATCCCTAAAAAGGATAATCTTTTAAAAAAGAAAAACTACTCTTAATCTCCAAAATTTGTCAAACAATACCCAAAGTTCAATAAAGACCATTCAATAAACAATTGTCCATAAAATTATTCAAAGTAATCCAAACTAATATTGAAACCCAAATCTCAGAAAGATTTATTCACATAGTCTTCCGAGATAAATCTTAACATTTATCTCCAAATAAAATCGACTACTCTTAAAGTCTCATACTGAAGTGTAATTAACCAAATAACATATTCTCTATGCTAGGTTAATCATTTCCATAAATAACCCAAATCACTATATATCCAAAATATAAAAATATATTCTTCCAAAATAAAATTACACAATTAATCTTCAAAACAAATTCCTTGAATAACATTTTCATATGTCAAACTTCAGTGTTACACATATTATAAAAATTATTCCAATGTAATCCCATCCTCAAAAGAGCCTTTATACATTTAAGCATTTCATCATCTTAAAATATACCATAACTCTTGAATACCTTATATGTTGACTTCTTAATAATTTAACATCTTTCATGATCCATTAACCATTCTTTATCAACTTATTCTGAAATAATTTTTTCCTACATACAAAATCATGAGTCATATCCTAAGATTCAATAATATCAAAACATATGTTAAGAAATAATTCATACCTTTTATTGGTCATCATCAGCTTATTAATCCTCAATCGGAATGGAATTAGGTATTAGTAAACATATATTTTTACAATCCTAGTGATCCCATTCCCGAAAGTTTTTCTTAGTACATATGTTTTTATAATGAACATGCACACCACATTTAAAACATTCAGTTGATCCCTTAGAAATAACTTATTTCACTTTCCTAGATTCAATTGGATGATTCCTTTTTCCATGTAAGGTTCTTGCTTTATGACCTTCATTTCCACATCTATAGTATCTTCCTGTCCCATTGAAACATTTTCCTATGTGTTTGTTTCCACATCCTTGACACATAGGTTTTTGAACATACTTACCTTTATGGTTATTACCTGAACTTCTGTTGGGATTTGTTTCTCACATATATGATGCCTTATAAAAATCACCATCGTTCAGGTGGTCAATCATGACTTCAGATAGTTGGTTGAGAATAACCACAAGAATTCTCATTTCAGTTCCCATTTCATTCAGTTTCTCATTCAGAAAACCATCACAGTTTTCTTCACATCCACTGTTACTTCGGTGCCTGCTAGATCCATCCATTTACTAAAACCAAAAAGGTAAGTATGAGTATATTAGTAAAATCATCATATAATATCTTATAAGGAGGGTAAATACTAAGATAGACTTATTTATGTTATCTTAAACTCATTCACTTTATCTAAAATAATTATTACTCTTTCCAAAAATCCTAACCATTATGGTTATGTCACTTATTCTTAAAGAACACCCTAACCTATAAAGTTATCTAAACTGACCTCTGATATGAACTATAAGGACTCAACCTTAAACATTACATAATCCTCAATTAAATGAATAATTCAAATTGAAGATATTTTCAGGTTTAGAGTTCTGGAGAATTAGGCCATAAATATTTTATATCAACTTGAATATTACATGTAGACACTACTACTCAGTGTCCATTTTTTTAATAAATTAAAAAATCTTAAAAAGAAACATGTCTAGTTCAATTTTTTAGATAGCATGACTTTTCCTTGATCCCATCCTTGAACCTTATTCATCTTTATGTCCAAAAATTTCAAAAACATGGGATGAGCAAAAAAAGATCAATAAGGCTTATAAAATATAGGAAAAAAACATTATCCCATCAATAAATACAAATCAATGAAACCATAATTTTCAATCATAACATACCTCATGAAATCATAAGATTTATGTATAACACACATAGGTCATAAATAATAAAGGTAAATTGTGGCATCAATAAAATACTTACATTGTAGCTTTCACAGCTACATAGGGAGTTACGTTTGGAATACTCATCACAGTATATTCCCTAAATCTCTTATGAGAAACATTAACATTTACCTTGGTCACGTTACCCAATGCATTGGGGAGCTATCTCAGGCTCACTCGCCCTAGGATTATCACAGAACCACCCATATATGTAAAAAATTCCCAATAACCATAAAATAATCATAACACATAACATAAGCATAAAGGAAAGATACATTTCCACATTCCAATCACAATCATCAAAAAAAGTTATTGAAATAAACAATACTTTATCAAACCATTTTCAATACCATTTAAAGCATTTAATAAAGAGATTTTTGAATCAAAGTGTCTCATACCACTTTGAAGATTTTAAATGAATTATCATTTAAAAACATTAATTTCCATATAAATAAATCCGAAAAAACATTTTTAAAACAAGGACATTAATGATAAATATTTAGAAGAATAGATCTTTGAAACATTTAAAATGACATTTTAATTACAGAGTTTTTAACAAAATGGGAGACTCTTGAATACAAGTAATTGGAGAATAAAATTGAATCATAAATTTATAATATCAAGAGAATAAATGGATTCATGATATAATATGTCAAAGGATATTATATACACTATATAAGAGTAAATTGGTGCATAACAACATTGAAGTCTCAATGGAATGTAAATTGAGACGAAATCCCTTATAAAAATTGTATCCTTAGATTAAGGATAGATCAATTACATAATAATGCATGAAAAATATAAATACACTCAATATGATTGTATATTCAGTTTAAATCAATTATAGAACATTCACACATATTTTTTTAAAAACAATAACAATGACTTGGATGTTTAACTCAATGAATGGAAGTTGACTTAAAATTACTCTAATCAAGTTAATATCGATGACTTGAGAATTTATAAATGGAGTGATTATGTGTATCAAAAGTATATCCACATAAAGAGGATTTTAAATTACAACATAAATAAATAAATATTGATTCCACATATAATCATAGCATTACATAATTAAGAATTAGAAAATTAACCCAAGGAATGGAAATTGGGTTAAAAGGTTCTCTTACCGATTTGGTAACTTATGAAACATACAACCCATGAGAGAAGTATCATAAAATTAAGATGTAAATACACATATATTAAATTATATTACACAAATAATACAATCATGGGCAGTACATATACCACACAAAAGAAAATAGTGGCAAATATAGCATGAATCTCAAGGGAATAAGAAGTGAGGTGAAAATCCCTTACCATGTTGTAATCAATCGAGTCGTATGACCAAAATTTAATAACCACCAAATGATTCACAGAATAAAATGAATATAAACATAATCATGATAATGTATATAAAATTTCAGTATACAATACACCACATGCAACAAATTAGTGGTGAACAATGGAAATCTCACGGAATTAAAAGTGAGATAAGAAACCCCTTACCTCGTGTCTGACATGACTCGTTTTTTCCTTGTTCTTCCTGAATAATAAACTTAAGTTAATTTATACTTAATTAAGAAAATTTTTCAAGTTTATTATTCCTTTTATATCACATATTACCATGTTAGAAACATTATGTAATCATTTAAGTTAATAACGGTCATTTGGTCGATATTTGGTACTTGAGTCAAAAATGAACTTCTTATATTTACAAGTTGTCTATGTGGTCAAAATTACATTGTCTCCAAAATGATATTAATTATTTAGATATCATTTATATCTTATATATCCAGTATATATATGTATTTATAATAGTACATAACATTTGAAGGTAAGAAATGAAATGCATCGTTCATGGAGAAGGTAAGTTGTACGTACGCATGAGCGCTACTTTCATTTCTATTTCATATTTAATTGAATTAAAAAATAATGATACATAGGTGTATTATAATTACATTATAATATCATATATAATATCATTAACTCCATCCTTTATACGTCCCACATATGGCATTAACGAGTCATATTATTTTGAAGGGTTTGTAGTCCGCACTTCCTAAAATGAAATTATAGCGTTTACCCATAATGGAAACCATAAAGGTATGATATAAATGAAAAATACAGAATCATAAAGAAAACATAAACATAATATATATCATATATAAATAAAGTTCCATCATAATTTCCAACATGAGAGGTGGTAATAGATAATTGAACAATCATTGTTTCGTGAGGCGTTAGTTTTCTATCCACAGAAACAGTATGTTCTTTGCCCATTAAATGGAGTTGTATGAAAGTTTAGTTCGAATACATCTCATAAAAACATACTAGTATATTAATGATTCTTTTTTTCTATTAAAAAAATAATAAAAAGAGTTTTAGGGGTTGGGGAAGTATAATAATACAAAAGAACTTAAGAGAAGACGTTACCTTTAAATCGTGTAACTCCCTTTGGTTTGAACCAAAAGGGTTTCTTGATGTGCCTTATGCCTAAGTTAAGGCTTATATGTGGAATAGATGGATATTTATAGATTATTTGGGGTGGTTTTGGATGATCCAAGAGGCTTTATAGGTGTTAGTAATGGATTAGAGGTGAGGGATTTTTATAAGGGGGGGAGGGGTTCTTTAGGAAAGTGTGAAACTAATATTTTATTATATAATTATTTTCAGTTTCTAAAGGTCCAAAACTTATTAAAGTATAATATTGGATGAACATTTGTCGAAATAAAATCATCCAATAAAAATTGGACAGGTTTTAGACATTATTTTAATTTTATAATCTTATTTATTTAAATCTTTTATTAATGAGGTAAACAGTGCATCATTATTGTGTCATAAATAATTTAATTTATTTGATGTAAGAAAATTATAAAAAAATTACCATAATGTAGGAAAGAATTTTTTATTTCTAAATAATATTTATATTCGAAAATATAACTTATATAATTCTATGAAAAAATTAATTTACTAAAAGATATTTTTTATGTCATTTTTGTCTTTACTTTAAGTTAATTAAAATAAAGTGTCATTATCACTCCTCTGGCTCCATGGGGTCTCCAAATCGACCCAAATATTCCCATAGTCGGATATGTAACAAAAAATAGTATTAGGACATATTTCAGGGTAATTTTATATTATTATAATAATTTTTTTTACCCTTATTTACCAGATTTACCCTTTAACCATGGTAAATAAAAATTTTACTGAAGTAAATATTCATAATGTCTAAAAATAAATGTTAACTATTTACACATTTATACCTCATGATTCCAAATATGAAATCCATTTTTCAAAATTCAAAACACAGAAGTGGCAGAATTAATTTAAAATTAATTCCCACTATCAAAACAAAAAGCATGTTTTTTTTAAATATTAACTATCAAAAGATTGACACTTGTTTTATGTCCAATTTCAAAGTGAAATTAATTCCAATGACCAAAATTGGATTAAATGGTAAAAATATAATCTAATTAAACTTTAAAACTAATTTAAAAGATAATCTAACCATATAAATATATTATATTAAAAGGCAGTTTTGAATTAAAATGCAGTATTTTTTTCTATTCATCAAAAAAAGAATTTCATCAGAAAAATACCAAAATTTTACCCAAAGTAAATTTTGATGTCCCGATTCTAAAGAAGAATTTTATTTGTTAAAAATAACATATAGAAGTGGCCAAGGCTATATTTAAATAGGTTTCTCCATTAAAAGGTGGTAAATCAACCTTTTAAAGTAAATTAGATTCATTCACATTTTAATCCTCTAAATTTTATTTGATAAATGTAAAAATATTTAACAAACATGTATAATCATTTTGTAGTTAGTTCTATTTATTCTCACTATTACAATGGCTAGGAATTAACTACCATTTAAAATAATAATAATATTATATTATTTTTCAGTACAACTCAACATTGTGTGCAGTGTAAGATTTCAAAGAAACGTGTTGTTGTGTATCGGATATGCCATCAAAAATATAATCCTCTTTAAAGTTAAATTAATATTTAATTAAAAAAATTTAATAAATATTAAAATTTTATATTCTTTATTTACCCAGGATGTTACAGTGATAAAATGAGATAGATGGTGTTTGTTCCCCCATGATACATGGTGTGTAGTTTCTCTTTTCAAAGACAGTGAATCTTGGCCTTAATTTTGTTGAGATATCTACCATTCCCACTACCTATATCACCATTTTACTCAACTAAAATGGATAAAAGTGAAGGAAGTCATATATAATCATCATTTCTGAGAAACTGGTGGCCAGAAAATAGGATTCTATTCACCTAAGTGGTAACCATTATGCCTCCCAATGTCGTTCAGGGTCTCGATCCAGGAATACATCACTCACATCTCACAAATCCATCTAAATACATCTATAAAACACCAATTCCTATATCATTATAACATCCATAAAAAATATAGGGGGTTCAATCATGATCAAATCCATCCTGATAATGTAGAATCATGACCTCATGGGCCAATGATAAAGAAAGTAAAGAACAATGGTGGGGAAAGGCAAAAGGACAATGTAAGATCATCATCGGCTAATGAAATCCTATCCAACGATCATAAATTAAGAAAAACAAGGTTGCGAGATATGGGTACAAAAAAATAAATAGGTTTAAGAATTCTAATCAAAACCTTAGCTCATATGGAGAATTGAAATCATAGAATAAAGAGGATACACAATCTATGCTTTAAAATTAAGTCAAAGGGAATAAATAAACAAAATAATGATCACTACTTCAAGAATGGATTGATTGTTAGTAAAGAACAATTACACTAGCAATGATGATGATGATCTCACTATGTTCATTATTCATCTCACGAAAACCATCAATCATTCATTGTCAATCTACAATCCCAAGTTTGTCAACGCCAACAAAGATCTCCCTTTATCCTCTATAATCCCCCGAGATTATATAGTTAACCCTATAGATTCATCATAGTGACGTATTTATAGAGGGAGATGATATTTTAGGCCAATAAGTAAAATAAATAAATAGAGTATTTAAATTACTGAATGCACCCTCCAACATCTACCTTTAGAAGAACACCTAATGATGACTAACCTTATGTTGCACCAAGGGTATACCCTATGTCCCAAAAACAACTGCAGTCACAAATTTCTCATATGAGGTCCCGGTCAATGGGAAAACCATTTATTCTGAAAATATGAGGGTTCATAATTTAGTATATATATTAATATTTTTAATATATTAATTTTGGGGTCTTGTGACACCCAAAAAATGGATCCCAATTCGAGGAAAAATAATGATATATATGTATAAATATTCAAAGGTCCAGACTATGGAAACTAGAGTTGTTACATGTATCCACCTAGTAAATATTTACATCACCCCTATCAATGATCTCTCATATAAGAGGGTATTTTCAAAGGATATGTTTGGTCCTTTGGTGAGACCAAGGTTCCTTAGCCTATAAAATAGCTCCATTATTGTCACTATAAAGATTGATGGATCCCTTAAAGCTAGGAACCACACCAAGTTCAATATTGGAGTTCTTGATCCAAAAAGATTCTTATGCAACATCTGATACAGTCATATACTCTGTCTCTAATGTCAAGTATACTATAGTTTCTTGTTTGGAACTATTCCAACCGATGTCTCCACTATTTAGTAAAAACACAAAACTAGATTGAGATTTCACATTTATGTAGCCTTAAATTGATATATGTTTCCCACATACACTTGATGATATTTTTGTGATTTTTTTATTTAAATGAGAATTTAGTGATAATTATTTGATTCAAAATGGTTTGAACCATGAGTTTTATCCTATGGTCCTAAAACGTTATTGATAATTAAAAATATATAAAGTACATGGATGGAGAGTTATCTGAAAAAATGACCAAAACCAACAAAAAAAGACAAAAATCCCATGAATATTACCAACAACAAATTTGTCATCTCTTGTTGCCCCCCCCCCCTCATCCTCAAGGGTGTATAAATCTCCTCCATTTGGGAGTAAACCATGATTCTAAATCATCCAACATTCATATTTTATTCATTTATTCATTTGGTGTCACTTTTTTTGGGATTCAGTTCCAAAAATCAATAGCATCAAGTGTGGCCCCTTTGTCACCTCCCCTTTCTCTAGCATTCACTTCATCCTTGTCATTTTCAACTACTGTAGGTGCTTTTCCAACCATTCTATGGTCAGTTTGATCAGTATTTGGATCAACCTAAGACTAGATTCCCAACACCCTGTGGATCTCCTCTTAAACAGATGTGGTTGAGGAAACATTGTGAGCTTAAGGATTTTTGTAGATCCCCCGAGATTTCTCTACTTATTAAAGGTAAGATTAACTTCTATCAATGGAATTAAGATGATCAAGAATATAAAAAAATTATAAATGTGATAGATTTTAGGATTCATTTAATATAGCCTTCTTGAGAGGGGACCAGTCATGCTTGCTGTAAGTGGCTAGCTGGTCCACTTTATAAGTATCCAGTTTCTTAATGGAAGGTAACCTTGTTGCTGTAGCATGCTCTATGCATGTGGGTGCACTAGAACTGGTAGGAACCTCCTCCAACACCTTCATAGCTTCCAAATATAGGTCATTAGAGGATTTAAAATTAAAAGTATCCAATTCACTAGTTGAAAGAGTATGTTGCAAAGGGGAAAAAGACTCTGTTATGGGAAAACCATAGTTTACCTTAATTTCAACCCATGATTTTCACCAGTTTTCACAGCCTCATATGCATTAGAGGATATTGGAATAGTCTGGTAGGTTTCTATATTTCCCACATTTATTTTTAGGCTTTTTTATTTGAGAAGGATATTTCTCCCCAATTACCCCTTTCCCCCTGTTTTTGTAAATATTTAAATAGGAATTCTCTAAAATTTCAGCTGAGTCTCACCAGACTCACCCTTTGAAAAACATAATTCTTCCTAAACATAATATTCATTTTACAAATACAATTAAGTTTGTAAGATGAGTCACCTTAATGTTCATCTTTCCAATCTTTGAATGATCAGAACATTCAGCAACTCCTTCAATTTATGACAAGAGCCAATCCTAAGGCCTCTTTTGGGTTTTGACCATGTCAACATTGTCTAAGCTGCGAACCATAAAGTCACCTCCTTCATGATAATATAAAGGCATATCCATATCTTCTTTATAATCCCTTCTAGAACCTATTTTACCCTAAAAAACAACACCCAAACCATTCCCCAGTCTTAAAGGTCAATCTGGCCATCCGCTGCCAGCCCAAGGCTACCATCCACTACTTTAAAAACCTTTATTTTTCTACAATTATCCACTACATGGAATTTCATCCCAAATGAATATCAAGTAAATATCCTATTAAAAACCTCAAGGCATTCCCTGTGTTATTGAAACCATTACAAAAATCAAAAACTTTCTCATAGTCAACAATGAGATCAAAGAAAAATTAGTGGTGGGAAACACTATTATTTTGATTAAATGAGAGCCGAGATCAAATTCAACAAGGATTCTAGAAAAGTTTCCATATCTTCTCCTTTCAATCTCTTTTTCTATCTTGATTGTGACCCCAGCCACTAATGAAATTTCCCATAATATTTCAGGGTGCCAAAGGAACCATCTCATTCCTTAGGTACAGATCCATACATGGGTGATTGAGTTCTTAACATTTAAGGGATTTAAAGTCCTGAATTTTAAGGAATTTAGGCTTCAAATAAACAAATAATTTCCCTCAATATTTGGATTTTAGATCAATAGAGGGGAATAAAATATGAAAAAAAACCTCCCCAAAAAATTGTTAGATGCCAATTATCAAAGCTCTAAAGAACGAGTAGACACTTTCTAATATCGTGAAGGATATATTTGTGCTCCATAACTTGTAAAGGGATATGATAAATAATAAAATTATTACATTTGTTAATGTTATCCAAGATAATACCATGCATACCTTCAAAAAACACTATGTCCCCTTTTTTATTTGTCCTTTGTGAGAGAAGATCGAGGTCGCAACGGAGCCTATAAAAGAACTGATTCACTAGAGTATAATCAACCTCCCGCAGAGGCTCAGGGTCTGTGGAAGGATCCACATCAAGCGTGTCGGGTAAATATTTTCATAAGGTGAACCCGTTAGATTTTTTTTAATCTGATCATAAGACCTTTTACTCTTTGAATTTTTCTATAGACTCTCTTTTGATATTCTGGTTGTTGGAGATGTAATAAGTTTAAGCAGGGTTAGACTCATGGGATATTTTCAAGAAAGTTTATATGATAATTTTCCACCCATACCCATAAGATAAACTACATAAAATTATTGGAGGGAACTCGTAAGATAATTACCATGTAAGATAATTTATATTATGTGGTTCCCAACCGAGCCTGAAGCCGAAAGAGACCTGATCTCGGGATATTCTGCACTAACAAAGGGAAACCAAGGTGGTAATTTTAAATAATCTAAGGATCCTAGGTTGAGTTTCACCACACTTAGGGATTATGACCTAGTTCCCTTTTAGGTCTGATTCAAGTTTCGCCAACTAAAGAAGAAGTCAATGATATGAGGTTTTTTTATGAGGATATATCTAAAGACGAAGGCATCGGGACTGAGGGTTCATGGATTATGAGGGAAGATAGAAGGTTATGTGAAATAAATCATGGCTGGATATTTCAATTATTGAGGTCACCAATTCCAAGATCAGATTTTCAAAATAGGAACCACTCAAGTGATGGAGATATTTCCAACTGCCCGCGGTAGGTGGCTGGTTCACCAACCCCACCAGCACCATGGTTGCTTCAACATTGGCTGTTGCACATGTAAAATGTGTAGGCTTCCATTGTTGAAGGTAGGTGGGGATTGGTGGAGGAGTTGTGTCAAACATGGACTCCTCCACCAAGGATATTTAAGGAGGGACAAGGGACCTTCACATCATCAATTTGAGCCAAGCGAGCTCTAATAGCCTAAAGAGACTTAAGAGCTCCATGTGAGAGAGGTGTAGAGATAAGTTTTTATAAGATTTGTTCATGTTGAAATAAAGCCCATTTTTCTTCCATTTTCTTTCTCTATTATCTCCCTTCGTGGTCAGAAAACCACAATAAGTGGTATCAAAGGAGGTTCCGGTGAAATGAAGGTGGGTGGTGGAAATTTTCGGGTGATTGAAAAATTCAAGTTTCACAGAATCGTGTTTTTAAGGCATATTCTGAAAGCCTGCCTCAATACGATTCCAACAGTGCAAACGGTATAGAAAACGGAGCTAAAACGAGCTTCCTAGGTCCGGTCAAAGTTTGGTCAAAAATTTGGGTGCTACAATACCCCCTTGCCAGAGAAGAAGGTACTGTTACAGCGCCGGAGACTTTCTGGAAGGTTTTCAGAATGCCACATCATCGACACATCATCGCCACGTCATCGCCACATCATTGGACGATCTCGGCCATTGATATTGTTTTGATCATAACTTGATCAATCGGTATCTGATTTCAAAGATCCAGGAGTCGATTCCACCATTTTAGACCGTTTCGGACACAACAGTGTGCTCCATTTTTTCAGATTATGTACCAATTTTAACTGAATTGAAATTCAATGGAGGGATCATCCTTGGGAGGGATGATCATGTTGACTTCTTTGAACTACTCCATTTGGAAGTCTCGAATGGAAGATCTTCTCAATGATAAGTATTTTTTTGACCCCATTGAGAATGAGGGAGTCAATCCCGATGCCACAAAGGAAGCAGAGTGGAAGAAGCTGAACAAGAAGACAATTGGCCAAATCTGCCAATAGATCGATCACAGCGTTTACCACCATGTTGCTAAAGATACTGGTGCGTATGAACTTTGGAAAAAGTTGGAAAATACATATCAGTCAAAGACTGCTCGAAACAAGATCTTCTTGTTGAAGAGATTGATGAATCTTCGACAAAAATGTGGAAACTCTATAGCCGAACACACCAGTGAGTTCCAAAGCTTGTTGAACTAGTTGGTGGCTACTGGTAAGACTCTAAATGATGAAGTTCGGGTGAACCACTTACTTTTCACACTTATTGATAGTTGGGATATGCTTTTCGTCTCACTCATCAACTCGATGCCTGGTGGAAAATTTACCATGGAGATTGTAAAGGATACACTATTCAACAAGGAAGCCCGAAGTAAGGATGTGAGTTTCAACCAGACACAAGCTCTCGTTCTGGAGAAGTGAGGGTGACAACAAGGAGGAGGTCTTGGGGCATGAACCAAAGGTCGAAGAAAGAATAGAGGAAGGTCCACCAATGGCAGGAGGACGACATAAAAATGCTACCATTGTGGAATGGAGGGACACATGAAGAAGAACTACCAAAAGTTGTTATAAGAAAAGGGTCAAAGTAGAAACCAGCAAAGAAGAAATGAAGAAGCGCATGTGAGCGTCATCGGAAAAGTTATTATTTTCTCCAAAGATGAAGAAGAGACATGCTTTCATACATCAAGACAAGACGTAGAATGGGTGGTCAATACTGCAGCATCGTACCACGTCACGCCACATCATGAATATTTCTCGACTTATCAAGCTGGTGACTTTGGTACAGTCAAGATGGAGAATACCAGTTTGGCGGAGATTGTTGGCATGGGTGATATCCAAGTCCAGACGAACGTTGGATACACAATCACCTTGAAGGATGTTCGGCATGTTCCAAGCCTTTGGTTGAACTTGTTATCAGGTATAGTCTATGATCGACAAGGCTATGACAACATCTTTAGTAACGGATCATGGAAGATGAAAAAAGGATCCACCATCATCGCTCGAGGACACATATGCAGTAATTTGTACAAAAATCATGTTAAGATATGTGCAGACAGCCTCAACACGGTGGAAAGAGAGATGTCATCCAATATGTGGCATAGAAGGCTCGGCCACATGAGTGAAAAAGTGTTATCTACCCTAACAAAGAATAAGTACATCTGTATTTACAAGGATTCATCAATTGATCCTTGTAAATACTTCTTGTATGGGAAGCAACATAGAGTCTCATTCAACACTACTTCATCACGAAGATCAGAGTTGTTGGATCTGGTGCACTCTGATGTATGCAGACCCATGGAGGTGGATTCACTCAGAGGTTAAACATATTTCTTATCCATTATTGATGGTTCATCTAGTAGGGTGTGGGTGTTCTTATTATGGACGAAAAACCAAGTACTAGACTAATTCAAGATGTTCCACGCCATGGTGGAGCGTGAAACTGGAAAGAAGTTGAAGTGTCCTTGGTCAGACAATGGAGGAGAGTACACATCCAGGGAATTTGATGCCTATTGCAGAAGTCATGGCATCCAACATGAGAGGACGGTCCCTTGCACCCCACAACACAACGGAGTTGCATATAGTATGAACATAACTATCATAGAGAAGGTTAGAAGCATGATGATTTTGGCTAAGCTCCCTAAGCCATTCTGGGGAGAAGCTGTTCAGGTTGCCTGCTACCTCATCAACCGATCACCATTAGTCCCGCTGAATTTTGAGATTCCATAGAAGATATGGTCTGGTAAACATCCATCTTACTCTCATTTACGAGTATTTGGATGTTTGGAATTTTCACATGTATCCCAAGGAGCTTAGGCAGAAGCTGGACGGGAGATCTACTCCATGCATCTTCATCGGCTATGGAGATGAGGAGTTTGGATACATGCTTTGGGACCTGAAGGAGAAGCAGGAGATTAGAAGCAGAGATTTCATGTTCCATGAGAACCATATGATCTAGGATATTCAAAATCCTAGAATATCTTGAAAGGAAAGTATTGAGGACTCAATTCATGATCCAACACCTAAACTAGAATCAACTATCATTGAAGAGGAGGAGGTTCAAGAAGACTCATCGAGAGTGGACCAGGAGGCAGTGGAGGAGGATATTAAGCAGATGGAGACTCAATCCTCTCCACAAGAAGTTTCAGAGCCATCACAGGAGCTAGGTGATGTTGTGCCTCCTAAACCTAACATTTCAGAGGTTCGAAGATCTTCACGAGGAAGGATTCCGTCAACAAAATATTCAGAGTCAGATTACCTACTACTGAATGATGAGGGGGATCTAGAAGGATACCAGGAAGCAGTGTCTCATCCCGAAAAACTCAAGTGGCTACATGAAATGGAGGATGAGATGGATTCTTTGATGAAGAACCAAACATATGATTTGGTGGAATTATCCAAAGGTAAGAAGGAACTTACGAACAAATGGGTGTTCAGGTTGAAGATGGATGGAAGCAAAAGGGACGTAAAGCACAAAGATCGGTTAGTTGTAAAGGGATTCCTTCTGAATAATAGAGTTGTCTTTGACAATGTTTTTTCACCCGTGGTGAAGATGGCTTCAATCCGAGTCATTTTCGGATTAGTGGATAGCATGGGTTTGGAGCTTGAACAGATGGATGTGAAGACATATTTTCTTCATGGTGACCTATCCGAGGAGATCTATTTGAATAATCTTGAAGGATTTTAGGTTTCTGGACAAGAAAACCTCATCTTAAAATTGAAGAAGAGATTCTATTGACTGAAACAGGCTCCCATGCAGTAGTACGAGAAGTTTGACTCATTTATGGTGAGTAATGGCTAAAAGCAGACATAGGCGGACCAGTGTGTCTACATCCAGAGATTTTATGATGGTAACTTTATTTCCCTTATACTTTTTGATGATGAAATGTTGATAATTGGGAAGGTTGTAGAAAATATTAGCCTGTTGAAGAAGGAATTATCCAAGTCTTTTGATATGAAAGACTTGGGAGTAGCTCAACAGATTTTAGGGATGTAGATCATTCATGACAGAAAGAGGAAATTGTTATGGCTATCTCAGGAGAAGTATGTTGAACGTGTTATGAAACGTTTCAACATGGACAAAGCCAAACCAGTGATAATTCCTCTTCCAATTCATTTGAAGTTGAGCAATATTGCATGCCCTTCGTCCAGGGAAGAAATCGAGGCGATGGAGATGATACCATACTCCTCAGCAGTTGGAAGTATGATGTACGCTATGGTGAGTACGAGACCTGAGATTGCCCATGCAGTGGAAATCGTGAGCTGATTTCTCTCCAAACCCAAGAAGCAGCATTGGGATGCAGTCAAGTGGATTATGAGGTATCTTAAAGGTACTTCAAAGTTATTTTTGTACTATGGGGGAGTTGAACCTATATTGGAGGGATATAAAGATGCAGATATGGCCGGAGATCCTGATAGCAGGAAGTCTACATTAGGATACATCTACACTTTTGCAGGAGGAGCTGTATCATGGCAGTCAAGGTTGCAGAAGTGCGACTCTTTAACCACGACAGAAGTAGAGTACATTGCTGCTTCGGAAGCTAGAAAGGAGATGTTGTGACTAAATCATTTTCTCTAGGAGCTTGGATTCAGACATAAGGAGTACAAGGTTCATTGCGATAGTCAAAGTGATTTGGACTTGATAAATAAATCCATGTACCATTCTAGGACGAAGCACATCGACATTCGTTATCATTAGATAAGTGAAGTGATGGATCAACAACTGATGCAATTTGTGAAGATCCACACAAAGGAGAACCTGGAGGATATGTTGAAAAAGGTCTTTGCTCAGGAGAAGTTATCCCTTTGTAGATGCTCCAATGGATTGCAGATGGAGGGGGAGAATTTATAGAGATATTTCCAACTGCCCATGGTAGGTGGCTGGTGCACCAATTCCACCAGCACCATGGCTGCTTCAACATTGGCTGCTGCACATGTAAAATGTGCAGGCTTCCATTGTTGAAGGTGGGTGGGTATTAGTGGAGGAGTTGTTTCAAACATGGACTCCTCCACCATGGCTATTTAAGGAGGGCCAAGGGACCTTCCTTCACATCATAAATTTGAGCCAAGAGATATCTTCTAGCCAAGAGAGCCTTGAGAGCTCCATGTGAGAGAGGTGTAGAGAGAAGTTTTTCTATGCTTTGTTCACATTGAAATAAAGCCCATTTTTCTTCCATTTTATTTCTTTATTATCTCCCTTCGTGGTCAGTGCACCACAATATCAAGTGCATTAATTGTGATGCCCAAATCTATTCAAAATAGGGATTTTATCCCAAAACTGATTTCTGAAGACATCACCAAACTACCTTGACACCATAAATGAAGACCTCATATAAATCTTATTGGGATTGTCCAAACGTGTTTTACAGACCACTGATTTAAATCTAATACTTTTCTAGGTGTTTCTATAGAAGTGTGAATGATATTGGATTCGTCGTTATGCCATTATGAGAGAAGTATCTCAACCTTTACTTGTAGAGTTGATCGAGGCACTTCACCATTGGGATGGATTAAAATTGATCTATGCTCGGTCAGTGAAATTTTTCAGAAGGATATTGTACTAGAATATATAATATTTGATGAATATGGTGTTGGAAACGATTTGTGGATATGGGAAGAAGATTGATGTTCACTATTTTTTTATTTTTTTCAGGTCGGAATGATGAAAATAGTTGGGGGACTCAATTCTCTAAAACATTTTGGTTGTAAAGACGAAGGATAATACACATAACCTTATTGATAAAATATCATAATAATATATCAAACCTGAAGTATTTGTCCGCATGGATGAATGTTAGAATTATTGGTGGAATGATGTTGGGTCGTGAATTGTTTTCAAAAGGAATAAATTTGAGCTTCTTGGATTAGGAATTCATGCTTTGTGATGAAGCTTGAATTTCCCAAGATAGAGAAGAATCCAACCATTACATTTTTATTTTGAAGAAACTACCTATAAATTTTGAGGTCGAGTGAGACTATGAAGGTAAAGTCTATTAAATTAGAGGAGTGAACTGAATCTATATACTCAATAGTTTTGGGGAGGAGCATTGCACCACAGTGGAAGTCGTTGAAGAAAACACACAAGAGAAGATTTCACCCAAATTTTTTTATCACCCGAAGGCATTTTATCATCCGAATAAATTTTATACAGCACCTGAAGGATTTTTAACAACACGAACGAATGAATTTTACAATGCACTCAAAGGGTTTTTCTCTTGACACGTGACACACATGAACGTACCATTTTTGTTGTACCACTGATCATCACAACCGGGACATTCCACTTGATCTTCGCAACTAAGAGGACTTTCGATACATGGCACCATCATCATTGCATGCCATCTTCAATGCTTTCAATCATCACTAGTGACACACCATCATTTTCATAATCACCATCTTCACTTCGCATTAGTTACCGCAAATGTGGCAACCCCTTCTCGATTCTCTCCCTTGGTGGTTACATCGTGTTGGCAGTCCTTCCTAGTTCTCTCTCATCGACTACATCATTGCCAACCCTCCCTCAAAAACGTGTTACCACATCCTAGTATATATAAACCCATCACATATCTTCAATTAATGCGGTAAAAATTTATTATTACATCAATTAATATTGGGAATAACTATTCATTAATGTTGGGAGAAAATCCTCCATTAATGTTGAGAAAATTCTTCCATTAATTATTTTCTCTCTCTTAATTATTTAAATTTTAAATCAGAAATCCCAACAAATAGTTGTTAAGTGAAAGTTGGGTTCAAGTGTAATGTTGGTGAGCTAATAGAATTGAGGATGAGAAATACTAGAGTTAGTTTCCTACTATATAAAATTTAAATAAGTTGAGGAATAATTTTTCAAGGTGATTGGCTGAGAAATTAAATACACATGCAAGTGGAAGAGGTCATTGAGAGGTATTTTTAAAAGTCACAGTGACAGTAACAAGAAGACAAAATTAATTATCCCAACTATGTTAAAATAGAACAATGGTATTGATGAAAAATGGGTCAAGTTAAAAAAATTAAATTGGTGAAGTTGGGGGAGAATAAGGGATACTCATTCCATGCATTCTACGAGGCGGACACACTTATCTTACACATAATCTACAATAGAGTAGATTGAAAACTAGAGAGGAGGGGTGGTACTTGAGGGTTTTGGATTAAAGGATAATTGAGATAGAAAAGAATGTGAAATCAATAGAGAAGACTTTTTCTTCTTCATTTTTTCTATTTCTACTTCTCTCGAGATATATTTTCATGAATATTTGTTTTAATGAAATTAACATGTGTAATTAATTGCTTCAAGTAATAAAATTGAAATTAATTGAAATAATTAATTTGGTCTGCTCATGTTTTTGTGATCATATTTTCCCCCTTAAACTTCTTCCATTTCCATACATTTTCTTAACTCTAATGAAAAATCAACAAATTCAAGTTAGTAGTGTATTCTTTTCTTGCGATGGGAAAATTAACTCATGCCTTTCCATTAAATTGAAAAATTGGGGTAAGTATTACTTAGAGAACTTTAGTGTAAAAATTTAATTATATATTCTCATTTCTATTCTTTAGGAGAATAATTTATACACTACTCTACATACCATCAGGTGAAGTAGTGGATTCATTTCCATTGAGACTTTATCTGAATTAATTAAACTAGAAAAATTTTTTTTCTCTCTTCTCCATGAAAGAACCATTAATTTTCTAAGTTTTGATCAATAATCCTTTTTATGGAGATTTTATTGAAATGTGTTGATATTTGAGAAACATCTAGTTGTATCAACCTATTTTCTTAATAGATTTAACAGGATTATGATTATCATGATGCAAGAACAGAAATATTTTTTTATTCAATTAAAATTACTTTGGTTCCCTAATTTATCCCATGTTCAACTTAGGTTATTTTCTACTAATCCATATATTTCTTCCACACTTTTACACACTTTCATTTCCTTTTCATCACTCCACTTCTTTCATTATTTTTTTTTCTTTTTTGGTCACACATCTTAGCCTTCCCATAAATTAAACCCTACTTACACTATCTAGTCTATGTAAGCATATAAATTTAAAAAAAATACAAGTTAATGACAACATGTGAAATTTTTGGCATCTTTGTTGGGGAAGTCATGTGTGGCCATCAAAAAAACAAAAAAAAATATAATAGGAAATTTATTTCAAAAAATTAAATTTAAAAAAATAATACAATCTATTTGAAAAAATTGTAATTCTAAAATTATACTTTTTTGTGTGTGTTGATTTTGTCTTTGTTTTTCCCTTGTTTCTTCATGAACATGATGTCAAATTTTGAAATAGATTTTGAACCTTTGATACCAAAAATCAATAAATATTGTAATTCCCTGAAAAAGAAAAATAGATGAAATAGAAAATATATAAATTCAAAGACCTAAATATATAAATGAAAAAAGAAATATTTATTTTAGCCACAAATTTGGAATTAGAATGTTGAGAGGCCTAGAAATAATGATTTCCAACATCCATTACTTTTAAGAAATACTTATAGCATCTAGTTGTCACTTTGGTCTAGGAATTATGAGATAAAATAGGCATACCTCTCTTTACTACCCTCTTTTAATATTCCGCCTAATGATGATTCTCTTGAGTTTATTAGAGGATTTTATAGTGTGGTTAAATAGTTAAATCTGTATGGGTTGAGTGAGGAATAACTTAGGTTGAGAGTTTTTTCATTCCATCTCCAATCTAAGGCTTGAAGTTGGTTCTAAAATTTAGATGAAGAAATTTTTGACACTTGGTGATAGTTTTTAAATGTTTATGTTATGAAGTTTTATCCTAGGAATTCTACCAATAAGGTGAGGCATAAAATCACATTTTTTTCAATATGATGATAGCATATTTCTTTATACATGGGACTGGATTGAAGAAATTATTAGTTAGTGTCCAAATCACCAACTTTATTCTAATATATCGGTGGACACATTCTATAATAGTCTCACTCCTTATCATCAAAATATAATTGATCTATCCCATGGTGGTGATTTTTCAGATAAGACAACTGAGAAATTAAATGTAATATTTAATAAATTGCCTCAATAATTCTAAAATAAATTTTCTAGGAAAATAACCAATCATAAAAGTTAGTGTAGAGCCCAATCAGCTAGAATTAAAGTTGATTATTATGAAAATTCTCTTAGGAAGTAGTGTATTCATTATAGAATGTTCAGTCATAATAGGAACTATTTTTTTAATTTTTATTTGAATTTTCACCATGAAGCGAGTGCCTAATTTATGGATTTTAGGTCTATAAATCAAGGGAATAATGATCCATTTCCAAATAGATATAACCCTAGATTTTTAAATAATCCTAATTTCTCTTGGAAAGATCAAGGATTGATTAAACAAAATGCTTCCACTGAATTTTCAAAATAGTAAAAAAAACCAATATCTAGATGAATCTAAACATTATAAAGATGATTTTATTGGTATGGTGTAAAATATTTTAGTGAATTTTAACTCAAAAATTTATCAATTTGATTTTAATAAAGATGATACAAACTCTAGGATCTATAATCTTGAGTTACAAATGGGAAAAATCTCTAAAGAACAAGGTGGGAGAGATAAGGGAAAATTTCCCAACATAACTAAACCTTATCCAAGAGGAATATTCATTGAAGTTTCCACTATTTAGGCTCTAAAACACATGAAAATGATAAGTTTCATCCTATATAAGATAATATTGAAGATTTAACTGAATTTGAAAACCAAAATATGGGGAAAAACTATAATTATAGATAGAAAGGTCCAAAATGATCAAAATGGTAATTCTACACTTGAAAAAGATAAAGAAAAAATTAAAATTAATTAGGAAATAATCAAGTAAGGTAAGAATAAGGTTGGTTTTATGAAAAAGGAGAAAGATCAACCTATTTTGAAGAATTATTCCCCTCTCATTACCTTCCCTCAAATATCTAATAGAAAAATAATAAACCTGACTGCTTGAAATTTATTGAAATGTTTAAAATTTTAAAATGTGACCATGTCCTTTGTTGAAGATTAAACAATATATCATCATATTTTAAAATTTTAAAAAGGTTTTTTCCTAAAAAATATATTGGAAATAAATTACCATCATTAATTTAAACAAGAAGTGTAGTGTTATACTATTAAAGAAGATTCCCCCAAAAAATGAAAGTCCCAAGAAAAATTTTTTTATCTCATATAATTTGAGAGAGTGAGGAGATGATTTTTGTGTTGATTTGGGTGGTAATATCAACTTGTTTTCTTTCCTTTTATTTATACAATTGGGTCTTAGGGAGCTAAAAATAGTCATTTTTTTCTTTAGTTGGTTGATAAGTCAATTACTCATCCCCTTGGAAGGGTATATGACTTATTATTCATGGTAGGAAAGCTTAATTTTCTCAAGAATTATCTTATTTTAGAAAAGGATATTGAAATAAAGGTTCTTATCATTCTATGGTGACCACTGAAATCTACTAGTAGTGTGGTCATTGATGTTTCAAAGGGTAAACTAACCCTTCAAGATGATGATGATGATTGTGAGTTTCATGTTTATTAACAAATCTTCACTTGAGGTGAGTTATAAATTGGTTGATATGGGTGAATAGGTCTTTAGAGGTGAGTGTGGTAAATATTTTCATCACCCTTATAATGAATTAATTAAAAAATCAGTTAAAGAATATTTTCAATTGAATTTTATTGAATATGAATCCACAGATAGATTGAAAGTATAGGTAGACTTGAGAGAAAACTAAAACAAATAATTTTTAAAAATAATTAAGTAATCAAACATGAAAAAATATTTTTTTTAGAGTGCATCACTTGGGCAATTGTTCTGTCCTCACTTAAACTAGTTTGTGTGGAAAATCATTCTCTTGAGCATTAACTAAATTCTGAGTCTCAAATTTTATTTTTTGAGTTTTTTAATATTTAATTTGATTATTTCTCACTAGAATTTGGGTTCTTCAAAGTCTCCAACATTGGAGAAATTTTAGGGTTGTTTCCTAAAAAACATGATTGTGTACAAAATGAGTAGGCATTATTTCGTGAATTTTATTTACCTTCAATGAATAATGTTAATGAAAGCACACCTGTCATGAGGTTTGGAAAAATGAAATTTATATATTTTTCCTAGTTCATCATAGTGGTTGACCGGAGTCATCTCACTTGAGGAGCTTCGCAGTTTTTCACTCACTTATTCAAACTCACCTAAGTCGACTTATTATTATTATTTAATGAAAATAATGATAATTTTTTGGATTTTTTTTTACATTCTAAAACAATTAAATATGATCATTTAAACTTATATTAACTCTTAATATTGAATATAATGTGATTAAGTATAAAGAACTTGGTTTTCAGTTCGGTTTTGGGTTCCATCATTATTCTCCTTTATTTTTTAAATTGAGTTTGATAATACATTCATTAAATATCAAGATAAATTAATATTCTTTTTATTTATAAATTGTCAAATATTTAATGCATTAAGTAATATTAATTTTACCTCCTCTTATAATCAAGGTTTATGATGCACCTTGTTTGAGGGTGTTCCATCATTTAGGACTCAGCTCAATTGAATCTTGTTTCATCCATTGATTGTCTTAACTCCATCATGTGAAGAGTTAATCAAATGGATAAGGGGAAATGATATTAACATAATAATAAAAAAATTGAGTTTTATGGCCCATGGGAAATTCTCCACACTCTTTCATGCAACTCCCATATATCAAAAACATAAAATAAACCTTAAGAAATAATTCAAGAACACATTGACCTCCCCCGAGCCAAGTCTCAGTTCATCCCCGCATTATTGATGGTAAGAGATCACTTAGGGGAAAGAGAGGGGAGAAGAAGAAAAATAATAAAAATAATATAAGAGAGAGATAGAAATAAAGATGAATACAAAGAATAATAAAATAAAAAGGAAGAAAATAAATATATATAATATATAGAAAGAATGTTAATAGAAGAAAATAAGATGAAATAAAAATAAAAAAAGAAGAAGAGGAATAAGAGAGAAATTAGGTGGAAGAAAAAAAATTGAATATTAAACATGCATGAATTATTTATTTACTAAAAGTAAGTTAAAATTACCTGAAATATGAAACTAAATATAAAATAATAAAATAATAATAAAATAAAAGAAAAGAAAAGAACAAGAGAAGGAAACATCATTCAGGCCTCCATCTAGCTCTCCCTCTATAAGTGTGGACCAAATCCCTTGGAAGTGGAATGGGTGCTCTCTTTTTATTTGTAGGGAGTTGCAAACTCAAACTCCTATTCAAAGACCTGGGTCTTCATGATTTTAAAAATTCAAATCAGAGGGGATCCTCCCTTCTTCCACCCTCCGAGACTTACTTCTTTTAAAATAGAAAACCCCCATGGAAACCGGGTGTTAAATATTCAAAACGTGGACTGGTTCCACATGGGAAATGTATTAGAATGTGCATGGATTCCATATGGAGAAATAGTGATGTGGAAGTGGTTAAAAAGGCAGGAAGCAGTAGTGGTATTATAGATACTCCTTCATCTGGCCTTCAAAGTGGTCGTATGAAGCCTCAAAAGGCTTCATGGGGGTCGTTTAGGATGAAGTGGGTGGTCTTGGTCAGTGGTAGTGCTAATGAATATTGAAACCAAGTGATCAGTGGTCATCTATGTTATATTTTAGTGAGGAGCAGTGGTGGTCGATGAGTGCATAGCGGTATAGAGAAGAATAGGAGGGAAGAGCTTTGTATCCCAGCACGAGCGAGCAGACTTTAAAATAGGATGAATAGTAACCAGTTATATCATTGTCCCATATCGAATCGAACAAAGGGATAATGTTAGCTTATAAGAAAAAGTGTGGGATCACTAGTAAAATAACCTGCAACAAAGTGGTCTCCTATAAGACACATGCACACACCACTGGGCCGCACCCCATGTGTCGTACATGGGCCTTCAGACCACCCCTACTCCATGTGGGATTGACCACATGTGGGATACTTTGGCATGGAATTTGATCCCCCATGCCCTGCCATCTTGAGCTGGATTTCTCGTGGTCCTTCTTGGTAGGTCGGCCCCTAGCGGGCTAGCTATGTGGCTGGTGGGTGCTGTTGTTGAGTGTTGTCCATGCTTGGACATTATTTTTGGTAAAGGCTTGAAAATTTGATAGAATTTAAATTAAAAAAATAATATTCATAAAAACATTATATATAAAATTCAAATCAAACAAATAAAATTCTTTTACACATTTATTTCCACTTTCATTCATTCCATTATAAATTCCCACCTTTGAGAAAAACATTATAATTCATGGGAATTTATATTAAAACCCATCAAAAAACATGAGAATTTGTTTAAAAATATTCATGATATTTTTCTGTGTCAAATAACCCCATAATTACACCATGCTTGTACTCAAGAATTAAATATCAACAAGGTATTTAGAGGGATTCAATGTTACCAATATTCAAATTTCAAATAAATAAAAATAAATGATTAACAATTTTAAATTAAACTTTAAAAATTCATATAAAATATCAATTCAATTTATAAATTTTGAAAGAAACAATCAATTAAATCATTTTAATTTTACCATTTTGAAAATGATGGAACTTCACTTCTCATTCATTAAAGTTCCTGAATTTATTATTATTAAACATGTGAAATCACTCTCTACCACTCATTTGAATTTTTTTTCACCCATCTCTCATGATGTAATTCAAGTAGAGTTTTGATCATATCATGAGAGCATGATCCTAATCCATAGGTTTGGAAAGGAACTACTTTCTCCACTTTGTAAAGAAAAAAGACACATGAAATCATGAGGGATTTTCAATTAAGGTTCAAATGACTTTGACGCTTAAGGTGGGTGGGATTTTATGTTTTAAAAATTAATCCATAATGAGGAGGTTTATCTCTTAAGTTCAACGCATTATATCAGAAATAAAAGTGTAATGAAATTTTCCCCTAAAATTTGTAACAACTATTACTTTCCACAAAATAAAAGTAAAATTTATGATCAAAGTAAATCATAACTGTGAACCCTATAGAATATTTTTTTTATACTTTTATAATTTTTTTCAAATAACTTTTTCATTTTTTTTATTTTTCAAAATTTATTCTTAGAATAAATCTCACATACACTACCTAACCACATATTATAAAAATAATAGGTTTAGTGATGATGATGTTTTTCCCAAATCACAACCGTTTTTTCATTTTTTATGTTTTTTTATCATTTTATCTTTTTTTTATTCAATAGGTTTAAAAAATAAAGCATATAATATATAAATCAAAAACATTTTTATTTATTCCTTTATGTAGCACCCCCACACTTCTTCTTTATAGTGTAAATATTCCCTTTATTTGTGAATATCTTCACCTCCACACTTCAACTTAAAAATATCATGAAAATACTAAGAGTAAGGTATAAATAGATAAAAAAGGATTGAACCATGACTCATTCCTAACAAGGTCATTCATGGTTTCTAGGGGATAAATAAGGATTTATGTAAAGGTGTTCTTTTAAGGATAAGGTATTTTCAAATAGATTTCTTAATCATTTTAAATGTGTTTTTTTATATTTATAGCTTTGAAAAGTTCAAATTAAATTTATTGGGGGTGACATGTCCAAAGATCACTCAAGAAATATGCTTAAGATAAAATAGGAAGTAATTAGTCTAGAAATCATCTCAGGAATGGAAAATTTCATATTGTACAATCACTCGAGGAATGGATAATAATAAAAAAATAAATTCACATGTATTTCATAAATTCAACGCATGAAAATGTTTCCCTCAAATCATGAGTCTTAATTCTAATATCCATGATTTACTTTAATCATCTAATTCTCAATTTTACTAATTCAATTTCATTATCATTGCAATCTAAAACATCGAATCACTAGATTCATAAGAAACTCAGGTCTCCTAGATAAGTCAATTAAATCATAATTCAAGAATGGGCATGAAATTTCAATTTAATATCAATACAAGTTGTTAAGAACAAAATATAGGGAGTTTTAACATAAAGAATATAAGAGTGAACTCTATTTATCACAAAGCTTAGTCCTTTTCTTCCACTGTTTGGGGGCTTCCTTGTGCCATCGTGAACTTATAAATGAAAATTAATCAATTAAGCACAAGGATCATGTCATTTAAGATAAACAAATATAAGAGGGAGTGGGATTCATGAGATAATACTTCCTAATGATGAAATTTAAATCTAAGTTCCTAGAATAAAAATAGAAGGGTAAGTCTTTGCATGATCTCCCATGTGGACCCTAAATTTTGACTGCCTCTAGAGGGAAGTACCAACTATTATCTAAAGTATTTTGGTAGATAAATATTATTGTATTTGAACCACCAAATGTGTATTTTTCTAGCTTCCACCTCTTCTTTGTTGGTGAGGAATGATCCATAGATAAAGCCTATCAGATCCTCACCCTTCACAATTAATTATAGCTTATATGGTGTGGTTAGTATGAAGTATGGATCATCCTTCTTCTTGGTTTCTACTTGTGTAACCTCCAATTTTTTCAGTGATGGCTTAACATGGGCTGCATGAATTGAATAATCAAAGAGAAATTAATCATGTGTTTTTACTTGAATAAAATTTGAATTTGAATTTTTTAATATATAATTCCCCCTATCAGTATGAGTAGCCTATGTCTTAATTTACTCAGTCTTAGATACTTTTATTTCTTCATGGGCCTCCTCAAATGTATGTTCATCAAAATTAGGTGGATCCATGTGTTCCTCAATAGGTGTAGGTCCAATTTATTCATATTTCTTAAAATAATGACAATAATTGACCAAATCTAAAAATTAAAAAGAATAAGGATTTATACTGAAATCCAATTGAATAATATTAGAAAAATAATATAAATTAAGATCATTTCCTTGAGTTTTTTCTGGTTCAATCACTAACTTAGTGTTGAGTGCCTCTTAAATTTGGATCTCAATGGATGGAGTCAGGTAGTCATAATCCTCTATCTTTTCTTCAAATTCAACCACTTGGGTTGTGTGTTTCTTCACTAGTGTTGGCTATTATTCTTTTCAAGTCATGTATAGATCAAGTAGTTCCTCACATTCATTCCAAAATTCATCTATAACTTATTGATCTCCCACATGTAGCTCAGCAAGTAAGATTTTCTCATCATGGATCTACTCTAGCTCATCATGGTTCTCTTAGACCAGGTTCTTCAAATGTTTCGGTTGTAGATACTCTTCAAGATTGACCTCATCTTCATGATGTCCTCAAAAAAATCAGTAAAGACCAATTTTTCATCCTTTAGTTCATGTTTCTCAAAGGATACATTGATATTCTCAATTATCCAATCCATTTTGTATTTTAGATCTTGTATCATATATTCTAGATTTTGAATATTGTATTTGAGTTTATTTTTATCCACATGTTCCTAAGATTTCTCTGGAGGAACTTCTCTAAAAGTTTTGGTAGAAAACAAGGACACATATTCTTGTGTCTTTTCCACTTCTTGATAAAATTCTGGGAAGTACTCTCAAAATTCAGTTAACTCTTTGGCCAATCTATCAAACAATGGTTTTTTAGGGTCTCTTTAAGCTCATGAATTAATTCCTTGAATTTTTCCTCTATGAGTATTTTTCTTTTGGAAGCCCGGATATGTCTAGAAAATAAAGAAACACTTCTTCTCTAGATCGGGTTGGTTCAACTATGGGTTCCTGAACTTGCGAGTATTTAGTCCACACAAAATAATAATCATTTGAATACATCATAGAAAAATATTTTTTTCTATTTTTTATTTGGAAAACAATGAAAAAATTATCTACAAAGTGAAAATAGAAAAATATAAGTAAACTAATGATTAGATCCCCTCCAATAGCACCATATTTGACAACACACATGTCCTGAAGTGTGGAAAAAGAAAATTTATAAAGTTTTTTCTAGTGTATAACAATGTCTAACAAAATTCATCTCACTTGAGGAGCTTCTCAGTTTGTTCACTCACTTATTCTAAATCACCTAATTAGACTTATTTTTTATTGTTTGTATTTTTTATGAAAACAATGATAAATATTTGGTTTTTTTGTTTACTTTATAAAATAATGAAATGAAAAAAAATATGAAAATTTAAACATATACTAACATGAAATGATGAATAAAATATGATTAGGTGGAAAGAATTTGGTTTTGGGTTTGGTTTTGGGTTCCATCATTAATATCCTTTATTTCTTTAAATTTAGTTTGATAATCCAATCATGAAATCTCATGATGAATTACAATTATTTTTATTTAGAAATTTTGAAATCTTTAATACCTTAATGAATATTAATTCCACCTAATCCTATAATAAAGGTTGATGACACACCTTGGTTGAGGGTGTTTCATCTTATAGGACTTGTCTCAATCGAATTTCATTTCATCTATTGATTAAATCAACTCCCTCATGTGATAACCAATAAAATGGATAGAGGGAAAAGATATTAAACAAAATAATATAAATAGAATTGAGATTTATGGCTTGGTGGATAGTCTCCAAACCCGTGCATGCTACTCTCCTCTATTAAAAACATAAAATAAACGTTAATAAAGAATTAAAGAACACCTTTACCTCTCCCAAGACAAGAATTGGGTCAACCCCTCATTGTCTAGGGTAAGATATCACTTGCTGGAAAGAGATAAGAGAATAATAAAAGAAATAAAATAAAAAGAGTAGAAGATAGAGAGAAAGAAGAATGAAATAAAAGATAAAAAAAGAAATATATATAAAATATAGGAAAAATGTTAAAAGAATAAAATAAGAAGAAATAAAAATAAAAAGAAGAGGAAGAAGAGAAGAAAGAATGGTTGGAAGAAAAAACTTCATAAAAATTAAACATATGAATTTTTTATTTAATAAAAGGAAGTTAAAATTACATAAAATAGAAAAGTAAAGAAAAAATAAAAAACAATAAAAATAACAAGAGAAGGAAGCATAGTCCAAACCTCTATCAGGATCTCCCTCTGTGGGTGCAGAACAACTCCATTGGCAGTGGTATGGGAGCTCTCTTTTTATAGGCAGGGAGGTGAGAACTCAACCTCCTCTTCAAAGCCCCCTGTCTTCGGGATTTTAAAAATTAAAATTAGAGGATATCCCCCCTGATTATTCCTTATTTTAAAATTTGGAAACCCCAAGGAAACCGGTTTTTAAATCTTCAAAATGTGGATATTTTCCACATGGGTAGTGGTTTAGTATGCACATGGATCTAGCGTGGAGAATGAGTGTTGTGGAAGAAACTGTGGAGGTAGGCAGTGGTGGCGGCAGTGGAGCTCCTCCGAGCTCCTCCTTTATCAGGACTTCTAAGTGGATGAATAAATCCTCAAATGGATTCATGGGGGTCATTCAAGATAAAGAGGGTGATATGAGGTGGTCTCGATCAGTGGAAGTGGTTGAGTAACTTTATTCCGAGTGATTAGTGGTTGGCTATGACATCTTCCGGTGAGAAGCAATGATGACCAGTGAGTACAGAGCGGTGGAGGAGGGAAGATCTTTGTATCCGAGCATACATGATTAGACTTTAAAATATGATTAATAGTAAATTGTTATATTGTTTTACGATATAGAATCAAACAAAGAGAGAATTATAGATTATAATCAAAAGAGTATGATCATCAGAAAAATCACCTACAATAGGGTTGGATCCCACAAGACACACACACACACCACTAGGACGCACTACATGTGGCCCACCGCTACTCCCCATGAGATTGACCACTCGTGGGACACCTTTTCATGGAATTTGATCCCATGTTCTATAATTTCCCAGTAAATGTATTGTATCACTAAGAGGAGAGGGGTTGAATCAGTGATACTCTTTTTCTTTTATGTTTATTTTCAATTGAAACAACCTTCACCTCCTGTTAAAGATATAATTCCCTTCTAAAAATAAACACACATCCACATGAATACAGGTATTTACAAGGTTCACTATTCAATAAGAATATATTAGTATTTGGTATGGTTTGGATATAATCCAATATCATACAATCCAGTAGAAAACAATCCTTGTATTATAATGAGTAGGACATGCCCTTTCACTCATGTAGAACTTTGAATACAAAACAAAAGTGTGTGTTCAACCTCTTAACAAAAATAGGGAAAAAAATTGATATGTAACAACTAATGTTACATGTGCTTATTTTCAATTCAACAAGTTTATTTAGTTGGAATAAAATTCGTTAATTCCTTACCCAGAAGAAAGGTATGAACCTCATGGACTTTTTTGCAGAAAGCTCAGTCCGATTTTTTTAGGTCTGATTTTCCTAATCTGAATCCTCTAGGTCTAGTTCTCTCTAAGTATGATTATTTACAATAGAAATGTACCAATCCAATTTTTTGATGGAATGAAATATAAATGAATCGACACCACTTCAATCCATGAGTATGATACAACTCAGTACGATACTTCCTCAATCCGGAAATCTTCAATATGAAAATACCTACTATGGAAAATCTCATTCTGATTAATTCATCTTGATACCAACATCAGCCAAACAAAATTAAAAAGGTGAATACTATGATCTACTGAGTTTGATAAATTCTAAGTATGATGACTGGTCAAATACAATTGTCATAATATTATCTCTTCTCTTTCACTCCTCCATCAGAACATCTTTAATACAAGATCAATACAAAGACTTCTTATTCTCTCTAGAAACTCTGAGATTCTCTCTCTACTATGATGAATAGTACACTTTCGTCAGTCAAGTACAACATATTTTTTTCCTTTTATAGGTGACCCAAAATAGGTTTGATCATGAATCCCAAAATCTTTCCTGCTCACCTAAATTCACCCTCATTTCAATTTCTAGTGAAATATCAAAGAAATTATGAATTCGTCAATGCTTATCAATTATTCTTGAAACTTCTAAAATCTTTACATATTCTTCTCTAGACTTCCATCTCAAATTTCAGTATGATTTTAATTTCTAGTTCTGATTTCAATTGTTGAGACCTATTTGAATAAAAATCTTGTATTTGAAAGTTAATCTCCCCTTGGAAAAATCATTCAGCAATCTATTTTCTTCACAAAACTCTTGATCCACTTGAAATACATATCATCTTCTTCTCCACTTCTCTTAACCCGCTTAAAAAGAATATTTGAGATTAAATTATCGTTCACTTATCTCTTCCTTTATCAATTCACACAACCATTTAACTCATCCTGATTACGATATAAAGAGTATGATCTTGCTGAGTACGATTGGCATGGGTACGATCATTTCTAGTTACAAAAAGTGTTTATATCATCCGATGAAAAACCCGGATTCTATAGTAAATTGGTACCACCTTTTCAATTAGTACCATCTTTTTAATCAATACCACCTTTTCAATAAACACCACCTTTTCAATCAATACCACCTTTTCAATAAATACTTCCATTTCAAACCATATCACCTTTTCAATCAATGTATCCTTTTCAACCAATATGGATATGATTATCCTGATGCCAATATTTAAGTATGTGGTTGATGGAAAACAAACTGCTACAGTAAATCAGAACCACTTCTTCAATCCACCTAGAATTTAATTGTTTTGAAAAAACAATCGATATCACTTCTTTCTCTCTGCCACCTGAATATGATAAATCTAGATGCGATCTTTTTTGGATTGACACCATCTCTTTCACTACCCCTTTCTTCCATCAGTATTTCATCACAAGTTATTAATTCAACTCATGATATATCTAAAATATGAATCAGTAAATAATCATCACATTTAAAAAATCGTAGTCGCACTGAACCAGATTCTCCAACAAAACAAACACTTCTTTCAAAATAGCTTCATCTCATTACGATGGACTATCAAAATGAATTCGATTTTTATCAATCCCATGAGTCTGATTTTTATTAATCCCATAAGTAGAATTATTTTTTCTATAAATAAAGTGAATTTATTTACTTCCTTCCAAACATACCTTGACAACAAAGGACAAAAAACACCTTCATCATCATCTTGGTCCTAATAATATCCCCCTTTGGATTTTGTTGTCAACCAGGTTTTCATAAATCACTGAAATTTGTATCCTCAAGAAATGGATTATTTATCAACAATTCTAAGCCTGCATGAGCTAACTCAATGTAAGAAACGAGAATCATTGACAACAATACGATGTTGTCCAAACGCAGTGATTATGAAAATATCTTTATCTTTATTCCTCATGTCTTCTTCAACCTCCCTGGAATACAAAACAAACTCTTTCCTATAACCACTCCAATAAACAGATAGAGTAGTTCACACACTAAAAAATTCTGAGTTCACAGCTTACCCACAACTCTCTCTTTTATTCAATAGATTTATGAAATAATACAATTCTCCCCCTTGAAAAAATAATCCCAAGTTATGATGAGAGAGGTTACAAAAACACATACCTCAACCTTAATAAGAAATAGGTTAGACACCCATGTTCCACCTCATTTTTTAGAATGATTCCTTCAGTAATGGTTTTGTGAAAATTTTGTCCACTTTTTCTGATGTTGGAACATACTCTATCTTTAGTACATTATTCTCTATGTGATCTTTGATGAAATGATATTTGATATCAATATGCTTCGAATGAGAATATTGAACTGGATTTCTAGTGAGATTGATTGTGCTTTGATTATCACAACCCAAGAGCAAGGGTAACATCACATCAACAAGTAGATCTTCTAATCGAGTTCTTATCTTCAAGACTTGAGTAGTAGCTTGAGTAGCAGTAACATAATCAGATTTAGCTATATTGAGAGTTACTTAATTCTATTTCATTGAATTTAAACTAACACAATTTTTTCCAATAATGAATACTCCACCAGATGTGGATCTTCTATCATCAATATTTCCTACCCAATCTGCATCTGAATACCCAAATAAATCAATACTATTTAAGCTGTAATACTTGATCCCAAATTCAGTTTTTCCTTTGATGTATCTGATAATTATTTTTCTAGAAATAATATTTGATTTTTTTGGAGCACTCTGAAATCTTTCATATAAGGTAACAGCATAAACAATGTCAGTTCTTGATGAAGTCAAAAACAATAGGCTTCCAATCATCTTTTGATACTCTTTCTGATCAACTTTTTTTCCTTCTCCATCTTTACTGACATTATTCCCACTGAAATTGGTGTGGAAATTGGTTTTTAGTTTTCCATGATGAACCACTTTAGAAGTTCTTTAGCATAATTTTATTGGGAGAGAAAATGTATTCTTTCTTTTGAAATATTTGTAACCTGAAAAAGTATTTCATTTCCCCTAGAATAGAAAAATAAAATACCTTCTTTATCTCTTCATCAAATCTTTCACAACTTCTTTCATCATTCCCAGTAAAGATGATATCATCAACATAGATAATCACAATGAGGGAATACTCTTTACTTTATATGTTATATATATTATTATCCAATATTCCTTTCTTGAAATCTATCTTCCTTAATCAAGTGTCCAATTTGGAATACCATGCCCTCGGAGCTTCTATTATCCCATAAAAATCCTATTCAATATACACACATAGATTTCTTCTTTTCCAACAACAAAACCACAAGGTAGTTCAATATAAAATTCTTCTTCAAGATCACCATTTAGGAATGTGGATTTAACATCCATTTGAAAGATATTGTAGCCTCGTTGTGCAATAAAAGTAATAAATATTATAATTGTTTCCAATATATCCACTAGATCAAAGGTTTCATCAAAATCAATTCCTTCAATCCGTGAATACCCTTTTCTAACTAATCTTTTTTTTTGTTTCTTACAACTTCACCTTCTTCATTCATCTTGTTATAGAAACCCCATTTTTTTCCAATGATTTCTTTGTTTTTAGGCTTGGGTATGAGTTCCCATGTATTATTCTTTTCAATCTGATCTAATTCTTTATTCATGTCTTGAACCCATTCCAAATGCTCAAAATCATCTTTCACATCATTCGGTTCCACATTTGAATAAAATGAAGTATGTGTGATAGTATTTGTTTCTCTTCTAGTTTGAACCTTTTGATGTCAATCACCAATTATATTCTGAGATTCCACTTTTTTATTTATCCTGGAATGAGTTTTTTTAGAATAATCTTCATCACTTGAAATAGATAAGTCTAATTCTTCTTCTTGATTCAAAATACCATTGTTTTTATACTTATTAGAATTGTTTCCTTAAAATTCATCAAATTTATTTTCTACTTTAATAGGCTTATCTTTCCTACTTATTTCAATCACCTTCACATAAATAGAATAAAAAATTCTTTTTTTCATTATTGAATCATTTATATCCTCTTCCTTCTAGATAATATCCTAGAAATATTCTATCTTCACCTTTCTGCTCGAATTTTCCATAGTTTACACCTTTCTTCTTTATAATACAAGGAATCTTGAAAACTCTAAAGTGTTTCAAATATAAAGTTTTTCCATAAAACAATTCATATGGATTCATACCTGATTAAGGCCTATAGAAAAAATGGTTATGAATTTAAATACTAGTACTCATGGCTTTCCTCCAAAAGTAATTAGAATGGCCATATTCAAGTAACATAGTTCTTCCAATTTCCACCAAGCTTCTATTATTTCTTTCAGAAACCTCATTTTATTGAGGAGTGTATTGGGAGCTATACTAATTCTAAATTCCATGATTTCCAAGATAGATTTGAAATTCCTCACTTCATTATTCACCACCATTATCTGTTCTCAACTTCTTAACTAAATACTCACATTCTTTCTCATATTTCCTTCTAAAAATTTTAAACATTTTCAAAGCTTCTGATTTGTGTTTCATATACATAATATAAATAATATGAGTAAAATCATCAATCAAGGTGATGTAGTACTTATTTCCATTTGTTTATTATTTTCTCATTATCCCACATATATCAAAATGAATCAGTTCTAGGGGTTGTCTTGAAAAAATATCAATTTTCTTATGCACAACATTTGTAATCTTTCCTTTATCACAGATAGTGCAACACCAATATATTATTATTGGAAAATCAAGAATGTCCTAAACACTATTATTATTAGATAAATTTATCATGTTTCTCTACCCCATGTATCCCGACCTTTTAGGCTATAATTGATTCTCTTCCTCTATACTCATGTAACAAGAGTATTATATCTCACCAACCTGAAACAAGTATCCTTTTATACATTGTCCTCTTGTAAATATATTTCCATATTCATAACTTTTCACTAAAAATACATCTTTATTGAAGATAAATTTATTACCCTCATCACACAATTGGGAAAAACTTAGCATGTTGTGTTTCATCCCACCAACATACAATGTTTTCTTGGATATCATCTTTTCTTTTACAATGATGGTTGAACCAATTCCTTTGATTTTCAATGATTAATAATTACCAAATTTCACAATTCCTTCTCTAAAATATTTCACATCCTTAAAATATTTCAAGTCTCCTATCATGTGTGAGGAACACCCACTATCAAGTATCGATGGTTGTTCTCCTTTTGTGGCTTTCAATGCAGTTTTAACAATAAGATCTTTTTCTCCTTTGTTTTCTTTCTTCACCTCCAACTTCTATGAATTAAGAATATTTTTTTGAGCTGGTAAAAAAACAAGAAATCCTTTTTAAAGGTGTTCAAGTTGTTCAAATCATTCACAAATAGTTTCTAGGGGCTGGAACTTATTTTCAATCTTCATTCCATTCTTTATAGACTTCTTCTTCAAGGAAACATTATCAGTATTATTTATTTGTAGAGATATTGAATACCCCTCAAACTCTGGCTTACATAACCTATGGGATAATAGTAATGATGTCGGTTGAACCAACACATACTTGCAGTATGTCCAAATCCACTATAATACCAGCAATGGCCTTAGAATGATCATTTTCCCCTAAAACCTCCATACTGATCAAAATTGTGAATACGATTCTCAGCCAATTTCTTTTCTTTCTTTTATAATCCTCCAAAATTTTTGTTTTCAATAGGATTCTTCTTCTTCTTTTCAGCTATGTTGGAATTAAGAGTATTGGAAAATTTTCCAGATTCAGATTTTTTCAAAACATTTTTAGACTCAAGTTTATTTGAGACTTCTAAATTCTCAATTTTGTTGGTCTTAGCCACATACACCACTTTCCCAACATTCCTCTTTTTGGAAACAATTACATTCTTATTCTCACCCTTTTAAGGTTTCTTTTGTTGAAACTTCTCAAGTTTTTAATTTAGAGAAATTTTACCAACTTTAGTGATATAGTTTTGGAAGCTTGTGTTTCTCAATTCATCTTTAGAAGGTTTTTTCTGAACAAGTCACAACTCTTCTTTTTTTCAGTTTCACCTCCAGATACTCATTATGGTTATTTTATTCTTCAATAGATTTATTAAATTAATCAATATCTTTTAACATATTTTCTTTCTCATCAGCAAAAAAAATCTTGATTTCTTACTGAGGAACATTCATCTTACATTTTTTTCTTTTCAATCCTTATTATCTTTCTCATACATTCTTTTAATTATTCTTTCAAATGTATTTTAATTTTAGTTTCTTCTTATTTAGAACTACTACTTACATGTTCTTCATAATTCATTGTTTGTATAAAATTATTTTCAATACCATACTCAACAGATTTTTCGGATCTAGCATCACTACCTTCTTCCTCTTTATCTTTAGACAAGAAACATCTTCTTTTGGATTTGAAGAATTTATTTTCTCTCCCTGTTTATTTCAATTTTTCTTTGTCACCCTATTTCTTCCACAAACTTCTTGGATTTATTTCTTTATCATCACTATCCTCTTCAGTATTTCTTTGAGGACAGTTTGACCTAAAGTGACTAAATCTTCCACATTCAAACCTTTTCAAGGGAAGTTTATTATTGTATTTTCATATACCTCTTTTCACATTTTTAGAAAATAAGGATAAAATATAATTGATATTTTTACATACCTTGTTTTCAGATTCAGAATAACCATCTTATTCTTAAATAAGAATCTTCTTTTCCTTGAAATACATTTCTCTATTAACTATTGTTTTTTTCATCATAGATTTCTCTATTATCATTTCATACGTAAAAATAGTGTTATGAAAATTGTCAAGAGATAATGTTTCAGGATCTCTATCTTCCAATGAAGATACTTTTGCATCAAATTTTTCAGGTATGATTCTTAATATCTTTTCAACTAATGTAGATCATCCAACATTCCACCAAGTCATCTGATAGTACTCACAATGTCATTGACCTTTGTAAAGAATTCCCCAACAGATTCATGCTCACCCATCTTCAAGTCTTCATACTTCAATATACATATTTGAATTTTTTCCTTCTTGAATTTTGTATTGCCTTCATATATGTTTTTTAATTTTTCCCATATACCTTTGGTAGTGGGAAAAACATTCACTCTTAATAATTCACTTTCATAAAGTGATGAAAAAATAGCATTCTTCACCCTTCCAACATTCTCTATATTCTTTTTATCAACATATGTAATAGAATATTTATCATCAATAGGTGTAAACCAAACCATGGAAGCTTCAAGAACATCATAACTTATAGACATAAGATAAAGTAGAATTATATTCTTATAGATATGATAATTCTTTCCATCAAATATCGGAATACCTTTACTGTTCACACATTTCAAATTCTCTATCAGTAAAGAATAATAAAAGGTAACCATTGCTATAATACCACTTGTAAGTTCCCATTCGGTGTATTGTATCACTGAGAGGGAAAGGGTGTGAATCAATGATACTCTTTTTCTATTATATTTCCTTTAAATTAAAAAAACCTTCACCTCCTGTTAAAGATTAAATTCCCTACTGAAAACAAACACACATCGACAGGAACACATGTATTTACAAGGTTAACTATTTAATATGAATAGCTACATCCTTGGTATGGTTTGGAGACAATCCATTTCAATAAAATCCACTAGAAAACAATACTTGGATTATAATGAGTAGGATATTCCCTTTCACTCATGTAGCACTTTTAAGACAATCCAAAAATGTGTGTACACCCTCTTAGTATAAATAAGGTAATACAATTGTTATGTAACAACTCTTGTAACCTGCACTTATTTTCTATTCAAAAAGTTTATTCAATTGAAATAAAATTCTTTAATTCCTTACCCAAAAGAAAGGTAAAAACCTCTTATAATTTTTTGCAGAAAACTCAGTCCTATTTTTCTGGTTTTGATTTTCCCAGTTTGATTATTCTGAGTCCAATTCTCCTTGAGTATAATTATTTCCAATACAATTTTTTCAGTCCAATTTTCTAATGGAATTAAATAGAAATGAATCGACACCACTTCAATCCCTGAGTAAGATATAACACATATTGATACTTCCTTAGTTCAAAAATCTTCAATATGGAAATACCTAATATGTAAAATCTTGTTCCAATTAATTCAGCCTAGTACCAACATCATCCAAATATAATTGAAAAGTTGAATATAATGATCTGTTGTGTACGATAAATTATGAGTATGATGACCATACGAATACAATCGTCACAATCTTGTCTCTTCTCTTTCACTTCTCCCTTAGAACATATTTAATACAAGATCAATATTAATACTTACTCTTCTCCCAATAAACTCTGAGCTTCTCTCTCTATTTTGATGAATATTACAATGTCATCATTCAAGTACAGTGTACTTTTTTCCTTTTATAGGTGACCCAAAACAGGTTTGGGTGGGAATCCCAAAATCATTCCTGCTCACCTAAATTAACCCTCATTTTAATTTCTCCTAAAATCTTAGAGCAATTATGACTTCGTCAATGCTTCTCGATTCTTCTCAAAACTTTAACAATCTTTACCTCTTCTTCTCTTGACTTCTATTTAAAATTTTAGTATGATCCCAGTTGTTGGGTGATATTTTAATTGTTGAGATTGATTACAATTATTGATACCTATTTGAATCAAAATATTGTATTTTAAAGTTAAGCTCCCCTCGAAAAATCATTCATCAATCTCTTTTCTTCACACAACTCTTGACCAAATTGAAATATAAAGAATATTCTTATCAAATTCTCTCAACCCACTTAAAAAAGAACATTTGAGAGTAAATCAGTGTTCACCTGTCTCTTCCTTTATAAATACACACAACTATTTAACTCATTCTGATTATGGTATGCAGAATATGATCTTTTTTAGTACAATTGTCCTAGGTAAGATAATTTCTAGATATGATCGTTTCTGGGTATGAAAAGATTTTATATCATCTTATGGAAAACCTAGATTCTATAGTAAATTAGTACCACGTTTTTAATAAATACCACCTTTTCAATCAATACCGCCTTTTCAATCAATACTTCTTTTTCAAACCATATCACCTTTTCAATCAATATCACCTTTTCAATCAATATAACCTTTTCAATAAATATGGGTAAAATTATCTTGATGTTGATCATTAAGTATGTGGTTTATGGAAAACAAAATGCTATAGTAAATCGCCACCACTTATTCAATCCACCTTGAATCTGATCACTTTGAAAAACAATCGATATCACTTCTTTATATCTACCACCCAGATACAATAAATCTTCTTATGATCTTTTTCAGATTTGAAGAATCTCATTCACTCCCCCTTTCTTCCATAAATCTTGCATCACAAGTTCTCAATTCAACTCATGATCTATATGAAATATGAATCATCAAATCATCATCACATTTAAAACATCGTAGTCATGCTGACCCCGATTATCCAGGAAAACAAACACTTCTCTCAAAACAACTTCTTCTCATTAGTATGGGCTATCACAATGAGTTTGATTCTTTACAAAACATGAGTCTGATTTTTATCAATCCCATGAGTCTGATTTAATGCCATGAGTCCAATTTTTATCAATCACATTAGTATCATGATTGTTTCCAGAAAAAAAGTGAAGTGATTTCCTTCCTTTAAAACATACCATGACAAAAAATAAAACAAAAAACACTTTCATCATCAGCTTAGTCCTAACACATCCCCTACCACCTAAGCCCTCCTATAGATATACTTGGTCAGCTAACCCCTAGTGGGATGGTTATGTGGTTGGTGGGTGTTTTGGTTGAGGGTTGTCCATACTTAGCCATTATTTTTTGTGAAGTCTTGAAAATTTAAGAGAATTAAAATTACTAACAACATATTCATCAAAAAAATATTTATAAAATTCAAATCCAACAAATAAAATTCTTTTACTCATTTCTTTCCACTTTCATTCATTCCATTAAAAATTCCCACCTTTGAGAAAAACATTATAATTCATGATCATTTATATTTAAAATCATCAAAATAATTTTAATTTTTTAAAAAATACTCATGATTTGTATGTGTTTCATTTATACATAATGATAACCAACCATTCTTTGAAAAGGTCACTTCATTTGAGTCATATTTGGACTCTAAATATTGTATTTCCAATATATAAATTAAAACTATTAGGAGGGGTGATAAAACACTATTTTATTGAATATTTTATTGATAATAAATTATATAATTTCTTCACATTGTGTTAAATATTTTTAATTAGAAAGTATTTGGGATTAGATCATTCATTTGAATATTTGATGAAACTTCCAGTTTTACCCTTTATAGTTCACTGTAGTATTTCGAAGCTAAATATTTTTATATTTATTATTTGAATTTTAAATTTTGTAACCGTTTTCCTAACATAATTATATACAACTGTTAATCAGGACACTAAAGCTAAAGAGTGCATTTTGTTGTTGAAAATGGTCCATGAAATCAAAGTTGGGCTGGACTCGCCAGAATGGAGAAGCTTCTGTATTTCGGCCATAACTCCTTCATCTGAGCCTTTATTAAGCCCAAATTTTTATAGGAGATATAGTACCCATATCTGCACATATTATCCTTCCGTAAGGCCGGCCAATTCATGTGTTTTGGTGGTAAAATGGGTGGTGCAATTTTCATTAAAATATTTGGCCGAATTTCCACATTCACACTTGAAACCACTTGTAACCTCTCCTCCCCTCCCCTCTATAAATTAGAGTTTTTATCATTTGGAGTGTTTGGAACTTTCATTGGGAAGTTGAGGATAGAGGAGAATTGGATCCACTCCAATTCTCCAACCACTTCAATAAGGGTATCTCTTGAAGCAAGGATCCCTTCGACGAAGCCTTCTTCTTCTCCTTCATGTTGTAATGATTTTGTTTATGTAATAAACTTATTTGTTCTTATTTTATTTCTTCTCTTTTCTTCTATTTTGTTTAAATTTATTCTTCTCTTAATCTTCCTATTTGGGCTGGAATTCTTGAGTAGAAGCGTTACTGGGTTATACCCATTTTAAACCTTTGCACATGCAAAGCGCTTCTACGATGATTACGCCACCCATGGAAGAGTAGTTCTTTTTAGTAATCGATCGACCTCTATCCTTTTTCATTCATTTATTTTGAATCAATGAGCTACTGTAATTCACATAATATGATCCATGAATTTTTTTTTAAAATTACAAGAAACTAACAAAGCAATTCAACAATTAATACAAAACACACGAGGTTGAGATTTTGTGTAAATTGTGAGAGCGCGATCTTAATCAGTAATACAAGACCACACGGGATAAATTTGTAGAGTTCAAATATAATCCATAAACACAATTCATCCTCATTTCCAGAATGGATATGAGATATAATAAACCACTAACCATAATCTATCCTTAGAACAACAATCAAAGCAGGGTCTTGCGATTGCGTGTTCCAAAGCTAGCCTAGGGTTTAAGTAATTTCATCTTTGTGGTTAAGTTAACTCTCATAGGGTTTGAGGGATAAAAAATTATGGGATCATAATGAAGTGGATATTAATTTAAATGATAATTATTAATAAATGATTAAAGAGGTAGATTTAGATTGATTACGCCTTTTAAAATAGATTTCTAAAAAAACATCTTTTTGTTGTGTCATTTCAATTGAACTTCATTTCAAAACTAAAAACAAAAAAATATACAATCTTCTTCCAGCAAACGTCTTATAGATTAATAAAATATAACAAAACACAATCCTTTACATTATTGTTTTTATTCTATTCTATTTTTTTTATAATACCTTTAATAAGTTGTTAAATTCACTTCCTCCTTTGAGAGACGACCTTGGTCAGCCACTCTGTTGCACCTAAGTACCCCAAAATCACACTAATCATTTGAGGGCACCCAAGACAGTGCTCTATCAAATTGGCGCCATTGCCAGGGAGGCAAGTAATTTATTCAACCATTTAGAGGTATTTCTTTTATTTTTCATTTTATTATTTTCTTCACCTCTCTCTTTCATCTTTACCCTTTATCATGTTTTCATTTTTTTCATCCTCTTCTTTTCTTTTTGGACCATCAACTCAACTTCTCATTTTTACTTTACTATGGTCCACTCACTTTCTTTTAATTTTTATTTGATTTATGACATGAACTGATTCCGAATATCTCTTAGATCTTGACCCTGAGATTGAACGTAGCCTTAGGGCTCGAATCAGACATTCTCAGTCTACGGAAAGTTTCAATATTCAACTAGTTGGTGAATTCCTCTCATCTGGAAACATAGAAATTGGAAGCAATTCAAATTCAAACATAAAAGAGGAACCAATGGCTGTAAATAATGGAAATGAATTTAATAGAACCATTAGAGAATTGGGTGCACCTGATATTAACTATCAACAAATTGTATTGCATACCCAAATCTCGAATTGGACTTTGAACTAAAATCTGGGTTAATTCACTTACTTCCAAAGTTTCATGGCCTCTCTGGTGAGGATCCCAATAAACATTTGAAATAATTTAATGTGGTTTACTCAACCTTGAAACCAAGAGATGTATCTGAAGACCAAATCAAATTAAGAGCATTCTCATTCTCACTTGATGGAGCTATGAAAGATTGGATGTATTATTTACAACCCGAAGATTTAACTTGTTGGAATGATTTGAAACTTCTTTTCTTGCAGAGATTTTTTCCAGAATCAAGGACAACATCCATTCGTAAGGAGATCTCAGGGATCAAGCAAGCACAAAGGGAGTCAATGTATGAGTATTGGGAGATATTCAAGAAGTTGTGCACAAGCTGTCCGGATCACCAAATTAGTGAGCAACTCCTCATAAAATACTTATACGAAGGACTCACACCCATAGAGAGGAGAATGGTTGATGCTGTAGTTGGAGGAGAATTGGTGGACAAGACACCAGTAGCTGTACGTGTCTTGATCAACAAGATGGCCCAAAACTCTCAACAATTTGGTGATAGAGGTACACCACATACCAGGGGAGTACATCAGGTAAGTCCTTCTTCTCTTGAGAGTCATTTGATTGATACCAAGTTAGAAGAATTGACAACTATAGTGAGGATAATTACTTTGGAACAAAAGACATCTCTACCCTCTCCTTCAAAGCCTTGTGGCATTTTCACTGAGACAATCCACCCAACATACTGTTTCCCACAACTACAAAAGATAGAGGATTGCGCATCAGTATTCCCAGGGAGACCATTTCAGCAGCAAAAACAACCATATCCCCAAAAGAAGTTTGATCCAGCATACAACCAAGGGTGGAAAGATCAGTCGGACATGAGGTATGGCTCTGGACAACAACAAAGTCCCCCTTTTCAAAAAAACTTCCAGCAGCCTCCGCCTTACCAGCAGGGTTCCCAACAACCCCAAAGGAGATTTGAATCTCAAACATCAACAAGCCAACAACAAGGGAATCCTCCACCAAAGTTAGATTCTAATATTTATGATCTTTTGAATAAAATTGTTCTTAATCAATAGAATGAGTTGAAGAGTCAAAGTTAGGAGCTGAGGGAGTTGAAGACTCAAATGAGCCAGATTTCCACCGCCCTCCATGAACTTGTGATTAAGAATTCTGGAAATCTACCTTCCCAAACCACTCAAAATCCAAAGGGAATGTTAGTTCCATCACATTGAGAAGTGGGAAGCAAATGAACAATACATCTGGACCTACCATTCCACCGGGATTTACCTCTACTCCAGAGAAGCCGCATTCCATACCAACTGATGAGAAATCCAAGGAGAAAGATAAAGGTAAGAAAAAGATTGATGATGTTCCTCCTAAACCCCTTCCTTTTCCAAACAGGGTTGTTCAAACCAAGAATATGGCTGAAGAAGAAATGAAAAAGGAGGTTTTTGACATATTCAAGCATGTGGAGATCAACATTCCTCTACTTGAATCCATTAAGCAAATCCCAAGGTATGCCAAATTCTTAAAAGAACTCTGCACCAATCGAAGAGGGCTCAAGGTAAATGAGAGGATCAACCTTGGAAGGAATGTCTCAGCACTCATTTCACCAACTCTAGAAATGCCAACAAAGTGCAAGGATCCAGGGATATTCACCCTCCCATGAACCATAGGGTATCATCACTTTTCTGATGCACTTTGTGATTTAGGTGCTTCCATACATCTGATGCCTCACTCTGTATTCTCTTCCTTGCAGGTTGGTGAGTTGAAGCCAACAAGAGTAGTGGTGCAATTGGCGAATAGAGCTATGGCATATCCAGCGGGAGTCCTTGATGGTGTACTTGTCTGGGTAAGAGACATGATCTTTCCAGCAGACTTCTATGTGCATAACATGGAGGATGATCATCTAAGTTCTCATGCCCCCATTATCTTAGGTAGGAGTTTCCTCAAAACTGCAAAAACTATCATAAATGTCAATGAGGGTACACTTTCCATGGAATTTGGAGATGAAGTTGTGATATTTAATGTTAGGGATTCCATGAAGTACCCCTCAGAAGAACATTCTGCTTTTGTTATCTCCCATTTTGAACCACCAAGTAAAAACACCATGGAATTGGATTGTCCTATGCTTAGGGAGATTATGAGTATTGGTTCTAGTTTGATGTCTAAGATTACTTCTACACCCGTTTTTAAGGAACAAGACTCTCTAAGATTTGATTTTGAAATGGAATCATATTCTTATTTGGATCATGTGAACTCTGATTATGACATGGTTATTGAGTATGCTGATGGATTTGGTGCTTTATTCTCTAATTGTGATGATTTTTATTCTGATAATGATGTTCATTGTGCAGATATGTCTGTTGCATCAATTTCTTCATCCATACATCACCCTCCTACATTGGAACTCAATCCATTGCCCCCAAATCTTAAATATGCATACTTACAGAGTGGTGATAGATTACCTGTTATCATTTCTAACAATCTCTCTTTTGAACATGAAGAAAAACTTTTTAATCTATTGATAGATAACATTAGGTAAATTGGTTGGACATTGGCAGACATATCAGGTATTAGCCCCTCCATTTGCATGCATAGGATTCTCTTGGAGGATGGGGCTAAACTGGTGAGGCAACCACAAAGGAGACTCAATCCAACACTTTTGGAGGTTGTTAAAAAAGAAGTTGCAAAATTGCTCGAGGTAGGTATAATCTATCCTATTTCAGATTCTCAGTGGGTAAGTCCAATTCAGTTTGTGCCTAAGAAAACTGGTTTCACTGTTTTAAAAAATGAAAATAATGATTTAGTTCCAGTGAGAGTTCAAAACAGTTGGTGAGTGTGTATTGATTATAGGAAACTAAATCAATACACTCGTAAGGACCATTTCCCACTTCCATTCATTGACCAGATGCTTGAGAGACTTGCAGGTAGGACGCATTATTGCTTCTTGGATGGTTTCTCTGGCTATTTTCAGGTTCCCATTGTAGCAGAGGACCAGGAGAAGACGACATTCACCTGCCCATTCGGTACCTTTGCTTACAGAAGGATGCCATTTGGACTTTGCAATGCCCCAGGTACCTTCCAGAGATGCATGGTGAGTATTTTCTCAGATTTCATTGAGACCTGCATGGAGGTATTTATGGATGATTTTACAGTCTATGGATCCTCATTTGATGAATGTCTCTCTAGTTTGGGTGATGTGTTGCATCGTTGTATTGAGAAGAATCTGGTCTTAAATTTTGAAAAATGTCATTTCATGGTCAAAAAGGGAATTGTCTTAGGTCATATAGTCTCACAAAGTGGCATTGAAGTTGATAAATATAAGTTAGACATTATTTCATCCCTCTCATATCCTACATGTGTGCGTGAGGTTCGATCATTCCTTGGACATGCTGGATTTTATCGACGCTTCATCAGAGATTTTAGTAAGATCGCTCTACCCTTATCTCGATTGCTTCAAAAAGATATTGACTTCAATTTTTATGATTCATGTAGGGTATCATTTTATGAGCTAAAGAATTTTCTGACCACTCCACCAATTATACATCCCCCGCGGTGGGACCTTCCTTTTGAGCTTATGTGTGACGCCTCCAACTTCGCGGTTGTAGCTGTCTTATCTCAGAGGGTGGAGGGGCGTTCACATGTGATCGGCTATGCATCAAGGACACTGGATTCAGCCCAATAAAACTACACTACCACGGAAAATGAGTTTCTTTCAGTCATATTTGCTTTAGATAAATTCTGTTCATATTTATTGGGCTCTAAAGTAGTTGTTTTTTCTGACCATGCAGCTTTGAGGTACCTCCTAAAGAAGCTAGATGCAAAGCCCAGGCTGATTCGATGGATGCTAATTCTTCAGGAATTTGATATTGAGATAAAGGACAAGAAGGGTTCAGAGAATTTGGTGGCAGACCACATGAGTAGGCTTACTCACACACTAGAGGATGACACCTTGGACCAGGTACCACTTCGGGACACTTTCCCAGATGAGAATCTTTATTCCATCTCAGGTAAGCATCCTTAGTATGCAGATTTAGTTAACTACCATGTTGCCTCTGAAATCCCTGCAAACTTAAATAAACATCAAGTCCAAAAATTAAAGAGTGAGTCAAGATTTTATGTTTGGGATGATCCATACTTATGACGTTGTGTAGTGACCAAGTTATTAGGAGGTGTGTTCCCGATCATGAGTTTGAGTCTTTTTTTCAATTCTGTCATACACTTGCATGTGGTGGACACTTTGGACCCCAATGGACAGCTAGGAAGGTTTTGGACTCTGGATTATATTGGCCTAGCTTATTTCATGATGCACATGTGTTTTGTAAGTCATGCTCTCGTTTCCAACACACTGGGAACATTTCTAGGAGACATGAGATGCCCCAAAAACCCATACTATTCTGTGAGATTTTTGATGTATGGGGCATTGATTTTATGGGTCCTTTTCCTAGTTCCTTTTGTTTTTTGTACATTTTTGTTTCTATTGATTATGTGAGTAAATGGGTGGAGGCTAAGGCCACTAGGACTGATGATTCTCATGTTGTTGTGGACTTTGTCAAAGCACAGATTTTTGCAGGTTTGGAGTACCAAAGGCCATCATTAGTGACCAAGGGACACACTTTTGCAATAGGAATTTTTCTTCCCTCCTTCGAAAGTATGGGGTGACACACAAAACATCAACACCATACCACCCCCAAACAAATGGCTAGGCTGAGGTTTCAAATCGTGAGTTGAAACAAATATTGGAGAAAATCATTCAGCCAAATAGGAAGGATTGGAGTAAGTGCTTGGATGATGCATTGTGGGATTATAATACAGCATACAAGACACCCATTGGTATGTCCCCATTTTGGATTGTTTTTGGGAAAGCATGTCATCTCCCAGTGGAAGTCGAGCATCGGGAATATTGGGCTATAAAGAAATGCAACATGGATTTGGCCCAAGATGGAATTAAAAGGAAGTTGCAAATTCAAGAGATTGAGGAGATTCGACTATCATCATAAGAGATCTCAAGGCTCTATAAGGAAAGATCAAAATCATCTCATGAAAAAATGATCCAACAAAGGGATTTTCATGTGGTAGATAAAGTCGTTCTCTACAGTTCACGACTGAAGCTGATGCCTGGTAAGTTGCGTTCCAGATAGTTAGGTCCTTATATTGTATCTAATGTTTTTCCTTATGGTGTAGTGGAGATCACACAAGAGGAAACTGGAAGGATCTTTATAGTCAATGGGAAATATTTGTAGAGATACATTGAGGGACTTCCAACTGATGCAGTGGATTTTATCACACTGCATGACCCCATCATCACTTGATCACATCAGGTTGTTCCTAACCCTTTCACTTTTATATTATTTTTCCTATTTAAAAATTTTTCATTTCATGTGAATATATCATCTCATGGGTTCACATTGAGGACAATTCAATATTTTAAGTGTGGGGGAGGGAACCTTTTAGTTTAGTAATTTTAATTGTTTTCCTGTTAAAAAAAACAACAAAATTTGTGCGTTTTTCAAATTTTGTGAGTTTATTTTATAATTTTCTGTGTTTTTTTTTGAAACTTTTGAGCTGAAATGATTCTCATCACCATTTTTAAATCCATATCAATGAGTGAAATAATTTATCCCAATAAACTGAGCTTAAATGAATACTGAAATGACTTTGTTTCAAGTTCAAATATTTAGTGATTTGATGAAAAGTACGCTGAATTTTGAATCCAATGCCACATCTCACTGTCTTTATATTTGAAATCACTTTCCTGTGAGGCTTCTAAACCATTATTTTCATATTCTTCACATTCACCTCACTTCTTGAGAGAACCAAACCATACTTGATTTAACCAGAATTTGATTTATTCGTGTCAAAACTTGAGGGTTTGAGGTACTTATGTCTAAATGATTGAGGCATTTGTTTGGTATTAAAGACCCTATTTCATAGAATACATTTTTATAATGTCCTACCTTGAATATTTAATCCTTGTAGCCCTTAGAATCCATGCACAGCCTATTAGGTTAGCCACATTACAAGCCAATTTTCCGTATCCAACCAACTCTTGAAGTGAAATTGCATAATCTGGTTGATCTTAAGTGTGGGGGAAGCTATGTTGTGTTGTGCTACCACATTCTATGAAACTTTGGGTGGAAAATTAAATTCTGAAGAGATGTTTTTGCTACTGAAGAAATTCATTATATTGAAAGTTGTTCCTTTTCTAAAGCTTTCAAGACAAGTGAAGTTGTGCCTTTTCTGGAGCTTCTAATTGAGGTGGAAAGTTGTGCCTATCTGGAGCTTTCAAGAAAATCATGTTTGAGAAGATTGACATTTTTTATGCTGAAATGATGAATGGTGTAAACTTTTCATGAATTTTCATGATGATGGAGCATAATTGATACTATGGGGATTGATGAGAAGACCATATTTAAGTGAAAATTATATTAATGCAATTTTGCTTCAAAAAAAGAGTCAAGTCCTCCTCATTCAGCCTCAGAGTTTTTCACATCTTAATCCTACCAACCGAAAGCCACAGAACTACCCTGAAAAGTCCTCATGATAAACATATATCCTTGACTCACATCGGTTAGCGATGTAGGAATTTATCAAGCCTATGGTGACCCTTATATGAGTTTGGATGAGAAATACATTGCAAAAAAATTGATATTTAAGTGATGAGAGAAAATTCAAGTGAGGTAAGTGTTTTGTGCATGGGAGGATAAATAAAGTGGAAATATATTGAATGATATAAATTAAGAACTTTAAATAATGGTTTTTTATGAGTCATGATATCTTTTGTTTCTTGGTGTGTAATTGTTTGATCTCAAGGATATGTGTTTTAAAATTGGTTTTGATTTGATATTAATGTTTACTTGATATGAGGTTTTGCTCAGGAGTGCAAAAGGGTAAGTGTGGGGGAGTTGATAAAACACTATTTTATTGAATATTTTATAGATAATAAATGATATAATTTCCTCACATTGTGTTAAATATGTTTAATTAGAAAGTATTTGGGATTAGATCATTCATTTGAATATTTGATGAAAATTCCAGTTTTACCCTTTATAGTTCACTGTAGTATTTCGAAGCTAAATATTTTTATATTTATTATTTTAATTTGAAATTTTGTAACAGTGTTCCTGCCATAATTATATACATCTGTTATTCATGACACTAAAGCTAAAGAGTGCATTTGGTTGTTGAAAATGGGCCATGAAATCAAAGTTGGGCTGGACTCTCCAGAATGGAGAATCTTATGTATTTCGGCCATAACTCCTTCATATGCGTCTGGATTAAGCCCAAATATTTAGAGGACATAGAGAACCTATATTATCACATATTATCCTTCTGGAAATCTGGCCAATTCACGTGTTTTGTAGTCAAATGGTCGGTGCAATTTTCATTAAAATATTTGGTCGAATTTCCACATTCACACTTGAAACCACTTGTAACCTCTCCTCCCCTCCCCTCTATAAATTAGAGTTTTTATCATTTGGAGGGTTTGGGAAGTGCATTGGGAAGTTGAGGGAAGATTATAAGTGGATCCACTCCAATTATCCAACCACTTCAATAAGGGTATCTCTTGAAGAAAGGATCCCTTCGACGAAGCCTTCTTCTTCTCCTTCATGTTGTAATGATTTTGTTTATGTAATAAACTTATTTGTTCTTCTTTTATTTCTTCTCTTTTATTATGTTTTGTTTAAATTTCTTCTTCTCTTAATATTCCTATTTGGTCTGGAATTCTTGAGTAGAAGAGTTATTGGTTTATACCCATTTTAAACCTTTTCACATGCAAAGCGCTTCTACGATGATTACGCCACCCATGGATGAGTAGTTCTTTTTAGTAATTGATCGACCTCTATCCTTTTTCATTCATTTATTTTAAATCAATGAGATACTGTAATTCACATAATATGATCCATGAATTGTGTTTTTAAATTAAAAGAAACTAAGCAAGCAATTGAACAATTAATACAAAACACGCGAGGTCGAGATTTTGTGTAAATTGAGAGAGCGCGATCTTAATCGGTAATACAAGACCACACGGGATAAATTTGTAGAGTTCAAATATAATAAATAAACACAATTAATCCTCATTTATTGAATGTATATGTGCTCTAATTAACCACTTACCATAATCTATCCTTATAACAACAATCAAAGCAGGGTGCTGCGATTGCGTGTTCTGAAGCTAGCCTATGGTTTAAGTAATTTCATCTTTGTGGTTAAGTTAACTCTCGTAGGGTTCGAGGGATAACAAATTAGGGGATCATAATTAAGTGGATATTAATTTAAATGATAATGATTAATAAATTATTGAATATGTAGAGTTATATCTATTATGCCTCTTAAAATATATTTCTAAAAAAACATCTTTTTGTTGTGTCATTTCAATCGAAATTCATTTCAAAACTAAAAACAAAAAAAATATACAATATTCTTCCAGAAAAATTATTCTAGATTCATAAACTATAACAAACCCCAATCCTTTAAATTAGTGTTTTTATTCTATTATATTTTATTTTTTTTATAATACCTTTAATAAGTTGTTAAATTCACTTCCTCCTTTGAGAGACGACCTTGGTCAGCCACTCTCCTGCACCTAAGTACCCCAAAATCACACTAATCATTTGAGGGCACCCACGACAGTTCTCTATCAAGGGGAAATTTTGAGATTTAATTTTAAAAAAAATATTTTGTGTAGAGTTCTTAATGGTTTTGGGAAGGCTACAATAGGTTCTACATCTAATTTTGAGTGTCTGAAATGTTGTCTTAGATTATGACTGACTGAATAAATCAAGAGGGGTTTAAATTGAGTTCTTAAAATATTATTTTAAATATAAACCAACCTATTCAAAGTATGCACTTCTAATTTTCTTTATTAATAATATAAGCAGCAGAAATGTAGAACATTAATAAAGGAAAATTGAACACAAAGGTTTATAGTATTTCATGGAACATAAATACCCTAGTCTATTCCACCAATGTTCTACTCCATGAGATTAGTTATTTTCACTAAACAACTCTTTCATTGGGGGCTCAGAACTGAGTACAAGATGTTTTCACTTAATAAAAATGTTTTAGAGATTTCAACTAGTATATCCCTTTAAAATACCTATCCTCGATCTTGACCACACTCATACACAGAGTGAAAATATAGTATAAAAGATACAGGGTTTGAGAAATGTATACAGAACATAGTTTTAAGCAACCACTAACAGTAGAAGAATATTCTTCCTGGGAAAAGATAAACTTTAAATGTAGCTGGGGGTGATATTTAGTGCAAGTATTGAGAAAGTTAAGCTTGGCACTTAACTTATGTATTTTCCATATATGCATATCTTTAGTGTTAGACAAGGAAATCTTATTTCGTTCTTTTCCTTCTTTGTTCCACGCACACAAGTATGTATATATGTAAATGTTGTTGGAAATTGTTCCTTATATAATCTATTTTGAAAATAGTTCTAATCGTTGAAATGATCTATATGGTGATTCTGATAAGATAGGATAATAATATCATGTATTTGCTTCTTCCTAATATGGAATTTCTATTGAGACCACAATGTCAAAGTTTTTCTTTTTTCTCTCTGAATTTTGTTATATGTGGTAAACCTTGAGAAAACCGATCTTTCCTTGAATTGATATTCTTCTTTTGATGTACTCAAAAGTTATGAACTAACTTATAATGAGATTATCAAGGATAATTATGAAAATATGTACTAACAGATCTTTGAAGGATATCAATTGATCATATGGTTCACCATCGAATATATTTTTCATAAGATAAAGAAATTTGTCTTCGTAAGATAATCAGTCTTTGTCATATCAAAATATGATTTTTTGGATAAATTGTTACTAACAAGACATTTAATTTTATTCAATAATCTTCTTACTATGAATATTCCTCAAAGGAAAAAATTCCTTTCATATTTTTATTTCTAACTTAAAATTTCTCTTGAGTGACTTAGATAGAGATCGTAAGATAAAATATTATGTTGTCATTTATGTTTCTTAGTAACTAAAAATGCTTCTTGTACTTTGTAAGATAATATTATTGCATAAGATAAATAATTGAGCACACATCATAAGATGAATACATTCTGAAACACTTAACAAACTTGTCAGAATAGGAGTAGGGATTTTGTGAATCATCAAAACACATCGAGTATAGATGTATTGGAATAACACACTTTACAATAATCTCCCCCATTTTTATGATCACAAAACCCACGCAATGGAAAAACAAATATTTCTGAAATTTGATTTAAAATTATTTTTATGGGATATCTTTTTATTTTCTTCTAAAAAAATAGTTTCCTTTCAGATAAGAAATAATTTTTTAATACAAGTGACATTTTGTATTTTCCTTTTCTTCTCCCCATTTTTGTGATATCAAAAAGAAGTGTAAGAAGGAAAACATTATCTATTGCATATAGATTATGTTTAATAATCATAGGTTTGGCAGAAATACTATTTCATACTGAAAAATTGAAATATTGAAATAGGAAAGTAAATGTTTAAATTCTACAAACATGATATTACAAAAAAAATTAATGATGAGAAACATCACATAAAAATATATAAGAAGTTAAGGTAAGTTAAAATAATATAATAAAAATTTACTGAAAAGGTTGGTGCAAATCAATACAGATGTATAAAAGTGATGAAAATGTTTAAAATTCCATAAAAGCATTAGAATAATTCAAATGTTTTTGAAAGTTCCAACCACTGGGAAAATAACTTCTTGAGGAATTAGTGTCAAATAGTCTACTAGAAATAGCTTTTAGGATGTAGTTTCTTGAATAAGAGGGGTTATTTTTGAGATAATGAAGACAATAGAAGAGGAGCATTAGCTATTGTACCAACAACATCTTCTAACATCAGTGAGGAAGCTCCAGGACCCATAAATTATTCAAGAGAAACCCTAACTGGTGTTGATTTAATGTTATGAGAAACTAGATATTCTCTCTCCATATCATAGTTATTTTCATGTGTAAGGGGTATTTTAAATAGATTTTCAAGGAAAGAAGAAGATTTATCTATCTCAAACCTTTGGTGTTCCTAGGATTGATCTATTGATGGATCAAAGATTTCCTCTAGGCGCTGAGAGGTATACTGATATCTATTGGGGATTTGGGGTCCTGACAGCCTTCTTCCATGAATTAGAAAGAGTGCATCCGCACACACATTAATTCTTCTCACTAAGTAATTTTTTCAGAAGTATAAAATTCTTATAAATCCATTCCACATTGTTTGAGAGAAACTTCAAAAAAAATTGGAGGTCTCATTTCTTTACACAACTATAGATTAGGTTCTTCAAAAATTCTCCTTCATTATCTGACATTAGAATGACAAATAAAATTTATTTTTCTTTAGATGGATTTTCTCTATATGAGGATTCGACAAAAGCATAAATCTCAACTTCATCATCATCTGAAAAGATATGCTTCACTTTTTCCATGAATACTTCATGAAGATCATCAATATTCTTTTCAATCATACCACATCTATTGGTAAAGGTTCCAGCTACCTATCCTAGAAGATTAACAACAAAACTTATGTCATTATTCAATTGTAACAAACTTTATTGAGATTCTATAATCTATTTACTAGGAATAAAACTTAACAATTTTGTTAATTTATCAACACTGCCAATAGATTATTTTCTCTTAACTTGAAATCTTCAAACATCATCAATAATGGATTTTTGAAAACCTTAACACACGTTTATTATCAAAACATCACACTGAAGTGAATCTATAGTTGTAGTGAAATATTCAACATCTTATTATGGTTTCAAGAGTCTTGATGAAACTTCAAATTCTAAACTCAAGAATTTTTACGAGGTATTTATAATATAGTTGTTTCAGCTTCCTATCTTTCTTTATTTGAACTTCCTTAAGGAATAAGGGAATACCTTTCCTGATAAACTTCTGTAATTTTTCCTTGAGAATATTGATTTTTGGAAACATTGGGTACAACAACCTCATATCATGATTCTTGAAAATATATTTTCCGGGCTCTAGATTCATCTACTATTTCTATTTCTTGAGAGTGAGAGTGAGCTAACAAAAGGTATAGTCATGTACTTATTTATATTATCCTATCTTGACCAACAAAAAACATTCAGGTGATATTTTTTGTTATACTTTAGTTATTATTTTCAATGGGAAAAGAGGAAGGAGTGTTAGGGTTATCTTGATGAACATCTTGAGGACTTATAGGAATACCAATATTAATTCTCCTTCTCAAACTAAGAGATTATTCTTTATCATCAAGGTTTTTTCTTGTCTAATATCTATGAGATGATCCTTCAACTACTATAGGAGTTTTATCAAAACTAGAATTCTCCCCTTGAACTTGATGAGGGTAAATTTCAGGCATCAAACTATAGGGAATCATATTTTTCTTAGAGAAATCCCAAAGTAATCCAGCTTTTCCAAAAAAACACTTAGATTAAGAGTTATCAAACCATGACACTGAGTTTTATAATTATCATCCAAGATAAATCTAGCATATAGAAAGATTAGTGTAAGGATTCAACCATAAGGATAAATTTTAAGGGACTTATTATCAACATGGAACATATATATCAAGATATATCTGGCTATGTTGATAGGTTTTTGAAGAATAAATAGATAAATCAAAGAGACATCTTTAAAAATATTTTTTTCAAACTCAATATTTCTCTGGGAAACTCTAGACTAAATGAACTTCACCATCATCTTCCTTTCGGGTTAAAGGGTCTTTACTTGATTCTTATCCACCACAATATTTCCAAAGAGAGACTTCATGATTTCCATAGGTGTACCACCATCTATGGAAGATAGATAGTGTAAAATAAATGATAACATTCATGAGGGACTTTCAATATTTCAGAAATCTTGACTGATGTTTGGGATAGCTCTTTCGCATTGATTGTTGCAATGAATATGTCCTCATATTTATCGAAGAGAAAAGTTTCAAACTCATAGAACTCATGAGATTATTTCTTAAAAACCGCAGGGTTTCACAATGCATCAAAAATGTATTCCAATTGTTGATGATTTATAACCTTTTTCAACAGAATATTGGTTATATCCAACAACTTTAAATCAATGTCTCTACCACTCAATGCTTTCCTTGATATCTTGTAACGACCCGAAATTTTGAATAAATCTTGTTTCCTAATTTTGTGTGTTATTTTATTTTTATACTCAACAAAAATGTTTCATTTGATAACATGAGTATAATTAAAATGAGACCGTTGGGTTTTGACTGTTATATGACCATTGGTCAATATGACTGCTGGAAACTAAACGTTTTGATTATTGTCTCTAAATACAAGTAATATTGGTTAATTAATATAGAAAGAATATTTGATGGCCTCACCCAGTAGTCTTGGACCGATCAAAGCCCATCTAACAAAACTTGGGAAGGAGGTAGCATCACTGGGATTTGCTCTGGACCAAACCCAAGTTGAACTTCATCGTGTGAAGCTAGAACGGGATCGCCTTCGCGAGAAGTTCAAACTGATAGAAATTACTACTCGTGCGATGTTGGTCGAGCCTCCCTCGGATTCTCTCACCTTAGCACACCTTACACTTAGGTCCTATGCTGGTGTGATAAGGGGATATGTAAGGAGACCGTAACTACCTTGTGTAATCCTTTGTTTTAAATAAAAATTGGGATTTCTTCTTATGATGATGTTTATGACTTTTCAAATGTCCGGATAAATATAGTATGCATATTTTTGGTGAATTTTAGAGAAAGGATATTTTAAAAAATGTTTATGTAAACCTTAAATAATTAAAAATGTGTAATGATTTTCAAAAAATGTTCTTCTACATTTACGTTCAGTATGAAATTTAGAGTCTAATAAGATCAACTTAATTTTTGATGAATAGTAAATTATGAATAGTGATTTTATGCTTAGGATTAGTAATGTGACCAAATAGATTAGTAATCTCACTTAAAGAAAGTATTAATATAATCTAGGCACCTTGATTAAGTAATGTGATTCAATAAAATGGTTAAATAACGTTTTCATAAATTATTATTCAAGTATTAGTTTTTTCGGGTGAATAGTGTTTTTTAATTAAAAATTAAATTAAAAATATTTAGAAAATTATTTTTATAAAACGGATTTCATTTTTGAACTCAGAGCATCGATATTATGTTAAGGTAAATTTTGGGGTTTTTTCTGAAAAAAAATGATTTTTTTATGAATAGTGTATATATTTAAAAAATAAATTAAAAATATTTAAAAAAATATTTTTTTAAAATAGAGTTCATTTTTGAAATCAGAGCATTGATATTTGGTTAAGGTGAAATTTTGGGATTTTTCTGAGAAAGTTGAATTTTCAGTGAATAGTAAAAATACAGTTTTAGGGTTTCGGTATGTTTAATGACATAATAACTGTGTCATGATGATTTCATGAGATATTTTATGGGTTGGCCGACCAAAGGTGATTAATTATTGTATTGGGGGACCCATGTGGCCTAACTTCATGGTAAATATCTTGGGAGAGCACATGGTTTTGAGAAACCCACTTATGAGGTGTCCCTTGGCCATTAACGCCTTGTCCCCTCACTTTCCCTATAAATACCAAGCCATTCTCTCATCCTTTGGACTCAAAAATCATTCTCAACGAATTTCTGGTATCCTTACCTCCAAAGTAGTCCTCCAAAGGTTCCCCCAAGCCCTCAAGTTCCAAACCTTTGAGTTTTAAGAGTTACATTTTAAGGTAAGGGATCCGACCCCCTCTCTTTCTTTTCAAGTGATCTCTTTTATGTCATTTCTTTTATGCTCCATGTTCTTATGTTGGAGGATGTTATTTTATATTCATTATACTGTCATTTTTATGTTAACATGATGAGAGACCCCCTATTACTCTCATCATTTCATTCTATGAAAGTTTAAGTGGCGCCGTTAGGCTGCCGAAATTTTTGTAACGGATTCTTTCACCCTTCTCATTTTCAAGTTCTATTTTCTTGTTAAGTCTTTCAAGTTCTTTTTTATTATTTTGGGGTATGATATCTATATCTATCATACTGATATTTTATTATAATATGATGAGATACCCCATTTGATCTCTTCAATTCAGTATTTTGAAGTTTTAAGTGGCGCCGTTAGGCTGCCGAATTTTTAAGTGGTTCTTTCACCCTTCTTGTTTTGAAGTTCTACTTTCATGTCAAGTATTTCAAGTTACTTTTTATTATGTTGTGTTATGATATCAATATATATCATACTGATATTTTATGATCATATTATGAGAGACCCCAATTTATCTCTTCAATTTAGTATTTTGAAGTTTTAAGCGGCGCCGTTAGGCTACCGAATTTTTAAGTGGTTCTTTCACCCTTCTCATTTTGAAGTTCTACTTTCATGTCAAGTATTTCAAGTTCCTTTTTATTATGTTGGGGTATGATCTCTATATAAATCATACTGAACTCTTATTTTCATATGATGAGAGACCCTATTTAATCTCTTCAATTCAGTATTTTGAAGTTTTAAGTGGCGTCGTTAGGCTGCCGAATTTTTAAGGGATTCGTTCACCTTTCTCATTTTTCAAAGTTCTACTTTCATGTAAAGTATTTAAAGTTACTTTTTATTATGTTGTGGTATGATATCTATATATATCATAATGATATTTTATTTTTCATATGATGAGATACCCTATTTGATCTCGTCAATTCATTTTTTTGAAGTTTAAGTGATGTCGTTAGGCTGCCGAATTTTCATAAGAGAAATCTTTTTTTTGTCTTCCTTTCATGTTCTTCATTTCATATGGTACATATTTAAAATTTCATTACCATGTTCATATATCATTCATATTATGTCCCTCTACTGTTTTTATGGGTCATTTATGAATGTTTGACCCATGTCCCCTCTCTTTTCAATGTTTTCTAAAACTCTGAAACATAGCCGTTATGCTGCAGAATTTTCGTCTCAAAATGCCTCTCTCTTTTCTCAAAATTATTTTATGTTATAAAGTGAATACTAAAAGCTCTTATTTATATAGTTGTATTCAAATATATATCAAAATATTTTATTTTAAATTCTGGGATTTACATACATGAAACCCGCTCTCCCCTTTCGTGGGTTTAAAGTGATGTAAATATCATGTCTTTAAAGCAGTTTTTAAAAAGTTATGATTATGAAATGAAACCCATTTATTTTATGCTATATGGGTTATTTATGAAATGTTTTATGATGATATATGTGTCTCACATGATAATAAAGTCAAATTTAAGGGTGCTCTCTGATAGCGCTCCAATGCATTGGGTAATGTTGTAACCACTAGAGATTACAATTTTCACGATATCTTGGTGAATAACCTTGGTATTTTTCAAATGACACCTTGGGGATGGACCTTGGTGATATGTTCATGATTGACTATGTTAAATGATGTAGCCACATCTTAAAGTTATGAAAAATGTTATTTTTATTATGATATTCCACATGATTTCTTTCTCATGCCTTAAAGTTCTTTTTCATGACATAGTTGATGTATCTCAAGTTCACATGTTAAATGTTTCTCTTGTTCCCTTACTAGGCCTTCTACTCACCCTTTCTTTTGATGTATGTCCCCAGGTTATGAGATGCAGTAATGAACCTAGGATGAACTTAAGGAGAAGCCTTTCAAGTATTTAAGAAGAATTTTTTATGTTGTTTTCATGTATTATGTTCCTGGTTTCCAAGACACTAAACCTTAAAGATCCTCAGTTTTTTGTAATGTAATGAAAGTTTATGTTATAAAAAGGTGGGATTCTATAGTTGGTATCAAAGGATTGTTTAGTTATTTGTGGAAATTAGGATATGAAAACTTTAGGAAGAAGCCTATAGAAAAGTTTATATATAGGAAATCTTCCTGGTATTGTGGTGAGTATTGGGTAATGGGTTTCCAAGAAAATACATCCCTGTCTGGATACGAGTAGGTAGAGGTGGCTCTGGAACAGATGTACATAGGGGTAAAACCCGAAAACACTACTTTGAGCTAGACTCAAACAGGAACTGGTACACGAAAACGGGCCTTTCTTCACTCTTGGTTACAACACTCCCAGCTGATATGATTTGGTAAATTCATAAGCTTAGTATGAACCATTGTTAAAGGAACAAAGATAAAATAAAATAAAGATTCGCATAAGAATATATGATCATGGATAACCTAGATGGGAACCTAGGGGATCACAAGTTAGGGTATACTATTCTTCTACAAGTTATCCTTATATGCTTTAAGTTACTTTTCATGATTATTGGCTAAGTATTTAAGCCCCTAATTATACTTTCTCTTCTTAGTTAATGTGGGAAATGGAATAACATGTCCCAACAACCAATGTGATAGGAAATGCGATGATTGTCATATTAATATGACAAAGATGATTAGGGGATTAAAATATGATTATTATTTTGGAAGACGTTCACTATTTTGGGGACCCTATATGATCGAGGTAAATAGATTACTACGGTATTTTCATTGAGGAGTAAGGTTGACTTATATTTTGAAGAATTGATGAATTTAAGATGGACTTATAGTAATTTAGGTTACTTATGGGAATGATTAACCTATCTTGGGTAAAATATGTTTAGGTTAGCTAATTTTATTATAATATGTTAGGAGTGGTTGATGTTATTTGGAGATGAACAATGAAGTTTATTTTTGGAAGACTATGTTATCAAATCCTTCTTGTATTTGGGTTTCAATCTTAGTTTGGTTTATTTTGAGAAATTTTAAGGACCGTTATTTATGGAATGGTCTATGATGAACTTTGATTAGTACCATGGAACTTTGAAGATTTAAAAGTAGTTTCCATTCCTATGGGATTCTTTCTTTTTAAAGAGTTGTTTTACCTTAACCTTTCTGTTTTTGGGATAATGCTTAAAGTTAGAAGAAATAGATAGTTAATCTTTTGTGGATTATGTGATTCTCTAGAAGATGATTCTTGTGTTTTGATGAGACCAAGTAGTTTTGAATGCTCATCGTTTGGAGAAAAGATTAGTTTTGGTAGAAACTTATTAAAGGATGAAACTCTACATGATGGTAGGTATATTTCCTTATATTTTTGTTCTATGTAGTAAATGAATTTTTTAAAATTATGAAAAGAAACGTAAAACAAAAATGTTGTTGGTTTACGTTTCCTACTAGGTAATCAAAGACCGTTTACACACATCATAAGTTTGGGATTTTATCATGGTAAACTTTCTCCTAATCATGTTTTTTATCACTCTCCCCCAGAACTTGACCCTTTGTTTTTCTTCCATATCCATGTTTTCCTCCATGGAATCCTAGTATGGGTTAACTCGGGTGACCTTTGTACTTACCTTTCCATCTTTTAAAGTAATAGTGTTACTGAATCCTTTTCTGATGTGGTACTTTCAATGAAATTTCAAAACCCAATTTTAAAAATTGCGAGGACGCAATTTCTTAAGGGGGGAAGATTGTAACGACCCGAAATTTTGAATAAATCTTGTTTCCTAATTTTGTGTGTTATTTTATTTTTATACTCAAGAAAAATGTTTCATTTGATAACATGAGTATAATTAAAATGAGACCATTGGGATTTGACTGTTATATGACCATTGGTCAATATGACCGCTGGAAACTAAACGTTTTGATTATTGTCTCTAAAAACAAGTAATCTTGGTTAATTAATATAGAAAGAAGATTCGATGTCCTCACCCAGTAGTCTTGGACTGATCGAAGCTCATCTAACAGAACTTGGGAAGGAGGTAGCACCACTGGGCTTTACTCTGGACCAAACCCAAGCTGAACTTCATCGTGTGAAGCTAGAACGGGATCGCCTTCGCGAGAATTTCAAACTGATATAAATTAATACTCGTGCGATGTTGGCCGAGCCTCCCTCGGATTCTCTCACCTTAGCACACCTTACACTTAGGTCCTATGTTGGTGTGATAAGAGGCTATGTAAGGAGACTGTAACTACCTTGTGTAATCCTTTGTTTTAAATAAAAATTGGGATTTCTTCTTATGATGATGTTTATGACTTTTCAAATGTCCGGATAAATATAGTATACATATTTTTGGTGAATTTTAGAGAAAAGATATTTTTAAAAAAATTTATGTAAACCATAAATAATTAACAATGTTTAATGATTTTCAAAAAATGGTCTTCTACAATTATGTTCAGTATGAAGTTTAGAGTCTAATAAGATCAACTTAATTTTTGATGAATAGTAAATTATGAATAGTTATTTTATGCTTAGGGTTAGTAATGTGACCAAATGGATTAGTAATCTCACTTAAAGAAAGTATTAATATAATCTAGGCACCTTGATTAAGTAATGTAATTCAATAAAATAGTTAAATAACGGTTTCATAAATTATTATTCAAGTATTAGTTTTTTCAGGTGAATAGTGTTTTTTAATTAAAAATTAAATTAAAAATATTTAGAAAATTATTTTTATAAAATGGATTTCATTTTTGAACTCAGAGCATTGATATTATGTTAAGGTAAATTTTGGGGTTTTTTCTGAAAAAAATGAATTTTCGATGAATAGTGTATTTATTTAAAAAATAAATTAAAAATATTTAGAAAATTATTTTTATAAAATGGAGTTCATTTTTGAAATCATAGCATTGATATTTGGTTAAGGTGAAATTTTGGGATTTTTCTGAGAAAGTTGAATTTTCAATGAATAGTAAAAATACAGTTTTAGGGTTTCGGTATGTTTAATGACATCATAACTGTGTCATGATGATTTCATGAGATATTTTATGGGTTGGCCGACCAAAGGTGATGAATTATTGTATTGGGGGCCCCATTTGTCCTAAATTCATGGGAAATATCTTGGGAGAGCACATGGTTTTGAGAAACCCACTTATGAGGTGTCCCTTGGCCATTAATGCCTTGTCCCCTCACTTTCCCTATAAATAACAAGCCATTCTCTCATCCTTTGGACTCCAAAATCATTCTCAACGAATTTATGGTCTCCTTACTTCCCAAGGAGTCCTCCCAAGATGCCCCCAAGCCCTCAAGGTCCAAACCTTTGAGTTTTAAGAGTTACGTTTTAAGGTAAGGGATCTGACCCCCTCTCTTTCTTTTCAAGTGATCTCTTTTATGTCATTTCTTTTATGATCCATGTTATTATGTTTGAGGATGTTCTTTTATATTCATTATACTGTCCTTTTTATGTTCACATGATGAGAGACCCCCTCTTACTATAATCATTTAATTTTATGAAATTTTAAGTGGCGTCGTTAGGCTGCCGAAAGTTTTGTAACGGATTCTTTCACCCTTCTCATTTTCAAGTTATATTTTCTTGTCAAGTCTTTCAAGTTCCTTTTTATTATGTTAGGGTATTATCTATATATATATATATCATACTGATATTTTATTATCATATGATTATAGACCCCATTTGATCTCTTCAATTCATTATTTTGAAGTTTTAAGTGGCGTCGTTAGGCTGCTGAATTTTTAAGTGGTTCTTTCACCCTTCTCATTTTGAAGTTCTACTTTCATGTCAAGTATTTCAAGTTCGTTTTTATTATGTTGGGGTATGATCACTATATCTATCATACTGATATTTTAGGATCATATGATGAGAGACCCCAATTGATCTCTTCAATTCAGTATTTTTAAGTTTTAAGTGGCGTCGTTAGGCTGCCGAATTTTTAAGTGGTTCTTTCACCCTTCTCGTTTTGAAGTTCTACTTTCATTTCAAGTCTTTCAAGTTCCTTTTTATTATGTTGGGTTATTATCTCTATATCTATCATACTAAACACTTATGTTCATATTATGAGAGACCCTATTTTATCTCTTCAATTCAGTATTTTGAAGTTTTAAGTGGCGCCGTTAGGCTGCCGAATTTTTAAGGGATTCGTTCACATTTCTCATTTTTCAAAGTTCTACTTTCATGTCAAGTTTTTAAAGTTAATTTTTATTATGTTGGGGTATGATCTATATATCTATCATACTGATCTTTTATTTTCATATGATGAGAGACCCTATTTGATCTCGTCAATTCATTTTTTTGAAGTTTAAGTGATGTCGTTAGGCTACCGAATTTTCATAAGAGAAATCTTATTTTTTTTCTTCCTTTCATGTTCTTCATTTCATATGGTAAATCATTAAAATTTCATTAACATGTTCATATATCCTTCATATTCTGTGCCTCTACTATTTTTATGGGTCATTTATGAATGTTTGACCCATGTCCTTTCTCTTTTCAATGTTTTCTAAAACTCCGAAACATAGACGTTATGCTGCAGAATTTTCGTCTCAAAATGCCTCTCTCTTTTCTCAAAATTATTTTATGTTATAAAGTTAATACTAAAAGATCTTATTTCTATAGGTGTATTCAAATATATATCAAAATTTTCTATTTTAAATTCTGGTATTTACATACATGAGACCCGCTCTCCCCTTCCGTGGGTTTAAAGTGATGTAAAGATCATGTCTTTAAAGCAGTTTTTAAAACATTATGATTATGAAATGAAACCCATTTATTTTATGCTATATGGGTTATTTATGAAATGTTTGATGATGATATATGTGTCTCACATGATAATAAAGGAAAATTTAAGGGTGCGCCCTGATAGCGCTCCAATGCATTTGGTAATGATGTAACCACTAGAGATTACAATTTTCACTATATCTTGGTGAATAGCCTTGGTAATTTTCAAATGACACCTTGGGGATGGACATTGGTGATATGTTCATGATTTTCTATGTTAAATGATGTAGCCACATCTTAAAGTTATGAAAAATGTTATTTTTATTATGATATGCCACATGATTTCTTTCTCATGCCTTAAAGTTTTTTTCATGACATAGTTGATGTATCTCAAGTTCAAATGTTAAATGTTTCTCTTATTCCCTTACTGGGCCTTCTGCTCACCCTTTCTTTTGATGTATGTCCCCAGGTTATGAGATGCAGTAATGAACCTATGATAAACTTAAGGATAATACTTTCAAGTGTTTAAGAAGAATGTTTTATGTTGTTTTCATGTATTATGTTCCTGGTTTCGAAGACACTAAACCTTAAAGATCCTCAGTTTTGTGTAATGTAATGAAAGTTTATGTTATAAAAAGGTGGGATGCTATATATCTTTTGTCATTTCATACTACTGGATGAACCACCATCATCTCCTTTGTTTTGACCATTTTCAAAAGGTTTAGTGATTGGAAGGTTGAGAGGTCCAGGGTAGACGGGGTTCAAGCAAAGTGAAAGAGGGGTTCAAAGGGATTGAGAGTCCTTTTGCGTGTAGATTTGATGCTCAATATCATTTTTTATTTGTTCGTGAGAAATTAGGGTTTTTCCAGTAATGTCAGAGTAATTATTTCTAAATATAGGTGATGCAGCATAGGGGATATGACTATTACTCAAAACGGTGGTGCAAAGAGATATTTAAATAATTTGAACAACATACTTACTATAAAAGTTATATAAAATAAAAGAAAATATTTCTTCATAAAATTAAACATACCTAATTAATATTTAATAAACTCAAATCTATCAGCAGACAAGGGTTTAGTAATGATATCTTCTATTTTTTTCTATAAAAAAATTATAAAGATATATCACATTTTTGTGCATGATCTATTAAGAAATGATGTCTTAAGTATATATGCTTTGTTCTTGAATGGTTTATCAATTTTTTTGAGATGTTGATAGAACTAGTGTTATCAAATATGATTTGAACATGATTAATATTAAATCCATAATCCATTAAGGTGTGTTTCATCTACAACACATGTGAACAACAACTTCCAATAGCAATATATTCAGCTTCAGTAGTTGATAGTGCCATGGAATGTTGCTTTTTTACTTGACCATGATATGAGAGATTTTCCAAGAAAATGATAGGTTCATGAGGTGATTTTTCTATCTAGTCTGCATCTAGAAAATTCAACATCTGAGTATGGAATTAAAGGTTCCTTTTAAATATATTAAAATTATTTTTATAGCATTTAAATGTGATTCTTTTGGATTAGATTAAAATATTTCAAAAAGGCATACTAAAAAAATAATGTCTAGTCTACCTGCAGTAAGGTATAACAAAATTCCAATCATTCCTCTAAACAACTTGTTGTCAACTGGTTTTCCAGTTTCATCTGAATCAAGTTTGATGTTGGATCTCATAGGATTTGATTAAGTATTATTGTTTTCAATTTAAAACTTATTAAGTAAGTCAAGTATGTATTTTATTTGATTTAAAATATTTCCAAAATCTTTTTCATAAACATGAAATCGAATAAAATATTTTATTTCTCCCATCTTGGTCATTTCAATTATTTTTTCATAAGTTTTGAAAAATAATTTCAAGGATTTTGATTATTTGAACTAAAAATGATATCATATACATATATTTGAACTAGGAAAATATTAGAAAAACATGTTTTTTAAAATAGGGTAGCATCTTCTATTCCTACAGTAAAACCATTTGAAAGAATAAAAGAGATTAATATTTCATACCATGCCCTTGGATCTTGTTTAATTCCATATATATATATGGTAAGTTTAAAAACATAATTTTAAAAATGATGATCTTCAAAACCAGGAGCTTGTTATCGTAAACTTCCTCTATTAAAAACCCATTTAAAAAATAGATTTTACATCCATATGATATAATTTAAAATTAATATAGAATACATATTCTATAATATTTCTAATAGATTATAATCTAGATATGGGGGAAAAGGTTTTCTCATAATATATTAATTCTTCTTGATTATATCCTTTGGTAACCAATCTTCCTTTATTCCTAGTTATTACACCATGTTCATCTTACTTATTTCTGAAAACCCATTTTTTCCAATTACAGGATGGCTTGGGGGTGTTTTAACTAATTCCCATACTTTATTTCTTTTAAAATGATTTATTTCTTCCTGCATTGCTAAAAAAATCATCTAATAATTATTCTTCTCTAGATTTTGGTTCTAATTGGGATATAAAGGTAAATAATTCTACTAGATTCCCTAAATTTTTATCTAGTTCTTACTGCTTTTCCTAGGTGTCCTATAATGACTTATAAATGATGGTATTTCAGGTTTATAGGTATTATAGGCAACACACTTTTTGGTTTTCTAGTTTATTCCCTTATCAGATTTGATTTAAAGTAATCAAGTTCCAAATAATCATCCCTGTTGTCATGAAAGAAAGGTTTAGGTCTCATATTTTTGACTGGATCATTCTGATCATTAATTTGAATCATTTTGTGACCAAAAGGATAACTTTCATCAAATTTCACATAAGTTGATTCTTTAATAATCCTTGAAATTTTATTGAAAACTCTATAAGATTTAGAAATTGTAGAGTGACCTAGGAAGTTACATTAATCATCCTTTGGATCTAAATTTATAAGATTATCCTTGGTGTTTAAGATGTAAACCTTGCATCCAAATACCTTGAAATATCTTACCTTTTTTTCTACTATTCCACAACTCATAGGTTGTTTTCTTTAAAATAGGTCTTATGAGTATTCTATAAATGATATAACATGTTGTGTTAACAGATTTAGCCCAAAAAATGTGTGGGAATATTATATTCACATAGCATAGTTCTGAAAATTTCTTACATAGGCCTATTTCTTCTTTAGACAACACCATTCTATTGAGGCATCCTGGGGGCATAGAATGTATGTTTAATTCCTTTCTTAGAGTAGTAATCATTAAATTCATGATTCTAAAACTCACCTCCATGATCACTTCTTAAAGACCTAATTTTGACATCCTTTTCATTTTGTAAAAGTTTACAAAAATAAATAAATACATAACAAGATTAACTTTTAAGTCTTAAAAAGTAAACCCATGTAAATCTCAAAAAATATTTAACTAATATATAAAAGAACTTACCAGTGAGACTTTCAGTTCTAGTTGTTCTGAACAAATCCATCTGTATAAGTTCAAGAGGTCCAGAAGTAGAAACTTATTTAATTAACTTGAAAGACGACTTGTGTTGCATTCCCATTTGGAATGCATTATAGAATTTATTTTTGTTCAACATAAGATCTAGTAAGTCAGAATTAAAACTATTTTTAGACAATTTTCTCAACGAATGAACATTGTAGTGTCAAGCCTTTGATGTCAAATCTATGATTCATCAACTTAGGCATTTAAACAATTTACATTTTGTTTATATAATGAATTAATATTTAATGTGTAAAAATTGTATGTTCGGGGTGATTTAAATTTAAGACATTTATCCTTAAAAACTAATATTGCATTATTTAAAAAATAAATAGAATAACCATCAAAACAAAGTTGAAAATTACTTATCAGGTTGTGCTTCAATCATTCAACATAAAGTACTTCGTTGATAAGGATAGAATGAGGATTTCCAACTGATCCAGTACCAAATATGTCTCCTTTTGAATTATCTCCAAACATGAAATACCCACCATCTAATTTGGATAAATAATGAAAATTGGAATATTATCCACTCATATGTCTTGAAAAACCACTATCCATGAACCATTTTTCATTATTGTTCATGTGGCTAGTTTCTGCATATAATTATTCCACAAATCATATATTGGCCTTTAGATTTGTAGCTTTAGCTTCTAATTCTGATGATCTGAATTTTCTATAATTTTCAGAAGCACTTAATCTATCCTTCATAGCTTTCTTTGACTTATTATATCTAGTATTCTTAATGTATTTATTTCTATCTTATTTTTTTCTTTGATTATCGAATAGTAATACTTGATGTTTCCTAACTTTTTTGCATTCATAACATCTCAAATATTTATATTTATTACCAAGATTTTTGTTCTTATTGAAAGGTTTTTTGAATCCTGCTCTTTTATCATATAACTTTTTGAACTTTCATGCAAATTGAGAAAGCTCATCACTTGATTAAATTTTGTTTGATTAGTCCTCCTCCTCGGATTCTTTATATTTTTTTTATTTCTTCTCTTTTTTAAATCTTTGGAAGTAAACACTTTCAAGGCAGATTTATCTTTTTGATTATTTTAGTTTCCATATCAACTTCATACATCATAAGAGTTTCAATAATATCTTTAATCTTTAAATCATTTCCTCTTTATATTTTATGATATCATTATAGAATTCTCTCCACATTGATGGAAATACTCTAAGAACATTTAATTCTTGTTTAGGATCAATGATAGGTGTTCCTATAGTAGAAATGTTATTCAGGATATTAGTTAGTCTCCCATTCATTTGAGTAATACTCTATCATTCATCCATTTTTAAAGTATCAAATTTGAGCTTAGTTGTATCATATCTAAGAGATTTTACATTTTCAGTACCTTCATATAATACTTATATAGTATCCCACATTTTATGAGTTTTTTAACATTGAGAGAATCGGTTAAACTCATCTGGTCCTAACCCACAGATGATATCATTCATAGCATTGGAATTTAGATCATAGTTTTCTTCTATCATAGCTTCCAAAGTTTCAGTTTCAATCTTAGGAATTACATAGGGTTTAACTAATTTGAGATATACATTCAAACCAAGATTCTTTAGATAAAGAACCATGTGTGATTTCCAGCATATATAGTTCTCACTATTGAAGTACGAATCTCTATCCATTGACATACCTTCTCAATTATCATTCATTGAATCCATCAGATGATAGATCTTTGTACTTAAACCATTTATATTTTTGAACTCTAGAGTCACTTTCTCAGATACCAATTTTTTTCCAAGATAATGTCTTACTGAATAACTCAGGAGAGGGTGAATTGAGTTCTTAAAATATTCTTTGAATTACATACCACCCTCTTCAAATTATGCACATCCAAATTTATTTCCTAATAATATATGCAGCAGAAATGTATAATATGCAGAAATGAAAATGAACAAAGAGTTTTATAGTGGTATGGGGAACAAAAAACCCCTAGTCCACTCCACCAATGCTTACTCCATGAGCTTGGTGATTTTTATTAAACATATATTTTACCAGGGGCTCCCAGCAGAGTACAATCATATGTCACTTAATGAAAAGGCCCAAGATATTTCAACTAGGATCTACCTTTACAAGACATATCCTCGATCTTAACCACACTCATAAATAGAGTAAAAATACAGTAGAAAAGATAAAAGGTCTGAGAAATGTTTGGAGCATACAGTTTAAAGTCATAACTGAAAGTAGATGAAGTTTCTTCCTGAGAAAATATAAGCTTCAAGCATAGCTTGGGATGATATTCATTGCAACTGATGAGGAAGGTAATCTTGGCACTTGACGTATGGGTTTTCAATATGTACATATATTTAGTGTTAGATAGGGGAAACCTTATTTAGTTCTCTTAATTCTTTGTTCCACATGCACATGGACGTATATATGTAAATGTTGTTTCCAACTGTTCCTTATATAAGTTATTTTGAACATAGTTCTAATGGTCGAAATGATTTATATGGTGATTCTTGTAAGATAGGATAAGAAGAGAATGTATCTGTTTCTTCCAAATATTAAATTTTTTTTGAGACCATGATGTTAGAGATTTTCTTTTTTATCTCTAAATTTTTCTATATATGGTAAGTCTTATACAGATTGATCTTTCCTCAAATTGATAGTCTTCTTTTGATGTAATCAAAAGGTATGAATAGACTTATCACGAGATTATCAAGGATAATAAGGAAAATATGTAGTAATAGATCCTCTAATGATATTGGTTGATCATATAGTTCACTATCAGATATACTTTTTATAAGATAAATAAATTTTTATTTGTGAGGTAATTTTTCTTTGTCATATCATAAGATAATTTTTTGGCATAAGATAAAGTGTTACTCACACAACATTCAATTTTATTAAATAATATTCTAACTATTAATATCCCTCAAAGTAATAAATTCCTTTCATATTTTCATTTCTAACTTGAATTCTCTCTTCAGTGACATAGATGGAGATCATAAGATAAAATATCACGTTGTTGCTTCTGTTTCTCAATACCTAAAAATGTTCCTTGTACTTTATAAGATAATATTCTTGCGTAAGATAAATACTTGAGCACACATCATAAGATGGATATAATCTGAAACACTTAAAAAACTTGTCAGAATAAGAGTATGGATTTTTTGAATCATCAAAACACATAGAGTGGAGATGTATTAGAATAATACACTTTACAATATGGAAGACCTATGTGTAGTGAAAACCTTGAGACCAATGATGATCATCTTAGATCATTTTCTAGGGTTTTGTATTTAATTGTTTCACTTATTTTTATAGATGTGTACATCAACCTTAGTTATTTTTTTAATGGATTTTATAAAGTCCTTGATTTATATTGGTGTTCTTAAGGTGTTGAAAGAACATAAAGGAGCCCAGTCACAAAATAATGAAGTTGTATTCATTAATATAACATTCCCTCTAAATGATCATGGATAGAAATTTTTGGGAGAAAGTCTGGATGAAGAATTAAAATTTAGAATTGCATGGGTGGAAACCCATGGTCTTTTAAAATCATTGTATTTTTTGTTCTCTTTAAATAAATTTACCTTTTCCCAACTCTGGTTTTGTATAACCCATTATTTTTTTCCCAAGTTTTTTTCTTGATTTTGAGATTTAATGAAAATTCTCTCCCAATTCTTGGTATTATCTTTTTAATACAGTGTTTGTCTCTAATGATAATTTTTTTTACCCTTGTAGGCGCTTTAATGAAGAGGATAAGTGGAGTTTCACTTGTACTGAAGTAGATTCACTTTTCAATTTTTCACCAAGTTTAAAAGAATCAACTATAATGGGAGTAATCTATCTAATTCCCCATTTTTTAAAGGATTTTGTTAACTATTGCATGCTCCTCTGGTACTTGACCTTAAATATGAAATTATGTTTTTAATTTTGATATTTCTTGAAATTAAGTGTGTGGGGGTGTTAATTTTGAGTTGAATTTAAGAAAAAAAAAATTAATTGTTGGGCGTTATGCTTGCTGAAATATAGGAATTTGGAAATCAGTTTAAAATAAATGCTAGAAATTACTTGGCCCCTTGAATTTTTCTTGTTTTGTTAGGAGATTATTATAATTTTTTTATGATTCTTGTTGTTTAATTCATTCTTTAACATGTTGTTTTTTCTAAGATAATTTGAAAATATTTATCTTCTATATATTAAATTAAGCATATGCATTCTAAAGTTTTTTTAGTAATTGATTTTAAATTGTGGAAACATTATGTTTGAACTTTTAGTCTAACCCTTTCACATGTCTTTGAACTACTACATTGAAAAATATTTTTGAGCTAAAACTTTCTTCAATTTTTTATTCCACAATGAAGTTCAACATTAAGGATAATATTTGTTTTTAAGTGTGGAAGAGGGGTATTAAACTTGATAAGTTTTACTTCAATTTTATATAAATCAAAAAACCCTTAAATGTTTTCCAAAATTTTTTTTCATCACGATTCAATTTTCATTTTCATTAGGTGAATTTTTTTCTTAAGATTTAATTTTTTGATTCCACTATGAAGAGTTTAATTTTTATTACTCCACCGAAGGGGCCTTAAATGTCCTAAGTTGTACTTCAATTTTTTTATGCATTAAAAAAACCATTAAAATTTTTCCAATTTTTTTTTCAATATTCTATTTTCATTTTAGGTGGGTGAAAATTTTTCTCAAGATGGAAGTTTATAATTTCACTTTGATGAGATTAATCTCTATTACTCTATAAACTTCATTTAGTTCATCATTTTTCAGCTCTATTAGAGTAACTTTCTTTTAGTAGAATTTTGAGAGTATGTCATACAATTATCATTGACTTTGAACATTTTGATTCATTCTAAACTCGTAAGATATGAATCTAAATGGAATATTGAATAAAAATCCTAATTATGGTTGAACTTCTCATTCTATATTCATTTAATTAATCAATAAGTTAATTATTCCTTATGTTTAATTATTATTCTCAACTATTTATTCGGTTGCACCTATTTAATCTCTATTTAATTACGAGTATCGATTCACCTAGAGGTAAGAGAGGTTTAGAAGCTCTAGTTGGATGAAAATTGAAGAGTGTTTAATTTTTTTCTAGTTGTTCAATGCTAATAATTTTTAGAAAAAGGAAACCTAATTTTTTCTAAATCCATATAATTTTAAGAGGGTAATGACATTTCTTGTTAAAGAGGGTTCAATAAAAAATATTTTGGAAAAAAAATATTTGTGGCACTTTAGTTTTTCATGTTTGTGATTTATTATTTTCCACTGAATTTTAATAATTGATTGCCTAAGGACATAAAATATTTTTGTGTGGGGGAATTTGATATAATATGAAATTGATACTTGTTTATCACATTCACATGTTGTTTTTTATGGTGATTTTTTTCATTTAAAGGATAATTTAATGATAACTATTTTAAAACTGATGGATTTGTGTTGAAAATTTAATTCATTTTACCCTTTTGAAATTGGTGATTTTTTGTGCTTAAATGTTTTACAGTTCTTTGATCTTAATTTTTAGACAATTTTAAGAACTATTTTTATTTTGATCTCGGTGGAATTTTCATTAAAAAAATTTGAGTGATTCAATTTTGAAAATAAAATGTTCAATTTATAATGGTTATATTTTTAAAATATTTCTCGGTTTTCAATTGGAGCAATTCTTAAAATATTTTTATTACAACACATGCAAGGAAACAAACCGGTCTGGGGACTCGACCCCACGACGGATGCCTCAAACCCATAACCCCTGCCACCACAACCGGCTTTGTGAGACAAAAAATTCAGTAGGATCAATTCTTAATTTTGGAGTCTCATGATTCGTGGGGTTTTATTGCTGTTTTTATTTTAATTTTGAATGATTTTTAATTTTTTTAATTACTTATTTTTATGCATAGTATAGAAGTCCTCATTTGATCATTTTTTTTGCAAGGTGCTCATGTAAGAAGCTAACCATATGAATTTTTGCAGATAATTTTTAAAAATGGGTTTTAGAATTTTTTTTACAAAATGGGATAGGGTTGGAAGTATTTTTGGAAATGGGTCTATAGATGTGTGAACCCCGTTCACGCATCCCCGATCCCAGGAAGATGTGTGAACGGGGTTCACTCATCTTTGGTGTGGTGAAAGATGGGTGAACCCCATTCACGCATCCTTTGTGAAGTTGTTGAAGGATGGGTGAAGGGGGTTCATGCATCCTTTAGTAATTTTCAAAAAATTTACTCTTTTTGTGTTTTTCAAATTTTCATTTTTATTTTTATTTTTTGTTTTGTTTATATATATATATATATAACAAAAACGTTTAGCAGGATTTATCTGTTATTTAATATACAGCAGTATTACCATTACAGCAGTCTATATTCTGATAGAAACCCTCACTCACGGCTCCTTTTTATAAGAGGACAAGTCCTAGAAATCATTCTGCATTTCTGATAAGGGATTCAAGTTCTCCCTTTCCTGCGCAGAACATTTTTCATTTCCGATGCGGGATTCTATTTCAAGTATATAGCTTTGAGAGATTATAAAATATAAAATATAAGACCAATAAAAATGAAACATAAAATATGGATTAAACATATAAGAAATAGTTGAAAATAAAAATAATTTCATAGAAAATGTTGATGAATAATAATTTATAAGCTATCAAAACCACCAACATGAAACTTAAAAATGTTTCAAGTATGTGACTTTGAAAGCCTATAAAATAAAAACTATAAGACCAATATAAATGAAAATTAAAACATGGATTAAACATATAAGAAATAGTCAAAAAAACAAAGAACTTCATAAAAATTGTTGATGAAAAATAATTTATAAGATTTCAAAGCCACCAACATGAAACTTAAAAATGTTTCAAGAATATATCTTTGAAAGCCTGTAAAATATAAACTATACTATCAATATAAATTAAAATTAAAACATGGATTAAACATGTAATAAATAGTCAAAAAGAAAAAGAATTTCATAAAAAATGTTGATGAAAAATAATTTATAAGATTTCAAAGCCACCAACATGAAACTTCAAAACATTTTAAGTATGTAACTTTAAAAGCCTATAAAATATAAAGTATAAGACCAATATAAATATAAATTAAAACATGGATTAAACATATAAGAAATAGTTAACAATTAATTAGTTAATTAGTAATATAATTACTAATTATATAATTATTAGTTAATTAGTAATATCATTATTAATTATATAATAATTAATTCATAATATAATTCTTAATTATATGATAATTAATTACTTAATTAGTAATATAATTATTAATTATATAATAATGAACTATTTAATTAGTAATATAATTATTAATTATATAATAATTCATTAGTTAACTAGTAAATTAGTAATATAATTAATAATTATAATTATTCATTATAATTATTAATTATTAATTATTAATTATTAATAATTAATTAGTTAATTATTAAAATATTTTTTAACAATATTTATTAATTATTAATTAAAAAATTAATAATTATATCACTAATTAACTAATTAATTTTTATATTATTAATAATTATAATTAATAATTATATTACTAATTAACTAATTAATTATCATATAATTAATTGTTAATAATTAATAATTATATTGGTGATTAACTAATTGATTATTATATAATTATTAATTATTAATTATAATTAATAATTATATTAATAATTATAATTAATACTTATATTACTAATTTGTTAATAAATTATTATATAATTAATAATTATATTACTAATTAGATAATTAATTATTATATAATTAATTCTTATTAATTAATAATTAATAATTATATTGTTTATTAACTAATTAATTATTATATAATTAATAATTACTAATTATAATTAATAATTATATTACTAACTAACTAATTAATTATTATATATTTAATAATTAATAATAAATAATTAATAATTATAATTAATAATTATAATTAATAATTATATTACTTATTAACTAATTAATTATTATATAAATAATAATTACTAATTATAATTAGTAATTACATTACTAATTATAATTACTAATTGTATTAGTAATTAACTAATTAATTAGTATATAATTAATAATTATAACGAATAATTATAATTAATTATTATGTTACTAATTAACTAATTAAAACTATATATTAATAATTAATAATTTTAATTATAATTAATTATTATATTACTAATTAACTAATTAATTACTATATATTAATAATTAATAATTATAATTAATTATTATATAATTAATAATTATATTAATAATTAAGTAATTAATTATTATATAATTAATTATTATATAATTAATAATTAATAACTAATAATTATAATGAATAATTATATTACTATTTATTTATTTATTTTATAATTAATAATTTTATTAAAAATTAAATTATAATTATTATATTATAAATAATTAATAATTATAATTAATTATTATATTACTAACTAACTGATTAATGATTATATAATAAATAATAAATAATTATAATATTAAAATACTAATTAATTATTATATAATTTATAATTTATAATTTATAATTTATAATTTATAATTTATAATTTATAATTTATAATTTATAATTTATTATTTATAATTTATAATTTATAATCAATAATTATAATCAATAATTATAATCAATAATTATAATGAACAATTATAATAAATAATTATATTACTAATTAATTAATTAATTATCAATTAATAATTATTTTGCTAATTATTTAATTAATTATTATATAATTGTATTACTAATTAACTAATTAATTATTGTATATTTGTAATTAATAATTAGTAATTAATAATTAATAATTAATAATTATATTAATTATTAAATAATTAATAATTAACTAATTAATAATTATATATTTAATAATTATATTACTAACTGACTAATTATTTATTAACTGTTTTTTATAAGTTTAATTCATTTTTTAATTTTTATTTATATTGATCTTATAGTTTGTATTTTATAGTCTTTCAAAACCACATACTTGAAACATTTTTAAGTTTCAAGTTGGTGGTTTTAAAAGCTTATAAATTATGTTTCATCAACATTTTTTATGAAATTATTTTTATTTTAAACTATCTAATATATTTTTAATCCATGTTTTAAGTTTCATTTATATTGGTTTTATAGTTTGTATTCTATGCTCTTTCAAAGTCACGTACTTGGAACATTTTTAAGTTTCAAGTTGGTGGTTTTGAAAGCTTATAAATTATTATCCATCAACATTTTTTACACAATTCCCTTTATTTTAAACTATTTCTTATATGTTTAATCCATATTTTAAGTTTCATTTATATTGGTATTATAGTTTATATTTTATAATCTTTTAAAGCCAGATACTTGAAAAAGAATCCCACATCAGAAATGCAGAAAATTCTGTACAGGAAAGGGAGAACTTGAATCCCACATCGGAAATGCATAATGATTTCCAGGACATGCTCTCTTATAAAAGGGAACCCTATGTGAGGGTTTCTATCAGAATCTAGTCTCTTGTAATGGAAGTACTACTGGATATTAAATAGCAGATAAATTTTTCTAAATTTTTTTGTTATATATATATATATAAACTAAACTAAACTAAAAAAATAATTAAAAATATTAAAAGAGTAAAAAAAATAAAAAATATTGAAGGATGTGTGAACCACATTCATGTATCCTTCATAAACTTCTATATGGATGTGTGAACAGGGTTCATGCATCTTTTAACACACCAAAGATGCATGAACCCCATTCACACATCTTCCTGGGATCTATGATGCATGAATGGGGTTCACGCATCTCCAGACCCATTTTTAAAAATACTTCCAAACCTATCCCATTTTGTTAAAAAAATCAAAAATTCATTGTGAAAACGTATCCAATTTTTAATCTCAACTGAGCTAAAATATAACTGAGGCCCTATCGTGGGATATTATACACCAACGGAGGGAAACCATGGTTGTAATTTTGAGGAATAAAAGGTGCTTGTGTTGAGTTTCACCACACCGAGGGATTCTGACCTAATTGCCTCTTAGAGTTAATTTGATTTTTGCAGGCTGAAGAAGAAGACAACGATCTAAGGTTGTTTAAAGATTAGATCTCTAAAGATGAAGGCTATTTTTCATGATGGAATCTTGAAGGAGATGAATGAGATGCTTTGACCAGATACTTCAAGTAATATGTCACTGATTCTGAGCTTGGATTTGCAAAATTGGAACCACATGAATTCATTGAATACGATCTCAAAGGATGAAGGCTATTTCTCATTCACTCCCCCTTTCTTCCATAAATCTTTCATCACAAGTTCTCAATTAAACTCATTATCTATATGAAATACGAATCAACAAATCATCATCACGTTTAAAACATCATAGTCATGCTGACCCCGATTCTCGTGAAAAACAAACACTTCTCTCAAAACAACTTCTTCTCATTACGATAGGATATCACAATGAGTCTGATTCTTTACAAAACATGAGTCTGATTTTTATCAATCCCATGAGTCTGATTCAATATCATGAGTCTAATTTTTATCAATCCCATGACTATCGTGATTTTTTCCACACAAAAAAGTGAATTGATTTCCTTCCTTCAAAACATACATTCACAAAAAAATAAAACAAAAAACACTTTCATCATCAGCTCAGTCCTAACAAATCCCCTACCACCAAGATCTCATGTAGATATGCTTGGTCGGCCAACCCCTAGTGGGCGGGTTATTTGGTTGGTGGGTATTGTGGTTGAGGGTTGTCCATGCTTATCCATTATTTTTTGTAAAGTCTTGAAAATTTTAGAGAATCAAAATTACTAACAATATATTCATCAAAAAAATTATAAAATTCAAATCCAACAAATAAAATTCTTTTACTCATTTCTTTCCACTTTCATTCATTCCATTTAAAATCCCACCTTTGAAAAATACATTATAATTCATGATCATTTTTATTAAAAACCACCGAAAATAATTTGAATTTTTTTAAAAATATGCATGATTTTTATGTGTTTCATTTATACATAATGATATCTAAAGTTTATTTGAAAATGTCACTTCATTTGAGTCATCTTTGGACTCTAAATATTATATTTCCAATATAGAAATTAAAACCATTAGGAGGGGACTTTTGAGATTTCATTTTAAAAAAAGTATATTTTTTGTACAGTTCCTAATGGTTGTGGGAAGGCTACAATAGGTTTTACATCTAATTTTGAGTGTCTGGAATGTTTTCCCATATTATGACTGACTGAATAACTCAATAGGGGGTTGAATTGAGTTCTTAAAATATTATTTGAAATATAAACCAACCTCTTCAAAGTATACACTTCTGATTTTCTTTCTTAATAATATAAGTAGCAGAAATGTAGTACATTAATAAATTAAAAATGAACACAAAGGTTTATAGTATTTCATGGAACAGAAATACCCTAGTCTACTCCACCAATGTTCTACTCCATGATCTTGGTTATTTTCACTAAAAAACTCTTTCACTGGTGGATCACAGCTAAGTACAAGATGTTTTCACTTAATACAAATGTTTGAGAGATTTCAACTACTATCTCCTTTTAAAATACCTATCCTCAATCTTGACCACACTCATACACAGAGTGAAAATACAATATAAAAGATACCAGGTTTGAGAAATGTATACAACACATAGTTTTAAGCAACCACTAACAGTAGATGAAGATTCTTCCAGGGAAAATATAAACTTCAAATGTAGATTGGGATGATATTTAGTGCAATTATTTAGAAAGGTAAGCTTGGCACTTGACTTATGTATTTTCCATATATACAGATCTTTAGTGTTAGATAAGGAAATCTTATTTCGTTCTTTTCTTTATTTGTTACTCACACACAAGTATGTATATATATAAATGTTGTTGCCAATTATTCTTTATATAAGACAATTTGAAAATAGTTCTAATGGTTTAAATGATCTATATGGTGATTCTGATGAGATAGGCTAAGAATATCATGTATCTGTTTCTTCCAAATATAGAATTTATATTGAGACCACAATGTCAAAGATTTTCTTTTTGCTCTCTCAATTTTGTTATATATGGTAAGCCTTGTGAAAACCGATCTTTCCTTAAATTGATAGTCTTCTTTTGATGTACTCAAAAGATATGAACTAACTTATAATGATATTATCAAGGATAATTAGGAAAATATGTAATAACAGATCTTTTAAGGATATCGATTGATCATACGGTTCACCATCGAATATATTTTTCATAAAATAAATAAATTTTTCTTCCTAAGATAATCTGTCTTTATCATATCGTCATATGATTTTTTGGATAAAGTTTTACTAACAAAACATTTACTTTTCTTCAATAATCTTATTACTATGAATATTCCTCGAAGGAATAAAGTCCTTTCATATTTTCATTTCTAACTTAAAGTCTCTATTGAGTGACTTAGATAGAGATCGTAAGATAAAATATTATGTTGTTTTTTATGTTTCTTAGTAACTAAAAATGTTCATTGTACTTTGTAAGATAATATTATTGCATAAGATAAATACTTCAGCACACATCGTAAGATGAATACATTCCGAAACACTTAACAAACTTGTCAGAATAGGAGTAGGGATTTTGTGAATATCAAAACACATAGAGTAGAGATGTATTGGAATAATACACTTTACAATAATCTCCCCCATTTTGATGATCACAAAACCCACGCAATGGAACAAATATTTATGAAATTTGATTTAAAATTATTTTTATGGGATATATTTTTCTTTTCATCCAAAAAATAGTTTCCTTTCAAATAAGAAATAATTTTTTAATACAAGTGAAATTCTGTATTTTCTTTTTCTTCTCCCCATTTTAGTGATATCAAAAAGAAGTGTAAGAACAAAAACATTCTCTATTGAATATATATATATTAGTTAATTATCATAGGTTTGGCAGAAATACTATTTCATTCTAAAATATTGAAATATCGAAATAGGAAAGTAAATGTTTAAATTCAACAAACATGATATTAAAATAAATTAACGATGAGAAACAACATATAAAAATATATAATAAGTTAAGGTAAGTTAAGGTAAGTTAAAATAATATAATAAACATTTAGTGAAAAAGTTAGTGTAAATTGATACATATGTTTAAAAGTGATGAAAGTGTTTAAAATTCCATAAAAACATTGGAATAATTCAAATGTTTTTGAAAGTTCCAACCACTAGGAAAAAAACTTCTTAAGGAATAATCATCAAATAGTCTACTAGAAATAGCTTTTAGGATGTAGTTTCTTGAATGAGAGGGGTTATTTCTGAGATAATGAAGACAATAGCATAGGATCATTAGTTGTTGTACCAACAAAATCTTCTAACATCAGTGATGAATCTCCAAGACTTATAAAATCTTCAGGAGAAACCCTAACTGGTGTTGATTGAATGTTACTGAAAACTATATATTCTCTCTCCATATCAAAGTTATTTTCATGTGTAAATGGTATTTTAAAGAGAGTCTCAAGGAAAGAAGAATATTTATGTATGTCAAACCTTTAGTGTTCCTTTGATTGATCTATTTAGGGATCAAAGATTTATTTTAGGCGCTGAGAGGTATACTAATATCTATTGGGGATTTCGAGTCCTAACAGCCTTCTTCTACGAATTAAAAATCATGCATCTGCACACACATCAGTTCTTCTCATTAATTAATTTTTTCAAAAGTATAAAATTCTTATAAATACATTCCACATTCTTTGATAGAAACTTCCAAAACAATTGGAGGTCTAGTTTCTTTACACAATTATAGATTAGGTTATTCAAAACTTCTCCTTCATTATCTGACATTAGCCTGACAAATAAAATTTCTTTTTCATTAGAGGGCTTTTCTCTATCTGAGGATTCGACAAAAGCATCAATATCAACTTCATCATCATCTGAAAATCTATGCTTCAATTTTTTCATGAATACTTCATGAAGATCATCAATATTCTTTTCAATCATGCCACAACTATTGGTAAAGATTTCAGCTACCTTTACTAGAAGAGTTAAAATGAAACCTATGTCATTATTCTCTTGTAAAAAAACTTTATTGAGATTCAAAAATCTATTTACTAGGTATAAAACTTAACTATTTTTTAAGACATATAATTGGAGATTACTCCAATTTTCATTATTTATCCATATTATATGGAGGGTATTTCATGTTTGGAGATAATTCAAAAGGAAAAATATTTGTCATTGAATCAGTTGGAAATCCACAGTCTATCCTTATCAACAAAGTACTTTATATTGAATGATTGAATCACAACCTGATGTATTTCTTTCTTCGACTTCTTATATCCAGTCTTCTTGATGTATTTCTTTCTATCTTCTTTTCATCGTTGATTATCGAACAGTAAGGCTCAATGTGTCCTACCTTTTTTTCATTCATAACATCTCAAAACTTTAGATTTATCACCTAGATTTTTGTTCTTATTGAAAGGTTTTTTCAATCATGGTCTTTTATTATATAATTTTTTGAACTTTCATGCAAATTGAGAAAGCTCATCACTTGATTCGATTTAGTTTGATTAGTCCTTCTCCTCGGATTCTTCATATTTTTTTTACTTCTTCTATTTTTTTCATCTTTGGAAGTAAATACATTCAAGGAAACAATTTTCTTTTTGATTATTTTAGTTCCCATCTCTGCTTCATACATCATAAGAGTTTAAATAAGATCTTTAATCTTTAAATAATTTTCCTCTTTATATTTTCTGATATCAGTATAGAATTCACTCCACATTGGTTGAAATAATCTGAGAACATTTAATTCTTGTTTAGGCTCAATGATAGGTGTTCCTAGAGTAGAAATGTTATTCACGATCCTAGTGAGTCTTCCATTCAGTTGAGTAATACTCTCTCATTCATTTATTTTTAAAGTATCAAATTTGAACTTAGTTGTATCATATCTAAGAGATTTTACATTTTCAGTGCCTTCATATGCTACTTCTATAGTAGCCCACATTTTATGAGTTGTTTGACATTAAGATAATCGGTTAAACTCATCTGGTTCTAACCCACAGATGATAGAATTTATAGAATTGTAATTTAGATCATAGTTCTCTTCTATCATATCATCCAAAGTTACAAGTTCAATCTTAGGAATTACATAGGGCTTAACTGCTTTGAGATATACATTCAAACCAAGATTCTATAGATAAATAACCTTGTGTGGTTTCCAGCAACCGTATTTCTCACTATTGAAGTATGGAGATCTATCCATTGACATACCTTCTCAATTATCATTCATAAAATCTATCTGACAATAGATCTTTGTACTTAAACCATTTATATTTGTGGACTCAAGAGTCATTTTCTCGGATACCAATTTTTTTCCATGATAATGTCTGACTGAATAACTCAAGAGGGGTTAAATTGAGTTCTTAAAATATTCTTTGAATAACATACCAACCTCTTCAAAGTATGCACATCCAATTTTATTTCCTAATAATATATGTAGCAGAAATGTATAATATGAAAAAAGGAAAATAAAAAAAGAGGTTTATAGTGGGCTGGGGAACAAAAATCCCCTAGTCCACTCCACCAATTCTTACTCCATAATCTTGGTGATTTTCATTAAACATCTCTTTTACTAGGGGATATCAGTTGAGTACAAGAATATGTCACTTAATAAAAAGGCTCAAAAGATTTCAACTAGGATCTAACTTTAAAAGACATATCCTCAATCTTAACCACACTCATACATAGAGTGAAAATATAGTAGAAAATATACAAGGTTTGTGAAATGTTTGGAGAATACAGTTTCAAGTCGTAACTGATAGTAGATGAAGATTCTTCTTGAGAAAATATAAGCTTCAAGCATAGCTTGGGATGATATTCAGTGCAACTGGTGAGTAAGGTAATCTTGTCACTTGACGTATGGATTTTGAATATGTACAGATCTTTAGTGTTAGATATGGGAAACCTTATTTAGTTATCTTAATTATTTTCTCTACATGCATATGAACGTATATATGTAAATGTTGTTTCCAATTGTTCCTTATATAAGTAATTTTGAACATAGTTCTAATGGTAAAAATGATCTATATGGTGATTCTTATAAGATAGGATAAGAAGAGAATGTATCCATTTCTTCCAAATATGGATTTTTTTTTGAGACCGCGATGTTAGATATTTTCTTTTTGCTCTCTGAATTTTGCTATATATGGTATGCCTTATGCAGATTCATCTTTCCTCAAATCTATAGTCTTTTTTTGATGTAATAAAAAGGTATTAATTAAATTATCATGAGATTAGCAAGGATAATAAGGAAAATATATAGTAATAGATCTTATAAGGATATTGGATTATCATATAGTTCACTGTCAAATATATTTTTTATAAGACAAATAAATTTTTCTTCGTGTGATAATTTTTCTTTGTCATATCGTAAGATAATTTTTTTGCGTAATATATTTTGGTACTGACACAACATTCAATTTTCTTAAATAATATTCTAACTATTAATATCCCTCAAAGGAATAAATTCCTTTCATATTTTCATTTCTAACTTGAATTCTCTCTTGAGTGACTTAGATGGAGATCATAAGATAAAATATCACTTTGTCTCTTATGTTTCTCAAGAACTAAAAATGTTCCTTGGAAAGATAATATTATTGCGTAAGATAAATACTTGAGCACACATCATAAGATGAATACAATCTCAAAAACTTAAAAAACATGTCAGAATAAGAGTACAGATTTTTTGAATCATAAAAACACATAGAGTGGAGATGTATTAGAATAATACACTTTACAATATGGAAGCCCTATGTGAAGGGAAAACCTTGAGACCAATGATGATCATCTTGGATCATTTTTTAGGGTTTTTTTATTTAATTTTTTAACTTATTTTTATAGATGTGTACATCAACCTTAGTTATTTTTTGTTAATGGGGTTTATAAAGTCCTTGATTTATGTTGGTGTTCTTAAGGTGTTGAAAGAACATAATAGAGTCTAGTCACAAAACAATGAAGTTTTATTCATTAATATAACATTCCCTCCAAATGATCACGGATATAAATTTTTGGGAGAAATTCTGGATGAAGATTTAAAATTTAGCATTTCATGGGTGGAAACCCATAGTCTTTTAAAATAATTGTATTTTTTGTTCTCTTTAAATAAATTTCCCTTTTCCTAACTCTGGTTTTGTATAACCAATCATTTTTTCCCAAGTTTTCTTCTTGATTTAGAGATTCAATGAAAATTCTCTCCCAATTCTTGGTATTATCTTTTTAATACAGTGTTTGTCTCTAATGCTAATTTTTTACCCTTGTAGGTGCCTCAATGAAGTGGATAAGTGGAGTTTCACATGTATTAAAGGAGATTCACTTTTCAATTTTTCACCAAGTTTAAAAGCATAAACTATAATGGGAGTAATCTATCTAATTCCACATTTTTTTTCAAGGATTTGTTAACTATTGCATGTTCCTCTAGTAATTGACCTTAAATATGAAATTATGTTTTTAATTTTTATATTTTTTGAAATTAAGTGTGAGGGGGTGTTAATTTTGAGTGGAATTTAATAAAATATGTTTTGTAATTTTTGCGTGTTATGTTTGCTGAAATGTAGGACTTTAGAAATCAGTTTAAAATAAATGTTAAAAATTACTTGGCCCCTTGAATTTTTCTTGTTTTGTTAGGAGATTATTAGAATTTTTTTATGATTCTTGTTGTTTTATTCATTACTTAACATGTTGTTTTTTCAAAGATAATTTTAAAACATTTATATTCTGTAAGTTAAATGAAGAATGTGCATTCTAAAGTCTGTTTAGTAATTGATTTTAAATTGTGGAAACATGTTGTTTGAACTTTTAGTCTAACCCTTTCTCATGTCTTTGAACTACTACATTGAAAAATATTTTTGAGCTAAAACTTTCTTCAATTGTTTCATCCACCATGAAGTTAAACATTAAGGATAATATTTGTTTTTAAGTGTGGCAGAGGGGTCTTAAATTTTCTAAGTTTTACTTCAATTTTATATACATCAAAAAACCATTAAATAGTTTCCAAATGTGTTTTTTTTCTTCAGGATTCAATTTTCATTTTCATTAGAAGAATTTTTTTTCTTAAGATTTAATTTTGTGATGCAACTATGAAGAGGTTAATTTTTATTACTCCACCGAAGGGGCCTTAAATGTCCTAAGTTGTACTTAAATTTTTTTATGCATTAAAAAACGAATTAAAAATTTTCAATTTTTTTTTTGAAGATTCTATTTTCATTTTAAGTGGGTGAAAATGTTTCTCAAGATTGAAGTTTATGATTTCACTTTGATGGTGTTAATCTCTATTACTCTATAGACTTCATTTAGTTCATAATTTTTCTACTCTATTGAAGTAACTTTATTTTAGTAGAATTTTGAGATTATGTCATACAATTATCATTGACTTTGAACATTTTGATTCATTCTAAACTCGTAAGATATGCATCTAAATGGAATATTAAATAAAAATCCTAATTAAGGTTGAACTTTTCATTCTATATTCATTTAACTAATAAATAATTTAATTATTCATTATTTTTAATTATTATTCTCAACTATTTATTTGGTTTCACCTATTGAATCTCTATTTAATTATGTGTATCGATTCACCTAAAGGTAAGAGAGTTTTAGAAGCTCTAGTTGGATTCAAATTTAAGAGTGTTTAATTTTTTTCTAGATTTTCAATGCCAATAATTTTTATAAAAGGAAACCGAATTTGTGCTAAAGCCATTTAATTTTAAGAGGGTAATGACATTTCTTGTTAAAGAGGGTTCAACAGAAAATGTTTTGGAAAAAAAATATCTGTGTCACTTTAGTTTTTCATGTTTGAGATTTATTATTTTCCACTGAATTTAAATAATTCATTTCCTATGGACAAGAAATATTTTTGTGTGGGGGAATTTGATATAATAATAAATTGATACTTTTTTGTCACATTCACATGATGTTTTTTTTGGTGATTTGTTTCATTTAAAAGAGAATTTAATGATAACTATTTTAAAATTGATGGATTTGTGTTGAAAATTTAATTCCTTGTACACTTGAAATTGGTGATTTTGTGTGCTTAAATGTTTTATAGTTCTTTGATCTTAATTTTCAAGCCAATTTTAAGAACTATTTTTATTTTGATCTCTGTGGAATTTTCATTGAAAAAAAAATGATTTTTTTTGAGTGATAAGATTTTGGAAATAAAATGTACAAAGTACAATGGTTTTATTTTTAAAATATTTCTCAGTTGTCAGTTGAATCAATTCTTAAACTATTTTTATTACAACATATGCAAGGAAACAAACCGGTCTGGGGACTCGACCCTACAACGAATGCCTCAGACCCCTAACCCCTTTCCACCACAACCAGCTTTGTGAGACAAAAAATCCAGCAGGATCAATTCTTAATTTTGGAGTCTCATGATTCGTGGGGTTTTATTGCAGTGTTTATTTTAATTTTTAATGATTTTTAATTTTTTTAATTATATATTTTTATGCATAGTATAGAAGTCCTCGTTTGATCATTTTTTTTGCAAGGTTCTCATGTAAGCAGCTGATTATATGACTTTTTGCAGATAATTTTAAAAATGGGTTTTTGAATTTTTTTTTACAAAGTGGGATAGGGTTGGAAGTATTTTTGAAAATGGGTCTATAGATGTGTGAACCCCATTCACGCATCCCTGATCCCAGGAAGATGTGTGAATGGGGTTCACACATCTTTGGTGCGGTGAAAGATGGATGAACCCCGTTCACGCATCCTTTGCGAAGTTAATGAAGATGCGTAAAGGGGGTTCATGCATCCTTCAGTAATTTTCAAAAAAAATTACTCTTTTTATGTTTTTAAAATTTTCATTTTTATTTTTATTTTTTGTTTTGTTTATATATATATATATATAAAAAAAATATATCATAATTTATCTGCTATTTAATATACAGCAGTACTTCCATTACAGTAGTCTGGATTCTGATAGAAACCCTCACCTAGGGCTCCCTTTTATAAGAGGACAAGTCCTGGAAATCATTCTGCATTTCTGATGAGGGATTCAAGTTCTCCCTTTCCTACGCAGAACATTATGAATTTCCGATGTGGGATTCTATTTCAAGTATGTAGCTTTAAAATATTATAAAATATAAACTATTAGACCAATAAAAATGAAACTTTAAACATGGATTAAACATATAAGAAATAGTTGAAAATAAAAATAATTTCATAAAAAATGTTGATGAATAATAATTTATAAGCTTTCAAAACCACCAACATGAAACTTAAAAATGTTTCAAGTATGTGAATTTGAAAGCCTATAAAATACAAACTATACGAAAAATATAAATGAAAATTAAAACACGGATTAAACATATAAGAAATATTCGAAAATACAAATAACTTCATAAAAAATATTGATGAAAAATAATTTATAAGATTTCAAAGCCACCAACATGAAACTTAAAAATGTATCAAGTATGTAACTTTGAAAGCCTATAAAATATAAACTATAAGATCAATATAAATGAAAATTAAAACATGGATTAAACACATAATAAATAGTCAAAAAGAAAAATAATTTCATAAAAAATATTGATGAAAAATAATTTATAAGATTTCAAAGCCACTAACTTGAAACTTCAAAACATTTTAAGTATGTAACTTTGAAAGCCTATAAAATATAAAGTATAAGACCAATATAAATAAAAACTAAAACATGGATTAAACATATATAAAATATTTAACAATCAATTAGTTAATTAGTAATATAATTATTAATTATATAATTATTATTTAATTAGTAATATTATTATTAATTATATAATAATTAATTCATAATATAATTCTTTATTATCTAATAATTAATTAGTTAATTAGTAATATAATTATTAATTATATAACAATTAATTATTTAATTAGTAATATAATTATTAATTATATAATAATTCATTATTTATTCATTATAATTATTCATTATAATTATTAATTATTAATTAGTTAATTAGTTAATTATTAATATATTTTTTAACTATATTTATTAATAATTAATTATATAATTAATAATTATATTACTAATTAAAAAATTAATTATTATATTATTAATAATTAATAATTATAATTAATAATTATATTAATAATTAACTAATTAATTATTATATTATTAATTGTTAATAATTAATAATTATATTGGTGATTAACTAATTAATTATTATATAATTAATAATTAATAATTATATTACTAATTGTAATTAATACTTATATTACTAATTAGTTAATTAATTATTATATAATTAATAATTATATTACTAGTTAGCTAATTAATTATTATATAATTAATTCTTATTAATTAATAATTAATAATTATATTATTGATTAACTAATTAATTATTATATAATTAATAATTACTAATTATAATTAATAATTATATTACTAACTAACTAATTAATTATTATATACTTAATAAATAAAAATTAAAAATTAAAAATTATAATTACAAATTATAATTAATAATTATATTACTAATTATAATTAGTAATTATATTACTAATTATAATTAGTAATTATATTACTAATTATAATTACTAATTATATTACTAATTATAATTACTAATTATATTACTAATTAACTAATTAATTAGTATGCAATTAATAATTATAATTAATTATTATATTACTAATTAACTAATTAATTACTGTATATTAGTAAATAATAATAATAATTAATAATTATATTACTAATTAACTAATTAATTATTATATATATAATAATTAATAATTATAATTAATAATCATATTACTAATTATAATTAATAATTATATTACTAATTAACTAATTAATTATTATATAATTAATAATTATATTACTAATTATTTATTTATTTATTTTATAGTTACTAATGTTATTAAAAATTAAATAATTAATTATTATATTATAACTAATTAATAATTATAATTAATTATTATATTACTAACTAACTAATTAATGATTATATAATAAATAATAAATAATTATAATAAATAATTATAATATTAAAATACTAATTAATTATTATATAATGTATAATTTATAATTTATAATTTATAATTTATAATGATAATAAATAATTATAATCAATAATTATAATCAATAATTATAATAAATAATTATATTACTAATTAATTACTTAATTATCAATTAATAATTATTTTACTAATTAGATAATTAATTATTATATAATTATATTACTAATTAACTAATTAATTATTGTATATTAGTAATTAATAATTAGTAATTAGTAATTAATAATTAATAATTATATTAATTATTAAATAATTAATAATTAACTAATTAATAATTATATAATTAATAATTATATTGCTAATTGACTAATTATTTATTAACTATTTCTTATATGTTTAATTCATGTTTTAATTTTTATTTATATTGGTTTTATAGTTTTTATTTTATAGTCTTTCAAAGCCACGTACTTGAAACATTTTTAAGTTTCAAGTTGGTGGTTTTGAAAGCTTATAAATTATTTTTCATCAACATTTTTTATGAAATTATTTTTATTTTAAACTATCTATTATATGTTTAATCAATTTTTTTAGTTTCATTTATATTGGTCTTAAAGTTTGTATTCTATACTCTTTCAAAGTCAGGTACTTGGGATACTTTTAAGTTTCAAGTTGGTGGTTTTGAAAGCTTATAAATTATTATTCATCAACATTTTTTACGAAATTCTCTTTATTTTCAACTATTTATTATATGTTTAATCCATGTTTTAAGTTTAATTTATGTTGTTCTTATATTTTATATTTTGTAATCTTTTAAAGAGAGATACTTGAAACAGAATCCCACATCAGAAATGCAGAATATTTTGCGGAGGAAAATGAGAACCTGAATCCCACATCGGAAATGCATAATGATTTCCAGGACCTGCTCTCTTATAAAAGGGAACCCTGTGTGAGGGTTTCTGTCAGAATCCAGTCTCCTATAATGGCAGTACTACTGGATATTAAATAGCAGATAAATTCTGCTAAATTTTTTTGTTATATATATATATATATAAACAAAACAAAATAAAATAAAAAATTTAAAAATATTAAAATAGTAAAAAAAAAATTATTGAAGGATGTGTGAACCCCATTCACGCATCCTTCATAAACTTCATTATGTATGTGTCAATAGGGTTCAGGCATCTTTCATCGCACCAAAGATGCATGAACCTCATTCACAAATCTTCCTGGGATCTAGGATGCATGAATGGGGTTCACGCATCTCCAGACCCATTTTTAAAAATACTTCCAACCCAATCCCATTTTGTAAAAAATAAAAAATTCATTTTGAAAAATTATCCAATTTTTACTCTCAACAGAGCCAAAATCCAACTGAGGCATGATCCTGGGATCTTATACACCAACGGAGGGAAACCATGGTTGTAATTTTGAAGAATCAAATGAGCTTGGGTTGAGTTTCACCACACCAAGGGATTCTGACCTAATTGCAACTTGGAGCTAATTTGATTTTTGCAGTCTGAAGAAGAAGACAACAATCTGAGGTTGTGTAAAGATGATATCTCTAAAGATGAATGCTACTTCTCATGAGGTAATATGGAAGGATATGCATGAGAAGCTTTGACTAGAGACTTCAAGTAAGATTTCATTGATTCTAAGCTTGGATTTGCAAAATTAGAACCACATGAGTTCATTGATTACGATCCCTAAATCCATTCGAAATAGGGATTTCAATTGAGGAAGGTCAACGTTAAGATGAATTCAAATTGATATGGGTTCGATCCGAAGATTATTTTAGAAGAATATTGTACTTGGATGTAAAAACTTCAATGAATTAGGTGTTGGCTCCGATTGGTGGTGACGGGTTGAAGATTGATGTTTGCTGGATTTTTATTTTCTCTAAGGAGGGGGACTGCACAACAGTTATAAAGTGGGGCATGAGGGTTTCACTAAAAAAACAGTACATTATAGGTAGTTATTTTGAGGGGTTATTCAAAACCCCCTCTAAATTCATTTTCTATAACATTAGAGGGGATTCTGAACAATCCCCTCTAATAATTAAATTTTGAGGGGGTTATGAACCCCCTCTAAACTCATTTTCTATAAAAATTATAGAAGGATTATGTAAAACCCTCGCTAATCATCGAATTTAGAGGAGATTATAGAGCCCTTTTATTTCTTAAATTAGAGGTGGTTTTGAACCCCCTCTACATTTTTTAACATTATTTTTTTAATATCTAGTTAGATTTTAGAGGGGGTTCAAAACCCCCTCTAATGTCTTAAATTAGAGGGGGTTCAAAACCCCCCACTAATTTCTTAAATTAGAGGGGGTTCAAAACCCCCTCTAATGTCTTTAATTTAGAGGGGGTTCAAAACCCCCCTCTAATTTAAGAGATTAGAGGGGTTGTGAACCCCCACTGTTTAAAAAAAGAAACTTCCATAATATATATATATATATATAATTAAAACACAATATATAAATGTATTTAAATACATTATATGAACATATTATATAAAATATTTTTATGATTGAATATAATTTTATTTATATGTATACATAAATATAATTTTATAATTTTATGTAAATTAATATATATATATATATATATATATATATATATATTTGTATAAATTGTATTTTATATAATATTAATTATTTATAATAGAAAATCATAAACATATTATATAAATATATACATAAATATAATTTATCTAAAAAATATATCATAGAAAAACCCAAGATTGTAGTTTTTATAAATTACATTATAATAATAATAATATATATTTTTTTATATAATAGGTTTATGCCTTTATATTATATATAATTAATATTATATGAAATAGAATTTATACAAATAAATTTATATTAATGTATATTTATTAAAATAATAATATATATTAATGTACATAATAATAAATATATGTATTGAAACACATTATATGAATATTTTTATAAATTGTATTTCATGTAATATTAATTGTATATAATATAAAATTATATTTCATATAATTTTAAGTATATTTTTCTATAAATGTATTTCATATAATATTGATTATATATAATATACATATTAATTATATATAATATAAAATTGTATTTAATATAATATTGATTATTTATAATATACATATTAATCATATATAATATAATATTAATTATATATAACATAATATTAATTACAAATAAAATTAATATTTGTATAAATTATATTTCATATTATAATAATAATATATTAATTTTATATAATATTGTACAGTTTATACAAATAAATATATTTATTAATATATAAAAGAATAAATATATGTATTGAAAGACATTATATAAATATATTTTGAAAGTCCTTATATAAATATATTAAGTAAATACTTATATATATATATTATTTAAATAAATATATAAATATATAAATATATAATATAATATAAATATGTATTTATGTATATAAATAAATTACATAAATATATAATACAAATTTATATAATATAATATATATTTGATATAAATCATAAAATAAATGTATAGAATTTATAAAACCAACATATAATTATTATAGATTAAAAAATAGATGTAATAAGAATAAGAATAATTATTAATTTTATTTTTATCACACACACACACATACATAAGTCAATATATACATGTATAGTTGTGTAAATATATTTAGGTGATATATAAATATATAATATAGAATATATATAATTGCATATACAAATAAATATAGTAAATAATATATAAATTATTATTTAAATGTATGTAAATATATTATACTAATGGTATTTATTATAATAAAGAGTCAAATATATATAAATATAATATTGTGTAATTTATGTGTCAAAAAACGTTTGCCTTGGTGGTTTCCTAGTGGTGTTCTGAAGGTTGGTCTTTGGGGTGGTGCAGGTTCAAATTCCATGCGCCTAGCGGCTGGTGGTGGGGATCTGTGGGTGCGGGGAGGTGGGAACTGGAGGGGCTCGGGGGCTCGGGGATGGGGAACTGGTGGGAGGGGGCGGGAGGTGTTGGGGGCTAGGGAACGGGAGGGAGGTGGAGGTGCTCTGTTGGGGCTAGGGAAAGGGAGGGAGGTGGAGGCGCCCTGGGGGAAGGGAACGGAGGCGCAGGGGGCTTGGGCTTGGGAGGTTGGGAATGGTGGGGAGGGAATGAAGGCACCCGGCATTGGGGGCCTGGGCTTGGGGCTTGGGAATGGTAGGGATGGAACGAAGGTGCTGGGGGCTTGTTGTAGGAACGGGATGGAGAGGATAACCTAGAGGGAGAGTTCGGTCATAAAAAATTTGAAAAGATTTTGGGGTGGTCACAAACGCCCCTAAAGTAATCCCCTTTTTAGAGGCGGTTCAAACCACCTCTAAATCCTTCCAATTAGGGTAAGTTCTAACATTGCTCGTGAATTTATGTCAACATTAGAGGGGGTTTCAGCACTTACTCAAAACCACCTCTAAAGGAAGTAGGCTGGCACATTAGCGGTGGTTCCTCACAACTGCCGCTAATGTCTTTCGAGGGAGTTATAACCCCTTCTAATGTCAAAAATAACTATTTATAATGTGTCCATTTTTTTGTAGTGTGTAGTGGGGGTATTTTTTCAGTTAGAGAAGAGAGAACAGTTTCAGTCTTGGGCAGAAAGTTCCCTAGAGGGAGCTTTGTGTGTGGAATAGCTCTCCCGGTTTTTCTCCTCCTCCTCACTATAATTTCTATTTTACTCCATTAATATACTATCTAAAGTCCTCTGTTCATATCACTTGGTCCAATATACCACCCTTTTCTTACCTTCCACTAATGGAGACACGAACACACCCCTGTGTTGATGTCATCGAACAATGATTAGATCACATCGAGAACACTTTATTCAATCTCTCGTCTACTATTGAGAGCCTTCAGAAAGAGATTCAGGAGATGCAGCTCAGCCAACACTACTGGGATCTAGAACTCGTCGAGCAAATCAAGTTCCAAAAAATCATGTTGCATCTCAATGAAAAACAGCCTTAGGATGATGCACCTCGACCGCCAGGTATTTTTCAACTTCAAGTACTACCAGAGATATATCACCCACCTTCTGCATTAAGGATGTGATCATAGCTCCACTACTATCATCCATCCTTCCAACCCTTCACTCATATCCCATCAAGTAGATTTCCCCACCTTTGATGGCTTTGATCCTCAGGGTTGTCTTACCCGAGTTGAATAATATTTCTGTATTCATCAAACACCAGATACATTGTGGCTATCGCTCGTGCAAATCAGTATGGATGGCATTTCCATACTTTTGTTTAACATCCTTGTGGAGGTATGTTCGAATTTATCTTGGACTCTATTTAAAATTGAGATCATGGAATGTTTTAGTGGTCTTGAGATCCAGAATATGTATGAATAATTGTAAGCACTTCATCAAAAAGATATGGTTCAAGAAGTCATTGAGAAATTCGAATATTTAGCTTCATTATTACCACAACATCCAGAACCTCGGTATCCTATGTATTTTTTTCACAGATTATAGGAGGACATCCATTCCTTGGTGCAGATTCATGACCCCAATACTCATCTTCAGGCAATGCTCCTCTCCCTCCACGTTGAACTGGCTCTTCACCAAGGAGACACTGGCTATGGTCGAGGAGGGGGACACCGTGTTTCTAGAAGCAGACATAATACCACTCTATGGAAACCACCTCCACAATTGGATCTTCCCTCTTCCACCTCCATTGTGTGATCATACGCTCAGGTTTCCAAAGGATTCTCAGGCCCTCCTTTGGATCTTCTTCAACATTATTCATTTTCTGTCTGAGGAACCCACCAATTGACAACACAAGAATGGGATGATCGCCGTAAGAAGGGGATCTATTTTTAGGGTGGATTACCCTACTCCCATATGCACTATTGTGTTGATCCCAAATTCTACATCCTCATTATTAGCGAAGGAGAAACTATTGTAGATGATTTAGAACCTCCTGTTGATAAAATTCCACCACTAATTGTATTAGATGATGCAAAATGTCAAGTGATTGGGTTCCACCACCTTTAGCTGGGTTTCCCTATTACAGATCCCACTAAGGAATGGCTTTCCTCTAGGAAAATTTATGGGTCTTTGAGGGGCCTCCTTTTCCTATTGTTGATTGATAGTGGGTTTACTCATTACTTCATTTCATTCAACTTAACTCACCTCATCTCCTTAGAGGTTCAACATTCCCACAACCCGCGTATCAATTTGGGGGATGACCATCAGCTATGGTCATTAGGTATATACCCACAGTTACCTTTATGTATTAATAACTATATATGTATAATCTCCACACATGTTTTGGACGTTGAAAGCCTTGATATTATGCTAGGTATTTCCTGGCTACGGACTCTGGGTGAGGTTCAGACCAATTGACTGACTATGAGGATGAAATTTTTAGTAGAAGACCACTCCTACTGCCTATAGGGGATGCCTCCCCTAAGTCTTCCCACACTATCCTTACAAGACTCTGCAAAAAATACTGGGGAAATGGGGGATTTAATTCTACTTCTTGGGGGCCATCCAAGTACCACCCTCTCACTTTTGGCAATACCCATGTGCTCTAACATTCACTGTTGATGTCTCAGTTTGAGAGATTCTTTCAAGACCCTAGGTACCTCTCCCCAGAGCACCCATGGGATCATTCCATCTGCTTACAATCAAGCCATGGACCAATTGTGGTGTGACCTTACTATTATCCTCACATGCAAAAAAATGAGATATAATGGAAAGTGAAAGAACTTTTTTGGATTGGTTTCATTCACCCTAGTTTCAATTCTTAGTCTAGCCCAATCTTGTTAGTTAAAATGAGAATTATTAGAAGATGTGCATCGACTATCATGCCCTCAAAAACCCTCCTCAACACTTAACAGCTCCACTGCATGCACCAATCCTGACACTCGACTGCTTGAATCCTAACATCCTTGTGGTGCTGCACTAGCCACTTTCCACTGACCCCACTTCTAGGTTTTATTGTCTCTTCCAAGAACATTGCATGAAATTGAACCTCAGCTAACATCATCTAGTATCGATCCTGGTATGATATTAGAACCATGAGTCTGTCTTGATACCTAATTGGATGTTGTCTGATAAATCTTCTTGCAGAACCTCTCAAGATGTTGTCTTGTCCACAAGCTCGACACTCCTTTCACACCCAATCACACTATGTCCAAATGTTTCTCTGCTCCCTACACTAGAATCACATCATCGAAAACTCACTCTAAGTTTCTCTTCCTAAGTCCTTAGCCTGACTGCCCTACTAGAACTCCTCTTGACCTCACTTCTGGCTATCTAAAGCATCACCGATGTAATCACCAAACGCCATCACATGACTCAAATAAGATTGATCCATCAAATTTCTCTTTTCTATGAGTGTCTGATTCACCACCTATGATGATGATTTCAATATGAATATTCATACCTACACCTGAATGGAATTTCATAAACCATCCTCAAAATTCCTCACTCTCGAGGTGTCATCATCCACCATACCGAGTGCGAAGCGAGGCAAATCAATGAGCATTGCTGCATAGTTCATGATGAACATGTTACCTTGCTATTGGCTCAAGAACTTACAATATCTTTCTTCCATCAGTGTCTCCAAGAATAAGTGCTTGAAGAGTATAACCTAAAATTCCTTCCAGGCTAGTCCCTCATGTCTGCCTACTTGAACCTGCATGTCCCACCAGCACTTTGTGGGTCATCTGATAATGTAAGTTTTCAACTTTACCCTCCACCTTGGGGGTGTCTCAAGATGTTTGAATATTATCTGTATAGACTTAATCAGGTTCTCAACCGTCTATGGTTATGTAATGGCCCAGACCTCTCCAATCCATTCCTTTACTAAAATTTGGCATTATAGGTGTTCTAAGAGGTCAAGGTAACTTATTCCCAACACATTTCCAAATCTCCAGTTCTATGAACAGTGTTTCCAGAATGGTGTCATTTCCCTTACCAAATTTTCAGAACAGTTTCATGAACAGTGTTTCCAGAATAGTGCCATTTCCTTTTCCAAATTTCCTAAACGGTTTCATGAACAGTGTTTCCAAAACGATGTCATTTTCTTTACCAAATTTCCAGAACAATTAAATGAATAGTGTTTCTAGAACGATGTTATTTTCTTTTCCAAATTTCTATAATGGTGTCATGAACAAGTGTTTTCAGAATGGTGAGTCATTTCCTTTTTTAAATTTCTAGTTTTTCCCATATTCCTTAATTTTTGCCCCTTTGACATTTCCATTGATGTAAAATGCATTCAAAGACTTGTTTTATGGTATTTAAGGCCGATTCAAAGCCCATAACTCATATTCTAATTTTCCTAATGGTGGGGAATCCTTTACTTGTTCAAAACATGTGATCTTTCACATATCCAATCTTAATGGAAAATCCAACGTATCTTAAACTGTTGCTCTATTAAATCTTCTAAAGGGATGAGATATATTCTTCTCTTGTTCTTTTTTCTTGTTCCTTAGTGTGAGATGTTTGAACCTTTCCTTCCTTCCCATAGGAGTTGTGTGATCAAACTTCCATTATTGGATCATTTCTTGTTGGATTTTTTTCTACTTCTTGGGCACCCCCTATTTTTGTGCAATTATGAGGTGTTGATCAGTCTTTGACATAAGGTATGTTCTACCTCTATTCTTCTGGGCTCTAGATCTTTCCTCTTCGTTGTCCTTTACCTTGTTATAGAATGTATTCTCTATGTTCCTAATGGAGCTTCCTGGTTTATTGGTTGTGGTGGTGGTGTCTCTGCATCCTTGAGTGGACATAGTCTTCTAGGAGAGGTGATCGTGATTTTTCGTGTTGTCATGTTCTCATGAAAATAATGTTTTAAACCTTTTGAGGTAGGGGATTCATGGATCCTCAATTCTATTTATTTGAAGTTGTAGAGTTAACATGTTTTATCTCACTGGATCACAGTGGAATTTACATAATAAATATCTTAACCAGATTTAAGAATTGGTATCGATTGTATGTTGTTGCCTCTTGATTGTATAGAGAGTGTGGTGTCTATTCTTTTCTTGTTTAGAATGTCTTTTTTGATGGAAATTGGTAAATAATGTAAAGTTGGGATTAATTGTAAATTATTTGGCTAAAGATAAAAAGGCAGGTTAATGAATCTTGTTGGTGCAGATGTGCTTGTTTAATTAAATAGGTTGATAAACTAGATGAATGTTGATGCTTTTTTATAAGGGATTAAAGGCATTTCAATTAATTGTTTAATTAATTTTTGATAGCTATGATAGCTTAATGTTTAGGTTTCCCATATTTGGAACCTACTAATAATTAATCGGTTGATTCAAGATAGATTAAAGAATTGTTTTTTTGATAAAAGATAATGTCTGGTAGGGTTCTAAGTTACCCTCTTACTTGTAAAGGCCAAAAGACATATGTTTTGGAGCCATGAGGGATCATTGTGTGTAATGGTAGAATGCATTGTTTAGGTCCAAGATCCCAATTTCTTTTTTGTTTCCTACTTCTTGTTATGTGGTGTGATCCTGGATGGATTTTTTGAGTGTGGTGGGAGGGAGGTCCAGTTTTTTTAGAAGAAGTCAATGCCTAGAGTGGCGTGATACATTGGTCTATGCATGTGGGTGTCTGGGAGGACACCGGGGATGATAGATCAGGTTGAAGCTAGTCTTACCCATTGATGTGAATGTTGGATGCCTATTTAATCTAATGTGTGTGTTTCTGATTTAATTTCCCCACTGCTTAAGGTATCTATTCTTTCTTACCCTCCTACTAAAAGAGTAAAAGATGCACAAGGTGTCCCATGTAATTTTTGTGTTTAGATTCTCGAGGATGAATGGGTCTATGGTCCTGCTATAGGTAGAAAAGACTCGACGGGTAGTTTTTCTACTCGCTGTGTTGAGCCCGTTGTGTTTGGTACCTTATAATGTTTACTTAGAATACCTAGAATTATGGTAAATTTATAATATTTTTAATAAATAAAGGATGTTGAACTCATGGGATTGGAGCTTTCTGGGATGAAATACTGAGGTTGTGCTTCTTAGGAACCATGGACTCAGTTTAATTATGCCTGGAGGGCATGGAACTTTGTTGTGATGATAATAAAATGTAAAGTGGAATTGAAATGGTTAATTAATGGTTAAATAATTAATTAACATAAATTGAAATGGATAAAAGGGAAATTAATTAGTTTAATCAAGATCCTTAAATGGTTGTGTTCTTATAAGATACCTAGTCTTAGTCATGGCAGTCGGGAGTCTGAGAGACATTAGCTGTAGTCGAGTCTAAAACTAGGTTATGCCCATAGCATGGTTGTGAACTATATGATATCATGTACTTTTTGTGTTTCTATATGCTACCCCACCCTGTCAGTTAGGTCAACTGAAACCTTAGGGATTATGAGCCCTAGGTGGGTGTTTTCCTCAATATACCGATGGGAGGATGGATGGATGACTTCCCCCTCTGGCCCTACTCTTTTCTCTTGGTTGTTACTTGTGATGGTATGCACTATGGTTAGTTTTCCCCATATATGCGTGTAGATGGATGTAATGGATTGTTGTTATTTCACACACATATATTCTAGATATTTTTTTATACGGAATATTATAGGTATAACGTGTATAGGTTGTGATGGCTTGAATATCCTTACTTGGTGTATGGGCTGTAATGGCTTGAGGCATAATACTCGATGTATGATGCACATTATATGGGTTGTGGTGACTCTTGGAAACTACCTGGTTACTTCTTATAGTGTGGATGGTGTGGTGCTTTGCTCAGGCATCTACAGCAAAGATTTAAGTTGCACAAGGTTCATATTTTAGTGCTCGCCCAGGTATCTTCAGGCCAACCTTTATGGAGATTGATGGCTTAGGATGTGTGATGTTGGGGAAAATTGGAAAACCATTGAGAAAGTGGTAGCGGAGTGCCCTTGATATTATTTATTATATTATATAATCTTTTATGTGATACATGGGGAGAGTAGCCATGGTGAGGCTGGAAACCTGGAATACTTGTTTAGTTGATGGGTTAGTTTCACTTGTTGTTCATTGTGATTTATCATGATTTCTTTACTTTTGAACTAGAGGATATGATGAGGATCCTGCGGAGTATACTATTATACTCACCCTTTGTTCATCAATTATTTTTCTAGTCACTTGAAGTATGTTGAAGATCAAGCTGATTACTACTATCTTGCAGGTTTTACAGGAGCTTCTCAGGCTTCATGGTCACTGTTGTTTTACTTTATTTTGGTACTTGCAGTTTTCCCTTTCAGTTGTAGTAGTTTTTTTCATGACATTACAAATTTGTACTTTGGTTTATTTTTTATATTTCAGACTGATATGGAGTTGGTTGGTGTCTATCTTATCTCTCTCTTTCGTATGTGTTCTCTTATAGGGTAATTCCTCCCATATGTTTGTTTTTTATACCATTAGTCCTAGTCTCCAACTTGGGGCCTACTAGAGGTGGGACTCGGGGTTCATTATATATCTTCTCATATTCTTGGCCTAAGAGGGGTTCTCTTTGTGGGTAGGGGGTTGTGATAGGGTGGTATTAGAGGTCTTTTTGAGGGATATGATGGAGTTTGGAGTTAGGCACAAGTGAGGTTGCATGGGTTGGTAAGGAAATGGTGTCTGTCATGTTTAGAAAGTGTTATAAACACTAGAGACCGACAAAGGAATAGGTATTTAAGGCCCCCTATGATCTGAGGCATGGAACTTTAAGTTTACAGTGGCCACTAAATGAGATGATATCGGTTTTAGTGTAGAGACCTAGAAAAGGATCGTGCATTATTCTTCTTTATGCCTGTGTTTGAATGGGTAGACCTTGGTATAAGTTAAACTAAAATTAATAAAGTAAAAAAATTAATTAATTTTAAATTATATCATATTCCATGTTTTAGAGTTCTAAATTTTTGTCCGCTTTGCAGTTATGGCTCTAGGTAAACATCCTCATTAGGTTCGTATAGAAGAAGTTCAGTAGGATGCGCCAGCAGATCGTCGTAGAGTAGAGTTTGATGATTAAAACACTTGGAGGAGGAAACTCTAAGAGTTTCAGCATCAGAGCCTACAGAAGTACAAGGGATCCGTTTCAAATGCAGTCATAGAATATTGGTTATAGGAGGTTGAGATAGCATTCAGTCCAATATATAATCATAAGTAGCACAGGGTATCATTGGTTGTGATTATTCTATGTGTGGTAGTGAAGAAGTGGTGGTTCTTGTTCCTTGATGATCGTGAGGAGTCAGTAATCTCATGGGAGAAGTTCCGAGAGAATTTTAGCGCCTAGTTTCTTTCTTTGACTGTGAAGGCATCCAGTCACCAGGAGATTATTACCCTTCAGTAAGGGAGCTCCACTATGTGAGATATTAGGATCTGTTTTACAAACCTTATGTGATATGCTTCAGACATATTTTCAGATTAGGAGGCTAGAGTAAGGCATTTTTAGGAGTATTTTAGTCCATATATTCAGTTACAGGATACCTCGTTTATGTTGATGACATATCTAGAGGTGTTGGTGAAGGAAGAGTACATTGATAGAACATTAGATATAACCAGATCATTATGAGAGAGTAGTCTCCAAGATTCCTCAAAAATCAGATCTGTGGTTTGGGGTTCCCAATTTTTAGGGTAGAAGAGTTTCCATTTGGATGGGGGTAGTTCTTAGCCTTCAGTGTCTAATTTCTCCAGAGGCAGTGGTTCTCAGGCCTATTCCAAGGGATCAAGTGCTTGTTTTACTTGTGGAGGACAAGGTCATCAACAATGATAGTTCTTAACCTTTCATAGAAGTCAATTTGCACTAGGTGTTTCTCTCCAGGTTACTCTGTTGAGGAAGTTCCGACCGAGGCAGTAGCAGTAGGTTACACCAGTTTTGGATTAGAAGAGACCATATGGGGCAGTCAAAGGACATCCCTGAAATTCTACCCTTCCACATAGAGAAGAGTTCGTCCGTGGTGGTGGTCATCAGTAGATTTTTAGAGGTCATGGAGCAGGTCGTGGTTAGCTTCATGCTTTAGCATTTCCAGCACCATGTGATCCAAACATCATTCGAGTTACCCTTTTCTTGTTTTCTACTTAGGTGTATGCCTTGTTTTATTCAGGAGTGACACACTCCTTCATATCATATGCCCTTATCCATGCTTTGGGACCTGATTTAGAGAGGATTCTATTGCCCTTGGCGTTGACTATGTCAGTTGGAGGTCAAGCTGACATGTTTGAAGTTTGTAGAGACTGTGAGCTAGTTCTAGGGCAGCACCACTCTATAGTAGATTTCCTATGTTTATGTATACAACCATATGATTTCATCATTGGAATGAATTGGTTGTATTTATTGTAGGATATTGTGGATTTATTCTAGAGGAAGTTGGTGTTCTTTTATCCTTATGGAGATCCAGCTATGTTTTTTGGTGAGTGAAGCCCTTGGAAGGGTCAGATGTGTGTTCCTTATTTTTCATCCTTAATGGCTAAACTAATGTTGAGTTCTTCAGATATTTAGAATTCTATGTTTTCTGGGGTCATGGAAGGGTACTATGATGTCTCTACAGAATAGGTTGTAGTGTTACCCCCTCAATGGTAGATCGAGTTCAAGATTGATCTGCTACTAGGCATGCCTCCTATCTCGATGTATTCATATAGGATGGTGCCTTCTGGGATTCGGGAGCTGTGTATAATGCTCGATGGTCTATTGCAATGCATTTTTTTCTGAGTGTGTCACTGTGGGGTGCACCAGTTTTGTTCCCAAAGAAGGCTGACGATAGTTTGTGGTTGTGTGTCTATTATCATCACTTGAACAAAGTGACAGTAAGGAACCACTATCCTCTTTCGTGGATTGATGATTTTTTTGATAAAATGAAGGGTGAAAGTTGTTTCTTGAAGATCAATTTACGATCTGGGTATCATCAGATGTGTGTGAAGGATGAGGATATCCCTAATACTACTTTCTATTATCATCATGGGCATTATGAGTTCTTGGTGATGTCGTTCAGTGTGATGAATTTTCTAACTTTGTTCATGAGTTTCATGAATGTTGTGTTCTGTGAGTTCTTGGATAAGTTTGTGGTTGTTTTCATTGATGGCATCCTTGTGTACTCTACATCTTAGGGGGATCATGTAGAGCATCTGTGTGCTATTTTAGGAGTTCTTTTCCAAAATAACTTGTTTGGAAATTTTTCAAAGTGTGAGTTTTGGGCTCTAGAAGTTTATTTATTGGGACATGTTGTATCCCATCCGGGAGGATATATAGATCTATTGAAGATGGTAGTAGAGGTGTAAAGTTTCCTTGGTCTCTAAGGCTATTACAAGAGGTTCGTAACTTATTTCTATCAGGTTTTGATTCCTCTAATAGCGTTTACTATGAAGGATCAGGTGTTCATGTGGACTGATCAGTTTCATACATCTTTTGAGTATCTAAAGGAGAATTTGGTCAGTGCTCTGGTTCTTTTTCTTCCAACAGAAGGAGTTCTATTTGAGGTTTTCTATGATTCTTTGTGTCTGAGGTTAGGCTATGTTCTGATTTAATAGAGATCAGTCGTTTCTTATGGGTATTGAAAGTTGAGTCTCCATGAATGTAACTATTCCACCCATGATCTTGAGTTGGTAGCAGTGGTGTTTTCTCTGAAGTTTTGGAGGCACTAACTCATCAGCGAGTGCTTTGTAGTTTTCACCGATCATAATAGCCTGAGGTATATTTTCTTCCATCATGACTTGAACTTGAAAAAACATCGGTGGATGGAGTTCTTGTAGGATTATGACTTATAAATTTATTATACACCTCGAAAATGGAATTTTTTAGCTGATGTGATGGGCAGGAAGTCACGTAGTGATGTAGTATGTGAATCCGATGATTCTTAGAGGGTTATGGAAGAACTTTTAACATTACATCTTGATATGGGAGAAGTTGGGGGTAGAGGTTGTCTTTTCTAGATGACAGTGTATTCATCTCTGTTGTAGTAGGTGTAAGATTCCTTATTGGGGGATCTTGAGGTGGAGGTATGAAGAGACTGAGTTGTTTGTGGAGAGGCACTTGAAGGTTGGTATAAGGATGAACAACACTAGGTGTTGTTTCAAGGATGGATTTTCATTCCTTTAGTGAGGAAGTTCCATAGTTCACCTTTATCAGTACATCCTGGTGTGATGAATATGTACCAGGCTTTGAAGAGTCATATTTTGTGGCCTAGGTTGAAGCGTGTAGTTATAAAGTTTGTTTCTCTATGTTTGGTCTTCTATAAGGTGAAGGTTGAGCACTGTGTTCCCGGTGGTTTTCTCCAACCATTAGGTGTTCCTCAATGGAAGTGGGAGGACATCTCGATGGACTATGTTACCATTTTACCTCAATCACAAGGAGGATATGAAGCTATATGGGTGTTAGTGTATCATTTGACAAAATCATCCTACTTTATAGCAATCAAGGATTCAAGATCAGTGGAGGTTTTGTCGAGGTAGTATCTGGAAGAGGTGGTGAGACTCCACAGAGTCCTAAGGATGATTATTTCCAATTGAGATCCTTGTTTTACCTCCAGGGTGTGAAGAGGTCTCCAGCATGATTTTGGATCTTAGTTATGCCTTATCACTACTTTTCATCTACAGATTGATGTTCAGACAGAGCGGACTATCCATACTCTTGAAGACGTGTTGCACTCTTGTGTCCTAGATTTTGGAGGTTCGTGGATGAGACACCTTCCCTTGGTAGAGTTCTATTACAATAATATTTTTCACTCCACCATCAGTATGGAACTATTTGAATCCTTGTATGGCTGACCTTTCTGTTCTCTATTGTGATGGACTAGGGTCGAAGAGTCAGGAATTCTTGGGGTGGAACTAGTACAGAATACATCAGAGATGGTTCAGGTGATTCATGAGAGGATGAAGGTAGTGTAGGATTGTCAGAAGTCTTATTCTAATCATAGTAGGATACCTATGGAGTTTGACATTGGGGATCATGTGTTTTTGAATGTGTATCCCCATCATGGGCAGAGAAGGTTTGGTTGTGGGAGTAAGCTTTCTCCCCAGTTTGTTGGGCCTTTTGAGGTGTTGGCTCATTTTGGAGTCGTGGCATATCGGGTAGCACTTCCCCCATTGATGAGTAGGATACACGATGTTTTTCACATTTCTCAACTTCGTCATTATCTTCATGAAGACTCTCATGTCATCAATTGGGAAGATACCGATGTTGATGATGATGCGACCTTTGAGGAGTGACCTATATAGATCTAGGACTACAAGAATAAGGTGTTACATGGTAATGTTATCCCCTTGGTTCATGTCTTGTAGTATTACGGTGGTGTAGAGGATAGTACCTAGGAACGTGAGTCATAGATACGTGATCAGTACCCTGGTCTATTTCATATTTATCTCTTTTGCTGTAATGATGTTCATTTTTGGTTGTAGACCTTTTGTGTTTATGAGATGGCTCTCTTTTGTCTCTTGTTGTGGTCTGCTCACTTTTGAGACGTATCTCCCTCAGGAGAGTGTTTAAGAGATGGTTTTGGTTGTTTTGTGGTTTCAAGTGCTTTGTTTTGATGCAGTTGAGATCCTTTTATGGAAAGAGTCTTGAGAGGTATCTCGAAGGGTGGTTGCTCGGACCCTATTTTCTGTCTGGGTTGGTTTTGAATTCTCGAGGATGAGAATGTTTTGAGAGGTATCTGATGTGATAGAACAAACCTCTCTGATCCATTCCTTTTTTGAAATCTGGTGTTGGAGGTGTTCTGGGAGGTCAAGGTGACTTATTTCCAACACTTTTCTACATTTCCAGTTCTGTGAAGAGTGTTTCCAGAACGGTGTCATTTCCTTTTCCAAATTTCCATAATGGTGTCATGAACATTGTTTTTAGAATGGTATCATTTCCTTTGGAAAATTTCTAGAATCGTTTCATGAGTAGTGTATCCAACATGGTTTCATGAATAGTGTTTCTTGAACGGCGTCATTTCCTGTGCCAAAATTCCAGAATAGTTTCATGAATAGTGTTTCCAAAATGGTGTCATTTCCTTTGCTAAATTTCTAGAACTGTGTCATGAACAGTGTTTCTAGAACAGTGTCATCGCCTTTATAAAATTTCCAAAACAGTTTCATGAAAAGTGTTTCCATAACGATATCATTTCCATTTCCAAATTTCCAGAATGGTGTCATGAACAGGTTTTTTCATAATAGTGAGTCGTTCCTTTGTCAAATTTCCAGTTTTTTCCAGATTCCTACAGTTTCTCCCCTTTGATGTTTCCTTTGAAGCAAAATGAATTCAAATCCTTTTTTAAGGTATTTAAGGCTGATTAAAATCCCATAAATCCTATCTTAATTTTTTCTAATGGTGGTGAAGCCTTTACTTAGTCAAAACACGTGATCTTTGATAGATCTGCTCTTAATGGAAAATCCAGCGTATCTTAAACTACTTCTCCATTAAATCTTATAAAGGGATAAGATATCTTCCTCCCTTGTTCTTCTTTCTTGTTCCCTAGTGTAAGATGATTGAACCTTTCCTTCATTCCTATATGAGTCATGCGATCGAACTTCCATACTTGAATCATTTCCCATTGGAGTTTTTCTTACTTCTTATGAACCCCCTATTTTGGTGCAACTAGGAGATGTTAATCAGTCTTTGATTTAAGGTATGTTATACCTCTTTTATTTTGGGTTCTAGACCTTTCCTATCTATTATCCTTTTCTTTATTATGGAATGTGTTCTCTATGTTCCTAATGGATCTTCCTAGGTTGTTAGATATTGTAGTGGTGTCTCTGTGTCCTTGTGTGGATTCAGTCTTCTAGGATAGGTGATCGTAATCCACCGTGTTTTCTTGTTCTCATGAAAATAATGTTGGAAACCTTTTTAGGTAGGGGATTCATGGATGCACAATTCTATTTACATGTTGTAGTAGAGTTAGCATGTTTTAGCCCACTCGATCACAACGGAATTGACATAATGAATATCTTAACTGGATTTAAGAATTGGTATCGATCATATGATGTTGCCTCTTGATTTACTAGATAGTTGGGTATCTATACTTTTCTTGTTTAGCAGGTCATTCTTGATGGAAATTAGTAAAGAATGTAAAGCTGGTATTAATTGTAAATTATTTGGATAGAGATAAAGAGGTAGGTTAATGAATCTGGTTTGGGTATATGCATATGTTTAATTAAATTGGTTAACAAACCAAAGGAATGTTGATTCTTGTTGCTAAGGGATTAAAGGCATGTCAATTAATTTTTTAATTAATTTTTGATAGCTATGGTAGCTTGCTGTTTAGTTTTCCCATAGTTGGAACCTAATAATAATGAATCAGTTAATTCAATATGGATTAAAGAACTAGTTTTTTTATAAAAGATAATTCCTAGTAGGGTTATGAGTTATCCTCTTTCTTGTAAAGGTTGAGATCCTTATGTTTTGGATCCATGAGGGCTCATTTTTTGTGAAGGCATAATGTCTTGTTTAGGTCCAATTTCCATGTTGCTTTATTGTTTCCTACTGCTTGTGATGTGGTGTGAGCCTGGATGGATGTTTTGATATGTAGGGATAGGGAGGCCTAGTGTTTATGGTAGTGGTTTATGCCTAGAGTGGAGAGATGCATCGGTCTATGCATGTGGGTGTTGGGGAGGACACCAGGGATGATGGAATGGGTTGAAGTTTATATTAACCATTGATGTGAATGTTGGATGCCTATTTAATCTAATGTGTTTTTATCTACTTTACTTTCCCCACTTATTAAGGAATATTTTCTCGCTTACCCTCCTTAAAAAAGAGGTAGATATGCACAGGGTATTCCATGTACTTTCTGTGTTCATCTTCTTGAGTATGAATGTGTCTATGGTCCTACTATAGGTGGCAAAGACTCGACAGGGTAGTTCATCTACTCACCATGTGGATCCCCTTGTGTTTGGTAGCTTTTAATGTTTACTTAGAATACCTATAATTATTTAAACATTATAATGATGTTAATAAGTGATTAAATAAAGGATGTTGAACCCATGGGGTTGGATCTTACAGGGATGCAATGCTGAGGTTGTTCTTTTGAGGAACCTTGGACTCGGATTGGTTATTCCTGGAGGGAATGGAACTTTGTTGTGATGCCAATGAAATGTAAAGTGGAATTGAAATGGTTAATTATTGGTTAAATAATTAATTAACAAAAATTGAAACTGATAAAAATTCAATGAAGTAGTTTAATTAAGCTCCATAAATGGTTGTGTTCTTATAGGATACCTAGTCCTAGTAGTGGCAGCTGGGGTTCCGAGATAAATTAGTTGTAGTCGAGTCTAAAACTAGGTTATTCTCATAGTTTGGTTTTGAAATATATGATATCATGTACTCTTTTTGTTTCTATATGCTACCCCACCTTGTCGGTTAGGGTGATAGACACCCTGGGGATTCTGAGCCTTGGGTGGGTGTTTTTTCCAACATCCTAGTGGGAGGATTGATGGATGAATTCTCCATTTGACCCCACTCTCTTCTCCTAGTAGTTACTTGTGCTGGTATAAAAAATGGTTAGTTTTCCTTATATCTGTGTATAGAGGGGTGTAATGGATTGTGGTTATTTCACACACATATATTCTAGAAATAGTTTGCTATGGACTACTATAGGTATAACATGTATAGGATGTGATGGCTTGAGGATCCTTACTTAGTGTATGGGATGTAATGGATTGAGGTATAATACCCTATGTGTGATATATGTTATACAGGTTGTGGTGGCTCCTGGAAAATACCTATTTACTTCTATTAGTGTGTATGGTGTGGTGCTTCACCCAGAAGTTTGTGGGCAAGCTTTGTGTTGCACGAGGTGCATATTATGGTGCTCTCCCAGATGTCTTCAGGCCATCCTTTTTGGAGAGAGATGACTTAAGACGTGCGACATTGGATAAAAGAGGAAAACTAGTGGGGAAGTGGTAGTGGGGTTCCCTTGATATTCTTTATTATATTATACTCTTTAATGCGATACTTGGTGAGAGTATCCTTGGTGATGTTGGGAACCTAGAATACATGTTTAGGTGAAGGGTTAGTTTCACTTTTTGTTCACTATGCTGTATAATATTTTCTTTACTATTGCACGAGAGGCTTCAGGGAGGATTATAATGAGTATACTATTATACTCACCCTATTTTATATAAACTATTTTCAGGTCACTTGGAGTAGGTTGGAGATCAGGCTGGTTACTACTAGCTTGCAGGTTTTGCAAGAACTGTTCAGGCTTCGGGGTTGTTGTTGTTTTACTTTATTTTGGTACTTTTAGTTTTCCATTTCAGTTGTGGTAATTCTTGGATGGAATTGAATATGTGTACTTGGGTTTCTTTTTATATTTCATTATTATATGGAGTTGGTTGATTCCTATCTTATCTCTCTCTTTCTCATGTGTTCTCTTAGAGGGTAATGTCTCCCATCTGTGTGTTTGTTATACCCTCGGTGCTAGTTTCCAACACAGAGCCTACTAGAGACGGGACTCAGGAGTCATTATCTCTCTTCTCACTTTTTTGGACCATGAGAGGTTCTCTTTGTGGGGAGGGTCATGAAAGGTCCACCCTCACCCTAGAATTTTGATGGGTGTTGCAACTAGAAATCTCGAGTCAGATACACCATCAAAGGCCCTGCTCCTTGAGCTTCCCTATCAACACCTTGGATAACACGTACTAGGTTCTCTATGAGTTTCTCATCAAGCCAAGATGCAAAAGCTATCAAATTCAGTGGTTGCCCTGCCTATACTGGAACCTATACCTGTGACTATACATGAAACTCATTCTATGCATGACCCTATGGTGCCTCATACCAACCCTTAGGGGTCTCAACTTATGTGTACTCTTGTGGGATCATATCACCTCCTTCCTAACGCTCCATTAGATCCCATCTAGGTGTCATCCTGTTGAATACCAATACCATGGTCAAACAGATCATATAACACACACACAAACATATATATATATATAACACAGATAGGGAAAGTAGTAACAGATAGCACGATCTCACTATCATTAATCTCCCCCATCACAACCATGTTTCTCAACATTAATCCTCATGGACCCTTACCCTCCCATATTAGATCCAGGTATCACATATGCCTTGGGCCATGTCAATGCTGACAAACCATGTTTCCTCAATCTGATGACCTTTTCTCCCAACCTAGTGATCAACATTACCCCACATCATCATCCCTGGCTTCTCCTATAAGATCTAATCCCATATATATGTATCACATCACATATCACAAATAAATTTATATCATGTCATATGCATATACAAATAAATTCCAATGTTCCTACCAAAATAATAAATAAACACCCATTTCCATACTAGGCCAAGGGTCCAAAGTTTCTCCCTTACCATACTAGGTCAAGGGTCTCATAGCATAACAAATAACATTTCACATCCAACTGCCCCACAACAAGTGAAAATCATATCAATTTTAAATAGAGTAAAGTAGAACAACAATTCCCACCCCTACCAACTTGGTCCATCCCCCGTGCTTAGGGCTATAGAAACCCAAACACGAGTTCATAACCTAGTTCCAACAACATCATAATCTTTGTTCTACCATCTCCCAAATAGTAAGACCAATAAATAGGTAAAAGAAACACCTTTAATACCAATTGTAGTGCCCCGGCCTAATTAGCCACCCAAATAGTGCTTTAGAACGAGTTCCACTGGACCTTAAGCACACCTCCCCAAATTTCAAAGGTTTTAAACAAATAGAGAGATTGTAAAGAGGTGATAGTGGGGAGACTATACCCTCTATTGAAGATATACTAATGGTTTAATAGATATAGAAACGGATGAAAAAGACCAATAGACTGAATCGGAAACCCTCCCATGGAAATTTTACAAGAAATAAAAACAACATTAACAACCAATATCAATACCATTTTCAGAATTAAACATCACAATATTCCATTTATAGATACTAAAAAAACATGCATACATAACTAGTCATATAGACAATGAGCATAAGGGTTTCCAATGACCACCATAGTATGTACATATAAGTAGCATGATAATAATAAAAAGAAAAAATAAACGAAAATCCAGTAGTGTCAAGAACCCATGGTCCCTTTCCTTATATCCCATTCTATCTCAAGCACTAAGATCCATCTTCTGATCCCAAACATTTACCCAAATAGAAAGAAATAAAGTCTACACGCATCCCAAAGGGCCTGTGTAAGGTGTGAGAAAAAATCTCAGTAGGTCACCACAAATGTGTTCCGATCTTATATATTTGATTAAACAAGTGTATAGTAAATAATAAAACAGCATGGTACACATGTATAATAATAACCCACTTCCCTTATTCTCAGCATCCATAAGGAAGTGATCACCTACTTCATCCAACACTGGTACATCGTAGTGGAGAGGATCCTTAACCTAATCCCAAGGCCTCCCTTGATGTAAATTAGTCTAGGTGGACCCTCTGGTTCCTCCTAAAATAGAATCACTCATCACCTCATGCCAACTAACACCTCATGTTCATAATAATTATTGACATCCAAAAAGTAATTCCCAAATAATAAGTACCTGGTCCCTCATACCCTTTCTTGAAAGTTCCCATCATCTCAAAGCCTGACATCCCAAAGTACAATGATTTCTATCCTCCAAATCATCTCATCCCAATGTACTTATTATAAAGAGATTCTCATCCCCCAACTGACGGTCTCAGCACCATAAAATATTGTCTCATCACCATATATGTGGCTTTTTATGGTAATAACCTCCAACCATACTAGTGATCAACATTTCCCAAAGCCGCATCTAATGGAGGAATCTACCCTCATGAGTGATCAATACCACCTCATCATATGAGTCCCCCTATGTGAACATGACATCAAATAGTGCATTAGACAATATGAGTGAGCAATAATCACCAAAAGAGAACCTAAGACTCATCATCTGACACTTCATGCCCATGTGATCATGTTGCTCGGCCTGATTGTCAACACCACCTCAAATTACCTAGGATATTCCCAAAACCTAACATCCTTTCGTCCTCAATCCAATGACAAAGTCTCCCACCCTATGATTAGAATCACCCATAGAATCTAGGTCTTTCCCAACCTAATTATTACATCACCTCAGACCAGATGGCCATTAACATCTCCATCCTTGGGCCAAGCCTGTCACGTTCGAATGGAACTCAATAATGCATAAAAACATCATAATATAATTCATATAATTAAAAAAATAACTTTACTTAAATAAACACACCTGACCTAACTGCCCAAGTTGTCTCAATCCCCATACCAAAATCGATCATTGAAGCGAAGGCCATTGAATTATTTTAAGCATCCTACATAGTTTCATAATTAATTTAAAGGTAAGGAATTGATTAATTAGGGTCTCACTCAATCCACCCAAATTCATGCTCAAGAATGCAACCCTAAAACAACTGAAAAATCACGGAGAAAGATGAGCACCACTTACCTCATAATTTTATATGCTTTCTCATTCGATATAGGCCTCTAACTCAAGCTGTTTTGGAGAAAATAGAGGTTTTAGATGAACACCCTAAAAATAGGGTAAAATGTATCACATGTATTTAGAGCACCGTATGGAAAGAGAAAGGAAGGAAAGATGCTAGTATATTGAAGGCCTTACCGAGACAGATTTGTAGCCACCGATGGATCAAAGATCGGAGATCCGACAACGGAGTTATTAAGATCCCTAGGTGAGGGATGGAGGGGAGCGCGAGCCTGTACATTACCTCTATCCACGAAGGAGAAAATAAATTAGGGGGGGTGAGCCTGCTACCCGCATTTAAAAAACTACTATGGGAATTTACAAGCCATGTAAATATTTTCACACCGTGTAAATTCAGGCCTCTCACAGGTCCACAATAAAAACTCATGAAATAAAATAATTAAACACCATTTATTTAATTACTTGTCATGTAATTGGCCAGAATCATCTTTTAGCAGCCTAGGTGGTACACTATCCCTTCAGTGTTTTTCCCAAACCCTCTTGACTTACATCGAAACATAAACCACACCTAAAACAATGGGTTGGGCCAAAAAAACTCCCTTAATGAGGTTCTGAAGATCAATAAAATGGGTTAGTCTGACCACTAACTCGAAAATTTGAATTTACCTAAAAAAGTACCAATTCAAAAACTCAGGCCATTGCAGGTTATATTTTTGTCCCACATCGAATTAAACAAAGGGACTATGTTGGATTATAAGACAAAGTGTGGGATCACTGAACAAATCTCCTACAATGGGGTTGTCTCCCGCAAGACACACACACACCACTAGGCCACACCACATATGGGCCATGTAGGTCTTTGACCCACCCCTACTCACCATAGTATTGACCACTCATGGGCCACCTTAGAAAGGGATTTGATCCCCCGTCCAGATTGAGTTGTATCTCTCATGGCCCTTCTTGGTCGACCGACCCCTATTTGGATGGATATGTGGCTAGTGGGTGTTTTAGTTGAGGGATAGACATGCTTGGCCATTCTTTTTGGTAAAGTCCTGAAAAGTTGAGAGAATTCAAATTACTAAAAAAATATTCACCAAAAAATTATATATATAATTCAAATCCAACAAATAAAATTCTTTTGTTCATTTATTTCCACATTCATTCCTTCCATTACAAATTCCCACCTTTGAGAAAAACATTGTAATTCATGGTCATTTAGATTATAAACCATAAAAATAATTATAATTTTATAAAAAATACACATGATATTTGTGTGTGTAAAATACCTCAACATTTAAACCATGTTTTTCCTCAAGCATTAAATCTCAATAAGGGATTTAGAGGGAACCAATTTTAACAAAATTAAAATTTCAAATTAGTTATATTAAATGATTAACAATTTTAAATCATACTTTCAAAATTCACATAAAATATCAATTCAATTTCTCAATTTTTAAAGAAACAATCAATTCAAGAATTTTACTTTTCCCCTTTTGAAAATGATGACATTCTGTCACGACCCGCCTTCACCAAGATAAGGGAAGGGGCAGCAGATTTCCAGACCCTTCCTTCTTCAAGATGAAGGAGAGATAATGACCCCCGAGACCCACCTTCAATAGGTCCCGGAGTGGCAACTAGCACCAAGGGTATATAATCACACACAATATGGAAGGCATTACCCCCTTTTTCATTTTTATCGGATCGGGAGATAAGATAATAATTCCCAATAACACCGAAAGTGGAAGTACAAGTAAAGCCAAAACAACCCATTCCCATATGCATGTTTCAAAAGTAAGGCTACAAAAGTACAAGAAACCCCCAAATGAAAGTACCAAGAAAAGAAACAGCAACAGCAACCATCCCAACGTCTGGACTAGTATGATCCTGCACGATTCCTGAAGTCCTCCTGGAAACCTGAAAGTAGTTTTGTATACATAGGGTGAGCATACAAGTATACTCAGTAGGAAAAACCAAAAGCTCTCATGCAGAAGTGGGGAGGCATTCTAATGCCCCGTGAGAAAAAAAGATAACCAGAGTACCTAGCAATGAAAACTATCCACCCAAGCCTCACCAAGGAACAATCCCCAAATAACGCAAGTCAAGTAATGTAATATTAATAGAAAATATATATTTGGGTACCCCGCGCCACTTTCCCACTAGTTATTGAATACATCCTATGCATCGGACCTCTCTTGACATTCTCACTGCATTCCCACTGCCATACCCCCATCCGCACACACCTGGGATACCACAACCACACGTATCACCCGAAAACACCTGGGCCATCTCTACTACACATCCTACCCACAAACACCTGGGCCACAACAAATACTACCATGCCCAAAGGCACCTGGTCCTCATCCTGAAAACACTTGGGAAACAACCTGACCGCAGACACCTAGGCCAACCACCACAACTACCCTGCCCGAAAAATCTTGGGCTATAATGGACCTCAGGACATCACAGCCTGCCCGAAGGATCTTGGGATACTTAGGAAAGGGAGAAAAAAAGGATATAATAATCAGCCACTCATATGAGTGTTGGGAAAAATAGCCTCCCCCATGAAATGGGGGTGTTCGGCACGAAGTGATCAACATGGGTGGGGCGCGAATAAGAAACATAAGAACTACAATTATATGTATCGGTAACAAGCACTCATCCCAACCTAGGGGTTCCAAAACCAACCTAAGCACAAACACCCTCTTTACTATTCATTCAAAAAAAAGCACAACACTCACACCAAAGTCACAACTCATTCCCAGAACCAATTCCCTATTGAACCACTCTTGTTTTCATGTTCAATTGATTCCATTCGAGTAAATTCTTCACTACTGGGCAACTAATAGGCAGAGCCACAATCCAGGGAAAGAGGAAATATCTAGACAGCAATTTAAACATTCACACCTATTTCTCTTGTAAATTCACATCAACAAAAGGGATCCTTGAGATCCCTCAAAGTAATAGAACCAAATTAAGCCTCAAGTTACATCCCCACATAGACTAAGGTCCAACAAAAACCGCAACAACAAGGGATCCCATCCCCATATATATCACCCCATAAGCATAGAACAAACACACATACCTCCAAGATAGAGCAAGGAAGTTTCCAGATTCAAGCACATAATTCATTTTGTTTCCCCCCTTATTGTTTGGTTAACCGGGGCGATCACACAATGATCGTTGTTCACTGGGCATCCATTTAATTGGTTGAGTTTACGTGATTAACCAATTTCCATGTTACACCATTTATTCAAATAATTTATCCATTAAGAAACAGAGGTTCATTAGTGCACAACAAAATACCACCAAAGGCCATGATTTTTAGTGGGCACAATCCCATACAATTCACAACATATAATCAAGGATAAGTGTACAACAGAATCATCGGGCACCCCCCCCCCCTTCATTCTTTAAAGGTCTTTTTATTATCTTCATTAAGTTTGGTCTCATCCATCCCCGCAGAAATGGTAGCATAGCCACCCCTCATGATTCATAGTAAAAGAGAGATGAAGGAAAAATCCCTACTTTGATGATCAACAATCGAAGTTTCTCCTCCCTGCGCCAAGAGCTGGGGATGCGCGACTTGCAGGGGAAGAGATCCAAGGACTCCAAGAATGAGTAGGAAAGCTCCAGCACAGGCGCACCACTTGCCTTGGGAAGGGGGGGCTCCAAACACACAGGTAAAGAAAAAGGAGACCGACCAAGAAGAAGAAGAAGAAATTCTAGTGTGATATAAGATGAGATCCCGTTGTTATGGGATATGGAATTTTGAACAACTTTGAAGTCATATCATGGTTTTCCACACGTTTGGGCAGTTACGCATGATGGAATAAATTGTAATTTAATAATTATCATTAGAGAGGAGTCCATAATAGTTGTGCGTTTAAACAGTTTCCCTTAAATTTCTCAACAGGGGAAGAACTGGAAGTATGGGGAAAGGGTGTGACACCGAGGAAAAGCAACGCGTTTTGGTAAGTTAAGGGTCGCCCGGATCTTGGGGGATTTTATATATTATTTATGGGATTTAAATGGATTTGAAAGAGGGAATTAAATCATTTTATGTCAAAAGATACGTTGTGGGAGTGAAAAAGTTGGTAACCATGTTTTGGAGTGGGGCTGTGACTGGTGCCACCTTTTTTGTGGAACCGTTTGATGGAACCATGTTTTGGGAAAGTACTGGACCAGGAGGGTCCGGGATGTTTAAACACTAATCTTATCATTCATTTAATTTCCTCAATTAATTATTATTAAACATGAAGAATCATGATCTACCTCTCTTTTGAATTTATTTCATTCATATCTAATGATGTAATTCAAGCAGAGTTATGCTCATATCAAGAGATCGTGCTCATAATCCATAAGATTGTAAAGGAACTGCTTTCTCCACTTTGTAAAGAAAAAAATACATATGAAATAATAATGGGTTTTTAATTAAGTTTCAAATTAATTTGATCCTTAAGGTGGGTAGGTGATGAAGCGTTGTCATGTGCGCTCTTAAAAATATTTATACTAAGTGCAGCATAGTGGCTGACCTAGGTCGATCTCTTGAGGAGCCTTTTGCAGTCAATCACTCACTACTTATAGTTCAATTTATATATATATATATGTGTGTGTGTGTGTGTGTCTGTGTGTGTGAAATAAAATAACCCAAAATGATATTTTAGAAAATGGGAATGAAAAACTAAAATTAAACATTCAATGAAATGCAAACAGAATGAATGAAAACAAATTGATGTTAGAAGAAAAGAGACATTTTCGAGAGCATCGGCCAGAGTGAACCTTCATCGTCTCATTATTAGTTTCTAATTTACATAATGAACATTCTCCATCGTATGCATGAACATCCTCCTATGTACATGGTTGTGAATATATGGTACTCTAAACAATCACTGAGAGACCACACATCCACCTCCTCAATAGAGGGAAAATATTGCAGAAGTGAAAGCTAAACCTCGGGTGGCATGGGGAGACACAAAGGTGCCTTTCCCACTAATATCCCCCTCACTATAAATCTAATAAAATAAGAAACATTAATAATTAATGTTCAAAGGCTTGGTTTCATCACTTGATTACTCCCTCGAGAACTTCTTCGGAATAGCTACTCATGATCATGAGCGTAAGAGTTCACAGTGATGAAGAAAACGGAGAGAGAAAACAAAAGAGAGAAAGAAAAGTGGAGAAATGAGAACACTTAAATTAAAATATGAAATGAAATTACAGGATGAAATTAAAATAAAATACAATACTAAACTACATAAAATTTCAAACAAAGGCTACCCCTAAGTTGCCAACCATTTGGAATGAGGAATAAACACTCTTTTATAGAGAGAGGGTGTCAAAATTTGGCTTCAAAAATCTTTCCAACGAATGTATTCACGTGGTAGGCCTCTTTAAAGACCCAATTTTTGAAATGGTCCTTATTTAAAGTTGTTAAATTACTTCTCCCTAGTCCCTCCATAAGATTTCATCTTCATTGGACATGTAATGAAGGAGTTATTTTGGCTTTACTCCAAACATTTAATCTGGTCAGGCTGACTGTTTGTATTCCAACACACCAAGTTCCAACGCATTTATGGCCTTGAAAATGAAATAGTCAGATGCGCCCATATTAATAAAACTTGTTCCTCCGGATTCCTTCCATCTCTATGTAAAATTTAAGCTCAAATGGTTTGTCCATTTATGATATATGGTCCCAACAAAAAAATTATCCAGTTCTGTGCATAGTTTTCAAGGCCTGACTTGTGAGCTGAATTTGAGCTTCCAAATGATGGGTTGATCTTTGGGTCCAGAAGGATAAAATGAAGACCATCTAACATAAAAACCTAAAAAGGAGTAATTTTTTTATTTGGATCATTTTATAAAAAGTTATGTCCAAAACATTAAAATAAATTAAAACTGTTTAAATCCAAAATAAGCCATTTTTTCAATTAAGCTCAAAAATACTCCTAAAACATAAAAAGTGACAATTTCCATTGAAATAAAAATTGGTGGGATTAAAAAAATTAAAATTTCGAATAAAATAATTGAAGATATTTGTTCTATAAATTCCCCAACACTCAAACATTTCACTCCTGGGCAATCATCTTATACCAAGGTCAAAATAAACTTCTCAAAGCATAAATGACAACACAACTCAATTATCGTATCAAAGAATATATCATGCCTCATAAATGGATCAAAATTTTAGAACTCCTCAAAAATAATATTAATCCATTCAATATCAAGTTAATCCTCACATGCATGTCATACCTACCTCCCCAGAAAAAATATTTCTCTCTTCACTCAAGGATTTTCAATGTGGAGTTTTTCTCATTCCCAAGAACATGTGTGATCGCCATAGGCTTGATATCCTCCTAGTATCTCCACTTCACAGAGTCAAAAATGTTTCAATAATGAGGCCTTTTTCATGGTTTTTTCATAGTATTGGGGTTGTAAGGTTTAAAATGTAAAAACATCTAAGGCAGAATGAGGAGGGTTGGGCTCTACGTGAAGTAATTGCATGAAAATAGTTTTTCTCAAGAATTGTGTGCTCCTAAATCATCTCAAAAATGAATCACCACCAAAAACATGTTTCATTGGGAATTTTACACTTATAATTTCACCATAAATTATTTTCATCTATTTTTCCCCATTTGGATCATTGTTTCATCTAGAATTCAAATCTGGATTTCTCTTCAGAATCATGTTTTTAAGGAAAAGAGATGCATCATTGGATCTTCAAAAATTAGTGAACTCTCAGACCATATTTGTAATGATATTTTGGGCCACCCATACATCTTCCCATAATGACATTTCTTCTACCCAAGTAGCAATAAATGTTTCAATACTTTCAATTCAGCTCAAACAGATTATTCATGAAATAAAAATACAACCCATATTCTCCCTCCCCCACACTTGAGTTTAACAATAATAATGCATTTAACTTCTAGAGAAGTTTGGAAAGGGATAAATGGCTTGTAATTTGGATGACTAACAAGGTATTTCATGGATACTAGGGGCTTAAATAATTTCAGATGTAAAGGTAGGCCAAAATAAGAGTTTGATGCAAAAGGGATTTCAAAGTGATGCCTCAATCATACTTACATATTCCATGAACTCTAAAAACTTTGAAAAAGAGAAAAATAGAAAGTTATGGATCACACAACATTTCTGAAGACTCTCAAGAAAAAGATAAATGTAAGAAGATGTCAAACAGGTTTATAAACCTCTCGAGTTGGAAAATATTTTCAATTTTGATAGCACTAGTGCACATGAGTTTCACAGTCAATCAAACTTCATCAAATTAAAAGATCAGAAATTAGAAAAAAAAAATCATTCATCTATCATTTAAAACCTAAAATACTCAAATAAAGAAATGTTCCTAAAATACTAATATGGTTTGAAATTTCCAAAGTATTCGATTCAACTCAAGATTCCTAAAAAACAAAAAAAGGGAAAAGGAAAACAAGAAAATTTCAAAAAACTACAAGAAAAATAAAATGAAAGAACAAACAAAATTCCAAAAAACAAGTTAAAATACCTCCCCAACACTTATTTAATTTAATACCCTATTTTAATCTCAAATCATATCAAGAGACATTTTCACACAGAATTTATATTGGGTAGTAAATAAAATAAAGAAAAGGAAAGACACAACCTGACTTAATTTTCAGTGGAAGCCTTGAGTTAAGCTCTTAGCTGCTACCACTTTAAAACTACAAGAACGAAATCAAAAGGCATAAGAAAAATAAATAAAAATAAATATAAAAGGGATATAAAATGGATAATGCTTGGTTTGACCCCCCAAGTGGGTGCTAAGTTTTTACTGCCCCTAGTCAGGTAGTTGTAGTAGATTATCCCCAATCAGAAGGTGGGTGTGGTTTCTTTGAGATAAACCACCGCATGTGACATTTTCTAGTGTCCATCAGTAAACACCAAGAATAGAGAACCCCAAAGAAAATAATAAAGTTCCCAACCCCCATGAAAGAATACAGAGAGAATTTAAGGTTCAGAGTGAGAGGGAATAGAATATAGGGTTGCTCTCTATGAACTTCAATGGTGTCCTCCTCTATATAGTATCCAATTTCTTACAGAGGAGGTAATCGCATCACCACCAACTTCTCTAGATCTTCTTCCTCGATCACCACCACTTCGGGGGTCTCTTTCATATCATCCAAGGTCTGATCCATTTGTACTGTATCATAAATTTTAGGAAAAGAGAAGTCAGAAAACAATTCAGTTTAAATAGGATTAAAACATGACGAATCAATAAAGAAATATTCCCTTTCAAGTAAGTCAACTTGGAAATTGATCTCTTATGGAAGGACTATTGGTAACTCTATCTTAGCAGGTGAGTTTTATTCATCATCTTCCAAAGAAAAAGTAAGGTCAAAAGGTGTTTATTTTTCAATATCAAATATGGGAAGATCAAGTTTCAGGTTATCTTCAACAAAGTGATTCTAGGATTCTTCCAAAAATTATTGATCTCCTATAAGTGAATAAACTTGCATGTGTACATCAAATTCCTCCTCGAGCAATGGATGAGTTTGGGATGATATTATTAATTCCTTTAGAAGATCCTTCCCACCCTCCTCAGGTTCTTTGACATAAAAAATGATCAGTGAAATATCTTCCACCACTCGTTTTGGTTCAGGTTCTAGCTCAGGTTCAGGTTCAGGTTTCTCCATTAGTGAACGAATATATTCATCAAACCTTTTATAATTTCTCTTTAGTTTTTCAATGTCTTCATGAAGTTCTTGCATATGAGATTTTAGAATTTTATCTTCTTGTTGAACCTGAGAGTAGTTAGTCCATACATAATAATTTGAATTGAAATTCATCATGAAAAAATATTTTTTTAGTGTTTTTGTAATTTATTATTTTTTTTTACATGAAAGGAAGATTATCTACAAAATGTGAATAAAAATAGTGAGTGAAGACCACTTGGATCCCCGGAAATGGAACCAATTTTTGACACGTTCCTTTCATGGGGTATGACAAAACTAAATATAACCTAAGTTAAAATTTAGTAAAGAAGTCAACCTAGGTTTTCTCTAAAGAAAAGTACACAACAATTATGTTTGTCACTTAAATTTAAGAAAGTAGAAAAGGTTGTTTTTTTGAAATTGTTTGAGTTGAAAAATAAAGCAAGCAATAAAAAAGAAATTTTGAACACTAATGGATGAAGAGAGTGATGGGGTCATGGTAGGATCACCTTTACAATGTCATTATATTCATAAAGATCATCTTCCCTCTCTTCCTATTGAATGACAAATGAAAGACTCCTCGATCGAGTAATCAATCACCCCTAGTTAAAGAAAAAAATGGAAATCACTCGAATGTGCATGGAAGTTCATAAAAAATTCCTAAACAACTAAGGAAAGTCCTAATTGGGAATTTTTGCTCCTTATAACTCTAGAAAAGTTCCACTAGTTCCACACACGTGCCAACGACCACTGGACACTCACCACCTAACACAATATGCTCGATCAAGACAAATTGCACTAGGTGGAGGGAGATTAATAGTATTTAACCAAAGCTATTAAAAATGAATACACCAAACCCAAAACATGGTCGCATTAAGTGAATTGGGAAAAAATTATTATTGAAGTCATTCAAAAGAAAAAAAGATGGTTTTACATTTAAGCACAAAACTCCAACATTACAAAATTGAAACTCCCCCTTCCCCGATCACTCAAAGGTTTTACCCCTCAATGTGAAGGGTAATAGAGTTTAAAGGTGAAGAAGAGAGAATGATGAAACAAATAAAAGAGAAAATATAAAATAGAAAGAACTTCAAGAACTCAATCCTCCATCACATCTCATATTTCAACTTCTTCAACCTCTTTGAATGGAAGTGAACACTCTTATTTATAGGCTTGTGGAGTAGAATATTTCCCTCCAAAATTACTCCACCGAAAGTTGGAGTCCGATTAGCATATCAAATGGCCAAATGTCGGGACAGTGTATTTATAAATGTTGTTCCTCCAAAATCTCAGCAAATTTTTCCAAGTGTAACAAAATTTATCCTCGAATTACTAATGACAACTTTTTCTGCACGAGGTGACTCTTCAACTTACTCTTTTTGGACGCATTCAATGGGTGCTTTAATGACCAAATTTCTTCATAAAATTTAATGTGAACGTGATTCAAGGATTCCTCTTTCTTTTACAGCTATAATCACCTCATTTTGGACATGTTTAGGCTGAGATATGACTCATTAATTATATTGGGGTCCATTCTTTTGGCCAGAAAAAGTTTTCCATTTGATGAATTGTTTTGGGCTAGTGTGTGCCGAATTGGCTTTGGTCTAGAAGAAAGAGTTGAAGAGCATGATCATGTAAAGCCTAAAAAAAATTAATCACATAATTTGATCAAAAATGTAAAATATATGACCAAAATAAAGAAGCTCCACAAAACTGTTAGATTTCCAGAATTAACCAATTTCCACAATTAAGCCCATAATTCATCAAAACACTAAAATGATGCAAATAATATCAAATTGATTAATTGGAAGTGGTTAAATCATTTAAAACATATGAAAAATAATTAAAAAATTATCTCAATCAATTCCCCCACACTTAGCACTTGAACTCCTGGACAAGTCGACATCAAAATAAAATCAAAGAAAATTCAAAACACATGCCATTGAGATCCACAAATACCACACCAAGAAATAAAAGATATCATTCCTAATACATAACAATTATTTCAAGTTCTCAAATCAGATCATTCAATATTTTCCCTCTTCATTTCTCCTCCCATGCACACAAGACACTTACCTCACATGAATTTTCTCTCATCTCACAAATATCAATTTTCAACAAAGTTTTTCTCATCCAAACCAATGCAAGGGTCACCATAGATTTTACAAACTCTTAATTATCCACCTGAGGTGAATCAAGGAAATGTGTTTGTCATGAGTAATTTTTAGGGTTGTTTTTTGGATTTCGGTTAGTAGGATTTTTAAGTGAAATAATCTAAGGCCGAATAAGGAAGTCTTGGCTCTTTTTGAAGAAAAATTGAACAATTCTAATTTCACTCAAGTATGGTATCCTCCTCACTCTTCTTAGTATAAATTTAGCTCCATCATCATAAAATCTCAAGAAATGTTCCAACAGCTCAGCATTTCAGTAGAAAAAATTTCAATCTTCTCAAACATGATTTTTCTTGAAATCTTCAGAAAAGGAACAAATTTCTTCTTCCATTAGAAGTGTTATCGTGCACGCTCTCAAAAATATTTATACTAAGTGTAGCACAGTGGCTAACCTAGGTCGATCTCTTGAGGATCCTTTTGCAGTCAATCACTCACTACTTATAATTCACTTTATATATATATATATATGAAATAAAATAACCTGAAATGAGATTTTAGAAAATGTTAATGAAAAATTAAAATTAAACATGAAATGCAATGAAAAAAGAATGAATGCAAACAAAATGATGTTAGAAGTAAGGAGACATTCCCGAGAGCATCGCCCAAAGTGAACCTTAATCGTCTCACTATCAGTTTCTAATTTACTTAATGAACATGCTCCAACATATGTATGAACAACCTCTTCTATATATGGTTTTGAATATATGGTACTCTCAATGATCACCGAGTGGCCACATATCTACCTCCTTGATCGAGGGAAAATATTGCATAAGTGAAAGCTAAACCTTGGGTGGAAAGTGGAGACACAAAGGAACATTTCCCACTAATATCCCACTCAGTATAACTCTAATAAAATAAGAAACATTAAAAATTAATGTTCAAAGGATTGGGTTCATAACTGGATTACTTCCCCGGGAACTTCCTTGTATTAGCTACTCATGATAACGAGCATAAGAGTTCACAGTGATGAAGAAAACGGGTAGAGAAAACAAAAGAGAGTAAGAAAAGTAGAGAAAGGAGAACAATTAAATTAAAATATGAAATTTAATTACAAAATGTAAGTAAAATAAAATAAAATAATAAACTACATAAAATTGCCAAAAAAGGATACCCTAAGTTTCCAACCATTTGGAATGAATAATAAACACTCTTTTATAGGGAGAGGGTGTGAAAATTTGGCTACAAAAATATGTCCACTGAATGTATTCACATGGTATAACTCTTTAATGACCAAATTTTGGAAATGGTTCTTCTTGTAAGTTGTTAAATTACTTCTTCCTCACCCCTCCACAAAATGTTAGCTTCATTGACCACATAATGAAGGAGTTATGTCCTCCTTACTCTGAACATTTAATCTGGTCAGGCTGACTATTTGTATTCCAATACACCTAGTTCCAATGCATTTATTGCCTTGAAAATGAAATAATCATATGCAACCATATTACTAAAACTTGTTCCTATGGATTTCTTCGAGATCCAAGTAAAATTTCAGCTCAAATAGTTTGTCCATTTATAATATATCGGCCCAACAATAAAATTATTCAGTTCTGTGTACAGTTTTTTAAGCCTGACTTGTAAGCTAGATTTGAGCTTCCAAATGATGGATTGAGCTTTGGGTACAGAAGGATAAAATGAATCCCATCTAACATATAATCCTAAAAAAGAATAATTGTGCAATTTTTATCAGTTTAGAAAAATTTATGGCCGAAACATTAAAATAAATTAAAACTATTTAGATCCAAAATAAGCCGATTTTTCAATTAAGTGCAAAAATACTCCTAAAACATAAAAAGTGACAATTGCCAGTGAAATAACACATTGGTGGGATTAAAAAAATTGAAATTCAGAATAAAATAATTGAAAATATTTGTACTATCAGTAGGATTTGATTTTTTAAAAATTAAGACTCAAGGAAGAGGTTTATCTCTTAAGTATAATGCATGATATAAAAAAATAAAATGGTAATGAAATTCTCCCCTTCAATTTTTAACAACTCTTACTTTACCCAAACTCAAATTAAAGGTTATGATAAAAGTAAACCATTATGAATGATTTTTTCACCCTCTTGAATATTTTTTTCTACTTTTATACTTTTTTTCAAATAAATTTTTCATTTTTTTTATTTTTTGAAAGTTATGATTAGAATAAACCTCACGCCCACCACCTAACCACATATGATAAAAATCATAGGTCTAGTGATGATTATTTTTGGTTTTTCGAAATCACAACACTTTTTTATTTATTTCTTGTTCTTTTTTCCATTTTCTATTTTTTTATTTAATATGGGAAAAACAATAAAGAGTACAATGTATGAATCAAAAACCATTTTCTTTATTCCCACATGTAGCACCCCCACAATTATTCCTTATAATGTAAATCATCCCTTTCTTTATGGATCGCTTCACCCCCACACTTCAACTTAAAAATATCATGAAAATATTAAGAGTAGGGTAGTATTGGATAAAAACGGCTTGAAGAATGGATCATTCCTAACAAGGTCATTCATGATTTCTATGGGTTAAAGATGGATTTATGTAAAGGTGGTATTTTAAGTATAAGGAATTTTCAAAATATGTCTTAATAATTTTAAATGTGTTTTTGTACATTCAGAGCTTTGACAAGTTCAAATGTAAGTTCTGACATGTGACATATACCAAGATCACTCAAGAAATATGCTCAAGATAAAATATGAAGTACTTGGTCTATAAATTCTCTCAGGAATTGAAAATTTGATATTGGACAATCACTTAAGGCATGGATAGCAATAAAAAATAAATTCACATGAATTTCAGAAATTCAAATCATGAAAAATGTTTGGGAAATTTCATTTAAATGAATCATTAAATTCCCTTAAATCAGGAGTCCTCATTTTAATATCCATGCTTCACTTTAATCATCCAATTATTCATTTTACTCATTCAATCTCATTAATGTTGAAATCTAAAACATGGAATCACATGATTTCTAAGAAACTCATGTATTCTAGATGAGTCAAGTAAAGAATAATTCAATCATGGGCATGCAATTCCAGGTTAATCTAAAAAAAAGTTGTTAAGACCAAAATTCAGGGAGTTTTAACATAAATAATGTCAGAGTGAACTCTCTTTCCCATAAATATTAGTCCTTTTATTACATTGTTTTGGTGATTCATTATACCATCATAGACATATAAAAGAAAATTAATTAATTAAGTACAAGGATCATGCCATTTAATCTCAAAAATATAATAGGGAGTGAGATTCATGTTGGAATACTTCCTAATAATTAAATTGAAATTTAAGTTTCTAGAAAGAAAATATAAGGATAAGTCTTGGTATGATCCCCCAATTGGGACTTGAATTTTTATTGCCTCCAGAGGGAAGTACCATCTTTTATCCAAAGTATGTTGTTAGATAAATCTTATTGTATTTGAACCACCAAATGTTTCTTTTCCCACCTTCCTCCTCTTCTTTGATGGTGATAAAGGATCCATAGATTTATAATATCATATCCCACCCCCTTCACAATTAAGTATAGCTTTCATGGAGGGGGTAGTATGAAGTATGGATCATCCTTATTCTTGGTTAATACTTGTGAAACCTCCTCTTTTTATAGTGCTAGATCAACATGGTCTGCTTGAATTGAATAATAAAAGGGAAAATAGGCAGGTATTTTTACTTGAATAAAATTTAAATTTGAATTTTTATTCAATATGGGGAGTTGATGTATTTATTTTCTTAGTCTCAGCTATTTTGATTTCTTCATAGTCCTCCTCAAATGTATGTTCATCAAAATTAGGGGGATCCATGTATTCCTCAATAGGTTCAGGTCCATTTTATTCATATTTCTCAAATTCATGGAAATAATAGACCAAATATAAAAATTAAAAATAATAAGGATCGATAATCAAATCATGTTGAATAAGATCATAAAAAATTTAAAATAACTTCATCTCCCTAAGTTGTTTTTGGTTAAAATTCCACCACTTGGGTGGTGTATTTCTTCACTGGTACTGGATATTATTCTTTTCAAGGCATGGGGAGATCAATTAGTTTCTCAAATTTATTCTAAAATTCATCCAATATTATTGATCTCCCACATGTAGCTCATCATGAAAGTATTCTTCATCCTGGATCCACTCTAGATTATCATAGTTCTCTTGGATATAGATATTAAAATGGTTGGGTTTTGGATACTCCTCAATCTTGGCCTCATCTTCATGGATGTCCTTAAAAAATTAATAAAGAATAGTGGATCACCTTCTGGTTTTGGTTTAGTTTGCTTGAGGGATATGTTGAAGTTCTCAATTATCCAATCCATTTTTTCTTGAAGATATTGTACCATATCTTCCAGATTTTGAATATTGTATTTGCGTTTTTTCATCCTCTTTTTCTTAAAATTACTATGGGGGAACCTCTTCATAAGTATCTTTTCCACTACTTGATAAAATTATATGAAGTACTCCAAGAATTTAGTTAACTCTCCAGTCAATATTTCAACCACTGGGGGTTTGAGGGTCTCTTTAAGCTCCTAGATGAGGTCCTTAAATTTCTCCTCTAAGATGATTTGTCTTCTATATCCCCATATTTTTCTAGAAAATAAGGCAATACTTTCTTTTATAGACCAATATGGTTCAAATATGGATTATTACACCTACGAGTAGTTAGTCCATATAGAATAATAATCATTTGAATGCATCATGGAAAAATAATTTTTTATGTTTTTTTATTTGGAAAACAATGAAAAATATATCTATAATGTGAAAATAGAAAAATATAATTGAACTAATGATTAGATCCCCACTAATGGTTCCATTTTTGAGAATACACCTATCACGATGTGTGGAAAAAATAAATTTCTAAAGTTTTTACGACTATAATATAGTGGATGACCAGTTTTGTCCCACTTGAGAAACTTCTCAGTTTGCTCACTCACTTATTCTAAATCACCTATGTCTACTTATTTTTTGTTGTTTTTATTATTTTATAAAAAAATGATACATTTTTTATTTATTTTTTTGTTTAGTTTATAAAATAATTAAATGGCATGAAATATTAAAATTTAAAATTATACTAACATGAAATGTGAACGGAATGTGATTAGGTAGAAATAACTTGGTTTTAGGTTCCATAATTATTCACCTTTATTTGTTTAAATTTATTTTCATAATATAATCATTAAAATATCATGATACATTACTATTCTTTTTATTTAGAAATTTTGAAATCCTAAATGCCTTAAGCAATCTTAAATCCACCTCATCCTGTAATCAATGTTGATGACACACCTTTGTCGAGGGTGTTCCATCTTAAAATACCTAGATCAATTAAATTTCATTTCATCAATTAATTAGCTCAACTCCATCATGTGAAGAGATAACCAAATAGATAGAGGGAAAATATATTAAACAAAAGAAAAGAAATAGAATTGAGTTTCATGACTAGGGGGATAGTCACCACACCTGGGGGAAATTTCCAAATTATTGAAAATAAAGCACCCCATCCAATATTATTTATAAACAAAGGTGATCTAGAAGTTTTTACTCCAACATTAAAAAGGTTAGAATCAATGGGATCGATCTGAATTTGGATGGTGTACACGATTCAGATAAAATAAATTAAATAGATTTGAATATTTTTCCTTATTTTCTTAAATCTTATATGAGGGGGAATAATAGTGATGACATTACAAAATCAAACTGCAATGAATAAATTTTCATCGATAGAGATGAAGTTCCAGATTCATAAGAAAACACCCCATCTAATAACATTTATAAATAAATCACTACATGGAAACTATGCATTGGTATGGTTTTTAAATCAGAGACCGAAGCCTATTCATTTTATGTTGCTTACGGAGGCATTGTTGGTTTCAATGTAGGGAAGTAGTTTGTTAAAAAACATAAAAATGATAAAAGTTTAGTAACATCAACATTGTATACATGTAGTAAATAAGGATGATAGAGATCAGACAAACGTGATATCAATGTCGAAAAGTCATGTGTCGAAATAAAGACCAATTTTCTAGCATGAATAGGATTTTTATATATATACAATAAGAAATATGAGTGAAGAAATGTAGTTGAGGAGAATAACCGCTCTTTATATTCTCTAGAGACTACATATTCGATGAGGTCATAATGACGCATCAGTGATGCACAGGGTACAGAGTTTCATATAAATGATAAAGCTAGTCTAAATCCCACTGATTCATTTTCACTTGTAATATCCATTTTAGGTTGGCCCAAGAGTCTTAAATATACATGAGTAGACCAATAGAGTTTCTATAGTCCAAAATATAGAGAGAGTTGAATCTATGTGATGCTGATGGTATATTACAATACCTATAGAACCAATCAAGGGATAACACATCATTATTATACTCAATGCAACTTGACATCTGTGATCAAATTAGAAATGTATTTTAGGTTGTTCCTAAAATAAATGTAGATTATGAACATTTTAGATTCATCATTTCTGACACTACCTTCAACACAAACAAGGAGTGTAGGCCTTTGGGAGTGTTTTTAGGTGTAAACCATCACAACGAGATTGTAATTTTCAATGAAAAATTGTTATATAATGAGACAGCATACTCATTTAGTTTCTTGTTTAATAAATTTGTTGATTTTCATGGTGGGAAGAATCCTGAGTCGATTTTCAAAAATCAAGATGAAGTTATCTATAAATCCATTGCTTTAGCCATACCTAAAAAATACATTCCCTATGTACATGTAACTTAATGAAAAATTGAATTAAACACTTAGGACCTATAATGAAAATGGGATGAATGTTTTTGAGAAATTAATAAAAAATGAATGTATGTGGTTGTTGAAACTTTGAAATTTGAGGATTTATGGAAACAAATACAAGAATAATGTGGTGATCCAAATTCGAAATGGTAATAAAATATTTGCAAAGTAAGGGGAAAATAAGATCATTATTTCATGAAGACTGCGTTGACATTAGGCATTCAAAGCACACAGTTGAGTGAGAGTTTTAATGAAGTATTAAAGGATTAATAGAATCGTAAGCTTAGTGTATTAGAATTATTACATCAGTTTGATTGTGTGTTGTATAAGAACCAATATTGGGAATTGAAGGTTGAATTTGATGTAAGGGAAAAACTCCCATGAAATCATTTTCCATATCATCTGATCATGGTTCAAGCCAGTCATTTTTACACAAATATATTTTTTTATATTCTTCAGCATGAACACCAACTATATGGTTCTTGTTACCTTAAGTCTTCTAAAGAAACAGTTTCTATAAAATGGTTTGTTATTGAAATGAAAGGTTCCTCAAATGAGTTTTCAGTTGTAGTGTCTGAAGAATCAACTGTGAAAATTTGTTTTACCTACATTAAATTTTATAGTTACAAGTATTTTTATTGACTTGAACTCAAAATATTAGAGAGGTTGGATGTACAGTGCTTTCCAGATTAATATATCCATTAGATATGGATAATAAATTCCCATAACATCCACATGGAAGACATGAAATTTAATAATGTTAAAGAATATTTGGTAGTAATAAAAGATAAATGTTACCAACAATTGGCATGAATGAAAATAAATCTTGTAACAGAATCTTGTGAGTTTGAACAAGGATATATGATTGGGATGTCAAATATGAACAATTATGCAGGGAAATTATAGGAATCTAGAAAGAATTTACCCTCAAAACACAGTCAAGAAGAATCTAATGTAGAACATTTAAAAAATCTAAAAAAACATTCAAGAAGAAAGATAAAATAAATGGCAGTGACATGTTCAAAAGATATCTAGAGAAAATAATAAAAATCATAAGGAACAGGTGAAATGTCATAAATCAAGAGACCGAAAAACCCATATGTAATTTGTATTTAATACTTGTGTTAATGAACTATTGCAGGTTGTGATATCATAGATAAATAATGTTATATTATTGTTGTAGGGAAGTGGTAAAGAACTGTTAAATGTTGGCTACCATAGTGCTCCTTTTATAGATCTCAATTTATGTAATTTTTGTACCATAGGTTGAAAAACGTCATATCTAAAGACTCTTCAAAAGTTCTGATCTTTAAATTTATCATAAAATATGATTATGCAATAATTATACTATTTTCATTTTTATTTATTAATATAAAATTATTATTGGAATTAGGAGGTATTTAAGACCATATTAAAAACATTCATAGTGGAAAATTCATCAACCAATGACTCCTTTCTTGGGTTATCCAAAACTAATAACAATGTTCTTCATGGTAAGATGGTTTATTGAAATAATTCATAAACTCACAGAAAAGAAAACAACAATTTATATAAAAATATAGGGAAAAATGGTGTAAGTAGTCACTCTAACAGATAAATTTAAAAATCATGCACCAAAAATCAGAATGATAGAAAAAGTATAAGGACTAAAATGTTAATGGAAACATCCCAACATTCCATTGATCTATAACTTCTACTATAGATATCATCACAATGTGAAACTTTTTATGAAAACTAGTTTTTATAAATATTATGCTTGCTAAAATTAGTTCATTTATTATTAAGTTAATAAGGTTAACATCAATGAAATGTTTTGAAGGTATACTACATTTCTAGTAATTACAAGTATGGTAAATTCCAATTTATTTTCTCTAAATGTTAACTACCCATTTGTAGTGTGATCCAACCACTAGGACATTCCCATGTTCATTTCCACTCATAATTTCTAATTCATTTGCAGTGTAAATTTCCATGTCCATTTTTTATTGCCAAGTTGCAGTACTAAAAATTTCCATTGGAAATTTTCAAAGAATCAATATATAAATTTCCAGTCATGGTATATTGTGGGAGTTTCCAGTGGAAATTTCCAATGAAAATTCCCAGAGTAAATTTCTAGATATTTCCAAATAAGAAATTCAAAAGACTATAAGCTTCCAATTCATTCCAAGAATAGATAGTATAAAATAAAATTTCAAAAAAATCTACCAACTATCGTACAATCACATATTACATCATAACCATTTTCACCCCCAATATTTCACCCATCCAAATCATTAAAACAAATCAAATTATTTATGTTTGTTAAACAATATTGAAATTTAAGTTTATATGAAAGAAATATTCAACTATCTTAAAAGTATCTTGACACAACTAGATACTTTATACTCTCAACTTCCACCTTCGATGTTTTACTTCTAGGATAATTAAGAAAGTAATGAACCATAGACAACCGATACCCATTGTCTTCCTTTTTTCTCATTTGAGCTGGCACTACAACACTTGGATCCCTATTGTGGATTATTCTCAATTATCATGTCCCATTTATGTTTCTTGACATCATCTACAAAATTTTAGTAGATAAAATTTTCCAAATATTATTTCTATAAAAAAAATCAATGAGTATTCCATATTTCAATTTAATGAAAAAGATTCAAACACTGCATAACTTCTTACCACACTAACTGCATCTTTAATAAAAGGGTTGCTAGTTCTTATTCTATGAAGTGGTTTCATGGATTATAATATCTGAAACTTGTTTTTTAATATCCATTACTAATAAAATTCAATGGATATTTCATGAATTTACTGGGTAGAATAAATACGTACATGACCTTATACTGGAAACTAATGGCCAGTTCAAAAATATCTCCTTCAAATTCTCATTTGATGAATACAAAACTTATTAGAAGAAAATAAAAATGAAAATAAAATAATTTAGTCATAGTTAAATTAAAACAACCACTTAAGTAATATAAATCATGAAAAAATAAGATACTTCATTATGAAAAAAATTAACATTAGTCATAATTTAAAGTTGTTGAGCATAAAGGAAAATATTTCCATTTTGTAAATTTCATCCATAGTATGTAGCTGACAACTTTATTCAATTATCATAGTGTACACATCGATGATCTGTTTCCAAAAAAAATATCTAACAAAATACAATACAAAAACACTAGTTATGTAAACAGATATGATACATATTGTACTCTATGTGCACCTCTTTTTTAACAAATTGATATTGTCCTGCATATTTATCTGATATGATTTCTCAGAGTATTCCCAAACTACACTATTGTTGTCATGGAGGTCGTATTTTATTTTATTAAAAAGTAAAATATATTAAAAGAAATACTAAATATGTAAATTCAGTTACATTACCTCTCCCCATCAACAACATCAAGATGCATTTATAGTATCCTTATATCACATCTCACCACTATACTTTTCTGCTTCACCCACCCAAGATTTATTGGGATAGCTTATGGGGAATTGCATGTCTCTTCTTTATAGTCACCTCCAGATATATATAAATATATTGACACTTCAATTTCATCACCCTGCTATTGAAACCTCTGACCAATGAGGTTTTTTTAGGAATAAGAGTCTATAATGGACTATTGAGGACCTTTTACTTCTTTCATACTAAAATCCTCATTTAATTCTTCCTCTCACTTGATTCCCTCTATACTAGTAGTTTCCCCCATTTAATTTCAAGGAATGTCATGTGTTCTCCCATATTTAGTAGTGTATGAAGTTTTACTTTTTTCTTTCTAAATTTTTGTAATCCCAATATCATCTGAAACAGTACCTTTATCCTCACCAAGAACTATTTTGATCTCTTCCTTCTTCATCCTTGTTCTAAAAAGATTAATTTTTTAATTCTTTAACTATAATTGGTCTTCTAGTCTCCTAACCTTTTTATAAAGTTTATCATTCTCCATATAACACCCAACAATTTCTTCAGTTTAAACTTCTGTTACCTATATTTTGATATGAATTGAAGTTTTTTTCATCAAAATCCACCTAAATAGGTTGCTTTATTTCATCACTAATAGAAGGCTGAACAGGTTGTTTTCTTACATCAAAAACCAGTTGAACAAGTTTTTTACCCTTAGAAGAACTTGATTGCAGCCTTGGAGTGATTTTAGTCTACATAGAATATTTGAAACATAAATTCAAGCATTAAAAATTAATTTGAAAATAAAGGACAGTTTAGAAACATATTTTAGTAACATTACCTTAGGTTTTTCTTATAGAGAAACATCAACATGTTTCAAACTGCACCTAACAAATAATGGTGCACTATCACTTTTTGGTGTCATGTTCCCATGATTCTCAGCATACCAATAACATACTAGTTAATATTTTTTGTAGTAGGTCAAGTAACTTAGAAAAAATAAACACGGTTAAAAAACCTTTAAGACCTTACCAATAAACTGACAACAGAACCTAAAACTTTTAAAGGAGTAGTGATTTTTTTCACTAATGTAATTAGTTGGTGATGAATACCAGTAGCCCAAGAATATCTCTTCATTTTTAATATGTCTCCAAAATATGTGATGAAATTCAAACCCACATAGGAATCAGAAGTGGGGAAAAATAATGACATGCATGAAAAAAGGGAAACCAAACATGGAACATTAGAAAAAACTTTCACTTCATGACCTTCAACAATTTCAATTATGGATCTCTTTAACACACCTTGTGATAATAGCTGACCAACATGTCCAAACCTCCTCCTCGATAGTGTTGATATATTTGGTCGTAATGTATAGACAGCTGATAATGGTATGTCACCATCCTTAATTACATTTATATGGCATATGTCAGCAACTATTAACTCCATCATCTTTCATGCTATGTTAAACATATTTTAAGTAACTTTGTACCTCTGTAGAAAAAATAAAACAAAGACATCAGTTTTTTTTTCAATCATCAAATGGAAATGTGTTATCAAGAAGCACTTTAAATAACTTCCAAAATGGAATACTTTGAAAAATTTGAATGTGATTATGAGTAATCATTCCACTATGAATGTACAGTGGGAATTTCCACTGGGAAAGACCACAAGGAATTCATAGTGGGGGTTTCCAATGTGAATTTATGGTGGAGATTTCCACTTATAATGACCACTAGGAATTCCCAGTGGGATTTTCATAGGGAAATTTCCACAATGAAATTTCCACTACAAATTCTTGTTGGAAATTTTCAACTCATTAAAGTATAAATTATTCTATAGTTTGAAGTTATAATTGAATTTAATTCAAAATGATCACTAGGGAGTATACTGAGAATTTACACTATAATTTCTAGTAGTACTTTCCACTATGGAATTTACCGTGGGTAATGAATTTGGGAATTTAAATTATAAAAATTTCGAGTGGAAAATCTGACTGCTAAAATTTCAAGTTGGAGTGCATTGAAAAGATCATATGGAAGTAGACAACTGAGCATCAATCAATTAAAAATTAAAAATATAATTTGGAATCATTTTCAAATTGTTAACAGAAATTTTAATCTGTAATCAATTTAAAATTCCATTTTGGATTCTCAGTAGAAACATGAAATAGAAATTATAAGTTCATAAACATGCCAAGTAAGAATGTCTACTTGGAATATCCAATGTGAATTCCTAGTGGAAATTCCCATAAAGATTTCCATAGGGGAATGACCATAAGAAAATTTCCACTTGGAATCCTAGTTAGAAATTTTCAACTCATTGAAGTAAAATTTAATCTATTTGGAAATTATAATTGAATAATTAGGACTTTCCACTATGAATTTCCACTGGGAATTTCCACTAGGAATTTTCATTGGGAATTTCCACTAGGAATTCCCATTGATAATTCCCATTGGGAAAGTCCACTGTGAATATCCATTAGGAATTTCCACCAAGAATTCCCACTGAAAATTTCCACTGAAAATGTCCACTGGGAATGTCCATTGGGAATTTCCACTAGGAATTGAGACTACAAATTGTGACTGGGAATTTCAATAGGGAATTTCCATTGATAATGTCCACTAGGAATGTCCGCTGGGAATATCCATTGAGAATTTCCACTGGGAACTGTGACTAGGAATTGCTTGTAAAGACCCTAGTAGTCTAGAGCCAGTGCATTAATTTATTACATTGAAATAGATACAAGATTTGAATCCCAAAGTATTGAATAGTTTAATAGTTTTGGAAACTAGATTACATACATGAATCTTATAATACAATTTAAAATATAAAATACAAAATATTGAATCCTTTGAGAACACCATTATTCTCTTATATTAACTCTGTATACAATCATAATAAACTTCTTAGTATCCTGGAAAAAATAAAACATAAGAAAGGGGTGAGCCCAGATGCTCAGTAAGAGTATACATACAGAGAAATCTATCATAAATAAGCATAAATGATTATGGAAAGGTAAATAACCAAAACACATTCCATTTAATAAATAACATGTGCATATTATGGCATGAATAAAAGATAATAAAATAATACCATATGAATAATTTACATGAGCTAGAAAACTTCACCATAGATATTTTACTAGTTGAATAATCACATGGAAATCAATGAATAATCTCATAATGATAGAATTCATAATGTGTGATTTTGAAAACATACCATCAAGGCCTCGACCAATAAGTTTACATAAATGGGTAAGACCTCAGATAAAACCTGGTACGGTTTGTCTCATGAGACCTACCGATGCATCGAGGGGCTATAGCGGGCCTCGCCCAACACTTACTAAGTCCAATTCATTCCCCATATTATATGGGTGAAATATAATCAACATATATATCCATATTGAAACTAACATATGAAATGTAAATAATTTCCCCAATCAGTAAACATAATCATATACTATCCAAAGTAATGTGGTGAATGGTATCAAGATAGTACATACCTTGTCAAAATGAGCATAAAGAATTCAATAAATTATGGTAGATTGTATCATAATATATCAACCTAAATTAAGCATAATATTCAACAGAGCATGTTGACATAGATGAAAATACTCTAAAAAATCATTGAAAATATCTTAACAAAAATACCTTTTTTACTTTGGAATAATTTATTTAATAATCTATGAAATTATAAAAGAAAATATTTTGTTTAAAAAAATAATTTTTAACTTTTAAATGATTGTTTAAAACATTATGGCGTTATGAAAGAAAGAAAATATGTTCATTCAGTATAAGTAAAAAAACATTCCTTTTGAATTAAAAAAAATAAAAGAGTATTTTAAAAATAAAGTGTGAGCATTAAAAAATAAATTGATTGTGTGCATAAGATATAAATCCACATAACACAAGAGTAAAAAAACATAAGATAATAAAAATTAATTTTACACATAACAATATCATGACATAACCAATGGAGTAGAAGTTTAACCTAAAAAATGATATTGGGTTATGAATTCCCTTACCTCAGGTTCTACTTCCTTCAAATGAATCCAAACCTCGTGTATAGTGATTTTAAACATATTATTAACTTATAAAAGAATCATATTAATATTTTTGATATCATATATGACCCCATTATAACATTTTACCACTCTTCTTTCAATGATATTTCGCTATCACCCTTGTTTCAGGTGTTAACTACTTTATTTTCATATGCATGTTTTATCATGTAAGTTTCGATTATCTTACATAGGGTATAGATAAAACATCTACAGAATAACATTAATTTCATAAATATCATATTTTATCATTAAATACATTTTTATAACCATTCAGGAATGTTGAACATAGAAAATGAATTACACCGCTACGGGATATGGTAAGTCGTACATACCCACATGTGGTGCTTTTGTTTTTCGTAAGATGTATGAAATGTATAATATAGTTATTTCATAATTTGGTTAATACTATTGATTTACACCAATTTAAAAGCTAGGTTATATCTACCATATTTTAAATAGTATATTGTGGATTTAAACTTAGTGTTACATGCAACATAATCTATTGAAGATGTTAAATTTAAAAGAGACATAGCATAAAATATTGGGGTATTACATTCTCCCCTACTTCAATAAATTGTATCCTTTCAATTTAATCTTGTTATTGGTAATCATGGAGTTTTCATTTTTTTAAAATACCCTTTTGGAAATCCCACATCATAAAAAGGATTAATAAACTTCCTCTTAAAAAGAGGGAAAGGGAAATGTAAAGGTCACTAAAAAATTACACATTCGAATAGGGGAACATTTGTGAAAATATGTACTTGGAAAAGAAAACAGAATATAATGTTACAGTGGAGAGTGATAGAGAAAATGGTCATTAAAATTTATACCTTCACAAAACTGTAAATTTCTAATCAGTTAAAAGACCATTTATTTCTTAGTAAGAAAAGTAAACGGATAACATTTTTGTTCCAAAAACCTTTTCCTAGAGTTACTATCTAGAGAATCACTTGAGAAAATAAACTTACTTGATTTATTCCCATTTCATAAGCATAATCTCATCCTTTGGTTATGATTTAATCCATATCCACTTCATTTCTTAAATCAAAAGATATATATTCAAGATGAATTTTTATGCCTAAAGCGCTTTTATCAAACTACCCATAAATTCATTCCTTTAGACATTAAATATTGACTAAAAAAATAATTATCACATGTTATCCAATATGTTAAATAATACTTTAACCTCAAACAATACTATCCAAAGTTCAACTTAATCTATTCCATAAGTAGTTACATTAAGACTCATTCAAAATATTTTCTTTCCAAATTTAAAGTCCAAAAAAATTAAAAGGAAGGTCACTAATTTCCAAAAATCAACTTAACATAATATTTCCCCAAATAATGTAGCTCTTATTATCACATACAAAATATATGAATACTTTAATCCCCTTTAAACCATTATGAAACATACATGCTACCAAGAGTAAAATATCATGTTGTTGAATGTATTCATTAAATCCAAACATCTAATAATTCTAGCATAACATAAAGTATCAAATCACTAACCACCTTCATGGTCACAAATAATATCCCATAAACATCTATTTATTATTATCTGAACATCAAGCACATATTTAGGGTTATCTTTCTAAAGTCATGTGTTTTCAAAAATATCAACTTATAACATAATCGCTTCTCTTGATTATTGGTCTTATTCATCACATGTTTCCAATTCCTTAAAGAAGAATTATCACAGTAAAATCCTTATATATCTCATGATTCTTATAAACATAGTATTATCGATAAAATACTTAAATAACATAATTAATGAATCCAAACACAGGTATTTTAATCATTTCACTTCCTCTGTGGTAGTATCATAAGCTTGAACATGATCAATTAGACTCTTTTTGGGTATATTTCTTTGACACTTGAGATATTTATTTGCGTAGTTTCCCATATCAATATAGTTGAAGTATTTTGAATTGGAAACCTTTTTCTTACCCTTTCAATCACAATCATGATATCCTTTCTCTCCACACTTGTAGTAAACTTCCATTCCTTTTAAGAAAGTACAAGGGTGTTTCTTTCCAAAAATATCACATGTGGGAAAATATTTATTTCTCTTTATTCTTTTATTCATCTTTTTCCTAGAATTAATCTTGTTATTTTTTTTCCTTATGAATCCATAATACTTAGAGAATTATTTCTTTGTCTAGTAAGCATATGATACTATTTCCTCATATGATTAGAATGTTTTAGGGACTTGTTCGCTTCAAAATATTGGCATAAGATCATAAAAGATATGATCCTTCTTACTCTTTTTATCATGTGCATTGATTAGGTTTCCATTCATTCTACTTGGAGCCATTTCTAAATGATGACGTACACTAGATTTGGTCATGTCACTATTTATAATCTCAAAACTAGTGAAATACTTAACATAAATTGAAAAATTTATGCGTACCTAATCTCATAAACATGGTTTGTTTGAGATTTTCTTCTATAGTTATCCTCAAAGTATATCATAGGTTTATATTCCCTAATATATGTTTTTCTAAGTTTATTTATAAATGTTTCTACTAAACTTTTTCTGATAACAACTGTAAAGACCCTGACCCCAGTATCCTAGAGCTGATGCCTTACTTTATTACATTTTCATAGATACAAGATTCGAACCCCAAAGTACCAAGCAGTTTAGAATTTTTGGAAACCAGATTACATACAAGAATCTAAAATTAAAATTTAAAATATAAAATAAAACATAGTGAATCCTTTTAGAACACCATTATTCTCCTAGATTAACCCCGCATATTAGTCATAATAAACTTCTTGGTATCCTGGGAAAAATAAAACATAATAAAGGGGTGAGTTCAGATTCTCAGTAAGGGTATACATACAACTTAAGTTATCATAAATAAGCATAAATTATTATGTAAAGGTAAATAACCAAAACATATTCCACTTAATAAATAACTTGAGCATATTATGGGAGGAATTATTTCTAATCAAATAATTCCATATTAATAATTCCCATGAGCTAGAAAACTTAACCATGGATATTATACTAGCCAAATAATCACGTGGAAATCAATGACTAATCTCATAATGAGGGAATTCATAATTCAAGACATCTAAAACATACCATAAAATCCTTTTCTAAGAATTAAACATAAATGGGTAAGGCCTTAGCCAAAACCAGGTCTAGTTTGTCTCATGAGACCTACCGATGCATCGAGGGGCTATAGCGGGCTTTGCCCAACACATACTAAGTCCAATATATTCCTCATATGAGAGGGGTGAAACATAATCAACATATACATTCATATTGAAACTAGTATATGAAATGTAAATAATTTCCCCAATCAGTAAACATAATCATAAGCTATCTAGAGTAATATGGAGATTGGTATCAAGATAGTACATCCCCAGTCAAAATGACCATAAACCATTCAATAAATTATGTTAGACGGTATCATAAGAGATCAACCTCAATTAAGAATAATATTTTGTATGTTCCAGGCACAGAAGAAGCGTAGGATGGACGTGTACCCAACTTTTTAAATTTCCCTGATCGATGATTAATCCGGGATGAATAGGAAGATAAATGCCAGTATCCATGGAATTTAATGAAAGATAAAATACAAAGGAGAGAAACTAAAACTAAGAAGAGAGGATTGACATATTTTATTTGTAATTAATTTAATTAAATTAAAGAATTACCTCCAAGGTGATTTTTTCTTCATTGATTCATTTGACCATAGGTCCAAGGTGTGACTTTGTTGCGATGTAGAATCCAAGGATTGCAATTCTCTAGTGGTGATCTATATGTGCTCCATGTATCTTCAGACATCACCAAAGGAGTATCTGGGTGTAACCACAGATGTTCCTTGCACTTGTGTTATCCACCTTTGATCACCTTGAGAATCCCTTCTAAAGCGTTCTCTTATATTCGGTGGAGGAGGATCTTTCTTGTTCTTGAGAGCATTCTTGGAAAGGGAATATTTATCTAGGATCGAGAGATTTTCTCCAAGGATGTTGTTCACACAACCATTATCTATCTGGTGGAATGATATAATGGCCCATACTTTACATATATATATTTTAATTTAACATTTAATAATATTTATTACATAACATAACAATAACCATGTCAGGACTTTATAGGTTTAGTGTCTTTAGAAACTGGTAAACATAAACAACTAGTTCATAAAACATCTACATTGTCTCCCTCTTATTTCTTCATAACTAGGATCCCTTTTGACATATATTACTTAATACCCTTCTTCATGACATGGGGAAAAGAAACATATGAAAGGGTGAGATCAAATGCTCGGTAAGGGTAAACAAAGTAATTTTCAATCATAACATAATCATAAGAACATAACATTTGAAAATATTATCCTGTATATAAAAGATCATAATATCATGTAATGGGATAAATCATAAATGTGAAATGTCATCCCAATAGTCATAACATAAGACATGAAAAAAAAATTCATACACATATAAGTATAGAAAATCATTTCATATTAGTCAAAGCCCATTTCCAAGACCATCATAGTGGACAAAGTCCATTACTGAACTGAGTTCACTCCTTGTTCCAGCCCTATATTACTGAACTAGATTTACTTTCCATTCTAGTCATGTATATCTCATGAGATATAAATCTTTACCCAATGAATTAGAGGAATATATAGGTCACACCCATCTCATAATGAAATCATTCTTACATGTTCCAAAAAAAACATAACTCATTCATCATAACATAACCCATGAAATAAAATGGGTTTCTTAAACATCATTCCATCATAATATATATAAAATAAATAGATTTAATAAACATAATTCCATCATAAACACAATCAAATCAAATTAATAATAGGGATATAAACATAAACCCATATAATCTTAGATGAAAAATAATTTTGACTAAACACTTGAACTTAATTCCTACGGAAAATACCCTTTCTTTTTCAAAAATGTTTTCCTTCCTCAAAATGCCACACAATTTTAGAAGAAATAATTTTATGTGAAAATAAACTTGTAAGATTGTTGTTAAATCTTCAAGTAATTAAGTCATTATGAAATCATAAAAATCTGTTCATGTCGTACAAGTTAAAAAACATTCTTCCCGTACTTTTTCCGATAAAGTAAAAAAGTACCTCATACTGAAAATGAAAAAACATTCCATTCATACTATTTAGTAAAAATTAACAAATGGGTAAAATTGACATTAAAAAATTATATAAGTATATAAATAATATTTTTAAATACATATTTAGGAAACATGGATGTGGATGATAAATATACCCCTTATAAATACTTACAAATAAACAATCTCGGATAAAAACAAGATTTGTAAAGGTATCCCTTACCTTAGGTATGATATGATTCATATATATCTGAACCTCCTGTATAATGATTTAAATAATCTTAATGATTTATTTCAGAATCATAATAATTTTTATGATAACATTTACGATCATATTTTCATCCATTTTTTAGCAACATTTCATTGTTACTCGTTATTCTGGTATTAACTGCTTTATGTTCTTATGCATGTTTTTGTCAGATAAGTTCTTATTACTCTTTTTAGGTTATAGTTATATCATTTAAATAATGGTATTAATATAATATATATCATATTTATTCATTAAATTCATTTATATAATCACGTTTTAATGAATATTATGTAAACGAATCACATCGCACCATGGAGACGGTAAGTCGTACGTACGCATGAACGATGATATCGTTCCCATAATTATTGAATGGTGTTGAATTATATGGTGTATAGTATCTCAAAATCAATATTATTTTATATTAATAATATATATATTAATTCTATCATTATACTCGTCCATGTAAGGTGGTGGTGAAAAACATATTACACCACGACGTGGAGACAGTAAGTCATACGTACACATGCGTGGTAATTTCATTTTTCATAGGATGGGTAGAAGGTGGAATTTGGTTGTTTCATAATCATAATAACCTATAAGTATATAATTTCTACTGTATTTATTAATTTATAATGAAACAACTCATGATGTTGAAGTAGAATAAGAAATAAGTTTTGAAGAATCAGTAAATGATATTACCTCTTCTTCGATGTGCCTCCTCTAAACATACTCTTAGAGCACTAGAGTTTATCTTTGAAGAATAAAAGGACCTATAGAGTGTTTCTAGGTAAGTTTATAAGGTAAATGGGTAGGTTTTGTCTGAGAAAAAGGGATTTAGAGGTGTTATTAAGAGAGAAGGAGAGGTTCCCTTTTATAAGCGAGGGGAGGGGAACTTTGGAAATACCAACAATATTAATTTATAATAAAATCAAACCCCACTTAAAAACCTAAAAATGTCCCAATTTATAAGATTATATGATATAGGTTTGTAATTTAATCAAAAAATAAATTTTATAAAAGTTTTTATGTCAATTTAAGCATTATCATTTTAATTAACACTAAGTTATTCTATTTAATTTTTAACTAGGGTAATAAATATTTCAATATTAAAAGGGTGAAATATTTACTTATTTGATATAACTTATAACATAAATAGATAATTTATAAAAATTTAGACCATATCATAATTATTATATATTTTTTAAAATGTTTTATGATTTTTAAATAATGTAAGAAAGCCTTATTTTGACAAAATATCAATAGTGTCAATTCTGACACTATTTATTTCACAAATTTTTTAAAATATAAAAACAAGAAGTGAACCATGATTGAAATATTTTATTATATCCATAAGTGGTCAAGGTAATCTATAAAATTAATTTTATATAATAAATTTCCCTAATTATATTTATTAAAATATTTTTAATAACATTTATTTGATCTCTTCATTAATAAAATAATTACTACCTCAATTTTGTGAATTATTTAATATATTTATTTTTTGAATAAGAACTCAAAATGAAAAAATATGATGAAGATAAATCCATTATATTTCATAATAATACTTTTAGTTTAATTTATCTTCTGAAAAACTCAACATTAAAAATTATATGCTCTTTTAAAACATGAATGTGACAAATTTATCTTCACTTTAAATAAAATAATATAAGTGTCATAATCTCTTATATAAGCCTCCAAATGGTCAATAAGTAGAACCTTGGATGATTATGTTCAATATATTACTAATAAATAAGTTTTGGTCAATTTTTTGGGCCTTTTGATGGTTATTAATATTTTAATAAAAATTGTTTTATTGATTTCTCATCAATTAATTAATTTTTTCATCGTCCAAGTATAAGTCTTTTAGGTAATTATTTATTTCATAAAAATTAAAAATAAATTATCATGATAAAGAAAAAAAAATAGCTTTCAAATTATTATTTATAATTTAATTTATCTTCGGTATAACTTTATATTAAAAATATTTTAATTATTAAAGTTTGAGTGAGACATATTTCACTTTTCTTTAAATAAAAAAATTAAATATCCTAATCTCATCCAAGTGGGTTCCAATAGATACCATTTAGAACCATGTATGTTTTAGGGAAAATTATAATCATCCAATTATATTAAGACAAGTTTTAAGGTAATTTTATAATATTATTTTTATCCTTAATTACCCAATTTACCCTTTTACCGTGTTAATAAAATTTACTGAAGTTACTATTCATATTTCCCAAAAATAAAATAAATATATTTAAATAATTTGGACCTAATGATTCCTAATATGGAATCCATTTTTCAAAAATTAAATCACATAAGTTGTAGTGATTAATTTAAAATTAATCTTGTTGTTGAAATGAAAAAAATGGGTTTAAAAGTTAAAATACTCCAAAAGATTGAAATGTTTTTACATTTGAATTAAATGTAAAATTAATTCCAATGACCTAAATTATATTAAATGGTAAAAAATATATTCTATTTATACTTTTAAACCATTGAATATTATAATTTAACCATATAAATTATTTTAATGAAAAAGGTTATTTTTAATTAAAATTTAGCATATTTTTACTATTCATCAAAACATGAAAGTTATCAGAAAAATATCATAAATTCATAAATAGTAAATTTTTGTATATCACATCAAAATAAAATGTTTATGTTTTCATATAAAAATTATTAATGTTTCAAACTCTTAATTTAAAAGGGGTTCACCATTCAAAGGTGTAAAATTAACCTTTAAAAATAGGTTTTTATACATCAAATAGGGTTTTATTCATACCCTATGACTAAAATATTCATTGGATGAATATAAAAAATATTTTATTAAGTATATAACACATATATATATCATTAATTTCATTACCAAAAGTAATTCACTCAAAAATACAAATATCTAATTGATTTATATTTTTCATAAATAATTGATTGCCAATGAATTCACAATGCATTTTCATAAGTTAGTTATAATTATTCCCACAAAACTAAAGGCTAGTATATAATATTAATTTTATAATAATGGAATATCATGGTTATTTTAAACTCATGATTGCGTGAAAATCAATCTACTGAAGAATAAAAATTATTTAAAGAAAATATTTCATAAAAAACGTTCAGGTGTTACATTCTACCCCCATTAAACTGAATTTATACCTTTAAATTCATCACTTGTAAACAAATAGATGAGGATACCTCTCCCTCATAATATCCTCAAGTTCTCATGTCGCTTCTTTAAATTGGTGGTTTCTCCATAAAACTTTAACCAAGTGAGTGGTCTTGTTTTTTAGAACTTTTTCTCTACGATCTAGAATCTCTATTAGTTGTTCCTCATAAGAAAGATCTTACTCTAGTGGTATGACTTATGAGCTTATTACATGTGAAGGATTAGGTATGTACTTTATTAGGAGAGATACATGTAACACATCATGAACTTGAGATATATTCGGTGTAAGTGTCAATTGATAAGCTACCTTCCCAACACAATCCAGTATTTTAAAAAGGATCGATATACCTAGGGATAAGCTTGACCTTATTTACAAATCTCATTACTCTCTTATAGGGAGATATTTATAGAAACACCTTATCACCCACTTCAAACTCTACATCTTTTTTTTAGTTGTTTGCATAGCTTTTTTATCAACTCTGAGCTTCTCGTATGTGTTTTTTAATAGATCTAACCTTTTCTTCCATTTCATCAACAAGATCATGTCCTAATAGCTTTATTTCCTCAACTTCATCCCAAAAAGTTGGAGTTCTACACTTTTTTCCATAGAGGGATTCATAAGGATCCATTTTGAATAGTGTATTGAAAGCTATTATTGTATGAAAATTCCACCAAAGGTAGGTATTGATCCCAACATCCTTTGAAATTAAAAGAGAAAGCTCTCAACATGTCTTCCAGAGTTTGAACTATCCTCTCAGAATGACCATATTTCTAAGGATGATAAGCAGTGCTGAAACTTAACTTTGTATCTAGAGAATGCTGAAGACTTCACCAGAACTTCGAGGTAAACCTTGGATCCCGATCAGATATAATGGAAAGTGGTACTCCATGAAATATTACCACTTTCTTTACATATATCCTAGAAAGATGATCAAGATAGGAATCCTATCTAATAGAAATGAAGTTTGATGACTTCATAAGGTGTTCAAATATAACTCATATAGCATTATGGAATTCATATGTTTTGGGAAGTCATACAACAAAGTCCATAGTAATTTTTTCACATTTCTATTCTGGTAAGGGTAATGGTTGTAATATCCCCTTAGACTTCTGTCTCCCAGACTTAACTTGATGAAAAACCAACCACTGAGATCCATATATAGAAACATCTCTTTTCATTCCATCCCATTAGAAATACTCTTTCAGGTCCTTGTACATCTTTGTGCTTTTAGGATAAATAGAAAATGAAGAACTATGAGAATCATCCAACAGATCCTTCTTTAATTCTTGTATGGGAGGAATGCAAACACGGTTCTTAAACCTTATTATTTTATCCAAATCAGGATTAAATTCAGGAACATTTCTCACCTTATTTTTTAGCTCTACATCTTTCTTTTGAGCCTCTTTAATCTTGAATTGTATAGATGGTTGAACATTCATTTGATAAAGACAAGATTTCCCCCCTTCCTTTAAAATTTCAAGATCCATCCTTTAAAAATCCATAAATATTGGATATTTTTTTATCCTCATCATATATAGGAAATCACGGTCTTATCAACTCAAATAATCTTCCACCTTGTTTTCTTTCCCAGGGTGGTAATGTATTGAGCAGTCATAATCTTTAATCAACTCTAATCATCTTCCTTGGTGCATATTCATCTCTTTTTGTGTGAAAATATACTTTAACTTTTATGATTAGTATAAATAGCACACCTTTCACCATAAATATAATACCTCCATATCTTTAATACAAAAATTATCATAGCTAACTTCAAATCATGAGTTGGGTAATTTTTCTCATGGATTTTCAACTATCGTGAGGCATAAGATATCACCATATAATTTTTCATAAGAACACATCCCAACCCCTTCTTGGATGAATCATTGTAGATCATAAACCTTTCTACACTATAGGGTAGTGTGAGCATAGGTGCAGTGACTAACCTTCTTTTTATCTCTTTGAAATTATCTTCACATTCCTTCATCTAAACGAACATAACTCTTTTCTGAGTCAACGTGGGGAGTGGATTAAATACAATACTAGAAAAATGACCTATAGCCATGGACCTATAGCCACGGTTTAATTGGTTTGTGGCTATAGGTTAAAATATAGCCACGGGTAATTGAAAATTGTGGCTTTAGAGTAGACAACCCAATAGATTAACCTTGTCTCATGGAAACATCTCATCAATCAGCTTCACTCCATCGTGATTCATCTCCCACCCACATCTACCACGTTGCGACTCATCTCCCACCCACGAAACCTTCTACTCGACGGATCGATTCTCCCTTGGTCGATCTCTCCAAATTCTCCCCTCAGTTCACCCCTCCCTCGCACGATCCCTCCCATACCCTTCATCACATGTTCGTCTCCTCCACCCCCTTCGTCGTGCATTCCTCCTCCAATCGGTGCATCAGCCAAACCAAGACCTTCCATGAGTGGGATCCGCGTGAGCCAACCCTTTCAATTTTTGTGAAGATTGTTGCAGTTAATCCTTCACAACAACTTCTCTCCCAAGCAATTCATACCCATCTCTAGCGACCGTTCAGCCGTACCTCTGCAATCAATGGTAATTTTCAAGGTTCTCCCCATATTTTTTGTTTACTACTCATCATGTTCCCGATTACTTTTCCTAACACCAAATTGGGTTATGTATTGAATAACAGTTGATGAAATGTTGTTAAACCTAAACTAGGTTTGATGGAAAATGATGGGTTATTGATGATGAAAAAGATGTGAAGAAGGTTAACTAAAACACCACTGAGGGTCCATGAGGTTAACATTTTTTCTTTTACTGTGTTTGGAGAAACCTGGTTATGGTGATTCTTTCTTTCCAATTTTTTGAAGCACATAAAAATATCATTGTTTTTTAATGATTTCCTTACTGCTTTATATTGATTGGTGTTGGTGATCACTTCTATTTGATCTTGTTTTCTTATACTAGTCATGATTATTTATTTGGTGTTAATCTAAATGCTTATTTTAGTTTATGTTCATCATGTTAAGATGCTAAATTTTTTACATAAATCTATTCCTTGTAATGTATTGTTCTTGTGAGTTTATATTTTTGAATCTATATGTATAGATTTCATTTTATTGTAATAAATTTCAGGATTGGTGTTATTCAAGTATTCATGATTCTATCTTCTATTTATATAATAATACCTATGTTGAACTATTTTGAAAATTTTAGAAAAAAAATTAAGGCCATAGTTATCCTTTAGTTATTGATTACATTATATAAATTGGTGACTTCATCAGTTATAGACTTTTTAGTGATGGGGTGGTTAATGATAAATTATTGATACACTACTGCAGAAATAAGGATAAAAAGAGATGAATATTATAACTCCTTTTAATTAGGGGGCTGGTGTAGGCTAGGGGGCTGGGGGTTGTGGGTTAGGGGATGGTTGTGGGGGAGGGGACTAGTTTGGGGGGGGAGGCTAGCATAGGGGGGAGGGGTGAAGGGGGATTTATGGGGGCTGGTGCAGGGGGGTTAGGGGATGGTTGTTGAGGAGGGGACTAGTTTGGGGGGATAGGATAGTTTGGGGGGAGGCTAGTATAGGGGAAGGGGTGGGGTGGTGCAGGGGGGTTAGGGGAGCTGGTACAGGGGGTTAGGGGGGCTGGTGCAGGGGTGGATGGGTTGGGGGATAGTGTAGGCTAGGGGGTTGGGGGCTGGTGCAGGCTAGGGGTCGGGGGTGGTGCAGGGGGGTTAGGGGGGCTGGTGCAGGGGTGGGGGTTTGGGGATGGTTTAGGATAGGGGGCTGGGGTGGTGTAGGGGGGAGGGGTTTAGGGGATGGTTGTAGGGGAGGGGACAGGTTTGGGGGGAGGCTAGTACAAGGGGAGGTGGAGGTTCAGGGGGGTTAGGGGGGCTGGTGTTGGGGTAGGGGGTTAGGGGGATGGTGCAGGGGGGAGGGGGTTAGGGGATGGTTGTGGGGGAGGGGACTGGTTTGGGGGGTTGGTTTGGGGGAGAGGCTAGTACAGGGGGAAGGGGTGACTTATACTTCATTTTTGGATTACACCTCCCTTATGGAAGTCAGTTTCTAACCTATGAACCTAGTTGATCATATATTCAATATATTTCATTCAAAACATGAAACTAATTCATTGTTTGAACTCTAAAATTTTCAACCACTTTCTAAACATTTTTTAGTGGGTTATCTTCCACCGAAATTTCTAGATTAAAATTGATATATATATATATATATTTAATATAATTCATTCATATAGAAATTCATTTTCTCATTCCCATAGACACCATACCATTGAGAACATATTAACCAATTTATTATTATACTTCTCGGGTTGAGATTTTAATAAGTCACTCTATCTAAATTTCAAAATTAACTCTATTTATGTTTCTTCTTTATCTCCTTTGAAAGAGAAATTTTCTTTATTCACCCCATAAATCTAAAAATTCTTGATATGATCCCATGGTAATCAATTATCTTCAATTTTAGTGTCATCATAATCTTATTCAAACATCATTTAAAGATAACACATCTTTTTAATATTTAAAAATTTATTTTCATTTCCCTAAGAAGGTTACATCTTATTACTAAATTCTGAATTCTTCATCCAATAGAACTTATTTGATGACATATCTTCATATTCACTCTCCTCTTCCTATAACATTGGAAAATATATAGAAAATTTTCTAGTTACTCAACAACTGAAACACTTAAAAGTAAATTTACTAGTATATCTACCTTTTCTCTTTTGGGAACTTCTTATGATAAGTGACATTGTCTTATCAGACTACACCTCAACATCTCTATCTAAATCTGAATCTTTATTTTCATCCTTAACCACATTATAAGTCTTTCGATTAAAATCACGATCTTAAAAATTTGAAAATTTAGAATCAAACTTGTTTATAATGATATGAAACAACTTCTCTATAATTATTGAATCCTATAGATCTTCTAAAAAATTTATGATAGATCTCCCAATATCATTAACATTGGTGAATAAATCATTTACTAATTCTCCTTGAATTGTTATAGATGAAAATAACACCAATAATATTGAGTTCCCATTATAAGTATTCATCTAGAGAGTGTTGAATAGGTGCAAATTTATTTTTTATTATTCATCAATGGTGAATCCTTTTTCATACCCATACACAAAATAAGAACACAATAAGGTGTAATGTTCACTATTCAAAATTAATAGCTACATCCATCGCATAGAATTGTATTTCCAATTACTACATAATCCCTTATAAATAGATTATAATGATAAATTTTTAGATTTGAAACTCATGTGTATACAAATGATAGTCAATAAGTATAATGTGCTCCTAAATTAACCAATTTAATTGTTGAAGATTGTTTGTTCAATTCTAGAAACTAGTTATCCATGGAAATTACCTAAGTATGATTCACTAATACTCATTTTCATACTAATGAGTGGTGATATTTTTAATATTCATGAAGACCCATGAGGATCATAAGATTCATTTTAACTCTAAAATATATAATCATCAATGGCTTTAAAATGTCATAAGAGTCATTGATATTGTGTTAGTGCCATTTCAACTTTCCATGAGAGTCATGTTGAAAACTATAAGAGTCATTGGACTCTTTATATGATTCATTTTTTAATCCATAATATTCATCCAGGTTATATAAGGATTTTCATTGAACTAAATATTAGAAAAGGAATTAATGCTACATATGTTAGGTAAGGTTCATTGTGATTTAATAAGAGTCATTTTGAAATCTATTATTTAAAATGATTTATGAAAAAATCCATAACAATAATAATAGTTTAAAGATAAAAGGAAAGAACCAATTATCACATGTTTGGAAATAGTTTCTACAAATAAGGAATACACAATCAAGAATAAGGAATATCATGCACCAATAGATTGTCTAATCATATTAGAAAACTAGTTTGAAAAATACAAGTGGATTTAGTAATAATAAAAGAAGGAAAATTATCTACTTTATAAAATTGATAAACATATATAAACTAAGAATAAAGGTGAATTCCAGAAGAAGAACATGCTAAAAACGATGTTTTAATCTAGAAAATCAAGAAGGATATTGGCATGAAGAGTTTTAAGTATTTTATACATTCAAGGAATGGATTTTATAGGTTAATAATAATGTCTAATCCCTATTTCTTTCATTTAAGTGCTGATGGAAGTTTACTTTATTCCCATATTTTGGTGATTTTTAATTTTTTAATAGGTAATTGAAGGTGATGTTTGAAAAATAAAGAGGTTTATTAATGATCGTGTTATTTTGTATTAGGATGTACATATCAATATGAATAATATTTGTTCATTGTTGTTTATGGATTCATGTATCATTTATCATGTACAGTTGACACACTGATCACATATATATAAGAGGTTGTTATATCTCCTTTTTCCCACATTTTTTTATAGGTGGTTTCTTATGATGAGGCTAGTTTTATCCACCACCATCAACGACAGTGATTTCAACATTGGATTTGGGTAAGGTTTATTCTATTTTTACTCTTTGACCCAATTTTAAGTAGGGAATTTGTGATTTTTGGGTTCCTTATATTTTTGCAGTGCATTTTGGATTTTGTTGATGTGGATTCGAGTTGCCGTTGACAAAGGATTACATGTGTATTCATAGTTAAGAATATACATATATAATTTCCCCTTTATATATATTCACTCATGGAATTATGAATATATATATTGGGTCTAGGTGTGCTTATATATAGATATGAAAAATGCATACATGTGTAAGTGTAAATGGGTATATGCAAGTATAAACATATATCTAAGGACCCCCTTGTACATATTTGGCCATGAAAATATGTACATAGGGGCTAGGTGTCCTTATATATATATGAAGTTGCATATGCGTGCATGCGGAAAAAAGGAATATTTGAGTTTTCGTCATCAAAAGAAACGTGCCTTGAGGTTGAGGTAGGTTCCCGATACCTAAACCTTTAATTTTAATTATATAATTTCTTGATTATTTTAAAAACTTTTTTCCATAATTGCTTTATTGTTTTAAAAAATGATTTTCTAATAACCACTAGCTTTGTCAAGGAAGAATATGAATATAGCCCTTGAACATATTTATAGACCTTGTTCAAATAGGTTAACAAATTATAGTAGTTTCTAGATACTAGAACAAGAGATATAAAAACCATACATTTATAATCCTTAGAGACATTCATGATCTCATTCAACTTCCCACCAAATTCATCATAAAATACCACTACTTAATTTTATGGATCTATTAGTTCCAATACCAAGCTTCCTAACATCTTATCTGGTATCATATAACTCATCCATAATATATCTCTTGAAACCTTGAATAAGGAATGGTGTGAACCTATCACACTATAAGGACTGAATCTATAAGGATACATAATTAAATTTTAATAGAAATTGATCAACTCCACTCTAAAAATCTAGAACAACTGAATGTTCTGAGGTGGAAGTTATATAGGGTTGAAACCTTTTGATGAACTCAAACTAGATTAATACAACAATTTATAAAGTGTGTATTATTCCCTTCATTTTAGTCCCAAAAGACTTAACCTCATCAAGAACATCTTGAGATGTTTAATTGCACCATTGAAAGATTTTGGAACATGTACCTTTAAGATAAAACCATAACACCAAGATCATTGAACTCAAACTTGGTGGTATAAACATCCTTCAAATATCTAACTAGACCATTCACATCCTTAAGCTCTTTGAAACTTATTTCAGAAACAACTTTTTGAATATGAGGGAATGATTGGATATTCCTAATGAAATTTTTTTGGGTAGTCGTTAACCCAACCAACTTTTCAAAATCAACCTTGGGAATAGAGGACTTCTTAATTTTTCTAATCTCGTCATTAGTATATTTTAACTCCTGTTTCAGCTCATTATAATCTCCTCAAATATTATCAAACTCATTGAGAATATTCGAGGAAAAATATTAAATTTTATAACTTTATGAGATCTTACTAATAGAAGGTGATTCTTCATGCACAATAGGAGGTGGTGATGGTATAGTAGAGAACCCTGGAGCTGGTCCAAGGGAGAGAAATCATATCTCTGGAGTAAGGGGGAGGGTGCAGGGGGGTCTGCAGGTGTAGGGGGTCTGCAAGGGAGGGGGTGGGTAGGGGGTTTCAAGCAATGTGGTCAAGGGGTGCAAGGGGGCTGTGCAGGGGGTTGGGGTGCAAGGGGCAAGGGTGTGTGGGGGGAGGGGTGGGGGCTGCTGTCTAGGGGGTGGGGGTGTCCAGGGGTGGGGGCTGCTGTCCAGGGGGGTGGGGGTGTCTGTCCAAGAGGGGCCACTATCCGGGGGGAGGGGGCTGTTGTCTGGGGGGAGGGGGGGTCTGTCCGGGGGGTGGTCAGTCTGTCCATGAATATCTATTTCCTTGTAACACGAATCAAATAGGTGTGCTCCATCATTTTACAGCGGCTTCCATATTTCCATGGAACACCATAGTTGAAAATTGAAATATGCTGAGATTAGATCATTGGGGAGGGAATCCTCATTGCCTTATCCTATTCATATTATTGTGGTTGTGGTGAGTACTTATTACATGGTTGTAGAGGTTCTTGAACATAATTATAGTATAGAGATCTATGTCTGCATTGTTGGAGCAATTATGCATAATCTACTTTGTGGTGTTTCTTCATGACGGTGTAATAGAGTTGTTGGATCATCATAAATGGGCTCTGGGATGATTCAGATTTCTAATGCATAAGTCTACATGAGCTGCATTAGAATGGACAGCTTCGGTGTGACAACGGTTCGTATATTGTATCTTTGTTCTGTCATTTTTAGTTTTTTGTATGATGGTGCAAGCTCATTTCAACTCGTGTGTTCTTTGTAATCTTTTTAATAAATTCCTATGATTACTTAGAGTTATTGGTATAGTTGATATTAAGAGTATACATTATGTAGGATATTTAATAATTCATATGTAACCCATTAAAAGGCATGAAATCCCCTTTATGATGAAATATCATGTTGCCAAGGTTGTTTGGGTTTCTAGGCAGGCACGACTACACACGGTCCCAAGATTTGCAACTTTGTTGAATAGAGGGGATACAAATCCATTTATAAAAGGTATAGCACGATTTTCCATTTTCCAATTCCTAATCACTGTCTGTAATTTTTTTTTCACACAACATAGAATAAATTATTATTATGGATTTGAATATATGTGGGCTTGTATTTTTTCATGTTCATCAAAGAGGATGACAATGAACTGGAGATCCTTGAAATAATTCACCACTATGTTGAGATACTGGACCGCTATTTTGGCAGTGTGAGATTTTCTTGCTAAAACTTGAAAATTTTAATAGCTTTGATATAAATGAGTTATTGTTTTCATGTTTATCAGGTTTGTGAACTAGACTTGATCTTCAATTTTCACTAGGTATGTTTAACATGCTTTTCTATATTCTAAGTTGTGATGTTTTGATGATAAAAAATGGTTGGCATTCTTATTTATTGGATGAGCTTATGATTGCTGGAGAGATTCAATAATCACACAAGAAGATGGTGGTGAGACTCATAGGTGCCCAGGTATGTTTAACATGCTTTTCTAATAGTTGTGCACTGTTTATATTTTGTGTTCTATTTTTTTTATAATGGAGAAAAACTTATTCAATTTTCATAATCAAAAAATGTATGTTTATAATCTTTACTCAACAAAGTTTTCTATTTCAGGTTCTAAAAATCAATGTTATTTTATAGTTGATCAAACTATTATAAGTGGCTAGGTTACATATGTGGTGTGGAATTAGATGAAGTTGGTGGTTGAAACATGTTTTAATTTTATTTTCCTTGTGGTGTTTCATATTTTTTTTATAATTTAATTCTGAATAACTCATTATCATATTATCTAGTTTCTAAAAAAAGTGAGTGTTTCTAGGGGGAATCTAATGTATATTAAAGGATTTGGGGAGAAGTGAAAATTTAACTTCATCTATCATTTTGCGATTAGTTTTACTGCACCTAGGTTGGTTATAAATTAACTATAGAAAGGGGGTGTTGGGGGTGAGGGTGCAGGGGGGTTGCGGTATACATGGGGTGTGCTGGGGGGGTGCAGGGGGTGCGTTGTATATGCAGGGGGTGTGCTAGGGAAGGGGGAGGGGGGTGTGCAGTAGGGAGGGGGCTGTGCAGTGGGGTGTGCTGGGGGTGCAAGGGGGCATGGTGTGCAAGGGGATAGGGGTGCACGGGGGTGCATGGTGTGTGTGGGGGTAGTGGGTGTAAGGGGGTGCAAGGGGTGTGCATGGAGTGTACAGTGGAGAAGGGGGCGAGAAGAATTCATTGCTTAGTACCTAAGTAATTAGTTTTCTTTGGACTGCTTGAAGCACCTTCATCGGTTCTCTTTGATTTTCCCACTCGGTTGAAGGTTTAATGTTCAAGTGATCAATTAATAGGGTTCAAAGGGTTTAGAATTGAGTGTGAAATATAATGAACTACGGTATTTCATCACCGTATATCCTCTAATTTCATGAAATTGAATCTCCTTTTAGAATAAATAATGTCATCTTATGTCACAACCCATCCTCGGGGCCCATGCCGTGACTACCCCAAGCCCGCCTTCCATAGGCCAGGGGCTGGCGACTAGCACCAAAGGCATAAATCCCGATAACTGGGAAGGCATTGCCTTTATAAAAGTAAACAAAACACAACAGAGTACAAGCGGAAGTAAAACACTAAGTACAAAATAAAGTGTTGAAAAGTAAATGGTCCAGAATACAAACCCAACTGAAAGTACAGCTACAACTGAATGAAAGTACAACAGAAAAAAGACAAACAGCTGGAAGAAAGGAAGAAACTCTTAGGTCTTCCTCCTCGGATCCTACCTGAAGGGTAGGTACAGATAATACAGCTCCTGGATCGTCCACCACAGATCCTACCTGAAGGGTAGGTACATATAGCCTCCACAACGCTCTCTCCCGTCAACCTCTTCTGAGTGTCGTCTCGCCGTGAAGTCCACCTCCGGATACTGACTCTTCGTGTGGTCCACCTCTGGGTACCGTCCAGTCCTCGAACACTCGGCCTCTGTCAGTGCTGCCCGTCGTCTGCAACCAACACAACGAGGTGCGGGCATAGCCCGTGCAGGGGTGAGTATAATGATACTCAGTAGGGACCCCAAGACCCTCAAGGTCTCTCTAAAACCAACAAGGATAACCACAAAGAAGATCTCAACAGATAACCTATACTTAGGTATATGCCCATACATAAACCTAAGTTATCAAATAACTCATCTCAATCATGAGGAAACACAAAGATTGTGAAATCAACGGATAACCACTACCCAGGTATATGCCCATACATATACCTAAGTTATCAAGTGACCCATCTCAATCATGAGGTAAACACAAAGGTCATAGTCTTAGCTCAAACCAGGATTTTCATTATCAAAACTGTAACTACTGAAGAGCCCCGTCTCTGGGGTGTACAGTGGTCCTGTCACGACTCCGAGGTACTGCTCACTCACCTAAGACTGCTGAGGTACTCCTCCTGTCGAGTACCACGGTCCAGCCATCCAAACACAGTAGTGCTTCCCGCTGGGGTATGCCACCCAAACACAGTAGTGCACACCCCCTAATAGCCTGCAGAGGTACTCTTCGGACGAGTACCGCGGGTCTTCACTGTCACATAATAGTGCATATTCCTTCATGGGTCTTCACCCAAACAAAGTAGTTCTTCGTCCACTGGGCTAGCCGACTCACTCCAAGTCGATTCGGTCAAGCAGTCGTCAGGTCTCAGCCGGCTACACGGTCTTCGTACTCCGAATGCTCGTCTCTGGGAGGGTCTGCTCCACGAGCTACAAGTTGATACTCCAAGTATATCAAATTCCCACGAAGAAGTGTCTCAAAGGACTACCTCGTCATAGGGGTCTCAACGCAACAGACGGCGCGTCAATCGGACGCCCGGTCTGTGAGTTATTAGCCTTTTCGTCCCCGAGGCCCGGTTGGTTTTGTGTGCGAACCAACCCGGCTGTATCTCAACTGTACCCCGAACTCTCAGAGGGTATACTCATAGGGACCGTTTCTCCATGTGATCACCAATGCCGCTGACGGTTCGTCAAACGGACGTTCAGTCTAAAAGTTATCAACTTTTCCGTTCTAGGGGCCCGGTTGGATTTCGGGTACAATCCAACCCGTCCACTATCCAACTGCAACCAAAACTTAGGTGAAGTTTTCCAAAAGTTCCGTCTCATCAAGAGGAATCCAACAAAGTTGACGACACGTCAATCGGACGTCCGGAGCTCAAGATATAAGCGTTTCCGCTCTGAGGGCCCGGTTGGTTTCGTATCCGAACCAACCCGTTCGTACTCAAAGTTCTCCGAAACCTTGAGTGTAATATACTGAAACGACCACCTCGATCCAAGGATCGCTACGCAACTGATGGTGCGTCGATCGGAGGTCTGTGGCCCAAGATATGGGCAAAAGACTGAAAATAATCAGAAATGGGGGTCTGGGCCCGGCCCGGCCCGGTTGGCGCAGCCCAGCCCAACCGGCGCGGCCCGGCCCCGCTGGCACGACCCGGCCCGGCGCGGGCGGCCCGGCTCAGCGGGTGTCGCGCGCGCTGAGCGGACGCGGGGGTGCGCTGCCCCCGGCCCTTTGCACCGGACGCGGCGCGAGCCGCTGCGTCTTCCCCGGATCCCGCGCGACTATGGTATTCGGTCGTCCCGCCGCCTCCGCGGCTTCAGCCGCGGTGGCTCCTGCCGACGGCACGCCGGCAGCACCTTCCGCAGACCACCGGACGTGCTCCGGTGGTCCATTTTGCCCGCCGTCTGCGCCGGCAGTTCTCCCGGGATCCACAGTTTACTGCTAAGGTTTCAAAACACCCTTGAGGCCTGCTTAGTCGCTCGTCAATCCGCGCACAATGATCAACCAGTGGAGTCTTCAATCACCTCTGCGGCCCCAACTCCGGTCGCGGTTCGTTCGGCCTCAACGGCGCGGCGCGACGGCGCCGTGCTTCTTCGCCGCATTCTTTCTCATGTCCGCACGATGCCGTTGCACCGTACCGCCTTTGTTCATTCTTCAAAAAATCAAAACAACAAAGGGGGAGGAGAGTCGGTCGTGTTTGTGCGGTTCGACCTCCTCCCGTTAAGTGGGAGGATTGGACAGTACCCGGAGGTGGACCACACGACGAGTCAGTATCCGGAGGTGGACTTCACGGCGAGACGACACTCAGAGGAGGTTGACGGGAGAGAGCGTTGTGGAGCCTATCTGTACCTACCTTAGAAAAACCCGCTCATTCGTTCACTGAACGTACCTGAGCTAAACTTCGGAAAATGATTTCGGGCACACCGGGCCTCGGAATCAGGTGCCGTCAGAAACTGCGTTCTTGTCAAATTCCAAAGAAAATTAAGAAATAAAATTTCCTTGAAATTTCCGGGTCTTTACATCTTAAAATAATGAGATTCTTGATAGATGAGATCTTAATTGAGAAATATACAATGACCATTAAGTCATTACTAGTGAGGTAAATCCTTTAGTGTCATAGTGGGAATGGTTTAGTAATTATCCTAAGGGGGTGCAAGGGGGTAGGGGGTGCAATGTGTGTGTGGGGGTAGGGGGTGCAGGGGGTGCAAGGGGTGCGCATGGAGTGTGTAGCGGGGCAGGGGGCAGGAAGAATTCGCCGATTAGTACCTAAGTAATTAGTTTTCTTTGAACTGTTTGAATCACCTTCATCGGTTCTCTTTGATTTCCCCACTCGTTTGAAGGTTCAATGTTTAAGTGATCGATTAATAGGGTTCAAAGGGTTTAAAATTGAGTGAGAAATAGAATGAACTGTGGTGTTTTCTCACTGTCTATCCTCTAATTTCATGAAATTGAATCTCCTTCTAGAATAAATAATGTCATCTTGAAATAATGAGATTCCTGATAGATGAGCTATCAATTGAGAAAGATACAATGACCATTAAGGCATGACTAGTGAGGGAAATACTTTAGTGTCACAGTGGGAATGGGTTAGTAATTATCCTAAGGGTGTTATGAAGGGTTGGTTTATTGATGGTATCACTAACATTCATAGGTAAATGAGCTTGTTTTGGGAATATACCTTTTGGTTGTAACCACTATATAAGTAATACTGAATTGATGATATTAAGAGTGGGACGTTTGTAGTACTTTTGAGATGAAAAGTTTTATGTTCTATAGTATATATAATAAACAAGGATGAGAAGGAAATGATTATGTTATAATAGGTATGGAATTTAAATAATGGTGGTGTCTTCTCCTCAATATTGGTACAAAATTGATTTGGAACCATTATACTAAAACCAAAAATGAACTTATACTAAAATTAGGTACACAACTGATTCAGTACTCAACCTTAGAGAAGATATTAACTTATAAGGATATGATGGAGTTTTTATACCATTAATTAAGGATTAAGGGCTGGTATGAGGGGTTTTCGTCTTCTCACCAACATAGGAATTTTTTTAGAACCTCAGCCTTAGAGAAGATACTAACTTATAGGGATATGATGGAGTTTTTATACCATTAATTAAGGATTAAGGGCTGGTATGAGGGGTTGTAGGGGGCAGCTAGTATGCGTTGCAGGGGGGTGTAGGGTAGGGGGTGTAGGGCAGGGGGAGGGGGTGTGCAGTGGGGTGTGTAGGGGGGCGGTCTAGGGGGGAGGGGTGTGCAGGGGGGGTTGTCCAGGGGGGTTGTCCATAGGGGAGGGGGTGTCCAGGGGAGGGGTTGTCCATGGGGTGGGGGTTGTCCAAGGGGAGTGGAGGGGGGATTTTTATGGGGGGGAAGAGGTGTTGTAGGGGTGGGGGTCCAGAAGGGAGGGGGTGTCCAAGGGAGGTCTATCTAGGGGTGTGTCCAGGGTCTGAGGGGGGTGTCTAGGTTCTGGGGGAGGGATGTCCAGGGTCTCTCCTGGGGGGTCTGTCTGGATCTTTTCTAGGGGGGTCTGTCCTAGGGGGGTCTGTCCAGGGTCTGGGGGGGTCTGTCTGGGGGGTGTCTAGGGTCTGTCCAGGGGGGTGTCCAAGGTCTGTCCAGGGGGGTGTCCAGGGTCTGGGGGGTCTGTCCAGGGTTTTTCTTAGGGGGTGTCTAGGGTCTGTCCTGGGGGGGTGTCCAGGGTCTATCCTGGGGGGTGTTCGGGGTCTGTCCGGGGGGGGTTGTCCATGGTCTGGGGGGGTCTGTCTGGGGGGTCCAAGGTCTGGGGGGAGTGTCCAAGATTTTTCTAGGGGGTGTCCAGGGTCTGGGGGGTCTGTCCTAGGTTTAGGGGGTGTCAAGGGTCTGTCCGGGGGGGTGTCTAGGGTCTAGGGGGTCTGTCCAGGGTATGGGGGTTTATGAAATAGAGAACCCTATAGCCACAATTTTAAACTGTGGTTATAGCCCTATGTACCTTAAGCTGCTGTCGCGGTTTCAAACCATGGTTATAGGTGTATAGCGATGGTTTGAACTATGGATATAGGTCTGTAGCCACGGTTTGAACTGTGGATATAGGTCTATAGCCACAGTTTGAAACTGAGGCTATAGGTCTTTCCCTATAGCCATGCCAATACCATCCATGGTTTATAAAATTGTCGCTATAACTTATAGACATGGTTTTTGGGCTTATATCCATGGTTCCAAACCATGGCTATAGCCTAAATTTCTAGTATTGATAATCATGAAAAATCTTTCACAACACATCGATAATATCCATCCAATCCAAGAAAACTTTGGATCTCATTTATCATTTTTGGTCTCGTCCAACTTTCAACAACTTCTATTTTTGATGGATCCACTGATATCCCATCTCTTGAGATTATGTGACCCAAAAATGAAACTTTATGAAGCCAAAATTCACACTTGGTAAATTATTCATAAAGATTATATTTTCTCAGGGTCTTCAGTATAATTCTCAAGTGGTCTTCATGTTCTTCCTTTATCTTTGAATAGATAAGAATATCGTCTATAAAGACTACACAAACTGGTCAAGATAGTCTCTAAAGACTCTATTCATTATATCCATAAATATAATGAGGGAATTAGTAATACCAAAAGGCATCACTATAAATTTATAGTGTCCATACCTTGTATGGAATTCTGTATTTGGTATATCCTCCTTTTTGATCATTAATTGATGATATCCTAAATGAAGATCAATCTTTGAAAAGTATTGAGCTCTGCGTATTTGGTCAAATAATTCATCAATGAGGGGAAGAGGATATTTATTCTTTATAGTGGTCTTGTTAAATTCTCGATAATAAATGGAGAGTCTTATTGATCCATCTTTCTTCTTAAAAAACATAACAGGTTCTCCCCAAGGTGACGCACTAGGGAGGATGAATCCCTTATCAATATTCTCTTGGAGTTACTTCTTTAATTCTTGAAACTCAATTAGGGCCATTCTATAAGGTGTATTTGAAATAGGCTTATCACCCGGTATGAGTTCTATTGAAAACTCAACTTCACGATTTGGTGGAAGATATAGAAATTCCTCCGGAAAGACATCATCAAACTCCTATACAATGGGTGTATTATTAATCATGATTTTATCCCCAACCATTTGACAAAAATAACCTTCATTTATAGGAATAAAGACCCATAATATGGAATAAATTTCTACTGGAATGTTATATTCATACTTGCATCGATAGAGGATCATTGATTGATCTAGAATATGAAATGTGACTTCCCTTACTTGGAAATTTATATTATCTAAACATAGATAAAGACAATACATGAAAAGAATAATATAATATTACACTATAGGAAGGATCATAGGATTTTTAGGAATCACTTTCCCACAAACTTCAACCGAATAAGAGTTGTAAACTTTTGATGTGACCATTGTACCAATAGGAGTTTTCACAGCTAACTCAATATCTAATTTTTTAGGTAATATGAAGATAAAATTATAAAATTATTTATAAATAAAAGAGTGGGTGGATCCAGAATTAAATAAAACATTTTATACTTTAGAGTGGATGGTAAGTGTACCTTTCACCACTTCATTATCGCACTCCACGTTGCTGATAGTGATTTCATGTAACTTTAATTTGTCTTTGGCCTTAAGTTTTTGTTGACGTTGATCATCATCAATAACCCTTGGATTAGGGCATTGATTGGAATAATTCCCCATTTCATTGCACCTGTAGCATTGTAGTGTAGGAGGTTCATTCTGTGTATCCTTTTCTTTTTTCGCATCATTAGACATATTTTTCCCATCACTTAGGCATTCAACTATCTTATGACTTTATTTTCCGCACATAAAACATTTAATAGTCCCTTTAAAACAATTCCCTCAATGTTTCTTTCCAAACATTTAGTATAAGGTAAATTTCATCTTCTTTTCAGTGTGGTCTTTATATTTTCCTTTGAATTCCATTTTTATTTTCTTATCAAACCCATATGACTGATGGGTTACTCCAATATCTATCTCAACCTTGAGAGCACATAGAACAATTTCTTTATAGCTATTGAAGTCCCTTATGGATAATTCCCTTAAGATACTTGGTTTTAATCCACTAAAGAATCAATCAATTTTACTCTCAGGTTGGATAATAATTCCAAAAGCGTTGCAAATCTTGTAAAATTTTATTCTAAGGTACCAACGGATTCATCATCCTTTTTTTTTAAGTTCAGGGAACTCCTTCTCTATATTTGTTTGAAGAATATGAGGAAATTACTTATTGAAAAATAAGTTCTTGAACTCATCCCATTCCATGAAATTAATTTCATATCTTTGCCTCATATTATTGATAAGATTCCACCATTGATCAAATTTTCCTTCTAAACGATATACTGCTAAGATGACTTTATCGTGCTCAGAACATTATAGAACTGAAAATATCTTTTCAGTGGTACTGATTCATTGTTCAGACACTAATGGATCATAAGACCCACTGAATAAATGTGGACGCTTCCTCATGAAGGATTCAACAAAATTTTTCTCCCTCTTTTTCTCATTTGAAAGTCTGGAATGATTCATAGCTTGATAAAGTTTTGTGAGCATGGATACAAGATTTTTCATTCTATCTCCCATAAAATTTTGTTTCTTAGGGTGACTATAGCATCCCACCTTTTTATCACATAAAATTTCATTACATTATACAAAACAAAGGATCTTTAAGGTTTAGTGTCTTGGAAACCAGTAACTTAATACATGACAACAAAAAACAATCTTCTTAAACACTTGAAAGGCTTCTTCATTTGTTCATCCTAAGTTCATTACAGCATCTCATAACCTAGGAGCATACATCAAAGGAAAGGGTGAGAAGAATTCCCAGTAAGGGAAACAAGGGAAATATTTTACATGAGAACTTGAGATACATCAAAAGTCATGAAAAATAACTTTAAGGCATGAGAAAGAGATCATGAGGCATATCATAATAAAAATAACGTGTTTCATAACTTGAAGATGTGGCTACAACATTTAACATAGACAATCATGAACATATCACCAAGGTCCATCCCCAAGGTGTAATTTGAAAATTACAAAGGTTTTTCACCAAGGTATTGTTAAAATTGTAATCTCTAGTGGTTACATCATTACCCAATGCATTGGAGCGCTGTCAGGACGCACCCTTAAATTTGTAATCTCTAGTGGTTACATCATTACCCAATGCATAGGAGCGCTATTAGGGCGTACCCTTAAATTTGTCTTTATTATCATGTGATCCACATATATCATCATAAAACATTTCATAAAAAACCCATATAGCATAAAATAAATGGTTTTCCTTTCATAATCATAACGTTTTAAAAACAGCTTTAAAGACATGATCTTTATGTCACTTTAAACCCACAGAAAAGGAAAGTGGGTTTCATGTATGTAAATCCCAGAATTTAAAATAGAATATTTTGATATATATGTGAATACCCCTATAGAAGAAAGATATTTGAGTATTCACTTAATAACATAAAATAATTTGAGAAAAAGAGAGAGGCATTTTGAGACGAAAATTCTGCAGCACAACGGCTATGTTATAGGGTTTTAGAAAATTTTGAAAAGAGAGGGTACATGGGTCACCCACTCATAAATGATACATAAAACATTAGGGGGACATAATATAAAGGATTTAAGAAAATGGTAAAGAAATTTGAAATATATACCATATGAAATGAAAAACATGGAAGGAAGACAAAAATAAGATTTCTCTTATGAAAATTCGGCAGCCTAACGGCGTCACTTAAAACAACAAAAAATTGAATTGATGAGATCAAATAGGGTCTCTCATAATATGAACATAAATATCAGTATGATAGATATATAGATCATACCCCCAACATAATAAAATGAACTTTAAAGACTTGACATGAAAATAGATCTTGAAAACGAGAAGGGTGAAAGAACCCCTTAAAAGTTCGGCAGCCTAACGGCGCCACTTAAAACTTCAAAAAATGAATTGACGAGATCAAATAGGGTATCTCATAATATGAACATATATGATCAGTATGATATATATAGAGATAATACCCCAACATAATAAAAGGAACTTTAAAGACTTGACATGAAAATAGATCTTCAAAACGAGAAGGGTGAAAGAATCCGTTATAAAAATTTCGGCAGCCTTACGGCTCCACCTAAACATTCATAAAACGAAATGATGAGAGTAAGAGGGGATCTCAGATCATATGAACATGAAAAGGAAATTAAGAGTAATATAAAATAACATCCTCAAACATAAGAGCATGGAGAATAAAAGAAATTACATAAAAGAGATTACTTGAAAAGAAAGAGAGGTAGGATCCCTTACCTTAAAACGTATCTCTTAAAACACGAAGGTCGGGACCTTGAGGGCTTGGGGCACCTTGGGAGGACTTTTTGGGAGGTAATGAGACGAGATCTTTGTTGGAGGGGAGTTTGGATTGAAAACTAAAGGAGGAAATGGTGGGTATTTATAGGGAAAGTGAGGGGACAAGGCATTAATGGCCAAGGGACACCTCATTGGTGGTATTGGGAAAACCATGAGCTTTCCCATGGTATTTGTCCATGGTATTGGCCACTTGGGACACCTCATACCTTATCTTACTATTCATAAGTCGACCATATTGATTACATACTTGATACATCATTTAATGATGTCATTAAACACCCGTAACTTAAAAACTGTATTTTCACTATTCATCGAAAATTCAACTTTCTCAGAAAAATCCCAAAATTTCACCTTAAACAAATATCGATGCTCTGATTTCAAAAATGAACTCCATTTTATAAAAATAATTTTCAAAATATTTTAAATTTAATTTTTAAATAAATACACTATTCAACGAAAATTCATGTTTTTCAGAAAAATCCCCAAAAATTACCTTAACATAATATCCATGATCTAAGTTCAAAAATGAAATCCATTTTATAAAAATGATTTTCTAAATATTTTTAATTTAATTTTTAACTAAAAAACACTATTCACCTGAAAAAACTAATACTTGACTAATAATTTCTGAAACAGTTATTTACCTATTTTATTGATTCACATTACTTAATCAAGGTGCCTAGATTATATTAATACTTTCTTTAAGTGAGATTACTAATCCATTTGGTCACATTACTAATCCTAAGAATAAAATCACTATTCATAATTTACTATTCATCAAAAATTAAGTTGATCTTATTATACTCTAAATTTTGTACTGAACATAATTGTAGAAGACCATTTTTTTAAAATCATTACACATAACTAATTATTTACGGTTTACATAAATAATTTCAAATATCTTTTTTCTAGAATTCATCAAAAATATGCATACTATATTTATCCGGACATTTGAAAATTCACAAAATTTATCATAAGAAGAAATCACAATTTTTATTTAAGTCAAAGGTTTACACAAGGTTGTTACGGTCTCGTTACATAGCCCCTTATAACACCATCATAGGACCTAAGAGTAAGGTGTGCTAAGGTGATAGAATCTTGGGGCGGCTCGGCCAACATTGCACGAGTAGTAATTTCTATCAGTTTGAACTTCTCACGAAGGTGATTTCGTTCTAGCTTCACACGATGAAGTTCGGCTTGGGTTTAGTCCAGAGAAAAGCCCGGTGGTGCTACCTCCTTCCCAAGTTCCGTTAGATGGGATTCGATTGGCCCGAGACTACTGGATGAGGCCATCGAATCTCCTTTCTATATTAATTAACCAAGATCACTTGTATTTAGAGACAATAATCGAAACGTTTAGTTTCCAGCAGTCATATTGACCAACGGTCATATAACAGTCGAAACCCAATGGTCTCATTTTAATTATACTCATGTTATCAAATGAAATAGTTTTGTTGAGTATAAAATAAAATAACACACAAAATTAGGAAACAAGATTTATTCAAAATTTCGGTTCGTTACAATCTTTCCCCCTTAAGAAATTGCATCCTCGCAATTTTTAAAATTGGGATTGGAAATTTCATTGAAAGTCCCACATCATAAAAAGAGTCAGTAACACTATTACTTTAAAAGAAAGAAAGGGAAGTACAATGGTCACCCGAGTTAACCCATACTAGGATTCCATGTAGGAAAACATGGATATGGAAGAAAAAACAAAGGGTCAAGTTCTGAGGGAGAGTGATAGAAAACATGATTAGGAGAAAGTTAACCACCAGAAAATCACAAACTTATGATGTGTGTAAACATACTTTGATTACCCAGTAGGAAACTTAAACCAACAACGTTTTTTTTATGTTCCTTTTAATAATTTTTAGTAATTCATTTACTACATAGAATAAAAACATAAGGAAATATACCTACCTTCAAGTAGAGTTTCATCCTTTAATAAGTTTCTACCAAAACTAATCTTTTTTCCAAACGATGAGCATTCAAAAACACTTGGTCTCATAAAAACACAAGAATCATCTTCTAGAGAGTCACATAATCCACAAAATATTAACTATCTATTTCTTCTATCTTTAAACATTATCCCAAAAACAGAAGGGGTAAGATAAAACAACTCTTCAAAAAGAAAGAACCTAATAAGAAGGGAAACTACTTTAAATCTTCAAAATTACATGGTACTACCCAGAGTTCATCATAGACCATTCCATAAAAACCTGTCCTTAAAAATCCTCAAAATAAACCAAACTAAGATTGAAACCCAAATAAAATAAGGATTTGATAACATATTCTTCCAAGGTAAACTTTATCATTCATCTCCAAACAACATCAACCACTCCTAACATTTTATAACAAAAGTAACTAACCTAAACATATTTACCCCAAGATAGGTTAATCATTTCCATAAGTAACCTAAATTACTATAATTTCACCTTAAATTCATCGATTCTTCAAAATATATGTCAACCTTTACTACTTAAAGAAAATACCGTAGTAATCTATTTACCTCGATCATATAGGGTTCCCAAAATAGTGAACGTCTTCCAAAATAATAATCATATTTTAATACCCTAATCATCTCTCTCATATTAATATGGAAATCATCACATTTCCTATCACATTGGTTGTTGGGAAATGTTCTTCCATTTCCCACCATTAACTAAGAAAATAAAGTATAATTAGGTGCTTAAATACTTAGCCAATAATCATGAAAAGGAAACTTTAAGAATAGAAGGATAAACTTGTAGAATAAAATTATATCCTAACTTGTGATCCCCTAGGTTCCAATCTAGGTTATACATGATCATATATTCTTATGGGAATCTTTATTTTATTTTATCTTTGTTCCTTTAATAATGGTTCATACTAAGCTTATGAATTTACCAAAGCATATCCCTCGGGAGTGTTGTAACCAAGAGTGCAGCAAGGCCCGTTGTCGTGTACCAGTTCCCATTCGAGTCTAGCTCAAAGCAGTGTTTTCGGGTTTTACCCATATGTACATCTATTCCAAATTCACCTCTACCTGCTCGTATCCAGACATGGATGTATTTTTTTGGAAACCCCTTACTCAATACTCACCAAAATACCAGGAAGATTTCCTATATTTAAACTTTTCTATAGGGTTCTTCCAAGAGTTTTCATATCCTAATTTCCACAAATAACTAAACCATCCTTTGATACCAACTATAGAATCCCACCTTTTATCAATTAAACTTTCATTACATTATACAAAACCGAGGATCTTTAAGGTTTAGTGTCTTGGAAACCAGGAACTTAATACATGACAACAAAAAACAATCTTCTTAAACACTTGAAAGGCTTCTTCATTTGTTCATCCTAAGTTCATTATAGCATCTCATAACCTAGGAGCATACATAAAAGGAAAGGGTGAGAAGAAGGAACTGTAAGGGAAACAAGGGAAACATTTTACATGAGAATTTGAGATACATCAAAAGTCATGAAAAATAACTTTTATGTATGAGAAAGAGATCATGAGGCATATCATAATAAGAATAACGTGTTTCATAACTTGAAGATGTGGATACAACATTTAACATATAAAATCATGAACATATCACCAAGGTCCATCCCCAAGGTTTCATTTGAAAATTACCAAGGTTATTCACCAAGATATCTTTAAAATTGTAATCTCTAGTGGTTACATCATTACCTAATGCATTGGAGTGCTATCAGGGCGCACCCTTAAATTTGTAATCTCTAGTGGTTACATCATTACCCAATGCATTGGAGCGCTATCAGAGCGCACCCTTAAATTTGTCTTTATTATCATGTGAGCCACATATATCATCATAAAAAATTTCATAAAAAACCCATATATCATAAAATAAATGGGTTTCTTTTCATAATCATAACGTTTTAAAAACTGCTTTAAAGACATGATCTTTATGTCACTTTAAACCCACAGAAAAGGAAAGAGGGTTTCATGTATGTAAATCCCAGAATTTAAAATAGAACATTTTGATATATATGTGAATACCCCTGTAGAAGAAAGATCTTTGAGTATTCACTTAATAACATAAAATAATTTGAGAAAAAGAGAGAGGAATGTTGAGACGAAAATTCTGCAGCATAACGGCTATGTTACAGGGTTTTAGAAAATTTTGAAAAGAGAGGGGACATGGGTCACCCACTCATAAATGATCCATAAACCAGTAGGGGGAAATAATATAAAGGATTTAAGAGCATGGTAAATAAATTTTAAAGATATAGCATATGAAATGAAAACATGTAAGGAAGACAAAAATAAGATTTCTCTTATGAAAATTCGGTAGCCTAACGGCGTCACTTAAAACAACAAAAAAATGAATTGAAGAGATCAAATAGGGTCTCTCATAATATGAACATAAAAGATCAGTATGATAGATATAGAGATCATACCCCAACATAATAAAAGGAACTTGAAAGACTTGACATGAAAATAGATCTTGAAAACGAGAAGGGTGAAAGAACCCCTTAAAAGTTCGGCAGCCTAACAGCGCCACTTAAAACTTCAAAAAATGAATTGATGAGATAAAATAGGGTCTCTCATCATATGAACATATAAGATCAGTATGATAGATATAGATATCATACCCCAACATAATAAAATGAAGTTGAAAGAGTTGACATGAAAATAGATCTTCAAAACGAGAAGGGTGAAAGAATCCGTTACAAAAATTTCGGCAGCCTAACGATGCCACTTAAACATTCATAAAAAGAAATGATGAGAGTAAGAGGGGATATCTAATCATATAAAAATGAAAAGGTAAGTAAGAGGAATATAAAATAACATCCTCCAACATAAGAGCATGGAGCATAAAAGAAATGTCATAAAAGAGATTACTTGAAAAGAAAGAGAGAGGTAGGATCCCTTACCTTAAAACGTATCTCTTAAAACTCGAAGGTCAGGACCTTGAGGGCTCGGGGGAACCTTGGGAGGACTCCTTGGGAGGTAATGAGACCATAGCTTCGTTGGGGGAGAGTTGGGAGTGAAAACTAAAGGAGTAAAGGGTGGGTATTTATAGGAAAAGTGAGGGGGCAAGGCATTAATGGCCAAGGGACACCTCTTTGGTGGTATTGGGAAAACCATGGGCTTGCCCATGGTATTGGCCACTTGGGACACCTCATACCTTATATTAATATTCATAATTTTACCATAAAAATTACATACTTAATACATCATTTAATGATGTCATTAAACACCTGTAACTTAAAAACTGTATTTTCACTATTCATCGAAAATTCAACTTTCTCAGAAAAATACCAAAATTTAACCTTAACCAAATATCGATGCTCTGATTTCAAAAATGAACTCCATTTTATAAAATTAATTTTTAAAATATTTTAAATTTAATTTTTAAATAAATACACTATTCACTGAAAATTCATTTTTTTCATAAAAATCCCCAAAAATTACCTTAACATAATATCGATGTTCTGAGTTCAAAAAAGAAATCCATTTTATAAAAATATTTTTCTAAATATTTTTAATTTAATTTTTAATTAAAAAACTATTCACCCGAAAAAACTAATACTTGACTAATAATTTCTGAAACAGTTATTTACCTATTTTATTGAATCACATTACTTAATCAAGGTGCCTAGATTATATTAATACTTTTTTTAAGTGAGATTACTAATCAATTTGGTCACATTACTAATCCTAAGCATAAAATCACTATTCATAATTTACTATTCATCAAAATTTAAGTTGATCTTATTAGACTCTAAATTTCGTACTAAATATAATTCTAGAAGACCATTTTTTGAAAATTATTACACATAATTAATTATTTACAGTTTACATAAATATTTTCAAATATCTTTTTTCTAGAATTCATCAAAAATATGAATACTATATTTATCCGGACATTTGAAAATTCACAAACTTCATCATAAGAAGAAATCACAATTTTTATTTAAGTCAAAGGTTTACACAAGGCTGTTACGGTCTCGTTACATATCCCCTTATAACAACAGCATAAGACCTAAGAGTAAGGTGTGCTAGGGTGATAGAATCTTGGGGCGGCTCAGCCAACATTGCACGAGTAGTAATTTCTATCAGTTTGAACTTCTCATGAAGGCGATTCTGTTCTAGCTTCACACGATGAAGTTCGGATTGGGTTTGGTCCAAAGAAAATCCCAGTGGTGCTACCTCCTTCCCAAGTTCCGTTAGATGGGCTTCGATTGTCTCAAGACTACTGGATGAGGCTATCAAATCTCTTTTCTATATTAATTAACCAAGATCACTTGTATTTAGAGAAAATAATCGAAACGTTTAGTTTTCAGCAGTCATATTGACCAACGGTCATATAACAGTCAAAACCCAATGGTCTCATTTTAATTATACTCATGTTATCAAATGAAACAGTTTTTTTGAGTATAAAATAAAATAACACACAAAATTATGAAACAAGATTTATTCAAAATTTCGGGTCGTTATAGTGACAATCATTGCATTGCCCGTCACATTCAACATTAACGTGGTTCCTTTGGGTTCTAGCCATTGACTAAAACCAATAAGCATCGTGTGATCAATACTAATCATAATGGGGAAACCACATGATTTAAGAAAAAAAATTCAATTTAGGACACTTTAGGTTTTATCCTAGGTTATTCAGGAACATCTCTAAAACACTAGGATATGATTGTAACATATACTTAGACATATCCTTAGGGTTTTTACTAAGGTTTTCTCATCCTAGTTTCCAATGGTTTACTATACCTTTGCTCTGATACCAACTATAATGGACCATACTTTACATATAGATTTTACTTCAACATTTAAGAATAATTATTACATAACATAAAAAAACCACACCACGAATGTATAGGTGATGTTATTCATTTATTAATTACATTTTACTAACTCCCTTTACTGATTTTATATGAAAAGTTCATAATTTGTGTGTAATATTCATATTTTAATATTAAATATAATTTTGAGCACTATTTGAATAAATCCAGATTTGAGTCAGTTTAATGTATTATCTATAACTATTACTATACTGATCAAAATTTCACGGTTTTTGTTTTTTAGGATTACTATTTAAATTTAGAACATTTCATTAGAAGGGATCATGTGCCAATTAGGCCATTTGAAGGTTCATATGTACCACACAATAAGGCCCAATGAATCTGTAAACAAACTAGACCAGCCTTGAAGATTGATTTAATGGGCTCAATCAAAAAGTACAAAACGATTTATTCTCCACCATAATTCAGGGGACAATATGTGTCATCTTGGATAAATATTTTAAGGCCCAAATCTAAGTACAAGGGGCCCAAATGAAGCTTTGAAGTCCAGCCCACCATTCTGGCCGAGAATTAAAATCAGTATAGTATGCATAACATATCTCCTGATGTAAGCATCAAATAGAGCTGATATTTTTCAGTGTGAAATATGAGATATAGGTGGCATACTTTTTTGAAGAACCCATTCTTATTTGAAGGCATATTCATATTCAAAAACTCTTTCACATTCTGGACTTCAAAAAGACTGGATTGAAATGGACAGTTTTACTTTGTTTAATCAACCGGCCATAACTTTTGATCCTTAATTCCAAATGACTCCAAATTTTTAGAGTAGTCGTCCAACTTTATTATATACAACTTTGAATAAGGAGATTGCTCGAGATTCGGATTTCTTGATGTCCATATCTGCGATCCAAGTGGAGGGGTATTTCTAGAATGTAAACAGTCCACCACCTTGGGCTATAAATACATCCCCTCCTCTCCTTTCAAAAGGGTTGGCATTTCAGAGAAAAGGAGGATTTATTGGAAGTACCAAGGCCCTGAAAAAGGCTTGGGAGGATCTTCCAAACTCAAGTTTTCACTTGATAATCCCTTCCTCCTCTCTTTGTTTTCATTTACTTTTGCATTTTTCTTCGTTGTAATTTTGCAAGTGTTTGTCTTTATAATTCTGTTTTAATGCAATTTTCTTCTTCTTAATTTATTATTCTCATACACCTTCTATAGTTAAATATTAATGTTATTATTTTAGTTTAAATCAATCTGAAATCCATCATCTTCTTTTACTTTATTATTCAATAAAAAGTCTGGTTTTTTTACTCTCATCATCGTTCGTGTGTGTGTTCGACACACAACTCTTTTCTTATCCCTTTCTTTTTATTCTCTTTATAATTCATCACCATAATAATTATAACCATATTAGTAATCATTTTAATGTCTGGGTAAATCTTTAATTGGGGTGAGTTATAATTTAGGTATGTTAAGTGATTGAGAGCTTTTTCTCGACGAATGTTCTTTAAATTAATATTGTGTATGTTGAACTTTATATGTCATGGATTAATGACATGTTTTGTTTAATATGTGGATTCCATGGATTATTGGAACCAAAAATACACTACCATAAACAAGTAATGGTAATTATTAGAAACCTAAGTTAAGTTACGGCGTGGATTAAAGATTTAACACTTGGGAATTCCGATCAAAATCATCTTGTGACATGGGTGTTAATTTAATTCCATATAAAGCAAAGCTCAAGGATATCACAAGCTTAACTACCTAATGATGAGCTCACCCCAATATTTATCAATTTGTTAAATCAAACATCATACATAAATTATTTCATAAGCTCTACAAACAAACCCCCCAATCAGAATACAATCAATTAAAAACAAACGACTATTTCAAAGTATCATCACCGAGGATTCGACCCGAGTGCTGCTATACACATTAGCAGAGCACCGGAACTTTGACCGGTCGATTGGTGGAAATCGGCCGTGTGTTTCAAATGGCACTTTTTCCAGGGATGGTGCTTTAAGTAGTCATTAGTTTCTGGTTATTGTCAAAAAAACCAAAAAAAAATTTAAAAAAAATTGAAAAAAAAATCACAAAGAAAAACCCTTCTTCCTCTTTCTTCCAAAATCTCTCTGAATTCCCCCTAGCCTTCCAAAAAATCCCTCGGATTTGTTTGACCCTGAAATTTAGCGAACACTTTGCCAACTTAGGAGGAACATAAGAGATAATCAAATAATTCAAGAACCAGTCCTTGTCCAACCAATTGAATTAGATATGGACAATCCTAGGGAACAAACACTTAAAGAACTCGCTGCCCCTGATATGAATTACCAACCTCTTGGTATTCAATATCAAAATATAGAGGCTGAATTTGAACTCAAATCGGGTTTGATTCATCTTCTCCCTCATTTCCACGGGCTAGCTGGTGAGGATCCACATCTCTACCTTAAAGAGTTCCAAGTAGTGTTCTCTACCAGGAAGCCTCAAGGGGTTTCTGAAGAACAAATCAAAATCCGAGAATTCCATTTTTCCCTAGCTAACACTGCTAAGTCATGGCTCTACTACCTACCTCCTGGTTCCATAACTACATGGAATGACATGAAGTGTCTCTTTCTAGAAAAATTTTTTCCTGCTTCTCGTACCGCTTCCATCCGAAAGGAAATAAGTGGTATCCATCAATTCCAAAATGAATCACTCCATGAGTACTGGGAGAGGTTCAAAAAGCTTGTGGAAACCTTCCCACACCACCAAATCCTTGACCAACTCTTGATCCAATACTTCTATGAGGGGTTATTGGCTATGGAGTGAACCCTCATTGATGCCGCAAGTGGCGGTGCTCTTGTTGACAAAACTCCAGCAGCTGCAAGAGATATCATAAGTAACATGGCTGCAAACACACAACAATTCCATACTCGAGCACATGCTCAAGTAAAACAAGACCAAGATAATCAATCCATAGAGCCTAACAAGATGACTGAGTGGATGAGTGAACTTACAGGTCGTGTGCGTCAACTAGCGGTGGCTACCAAAGCCCCAACCTCATCTTCTCCACAGTCACTATTCCTTGGACCTATCAAGAATTGTGGAATCTATAGCTCCCCAGCTCATCCAATATACACATGTCCACAACTTCAAGAGAATCAATCCAATTCATCCGGACCAATGGAGCTCAATGCAGCATATGCTCAGCGGAACCCCAACCCTCAACAATCAGGTCAGTTTGTTAGAAACTTCAACCAACCTCACTCTAAGCCTTTCTCTTCTACCTTTAACCCAGGATTGAGGTATGGTAATACCATATATCATCCCCCTCAATTCCCTCCTCAAAATCCAAACCAATTCTAATATGGTCAAGGTGGTGGTAACTTCCATCAACCTTATCCTTTTGTTCCTCAACATCAAAGGAACAATCCTCCTCCTGGATTCCACTATCCGAATGAGCCTTCCCAATTTCCAACCCAATACAATCACTTTCCCAAGAACCAAAATCAAGGTAATCCCAATCCGGGACAAGCCTCTTATTCCATGAAACCATGGGAAAGTGCAGTGGAAGATCTTGCCTCCTTCACCCATTCTAGCCTTAAAAACATTGAAACTCAAATAGGTCAACTTGCATCCCACCTGAGCCAGCAACAATAATCAAATTCTTCCCAACTCCCAGCTCAACCATTACCCAACCCCAAGGGTAATGTAAGTGAAATTGCACTTAGATCATGAAATCAAATTGTTGTGCCTCAAGATAAATCCTCAAACCCTCCTTTTAATGTTGACCTAGAAAACGAAAAGAAAAAGAAACTTGAAAAAGAACCTGAATCCATTCCCTCACCTCCTTCCATTCCACTTAGGAATCCAATTCCTTTTCCATAAGATGTTTCTAAACCAAGGGAGTCATTTGAACCTGATCCTGAAATGCTCGACGTGCTTAGACATGTTGAAGTCAACATTCCCCTCTTAGATGCCATAAAAAAAATTCCTAAGTATGCCAAGTTTCTCAAGGAGTTGTGTACCCACAAGAGGCAACTTAGGACCTTTGAAAATGTTTCCACCCAGCATTCCATACCCATTAAGTGCAAAGATCTAGGTACCTTTACAGTTCCATGCCATATTGGAAGTTCCAACTTTGATGACGCACTCATAGACCTAGGAGCCTCAATTAATGTCATGCCCAAATCCATATTCTCCAACCTTGGTCTAGGTCCCTTGCACCCAACGGGTGTTGTCATTCAGTTAGCCAATCGAAGCACAACCAGTCCTGAGGGAATAATTGAGGATGTCCTTGTCTGAGTCAATGATCTTATCTTCCCTGCTGATTTCTATGTCCTTGACATGGAAGGTGAAACGAACTCTTCTCGATCTCCCCTAATTCTAGGAAGACCATTCCTCATGACTGCGAGAACCAAGATTGATGTCCATCCAGGAATCTTATCCATGGAATTCGGTGACCAACTGGTCAAGTTTAACATTTTCCAAGCCATGCGATACCCATCTGAGGATCACTCTGCATTCTCAATCTATGCTTATGAGGACACTTCTAAGAGTCAATCGAACCCCAATCCACCATGTTCTTCATGTTCTAATGATAAAGGATCTTGTGAAATCTGCACTAGGATTAACCAAGTCATAAATGGTGAAGTTGATGTGGACCTTTCATTCATAGACTCCATCAATCTAGAGGAACTTAAAAACTCTCTTGAATTCTACATCAATTCTGATCTCTACTGCTCCACCTTGGATAGTATTAAGGAAAATGAATCTGAAGCAACTGAAGTCCCTTATTCTATTCCTGAGTTGTCTATCCCAAAAGTGAAAGATGAGACTGATTTGAAACCTCTTCCATCACACCTGAAATATGCATTCCTCTTCCATGATCACTCATATCCTGTCATTATCTCTTCCACACTTGCTAAAACCGAGGAGTCCAAACTTGTTCAAGTGTTAGAGGAAAACAAAAAAGCCTTAGGTTGGACCCTAGATGACATACCAGGAATCAACCCTACCCTTTGCATGCATCACATCCATCTAGAGGAGACATCCAAACCAGTTAGACAACCCCAAAGAAGACTCAATCCACTCATACTTGAGGTAGTTAGGGAAGAGATCACCAAGATTATTCAAGCTGGTATTATCTACCCAATTTCTGATAGTGAATGGGTTAGTCCAATTCAAGTTGTACCTAAGAAGGGTGGGATAACTGTTGTCACAAATGAACATGGAGAGGTAGTCACAACTTAAGTGAAGAACAAATGGAGTGTGTGCATCGACTATAAGAAATTGAATGTTGAAACCCGAAAAGATCACTACCCTCTTCCATTCCTTGATCAAATGCTAGAAATATTGGCCGGAAATTCACACTATTGCTTTCTTGATGGATACACCGGCTACTTCCAAATCCCAATCGCACCTCAGGACCAAGAAAAGACTACTTTCACATGCCCCTTTGGAACATATGAATATAGAAGAATGCCTTTTGGCCTTTGTAATTATCCTGCAACATTCCATAGGTGTATGATGAGTATCTTTTTAGAATTCATAAAACACTGCATGGAAGTCTTCATGGATGACTTTACCATTTATGGTGAGTCATTTGAGTCATGCTTGCATTCACTCTCTCTAGTCTTTCAAAAGTGTGTCAAGTGTAACCTTGTGTTAAATTTTGAAAAATGTCACTTCATGGTTGCTAATGGGATTGTTCTAGGGCACATAGTTTCAAAAGATGGTATTGAAGTTGATCCTGCCAAAATTGAAGTGATCCAATCACTTCATCAACCCACTTCTATTTGAGACATCTGATCATTCCTCGGTCATGCTAGTTTCTATCAGCGATTCATCCATAACTTTAGTAAAATTTCTCTCCCACTCACTCGTTTGCTCCAAAATGATGTCTCTTTCCATTTTGATGAGGTTTGCAAGAGAGCCTTCATTGAACTCAAAACTGCTCTTACATCTTCCCCGATAATCCAACCCCCAGATTGGTCCTTACCTTTTGAATTGATGTGTGATGCTTCTGATAGAGCTTTTGGGGTTGTTCTTGGTCAAAGAAGAGAAACAATTCTTCATGTCATATATTATGCCTCAAAAACATTGTATAAAAATCAATCTCACTACACTGTGATTGAAAAGGAACTTTTAGCTGTGGTTTATGCCTTAGATAAATTTCGGCCCTATCTCTTAGGTGCCAAAATCATCATCTTCATAGACCATTCTGCTATTAAGTTCTTACTCAATAAAATTGATTCCAAACCAAGGTTAATAAGATGGATTCTAATGCTCCAAGAGTTTGACCTTGAAATCAAATATAGACCTGGAAAAGAAAACCATGTGGCTGATCACTTGAGTAGAATTCCTAATTCTCCTCATTCTGAAATCATTGATCCTGAATTTCCAATTGAGAACCTTTCATCTCTCACTCCAAAACTACCATGGTATGCCCCAATTGTAAATTACTTGGTTTCTGGTGTTTTTCCTGAAAATTTTTCAAAAGAACAAAAAATGATGTTGAAAAGTAATTCAAAATACTATTTTTGGGAAGAAAATAAACTTTGGAAAACTAGGGCAGACATGGTAATTAGGAGATGTGTTGATGAAGATGAATATTCTTCCATCTTAGAATTCTGTCACTCAATGCCTGCTTGTGGCCACTTTGGACCACAAAGGACCTCCCAAAAGGTCCTAGACTCTGGATTCTTCTGGCCTTCCCTCTTCAAGGACTCACATGAGTTCTGTCAATCATGTCCCACATGCCAAAAGTTTGGCACAATCTCCAAAAGAAATGAAATGCCCCAAAATCCCTTAATCTTTTGTGAAATCTTCGATGTTTGGGGTATTGATTTCATGGGACCATTTCCCCCTTCCAATGGATTCTCATACATTCTTCTTGGGTTTGATTATGTTTCAAGGTGGGTTGAGGCCAAACCCACTAGGAAGGATGATGCTCATACTATTAGTGAGTTCCTAAAGACCCACATCTTCCAAAGATTTGGCACACCACGTGCCTTGATCAGTGACTTAGGAACCCATTTTTGTAATAGAACCATGGAATCTCTTCTGAAAAAGAATGGGGTTGTACATAAAACTTCAACTGCATATCACCCCCAAACAAATGGAATGGCTGAACATTCTAATAGAGAAGTGAAAAGAGTGCTTGAGAGAATTGTAAAACCCACCAGAAAAGACTGGCCTGAAAGACTTGGTGAAGCACTTTGGGCTTATCAAACTGCCTATAAAACACCCATTGGGATGTATCCTTTTAGGCTAGTTTTTGTTAAAGTGTGTCACTTACCAGTTGAAATCAAACATAAGTATTTTTGGGCTGTGAAAACCTGTAATTTTGATTGTGAAAAATCTGGTGAAGAAAGATTGATGCAATTGGCTGAACTGGAGGATCTTCGACTTGAATCCTATGAGAATTCCAATATGTACAAAGAGAGGTCTAAGGTACTCCATGACAGACACATCCTGAGAAAGGTATTTCATGAAGGTGAAAAGGTAATGCTCTTCAATTCTCGATTCCGACTTCACCCAGGTAAGCTTAATTCTCGTTGGGAAGGTCCTTTTGTTATTACTAATGTTTACCCATTTGGTGCAGTGAAATTCCAAGACCCCTCTTCCAAAAGGACATTCACGGTTAACGGACATCGGTTAAAGCATCACCATGAGAGGTCTCATAATCCAGGAACCACGTCGACTTCCATCGAATCCCCATCCACTTCAATAGAACCACCACTGAATGGAGACCCAGCAAATCCAAACCAGGGGGCACCTCTTTCCCTTTAACTCTCTCTCTATCTTCCTCTCTCTCTATTTCTTCTTCTTCCTCTCTCTTTCATTTTTTTTACCACATTCTTCATCGAACCCTTTTTTTATTGTTCTCTTTTGTGTAACTATGTATTTAAAAAAACACTAAAAAATAGTAAAATACAAAAGGTAAAAAAAAGTGTCATAATTACTCACCATTAAATTTTCAAATTTTTTCGAACCTTTTTTGGGAATATAAAGACATGTTTTCATCTAAAAAATTTTTCATTTCCATCGTGACTTTGGATAAAGAATTTTGTGTCAAGAACAATAAATGTTGAATGCCCAATTTTTGATTTGGAAAATGATTTACCCCTACCATGAGGAACATCATTAGCTTTCATGCCAAGTTCACCTATGGCTATCTTTTAAAAATGTGTGTTTTTCACCCCCATTTGTGAGTCTTGAGTTTGTGGACCTTCGAGCTGAATTTTCTACTTTGGTGTGCATTAATATGATAGAGGCATTTTTTTTAACCTCATGAGAATCACAATGGTCAAATAACCTCCCATTACCCTACATTAATCCTCCTTTTGAAAGCCCCTTCAAGCCTATGTAAACCTTTTCTTTGATAACCACATTACAAACCCAATACCTTGTCCCACCCAACATCTACATGGATTTACATTGCATAATTTCTTGAAATTTAAGTGTGGGGAGGATGGATTTCATTTTGGTTATCCTTTTCTTGATTTTCAACATGTTGTTATATTCTTGAGGGAAAGAATCCATTTTATTGTGGGGGAGAGGTCATAATTTAGTGAGTTTTGCTGTAATGGACTCATCTTGACATCCTTTTCTACAAATATTATTGAAAAGTGTTCAAAAAAAATTTAAAAAAAATCAAAAACAAAAAAATGAAAAGAATGGGTTGTGTCTTGGTTAGGTCAAAAATCACTCTTCTTCAACCTTTGATCTTGTTATAACTATTACAATTAGTGTCGTGAGTAGATCAAACATGGGTTGGGTGATTAGTGTGAGATCTATTTCAAGTTCAACTTTCGAAAAAATACAAAAAAAAAGAAATGAAAAGAAAAAGGAACACTTATGTTATTGGGAGAAGCTTTGTGTTTTGTAAATATTCCATCTTCTCATCCCCTTAAAATTTTCTTACACTTTTGTGTCATGCTTCATTTTTCCCTTTGTAAAAATGTGTTTCCATTTTCTTCCATGTTTTAGTTTCAAAAAAAATGTTCATTGTTTTATCCATGTTAGTGTTTTAGACCCTCTTTCCATCCTTTTGGACATTATAATCCTACCATCCCATAGCCACAGAAAAACCCCTAAAAAGTCCTCTTGATTCTTGTGAACTTTAGAATGGAGAATGGAATCTGAGAGCTCTTTCAAACTCTAAGATGTTCACTTTTGGTTGGTGAATGAGTGAATCTCCATAAATAAATTTTATCATCTTGAGTGGAGTAAGTTTTGAGTGCCCACGTTTTCTATTTCTAATTTTGAGCATGAAAAATGAAATTTTTTTGGAACATTATTTCTGTAACAATTTGTGGTGGAATTCAATATGGATGAGTGGAATGGTCTGAACCTCCCCTGATTGTTAAAAAAATAAAATTTTAATATTTTTTGGTGAGTGAAAATGATTTTTCCATGTTTTTTATATTTGTTGCACATGAGGACATGCACAATCCTAAGTGTGGGGGAGTTGATGTTATTCATTTATTAATTACATTTTAATAACTCCCTTTACTGGTTTTATATGAAAAGTTCATAATTTGTGTGTAATATTCATATTTTAATATTAAATATAATTTTGAACACTATTTGAATAAATCCAGATTTGAGTCAGTTTAATGTATTATCTATAACTATTACTATACTGATCCAAATTTAATGGTTTTTGTTTTTTAGGATTCCTATTTTAATTTATAACATTTCATTAGAAGGGATCATGTGCCAATTCGTCCATTTGAAGGTTCATATGTACCACACAATAAGGCCTAATGAATCTATGAACAAACTGGACCAGCCTTGAAGATTGATTTACTGGGATCCATACAGAAGTCTAAAACGATTTATTCTACACCATAATTCTGGGGACAATATTTTTCATCTTGGATAAAAATTTCAAGGCCCAAATCTAAGTACAAGGGGCCCAAATGAAGCTTTGAATTCCAGCCCACCATTCTGGACGAGAATTAAAATCAGTATAGTATTCATGACATATCTCATGATGTAAGCATCAAATCGATCTGAGATTTTTCAGTGTGAAATAGGAAATATATGTGGCCTACTTTGTTGAAGAACCCATTCATATTTTAAGGCATCTTCATATTTAAAAACTCTTTCACATTATGTACTTCAAAAAGACTGGATTGAAATGGACAGTTTTAATTTGTTTAATCAACCGGCCATAACTTTTTATTCTTAATTCCAAATGACTCCAAATTTTGAGATTAGTCGTACAACTTTATTATCTACAACTTTAAAGAATTATATTTCTAGAGATTCGGCTGTCTTGATGTCCATATATGTGAGCCAAGTGGAGGGGTATTTCTGGAATGTAAACAGTCCCCCACCTTGGGCTATAAATACATCCCCTCCTCTCCTTTCAAATGGGTTGGAATTTCAGAGAAAAGAAGGATTGATTGGCAGTACCAAGGCCCTGAAAAAGGCTTGGTAGGATCTTACAAACTCAAGTTTTCACTTGATAATCCCTTCCTCCTCTCTTTGTTTTCATTTACTTTTTCATTTTTTTTCGTTGTAATTTTGCAAGTGTTTGTCTTTATAATTCTGTTTTAATGCAATTTTCTTCTTCTTAATTTCTTATTCCCATCCACCTTCTGTAGTTAAATATTAATGTTATTATTTTAGTTTAAATCAATCTGAAATCCATCATCTTATTTTACTTTATTATTCAATAAAAAGTCTGGTTTTTTTTATTCTCATCATCATTCGTGTGTGTGTTCGACGCACAACTCTTTTCTTATCCCTTTCTTTTTATTCTCTTTATAATTCATCACCATAATCATTATAACCAGATTAGTAATCATTTTAATGGCTGGGTAAATCTTTAATTGGGGTGAGTTATAATTTAGGTATGTTAAGTGATTGAGAGATTTTGCTCGACGAATGCTCTTTAAATTAATATTGTGTATGTTGAACTTTATATGTCATGGATTAATGACGTGTTTTGTTTAATATGTGGATTCCATGAATTATTGGAACCACGAATACACTACCATAAACAAGTAATGGTAATGATTAGAAACCTAAGTTAAGTTATGGCTTGGATTAAAGCTTTAACACTTGGGAATTCCGATCAAAATCATCTTGTGACATGGGTGTTAATTTAATGCAATATAAAGAAAATATCAAGGATATCACAAGATTAACTACCTAATTATGAACTCACCCCAATATTTATCAATTTTTTAAATCAAACATCATACATAAATTATTTCATAATCTCTAAAAAAACCCCAATCATAATACAATCAACTAAAAACAAACGACTATTTCAAAGTATCATCACCGAGGATTCGACCCGAGTGCTGCTATACACATTAGCAGAGCACCGGAATATTGATCGGTTGATAGGAGACAATCGGCCATGTGTTTCAATAGGTTTAGTGTCTTTAGAAACTGTAAAACACAAACAACTAGTTTATTAAACATCTATATTGTCGCTTGCTTATTTCTTCATAACTAGTCTTCTTTTTGACATATCTTACTTAATACCCTTCTTCATGACATGGGGAAAATAAACATATGAAAGGGTGATCTCAAATGATCAGTAAGGGTAAACAAGGGAAATACCAATCATTACATAATCATAAGAACATAACATTTGAAAATCTCATCCTGCATATAAAAGATCATAATATCATGTCATGGGATAAATAATAAAAGTGAAATTTCCTCCCAATAGTCATAACATAAGACATGAAATTTTGTGTCAGAAACATATAAGAATAGAAAATAATTTCTTATTAGTCAAGGCTCATTTCCAAGACCATCATGGCAGACAAAGTCTGTTAATAAATTGAGTTCAATCCTTGTTACAGCCATGTATTATTGAACTAGATTTACTTGTCATTCCAGTCATGTCTATATCATGATATATAAATCTTTACCCAATTAATTATAAGGAAATATAATTCCCACCCATCTCATAATGAAATCATTCTTACATGTTCCACAAAAACATAAATCATTCATCATAACATAACCCATGAAATAAAATGGGTTTCTTAAACATCATTCCATCATAATCCATATAAAATAAACAGATTTCATAAAAATAATTCCATAATAAACACAATAAAATAAATGTAATAATAGGGATAGAAACATAACGCTATGTCATATTATATGGAAGATAATTTTGATAAAACACTTGAACTTAATTCCTGAGGAAAATACCCTTTCTTTTTCAAAAATGTTTTCCTTCCTCAAAATGCCACACAATTTTAGAAGAAATAATTTTATGAGAAAATAACCTTGTAATCATGTAGGTTAAGCTTCAATTAATTAATTTATTATGAAATCATAAAAATACATTAATGTTTTACAAGTTAAAAAACATTTTTCTCATACTTTTGCTGATAGAGTCAAAAAGTACCTCGTACTGAAAACGACAAAAGATTCCATTCATACCATTTGATAAAAATTCACCGATGGGTAAAATTGACTTTAAACAATTATATAAGGATATAAATAATATTTTTAAATAAATATTTAGTAATCATGGACGTGGATGATAAATATACCCTAGTAAATACTTACAAATAAACAATCTCGGATAAAAATCAGATTTGTAAAGTTATCCCTTACCTTGGGTCCAATATGCATCATATGTATCTGAACCTCATGTATAATGATTTAAATAATGTTAATGATTTATTCCATAATCTTAATAATTTTTATGATAACATTTATGATTATATTTTCATCCATTTGTTAGTAACATTTCATTATTACTCGTTATTCGGGTACTAACTGCTTTATGTTCTTATGCATGTTTTGTCATATAATTTCTTATTCCTCTTTTTAGGTTATAGTTATATCATTTAAATAATGGTATTAGTAGAATATATATCATATTTATTCATTAAATTAATCTATATAATCATGATTTATGGAAGATTATGTAGAATGAATCGCATCGCACCATGGAGACGGTAAGTCGTACGTACGCACGAGTGATGATATCGTTCCCATAATTATTGAATGGTATTTAATTAGATGGTTTATAGTATCTCAGAATAAATATTATTTTATATTAATCGTATATATATTTATTAATTCCATCATTATACCCATCCATGTAAGGTTCTGGTGAAAAACGGATTACACCACAGCATGGAGACGGTAAGTCGTACATACGCACGCATGGTGATTTCATTTTTCATAGGATGGGTAGAAGATGAAATATGGTTGTTTAATAATCATAATAAAATCTCAGTATATAATTACTAATGGATTTATTACTTTATAATGAAAAAACTCATGAGGTTGAAGTAGAAGAAGAAAGAAGTTTGAAATAATCGGTAAATGATATTACCTCCTCTTCAACGTGGCTCCTCTAAATATTTTCTTAGAGCGCTATATTTGGTCTTTGAAGAAGAAAAAGACCTCTATAATATTTCTAGGGAATTTTATAAGGTAAATTTTCAAGTTTTGGCTGAGAAAAATGGATTTAGAGGTGTGATTAAGAGAAAAGAAGAGGTTCCCTTTTGGAAATACCAATAATATTAATTTATAATAAAATCAAAACCCACTTAAAAACCTCCAAGATGTCCCAATTTTCAATATGATATGAGATAGGGTTGTAATATAATCAATCGGTAAATTATATACAGGTGTTTATGTCAATTTAAGCATTATCATTTTAATTAACACTTAGTTATTCTAATTAATTTTTAACTGGGGTAACGAATATTTCAATATTAAAAGGGTAAAATATTTACTTATTTGAAGCCAATTAGATCATAAATTAATAATTTAGAACAATTTATACCATATCATAATTATTATATATTTTTTAAAATGTTTTGTGATTTTGAAATAATTTTAGAAAACTTTATTTTGATAAAATATCAACAGTGTCAATTTGAACACTATTTATTTCACAAATTTTAAAAAATATAAAAATAAGAAGTGAACCTAGATACAAATATTTTATTATATCCCTAAGGGGCCAAGGTAATCTATAAAATTCATTTTACAAAATAATTATCCCAAATTATATTTATTAAAATATTTCTAATAACATTCATTTGATCTCTTCATTAATAAAATAATTATTACCTCAATTTTGTGTAATTATTTAATATACTTATTTGTTGAATAAAAATTCAAAATAAAATAATATTATGAGTATAAATTCATTATATTTCATAATAATACTTTTATTCGAATTTATCTTATGAGAACCCTAATATTAAAAAAACTATACTCTTTTAAAACATGAATGTAACAAATTTATCTTCACTTTTAATCAAATTATATAAGTATCATAATCTCTTCTATAAGCCTCCAAATGGTCAATAAGTATAACCTTTGATGCTTATTGTTGATAAATACTCGACCAATAAGGTTTGGTCAAGTTTTTGTGCCTTTTATGGTTATTAATATTTTAATAAAAATTGTTTTATTGGTTTCTCATCAATTAATTAATTTTTTTCATCATCCAAGTATAAGTCTTTAAGGTAATTATTTATTTTCTAAAAATTAAAAAAAATCATGATAAATAAAAACATTTTAGATTTCCAATGATTATTTATAATCTAATTTATATTATGTATAACCTTATATTAAAAAAATTAATTATTAAAGTTTGAGTGAGACATATTTCACTTTTCTTTAAATAAATTGAATTAAATGTCCTAATCTCATCCAATTGAGTTCCAATGGATACCATTTTGACCCAAGTATGTTTTAGGTAAAACTATAATAATCCAATTATATTAATACATGTGTTAGGGTAATTTTATAATATTATTGTTACCCTTAATTACCTGATTTACCCTTTTACCGTGTTAATAAAATTTGCCGAAGTTACTATTCATATTGCCCAAAAATAAAATAAAGTTATTTACATAATTTGGACCTACTGATTCCAAATATGGTATCCATTTTTCAAAATTCAAAATATATAAGTTTCAATAATTAATTTAAAATTAATCCCGTTGTTGAAATGAGAAAACGCGTTTTAAAAGTTAAAATATTGCAAAAGATTGAAATATTTTTACATCTAAATTTAATGTAAAATTAATTCCAATGACCTAAATTATATTAAATGGTAAAAATATATTCTATCTATACTTTGAAACCATTCAATAATATAATTTAACTATATAAATTATTCCAATGAAAAAAATTATTTTTAATTAAAATTAAGCGTATCTTTACTATTCATCAAAACAAGAAAGTTATCCGAAAAATATCAAAAAATTATCCAAAGTAAATTTTATATCCTGATTCAAAATAGAATTTTTATTTTTTCATATAAAAATTATTAATGTGTCAAAATCTAAATTTAAAAGGGGTTCTCCATCTAAAGGTGTAAAATTAACCTTTAAAAAATATGTTTTTATACATAAAATATAGTTTTATTCATACCCTATGACTAAAATATCTATTGGATGAATATAAACAATATTTTATTATGTATATAACCCATATATATCTCATTAATTTCATTACCAAATGTAATTCACTCAAAAATACAAATATCTAATTGATTTATATTTTTCATAAATAATTGATAACCGATGAATTCCCAAATCATTTTCATAAATAAGTTATAATTATTCCCGCTAACCTAACATCTAGATTATAATTGTAATTTTATAATAAGGTCATCTTTCGGTTCATTTAAACTCATGATTTCATGCAAAGCAAGCTACTGAAGAATAAAAAATATTTAAAGAAAATATTTCATAAAAACATATGGGTGTTATAAATGACCCCATGGCTAATTAGAGAATAATAACATAATGGGGAATTTAATTCACCAAGTAAAAATAAATAATTAGCACTAGTAACATTACATATTTTATTATTCCATGTGAAACCCCATGTCAAATAATAATAGAAATTCTATTATTTCCATGAAATGTGCTTAACTTGCATGTTATATTTAAATATTATTTAACCAAATAATATTTAATATTATTTCTCACCGGACCCATAACTTGGTCTTCCAATCCTCCTCAATATTTACCAGACCTTGAATAATGACTATTTATTTATTAAATAAATATAATTTCATTATTCGTTGATAAATAATTATTTTGTCCATAATATATTCTCTCGAATAACTAGCGACAAAATAAATTCAATCAGACATACTTGAATAATTATTAAACCAAAATCGGGAATAATATTTATTAAACTTGTTAAATAATAAATTATTTAACTGTGATATGGGATACACTTAGTGTGTGACCCTCTAGGCCTCTTTCTCGTTGTCATTAGGAGGGCTTGCCTAAAGTCCAAGATTACTATCTTGTAACAGGTTAAGGAACCCAAGAAAAGAAGTTGATGTCACAATGACATGTCACCTCATACGAACACTTACTGTGTAATATAATCCCTTTGTCCCAATATCTCTAATGAAGCAAGTTTTATCCAAGTTCCATCAACCCATGTGCTCAATTTCTCATTCTTTGACTTCCTGAAATTGAACTTTCCTAGAGAGCACCATGGCCAGGGATTTAGTTAGGCTATATCATTTCCATAAAAGGGCCTGAGATGTCTACTTCCGTAGAAGTGAAAAATCCTTTATATCATTATTCATTAATGTGGTATTACTTGTGATGCACCCAACATATCCTACCTCACCGAAAACATCTGTCGTCATGCTTTTCGTCAATACATCTAAGTGTGCGAGTCATAATACCCATTAATAATAATCTAAAAGTCTAAGGACCAATACACACGTCTGTAGATAGGAATATCTTATGACACTTATGAATGTATATTTTCCACCAGTGGGTCTTGTTCTCATAATATCCTCCTAGATATTACCATGGGAGCACACCTTGAGAAGGTGCCTCAAAGTTTCATGAGTCCCCACCATTGATAGCCTGTATCATTTGTGCCCCTTCAAATGATATCATTCGTCCATAGAACATATATTCAAGAATAGTGTCATGGAACTTCTGGGTTCTCATCATAGTAGGGATACGCTATGACCTTTTAGTGTGACAGCTATTCTTAGGACATTATCACATACTATGTCACACAAAATAACAATCATGATTTGATAAAGAGTTTATTAATATCCATCCAATGAATATAGGTTTATCATAAAGTATAAAGAAGTTGGTTTCTAGGGCACCAACTCCAACAGACTCCCACTTTCACTAGAGCCAACTGCTAACAACCTTCAATCTGCTAGCTCTGACTTAATATTCATGCTTATTTTAAGATAAGTCTTTATTCAAGGGGTCCTCCACATTCTTTTCCGTGGACACTCTACTCACTGCAACATCACCCCTTTGATATAAATCCCTCAAGAGGTGTTACTTTTAGAGTATGTTCTTTGTTCATTGATGTGACCTTAGATCCTTTGCAAGAGTCACCACTGTAGTATTTTCACAATACAATATAATGGGATACGTACTTCTAGGTACCACACAAAGATCCTATACAAAGTTTTGAATCCATATGGATTAGTTGGCTGCATCGGAAGCCACTATATATTCAGACTCCACTATAAAATCAGCAACAACTGGCTTATTTGAACTCTTCCAGATCACAGCTCCTCCATTGAGACAGAAAACATATCCTGATTATGACTTCAAATAATTTTGATCTGTCTAAAAATCAGCATCATCATAGCCTCTGATGAAAAGCTCCTCATCTCCTCCATACACTAGGAACATCTCCTTAGTTCTTCTTAGATACTTAAGAATAGTCTTGAAAGCAGTCCAATGTTGTTCTTATGGATCTACTTGATATATGCCGACCATGCTCAGTTCATATGCAACATCAAGACTGGTACATAACATGACATACATGATATATCATATCACTGAAGCATATAGAATCTTACTCATCCTATATTTCTCATTTTGTGTCTAGGTACACATTTTCTTGGAAAGATGCATACTATGTGAAACTGGAACCAATACCCTCTTGGATTGTTCCGTACTAAATCTATTTAGTATCTGGTCAATGTATGTACTTTGACTTAGTCTAAGAATCCTATTGGATCTATCACGAATGATCTTGATCCCTAGAATGTAGGCTGCTTCGCCTAAGTCCTTTATGGAGAAGCACTTGTTCAACTAGTACTTGACTGACTGCAAGACTGGTATGTCATTTTCAATAAGTAATATGTCATCAACATACACTACTAGGATAACTATTGCATTCCCATTAAACTGCTTCTAAACATATGGCTTACATTTATTCTTAATGAAACCAAATTCTCTTATGGAACCATTGAATCAAATTTTCCATGACCTGGATGCTTGTTTTAATCCATAAATGGATCACTGCAACTTGCATACCATTTTATCATCACTGAGTATCACAAAATCATCTGGTTGTGTCATATATACATCTTCCTAAAGGTTCCCATTAAGTAATGCAGATTTGACAACTATCTACCAAATGTCATAGTCATGGAAAGATATTATGGAAATTATGATTATTATGGATTTAAACATGGAAACTGGTGAAAATATTTCATCATAGTCAATTTATTGATACTTTTTAAAACCATTAGCCAATAGTATTACTTTATAGGTACTAACTTGACCTTCCAGGTCCAGTTTCTTCTTGAATACCCATTTACACCCAACAGACTTTACATCAACTGGAGCATTGACCAAAACCTAGACTTGGTTCTGATACATGGAATTCATCTCACAATTTATAGCTTCTATCCATCTTACATCTTATAAAATATTTATTTCCTTCTTATAGGAGAGAGTTTTGTCATTTTCCAACAAAAATGATGCACCATCCTTGGTGACAAGGAAACCATATCTCTCTGGTTCCCTTACCTATCTTTTACTCATACGTAGTACATGTGTTTCAGGAACTACCTCTTCCACAGGGACCTATGGAACTTATTCCTGTACCGACTCTTGTGTATCTTGAGCATCAACTTCATCGAAGTCAATATTTCTCCTACTATTCTTTTTTTGAGGATGTGCTCCCTCTCAAGAAAGATGACCTATTTGGCTACAATCACTTTCTTGTCTGAGGGGTTGTATAGGTAGTATCCCTTTTTTTCCTTGGGATACCCTATAAAGATACACTTCGTGCCCCAGGTTTCCAGTTTATTTCCTGAGAAAGCCTTAAAAACACTTTGCATCCCCATACATGTGTATGCGACAATGTGGGTTTCTTTCCACTCCATAGCTCAAAGGGAGTCACATTTTCCACCTTAGTTGGTACTTGGTTTAATTTGTATGCTGCAGTTTTCAATGCATATACCCAAAAGGATAATGGAAGATATGCATGTCTCATCATCAACCTTACCATGTCCAATAAGGTATGGTTCTTCCTTTTACTAACATTGTTCCACTGTGGTGTATAAGGTGGAATGAGTTTAGATAGAATCCCAGAATCTTATAAAAGGTCGATGAAATCTTGGTTAAGATATTCTCCACCTTGATCTGATCGAAGCTTATTTATCTTCTTACCAAGATGATTCTCTACTTCATTCTTTAATTCCTTGAATTTCTCAAGGGACTATGACTTATACCTCATTAAGTAAATATAGCCATATATACTCAAGTCATCAGTAAAAGTTATGAAGTAAGAATATCTACCTCCAGCTTCTACTGTAAATGGTCCACATACGTCAGTGTGTACCAATCCTAGAATCTCTATGGGCCTTTCACCCTATCCACCAAATAGTGGTTTAGTTATTTTCCCTTATAAACAAGCGTGACATCTATCAAGTGGTTTTATCTCAAAAGAGTCTAAATAACAATCTTGAAAAAGATTTGTCAAACGCTTATTGTTTACATGGCCAAGATGGTGATGCCACAATTGGGTGTTGTATGAGTCATGTGAACTTCATTCATTATCAATTGAAAACACTTGGTACTCGTAATTTAATACATACAGACCATTATTTAAATGCACCATTCCATAACATATGTTTTCCTTATAAAAGTAACAACATTTATTTCCGAATATGAAAATAAATCCATCTATATCTAAACTAAATATAGAAATTATGTTCTTGGTAAAAATAGGTACATAATAATAGCCATGTAAAACCAAAATCATTCCTGTTAGTAATGTGAGGTGGTAGTTACCAATGGAAAGAGTATCCAGCCTTGCACCATTGGAATCTCGCAGATCCACTTATCCTTTGGCAATTTTCCAGAATCTACTTAGTTCCTACATTTGGATGCAGAGGTGAGCCCCACAAACTGTATCTAATACTAAATGTGTAGAAATTGAAATATTTCACTCGATAATGAATGCACCTTTGGCTTCCTCTTGCCTATGGGTGTAGTTCCTCTTCCAGTGGCCTGACTTGCCATATGCAAATCATACTGCCTCTTTTTCCTTGCCCTACCTTTGGATCTTCTTCTTCTTAGTCGTATGGTGCTTAGAGGATTTATATTGTTTATAAATCTTAGGCCCCTTTTCCTTATCCTTCCCCATCATATTCACCATAAGGACTGTGGGTTTTTTCACACCCCATGTCCTTATCAACTTGGAAAAATCATGGTAAGAAGCTCTGATAGACTCTTCTCATTATTTCTCATATTATAATTCAAAATAAAACTAGAGAAGATCTTAGTCAACAATGATAGTATGAGATATGTACGCAACTCATATGGGAATTTAATCCTTAAAATGTCAAGATGCTCAATGTATCCAATAAGCTTGACTATATGTGGTCCAACTAGAATAGACTCTCTAAGATTAGTAGTAAACAAAGTGTTAGAGATCTCATAACTCTCCTATCTCTCCTTCTATTAATATAGATCCTAAAGGTGATACATCAATCTATAAGCATCCTTTTTCTCATGTTGCATCAAAAGATCATTGGTCATGGATGATAGCATGAGGCACTGAACATCCAGAGCATCATTCAGATGTTTCTTGTACAGAGAGAGTTCCTCACCACTCACCTCATTTATAGGCGCCACTAGTAAAGGATCTTCTAGCACATAAAGTTTCCTCTCATGGTGAAGGATAACTCGAAGGCACCTTTGACACTTCTAGAAATTAGTACCGATGAGAAGGTTTTCCTTCTCGAGTAGGGATCGCAATGATATGTTTGATGTCATTTTTTATGTTATTTCTACAAATAATATTAACAGAGTTTTTAGTACTTTATTTTTTATTTTTTATGAAAAGGGAATTCTTGAGAGTGGCCTTTTCGAACCCTCCACACTCAAGAACCCCCCCCCCCCACGAAGAGGTCATCCGGGGATGCCCCGGCCGGGGAGGAGCTGTTGTCAGCCGAGATGACATTGCGTCCCACGGGGTAACACCTCGATCAGCGATGGTTCGTCACAGCAATCCGTCAGCTAGGTGAAGTGCGCCCATTCTGCCCACCCGGTGAGACACCGGGTGACCCGGCAAGACGAGCAGTACATGGGAGGCGGAAATTCCCCCAAGATCGGGCTCCCAGGAATCGAACCCCAGAACTCACCGAACACCGTTTGTATGGCCCTCGACCCTGCACCACTACGCCACCGCCGAAGCGGCAAAACGTGTTGTATGGGTAACGAGGTATAGGGCTGGCCTGCCCACCTGCGCGTCGCACGCCCCTAGCTAGGCCCAAGGTAGCCAACCCTTGGGCTTGGGCCAGTTCCCACGGAGTCGAGGGGACGAGAGGTTCGCTGGAAAATGGTGCGCGTTGCCATTGTGAGGACTCGAACCCGGAACCTCAGCGACGGGTCGCCACCGCCTTGAACCAACTCACCCAGCCCCCGCGGGCTAAACGTGTTGTATGGGTAACGAGGTATAGAGCTGGCCTGCCCACCTGCGCGCCGCACGCCCCCAGCTAGGCCCAAGGTAGCCAACCCTTGGGCTTGGGCCAGTTCCCACGGAGTCGAGGGGACGAGAGGTTCGCTGGCAAATGGTGCGCGTTGCCTTTGTGAGGACTCGAACCCAGAACCTCAGCGACGGGTCGCCACCGCCTTGAACCAACTCACCCAGCCCCCGCGGGCAAACGTGTTGTATGGGTAACGAGGTATAGGGCTGGCCTGCCCACCTGCGCGCCGCACGCCCTCAGCTAGGCCCAAGGTAGCCAACCCTTGGGCTTGGGCCAGTTCCCACGGAGTCGAGGGGACGAGAGGTTCGCTGGCAAATGGTGCGTGTTGCCTTTGTGAGGACTCGAACCCGGAACCTCAGCGACGGGTCGCCACCACCTTGAACCAACTCACCCAGCCCCCGCGGGCAAAACGTGTTGTATGGGTAACGAGGTATAGGGCTGGCCTGCCCACCTGCGCGCCGCACGCCCCCAGCTAGGCCCAAGGTAGCCAACCCTTGGGCTTGGTCCAGTTCCCACGGAGTCGAGGGGACGAGAGGTTCGCTGGCAAATGGTGTGTGTTGCCTTTGTGAGGACTCGAACCCGGAACCTCAGCGACGGGTCGCCACCGCCTTGAACCAACTCACCCAGCCCCCACGGGCAAACGTGTTGTATGGGTAACGAGGTATAGGGCTGGCCTGCCCACCTGCGCGCCGCACGCCCCCAGTTAGGCCCAAGGTAGCCAACCCTTGGGCTTGGGCCAGTTCCCACGGAGTCGAGGGGACGAGAGGTTCGCTGGCAAATGGTGCGCATTGCCTTTGTGAGGACTTGAACCCGGAACCTCAGCGACGGGTCGCCACTGCCTTGAACCAACTCACCCAGCCCCCGCGGGCATTTTTAGTACTTTATCTTGATAAATATATACAAATAAATTAATTAATATTTATTAGTCTCCCACTGTTTTGTCGAAACCCAATAGCCCTCACCATTGTCTTTGAAATATCCTATTTCTTGGACATTCTAGTGGAAAAGATCCATATTTCCCTTCTCATTATCCCAACTATGGTTGGTTAAGAAACTTGAAAGGTTTTAGGTAGGCATTCCAAATGTCAACTGTATTAACTCACAACTCCTTGATCTATTGAGTGGAATGCCTAATCCTGAAATCCTTACTTTTGGATTTCCTCAATCGTTTCCTCTCAGTTGCACCAAGTTCTACTAGGGAAGTCAACCCTTTATGTAAACTAAGTTAATTCAACCCAAAACATCAAATTAGAATTCCTCGATAATTGAAAGTACCCCAACTAGGGTTGCTCAAGCACTTTAAACTATGGTTCAATTCTAACTAAAGTAATGGAAGGCTATACTGACTTAATATTTAATTGAGGTATTTTATCCTTTATCCATAAATTTCCACTTATTATCTTTTCACATGCTTATTAATATTAAGTGGGATATACTTAAGTGATTAACTATGTATAGATAATATTTACACATAATCCATTTTATTTTAGTTCCATCTTGTATGCTTGTTAGTTCATTAATTATGTGATCGCGTCAAACATCCCTAATGAATAACCATAAAACTTATAGAAATAAATAAAGGGTGTGATCATGATCTTTACTATTTGTTAGTTTATCTAGCTGTTGATAAACTAACCTTGACCTAGGGTAGAAACACCTTGATCCATTTAAGGTTCTTGTTTACAACTTTCCACATGTCCACCTTTTTATCTCCTTGGAATGGTTTCACCTCAGCTCCTAAATTGAACCACCTCCACTAGCTTCGGGTATCCATACATTGCATATGATTTTAACTCACACATAGGTGAGGGGTAAAAGGGGGTTTACATAAAAAATCATGGGAATGCATGCCCAACATATTAATGAGGAGAAGGAACACAGGTCAAACAAATTAATTTAATAAATAAATTAAAAGGGAACCAATCACATACAAAGGTCTAGTATAGATCATGATCATCCACATACATGCAATGAATTATTCATTTAATAAAACTAGCATTCAATTTATTAATCATTCTTATTAAGATAAATTATACTCGAATCGATTAATTGTTATCTTTAATTAATCAATCCTTTTTATCTTAATCCTTTTCTGAATTTACTTGTGGTTCTCATCCATAACCCTGGACATAACTTGTACCTTGGAGGAAACCCAGTGAATACCCATCCAAAACTACCTATCATGTATTTATACTTGTATACACTTTATTCTTTATGACATGTAGCATGAATGCACAATTATAATTGTAATACAACTCATACATGATGTGCAGATCTATGAACATTACACATATGTTAATATTATATATATATATATATATATATATCCACTACAGGAAAACAGTCGTTTAGCGGCGGTTTTTTCGCGGCGGTTTTAAAAACCGCTGCTAAACGTGTTTCGGGCCGCCATTTCGCGGTGGTTTTTAAACCGCCGCGAAATGCCTTGAATTTTTTTATTTTTTTTATTTTTTATTTATTTATTTATATTTTAAATTTTTTCGAGGATTAGAGGCGGTTTTTTAAAAAACCGCCGTGAAATAGCAGCGGTTTGGGTAAAACCACCGCGAAATGAAAGGAAAAAATAAAAAAACACGAGAAACCTCAAAATCACTAAAACGACCATAACTTTTGATCCGGGCATCCGTTGGAGCTCCACGACCAGTCAAATCGAAGCTCATGAAGAGATCTAGAGACACGTATAATCAAAACTGTGAGACGGTCTAAGGTGCGGAAGATATAAGAGATATAAGAAAGTTGAAAAAAGTTCTCCAACTTCAAATGGCCATAACTTTCGTTCCGGGTGTCCGTTTGGGCTCTACCACGTATCAAATCGAAGCCAGCGAAGAGAGCTACACACCCATTCAATATAAGAAATATTTTGTTGTTTTTTTACCCCAAAAACCCTTCCGAAGGCCTCTAAAACCTCGTTTCCGTCACCGGTGTCCCGTCAAACTTGTCTTCAAACGGACCTAACTTTCGATCCGCGTGTTAGTTCGCACTCTTCCACCTGCCAGATCATAGCTCGTTCCATTAGCTTCAATTTGACTGGTCGTGGCACCCACATACACTCGTGGATCATAAGTTATGGCCTTTTTAGTGGGTATCGGGTTTGTTATGTTTTTCGATGCCTCGTTTCTAGCACCTGTTCCCCATTAGCTTTTTTTTTAAATGGTCGTAACTTCCGATCCGCCTGTCCATTTGGACTCTTTCACCTATCAGGTCGAAGACCGTTTCAAGATCTTTGATTTGATAAGTCGCGGATCTGAAATGGACTCTCGGATCATAAGTTATCTCCATTAATGTGAGTCCAATGTTTTTGTCACTTTATGACCGTTTTGACGGGTTTTAACGGTTGCTCCATTTATTACTGTTTATTTGGGTTTCCATGACTTGTTATCTTTATCAATGGTTTTTTGTGAGTTATTATGATGATTATGTTGAATTATTAAGGGGTTTTCCAGAGTTGTCATCAGTTTTCATGTGTTCTCATTCTTTCTAATGCCTCATTCTTCATATGCATCTCCATCCGTTTTCATGCGTTTTCATGATTTTTTCATCCCTTATCACGTCTTTTCATACTTTTTCATGTGTTTCCTTTATTATTTATTATTTATTATTTATAATATACTTTAATTTATTTATTATCTATTATATTTTACTGGTTATTTATTATTTATTATTTATTATTTACTATTTATATTCATTTATTATTTATTATTTATATTTATTTATTATTTATTATTTATATTTATTTATTATTTATAATTATTTATTATTTATATTTATTTATTATTTATATTTATTTATTATTTATATTTATTTATTATTTATTATTTATTATTACTAATAATAAAATATTAATAATAATAATAATATTTGTTACTAGTTATTTATTATTTATTATTTATTATTTATTATTTATTATTTATATTTATTTATTATCTATTATTTATATTTATGTATTATTTATATTTATTTATTATTTATTTTTATTTTTTATTTTTTATTTTTTATTTTTTATTAATTTTTTATTATTACTAATAATAAAATATTATTATTAATAATAATATTTGTTACTGATTATTTATTATTTATTATTTATTATTTATTATTTATTATTTATTATTTATTATTTATTATTTATTATTTATTATTTATTATTTATTATTTATTATTATTATTTTTTTATTTATTATTTTTTATTTTTTATTTTTTATTTTTTATTTTTTATTTTTTATTTTTTATTTTTTATTTTTTATTTTTTATTTTTTATTTGTTATTTGTTATTTATTATTTATATTTATTATTTATTATTTATTATTTATTATTTATTATTTATTATTTATTAATAATAATATTTTATTTATTATGTGTTATTTATTATTTAATATTTATTATTAAATATTTTTTTATTTCGTATTTATTATTTATTATTATTTATTATTATTTATTATTATTTATTATTATTTATTATTATTTATTATATATTATTTATTATTTATCATTTATTATTTATTACTTATTACTTATTATTTATTGTTTATTGTTTATTGCATATTATTTAGTATTTATTATTTATTATTTATTATTTATTCTTTATTCTTTATTCTTTATTCTTTATTCTTTATTCTTTATTATTTATTCTTTATTCTTTATTCTTTATTCTTTATTATGTATTATTTATATTTATTATTTATTATTTATATTAATTATCAATTATTTATTATTTATATTTATTATTTATTATTTATTATTTATTATTTATTATTTATTATTTATTATTTATTATTTATTATTTATTATTTATTATTTATTATTTATTATTTATTAATAATTATATTTTATTTATTATGTGTTATTTATTATTTAATATTTATTATTAAATATTTTTTTATTAAATATTTTTTTATTTCGTATTTATTATTTATTATTATTTATTATTATTTATTATTATATATTATATATTATATATTATATATTATATATTATTATTATTTATTATTTATTATTTATTACTTATTCTTTATTGTTTATTGTTTATTGTTTATTGTTTATTGTTTATTGTTTATTATTTAGTATTTAGTATTTAGTATTTATTATTTATTATTTATTATTTATTATTTATTATTTATTATTTATTATTTATTATTTATTATTTATTATTTATTATTTATTATTTATTATTTATTATTTATTATTTATTATTTATTATTTATTATTTATTATTTATTATTTTTTTATTATTATATATTGTTTATTATTATTTATTGTTTATTATTATTTAATATTTATAATTATTTATTATTTATTACTTATTATTATTTATTTTTATTATTTATTATTTATTATTTATTATTTATTATTTATTATTTATTATTTATTATTTATTATTTATTTATTATTATTTATTATTATTTATTATTATTTATTATTATTTATTATTTATTAGTTATTATTTATTATTTATTATTTATTATTTATTATTTATTATTATTTATTATTATTATTTATTTATTATTATTTATTTATTATTATTTATTTATTATTATTTATTGTTTATTATTTATTGTTTATTATTTATTGTTTATTGTTTATTATTTATTGTTTATTATTTATTATTTATTATTTATTATTTATTATTTATTATTTATTATTTATTATTTATTACTTATTATTTATTATTTATTATTTATTATTTATTATTTATTATTTATTATTATTGAGTTTATATCTATTATTTATGTATTATTTGTTATTTATTATTTATTATTTATTTATATTTATTATTTATTATTTATTATTTATTATTTATACACAACGTGTACTATCATGTTACCTGGAAAGAATTGTCGGTGCCTCCTGATGAGATCCTTGATGTAATTTTAGTCCCAAAAATTATTCATTTCTATTAGATCTGCGAGAAATGAAAGAGGAATAATGGATCTCAAAATTCAGATTATAAGAATTATTAAACATGAATTGAAAAACTAAATTATTAAAGCGTAAATCATCAATGAATTATTTAAATAATTATAAACAAAAATATGACCACTCTGATACCACTTGTAGGTTCCAGGCATAGTGGAAGCACATGATGGACGTGTACCCAACTTTTCAAATTTCCACGATCGATGATTAATCCAGGATCAATATGAAGATAAATGTCAGTATCCATAGAATTGAATCAAAGATAAAATACATAGGAGAGAACCTGAAACTGAGAAGAGAGGATCGACATATTTTGTTTATAATTAATTTAATTAAATTAAAGAATTACCTCCAAGATGATTCATTCTTCATTGATGTGTTCGACCATGGGTCTGAGGTGCGACTCCATTGCGATGTAGAATCCAATGATATAAATTTTCTAGAGGTGATCCACGCGTGCTCCACATATCTCCAGACGTCACTGAATGAGTCTCAGGGTGCTAGCGCAAAAGATCTTTGCGCTTGAGATGTTTGTCTTTGATCGCCTTGAGAATCACTTCCAAAGCATTCTCTTAGATCCAGTAGAGGAGGATCTCTCTCATTGTTGAGAGTGTTCTTAGAGAGGGAAGAGTTCTCTAAGCTCGAGAGATTTTCTCCAAGGATGTTGTGCACACAACCATTGGTTAGCCAATGGAATGACCCCTTGGCCAATTAGAGAATAATAACATAATGGGGAATTTAATTCACCAAGTAATAATAAATAATTATCACAAGTGTTGTTACTTATTTTATTCTTCCATGTGAAACCACACATCAAATAATAATAGAAATGCTATTATTTCCATGACATGTTCTTAACTTGCATGTTATATATAAATATTATTTAACCAAATGATATTTAATATTATTTCTCATCGGACCCCTAACTTGGTCCACCAATACTACTCAATATTTATCGGGCCTTGAATAATGACTATTTATTTATTACATAAATATAACTGCATTATTTGTCGATAAATAAATATTTTGTCCGCAATATATTCTCTCAAATAACTAACGATGAAATAAATGCGATCAGGAATTCTTGAATAATTATTAAACTACAACTAGGAATTGTATTTATTCAACTTGTTAAATAATAAATTATTTAACTGAGATACTGGCTATACTTAGTGTGTGACCCTCTACGCCTCTTTCTCGTTGGCATTAGGTAGGCTTGCCTAAAGTCCAAGATTACTGTCTAGCAATGGGTCATGGCACCTAAGAGAAAGAAATTAATGTCGCAACGAAATGTCACCTCATATGAACGCTTACCGTTTAATATAATCCATTTGTCCCAATATCTCCAATCAAGCGGGTTGCATGCAAGTGTCGTCAACTCATGTGCTCGATTTCTCATTCTTCAACTTCCCAGAATTCAACTTGCCTAGAGAACACTATGGCCATGAATTTAGTTAGGCTATATCATTTTCATCAAAGGCCCTGAGATATCTACTTCCATAGAAGTGAAAAATCCTTTCTCGCATTATTCATTAATGTAGTATTACTCGTAACGCACCCAACATATCCTACCTTCTCGTGAACATCTGTCGTCGCGGTTTTCGTCAATAAATCTAAGTGCGCGATTCATAATACCCATTAATAATAATCTTAAATTCTAAGGACCAAGACACACATCTGCAGATATGAACATCCAATGACACCTATGAATGTGGATTTCCTACGGGCGGGTCTTGTTCTCATAATATCCTCTTTGATATTACCATGGGTCCACACCATGAGAAGGTGTCTCAAAGTTTCATGAGTGCCCACCCCTAATAGTATGTATCATTTATGCCCCTTCAAATGATATCATTCGGCCATAGAACATATATTCAAGAATAGTGTCATGACACTTCCGAGTTTTCATCATAGCAGAGATCTGTTATGACCTTTTAGTGTGAGAGATATTCTTAGGACATTATCACATACTATGTCACGTAGAAGAACAATCATGATGTGATAAGGAGTTTATTAATATTCATCCAATGAATATAGGTTTACCATAAAGTAAAAAGAAGTTGGTTTCTAGGGCACCAACTCCAACATATTCAACAGAGGGTGTTGACATAGATGAAAATACTCTAGAAAAATGTTTGAAATTTTCTTGAGAGATACTCTTTTTACTTTGAAATCATTTATTTAAAAAGCCACAAAATTATAAAGAAAATATTTTATTTAGAAAAAGATTTGTAAACTTGTAAAGGATTCCTGAAAACATTATGGCGTTATGAAAGCGGTAAAATCCACTCATTCAATATAAGTAAAAAAACATTCCTTTTGAATTAAAAAAAACATTTAAAATAGTATTTTTAAAAGAAAGTTTGAGCGTTAACAAAATGAATCAATTATGTGTATCAGCTGTAAATACATATAAAACAAGTGGAAATACATCATAAGATTATCAAAATTCATTTGACACATAATCATAGCTTGACATAATCAATGGAGTAGAAGTTTATCCCAATAATGGAAATTGGGTTAAGAATTCACTTACCTCAGGTTCGACTTCCTTCAAACATATTTAAACCTCATGTATAGTGGTTTTAAAAATATTATTAACTTATAACAGAATCATATTAATATTTATGATATCTTATATGATCCCCTTATAACATTTTACCACTCTTTGTCAATGATATCTCATTATTACCCTTGTTTCGGGTGTTAATTACTTTATTTTCCTATGCATGTTTTCTCGTGTAACTCTCGGTTATTTTTCACAGGGTATAGATACAACATCTTTAAAATAACATTAATTTCATAAATATCATATTTAATCATTAAATACATTTTTATAACCATTCTTAAATGTTGAACAAAGAAAACGAATTACACTGCTACGTGGAGACGGTAAGTTGTACATACGCATGTGTGGTGCTTTCATTTTTCATAAGATGTATAAAAGGTATAATATGGTTGTTTCATAATGTGGTCAATACTATTCATTCCTTCCAATTTAACAGCTAGGTTACATCAGTCATATTTTAAATCGTATATCGTGGTTTTAAACTCGGTGTTGCGTGCAACATAAGTTATCGAAGATGTCAAATTTAAAAGATACATACCACAAAATCTTGGGGTGTTACATTGCCACCGAGAATTCCGACTAGGAATTGTCACCGGTAATTCCGACTAGGAATTGCCACTGGGAATTGCCATTGTGAATGACCATTGGGAATTGCCACTGGAAATGCCCACTAAGAATTTCCACTGGGCATTGTTGGTGAAATTTTCAATTGATTATTAATAGTTTACTAGTTGGAATTTATTAGTTAAGATAAATGGGAATTTCCATCGGGAATTTCCTCTTGGACTTTCCGGTCAATTTTCTATAGTGAACTCAAACTAGGTAAATGCTAGTGGAACTTTCCACTTTGGAATTTCCTGTAGGAATGGCGGTGGGGATTTCAACTAGAAAAATCTCCAACGGAAAAAGCAACTGCTAAAATTTCCAGTTATAGTGCGTTGAAAACATTATTTGGAAGTTGACTGTTGAAAAATAATCAATTCGAAATTAAAAATAGATTCTGGAATCATTTGAAAATCATTACTGGAAATTTCCAACTATAATCAATTTGGAATTCGAGTGGGGATTCCTAGTGAAAATACGAAATAGAAATTACTAGTGAATAAAAATTCTCACTAAAATTGCCTACTTGAAAATTCCACTAGGCAACACTAGTGGGGAATTCCAAGTGTGAATTCTCAATCATAATTGCCACTGCAAATTCCTAGCAACAAATATCAGTGAATAGAAATTCCCAGCTGGAATACCTATACAAAATTTCCATTAGCAATCCACAGTGCAAAGTGTTACACGAAATTTCAAATTGTATTCAACTTGTAAATCAAATTGCAAATTGTCATATGACATTTACAATTCCAATTAAATAGCAATTACAATTCAGTTATATTGAATGAAATCCAAATTACCTGTGAAAATTGACAATGGAAATTTCCACAATAAATACCAGTTGGAAATTCCTAGTGTAAATTCCCACAGGAAATCCCCGATGGAAACTTAAAATAAATATTATAAGAAACATTCACAGTGGAAAAATAACGACACTGAAAATTGCCAGTACATAATCGCTATAAAAAATGTCCAATAATAGTTTCATATTTTCCAAATACTTCAAAAGGACAACAGTCCCTTAAAATTTAACATTTCCAACTAATTGAAAAATCTCAATTGAAATTGCGGGTTATTTAAATCAAATAGAAAAAATCATTGTTAAATACAAATGGACAATTACGACTATAAATGCACATAACTAGTGGGGATTGAGTCAAAAAAATGAAGCATAAATTCACACTACAAATCATTTGCATAACAATGGAAAGGGCCAGCTGAAATGTAAAGTGCAAAACAAATGGAAATTCCAATGAAATTTCCCATACTCGCAACTACCGGAAAACAAAAGAAAAATGAACTGAAAATTGCCGGTTGAACATACTACTAAAAAAAACAAAATCATCACATTTTTAGTGGTTTGTTTACTGAAATGCGGGATAAAAAAACCTATATATCGTAAAGAAAATCACACACTTGTCATATTTTGTCCTTATCGGTAGACTGAATTGGTATAGCGACAGTCAGGGGTACGCCGAAACGTTGGCGTCAGGTTTGTCTGAGAGATTCGTCGAGTGATTCGTTGAAGGGTTTGTTGAGGGATTTACCGAGCGGGTCGCAGACGGGATCCCGAAGGGTTCGCCGAGGGATTCCCCGAGCAGAAGGCATTTTACATCTTTGAGGATGCTTTGACTGAGCGCAATAACAGTAAATCCAATCGCGAGGGACTGTTGCGTGATGAAGATGCGAACAGAAGGCATTTTACATCTCTGATAGGCTCTGCTCCCAAACGCATCTTTCACAAAGGTTCGATTGCGCATGTTAAAGCTAATGAAGATGGTATTACTGATAAATTTAATCTTTGTCGATACTCGATTCATGCTCGTTTGGTATTGCCAATGGGTGCTAAATTGCTGAAAGTAGATGACCTAATTACGAAACTTTCTACAGTTCGGAGATTCTCAGACTCCAAATGCATTCCAATTGGAAAAGGATTTTTCCACATCCCATTCCCTTCGGAGGAGTTGAAGTGCCGAGCACGGGGGTTTGGCCCTGTCTCCCTGAAGCCGAGTATGATTACCATCCATTACCAGAGTCCATTTATGGATTACAATTCAAGATTTGAATTAGATATTATGGTATCCCCGGATTCTATTTGGGTATCCCTATTAAAATGGACAAAGCCACAAAGATGTCTAGATTTGGTTACTGTGGGAGGATTCTGCTTGAAGTGGATCTCAATTCAACTTTAATTAATCAAGCTGTGCTTGCCTCTCCTGATGACCATATCAATTTTTTGGTTAAATATGAGAAGATGCTGGCTGCACTTTTGAGTTTCCTACCAATCTATTGGGCACCTAAAAGAGAATTGCTTAAGAAATGAAATTTGTTCATTTTCCTCTACAAAGGGCCACAAAAGGTCTGTAGGAAATTATTGAGAAAGTATAGCAGAGGTGAAAATTTTCTCTCTTGGACAGGAGGGGAAGGAGGGGAACACTGGTTTGCTAGGGGTTAATCTAGAAACTAGTCACTCAAATGACCATGAAGTGCAAGAGCTTGAGCATGGGAATGTTGTTGATTTTGTTGATCTACAACCTAACCATGGACAAGATGATTCCAGCAATGGTCAGGTGCAATTGATTGAGTCTTAGAGAGCTCGGGAAGAGGATGATGTTGCGGAAACGGCGGGAGGAACAAACGATAAACGATTCATAGAAGAGTAAAATAGAAAAACAAAAGAACGGGAAGAAGATCACAAAACAAATCAATTTACATGGTTTTGAAAAAATCTCTACCTCCACGATGAGGCAGAATCCCTTTACTAATTTGAAAGAAAAATTATAGAGAGATAATGAGAGTTTCACACCTAGAAACTTAGCTTGAATGAGCTCATAAAGGAAGATGATAGAGCTGTGCCACAAACCGCACCAAAAGTCGGCACTGCTATAGTGGCACAACCACCCAAATCCAAACTATTACAGTGTTAGTGACAATAAGTCTACAGAGCTATAGTGCCGCAACCACCCAAGTCCAAACTATTACAGTGTCGGTGACAAGAAGTCCGTGGAGCTATAGTGTCGCAACCACCCAAGTCCAAACTATTACAATGTCTGTGACAAGAAGTTCACAGAGCTACATTGACAAGTGGTTGGAAGTCCGTAGAGCTACAATGACCTATCACATGCTGCTACAGTGAGTCCATGCCGCTACAGTGCCATGTCGGTGTTGTCGGTCAACTCTGCTGTAGTGAGTCACCGTAGCTACAGTCCCCCCAATTTGGGTTGAGGATCTCCCCCCCCCAAACCTCCTGAGCAGGGGCACTTTGCCCCTTGCAATCTCTAGTGACCTTATCATGAAGTTGCGGTCTGGTGTGCAGTATGAGCTGCAAACATTTGACCCAACTTTAAAAAAACAAGATCGGGCTACACCATTCCAATAGATGATGGGGTAGATATTGATCACCCTGCAACATTGGATAATGGCGTCTAAAAGAAATCTATAGATGGCTCTCCTGGTCATTTTGTTATGATACAGGAGGGTGGTGAGAAGGAATCTGATTCGACTAGGGGATCTTGGAGCACACCAAAGGATCAGTTGAATCAAAGGAAGGTCTCTATGCAACAGTCTACACCAGAACAATACTTTCAATCAGTTGCTATGTAGGCACATGCAAGGACCTTGAGGAGATGATGTTGTCCCCGGGGCTAGGGTATCCCTCAAAATATGGGCATCATGTCCTAACAAACGACCATGGGATGTGGTTTGAGACAAGTACATGGTGCTGCTGGGCTCTTAGAAGGGGTTGTTTTGGTAGTGTATATAGTGACCTAACTTTTTCTTATATGACTATTACATTGTTTTTAAAATAAATATAATAATGACACAATCAAGGATCAAAAGGTTTAGTATCTTGAAAAAATTAGACTCATACATCACTTGCACATAATAAAACATTAGCATTATTTAGGCCCTTCTTCTTTATTGTCTTAAAAGATTTCATGTTCTCCTTATTATATGTATCCACCTGAGGAAATACTTCAAATGAAGGGACGAGCTAAAAGCCCAGTAATGGGTGGAGTATCATGAGAGGAATAAGGGGCATGAATCAATAGTACATGAGTGAGAATATTCAACATCATCATATCATAAAAATATGATCACTACCAAAATCATGCTCATAAAGCCAGCATTATGCTCACACAAAATACATATAATCTCATGAGATATAACATGTTAACCAATGCATTGGAGGGGTATATAATTCTAAGTCCACCTATCACATCATAAAATGCTCATAATCATACATGCCTCATAAAATGTAAAACAATCATAGTCATGGAATAAATCCATGGAAAGGAACAAGTTTCATAAATATTTCATAAAGCATACTTTCACGAATGACCTTTAGAGGTTCAAAATGAATAAGGGAATGAAATTTTTGGTATAAAACATCATCACTCATGAGTGGATAAGAAATAACTCAAGAAGAGTCAATACGATGTTTTTGGAAATTAATGTTTTTTTGAAAAATATTTGTAAATGGCTTAGAAAAAAATTCTAAAGGGTAGGAACATGTATATCCTCAAAAAGAAAAGGAAAATAATAGTGGAAGGACATTTGAATAGCATCTATACCAAAAATAATGTGCAAGACGAAGTAACCCTAAAAGGAATTGGGTTTGAGATTCTCCTTACCTTAAATCTCACTTTATTTCATCACTTTTCCGCCTCCTGAATAATAAATTTAGTTTTATTAAAACATGGAACCATAAGTGGATTATATTCATTTTTTCACTCTTGGTCTATTATAATCACTGAATTCTGTTCCTTATTTCCATTTTTTAAAGGTCAAAAGTTTCGATATCTTTTTTTCTATAAAATATCTCATCTTACTTCAATTTAATGATCTGGCTTTATTATAACTATTCATTTTTAAGATCATCTCCAGAAGATTAGAAACACACACACACACACATATACATTTATATATTATAAATAATTTATTATAATCATCCATAATGGTTGTGATGATTATAGAGTTCACAACATCCTTGTTGATGATTAACCGACCGTTGACGAGACATTGTCAAAAGAGGAGAAGAATTATGAAATATAAATATATCGTAAAAAAAATTATTATAGTTGGTTAAAATTATTAATATAATGTTAACATACTACTCAATTAATTTTAGATGATTTGGGGTTGGAAGGAATAAAGATAAAGAGTAAGAGGAGAAAAAAGAGAAGAAAAGTTGTTCAAAACTTACTATTTTCTCAGTGTTGCTTCTTTTCTAAGAAACTAAACCTGTAACGACTCGTGTTTTTGAACCAGATGGGAATCCAAGGAATTTAAACTTTTTCATTTACTGGACAAACTATTTTTAAAACCAAGCTTCAGAACTTAATTCTGATAGTTGGAACACTTCAATGTTTTGCTTTTGGATATAGGTAAAGGCCTGAAAGGTCCCTTGGAGGTCTCGTTGAGATTCGGGAGCACCAGGTCTTGAAAACCAAGGTTGTAGGTGGTCTGATAGAGGTGCATGGTTTGTCTGAAATTGGGTGGCCTCCAGCAACAAACCGTGCGACCTATTTTTGAGAAGCAGATGTTCCCCGCACAGGGTGCGCACGATTTTCCCAAACCATGTGCCCATCTCGCACGGGTAGTGCCACTTAAGTAGTACCTAAGCACTATTCACCACATGGTTGGTGCATGGTTAAGAAAATCATGTGGCACAATCGTTTGAGGTGTATTTCTAAGGTAGTGGGTGTCGCATGGTTGAAACACAGTTTGGACAAACCGTGTGACCCATGTTTTTATGGAAAAATGACATTTTTACCCTTAATGTGGTTTGAAACATCATTTTCCTTTCTTTCCTCCTACAACACCCACATGAGGCTCTTCCCAAGTGCCATGGTTCCTCCTAGGCACCAGGGATTCTCCTCCTCTCCTACCTAGGCATGGCAACAACTCATCCATCCGATGTTGGAATCGATCACCATTAGTCTCCATGGATCCACAACGGTAAGCTCTCAATTCCTTTTTGATCTTCCTTTGTTTAATTCTCTCTCGATCGAGTTATAAAGGTGCAAGCTCTTTTTCCTTATTTTTAGGGTGAAGGTCTATTTCGTAGATTTCTTGAAAACCCGATCGAATCAGACGTCGATATTGGACAGGTATAACATCCTAATCCTAAGGTGGGTGGTCTATGAATTGTTTCCTATTTTTCCCACTGATTTATAATTAGTGCCACTGTGCTGCATGCCAGCCTTTGTTTCACATTGCTTTATAATTAAGTTATTCATATCAAATTGATCTTTTCACCATGATATACATGCTTTTAATTTCTTTTTAGTAAGTTAGAAGATGTGAACCTCATTTATGGACACCCCAGTGGTGTGCCAAGTCAAACTGATCCTTGATAATAAAATTTTCAAATGATGGAACCACCTTTTTAGTGTTCGTCTTGAAATGTTAAATGGTCTTTCCCTTCTAGGTTGGCCAGATTTGATAATAGCACCCATCAGGTTCCATGTTGAGCTTTGTAAATTAATACCATGTATGGTGGCTTCCTAAAATTATTCTATTTGATAAATTTAGTAGCCACTCTTGTATTTGATATTTAATTGTGTTAAGTTGAAATGTGATGTTTAAATATGATTAAATGAATTGTGATGAACAATGTCATGTTTTATAATAAAACCCCTCAGATGAGGTGCACTGTCTTCTAAGCTAAAAAATTAATGATTAATTATTTATATCGTGCTTGGTGATTACTTATGCCTTTGGTGTTGTTAGATTCATGGAATGTTTTGTGCATGGCCTTTAATGTCATTAGAAAATGGAGTTTCCCTTTGTAAATGTTATAGAACCTTACACCATCTAAATGCATGGCTTGGACCTTATCCCACCTAATTAACTATTGAACCAAACTCCTTTTAAGGGATTGACTTGACTTATAAAATAAATTTTCCCAAGTAGGTAAATTCCATTTTGTTCATGGTACCTTCTAAGTGCCCCTTTGAACCTTGAGAAATGAATTTCCATGACACTTTAATTAAATATATTGTATTAATTTGAATTTCTTGTTCATGATGGCTTGCTCCCCTTGACTATATTAAAGGGATTTATTGAAATGGAATTGAATAGAGTGGTACAAACACACCTCTTGTAATAATTTAATAAGCATGAATTATGTGAATTGAATTAAATGTTTTAAATGAAATGGAATGTTCATGATGGATGCCTTGGTTAAATTGAATGTTATAAAGGAAATGGATTGTAAAGGGTGGCAAGGCCATGCTGTTTACTGCATGCTATGTACATGCCATAATTGACATCTTATGCCTTGTTGATAATGGCTTGATAAATGTAAGGAATGAGAGATATTTCCTCGTGGATGTTTATTATAAATATGATTACACATTATACATAGGCTGTGGATGAGGGTAAGGGGTTGTTCAACATGGTGGAAAATCATGCCCCCTTACATCGAGTGTTGAATTCACGACGTCTCGCACTAGTGATACTAGTAGGACGTGGGCTGACGTGCCACACTCCTTATTTAGAGTGTTGGCATGATGACACACTCACCATCTTGAGTGTTGAGTTCATGACATCTCACACTCTATTGGGATGTAGGGAATGTACCCTATTGATTGAGCTGATATGTTCTTTTAGACCGGTTATGGATGACTGAGTTACGCCTGGTCCAACCAACATGTAGTATTCTAGGTATATGGCCATTTACATCCGCACGTACTTGGTTCGTATAGGTGGATGCAATATGTAACTAAACCATGTATATAATTATTAATATATATATATAGTTACTGGTCAAACATCTCATTCCAGTCGTGAGCTGATGCAGGTAGAGCCGCCAGGTGTCCTTTAGGAACCCGAGCGAGCTATTGCTTATTATTGAGTATTGTTTATTTATTATGTATACCCGCACATTGCTTTATTTATTATTCATTCATAGACATTGTGAGTGGTAATCTATTGGGATTAGTATCTCACACCCTACTCGGGCCTCCATTGCACTGGGGCACCCGAGTAGACCTTACGTTTGCATGACTTTAGTTGATTGCTTATGTTGTTTAGCTTGTACACGGGAGTTCGGAGCACAAGACCAAGCTAGAACTCGGGATGCTCATGGAGATCAGCCTTGGGGATTTTCTTTTCTTTCTTTCTTTATTTTTGTATTGTACTGTATCTTGTAGCATGCTGCTTGTCCACTCTTTTAGTTTATTTATCATCATTAGGTCATGCATGCATCTGTAGTATATTGGTGTTGGCCAATTTTTATATTCAGTTTATATTCATCTTCAACTGCTCTGTTTTAAATTTATTACTTCTTCTGCTATTGTCTGTTATTTATATTCTAATATACCGTTGTGCTACTCTGACATGAGGGTATAATATCCCCACTGTATGATCTTTACACCCTTGCTTCTAGTCGGTAGCCTATGGCATATGAGGAGACATGTTTGAAACCATGTAACCCACCGATCCAGCTACTGTCTTAGTGGTCAGTTGATCCAAGACATTACAAAGTGGTATCAGAGCCTATTTTTCCTTTTTCTTACTGTTTTGGGCTGATAGGCAGGAGCCTAGGAATGTGTTGGTGCTTGGTAAATAGCCGTGTTTGGGACTGATCATCCCACCCACAGAGAAATGACCAACTGGCCAAGGCTAGGATTATCATTCATGTTGTTCGGTATTACAGTTGATTTTGATTTCACCTTAAGTGAATGGTGTACTTTCCGCTACTTATTAATTTATGGAATTTTACCCTTGGCTTGGTACGACAAGGCTGAAGCATTTCATGCATCATATAGGCACACAATACTTCACATGTCATGCATATTCCATGCCATTTAGTTGCATTTATAGGCTGCTTGCTGATTCTAATTGTGTGTCTTGCATGTATTCCATGGTTTGGTTTATTAGAATACCTATTATACACCATGATAGGTATTTTAGTGATATGATTAGTTCTATTCATGTTTAGATATTTTATTTAGCATGATTTCTTGTATAACATGATTAAGTGATTGTATACCATGCTGCTTGATTTAATTAGCATGTTTTTCCTGTACACCATGCTTCTGTGTTTAAAGAATGTTCTTTTGTGTTTACAACTTACCATAACATGCTATTTTTTTGATATGTAAATATTTTCATGGGATATATATAGTGGTTGTGACTAAATGGGAACCGGTTTTCAGTTGTAAGGTGCATGGGCAACTTATAATTGGGAAAATGTGACTTGTATACTTGAACCATCTTTAAGATTTATATATATTTAGATACCTTTGTTAAAATGAAAGGTTGATAAAGACTAAGTGCTAAAGTGAATTGGTTTTGATTAATGGGAGTCAAATTCCAAACTATAAAGTGTATGGGTGCTTTATGGATTGGTAGATGGACACCCATGTGTTTGAGGTATTATATATGATCATGTTATAGCCTAAAATGAAATTGGTTTCGATTAAATGGGAGCTAGAATTCGGTTAATAAAGTGTATGGGTGCTTTATATATTGGGGTAGTGGAAACCCATGTACTGGACCCAAGTAGTTCAGCTAGGGCATGTTTCTTATCAGATGACCCATTTGGGTGTTTGTAATTCAATAATTAAGAAACTACTATTAGGTTTCATTCTCATGAACCCAGGTTGGCTTAATAGGACCCTCATTGGTTTCCTTATCTATTAAAAGGATTTTAATTAATAAATTGACTAATTATGGCGGGATGTTAATAAATGTTTAATGCTTAAAAAGTAATTTTGTTAAAACTTGCTTTCATACGTTAGAATTTTGTTTTAAAATCATTTAAATGTTTAAAGATTGAAGTAACTCAATGTAAAGGCTTGAATAACGAAACCTGAAGTGGTTTCCCTTGTTTAAACCCCTGAGTAAGGGAATCTTAAATATCTCTTTGAGTTTCCTTGGAATAGAAATGTGAGTATTTTCTGTAGGCCTTTCTCTTTTAGCAATGACTTAAATAATAGGCATTGGACCTAGTGAAGTTTGTTTGGCGTGACGTAGTGATAGGTTCAATGCTTATGCTTTTGTAAGGGGCTAGCTTGTGGTTGGTAGGGACCTTAAAGATTCTATTACTTGCTAAATATTGTGATTTTTTTGACTTTTGATGTCATTCGGGTGTCGTTGTCCCCAGTAGGACTCTTAGTTTCTTAACGACATCCTTGTTCAGATGCGTGTCCATGTTTTCCTTGGCCTTGTTATGGGTGTGAGCATCGAGTAGTGATTGGTTTCAGCAGATTAGACATGCCTCGAGCATGGTCTACCACTTCACAGGTCGCTTGACCCCTTCCTTTTTCTTTGGGTGGATAAGGAGGTCACCAGTTGTTTTACAGTCGTATAGGCAATATGACTTGGAACTAAATATCTTGTACGAGCCATCAGATACTTGAATACATAGGCATAACAACCTATGTATAGTATTGAGGATGTGTAGTATTGCTTCTAAAATATTGGGGTAGTATGTGTTCACATATGCGGTGTCCGTCAAGTGCTAAATGATGTAACAAATTAGTTGAGTTTGGTGAAATAATTGAGCCTTGTGATATTGATTATGTTATTGGGTAATCTATGTAGTATAGTGACTTAGGCGTTAAAGAATCAAGTTCTTCCCAATACTTGAGATGAATTCCTTGTGAATCAGGTGTTTTGACTACCTATCAAATTGGTTTTGGTTTTCATGCCAAGTGATTTACATTGCATTTAAGGAGAATACGATCTAGTGTGCTTGTGAGATACTAGTCTATCTCTTCTTTCGATGGCTAGGACACTCCTAAAGGTGGGTAGCGTCACGTTGGTTCTAGTAGTTATGTTCCCTTCTAAGTAGAAGGAGCACAACCAAGGAGGACCATTGAAAAATGGTCAGTTTTCTCGAATTCCTTTCAATCTTTCATGTTATTAATCATGTTAGTGCTTTCCTGAAAGAAAAATGTTGATATGGTTGGTGGTGTATGAAAACTTTGAGAAACACCATTGGTCATGGATGGAATTTAGTGGGTAAATGTGAATGATCACAGAATGCCTTTAGTGGTGAAGGATTGTGATTGGTTTTTTACTATGTGTTGGCAGGTGGAGCATAGATTTTTTTAAGCGAATTCGACCACTAATGGTTTGAATGATCTTCTTGGTAATATTAAAAATCCTCTTGGTTTACTCTTCTAAATGATATGAGCATGTCCCCTATCTTGACGTAATCCTTGATTCACTAAGAGAGTGTCAGTCTTATGCTGTGATAATGTTTTAAAAGATATTGGGCTTATTTGGGTGGTTTTATCTATGTTGCACGCTAACGTGTGGTTATTATTGAGGATTTGTTAGTCCTGATTGATACTTGGGTTTCTAAGTAGGAACACATCAGATAGACTCTTGGACACCAACCGTTCTTCTTTGACTTGACCGCCAGGCGGATGCAGCTCTAGGCTCTGTAAATTATCCGAAGAGGATGTTTTGGCTCTATACCAATGTTTCTCTTGTAAGCATGGAATTATAATACCTTGTAATAGTTCCGTGGACTCTAGTGGATGAATCTGAGGTTATCCCAGACTTGTTTTTGGGCTCAGTGATGCTTTGATCAGAGAATGTCACTAGGGAGTTAGGTATGGACTTCAGTGAATGTGTTTGTGGAAAATTCAAGATGACTTGGGGGAAGGCATTACAATTTTTTTGTAATGTTCCAGCTAACTAAGTCGAGCATTATGGGAAAGGTTAGACAGAGGTGGATTGACTTATTATCCTTCATGTCAAGTGGTTACGATCATTGAGGAACCGATTCAAGCACCTCGTCATGTTCGGGCGATTGTGGTCTAAAGTCCGGCAGTGTCTTTCAAGGAAAGTATGCACGACTGGCTTTGGTTAGGTCAATCAAGATTCAACCATTTCTTAGAGTGAGGTATCTTTTATGACCTCATCTGTAATTGGGTTTTCTTAGTTAAAGAAATCATGCAGGAGCATCACTGGAACACATAAATGCGCACTTTGTAAGGTAATTCCGACGGTGGAGGTACCGTGACTCAGAATTGACCCCTTTCTAGTGTCAAGAACTATGGTGGAGATAACCAATAGAAAAATGTTTAAAGATATGATGAGGTGATAGTTTTTATAACTAAATGGTCTCGAGTAATCACTATGTCAGTGTTTTAGTTGGAAAACAAGCGTTTTCTCGGGTTTTAAAGGCTTAAGTGTTGGGTGCTTAGGTTAGTCTTGGAGGTGAATTGGGTGTTTGGAAATGAAACATGACCATTTAGATGAGACTTCACGACCTATGTAGGTTGAGTGATGTTTTTTTGTTACCGAAGGCTTCTCTGGGATGATAAGTTTTAAGGTGGGTAGGTTGTAATGACCTGTGTTTTTTGAACTAGATGAAAATCCAAAGGAATTTGAACTTTTGCATTTACTAGATGGGCCATTTTTAAAAGAGAGATCCAAAACATAATTATGAGAGTTAGAACACTTCAATGTGTTGTTTCTAGATTTGGGTAAAGGCCCGAGAGACCCCTTGGAGGTCTCGTTGAGTTTCAGGAGCACTGGGTCCTAAAAACCAAGGTTTTAGGTGGTCTGGCAGAAGCGTACACTACTACAAAACTAGGTTTATCCAGTGCTATAGATTTAATAGCACTAGCTAAAAATGCTGTTAAATACCCCATTTTTAGCGCTAAAAAGATCTCTATTAAAGGGGGTCTTTAATGATGTTTTTAGTGCTGTTAATGACCCACCTTTATCAGCTCTTTTTTACAAGTACTGTTGGGGGGGGGGTGTTTATCAACACTTTTTTAGAAGCACTGATAAAGTCCCCCCTTTATCAGCATTTTTTATAAGCACTGATTAAATTATAATTACAAATATATATTTTTCATTAAAAATAATATATTAATATATAAATTTATTTATATTGATATAAATATAATATATATTGTTTGAAATATGCTTTAGAAAAGGTAAACATGCATTTACACTTAATATATAAGATATTTAGTGAAAATGGCTTATAAAATAACTAAATAAATATTTTTAATTAATAATTTTCTTATTATTATCGAGTAATATTCATTTAATATTAATTTGAAGATAACAAAAATCTAAAAATTAAGAAAAAGATCTAAAATAAGTTGAAAACATATCCCGAACTTGAAACAACCATAATTTTTTATCTGAGTGTCCATTTGGGATCTACCACATATCAAATCGAAGTCTATGATGAGATATACACCCTTAGTGATAGAGTTAAACCTCTATCATATTTTTCAAGGCAAAAAAGGGTCCATAATTCATCCAAATCCGAGTTTTTAGTATGGTTACCCCAATTTTTTAACATTCGATGGATTTTTAGTTTTGTTTAAAGGGGTATTTTTTCCTTTTTCTATGGATACTGAATTTATTCCTAGGTCTTACATTCATATTGATATTATGGTTTTTAAATTTTATCATTTTTTCACAACGTAATTTTATTTATAATTAAATATATGCATGTTTTCTTATATTTAATTATAATAACACTCATATAAATACATAAATCAACATATTTATATAAAAATGTATATTCTAATATATCTAAATAAATACATATTCTAAAAATGTATTTAAAACAATATCTAACCATTTTTTACACTAAAAATATATTTATAATTTTTATATATACATATGTGTGTGTATTAATAAACAGATATATATATTATAATCTAATATATATAAATGAATATAATATATAATATATTTAAATAAATATAATATATATCAAACACACATATATATTGTATAAATGTATTTAAAAAAAATTATATAAATATTTGTAAATATATATGTAAATATATATATAAATAAAAAGAAATATCATTAAACAGACAACAAAACAACATGGTATAGTGGTAAAGGTGTTCCATCTAGGAGGGTTCACCCGACTAAGGTAGCACCAACCCCATTCCATTCATTCCCAATACCATAACCAGTGTCCAGGCATTCAAATCTACTACCTATATTATACCAAAATCCAAACCCCCACTCCTTAGCAGAGATCTTCTATCTAGTATATGAATTGCCATTGCTTTCAAACATGGGAATGAGGTTGGGAATTATCAAAGCACTGATTAAAGGGGTGGTGGGGTGAAAAGTGTTGATAAAGGGGGTGTGGAGCACTGTTAAAGGGTTCGTGGAAGTGCTGATAAAGGGGTCAGGTGCATAGGTGTCTGATTTTTTTTACCCCTTTTAACACCATTTCCTGTATCATCACTTAAAAAGATCCATTAAAGGAACACTTTAACAGTGCTAAAAATGCGATGTTAAAAGCTGCCTTTAACAATGCTAAAAAATACTATTAAAGGACTCTTTTAACAATAGTTTTTTTAGCGCTATTAGAGGGTTCCTTTAATAGAATTTTTTTAGCACTAATAAAAGTTTTAGGCTTTTAACCACGCTTCGATTATCATTGCTTCTTTAGCACTGATAAAGGCCTTTTTTAGTAGCGGCATGGTTTGTTTGAAACCATGAGGCCTCCAACAGAAAATCCTGTAGCCTATTTTTGAGAAGCAGATGTGCCCCACATGGGTTGTGCATGGTTTACCCAAACTGTGTACCCATCCCACATGGGTAGTGCCACTTAGGCAGCACCTATTCACTATTTACCAAATGGTTGTCACAGGGTTAAGCAAACTGTGTGAGGTGGGTTTCTACGGTAGTGGGTTGTAACAACCCGAGATTTTATGAGAAATATTATTTATAATTTCTTTGATGTCTTGTGTTGTACGCTACACCAAGATTATCTTGCGCTATAAACAACACCGTATTAGCTTGTAGTATATGTAACACTATTCTTGGCTTGCGTTACACGCAAGAGCAACCTTCCTCGATAGCTTGCGTTGTACGCAATATCGAGTTTCACTAAACAACGATATGTTATTAAAATATTATATAAACTAGCCGTTATGAATAGTAATGACCAATTTTTAAAATTTTATAAATTTTATCTTTCAAAATGGACTTCATTTTTGGATTCGGAATATCGAAATTATCCTAGGGTGAATTTTTGGTATTTTTCTGAAAACTTTCAAATTTTGATGAATAGTGAAAACACTAAGTTATTGGTTAAAACCGAATTTTTATTAAAATAATCATTTATTTTATTTAAATTTATTTTAGGTTAAAATAGATACATAATACCTATATAAGTTCAATGTATTTCATTGGAGTCATTTCATATTAATTTTAGATATATAAAAATTTTATTGAACTTTTTACTGTCTTTTACCCACCTCCTAGGAGCATTTGCAAATTTGCATAAAACTTAATTTTACCGCTTCTGTGAGTTGAATTTCGAAAATCCGAGAGAAACGGTTAATATCAAGGAGTAAAATGTGGTTCAATAAGATAAAAATAATTTTTGGTGAATAATAACTTTTTACTTTTATTTACCACAGTTAAAAGTAAATAGGGTAACTAAGGGTAAAAATGATATTATTATTACCATAACACACATCCTAATTCTATTTGATAAGTATAATTAGACCAAAAAAAACCTTAGGAATAAAATATGAACCTCTTTGGTCCACTTGGATTAGATTAGGAAACTTATTATTATTTTATTTAAAGAAGAGTTAAAATAGTTAAAATCAAAGTTTAATAACTAATTTTTTTTAATATAGGGTTATACATAAGTTAAATTCGACTATAAATATTCATAATAAATCTTAACAGATTTCCTACATAATGGTATTTTATTTTTATTTTTTAGACATTAAATAATTTAACTTATTTATGACACAATGATGATGTGGTAATTACCTTATTAATGAAATATTAACATAATTGATATTATAAATACCCAAATAAATGTAATTTAAGACTTTTTATTAATTAAAATAATTTTATAGGTTAATATAACATATTAGGGTTGGTTAGATGAATTTTTTTTCGAAGTAATAATGCTGTTATGAATTTAGAGAAAACAAAATACCAAATAGTGTCAAAATTGACATAAAAGAGTTTTAAAAACAAATATTATATTATTAATTGATATAACGGTCCTAAAAATCTAAGGTTCGGCCAAAAGATTTATATAATAATATATATGACATTAATGAACCAATTGGGGTTCGATTGTCAGTTTATAGTAAGTTTATTAATCATACAGTGTAAGAATACTAGAAGACACGGTAAAAGTTAAATTGTTTAACTTAGAGTTAAATCTAAATGATAAGGTTAAAATAGTAACCTAAACTTTTCTAAAACCTATTGGTTGAGAGTATTTCGACCCATACCCACTATATCCTTGAAATAAGTCACCTTGGAGCCATTATAAACTGAATATGAATTTATTATAAAATAATATTTTAAGTTTTTCCTAAGGTGCCCCTCACCCCTCTTATAAAAGGGAACTCCCTCTTCTCTCATATTAACTCCTCCCAAGCCATTTGGATAGGCCAAACCCTGCCCAAATACCCTCTCAAATATCCTCCCTTAATTCTAGAGGCCTTCCTTTAGTTAGAAATCCAACCTAAGGAGCCCTTTTGATAAAATCAAAAGGAAGAACCCGAAGAAGAGGTAAATATCTCACCACCTATTTCAAGTTTCTTTCTTCTTCCACTTCCTCCATATTTGTTGTTTCCATTCTTAAATAATAACTCAAGTATCTTCTATATAATTTTATGTTTTTATAAAAATGGTACAACCATATTAGTTATTTTATCCATCCTATGAATGAAAAAGTCACCACACGTGCGTACGTACGGCTTACCGTCTCCACGTCGTGGTGTGGTTTGTTATTCAAAAATTTCATCATTTGGATGAGTATAATAATGAGTATAAATGATATAAATAATAAATATAACATTATTATTATTTTTTATATATGATATACCATCCAATTATATACAATTTTAATATCAAAAGAATGATATCATCGCTCGTGCGTACGTACGAACTACTGTCTCCACGAACGTGATGAGATTCATTTTCCATGATTAACCATTCAAGTATGATTATAAAGTATATATAATAAATAATCATGAAAGATATTTCATAATAATGATACTGGATTTATGTACCTATATGTTTCATTTACTTAAATCCATTCAATTCAATAAGGAAATGGAAACAGCGTTCATGCGTACGTACGGCCTACCGTCTCCATGAACGGTGTATTTCATTCCATTTATCAATATATCATTATAATGAATATATATTATATATAAATCATGTTTTACATTCTGGAATTAAGTAAATCAGGATATAAGTAATGATTTCAAGAACAACAAGTCGAAACACGTACGATAAATGAAACGATTTTACCCAAAACGCTGCTTTAACATGGAATTTACAAAAGAACAGGTAATATAAAGTCATGAGTGAACCATATATGATATCATAACAATGAATATGATTCTGTAATAAGTAAATTACATTATTTAAATCATTATACAGGAGGTTCGGATATGTACGAAGCATATCAGACCTAAGGTAATGGATAATCTTGCAATCACATTTTTATCCAAGATTACTTATATGTAAGTATTTACTGGGGTTATAATTTTCATCTATGTCCATAAATATATTTTTTATAAAGTGTTTAATATTCTTCCATGTATGTTTAAAGTCATGTTTACCCCTCTTTGACTTTTACTTTGTGTTATGGAAGAAATCTTTCTTTTGTTTACCATACGCTGTACTTTTTGACTTTTCCGCTAATAGAACAGGGAGAATGTTTTTTTAAACTTATACAACATGAATAGATTTTTACGGTTTCATAATGCCTTATTTTCATGAATCTTACTCTACAAGATTTCAGGACTATTTTCACCAAAATCCATTTCTTTTAAAATTTCATGGAATTTTGTGAAAAGAAAATGATTTTGAAGAAGAAAGGATATTTTCCTCAAGAATTCATTTCAAGTGTTTTGTCAAAACTATTTTCCATCTAAGATGAAATTATTTTGTATGATTATGTTTCAAGTATAATGTATCTATTATTTACATGTTTTGATTCTTATTATGATGAAATGATATCCATTTGTTTTATATGGATTATGTTATGATGGTATGATGTTAATGAAACCCATTTTATTCTTTGGGTTATGATGAATGATTTATGTTTATTTTGTGGCACAAGTAAGAATGATTTCATTATGAGATGGGTGAGACCTATATCTCCCTCCAATGCATTGGGTAAAGATTTATATCACATGATATAGACATGGCTGTAATGGCAAGTAAATCCGGTACAGTAATACAGGGCTGGAACGACAAGTAAACCCGATTCAGTAATAGACTTTGTCCACAATGATGGTCTTGGCAGCAATGCCTTGGATACTATGGAAATCATAACATGTGCTTAATTGTTGCCACAATTACATGTTTTATTCCAATGCTATTTTATCATGGTTAATGTTCCTTTATGATCTATGCCTTATGCACTGCCAAGCTTTATGTCATTACTCATGATTTTCATGTTTTATGTTCATGTTATTACGTTCAAATGTTTAGGGATTGTTTTATGTTCTCCATGTTTACCCTTACTGAGCATTTGAGCTCACCCTTTTTATGTTTTCTTTTCCTCGGGATATAAAGAAAGGTTTTAGGTAAGAAGACCAAAGCAGAAGATCTTTATAGGAGATGTTGAAGATCTTTCACCATGATTAAAAGATTATGTTCTGAGTTTCCAAAGACGCTAAACTAATACGGTCTTTGGGCGTCTGTTTTTGTCATTTATTAAGTATTCCGCAAAAGTAATGTAATGTCTATGTACGTCAAGATATGGGTCTCTACATGGATGCCGCACGATTGGCCCATGGTTTGGATAAACCATGCGGCCAAATCGTGTGACCCAGGTTTTGATGGTAAAATGACATTTTTACCCTTAATGAGGTTTTAAACCTCATTTTCCTTTCTTTCCTCCAGCAACACCTACGTGAGGCTCCTCCCAATTTCCATGGGTCCTACTTTCCCACCTAGGCATGGGAAAAAATCCTCTATTTGAAGTTGGAATCGATCATCGTCGGTCTCTATGGATGGAGAATGGTAAGCTCTCAATTCCTTTTTGATCTTCCTTCATTTAATCCTTTCTGGATCAAGTTATCGAGGTGTAATCTCTTTTTCCTTATTTTCTGGGTAGAGGTCCATTTCTTAGATTTCTTCCATACCCGATCGAATCAGACCTCAATATTGAATGAGTATAACATACTAAGACTAAGGTAGATTGTATATGACCCATTTCCTATTTTTTCATCTATTTATAATTAGCACCATTGTGCAGCACACCAGCCTTTGTTGTCCATTACTTTATAATTAAGTTGTTCATATCAAATTGATCATTGCACCATGATATACATCCTTTGATTCCTGTTTAGTAAGTTAGAGGATGAGAACATCATTTAAGGACACCCTAGGGGTGTGACAAGTCAAACTTCTCCTTTATAATAATTTTTTTAAATGATGGAACCTCCATCTAAGAATTCAGCTTGAAATGTAAAATGGTCTTTCCCTTATAGATTGGCCTGATTTGATAATAGCACCCCTTTGGTGCCATGTTGAGATTTGTAAATTAATATCCATGTATGGCATCTTTCTAAAATTATTCTCTTTGATAAATTTGGTAGAAAATTGTATTTGAGATTTAATTGTGCTATGTTGAAATGTTATATTTAAATATTCTTAAATTAATTGCGATGAACAATGTCATGTTTTATAATAAAACCCCTTGAATGAGGTACGATGTCTTCTAAGATAAAAGGTTATGATTAGTTATTTATACCATTCTTGGTGATTACTTATGCCTTTGGTATTATTAGATTCATGGAATGTTTTGTGCATCACCTTTTATGGCATTAGAAAATGGAGTTTCCCATTATAAATTTTATAGAACCTTGCACTGTCTAAATTCATGGCTTGGACCATATCCTACCTATTTGAATATTGAACCAAGCTCCTTTTAAGGGCTTGTCTTGACGTATAAAATAGATTTCCCCAAGTAGGTAAATGCCCATTTGTTCATGGTTCCTTATAAGTGCCCATTTGAACCATGATAAATGAATTTCAATTTCCTTTTAATTAAATGGAATGTATAAATTTAAATTTATTGTTCATGGATTTCTCCCCTTGACTTTATTAAATGTATTTATTGAAATAGAATCGAATAGGGTGGTACTACCACACCTCTTGTTATAATTTAATAAGAATGACTTATGTGAATTGAATTAAATGTTTTAATTGAAATGGAATTTTCATGATGAATGAATTACTTGGTTAAATTGAATGTTATAAAGGAAATAAATTACAGAGGTTAGAAAGGCCACATCATTTATTGTATGTTATGTACATGCCATAATTGAAATCCTATGTCGTATTGATTATGTACTGATAAATGTAGAGAATGAGAGGTATTTCCTCATGTCCTTTTATTATAAATATGATTATGCATTATACATAGTCTGTGGATGATGGTAAGGGATTGTTGAGCATGGTGGAAAATCAGGCCCTCTTACACCAGGTGCTGAGTTCATGGATTCTCACACCAGTGATACTAGTAGGATGTGGGTTGAGGTGCCACACTCCCTTCTTAGAGTGTTGGCATGATGGAACACCCACTATCCCAAGTGTTGAGTTCATGACGTTTAAAAATCTATTGGGATGTAAGTAATATAACATATTTCTTGAGCTTATAGGCTCATTTAGACTGGTTATGGATGACAAAGTTATGCCCGGTCCAACCGGTAAGTAGTATTCCAGGTATATGGATGATTACATCAGAACATACTTGGTTCATATAGGTGGATGAAATATATAACTAAAATATGTATATAATTATTAATATATATAGTTTCTATTCAAACATCTCATTGTGATCCATAGTAGGTAGAACTGCCAGGTGTCCTTTAGGAACATGAGCGGGCTGTTGCTTATTATTGAGTACTGTTTATTTATTCTATATACCAACACACTGATATATTTATTATTCATTCTTAGAAACCATGGGTGGTAACCCACTGAGATTATTATCTCACACCCTACTTAGGAGTCAATTTCTCTAGGGTACCTGAGTAGACCTTGCACTTGCAGGACTTTGGTTGATTACTTGTGCTGTTTAGCTTTCACTTGGGAGTTAGAAGCATGGGACTGAGTTGGAGCTCGGGATGCACATGGAGATCACCCTTGGGAATTTATTTTCATTATTTCATTATTTCAGTGTTGTACTATATCTTGTAGCATGATTCTTGTCTAATATTTTAGCTTATGTATCGTTATCAGGTCATGTATGCATCTATTGTATATTGGCATTGACAATTTTTTATATCCTTTTGTATTTATGGAAAAACATTATTCTATGATGATGGGAGGGAATTAGGGAAGTGATTTGGGTAGGTATTGTATAAACCAATGTGTTTTGGATGTGTGAAAAGGACAGAAGAGTGGGTAGCCTCTTATAAGTGGGGCGAGTAGTACACTTATAATATTTGAAAAGAAAAAGGCTTACCCATGTTTTTTTCATTCAAAAAGGATCCAAAATGCAATATTATTGGTAATTATACATTATAAGTTCAAAATATGGTCATAAAATATATTTTAGAAAAGTTTTTAGATCTTTTCAACCTTATTTTTTAGTTTAACCCCCACCCTGATAAAGCTATTTTGACTTTAACCATGGTAATGATTTTTTACTGTTTTTACTATTGATAATAGTAAAAAATTACATAAAAATTATTATAAAATATAAATTATTATTATTAAAAACATTTAATCCATTTTAACTAATTAAATTCACATAATTGGAAAAATTTAGTTTAAAATTAAACCTACAGACGCGATGAAAAAGTTGGTTTTCAAGACGTGTATTTTTCAAGCAAATGATGATTTTATATTAAATATATGAATAATAATATTAATTTTATGAATAAAAAATAATATTTAATTATATATATATATATATATTATTTAAATTAATCCTCATTAGGGGTTGTTTTAATAAATTAAAAAGTAGAACCATTATGAACTTCAAAACAGTTTTTAGAAAAATCCGTTTCTAAACCTAAAAACAAAATTACACAAAAATACAATATAGAGTGGATTAAAAAGAATATAAGTGGATTAAATATATAAAATAATACTTATTTTAATTTAAATCATATTCAAAACATAATTATTTAATTTATTGAGAATAAATGATAGTTTTTTAAAAAATGGTATTTTTTACTATTCACTGAAAAATAAATATTTTCCAAAATATCCCAAAATTTTACCATATGTAAATTTGAATGTTATGATTTCAAAAATTATATTTATTTTATGAAATAAATTTTCTAAAATTTCAAAAAATTAATTATAATATTTTTCACATGAAAAGAAATACAAAAATCATTTTTGAAGAAAACATAATTTTGAAGAATAAAATTACTTTACTAAAAATTGTTTGATTATTTACTAATAGTTTTTATTTAGTAGGGAATATATATATATATATATATATATTTCATAAATTAGTTAATACTATTAAAATATTCTAATTTAACAACTAGGTTATAACGATTATATATATATATATATATATATATATATCGGGTCGATTAAGCTCAGTGTTGTGTGTGGAAAACGCTATCAAAGAGATTGAATTTACTTAAAAAGAAATATATCATAAAGTATCAGTGTGTGAAATTCTTCCCCCTTAAATTATTTACCCATTAAATTTTCATATTACATACTAAGGAAAAAATAGGTGAGGGTACTTCTGCTTCATCACCCCATCCAGTTCCCAAGATGCTTCCTCAAACTTCTGGTTTCACCATAGCACCATAACCAGGTGAGTTGTCTTATTTCATAAAACCTTGTCTCTATGATCCAAGATCTTATCTAGATTCTCCTCATATGAAATGTATTTCTCCAATGCTACAACCTCTGGATTCAGTACATGTGATGGGTCTTTCATGTACTTCATACAGAGGGATACATAGAACACATCATGTACTTGAGATATGTTTTGTGGGAGTGCTAGTGGGTAGGACAACACTATGATGTGATCAAGGATCTCAAAGGGGTAGATGAATCTAGGACTAAGCTTTCCCTTCTTTCAGTACCTCATGAATTTCTTCAATGGTGAAATATAAATGAACACTTTATCTCTGACCTCAAACTCCAGGTCTCATTGATGGTCATATTCATAGATATTCTATCAATTTTTCATAAATATCAAGTGACAATGAATGGTTTAGACCTTATCTATCATCTCTTGTAAAAGTTAAGGTCTCATCATCTTCCTCTCTCCAACATCATCCCAACATATCAGAGTCTAAAACCACTTCCTATATGGAGCCTCATAAGGTTCTATTTTAATGTTAGAATAAAAATTTTTGTTATAAGTGAACCATACTAGGGGAAGGTGTAGATCCAAACAACTTGGGAAATCCATTTAATAAGACCTCAACATATCATCTAGAGTTTGGATGGTTCTATCAATTTAATGATCCATCTATGGGTGATAATAAATTTTGAAATTGAGTTCTTTATTCAACCCTTGATGAAGGATTATTCAGAACCTTGAGGTAAACCTCACATCTCAATCATATATAATAGAGAGTGGAACTTTAAACAATATTACCACTTTCCTTATGTTTATCATAGATTTTTTTCAAGAGAGTAATCTTACTTGATAATAAATAAATGTGATAAATTTTTAAGTCAAACGACTTCCACTTAGATGGTGTTATTTCCTTAAGGTATCTAGGTATGACATCCTGCCTTTTTATTATATAACATTCAATTACATTTTAAAAACAGAGGATCCTTAAAGTCTAGTGTCTTGGAAATCAGGAACATAATACATGAAAACAACATAAAACATTCTTCTAAACCACTCATAATGCTTCATCATAGGTTCATCCTATGTACAATTACCGCATCTCATATCCTGGAGACATACATCAAAGGAAAGGGTGAGAAGAAGGCTCAGTAAGTAAAACAAGTGAATCAATTGACATGTGATCTTGAGCAATATTAATAAAAACATGATAAAAGTCATAAAAGAATGAGAAATAGAAGAATAGTAATATCATAATAAGAATAACATGAATCATAAATTGAATATGTGGCTACAACATTTCATTTAGATATTCATGAACATATCACCAAGGTCATTCTCTGAGGTGTCATAAAAATTACCGAGGTTATTCACCAAGGTATCGTGAAACTTGTCATCTCTAGAGATTAATTATTTACCCAATGCATTAGAGCGCTATTAGGGCACAAAATTAATTAGTATATAATTTCATGTGATCCACATATATCATAATCAAACATTTCATAAATAACCCAAATAGAATCAAAGAAATGGGTTTCATGTCAAAATCATGACTTTTAAAAAGTACTTAAAAATAAGACCATTATGTCATTTATAACCCATGGAAAGGAAGTGAGGGTTACATGTATGTAAATTCCAGAATCAAATATATCATTTTTGTGTTATCTACGAACACCCATAGAAACTAAATAGGTCTGGGTATTCACATAAATAAATCAAATGAATTCTTTGAGAAAAAGAGAGAGAAATTTTGAGATGAAATTTCTGCAGCATAACGGTCGTATAACATGGTTTTAGAAAACATTTAAAAGAGAGGGAAAAAGATTCACCCAATCATAAATAAATAATAAAATATTATGGTTGTATAATTAAAAGAAATAAGATCTTGGTATGGATATTTGAAGTAAATACCATATGAAAATGAAACTCAAAGGAAAAGAAAATATGTGATTTCTTTTACAAAACAAATTGGCAGCCTAACGACGTCACTTAAAAATTCAGAAAAAAAATTATGAGAGTGGAAAGGGTCTCTAAAAAATATAAATGAAATGGAAAGTAATTATAACATATAAGAACATACCCTCAACATAAAGATATGGAAACTAGAAGATACAACATAAATGAAGTCATGACTTAAAAGAGGAGGGTGAAAGGATCCCTTACCATGAAGAGTAACTTCGAAAGATTGAAGGTTGGGACCTTGGGAGGCATGAGGGAACCTTGGGAGGACTCCTTGGGAGGTAAGGAGACCATAAATTTGTTTAGGATGATTTTGTAATGAAATTAATGAGGGAAATGGCTTGGTATTTATAGGAAAAGTGAGTAAATAAATTATTAATTTCCAAGGGACACCTCATCGTTTGTATTTGCAAAACCATGGGATTTATCATGGTATTTGCCCATGGTATTGGCCATTTGGGACACCTCATAGTATATCTCACTATTCATATGTCGACCAGAAAGATTACATCATTATTACATAATTAATGATGTCACTAAACACCGGAAACTCAAAACTACATTTTTACTATTCACTGATAATTCTACTCTTTCATAAAAATCACAAAAATTCACCCTAACCTAACATCGATGATCCAAATTCAAAAATGAAGTCCATTTTATGAAAATAATTTTTTAAATATTTTTAATTTAATTTTTAGATAAAATCATTATTTATTCCAAAAATACAACTTTAAAACTATAACTCATTTTGTAACACCTTAAAAAGTAATCAAGGCCCCATAAAATTATCGTATACCCATAAGACAATGAAGTAAAAATTTATGGTTAAATCTTATGAAAATAAATTTACATTATAAATTATTATATTAATTATAAAATTGTAAATAAAATATTTATGGCATACAAAAATACCAAAACTTAAACTATGATTGTTTTTTCACTTTTAAGATGTCTAAAATGTATTTATACATTCATGGGTGAAGTTACTATTTTTTTGGCCAATTTACTATTCATTACTATTCACAAGGGTATGTTACTATTCCTACTTTAATATTCCCTAAAAACTAAGTTGATATTATTAGACTCTAAATTTCTCACTGATCACAACTGTAGAAGACCATTATTTGAAAATCATTTCACATTATTAATTATTTAATGAATACAAAAATATTTTAAAATACCCTTTTTTTCCTAAATTCATCAATAATACACATCACATATTTATTCAAATATTTTAAATTCACAAACTTTTCCATAATAAGAAATAAAAATCATATTTATATAAAAGGATTACACAAAGTAATTAAGGTCTCGTTACATAGCCCCTTATAACACCAGCATAAGACCTAAGTGTAAGATGTGCTATGGTGATGAAATCTTAGGGTGGATCAGACAACATTACCCGAGTGGTGATTTCTATTAGCTTGAACTTCTTCCTTAGGCAATTCTATTCAAGCTTTATACATTGAAGTTCGGCTTGGGCTTGGTCCAGAGCAAAGACCAGTGATGCTACCTCCTTCCCAAGCTCCGACAGATGGGCTTCATATGGCTCGAGTCTACTAGATGAGTCCATTCAATCTTCTTTATGTATTAATTAACCAAGATAACTATATTTATAAAATCACAACGTTTAAGATTATAGTTTCCAATGGTGATATTGACTAACGGTCATATAACAGTCAAAACCCAATGGTATCATTTTAATTATACCCACTTCATTAATTAAAGGATATAGTTTTGTTGAGTATAAAATAAAATAACACACAAATTTAGGAAACAAATATATTTAAAAAGTTTGAGTCATTACATTCTTCCCACCTTAAGAAATTTCGTCCCCAAAATTTTATCTCGTACCCTCTAATGGGAAAAGGTGTGGGCACCTCTGTCTCATGGAATCCTTTGGTTCCCACGTGGATTCTTCACATTTGTGGTTCCTCCACAAAACCTTAACAAGGTGGGTAGTATTGTTGCGTAGAACCTTGTCATTATGATCCAAGATCTCCACTGGATACTCCTCATAAGAGAGGTCATGTTTCAGTTGTACCACCTCTAGATTTAATACATGTGAAGGGTCAGGTATGTACTTCCTTAAGAGGGATATGTGGAAGACATCATGAACATGTGCTAGATTTGGAGGAAGTAAAAGCTGAAAGGCCACTACTCCCACACGATCAAGGAATTCATAGGGGCCAATGTACCTAGGTATGAGCTTCCATTTCTTTCCCAAACCTCATGACTCTCTTCCAAGGTGAAATCCGCCGAAATAATTTGTCACCAACATCAAACTCCAATTCCCTTTGACGGTTGTCGGCATAGCTCTTTTGCTGACTCTGAGCATCCTTAATCTATTGCTGGATGGCATAGACCTTTTTTGTTATCTCTTGCACAAGATCAGGCCCAAAAAGCTTTCCCTCACCATCTTTATCCCAACAAGTATGAGTTCTACATCACTTCCCATATAGAGCTTCATAGGGTGCCATTTGAATGCTTGAGTGGAAGCTGTTGTTGTAAGAGAACTCAACTAAAGAGAGATGTTGATCCCATCCACATTTAAATTCCATTGAGAAAGTTCTCAGCATGTCACCGAGTGTTTGAATAGTCCATTTAGATTAGCCATCAGTTTGTGGGTGATAGGCTGTACTGAAATTCAATTTAGTGCTCAAAGATTATTGAAGACTTCTCCTGAATTTTGATGTGAACCTTGGATCATGATCAAATACAATAGAAAGTGGAACTCCATGCATCCTTACCACTTCCTTCACGTAAATCCTGGCAAGTTGATCAAGAGATAAATCTTCCCGAATGAAGATAAAATGGGCAGTATTGGTGAGATAGTCCACAATAACCCATATCGCACTGTTTCCTTTGGAAGTTATTAGGAGACCAGTGAAGAAGTCCATAGTGATATTGTCACACTTCCATGCTGGTATGGGTAGTGGTTGCAATACCCCTTTAGGAATTTGTATCTCTACCTTCACTTTCTGACATACTAGGCACCTTGAAGTGTAGTCAACAATCTCCATTTTCATATTATCCCACCAATAATGATCACGAAGGTACCTATACATTTTCATGCTACCAGGATGTATAGAGAAGGTAGTGCTATGATTTTTATCCATTAGATCCTTCTTTATTTCCAGAATAGATGGAACACAGTCTTGTACGAAATTTTAGTACACCTTCTTGATCAGTATTGAACTCAAGAAACTTCCCATCCTTAACAGCCGCAAACTTCTTCTGTAACAAAGGATATTCTTTCTGAGATTTCTTGATCTTCTCTATTAATGACGGTTGAGAAATCATTTGGGTTAGGGTTGATGACGTCCCTTCCTTTATAATTCCCATGTACAGGTTTACTAGGTCATTGATCATAGGATCTCTTTGAATCCTCATAATGGACAGAACAACTGGGTCTTTTCTTCTTAATGCATCAGTGACTTTGTTTGCTCTTCCGTGATGATAATGAATTGAAAAATCATAGTATTTAAGGAGTTCCAACCATCTCCTTTGTCTCATGTTTAATTAATTTTGTGTGAAAATATACTTCAAACATTGACAGTCTGTGTATATATCACATTTCTCCCCATAAAGATAGTGCCACCATATCTTCAGAGAAAAAACGACTGCAACCAGCTCCAGTTCATGTGTAGGATAGTTCTTCTCATGAGTATTCAACTACCGAGATGCATAAGCAATGACCTGGTCATTTTGCATGAGGATGCACCCAATCCCTTTCAGATATGCATCGCGAAAAATAATGAATCGTTCTCCACTTGATAGTAGAGTTAACACAGGTGCAGTAACCAATATCTTCTTCAACTCTTGGAAACTTTCCTCAAACTCATTTGTCTAGATGAACTTGAACCCTTTTCGAGTTAACTTGGTTAATGGATTAGAAATTTGTGAAAAGTTTTTCACAAACCTACTATAATATCCCGCTAATACAAGGAAACTACGAATCTCTGTTATTGTTGTAGGATGAGGCCACTCCTCTACAACTTTTGTCTTTACAGGGTCAACTGTGATTCCTTCATTGGTAACAATGTGCCCCAAGAAAGAAACTTGTTGTAACTAGAATTCACATTTACTGAACTTTCCAAAAAGTCTCTCCTTCCATAGAGTTTGAAAAATAACCCTTAGATGATCCTCATGCTCCTCATGAATTTTGGAATATATCAGAATATCATCGATAAAAACTACCAAAAAATTATCAAGGTAGTCTTTAAAGAATCTATTCATCAAATCCATAAAAATAGTAGGTGCATTAGTCAATCCGAAGGTCTTAAAAAAACTCATAATGCCCATATATTTATCAGAAGGTAGTTTTCAGAATATCTTCTTTCTTCACCCTCAATTGGCGATAACCAGATCGAAGATCAATCTTAGAGAAGAATTGATCCCCACGAAGTTGGTCAAATAAGTCCTCAATTCTTGGAAGAGGGTATTTGTTCTTTACTATGATCTCATTCAGTTCACTATAATCAATGCATAGCTGCATCGATCCATCCTTCTTCTTCACAAAGAGAATTGGTGCTCCCCAAGGAGACAGACTTGGTCGAATAAACCCCTTCTCCAAAAGAACTTGGAGTTGTTTCTTTTATTCCTCCAGCTCCACATTTTCTATCCTATACAGGGTATTTTATATTAGATGAGATCCAGGTACGAGTTCAATAGGGAACTATACCTCTCTTTCTGGGGGATGTCCAGGCAACTCCTCAAGAAATATGTGAACATATTACTAGACGATGGGGACATTTTCTATCCTAAAACTCTCATTTCATTCTTCTTCTTCACCGATAAATTCCATAAAGAAAGATATAGGAGGTTCTTATAGACAAAGATCTGGTTGAGATATCTCTCCTTGGAAGATAACTGTAGGTTTTCCATTCAAGACTACTGATATTTACTTACTTCTTCATTTGATCTTACCATTATATTTTGAGAGCTAGTCCATCCCCAGTATAATCTCAAATTCTAGCATGGGAATGACTACTATATTTGAGATAAGATTGTGCTCAAAAAAGTAAATACTAGAGTTTCTAAACATAGACAATACTTGGATAATCCCACTAGGAGTCTTGACTGATAACTCTACTTTTAGAAAATTGGGAGTTGATTCTAAATTCTTTGCAAACTTGGAGGAAATAAAGGAATGCGTAGAACCAGAATCAAACAAAGTACTTTCTATCTTTGAGAGAACAACAAGAGTATCTGCTACCACATCATTTAGAGCTTTATATTCAGCTTTCGTGATAGAAAAAGCACAACCTTTCTCCCTTGGCCTTTGCTGAGGCTGATGGTGGTTGCACTCCACTACCATTGGATTTAAACAGTGATTGGCAAAGTGCCCAAGTTGTCCACACATAAATCACTAGGCATTAGGTAGGGCCTGCACTATCTTCCCCTTGTCATTAGTGTTTGGAAGTTGAGGTTTCACCTCACTATGGAAATTCCTTGCAATATGGACATCTCTTCCACACTTGTAACATTTCCCACTCCCAAGCAAGCAGTTCCCTGAATGCTTATTCCCACATTTTTTAAACGCAGGACGTTTCACTTGCTTTCCTCCTATTCATTGATCAAAGCTCCTCCCTAAGCTTGGATCCATTGATCTATTTTTGTCATTGGATTTATGAGACCACTGCATCTCACCAAACTTCGGTTTTAATTTCAACGCACTTCGCACGATCTCCTCATAGCTGTCATAATATCGGTTGGCTAGATTCTTCCATAGATGAGGTCTCAGTCCACCGAAGAATCTATCAAAATTTCCATTTGGATCCATGAAAAAGATATAGGTGTAACATGAAAGCCTTGTGAAGTTCATCTCGTAGCGTCCCACATATTCATTCTCCTTCTTCTTCAGCTCGAGAAAATCCTTCTCTATTCTTGTTCTCATGGAACGAGGGAAATACTTACTAAAAAACATACCTTTGAACTCTCCCCACTCCATAGATTCAACTTTAACTCCTTGCCTCATGTTTTTGATCAGTTCCCACCACTGATCAGCTTCTCCCTCTAAGCGATAGACAGGCAGGGTGACCTTCTCTTGCTCTGAACATTGGAGAACAAAAAATATATTCTCAATAGAGATGATCCAGTGCTCAGCAATCAATGGGTCAGTCGATCCACTTAAGCTTGGTGGTCGTTGGAACATAAAGGACTCAATAGAATGTTGTTCCATTTTCAGTGAGATTGGTTTCTCAGCTTGATTCAAGTTATTTCCCATAACTAGAGTCAGTTGGATCATTATTCGCATAAATGTTTCCATTCCGGCTTCCATCGGAGGGCCGTCAGTGCATAGTCCATTGCGGTCACCATTTGCATGGTTCATCCTATTTCCCACCATTTTATAAAATAATAATTCCTTCATGAGAAAATTATTTCATTTATGAATATTTTAACTATAAAGGATTTTATGTCTTAGAAATTCATGCTTTAAATAATTACATTTCTCTATAAATCCTTCATAATGATTCATAAAAAGCTTATGATTAACCAAACATATCCCCCACGAGTGTCATAACCAAGAGTGCTGAAAATCCCGTTGTCATGTACCAAGATACCCCAGGTCAATCCTGAAACTCCTTGTCGGAGTTTTCACTCCTAGGTACCTATGTTCCAGAGCCTCCTCTACCTACTCGTATCCAGACATGGATGTATTTTCTTGATAAACCACTTACTCAATACTCACCAAAATACCAGGAAGTTTTCCTATATTTAAACTTTTCTATAGGATTCATTATAAATTTTTTCATAGCCTAATTTCTATAAATAACTGAACTATCCTTTGATACCAACTATGGCATCCCACCTTTTTATTACACAACTTTTCATTACATTTTACAAATAGAGGATCTTTAAAGTTTAGTGTCTTAAAAATCAGGAACATATACATGAAAACAACATAAAAAATTCTTCTAAACCACTCATAAGGATTCATCATAGGTTCATCCTATGTAAAATTACCACATCTCATATCCTGGAGACATACATCAAAGGAAAGGGTGAGCAGAAGGCTCAGTAAGGAAAATAAGTGAAACAATTGACATGTGATCTTGAGAAATATTAATAAGAACATGATAAAAGCCATAAAGGCATGAGAAATGTAAGAATATGAATATAATAATAATAAAAACATGAATAATAACTTGAATAAGTGGCTAAAAAAATTCATTTAGACATTCATGAACATATCACCAAGTTCATTCCCCAAGGTGTCATAAAAATTACCAAGGTTATTCACCAGGGTATAATGAAAATTATCATCTCTAGAGATTAATTCTTTACCCAATGCATTGGAGAGATATCAGGGAAAACCTTTAATATGTATTTAATTTCATGTGATCCACATATATAATAATTAAATATTTCATAAATAACCCAAATAGAATCAAATAAATGGGTTTCATGTCAAAATCGTGACGTTTAAAAAGTACTTAAAGATAAGTCTGTTATGTCATTTATAACCCATGGAATGGGAGTGAGGGTTACATGTATGTTAATTCCAGAATAAAATATATCATTTTTTTGTATCTATGAACACCCATAGAAACGAAATAGGTCTGGGTATTCACATAAATAAATCAATAGAATTCCTTGAGAAAAAGAGAGAGAAATTTTGAGATGAAATTTCTGCATCATAACGGTTGTATAACATGATTTTAGAAAACATTGAAAAGAGAGGGGAAAAGAGTAACCCACTCATAAATAACTCATAATACAGTATGTTTATAGAATAAAAATATATAATATCATGTTATGGAGATTTGAAGAAAATACCATATGAAAATGAAACTCGAAGGAAAAGAGAAGATGCGATTTCTTTTACAAAAAATTCGGCAGCCTAACGACGTCGCTTAAAAATTCAGAAAACAAATTGATGAGAATGGAAAGGGTCTATCAAAAATTATAAATGAAATGGATAGTAATGAGAATATATAAGAACATACCCTCAACATAAATAGATGGAAACTAGAAGACACAACATAAAGGAAGTCATGACTTAAAAGAGGAGGGTGAAAGAATCCCTTACCTTGAAGAGTAACTTCGAAATCATGAAGGTCAGGACCTTGGGAGGCATTAGGGAACCTTGTGAGGACTCATGGGGAGGTAAGGAGACCAAGAATTCGTTTAGTATTATTTTATAATAAAATTAATGAGGGAAATGGCATGGTATTTATAGGAAAAGAGAGTGAATAAATTACGAAATTCCAAGGGACACCTCATCGGTGGTATTTGAAAAACCATAGGCTTGCCCATGGTACTTCCCCATGGCATTGGCCACTTGGGAAACCTCATATAATATCTCACTAGTCATAAGTCGACCAGAAATCTTACATCATTATTACATCATTAATGATGTCATTAAACACCCAAAACTCAAAACTGCATTTTTACTATTCACCGATAATTCAACTGTTTCAGAAAAATCCCAAAAAATCACCCTAACCTAATATTGATTATCTGAATTCAAAAATGAAGTCCATTTTATGAAAAGAATTTTCTAAATATTTTTAATTTAATTTTTAAATAAAATCATTATTTATTCCAAAAATACAGCTTTAAAACTATAACTCATTTTGCAACACCTTAAAAAAGTAATCAAGGTCCCATAAAATTATCGTATACACATAAGACAATAAAGTTAAAATTTATGGTTAAATTTTATGAAAATACATTTCCATTTTAAATTTATAAATTAATTATAAAATTGTAAATAAAATATTTATGGCATAAAAAAAATACCAAAACTTAATCTATGATCGTTTTTTCACTTTTAAGATGTCTAAAATGTATTTATACATTCATGGGTGAAGTTACTATTTTTTTGATCAATTTACTATCCATTACTATTCATTAGGGTATGTTACTATTCCTACTTTATTATTCACTAAAAACCAAGTTGATCTTGTTAGACTCTAAATTTATCACTGATCACAAATGTAGAAGACCATTTTTTGAAAATCATTTCACATTATTAATTATTTAATGAATATTTTTTTTAAATACCCCTTTTCCTAAATTCATCAATAATACACATCCTATATTTATCCAGATATTTGAAATTCACAAACTTTTCCATAATAATAAATAACAATTTTATTTATATAAAAGGATTACACAAAGCAGCTAAGGTCTCGTTACATAGCCCTTATAACACCAGTATAGGAACTAAGTGTAAGGTGTGCTATGGTGATGGAATCTTGGGGTGGCTTAGACAACATTGCCCAAATGGTGATTTCTATCAGCTTGAACTTCTCCCTTAGGTGATTCCGTTCATGCTTCATATGTTGAAGTTCGGCTTGGGCTTGCTCCAGAGCAAAGCCCAGTGATGCTACCTCCTTCCCAAGCTCTGATAGATGGGCTTCATATGGATTGAGTCTACTAGATGAGGCCATTCAATCTTCTTTTTGTATTAATTAACCAAGATAACTGTATTTGTAAAAACACAACGTTTAAGATTATAGTTTCTAATGGTCATATTGACTAATGGTCATATAATAGTCGAAACCCAACGGTCTAATTTTAATTATACCCACTTAATTAATTAAAGGATATAGTTTTGTTCATTATAAAATAAAATAACACACAAATTTAGGAAAAAAATATAATTAAAAAGTTTGGTTCGTTTCACTAGGGGAGTCCTACGATAAAATCCATGTTTTTTTACCATTTACATAGTAGTATGGGAAAAAATTTCATCATACCCTTATACTTCTATCGTTAAACTTTAACTTGTTGGCATACCATGCATCAAGATATAAATTCTGTAATCTCCCACCTCATGTTATTCCACCAGAAGTGTTTCTTTAGATCCTTATGCATCTTAATGATTATCAAATGAATAGACAAGGATGAGATACGAAGATCATCCTAAATATTCCTCTTCATCTCTAGTTTTTATGTGACACATATCCATGTTCCAAACCTTATAAATCTATCTTCAAAAAAGTTTATCTCTATAATTTTTTCAACCTGCTTCTATAATACCTCATAATATTTCTGGTCCTCCTTGATCCTCTCACGAATGAATTATTGAGCTATTTTTTTATCAAGGTAGTATGAATATCCTTTTACTATTCTTATATCAATCCTTTGAAAACCAAGATTATTGGATCCTTATCAATTCCCATCATCGATAAAATTACTAGATTATTTCTATTTAGAGCATTTGCCACATTTTTTGCTTTCCCAATAAGGTAATGGATTGAGTAGTTATAGTCCTTGATCATCTATAACCATCTTCATTGGTGCATATTAAGAACCTTCTATGTGAATATATATTTTAGGCTCTTGTGATCTATATATATTTCAAACATTTCCCCATAGAGATAATATTTCTATATATTTAGTACAAATATCATGAAATCCAACTCTAGATCATATGTAAGATAGTTTTTATCATGAAATTTCAACTACCTTGAGGCATATGATATCAATTTATTATTATACATTAGTAAAATCCAAAAAAAATATTTAAAGAAAAGCTGTAAACCAAAAAAATTTACCCATTTGAGGCCAAAGTAAGTATTAGTACAGTGATAAACCTATTTTACAACTCCTTAAAGCTCTATTCACATTCACTGGTCCATATATATTTCACTCCATTTTGTGTTATCTTAGTTAATGATTTTGACAATCATAATTTTTTTTCACAAATCATCAGTAATACCCAGATAATACATTTAAATTATGGATCTCTATTACATATGTGGGTCTAGGACAATCCTTTATTTCCTTTATCTTAGAAGGATCTAAAGATATAAAATTTTTCGTGATAATATTCCCCAATAATGATACTTATTTCATCCAGAATTCAAATTTACTATATTTTTCATACAGATTATTATTTCTCAAATCCCTTAACACAATATTCAAATTCTATTCATGATCCTCATTTCTCTTGGAGTATATTGGAATATCAGCAATAAATAATACAAAATTTTTTTAGAGGTGATCCCTAAAGAATCTGTTCATTAAGTCCATAAATATTTCTAGATCATTAGTGTTTCCAAAAGGCATCACTATGAACTCATCGTGTCCAAACCTTATTTGAAATTTAGTTTTGGGAATATATTTTTTCTTCACCCTTAATTAGTGATATCTTGAACAAAGCTCCATATTAGAGAAAAAGTTATCTTTTCATAGTTTATCACACTATTATTCTATCCATGGTAGGGAAAACTTGTTTTTTATTGTTATTTTGTTGAGTTTATTATAATAAATATAGAGGCACATTGACCTATACTTCTTCTTGATGAAGAGGACTGGTTCACTCCATGGTGAAGCACTCAGGAATATAAAACCCTTTTCTAGATTCTAATGTAACTGCCTTTTTAGTTATTCTAACTCAATGATGGCCATTTTTAAGGAGTCTAGGATATGGGTAGATATCCAAGTATAAGTTTGATTGAGAAATCAACCTCTCAGTTAGGAGGAAATCCATACAACTCTTCTAGGAATACATCAGTATAATACATCAAAATTTACATTTCATCAAAAATTATTCGCTCCTCTATATCCATAATTTGGGATAAATATTATTTCTTACAAGTAAATAATATCCATGCTTGAATAGAATATTATAGGGGAGATTCATCCTCATTCTTACAATTGTACAGAATTGGAGGATGGATTATGATGTGAAGAGTGATCTCCCTCTCTTGATAGTTGATGTTGGATTTATATAAGGATATATAATCCATTCCCAAAATAGTATCAAACTCCACAAAAGTAGGTAAGATGATATTTTATAGAATTTTAATTCCATATAAATTGATTGGGGTAGAGTTATATACTTGGGATGCAACTATCAATCTATTTATTTTTCTCACAGATAGCTCAACCCCCATGTTTTGAAGTGGTTTTTAAACAATTATACTAAAAATTAATGATATAAAAGTATTCATAAAACTATAATAAAAAAGTAAATTACATATTCGTGAATGAAAAACTAGCATACCTATCACCACATCATTGTAGGTTTCTAGATTTACATTAGTTATAACATACACCCTTCCATACTACCTTATAGGTTGTTGTTAATGATTATCGCTAAAACACCTTTTTTTAGAGAATTTTATTTCAAAATTACCATATTACTTATAATTAAAACACTTTATGACATACATAGTGTTGATCTGAAACTTATTTTATTCTTTATCATTAGTTTGATTCTCTATTTTCATACGACACTAATTATCTCAATTCCCCTCTTTTCCACATTTGAAGCATCTTCTGATCCACCTTAGGTAGTTTTTTGGATTCTTATTCCCACACTTTTTAAAAATGTGATGTTGGGTTTTCTTTCCTATATGGTATTTATCTATTGATGGTCTAGAAGGAAACTCTATTTTACGTTTCTTGTCTATTTCCCCATGATACCATTAAGAGTCACCAATATCTATCTCAACTTTAAGGGCACAAAAAATAATCTCTTCATAACTATAAAAGTATCAAATCACCAAATAATTTCCTAGAATTGGCTTTAGCCCTCTAAAAAATCGGCGCACCTTACTTTTGGTGCTGATAACAAATTTTAAGGTGTACCATGCATGATTTGTGAAGTTTTTCTCATACAACCCAATATACGCTTCTTCCTTTTGCATTAGACATAGAAAAAACCTATAAATTTTAATAAAAAGAGTTTTATAAAAATGTTTATTGAAAAGTATTTTCTTTAAATTTTACTATTCCATGGAATCAATATCCTCTTTGTAATTTGTGTTCTTGATTAGTGTCTAGCACCGACCAGCTTCTCCCTCAATGAGATAGATGACCAACACAACTTTTTCTTACTACGTGCATTAGAGTAAAGAGAATATATTCTCAATAGAGTTAATACATTATTAATAGATGAGGGGATCAAAATATCCACTAAAGTTTTGGGTCCTTTTTATAATAAAATAATCGATTACAATTTGATCATTCTTAAGAGGAGTAGGGTGTTTTGTATGATTCATGCTATTATTCATAACTTGAGTGAGTTGATCCAGTACTTTCATAAAGTTATCAGCTCCTGAACCCCTAAAATTAGGAATATAATTGGGGAAATACTCACATTTCCTATCATGTTGGTTGTCGGAATGATTTATTATATTTATTTCTATTTATTATAAGAAAAAAATATGAAAATACATTAAGTAATAAACATAAACAAGGGAAACTTATAAACATGGGAGGAATAACTTATAAATGAAAAGTAAATCCCAACTTATGTGTCTCTAGATTTAAACCTAGGTTATAAAAAGTATTTTCCCTATTAGGGTTTATAACCTACTAATTTGTTTAATCCCTTTATAATATATTATAATGAGTTTGTGAATTTATAAACCATATCCCTTAGGAGTGTCAATCCAGGTGTGCATAAAGTCCCATTTTCATGCACTAGGTGATGATCAATTCCATATCAATACACTATTTTCAGGGTTATTACCCCTAGGTTCCTCTATACTAGATCTAAATCCACTTATAGTATCAAGATATGGATTTATTTTCTTGAAAACAACTCACTCTACAATTCACCAATATTCTAAGATATTTAACAATACTTAGTCTTATTCTTAGAATCATCCTTATACTTGTCCCTAAGGTTCTCACTAAAGTTTTATCATCCTAGTTACAAAGGTTAACTAAACCTTTTTTATGATACCAACTATGTATACCCTATACTTTTATATATATTATCACATGATCTATAAACATAAATATCCATTAATAAAAAAGGATCATAAAGTCCTAATGTATTTAGAAAACTAGGTTCATATTACATCAAAAGGAAACATAAACATGGAATCTTTATTTTATTCTCCATAGTGAGATCTCTAAATCCATTTGATATTATAAAAATACATGGGATAACCTATATAATACATAAATAAAGTAGTGACCTAAAAATCCTAGTAAGGAAATAAACATGATAAGGAATCATAACAAGTGAGTCAAAGGTATAACATGATATCATAAAAGAGAAAGAATGTGAGAAACCAAGTGGAATCATAAAATAAATAGAATGTTATCATAATATTATGGAAACATATGAAATTTTGAAACAATATATAACATGAAATTAACAAAAATCAAGGAAAATTGTATAGATAATATCACATGGTGTACAAATTCCCATTGTGGATTATGTTTACTCCTTAATCCCATACATGACACCTCATGAGACTAAAGATTTACCCAAATAATTGGAGCACTGATCACACCCATCATAAAATGTTCTTGATCTATGTGTTCTATATAAAGGAATCAATAATAAGGTATAACATATAATTACCCACATAAAGAAAATGGGTTTCATAATCTTGATTCATATAATAAACAAAGGAAATCTAATAATGAAGGAATTTGAGAAATGATCATAAGAAATGTATTAAACCATAAAGGGAATGGATAATAAGACAGGTATATATGTGAGAGAAATATATACATAATTTAGAAGCATTTCATGACATTAATATAGAGATAAAGTGAGTTAGACAGATAAAGTTCATAACCTGACAGAAAGGGTGGTTTAGAGAGATCCCTTACCTCGAGCCTGATTAGTCACATGAATTATTTATCTTCCTGAATAAAAAAAAATATTAATTATTTAATTTATCAATAACTTTTTTATATTTTATTATAATTTCTATTTTAATTGTATCTATGTCATATTCAATTACTTAACCAATTAATTCCACACCGGACATTTTAATAATAAGCAGCTCAAATGTCCAAAATAAATTCGGTAAGTTGACTAAGGAGAAATGGATTATTAATTAATCATATTCATAATGTAAAACATGAAATAATTATCATTTTTATAGATAAATTATATTTTTTAAACCAACTATGAAATATGGTTATGAAAAATTAACTATGTTACAATCATGGAGATGGTAGGTCATAGGTACATATAAGTAACATTTCCATTTTTTGAAGATCATGATGTAAGGAAGGTAAGTGTTATTTTATATTTATATTATTATAATTATATCATAAATATAATATTATTTCTTCAAATAAACTTACACATACAACTCATGTGATGTGGTAGTAAAAACAAATAACATCGTTTTGCGTGGTGGTAGTCCGCCGTACACAGGAACACTATTATTATTTATTCAATGGATGATAAGGTAATAAATTATATGATATATTAATTTTAAATAATTATTAATATTTCATTAATATTATATATAAATATTATATTATTTCTTATTATTGTGTAAGTGAAAAATGAATCACATCACTCCGCGAGGCGGCAGTCCGTTGTACACATGAGAGACAATATCATATTCTCTATGCAATGAAATATAAGAAGGTATAAATGATATTATAAGTATAAAAATATAATTATATCATAAATATAATATATAAAAACTATATAAATCATTATATCCATCAGTGAGAATAATTTATTGAAAATAAATTACATCGGTTCGTAAGGCGATAGTCCTCCATACACACGATCAACAGTTTTTTTCCCATTCGAGGGAGCATGAGATGGTTTTAGGTTATTTAATTAACATAAAAAAATCTCATCATATGTAAGATAATAAGGTTATTATATCATCATGTTTTAATAATATTTTAAGGAATTGTTAGAATAAATAAAATAAAATACTTATTTAAGGATCCTACCTCTTCTTCGGACAACTTCTTTTGGTTTAAACAAAATACATTCCTAGGTTGGATTTATAACCAAAACAATGATTTTAGGATGATTATATGGAATTAATGAAGTTATTTTGTCTATAATTGTATAAAAAATGGGTTTTTCAAGTTTTAAAGGAGAGGAGAGTGGGTGGTCTTTTATAAGTGGGGTGAGTGGCACACTTGTATTTTTTGAAAAGAAAAAGATGTGCCCACATTTTTCACATGCCACAAGGCTAAAATATGTACCATTATCAAGAATTAGGTATTATAGGTTCTAAATACTTCCATAAAATATATTTTAGACTAGTGTTTTGGCTATTTTAACCCTTATATTTTTAGTTTAACCCCTGATAATCCCGTTTTTATCTTAACCATGGTAATTAATTTTTATAGATTTCACTATTCATTATGGTGAAAAATTAAATTGAACATGTATAAAAATATAAATAATTATGATTATAAATATTGAATAAATTTTACCTAATTTAATTCACAAAATTTCAAAATATTTATTTAAAATTAAACCATAAAATGTGATGAAAAAGCAGGTTTTCAAGAAATATATTTTTCAAGCGAAAGATGATTTTGTTTTTTTAAGAAGGTGGTGACATGAATTGGTTTCCCAGTTCATGTCCCCAAATGAATTTATTAAAAACAAAAGGTTACAATACAATCTCGATGTGTAAATAGCTTACACCAACAGGGAGTTAAAGGGATAACAAGTAAAAAGGACCAATAAAACCAAAATCAATATTTGAAGCACATGTGGTCACCAGAGAAGTAGCATAGCCTTCCTTCAAACATTGGGTTGATTATCCAGATCCGGCCTTCACTTTCTCCAAGTCTGAAACTTCATGAGGATAAACAAAATTTGGGTGAAAAGCACTGCATCCTGTCAGTTCCTAAAGCTCCATCATCAATAGCATGATAGGAAAGATGCTGTTCTCCTTCAGTCTTGTGTGAGGCAAGTGCAGGAAGAGAGAAATAAGCAGGGATTTAATTACTCCAGTGATTTTTTTGACCCATTCCATTCTGCCTGCATCATTTTCAGCCTAAAACTCCATCATCTATGAGCTCAATTTATCAGGATCTTCATCATCTCATCAAAATCCAACTGGGTAACATCTTCCATGTTCATACACTCCTCTAGCACCTCTTCAAACAGAGCATAGCCATCATTAATCAGAAATTCTGATAGACAACATAAACAACCAGGTGCAGGTAGAACAGATTCAGCACAGACTTCCATCCAAATGTAGCTGACCTCTCCATAAGAGTGCAGAAAACTTCCAAATACAGCCATCAATGTTCAGCCCAAATCTTCAAAGAGAGTCTGTGCAGTCCAGCCATCACCCCAATGGATCATCTTCATGCTCATGTGATGGGCCAGACACCAAAGAGATCACACCAGAGCATCCATCCAAACCGAACACGATCTATGCAGCCATCTTAAGACTTCCCAAAATAAGAACAGTAACATCAAACATTCATGTTCATCTAGAAGAAGATAGCAGCATCAAGAATTCTTAAAAACAGTCCTCAATGCTGTTGTGCAAACCATCCAAATCAAGCCTCTCTTCACTCTATTCTGACTTGGACTCTACCTTGAGGAAGGGCTGCTCCCCAGAAAGAAGATAGCAGCATCAAGAATTCAGACATCAGAACATCAGCATCCAAAATGTGCCAAACATCTCCACTGAAAACAGATCAGATCGGTTCAATGCAGTTGAACCAGAACCATACTTCAAGAAAATCAGAAGCAGCAGGTGAGTTTTATCAGCAAACAGTTTGAAATCCAAGCAGCAAGTGCAAACCAGCCGAACCAAACCAAAATGTAAAAGTCACCAAACAAAATAAATAAGTCACCAATCTGCAACAGAAACTAGAAAATAGCCCATCCTTGAAGCAATCATCTGCAAGGTATGGATAAATCAGCACAACCCCTCAAAAGACTCTTCCACATTTCAGAATTGAAAAAATGCCTTGAGTAAACAGGATCAGATGAGCAGTAAAAGTCATTCCCAAGGGATGTCTCTAAAGTTGAAATCAGGATTCATCTTGTATTCATCTATCATCCTGATGTACATTCGTTTCCAAATTTGAAGGTACGTATCAGCTGAGATATCACCATTGGTGTATTTCCTGAATGTATTTTCATCTTGTTCATCTATCCAGGCATCAACTTCTTCGCTCAATACATCTGTCTCCTCCATCTGGTAGGCCTCTCTGTACACAGGATCATTATTTAAATCATGTTCCTCCTCTTCAACTTCAAGAGTTGTAGCAGGTTCAACAACAATAGGAAGCTTTGGAGGCTCAATGTTTTCCTTTTTAGAGGGGTCGAAAGACCTGGTAACTATTGTTCTTTCAAGAGTAGAGTATTCCCTGCGCTTCCTAGTTTTTTTGAGATTTGGTGTGATAAACCCATCGACATCCACCATCGGCTTTTTCCCCTTCCTAGAGCACGATTTGAAGTATGTTTCTTCAAGATGATTAGTCTTATCATCAACCTCCTGTAAGGATTCACAATGCTCAGAGAAGTCATCTTGCTCCTTGGATGAGTCATGTGACTCAATTTGCTTTCCTTGCTCCTCCACCAAATTAGAAGTGGTAATGTTGGCACCTGTGGGCGCAGGCTGGGAAGCAACGAGACATGACAGCTCTTGATTTTTAGAGTGCTGATTAATATTAACCAAAGCCTTCATTTTCATATCAGACCCCTGCCCTTCAGCAGATGTCCCAGGGAGATCCAACTTAACTCTAAAGCAAGCCTTAGTACCATCCAGTTCCTTAGTCTGTTTGTTTTTCTCAACCCAAATGGCCTTCTTAGCCTCAGGACGCACGGATTTATGTTCACAGTCTTTTGCATCGTGTCCAAGCTTGAGGCAAAGGGAGCAATGATGTGCTTACATAAGTGCAGTTGTTAAGGTGCTGCATAACAACTCATTCAATGAGTTGAGGCCATATGAAAAACCTTTTAGAGGCTATTGAATTAAACTAATAAGTGACTCATATAATCTTGTAAAAAACATATATAATCCCCAATATGGGTGATGAAGGGTCCCAATATGAATCCAAGGCCTAGGTAGGAGAACCAATGAGGTTAGTATCTAACATAATAGAAATCTTATATGTTGAGAAAAAGAAACAATTATGTATGTGAATTATAGAAATATAAATGATAGATTAATCAAAGTTGAAATTTAATGAGTAAATCACAATTAAAAAATGTCTAATATTTAAATATAAAATAGAATTTTTTGATTCTCCTTCACCTATTGTTATTAAATTGGAACCAAGTTCAAAATATTTAGATAGTGATTGAGCTTATACAATGTAATTTCATTAGTTAAACTACCAGCTAGATTATTGTCGATGTGTATCTTATTGACACACACAATTCTAAATTTAATAAGTTTTATTAATAATGTCTAGTATAATATCTATATATTTGGATCTACCATATAAAAAAATATTTATAGAAAAATTTAATATAGATTAGATATCATTATAAATAGTAATTACAAAATTGCATAAATATTGTTCAGAAAGTAACACTTTTTTCCAAATGGATTCTTTAAAAACAAGAGTTATTGTAGTATATTCAGCCTCAGTGGTAGAGTGGGCCACTAAAGACTGCATATCTCTTTTCCAGAAAATGGTTCCTCCATATGCAATAAAATCATAGCATGTAAGGGAATTTTAGGTGTAAATATCTCTTATATATTCTGAATCCAAAAAACCATTCAACAGTTCATTATAATTAATATTTCCACCACATCAAAGATACAACACTAATGTAAATGAGATATAACTAATAATTCACTTAAGTTAATTCCAATTCGGATGACTTGAATCGTCAATGAACCTACTTAAGGCATGATGGCACCGCGATTCACTGTTTCATTTTCATCCCTACACCACTGTGGTAAACTAGTTTTGTATTGAATATTATTAAAATAATACCAAATTACATTAAATTTTTTAATCATTAATTTTGTGTTTATCACTGTTAAAATGGGCATTGTTACTTGTTTTGAGGATTTTATTGTAGGAGGAGTTCATTTGGAGGCCCTGAAGATGATCCAGAAGGAAAATGAGCCAAAATTGCATGGATCCCAAGGACACCTGTCCACTGTTTTGAACAGTTAGCCAAATACGTGCTTGAAAATGGGCTGAAATTTTTTAACCCTCTAAAAAAATTCATGGGATAAAACTCTTCTCAAAGGACCTAAGCCCCATTCGTCCATCTGGTGGCCCATCCGAACCATTCTGTCCAGGGGACAGAATCTGCCCGAATTCAAATGTTCAGTTCGGTGGTGTGAACATATATCCAAATCCGGCTGCCTAATGGACGCCAAATTTGACATGGATACAGTCAAGAGGACTTCCAACAACTTTTATCTTTTTTCCAAGTCGTAATATGACTTTATACTAGTCCAAAAACGAGGAACAAGAAGTATCTTTAAAACTGGGTGCTCAAAACCATGTGCCATTTTGGCTATAAAAAGGCACAAAGGGCTCCTCATTTTGGAGTTCGAACCAGAAGATATAATCTGCCATTTTTGAGTCCTATAGAAGTATCCTAATCACCTTAGAGGTTCTGGATTACCCTATCCTCATAGGGGAATCAAGGATGAAGAAGGAGTTCCACCCGAGCTTCCTCCTCCTCCCGATGTCGAGCTAAAAGTTGGGTGTTCATTGTGAGGGAGCTACGCACATGTCAAGGGAGTTATGGTGCATAAAATCGCTACTGGTTTGGATTAATTTGTGTGTTTAAACATTTCATTCCATGTATCTTAATTTATTTCATATTTGAATTCTTTATTTGATGCATGTGAGTGTTATGCTCTTAATTTCTAACCGATCAGTGTGAGGTTTTGAGTGCGTGACTTGTGTTGTTCCAATTGGACAACACAAGAATCATTTTCTTCCCCAATTTATTGAGATTTCAATATTATTTGGAAGCTCTTATTCCATGCAGAAGTTCTGGACCTTGGAAATACGATTGTTATGTCAAGGTTTGGTTCTTCAAGCATTGAAATATGAGCTTAGGAATTAATTGGGATTCTAATTAATTCCAACTAAATAATTACTCTAAACCTAAAATTAATCTCTATGAAAAATGAACTTGATATGTGTGTAGTGAAATCACATTAACCCTTTTATCTCATATTTTTCAAAATCCACTTGGTCTTTAATCTTTTAAACTATTTTGATTAAGTTACTTTCCTTAAGCTGTTTTCAAAATCACCCCGCCTTTTTTAGTAGACTTAATTAAAAATACACACTCTAAACCTATCAAAGCTCCTCGAGAGATGATCTAGGGTATTCTCTAGACTAGAAATCAACCTTAAAAGAATATTCAATTTGACGTTTCATGACAATGCGGTCAAATTTTTGCGTCATTACCGGGGAGCGTTTTTATTTTAGTGTGTGTTTTTGATAAGTTATTTGTAATCTTTTTGTGAATATTTATTTGTTTTCTCTTCTACCTTTTCAATCCTTTTGTATTCTTATCTATTCCATGTGTAGGTTTGGTGCATGAAGTGTTCTAATCTGGGAGATTTACCACCTTTTGAACCCGAGTCGTAGAGGATCCTACGTCAATGACACCGAGACACACAAGACAACAATTTGAAGGAGGACACACCACACACTGAAACATTACTTCACCCTTCTTCTTCTTCTTATTCTGGAACCCAAATAAAAACTGAAATAAACTTGTATAACATGGGTGAAAATAATAGAACATTAAAGGAATTAACCTCACCCGATGTTTATATCCATCCTACATACATTCAAATACAAGGAGAGGTACCTAATTTCGAACTAAAACCTGGTTTAATTCATTTATTACCAAGATTCCATGGACATCCTGGAGAGGACCCAAATAAACATTTAAAATAATTTCATACTGTGTGTTCTACATTAAAACCCGCTAATGTTGATGATGACCAATTAAAACTTAGATCATTTCCATTTTCATTAGAATACACTGCTAAAGATTGGATATACTATGTTAATTCACCAATTAGAGGCTGGGCGGACATGAAATGCCTTTTTATTGAAAAATATTTCCCAGCCTCTCGAACTGTAACAATAAGGAAATAAATATGTGGTATAATAAAATCTCATGGGGAAACACTTCATGAATATTGGGAAAGATTTAAAAGATTATGTTCAAGTTGTCCACATCACCAAATAAGTGATCAACTTTTAATTCATTATTTTTATGAAGGTTTAATCCCTATTGATCAAAACATGATTGATGCTGCTGCAGGTGGTGCACTAGTGGATAAAACCCCAATTTCTGCAAGGACCCTAATTGAGAACATTGAACAAAACACACAACAATTTGGTTCAAGGTCCACTGTACCAATTCGAGGTGTCCATGAGGTGCAAAGTACTGAATTCGAGAAGAAGGTGGATACAAAGTTTGAAGAGGTAAGTAACCTTCTACGACAACTCGCTCTTTCCCAAGAGAAATATCAATCTCATCCTCCCATCCATTATGGTATATGCTCTTCTGATACCCACTATTCTGACCAATGCCCCCAACTGAGAGAAACTTCTGAGAGTTGTGAGGCGATATTTCCTGGAGGCCCTTATAACCAACCCTTTAGGCAAGAACCTTGCTATCCATCCAACCCTGGGTGGAAAGACAACCAAGCCTACAGGCAAGGGGGGTATTCAAACCAACCTCAACAACAATGGAACCAACAAGGTTTGAGTAGTCATCCACCACCACCCAGAAATCCTCAACCACCCCAAAGGCCTTTCCAAAAACCCCCTCTAAAAAATGAGCCTAGCCAAGAAGATATGATGAAACAAATGGCTGCCAATAATCTCCAATTCCAACAAACCACTCAGGCAGCCATACAAGACCTCAAATCCCAATTAGGCCAACTAGCTAACTCGGTGGGTGAAATCCAAAGCCATGGGTCTGGTAAACTACCCTCTCAACCACTTGTCAACCCTATAGATAAGGGAAATGTTAGTGCCATCACTCTTAGGAGTGGAAATTAACTTAAAATCCAAATAAAACCTCCATTAGAGTCATCCCCTCCTGAGAAAACCACCATTCCAACCATTGAAAAAGGTCCAAATACTGAAAAACCTTGTCCTGAGAGGATCCCTTCAAAAGGAAAGAGTGTTTCTATAAATGAACCACCAAGAAAACCCATTACTCTTCCATTTCCCCAAAGGGCCACCCAACCAAGAAAAAAAAATGAAACTGAACTTGGAAAAGAAATATTGGAAACTTTCAAGAAATTGTAGGTCAACATCCCCTTGATTGATTCCATCAAGAAAATTTCTAGATATAACAAGTTTTTGAAGGAGATGTGTACCCAAAGAAGGCGACTTAGAGGTGATGAGAAGGTGAGCCTGGGGAGGAACGTCTCAGCATTGATACAACCATCACTTCCCACCAAGTGCAACAATCCTGGAACATTATCGATTCCATGCACCATAGGGGAGTATTCTTTCTCCAATGCTATGCTTGATTTGGGTACTTCTATTAATGTGATGCCTCACTCCATATAATCTTCTATGTAGGTTGGTGAACTAAATCCCACATGAATAGTTGTTCATCTAGAAAATCAGAGTACGACACACCCTTCTGGTGTGTTAGAGGATGTTCTTGTGAGGGTTCAAAATTTAATATTTACTGCTGATTTTTATGTGCTAAAAATAGAAGATGATTGGATGAATGAACATGCCCCAATTATATTAGGGAGACCTTTCTTGAAAACTGCCAAATCTATAATTAATGTCTATAATGGTATGTTATCTATGTAATTTGGTGGTGACATTGTCCATTTCAACATCCTTGATGCCATGAAGCACCCCTCAAAAGAACATTCCTCTCTCTCAATAAATTCAATTGATTTACTCCCTTCCCCTAAGATCACTTCATTTGTTTCCCCTGATCCCCTTTCTGAATTTTCCTCTTTGATTGAAATTATTGGTAATGAATCATGTGTTGATTGTTGTAGTGATCTAGAAAAGTGTCATGCATGTTTATTAATTGATAATTTCTTGAACATGGAGGATCACATGACCATCGATGATACTGCTACGCTTGTAAAAGCTAATTCCTCATCTGAGGATGATACCATTGAGTAGTTAGATGAGATTAGTGACCTCTCACTTTCACACACACTCCCATCAATTAAAAATCCACCTGAATTGGAACTAAAGAAACTGCCTCAAGATTTAATGTATTCATATCTTGAGAATGGAAACAAGTTTCCCGTCATTATTGCAAGTTCACTCCCTCCTGAGCATGAATTGCGACTGCTTGAACTTTTGAGGGAGTATAAAAAAGCATTGGGATGGACACTTGCAGGAATTCATGGTATTATCCCATCAATTTTTATACATCATATTTTATTAACTGATGAGGATAAACCAGTGAGGTAGGCAGAACGTCGACTGAACCCAAACCTTTTATAAGTAGTTAAAAAAGAAGTAACAAAATTATTGGCTACTGGAATCATTTACCCCATCTCTGACAGCCAATGGGTTAGTCCCGTTCAAGTAGTTCCTAAAAAAACTGGACTAACGGTAATTAAAAATGAAAACAATGAATTGGTTCCAACTCGTGTGCAGAATAGTTGGCGTGTCTGTATAGATTATCGCCGACTAAACCCACACACTAAGAAGGACCATTTCCCATTTCCATTCATTGACCAAATTCTAGAGAGTCTATCAGGGAAGTCACATTAATGTTTTCTTTATGGGTATTTTGGATACTTTCAGATCCATATTTCCCCCGAGGATCAGGAAAAGAAAACCTTCAATTGCCCCTTTGGCATATTTTCCTATAAAAGGATTCCATTTGGCCTGTGAAATGCTCCGAGTACTTTCCAGCGATGTATGGTTAGTATTTTTTCGGATTACTTGGAGAATTGAATGGAAGTTTTCATGGATGATTTTACTGTTTATGGATCCTCTTTTGATGAATGTTTAATTAGTCTTGGTTTCATCCTACATCCCTATATTGAAAAGAATATTTTATTAAATTATGAGAAATTCCATTTCATGGTGCGATAAGGTATAGTTTTGGGACATGTCATTTCTGGGGATGGTATCTAAGTAGATAAATCGAAAGTGGATGTCATTTCTTCCCTACCATTCCCTAAAAATGTACATGATGTGTGGTATTTCCTAGGTTATGCTGGATTTTACCGTCATTTTATTCGTGATTTTAGTAAGATTGCACTTACCCTCTCCTGCTTACTCCAAAAAGAAAAAGATTTTGTTTTTGATAAAGAATGTGAAGAAGCTTTTAATAAATTAAAATGGAGTCTCACATCACCCCCGGTAATCCAACCACCTCGGTGGGATTTACCATTTGAGCTCATGTGTGATGTCTCTAACTATGCAGTTGGGGCAGTCTTGTCACAAAGGGTCAACCGAGATCCATATGTCATAGCCTATGCCTCACATACATTGGACCCTGACCAAGAAAACTACACCAAAACTAAAAAATAATTCCTTTCCATAGTGTTTTCCTTGGATTAATTCAGGTCATACCTTTTAGGGTCCAAAGTCATTGTGTTCTCAGACCATACAGCCCTCCGGTATCTCCTAAAGAAACCGGAATCCAAACCACGTCTCATTCGTTGGATGCTCCTCCTTCAAGAATTCAATCTAGAAATTAGAGATAAAAAAGGATCAGAGAATGTGGTGGCAGACCATATCAGTAGGATCCTCCCATAATTGGACATTGTCTCATCCCCCTATATTCCCATTAATGACATGTTTCCTGATGAGCAATTGTACAAAGTGAAAGATGCTATTCTCTGGTATGCTAAAATTGTAAATTATTTGGTATCATCCTGCATTCGTACTGATTTTAACAAAAACCAAGCCAGTCATATAAAACATGAGTCTCGTTGGTACATTTGGGATGACCCCTACCTTTGTCACACATGTAGCGATCAGGTCCTTAGGCGTTGTGTTCCCAATAGCGAGTTTTAGTCTGTCCTTAGATTCTGCCACACTTTTTCTTGTGGAGGCCACTTTGGTCCCCAAAGGACTGCTCACAAAGTTCTTGATTCTGGTCTCTTTTGGCCAACACTTTTTCAGGATGCCCATGAATTTTGTAAATCTTGTCCTCGTTGTCAAAGAATGGGGAATGTCTCTAAAAGGAATGAAATTCCACAACTACCCTTGATCTTTCATGATATCTTCGATGTTTGGGGTATTGAATTTATGGGTCCATTTCCCAATTCTTTTGAAAACTTGTACATTCTTTTGGCCATTTATTACATATCAAAATGGGTAGAGGAACGAGCCACAAGGACAGATGATTCCAAAACAGTTGTATAATTTTTGAGAACTCAGATATTTTGTAGGTTTGGATTACCTAGGTTCATCATCAATGACCAGGGTTCTCATTTCTACAACAGAACAATGCAATCACTTTTGCGTCGGTATGGGGTCGGTCATCGAGTATCTACTGCGTATCACCCACAGACTAATGGTAAAGGCGAGGTGTCAAATAGAGAGGTAAAACAAATTCTTGAAAAAGCGGTCCAACCTAATAGGAAAGATTGGAGTCTTAGACTCAATTATTCATTATGGGCTTACCGTACTTCTTTTAAAACTCCCATTGGAATGTCACCTTATAGGCTTGTTTTTGGAAAGAGTTGTCACCTCCCTGTTGAGATTGAGAACCGGGCCTACTCGGCCATTAAAAAATGCAATTCTAACCTTTCTAGTGCAGGTTCTCAAAGGAAGTTACAGATACAGGAGCTATAAGAAATGCGTAGAGATTCTTATGAGAAATCCAAGATTTATAAGGAGAGAACCAAGACTTCCCATGACCGCCTTATCCTTCATCGAGAGTTCCAAATTGGACAGAAGGTCCTCCTCTACAATGCAAGGCTGAAATTGCATCCTGGTAAGCTTCATTCCTTCTGGTTTGGACCATACATTGTTACTAATGTCTCTCCATTTGGTGTTGTTCAGGTTCAAAATGAAGAAACCAAGCAAACCTTCACTGTCAATGGGCAGCGGCTGGAGCACTTTCATGAAGCCATTCTAGAGTCCCCGATGGAGGAAATCCAAGTTCAAGAAGCAAACTATGAATGACATCCACCGGGTTTTATCCTTCCTTCCCACATTCCCTTTTACTACAGTGAGGACACTAAATACTCTAGGTGTGGGGGGATGGGTACATTCCTGGGTTAGTTAGGAATTTTCATTGTTTTCTTTCTTTCTTTGTCATTTTTCTTGCTGAATGGTATTTTCACTTTCCCCCCTTCCCCCGTTCCATCCCTTACTTTTGTGACGGAATGCTAATTTTATCATGGAAAAGATGCCCCCTGAATTGAATCATGAAAATTACTAAAAATTCATGTGGAATTTCCCTATTTTATGTTGTTTTAACATTTTCAAAAAAAAAATCACTGATGGAATGTGTGTTTTAGCTTGAATTTAACATTGTGGTGTGACTTTCTCTTGGAAATTAGTTGTTTGCTGATGATATAAATGGTTGTATCATTTTGAAAACTTTGAGAAAAATAGTACCCTTTATGTGAGTAGTTAAAAGGAAAATTGTGGCACTTAATTTCTCCACACATTTTTTCACCCAACCAAGAAGTGTGATTTTTTACTTACTCAATAGAAGGTAAATATAAGTTAGTTTAATATTTATCTATTTTCCAAATGATTTTTCCATACGTTCATTCCTTATCCGATCTTTTTCATTACTGTACCGGATTGACCTACGCGTGTGTACCTGTTATCCAACTATTGTATGCCCTCAAACAAACAAGTTGTGTCTTTGGCAGGTCAAAAACCATTGTTCCTTGAATTTTGATATTGTTATAACTATTACAATTAGTGTCGTGAGGAGATCATACAAGGGTTGAGAGAAGGGTGTGAAATTTGTTCTATGCACAACATTTCAAAAAAATAAATAAATGAGGGGAGTGATGAAATGTACATCATATGGGTATATCTAGGTCAGTATCTTAAGGTTTGACTTCCGGGAATGTTTAAGTGAGTATGTCTTGAAATTTTATTGCAAAGGGTATAGGACAGGTTCGGTGGACATAATCATTTAAGCAGAAAAATATTAAAATAACCTATATTTACTGGATAGAAAGTGGGTAGAATAGCATGAATTGGTTGTCACACACACACGTAGAGATTTAGTGACATTGTGGACTTTAGGATTACTTGCTCAAATTGGTATCATTAATCTCCCTGAATTTCATGCTGATACAATTTATGAGACACATTTTTGCATGATCATTGAGAATAACTCCATGGTGTGATTTTTGATTTGATCACATTCCATTAAAATTTTAAATTTTCATTGAATGTTAAATATTCATGAAGTTGGTAATATATCCATACATAATTTTTTGGAAATATCACTTTTCCTAGGAGTGCAAATGTTTAGGTGTGGGGGTGTGATCGCACCGCAATTCACTGTTTCATTTTCATCCCTACACCACTGTAGTAAACTAGTTTTGTATTGAATATTATAAAAATAATACCAAATTTAATTCCATATTTGAATCATTAATTTTGTGTTTATCACTATTAAAATGTTCATTGTTACTTGTCTTGAGGATTTGATTGTAGGAGGAGGTGATTTGGAGGCCCTGAAGATGATCCAGAAGGAAAATGGGCCAAAATTGCGTGGTTCCCAAGGACACCTATCCACTATTTTGAACATTGCGCGAAATCTGTGCATGAAAATGGGATGAAAATTTTTAAACCTCTCAAAAACATCATGGTATAAAACTCTTCTCAAAGTACCAAATCCCCATTCGTTCACCTGATGGCCCATCCAAACCATTCTGTCCAGGGGACAGAATCTGCCTGAATTCAAATGTTTAGTTCGGTGGTGTGAACATATATCCAAATCCGGCTACCTAATGGATGCCAAATTTGACATGGAGACATTAAAGAGGACTACCAAAAACTTATATATTTTTTCCAAGTCTTAATATGACTTTTTACTAGTCCAAAACCGAGGCAAAAGTAGTATCTTCAAAACTGGGTTCTCAAAACCATGTGCCATTTTGGCTATAAAAAGGTACAAAGGGATCTTCATTTTTTAGTTCGAACCAGAAGCTATAATCTACCATTTTTGAGTCCAAGAGGAGTATCCTAATCACCTTGGAGGTTCTGGAGGCCTCTATACTCATAGGGGAATCAAGGATGAAGAAGAAGTTCCACCCGATCTTCCTCCTCCTCCCGATGTCGAGCTAAAAGTTGGGTGTTCGTTGTGAGAGAGCTACACACATGTCAAGGGAGTTCCGATGAATAAAATAGCTACTGGTTTGGATTAATTTGGGTGATTAAACATTTCATTCAATTTATCTTATTTTATTTCAGATTTGAATGCTTTATTTGATGCATGTGAGTGTTATGATCTTAATTTCTAACCGATCGGTGTGAGGTTTTGAGTGCGTGACTTATGTTGTTCCGATTGGAAAACACAAGAATCATTTTCTTCCCCACTTTATTGAGATTTAAATATGATTTGTAAGCTCTTATTCCATGAATAAGTTCTGGACCTTGGCAATACGATTGTTATGTCAAGGTTTGGTTCTTCAAGCATTGAAATATGAGCTTAGGAATCAATCGGGATTCCAATTAATTGCAACCAAATAATTACTCTAAACCTAAAATGAATCTCTATGAACAATGAACTTGATATGTGTGTAGTGAAATCACATCGACCCTTTTATCTCATATTTTTCAAAATCCACTTGGTCTTTCATCTTTTAAACTATTTTGATTAAGTTACTTTCTTTAAGCTGTTTTCAAAATCACCCCCTTTTTTAGTAGACCTAATTAAAAATACACACTCTAAACCTATCAACGCTCCTTGATAGACGACCTAGGGTCTTCCCTAGACTAAAAATCAACCTTAAAAGCATAATCAATTTGACGTGTCATGACAACACGGTCAAGGCATGAACAAAAAAAGAAACATATAGTCTTATGTAAATCATAGCATATATAATGCTATCCATAAAATAAGAAGATAATTTTTTTTCCATACAATGAATATTAATGTTTATGGTAGGTGATGGTGATAAAGACAATTTAAAGTGTTATGAAAAGGGTATAATAACTAGTTTAAGAGAATCAAATAGGAATCTCTATAAAATTTTAAAACATAATCATGCATAGATAAATATATAATTTTTTTATTTATATCCATAACTATCTCCATTCCCAAAATATTTTTATTAGTACCAAGATCCTTTATTTAAAAAGTATTATTCAATTGTGATTTTATTGTAGAGATGAGTTTCTTATAATTAAAAAAAATTAAGATGTCATTAACATATATAAGCAGATAAACCATGGAATTTTTAACATACATTAATAAACAAATGCATCATATTTACTCTTGATAAATGATTATCTAACATTAATGAATCAAATTTCTTATACCATTCATGTGGAGCTTTCTTCAAACTATATAGTGATTTATTTAACAAGAATGCATTGTTGAGATTAAATTTATTCATGAAACCCTCAAAATGATTAATATATAATTTCTCATCAATATAACTATGAAGAAAGGTAGTTTTAACACCAACCATTTCAATATAAAGGTTATGAAAAGAAAAAAAATTAAATAATAAATGAATTAATGGATAATTCACATCATGAGAGAAAATTTTAGAATAATCAATTCCCTCATAGTTAAGGAATCTATTGGAAAATAATCTAGAATTATACTTTACTTTTAGTATCTCCAGTGTTATCTTATTTCATTTTAAAAACCCACTTATAACCTATCACTTTAGTACTTGTTGATTTGTGAACAATGCACCTGGTATGTTTTTTTTCATAATGAGTTTATTTCATAATTCATAGCAGTGATCCAATGTTTATAATCATTTTCATTAATTACTTTTTCATACATTTTGAGATATGAAGTAATTATATCTTAGGAAATGTTATAAGAAAAAGAGACCATATCAGATTATATATAATGAGCATCAAGCCAAATAACCCTTCTTTCACTACCTCTAGTGAGATGGTAGTCAAGTTAAGCATTAGATAGATCAATATCTATCTCAAAATCTATACTGGAATAAGGTTGGGACACAGAATGAGGATGATGTGGAGAGTGATCAATAGGAGATTCAAAATAGGTTGGTTGTCTAGCCTCAACATCTTCATTTTGAGGTGAATTAACACTATATTTAGTGGGAGATCCAGACATAGGAGAAAATAACTCATGAAATATTACATCATGGATAATTAAGAACTTTTGATACCCTATTTTTTCAAACCAAATATTATAGCCTTTGATCCCTTCAGGATAGTTGATGGTTATGAACTTAAGTTCTCTAGGTGCCAACTTATTCATTTTAATGTGAAAATATGATGTGCTCCCAAATAAAAAAAATGATTATAATAAATAGGTAAACTACCCCAGATTTATTATGAAGTTTTAATCTAATTAGTGTTAAGAGGAAATTTATTAATGATATAAACTATAGTGGTTTTAGCTTTGTTCTAGAAAGATTTGGGCAGGCCCAAACATGCAAGCATACTATGGATCCACTCAAAAAGAGTGTGACTCATTCACTCAACCAGACCATTTTATTGGGAAGTAAATATAATATGTTTTTGTATAATGATCCCTTTATACTTCTAAATTTTAATGAAACTATTTGATAAGTATTATAGACCACTATCAATTCTCATTATTTTAATTGTTCTTCTAGTTTGGTTTTCAATAGAGTATTTTCAAGATTTGAATGTATTAAACACATCATAATTATTTTTGAGGATATAGATCTAAAATGTTTGAGAAAAAGAATCTATATAAGTAATAAAATATGATCCTCTACCATGGGATGTAGTCCTGACCGGACCCTATGAGACAGAATGAATATATCTCTATGGGTAATTAAATTTAAAATAATGTCTATTAAAACTAACTCTCTTGGTTTTACCCAATTTTAAATCATTTCAGAAAGGAAAATTGTTAGGTCTTATATTATTTAGAAATCCTTATTTACTTAACTCCTTGATATCCCTAGAACTAACATTACCAAACCTTCTATTAGATAATATGGTATTGTAATTATTAGTGATGTATGCATTTCCCAACTGCCTACAATGGGTTTTCTCATCTAACACATAAATCCCATTAGCTAGAGAACCTTTAATGATAGTATAAGATCCATGGTAAATTTTAAGACAACAAAATTCTGATTTAAAGGTGAAACCTTTCAGATCTAGAACCCTTAAGTTGATAAGATTGCTAAGAATGTCCGGGATCCACCTAGCATCAAGTAAGGTGAATATGGAATAGTCATTAATCTCTTACGAAATAGAGCCTCTACCATAAACTTCCATCTCCTTTTATTTTCTTATATTACTTTTACCAATACCCTCTTAGTTAATTATATAATGTATTCCCTATTTAGACCCATGTAGAAAGAACACCTTGAGTCCAAGACCCACTCATCTAACAGATAATTCTTAGAAAAATCTATTACCTAAACACTATAATATCCTAAATCAAAAAATAGGGAGTTATCATTAGGTTAATCATGTTTTTGTTTTGGTTTTTGATTATGACATTCTGGACTTCAGACTTACCAGAGTTATAACAAGTGTCCTGCTTTGAACTATAATTATCCCTACTAAATGATAAAACACTATTTTATTGAATATTTTATTGATAATAAATGATATAATTTCCTCACATAGTGTTAAATATGTTCAATTAGAAAGTATTTGGGATTAGATCATTCATTTGAATATTTGATGAAAATTCCAGTTTTACCCTTTCAAAAACACTGTAGTATTTAAATCATAAATATTTTTATTTAAATTATTTGAACTTAATATTTTTTAAATATGTTCCTCACTTCACTGGATACAACTTTCATTCAGGACACTAAATCAAAAGAATGCATTTGGATGGAGTAATTGAGCCATAAAGTCAAAGGTGGTCTGGACACGCCAGAATGGAGAAGCTTATGTATTTCGGCCATAACTCCTTCATATGAGATTTTATTGATCCCAAATATTTAGAGGAGATAGAAAACCCATATACGCACATATGATCCTTCTGTAAGGCCGGAAAATTCACGCGTTTTGGTGGTCAAATGGGCGGTTCAAGTTGGCATAAAATATTTGGACGAGATTCCCCATTCACACTTGAAACCACTTTGAAACTAGCCTCCCCACCACTCTATAAATTGGTGTTTTTCTAATTTGTTGGGGTTGGAACGTGCCTTAGAGGATTGGGAGCATAGGTGAAGTGGTTCCTTGCCATTTCAATTCACCACTGGAGGAGGGAAGCTTTCAATCTAGGATCTCCTCCAAATTGCTCTTCTCTTCCTCCTCTTTGTTATAATGTTTGTACTCTTTCAATAAACTTATTAATTACTCTTTAATTTCTTCTGTTTTCCTCTGTTTTGTTCATTTTTATTCTTCATTAATCTTCCTCTTTGGTCTGGAACTCTAGAGTAGAAGCATGATTGGGTTATACCCATTCTAAACCATTGCAAATGCAATTCGCTTCTACGATGACTACACTGCCCATGGAAGAGTAGTTCTTTTTAGTAATCGATCTACCTATCACCTTCTTCATTAATTTATTTTGAATCAATGATATACTGTAATTCACTAAACATGATCCATTAATTGAGTTTTCAAATTATAATAAACTAAGTGAGCACTTGAACAATTAACAAAAAACGCGTGAGGTCGGGATTTGTGTGAATTGTGAGAGCGCGATCTTAATCGGTAATACAAGACCACACGAGATCAATTTATAGAGTTCAAATACAATCCCTAAACTCAATTAATCCTCATTTCCAGAGTGGTTATGTGCCTTAATTTACCACTGAACATAATATAATCTTAGAACATCAATCAAAGCAGGGTGTTGCGATTGCATGTTCTGAAGTTAGCCTAGGGTTAAATTCACTCCATCTTCATGGTAAAGTTAATTCTCGTAGGGTTCGGGATTTAACAAATTAAGGGATCATAATTAAGTGAATGCTAATTTAAATTATAATGATTAATAATAGAGTTAAGAGGTAGAGTTAGATCGATTACGCCTTTTAAAATATTTTCTAAAAAAAATATCTTCTTGTTGTGTCTTTTTAATCAAACTTCATTTTAAAACTAAAAACAAAAAAATTCAATCTTCTTCCAGAAAACTTATTCTAGATTTATAAACTATAAAAAAACCCCATAATTTTAAGTAGTGTTTCAATTTTATTCTCTTTTATTTTTAGAATACCTCTGAAAAGTTGTTTTAATTCACTTCCTCCTTTGAGAGACGACCTTGGTCAGCCACTCTGCTACACCTAAGTACCCAAAAATCACACTAATCATTTGAGGGAACCCAAAACAGTGCTCTTTAACTACACATAGATGGGTTGTGGTATTTATTCTTTCCATTAACTTTATGATTTTATTTCTTTCTACCCCTATTATCCAACCTACCCCTTAGTGTGAAAACATTCTACCTCAAAATTGACCTTGAATTTATTATAAAGTTTTTTAGAAAGTAAGGACAATTTAACCAATTTAAGAGTTATGGATTTACAACTATAAATCATAGTCTCAATAAGTTTACTATATAAATTATCTATATAAATAAGAATAATGAAAACATGATCTTCATCAAGAACTATTACATGAATGTGGGACAAGTCAAGCATTATTTTATTAAATTCATAAATATTTCTCTAGTACGCGTTCTAGGATTCATATTGAAGGTAAAAATTCTTTGATTTCTAAAAATTACCAACTAAGGATTCAGTTATATACATTTTATCTAGTTTTAACTAGATACTATAAATTTAATATACATATTAAACTTCTCTTAAAAATTTATCACTAAAAGATAATAAGATATAACCATAGGTCTTTAATAAAACATTGGCATGAACATCTTGGTTGGTGGTAGTGGTCTTCCCATTGGTATACTAACCAATATAGATTTCTTGGGTCCATGAAGGGTATCAATGAGCCCCTTCTTAACAATTAAATCTATGATATCGATTATCCAAATATTGAAATCATTATCCCCACCAATCTTTTCTATTTTATACTTATTGGATTCCATTTCCTTATGTAGAGGTTTTGAAAATAATTGTCGGGGACAATGTTGGGTGGTATGCCCCCATAAAATGGCATATGACCAACTAAATACACATCGGGTTTCTATTAAATGAACACAAATAGAATGGGAATGAATAAGTGAAGATGAAGGTCACAAGAAAAGTGAATATTGGTAAGTTGATATGAGAGAAAAGAATAAAAAAAGGAAAAAAATATGTAGTAAAAGACATGATGATTTAATTTGCTTTCGACTATTTTGGTCTTATGTTGTTAGAATTGAAGTTCGATTTGATGATAATAATCTAAGTAAATAGTATTGACAATAAGGATGGTCAAGGTTATTGGACAATATGGTTGTTCAAAATAGTATTATTAATAATGCATATTGAAGATTCCCATGGATCTTAGTTGATTCTCAGGGATTTTTTTTGGTGTGGATTTTTTTAGGTGTATTTTTTTGGCAATATGAGTTTAGTTTGGTGTAATTATGGAATTATATTGGTGGAGGATATGGTAGGTGATGATTTCCTTGAGTTTTGTAGGTTTAAGTTATAGTTTTAAAAAACTGTATAATTGTATTCTAAGTACTTATGTGATTCATAATGATAATATGAGATTTCCAATTCCCATGTATGGGTGATAGAATTGTTGCATAAGGTAAACTCATTTTTTTTAAAGGATGTGTAATGTTAGGTTGACACATTGCTTAAGGGAAGCATGCCCAATGCGTAAAAGTTTGTCTTCATCCATGTAAGGGTGTATGAAGAGTATTTAAGGCTACATATAGGTATATGAAACATATGGAAGATTATAAAAGATTAAACCCCATCACACCTTGTGTAAGGGTAGAATGCCCAATGCGTAAAGGTAAATAAAGTAAAATATGACCATTATGTAAGGGTAACTAGGTATGATATAAAGGTAAACAGTTTATGATGTGAGGCTATATAAGGGTATCTAGGAGACCTATATAATAGTTAGTGGTTGAATAGAAGATCCTAATATAAAGGTGAATTAAAAATACCACAATGAAAATAACTATCTTATTCTATGGACTACTGCATGTTCTCTATGGTTCAGTGGAACTAACCTCTCTATAGCTATACTAAGTTGAGGTCTTGATAGTTGTAACATTCCACAGGGATATGAATTTCACCATAGGAAATGGTTCAAATGTATTCATGGTGTTCCATGAACCATAAGGAATAATCCACATCATAGGAGTATGGAAATTTCAGCTTGAATCTAACTACTACACCGAAAAGGTAAATAGATCTTTGTTTCTCTGTTCTTCTATTTGAGAGTTGTCTATTCCATAGAGAAGAAGCTATGTTGTAACAATGGTTGATTATAGATATTTTGAGGTTGTTGTACTATGGAAGAGAAACTTTCACACAATCATATTCTCACTTACACCATGGAACTATTAAATACACTGTAAAGGTATTAGCTACATCATAGTAACCTTGTGTTAATACATGAGTAGATTTTAGGAGACTCTTTACCATCCAAAATATAGTGAACATGTGTAGTTTTTCTTAAATGGAGGGTTAATTGTATTTTATGAAGGATTTATTATCATGGTCTATGAAGAGTTGAAATCTAAAGACCATGATTATAATCGGTGAACATTCTATTGTTCATATTTACTTATCTGGAAATACATGATGTGAAGATTGAGATATTCTTGAGAAATTATATATTTTAGATATATCCAAGTAGTACAAACCTGAGGCATGTGAAAAAATTATGAGTCATTTATGACTCCTAAATTGGAAGTTAAAATACATGTAATAGTGAATGTATTAGAGTAGAAGAACTATATCATATAATACAAACCTCTTGATAGAAGAAAAAGAAGGGTGAGATTTCATTGAGGGACCCCTGAATGGAGAGAATGTTGAAGATCTGATTTTTAAAGTAAGAAGAAGGTGTTGTTTGAGATGAGGGTCTAGAAGCTTGAATAATTGGAATCATTAAAGATATTTCCAAAATAGAAGAAGGTTCTTGTCCCGACCCATCCCCTTGGGCCCATGTCGTGACTACCCGAAGCCCACCTTCCATAGGCCAAGGGCTGGCGACTAGCACCGAAAGGCGTATTCCCTAAAAATAGGAATGCATTACCTTTATAACCTGTAAACTCACATAACCAAGAACATAACAAGATACAAATACAAGAAAACTGTATAACCAAAAGAGTGCTGAAAGTAAAAGGGGATGGAATACAAGCCCAATAGTAAAGGTACAAGTACAAATGAAATACAATACAACTGAAGAAAGAGAAAGACAATTACTGGATTGTCCTCTGAGGTTCCTACCTGAAGGGTAGGTACATATCACCTCCTCATCACTCCACGTCCACCCGTCTCCTCTGCATACCGACACACTGTATGGTCCAACTCTGGGCACCGTCTAGTCCTGGTACTCTCATCCTCAGTTAGCAATGTACGTCGTCTGAACCAAACACAACGAAGTGCGGGCGTAGCCCGTGCATGGGTGAGTATAACGATACTCAGTAGGGACCCCAAGACCCTCAAGGTCTCACAAAATTCTCCAAGGATAAACCACAAAGAAAGTAAACCAGTGGCAACCCTACTTAGGTATATTCCCATCCATATACCTAAGTTATCAAGTATGCCCATCTCAATCATGAGGAAACACATGGTCCAACTCAAAATCCCAAAGCTCAACTGTTCCAAAAGGGAAGTAAAACCCACAAAGGCAAGTACCACACAGGTACACCACACTGGAGAATACCACCAAGGTATTACCACGAAGGAAAATTACCACACAGGTTCGAACTCATATCATACCAGGTATAACTTAAGTACAGTAGTAGAGATGATTAGATGTAACTACTAAATCATCTTACCCTATAAAGAAGCTGACCCACAAAGGATCGCTAAGAGATGACCCACACAGGATCCCTAGGAGCTGATCCACATAGGATTGCTAGGAGATGATCCACATAGGATTTCTAGGAGATGACCCACAAAGGATTTCTAGGAGCTGACCCACATAGGATCTCTTGGAGCAGCTGACCAATAGAGGATCACTAGAAGCTGACCCACACAAGATCGCTAGGAGATGACCCACACAACATCTCTATTCATTCTTCTCATCACAGCCAGCTACTGGGTTCCTTTACTAAGCCTGCTCATCTCCAGGAGGATCCGCTCCACAAGTCATTGTTTTATACTCCAACTACTATGAAGTCCCATGAAGAAGTATCTCAAAGTTCCACCACGTTATAGGGGTCTCAATGCAATAGACGACACGTCAATCGGACCCTCGGTCTGTGAGTTATTAGCCTTTTAGTCCCGAGGGCCCAGTTAGATTCGTGCTCGTTCTATCCTGACCACATCTCAACTTTTCCCAAAACTTTAGTGGGGTATAATCAAAGGGACCGTCTCGCTCCAAGATTTCCATCGCCGCTAATAGTTCATCAAATGGACGTTCGATGCCAAAGTTATGGCCCAAGTAAAGTAAAGGTTCGTATCAGGTCTGAGTCCGGTCCGACCCGGTTGGACCGACCCGACCCGACCTGGCCTGGGTCAACCTGGTTTGGGTCAACCCGGCCCGATCCACTAAGTCAATCCCATCCCATGGTGTAGCCAGGCCCGTTGGGCGGTCTAGCAGGCTGCGAGTGCCACGAGGGGCCGCGGAAGCCGCGGGTGCCGCGGGGCGACGGAGGCCGCGGGTCGGTTTGGCCGCGGATGGCGGCTCGGCCGCAGGGAATGCCACGAGGGTGCGGGTAAGATTGGATGGGAGGGTAGAGGCCATGAGGTGGCTCGGTCGGGGGGTGCTGCAAGGGCGCGATATGGCTTGGCTGGGAGGGCGGAGGCCATGGGGTGGCTCGGCGAGGCCGCGGGTGGTGGCCCAGCCGCGGAGGAAGGCGGCTCAGCCGCGGGGCGGCGGCCCAACTGCAGGGTGGCGGCGACTCGGACGTGGGGCGGTGGCGGCCCAGCTGCGGGGCGGCGGCTCGGCCGCAGACGGTGCTGAGGCTGCAGACGGTGGTGTCACGGGGTGGCGGTGGCCGCGGGGCGGCGCCGTCACCTTCATCGCGGCCGACGGTGGTTCCGGACACCTTTCTCAGGCCCCACCGTGGTTCATAGAAGTTCCTCCATCATGATCAACAATTAACCTCAAGGTTTTCAGAGAGGAAGAGCGATGTTTTTTTTGGCCCGCACTCCCCGTTTTAGAGTGGTAGAAAGCGGCTATAATTCCTTATTGAATTACGAAGAATTATCAAGAATGGAAATAGAGAATAATTTCAAACAACCACCCTACAACTTCTCGAAAATAATCATACAAAAATAAACCCCTACCTTGGATTGTTCGTTGATGTTGGCGTGAGAAGGAAGTCGAAGAAGGCGAATAGATCCAATGATCGTCGCTTCCGAAACCACGCTTCGATGTCGAGCTTGGTTGTCGTCCTCATCCTTGATTTATGAAGAACGTTCTTCGATGGCGTTCTTTGTTGGAGAAGTGAAATCCTCCCAATATTTCTCCTCTCCCCAAATCCACCAAAATGTAAATTATCCAAAATGATATGTTTCCCCAATTTAATTGTTGGCACAATTTCTAATTGGGTTAATTAATTACATAGGATGGCATAATAAATTTAAGGGGGTGGCACCATTTAAGTGGGGGAAGTTAAAGAGGCTCCCCCACACTTATGAGGGTGTTCAAGGGGTTTTAAACCTCGGGTGGTCCCCACCACCATAACCCCTCATGGGAGGTTAGGCTCGGTGGTCCCTACCTCCATAACCTCTCATGGGAGGTTTTCGTTTAGGTGGTCCCCACCTGTGAAATATTCAAATGGGTGGTTTCAAAATAAAATAAAAATAAAATGTTACACCATTTTATTTTATATTATTCCTTCACGAAAAACCCAAAATCTATCTTTCACTCTCGACCCACTACGGTCAAGGTGAAGGTCTCATTAAGTGAATATCGGCATTGTGAGTTCAACGGTGCCCTCAGATTTCAATTCTGAGAACCGGTTCAAATGTTATAAAAACCCGCTCGTACGTTTACAGAATGTACATGAAGAAAAGTTCAAAAATTCATTCCGGGCACACCGGGCCTCAGAATCACATGCCGTCAATTTTCACAGACTCATAAAATTCCCATTTAAAAAATATTCACTCGGAATTTATGGGTATTTACATTCTCCCCACCTCAGGGATTTGTGTCCCCATATGCCAAAACTCAAACTAGGAAAACAAGTGGGGGTACTGAGCACGAATCTGAGCCTCCCTCTCCCATGTGCTCTCCTAGAGGTTCCTGTGCTGCCAACGAATGCGTATCAGAGGTATCGTACGCCCACGAAGGACTCACTCATGTCGATCCTCAATCTCCACTGGAACCTCCAAAAAAGTCGCCCCATCGTCGATGTCCATATCGCCATGGTCGATGACGTGGGAAGGGTCGTGCACGTATCTCCTCAGTGGAGATACGTGGAAGATGTCGTGCACCCTGTGAAACTGATGTGGAAGAGCTAAGCGGTATGCCACCTCACCAACTCTGCTAAGGACCTTAAAAGGTTCGATGAATCTCAGAGATAACTTTCCACCTCAGCCAAATCTCCGCAAACCTTGTCGGGGTGAGACCCGTAGAAAGACATGGTTGCCATCCTTGAACTCCATATGTCTTTGTATCCTATCGGCATACGACTTCTGCCTGCTCTGTGTAGTCTTCATCTACTCCTGGATGATCTTAACTTTCTCCGTGGTAGTCTGAACCATCTCTGGTCCCACGAGTACAAATTCCCCTGGGTCAGTCCATCAAAAAGGTGATCTGCAAGGTCGCCCGTACAAGGCCTCGAAAGGTGTCATCCCAATGGGGGAGTGATAAGTGTTGTTTTATTCAAACTACACCAACGACAAGTGATCCTCCCAGCTATGATTGAAATCGAGGACACAAGCACGTAGCATGTCCTCGAGGGTCTGAATGGTCCACTCAGTCTGGCCATCCGTCTGAGGATGGAAGTTGGTTCTCAAATGAAGTTGTGTCCCGAAAGCCTCATGTAACCCCTTCCATAGTTGTGCAGTAAAACGTGTATCACGATCAAATACAATCATCAAGGTTACTCCATGTAACCTCACAATTTCCTGAACATAGAGGCATCCCAAGCTCTCTACTAAATCTTGCTCTCTGATCGGTAGGAAGTGGGCCGACTTGGTGAGTCGGTCGATGATCACCCAAATCGAGTCATGTCCCCTGGATGTATGTGGAAGCCCTGTCATGAAATCCATGGATATCTCATCCCACTTCCACTCTGGGACCTCTAAATACTGAACCAATCCTCCTGATACCTAATTCCCCACCTTCACTTGCTGACAAGTGAGTCATTGCGAGACAAACTCTACTACTGATTTCTTTATCCCCAACCACTAGTGATGTCGTCGGAGATCCTGGTACATCTTCACCACTTCTAGATGTACTGCTAGAGGGGATGTGTGGAACTCCCTCGACACTTCCTCCTAAAGTGACACTGGTACCATGGTACGTCCTCTGAAGAGGATGACATGATCCCCACCTTCAGAAAATCCATATGGTGCCTGCCCTATGGATATCTGAGCACATTGAGCCTCGCTGTCAGCATCCCCATGCTGCACCTCCATGACTCGCTGTAGAAGTGGGGGAGTGGCAGTAAGAGACTAAAGGAAAGCTTCTCCATCCTGATCCACAAAGGATATCTGCAAAGTGGCCAACTGCTCTGTCACCTCACCTAGCACCTGTATACCAGTCCTCCTGCTAAGTGCATATACTACAACATTCCCCTACCTAGGAGTATAGACTATCTCAAAGTCATGGTCCTGGAGAAACTCAAGCCAACGTCGCTGTCTCAGGTTCAGGTACTTCCGAGAGAATATATACCTGAGACTCTTGTGATCTGAGTAGACTGTAAAACATTATCCCATCAGATAGTGCCTCCACATCTTCAAGGTGAAGACCACTGCTTCTAACTCCAGGTCATGGGTAGCTTAGTTCTGTGCATTCTATCTCTGTTATCGAGAACCATATGCGATAACTGTTCGCTCCTGCATCAGGATACATCCGAGTCTGGTCCCTGACGTGTCGTAGTAGACTACATACCCTACACCCTCCTCTGGTAGCCTCAAGATGGGGGAACTATTTAGCCTCTTCTTCAGCTTATGAAAACTCTGCTGGCATCTCTTCGACCACAAAAAGGGTTTCCCCTTCTTTGTCAATGCTGATAGAGGTGCTTCAACTTTGGAGAAATCTGGCACAAACCTCCAGTAGTATCCAGCCAAACCCAGAAAACTCCGCACCTACTTCACACTCCTGGGTGGCTCCCAAGTAAGTACCACCTCAATATTCGCTGTATCCACTGCAACTTCAGCCTCTGATATGACATGTCCCAGAAAGTAAACCACTCGGATCCATAACTGGCACTTTGAGAGCTTACCATAAAGCTGGTGCTCTCTGAGGGTATCTAGTACTACCCAAAAATGATAGGCATGCTCCTACTCAGTAACTGAGTAGATCAGAATGTCATCAATGAAGAATACTACAAATTGATCAAGGTATTGATGAAATATCTTGTTCATGATTCCCATGAACACTTCTGGAGCGTTGGTTATGCCGGATGGCATAACCAAGAACTCATAATGGATATACTGACATCTGAAAGCTGTCTTCTGCATATCTCCGTCTCTTACTCTGAGCTAGTGATAGACTGATCTAAGGTATATCTTCGAGAACCACCGTGCTCCCTTCAGCTGATCAAAGAGGTCATAAATCCTCAGAAGTGGGTACTTGTTCTTATCGGTCACCTGGTTCAGGTGCTGATAGTCAACACAAAGCCTCAAGCTCCCATCCGCCTTCTTGGAAAACAAAATCGGGGCTGCCCAAGGAGAAACACTGGCCCGAATGAACCCCTTCCCCTAAAGTCCTCCAGCTATACCCATAGCTCACGAAGCTCTGCAAGATCCATCTGATACGCTGGTGTAGACATCAGTGTCATCCTAGGGTACAAGTCAATGTAAAAGTCCACCTCTCTGCGAGCAGGTAGATCTAGAACATCATCAGGGAAGACATCCGCATACTGGTCCACCACTATAGGATAACTCAGACTATCCACATCAACTGATCTGAGGGTAAGGCTAGCCAACTGATGAGTTATCGGCTGCACTCTCCTCCGAGTAATTCCATCCTGTGCTGTAAAGGCTCCCTTCTCTTCGGTGAAGGTAAACCTGGTCCCATCCGTGCGGACACGCCACACTTTGCGCCTAATACAATCAATATGAGAATGGACTATAAATAACCAGTCCATACCAAAGATGACGTCGTAAGGACTTTACGCTGCTACTAGGAGATCTCGGTCAAAGCTCTCACCTCCTAGAGTAAGCTCACACTGCCGGCACTAGTGCATAATCTTCAAATCCACTCCCGTAGGAGTCTCTAGATATAAGGATCGAGCCAACGACTCCATCGGAATCTCTGAGCTCTGAACGAGGGTAGTGGAAATAAAAGAATGACTGGAACCTGTGTCTATAAGTACTGCAGCTAAGGTGGAGTAGACACATATCATACCTTGTATCATCTCTAGAGCACCATGATCGTATGCCTCACCTGCCTGGAGCTGAGCTTGCCCCAATCCACCTGCTCCCTGCGGTTGGGGTGGACCTCCTAGTGGTGGTGGTGGTAACATCTCAAATCGTCGCTCACTTCCAGCTGCACAACCATATCCTTTTCCACGTCCGACTGCTCCCTACGAACCTCCTTAGTCAAACCTCTACCTATGCCTGGGCGGTCCTTCGACCGTCTTCTGATCATCCATACGGAGGGTTGGATAGTCATGAGCCATGTGACCCTACCCGCCGCATGCGTAACACTGTACGCTTCTAGCATGACTGGCTCTGTCTCGTGTGCCCCGCATAACCGACCCTAAATCATGCGGTCGTCCACTAGTAGGTATGGTCCTCTTGGATATCTACGACATCTGTCTGCTTCCAGCTGCAGAAGACTCTGTTATGTGATGACTGGTGGTGGGTCTCACTTCTGGAAACTTCTCAGCAAAAAAACTATCCACTATAATGGCTCGCTCTAACACCCGCACCTACATCGAGATGCTGAGTGAGATCATCGAAGCCCTGATCTCACGCTAGAGTCTCTGCTCGAAGGTTTGAGACCTAAAAAATGGTCCCCACACCATATCTATGGAGTATCATGAGAGGTCAGTGAACCTTGTTGAGTACTGAGCCATAATCACACTGACTTATTTTAGATGAAGTAGATCCTTTATGCGTACTGCGCGAAGTGTCGCTGGAACAAAATCATCCCGAAACAGGCTCTTGAAGTCTACCCAAATAAGCGTTACCTCATTGTGATCCTGGAGCATCAAGCTACACTATCTTCCTGCTACTGCGTGTAGAAGGCTATCAGCAAGGATAACCATGAAATCGGTTGGTTTACCTACCAATAGGAAGACTCTCACTATAGCCTCCAACCAAACCTCAGCTACCTGTGGGTCCGTATCTCCCCTGAACTAGGGTGACCTCTTGTGATAGAACTCGTGCAACACGCTCAAGCGGCGTGCACCCTCTGCTGCTGGGGATGGTGGCATCGGTGGCCCAATGGGTAATGGTACCATTGGTGCCTCCGTTGGAAGAGGGCCCTGCACCGAGGCCTCGTCACTCGGTGGGCTATCAGTGCGTGAGACTCTCGTAACCCTAGATGGATATCTGTGTGGAGGCATCCTGAAAAGAAACAGGTTCTCCATGTTCAATAAGTTTTACCTGGTGAGCTGTCTCAAATTCTTCACAAAGAAAACTCTGGAAAACACACACAAAATCAGTGTTTTCGTGCACTGATTTGGAAATCAGAAGTTAGGTTCCTGGTGTATGGATATGTCGGTCGCCTCACCAACACCGGATTCCCTAAACTGATAACCACAATCACTAAACTTAACACTATTACCGTTAAAAGAAATATCAGAGTCCTATGTTCTACGGTAGAACCGACTCCTCTGATACCAATTTTTCACGACCCATCTCCAGGGGCCCATGCTGTGACTACCCCAAGCCTGCCTTCCATAGGCCAGGGGCTGGCGACTAGAACCGAAAGGCATATTCCCTAAAACTGGGAAGGAATTGTCTTTATAACTTGTAAACTCTCATAACCAAGCACATAAAAAGATACAAATACAATAAAAATTTATAACCAAAAAAAATCTGAAAGTAAAAGGGGCCAGAATACAACCCCAACAGTAAAGGTACAAGTACAACTGAAATACAATACAAATGAAGAAAGAGAAAGATAACTATTGGATCATCCTCTGAAGTTCCTACCTGAAGGGTAGGTATATATCTCCTCCTCAACACTCCACGTCCACCTGTCTCCTCTTTGTACCAACACACTGTATGGTCCACCTCCGGGCACCGTCTAGTCCTGGTACTCTCATCCTCAGTTAGCATTGTCTGTCATCTGCACCAAACACAAGGAAGTGCAGGTGTAGCCCGTGCAGGGGTGAGTATAACGATACTCAATAGGGACCCCGATACCCTCAAGGTCTCACAAAATCCCCCAAGGATAAACCACAATGCAAGTAAACCAGTGGAAACCCTACTTAGGTATATTCCCATACATATACCTATGTTATCAAGTATGCCTATCTCAATCATTAGGAAACACAAGGTCCAACTCAAAAGCCCAAAGCTCAACTATTCCACAAAGGAAGGAAAAACCACAAAGTCAAGTACCACACAGGTACGCCACACTGAAGAATACCACCAAGGTATTACCAAGAAGGAAAATTATGACATAGGTTCGAACTCAACTCATACCAGGTATAACTTAAGTACAATAGTAAAGATGAGTAGATGTAACTACTAAGTCATCTTACTCTGTAAAGAAGCTGACCCACATAGGATTGCTAGGAGGTGACCCACACAGGATAGCTAGGAGCTCACCCACACATTATCTCTAGGTGATGAACCCCACAGGATCGCTAGGAGCTGACCCACATAGGATCCCTAAGAGCTGACCCACACAGGATCACTAGGAGCTGACCCACACAGGATCGCTAGGAGCTGACCCACACAGGATCGCTAGGAGCTGACCTACACACGATCGCTAGGAGATGACCTACAAATGATCTCTAGGATCTGACCCACACATGATCTCTTGGAGATGACCCACACATGATTGCTAGGAGCTGACCCACATAGGATCGTTATCCATTCTTCTCGTCACAGCCAACTACACAGCCAACTACTGGGTTCCTGCACTAAGCCTGCTCGTCTTCGGGAGTATCCACTCCAAAAATCACTGGTCGATACTCTAAATACTACAAAGTCCCATGAATAAGTATCTCAATGTTTCTCCACATCATAGGGGTCTCAACATAACAGACAGTGCATCAATCAGACACCCGGTTTGTGAGTTATTAGCCTTTTAGTCCCGGGGGTCCGGTTGGATTCGTGATCGATCCAACCTGACCATACTTCAACTTTATCTAAAACTCTAGTGGGGCATACTCAAAGGGACCGTCTCACTCTAATATTTCCAGCACCGTTGATGGTTTGTCAAACGGACGTCTGGTGCCAAAGTTATGGCCCAAGTAAAGTAAAGGTTCGTATCAGGTCCGGGTCTGGTCCGACCCGGTCGGGCTGAACCGACTCGACCTGGCTTGGGTTGACCCAAAATGGGTCGAACCAGCCTGAACCACTAAGTCAGGCTAGGCCCATGGTGCGGCCCGGCCCTCAGGGCAGTCCGGTAGGCTGCATTTTCCGCGAGGGGCCGTGGGGGCCGTGGGGCGGCAGAGGCTGCGGGGGGTGCCACGAGGGTGAGGGGTGGCTCAACCCAGACCAGGGTGGCTCAGACGGGAGGGCGGAGGCCATGAGGGGGCTCAGCTGGGGGGTGCCATGAGGGCACGGTATGGCTCGGCTGAGAGGTTGGAGTCTGCAGGGCGGTGTGGCGAGGCCGCAGGTGGCGGCCCAACCACGGGCAGCGGCTCAGCCGCGAAGGGTGTCGGGTCGGCCGAGGGGTGGTGGCGGCTCATCCATGGGGTGGTAGCCCGACCACGGATGGAGGCTCAGCCACGGAGGGTGGCGGATTGCCCGTGGGGCGGCGGCTCGGCCACGGAGGGTGGCGGCTCAGCCACAGACAGCGCGGAGGCCACAAGCGGTGGTGCCACGGGGCGCGGAGGCTGCAGGGTGGCGGTGGCCACAGGGCGGCGCCGTTGTGCCGTTGCCTTCATCACAGTCAGCAGTGGTGCCGGCTGCCGTTCTCGCACCCCACCGTGGTTCATATCCATTCCTCTATCTCGATCATCAATTAACCACAAGGTTTGCAAAGAGGATGAGCCATGTTTGTTTGGCCCGCACTCTCTGCGTTAGACCAGTAGCAAGCGACTATAATTCCTTCTTGAATTACAAAGAATTATCAAGAATAGAAAGAGAGAATAATTTAAAATAATCACCCTACAATTTCCCACAAATAATCATACACAAATAAACCCCTACTTTGGATTGTTCGTTGACATTGGCGCAAGAAGGAAGTTGAAGAAGGTGAAGAGAGTTCCAATGATCATCGCTTCTGAAACCATGCTTCAATGTCAGGCTCGCTCGTCTTCCTCTTCCTTGATTTCTAAATAACTTTTTTCGATGGAATTCTTCTTTGGAGAAGTGAAACCATCCCAATATTTATCCTCTCCCTAAATACACCAAAATTCAAAGTATCCAAAATGATATGTTTCCCCAATTTAATTGTTGGCACGATTTCAAATTGGGTTAATTAATTACATAGGTTGGAATAATAAATTTAAGGGGGTGGAACCATTTAAGTGGGGGAAGTTTAAGAGTCTCCCTCACACTTATGAGGGAGTTCAAGGGGTTTTAAACTGTGGGTGGTACCCACCACTATAACCTCTCATGGGAGGTTAGGCTCGGTGGTCCCCACCTCCATAAACTCTCATGGGATGTTTTAGTTCAGGTGGTCTCCACCTGTGAAATATCCACATGGGTGATTTCAAAATAAAATAAAAATAAAATGTTACACCATTTTATTTTATTTTATTCCTTCACGAAAAACCCAAAATCTATCTTTCACTCTCGACCCACTACGGTCGAGGTGAAGGTCACCTTAAGTGAATATCAGCGCTGCGGGTTCAAAGGTGCCCTTAGATTTCAATTCCGATCACCAGTTCCAAATTTATAAAAACTCACTCATACGTTTACTGAACATAACCAAATAAAAGTTCAGAAATTCATTCTGAGCACACCGGGCCTCGGAATCACACGCCGTCAATTTTTGTGGACTCGTAAAATTCCCATTTAAAAAAATTACACTGAATTTCTGGGTCTTTACAGTTCTTATTGTGACTATAAAAATTGAAGTTTTTCTAGTGGTATTTTGTAATGAAGAAGGTTCCACATCAAGGTGTTTTCACGAGAGGTATGGAAGTATCCCAATAAGACTTCAATAGAGAATCAATTCATGCCTAATGATGAAATCCATGATAGTGATACTGGAGAAGGGAACTACATCTATATAAACTATATAAAGCTGATTCTTTCCACTGGTAGTAATCCAATAGAGGAATGTTATAGGGAGTGACCATTAAGAATCAATGATATTTCCCTAAACTTTATAAGGTAGTGATCTTAAGAAAAAGAGTGACCTAGCCTAAACCCTTGAAGTGTAGTGATCTCATAGTGTTTTTTGGGCACAAAACAATACCAATTCATGCTCCTTGAATGTAGCCCAGTGAGGGAGAACCAAGTAAATATTTATGTCCATATTTACTTTATGAATTCCCACCAAAACATACTAATAATACTAAAGTATTTCAGGTTAAAGAGAAATCCATGTGACCCTAAATGTTGAGAGGTCAAGATCTTATAGGTTAAGTGAGATAATTAAAAGAGAAATAGTTTTAATTTTCATTAATAGTGAATACCTTAATTATATTGGGAGTGATTTAAAATTTGAAATATTTTGATATGGTTTGAATGAGTTGTCCGAAAATCTTGGAGATGGTTGCTGAAGATCATACCGCTGGATGCATATGAGATTTTTTGATTTTTAAACATTGTTTTAAATACTTATAAAAGAGAGGTGGATGATATAAGAAATATAGATTTTACAAGGGTGAATATTGGAGGGTGGAATCAACAAGGATATTCCATTTATGAAAAGAGTTTGATTACTACTATGGTGCACATCATGGTTGCAAGATGAAACCAGAATCCTAGGATAACATTCGTAATTGGAATATTCCAAAAAGTGGAGTGGGGATTATTGGTCCAATTGAACTGTTTGACTTCTTAAACTTGTAATTTTATTTGATAATAAAATTAATGATTATTAGGTGGTGTAGGATTTTTCTAATTCGTGGTAATTTCTTTGGTGTTCTTCCATTTTAATTCGTTGTATCTTCAATCTCCAACCCAACATTCTAGTATCAAAGGATATTATCAGTTCTTTTCTTACTGATTAAATTTTGGGGTTTCAAATCCATATATTTTTACCCATATATATATTTTTAATGGAAAAATCAATTTTATATTATGGAAATAACGAGTAAAAAATATTTTGACTCATAAAGGGATAGAGAAAGCATTGAAGAAAAAATTGGAGAAGCCAGAGAAGACTGGACCTGATGATTGGCAAGATATGAATGATTTGTAAATGAACACAATTTAATTGTATTTAGAGGACAATACACAGTGAGAGGTTATGAATACTATAGTTCCAAAGGATATATAGATGAAGCTGGAAAGTAGGTATAAATCTAAATCTCTGAAAAATCATTTATATATGGAAAAACTGATTGTATCCCCTACAAATGTTAGAAAGTGGAGATTTGGGAAATAATTTGGATGAGTTCACCAAAAAATTGTTGGAATTGTCTTTGGTGGTGATCCAAACTGATTATAAAGGAAACATGGTTCCCGTTGAAATAGAAGAAGAAGACAAGGCTTTGCTTTTGTTAGGTTCTTTTATAGATTAATATGGTAATATCATAATTACAATGTTATTTAAAAAAGTCACTCTAAAATTGGATGATGTTATTTCATCATTGATAATGAATGAGACTCAAAAAAATACCAATGATGATGGATCATCAGGAAATAATGGAGTTTTTGCAATGACCGGTGGACGTAAATATCAAGGAAGGTTGACAGAATGAAGAAATGACTGAGGGACCAAGAGAGATAAAAGTTAACCAAGGCCGATATGTGTTTTTTTATGCTGGTAGTGTGGAAATAAAGGTCATATGAGAAGAAATTAATTTAAGTTTAGTGAGATAATTATGAAATAAAAAAATAAAGTAGAAATAGATGAAGAATTGATTGAGGTAAATACCATGACTAAATAGGAGAGGTATGCAAGTGATTTATTACTTATAACTATGGAAGATACATATGATTTAGAATGGATTTTGGATTCTGGTTTCTCTTATCATAAATGTTCAAAAAAAATATTTTTTTAGTTATGAGGAGTGTGATGGTGATATTGTGAAAATGGATAACAAGTCAGAAAGTAGAAATATTGACATTGGTATGGTGTGAGTTTGTATGTTTGTTGAATCTATTAACACACTTTCCAACATGTGGTATGTACCTAATTTTAACTTGATTTCATTGGGTATGTTGGATTCCAAAGGTTTTATGATTTCTGATGGTGGTTGGGTTCTCAAAGTGACAAGAGGAGTAATGACCATGATTAAAGGGAAGAAAATTGGGAATCTATACACGTTGATTCAAGAAGATTAAACTTCTATGAGGCCCCATAGTACCATTACAGGTTATATTCAAAAAAATATATATGAAAATGTTTATTTGAAATATAATGTGATATTTTCTTTAGTTTTTTTTGGAAAGGTGGAGCCACAATAATATGTTCATCAGATTTGAGAATTTGGGACACCCGTGATGGGTGTTAAGAGTCATTTCAATCTCAGGCATGACATTGAAGGTCAATATGGATGATGATATGGTGAAGTATTCATTTTTTAAATAATGGTGGAGATTATTGGGGGTGATTTAAAATTTGAAATATCTGTATATGGTTTGAATGAGTCATCTGAAAAGATAGGAGATGATTGTTGAAGATCGCACCATTGAATGTGTATGATATTTTTTGATTTTTAAAAATTATTTTAAATTCTTATAAAAGGGAGGTGATTGATACATGAGATAGATATTTTTCAAGGGTACATATTGGAGGGTGGTATCAACCTATATACACCATTTACGGAAAGAGTTTGATTAGTGTTGTGTTACATATCCTGGCTATAAGTAGAAATAAGAAGTTTGGGATCATGGCCTCAATTGGAAAAAATCACAGAGCAGAGCGAGGATTGTTCCAACAATTGAAGTGTGTGAATTTTGAAAATTTTAATTTTATTTGATTATAAAATTAATTATTATTTTGTGGATTATACTATTTCCGAGCCACAATAATTCTTTTGGTGTTCTTCCATTATATTTCACTACATCTGCAATCTCTAACCCAATAGATTCACCACTTATCTTAGGGTAATCTCATGATATGTACCTTATTTATTCCCAAAATACGTGCATGACAAGAACACTAACCATTCATGTTATTTTTACTAAGTTAAATAAAATGATATACAAGAGTGAAGTTTAATAAAAAAATAGATATAAAATAGAATAATAAAAGTAAAAATGCTCAATGTAATAAGAAATTAAAAGAGGAAACATACAATCCAGTCAATTTACCACTAACTGGTTTTCCTTTAAAGAGGCTTCAGATGAATGTGTTTTGGATTCTATATCTGAAGTTATACATGGGTGACATTCTTTTCTAGGAATGAGAACTGGATCTAAACCATACCACTACAACCAGATTGGCTCTCATATGAAGGGGAAAAATTGAGTCGATATTCTTCCATGGATGGATTGTGAGTAGTATATCAGGATGAATATCAATATTTATCTCCCGATCTATCTTGGGATTTATTTGGATATTAAAGGTGCGATGAACATGAGTGTGATAATGATAGAGGGTCTCACTGGATGATGATTTACTTCTAGGAAGTAATGATGTACCTGTACAAATTAAATGGTCATGGAGTGGAATAAAAACTCATTCAATGAGTATAGGTTGAATGGATGGGTTGTATGAGGCCACTAAATGAAACTGATCAATGAGTTAGATGAACATGGGAAAAAACATATAGGATCCATAGGAGGGGTGAAGAAGAATACCAATAGGAAGTCAAGGATTGTGTATGTGGCCCAACAAGGTGAATATCAAGCAGAATACCAATTTTATAAATTGAGAAAAATAATGATAATTACAATAATATAAATGGAATATTATTTAAAGAATAAATTTTAGGAGTAAATAATAATTCAAAATTATTCATGGAAACCTTGTTAATAATATTAAATGTTGTACTAAAATTTCTTGGCTTAAAAATTTCAGCAAAGGTTCATTGCCACTCATTTTTATGAATCACATCTCTAAATCTTTATATCATTTTAATAAGATTCATCATGATTTTACTTAATGAGCAAAGATTAAATTAAAGTCTCTTCAAACATCGTGATCATCATAGAAGTTGGCAGGGCAACTGCACATATACTTGCATACAAAATTATAATTTATCATTTTCTTTAACTTTATTGTCTATGATTGACTAATGGAGGGTTTCTATTATGTTTTTATAAAAAAATGGTTCTGATGGTTCCTTAAATATATATATAATTTTTTTTAATGGGTTGTTATCCTGACAACCACTACTACAAATATTCCCTTTAACAACGCACAAATAATATTTTAAAAGTGTTAAAAAATTGCTGTTAATTGCAGTGATGATAAAGGGGGAGGGGGTACCCTTTATCAGAGTTAAAAAAACACTAATAAAGGCCTAGACGCCTATAATTATATGTTAATATAACAACACAACCAGAAGTAAACACCTAAAATTTCAAATGCTATATACAACCTATAAATTCAAACAATGCTATAATTTCAAACAATTCTGTATACATTTAATTGAAATCATGAATAAAAAAATTTCCACCCATTTTATAAATATAAAAAACTTCTATTTACATTTTAAAAAAATATTTATTATAATTACATTTAAAATTATCCAACAAACATTCTAAAACATTAATATTTCATTTTTTAATTCCCATCATCCCCTATCAAAAATGTTTTCCCATGGTATCAGTTGTCAAAAAAATCATCTCAATCCGAGAAAAATATTCTGCCTATATAAGAAAAAAATTATGTTAGTAATAATATAAAGAAATAAATTAAACATTAATATGAAATAATACATTAATAAAATTTCAATATTTAATAAAAATGACACATTTGGAGTTATACCGGTCACACCGTGCATCCTATTAAGTTGGGATTGACACCTATACATCATAAATGAGTTATGGACCACTGTTCTAAAATAGCAAAACAATATGAATGCGTTTGTTTGGTTTTTATTATGTCATCTATTATTTTACTAAAATAAATGTCAATTTTAAATAATGACACATTTGGAGTTATACCAGTCACACCATGCATTATATTGAGGTGATAATGATTATTACCTATCAAAAATTATGGATGGATAATTTTCCTAAAGTATCAAAATAATCTTAGCATGTTTGCTCAGTTTTCAGTATGGTAGTTGTGTTTTTTAATAAAATGTCATTTCAAGATGGAAACATGCATTATAAGTCATACCAATCACATTGTGTGTCAGTTTGATGTGAGACAACTTCATACACATATAAAATTACTTATGAATAATTGTACTAAATTATAAATATAATTAGAGCACATTTTTTTGGATTTCAGTGAGTGACATGTTTTGAACTAAAATGACAATTTTAAACTGATAACAGATACTTTTAGTCATACTGGTCACACTGTAAATTATATTTAGGTGTGGTTGACTCCTATACATAATAAATGACTCATGGATATTTTTTTAAAGTATCAAAACAATCTAAATGCATTTTTCTCAATTTTCAGTATGTTACTTGTTGTTTTTACTTAAATTAACATCAATTTTAAATAAGAAGTGACACTTTGATTTATACCGGCCACATCATGCATACTTTGAGGTGTGGATGATTCATTCACATCAAAAATGACTCATAGATCATTTTACTAAAGTATCAAAACGATCCAAACATGTTTTCATAGTTTTTAGTATGTCACCTATTGTTTTTACTTAGATAAATGTCAATTTTAAATAAAAAGAGAGAATTTGAATTGTACCGGCCACACCATGTGTTGTATGGAGGTGAGTCTAATTACTACACATAAAAAATGAATAATAAATCATTTACCAAAAATAAAAAAAACAATATAAATAGGTTTCTTTAGTTTTCAGTATGTCACTTGTTGTTTTTACTTAAATTAATGTCAATTTTAAATATAAAGAGGCACTTTGAGTTATACCAACCACACCATGTGTCGTATTGAGGTGCAGATGATTCATATACATCAAAAATGACTAATTTATTATTTTAATAAAATATAAAAACAATCAGAATGTTTTTTCTTGGTTTTCAGTATGGAAATTTTGTTTTTTACTAAAATTTCTTTTCAAATCAGAAACATGCATTTTGAGTCATACCGGTCGCATTGTGCATCAGTTTGCTGTGATACTACATCATACAAATCAAAAATTACTTATAAATAATTGTCTAATATTATAAAGACAATCAGAGCGTGCTTTCCTAGTTTTTAGTGAGTGACACATTTTAAACTAAAATGTTAATTTTAAACTGACAAAGAACAATTTTTTGTCATGCTGGTCACAATGTGCATCATATTGAGGTTAGGTTGAATCATACAGATCAAAAATGACTCATGGATCACTTTCAAAAAATATAAAAACAATTTGAATGTGTTTTTTTCATTTTTCTGTATGTCACTTTTTGTTTTTATTTAAATTAATGTCAATTTTAAATAAAAAGAGATGATTTGATTTATACTAGACACAACGTGCATCGTATTGAGGTGAGTCTGATTCCTACACATAAAAAATTAATAATGTATCATTTTCCAAAAATATAAAATCAATTTTAATGAATTTTCTTAGTTTTCATCATGGAAGTTGTGTTTTTTTACTAAAATGACATTTCAAATTAGAAACACGCATTTTGAGTCATACTGGTCACATCGTGTGTCATTTTGATGTTACATTACCTAATACACATCAAATATTATTTATGAATCATTTTAATAAATTATCAAGACAATCAGAGTGTGTTTTCTTGGTTTTCTGTGAGTGACACATTTTGAACTAAAATGTCAATTTTAAACTAATAACGAACACTTTTAGTCATACCAGTCACAAAATGCATTGGATTGAGGTGAGGTTAACTCCTATATGTCAAAAATGATTCATAGATCATTTTAATAAAATATAAAAAAACTCTAAATTTTCTTAATTAGTTTTCAGTATGTCACTTGTTGTTTTTACATAAATTAATGTCAATTTTAAATAAAAAGAGACGCATTGAGTTATATCGGCCACACCATGCATCTTACTAACGTTCGACTAATTCCTTCACATCATAGATGACTCATGGATAATTTTTCTAAAATATAAATACAATATTAATGTGTTTGATCATTTTTTAGAATGGAAGTTGTAATTTTTTTTTACTAAAATGTCATTTCAAACTAGAAATGTGCATTTTGAGTCATACCAGTCACATCGTGTGTTGTTTTAACATGAGACTACTTCATACACATCAAAAATGTCTTAAGAATTTATGTCCTAAATTATCAAGATAATCAGAGTTCGTTTTCTTGGTTTTTAGTTAGTGACACATTTTGAACTAAAATGTCAATTTTAAACTAATAATGGAAACTTTTAGTCATACTGGTCACACCGTGCAACATATTGATATTAGTTTGACTTCTAAACATAAACAATGACTCATATATAGTTTTTCTAAAGTATTAAAATAATCTGACTGCATTTTCTTGGTTTTCAGTATGTCAATTGTTGTTTTTGCTTAAATTCATGTCAATTTTAAATAAAAAGAGACACTTTGAGTTATATGGGCCACACCAAGTGTCATATTGAGGTTTGTTTTATTTATACACATTAAAAATGAATAATAGATAGTTTTAATAAAATATAAAAACAATACAAATGTGTTTTCTCAATTTTCAGTATGGCATTTGTGTTTTTTACTAAAATGAGATTTCCAACTGGAAAGACACATTTTGAGTCATACTAGTCACATCATGCATCATTTTGATGAAATACTGCTTCATACATGTAAAAAATGAAATGTGAATCATTTTCCTAAATTATCAAGAAAATCATAGCACATTTTCTTGTTTTTGACTGAGTGACACATTTAGAACTAAAATGATAATTTTAAACTAATAACGAACACTTTTAGTCATACCACTTACACTGTACATCGGATTGAGGTGAGGTTGACTCCTACTCATCAAAAATGACTCATGGATCATTTTTATAAAATAAAAAAAAATTAAAATGTGTTTTTTTAGTTTTCAGTATGTCACTTGTTGTTTTTACGTAAATTAATGTCAATTTTAAACAAAAAGAGACACGTTGAGTTATATAGGCCGCACCATGCATCATATTGATTTGAATATGACTCCCATATATCAAAAATGTCTCATGTATCGTTTTCCTAAAGTATCAAAACAATATTAATTCTTTTGAGAAGTTTTGAGTATGTCACTTGTGGTTTTTACTTAAATTAATGGAAATTTTAAATAAAATGACACAATTCAAGTCATACCGGATACATAGTACATTACCATGCTTTCCATTTGCTTTATTTGTCCAAATAAAAACACTTTACTATCTACATTTATCACTTTACTTCAATTTACCTCTGCTTCCATTAAAGGAATACGATAAATGCTGATAATGTAGGGGCGATAAGGTTTTTGAGGGAGATTAAGTATGTGAAAGACATTGTCTACATGAGTAGTCAAAAATTTAATTTATATTATGATAATGTAGTAGAAAAAATATAATATTATGAGAAAAAATATAGTATATTAAAAAAAAACTTTGCCTTCTCATTGAATTCCAGGTTGCAGCCTTGAAGTCCTATCTCTCACAAACACGAGCATCTTTGAAAGAACCAACCCAACTCAAAGAAAGGAATCCACCTATATAAATAAACAATTATCTTATTAGTAATACTAAAAGGAATTAAATTAAACATAAATATTAAACAATACACTACTTCTATGGAAGTCACATCTTCATTCTATTTGTGTATATTCTTTTATTAGGTATGTTTCCTATTTGTTTCTGGGAACATCTATATCATCTTGTGAATACGAGTTTTTTTCTACAGTGTTAGTAGTTCTAGAAAATATAAATACAAAAAGGATTAATAATTTTTTAAATAAAATAATAATTATCTTCGAAAATACCTCTTCAGTGATGCTAGTTTGTTTATGGAATATGATCTCTCTCATAAATTTACTATCATAGTAACTGTAATATTTCCCATTGGTTTGTTTCGAACACTGCAGAAACATTAAGAAGAATAAGTAATTTGTTTTGATATGTGTTTGGATAGTGAAATATTTTTATATATATCCTGATACTTATCAAGTCTTATAACTTTTCTTCTTTCTTGTCCTTAGCCCTTGGACTCATTCCTTGTTTTTCATGATAATAATACACCACCTTATCATAATATAATCCTCATTAAATGATAATATAAATTATATAACTTTATGTTTAGTTATAAAATGTTGGATGTAGTTTATTAATTATTGAAAAATTATTTCATATGTGGGAGGTTTTTTGGGTATCTAAGCATTGAATCTAGGAAATAAATCTTTAGAGTATCAAAATTTACTGTAATGAGCATCCAATGCTGCCTAAAATGAAAAAAAGAATAATTAATGAAAGAAATGAAAATATATTTGTTATTATTAAATTTTAGAGTTTTACCCTTGAATCATTGGTATTGAATAGAGTCTATCATATGAATGTTTTATTTGAAATGATTTTATTGGACCTGCCACTATTTCATCCTTTTTGTTGCTATCTATTTCTTTTGGTTCTATAGAAAAGAAGTGAGGACTAACAAGTACGATTATTTTTCATGGGAAAATTCCTTCAATTTTTTTAATGTATACATCATCCAAAAATATAGAATGTATTTCTTCATAATTAACATAGTATATCATCTTTTGGAAAATAAAATCATGAGAACATACCTCATGTATACATTTACAACCAAGACGCCTTGCCAATAATAGTCAAGGATTTCACTTGCACTCTAAAAACCAATGAAGTATTAATCTTTATATATATATATATATATTTTCTTACTATGTGATTATGAAAATCTTTTAACTTTATATCTACATGTATCTTCAATGATATTAAATGTGGATATAGAACCGGGGGTGGTGCTTTGGGTAGATATTTTTGATTGGATGGTCAATCATTTAGATGGTTTTGGGGTTGTATTTCATTTCATTACCTTATATTTTTCCATCTGTAATAACATTCATCAGTTCAAAGATTTTTTCATTAATTGTTAAAATTTTCTCTTGAAAAGTAAATTGGAAATGAATACCTCCTTGTCGAAAAGATTTTTTATAAGATGTGACAGCCATGTGATGAATGTTCCAATAGTTTTTTATCGAACATATGAATATATTCCTCATGAATTGGAATAGGTAGCTCGGTTCTCGGCTCATGGGCTATGCTAATAGACACTCGTACATGCACTGTTAGAAGTGGTCTGCTGTGTAACATGTCATTTTGGATATTGAACACCGTAACTATCACTACAATGATATCGGTGGGTGTTGACATATATAAATCATAGTCATTATCACCCTATAGAATACCAATAAAGTAAAGGTATCAGTTTCTGTCTAATTCAAAATTCACAGAAACATTTATTGAAACACTGATTACCTTAGCTAAGATATCTCTTTGAGGGGAATGGATGACCTCATAGTTAGAGGGGGGTGTGGAAGGATCTCTACATGGTGGTTGTTCTTGAGTTACTTCTTCTTCTTATCTCTCCCCCATTAAATTTATCATCATCTATGTCTGACATTGGAATTTTTCTTCAATGGTAGATATTCTTTCTATCATACATTTTAATAATTCAATTTGATCATCTTATTTTTTTCTCAAAATATGTTCGGGGTGTCATCCCAAAACCCACACCTCTAACATGACTATAATATTCTGGCCACTTCAAGGCTACTGATAGTATTTTTTCATCTCATACAGGTGTTGTTTATTCCTATGACTATGTTGGATAGAAATATAGAAATATAAGTGCTCATTGTTATGTAATAACAGTTTTAAGAAAAAAAATATAATGTAATACTTACGTATGTTTACCACACTTTTTGTGTGTTTTCATCTATTAGTATCCCATATTTATTTACACATTCCTCCTTCCATAACACATGGTGTGGGATGGAAGTTTCTTTTGATTTGGAGTCACCAATCTTCATATAAACATAGGAATATAATTATGGTTTTCTTACATGTAACATAAAAGTATTATGGTGGATTTAAAATACATATCATTTTTTTTTCAAGTGAAACATACCCTATCCTTGATTTACGGTAGGGGTACACTGGTTTTTTTGCTCGTTCCTTATTTCTAGCACTCAGTTGCAGTATCATAAATAAAAAATTGTCAATAAAAGTGATGAATACACATATCGTCAAACAATGAATTACTAGCTACAATGTATATGAAATGACACATATTCATAACAACCAGTAAAAAAATCCCACTCTTCTTAGGTTATCAAGTGTGCATAGATAAATGGTGGGTGAGGGTTTATTTTCTCTTCAGTATCATTAAGATGTTGTCTTGTTAAAATTGGAAAAAATCCTATGTGAATCCTTCCATAAATCATTAATACATATTTATCATGGGATTTATCTACTATAAATGCATTATACAATGGATGACGAGGAGTAAGTCAATGTTTCATTATTTTACTTTTTAGTAAAATAAAGAAATGACATCATATTGTTACCATAATGTCTTCCCATATCAGTGTCTTAATTCTAGACACAACATGGTTCCATGGATCTACATCAATTGACACACATTTTCGATCGATGATTCCAATATAACTTTTGAACAAGAAATTATTGGGGTTAACATGATGGACCCACGCACTCCATCCAACATTGTATTTGATGTCTTTAGTTTTTTCCTTGATGCTTTTTTTCTAACACCATCAAACTACGATGCTCATATTTTTTCTGTATGCTAGTCATTCATTGCCTACCATTTCCCCAAAATCAACATCATCAATATGTTCCTTTGGAGTAGTAGAATCAGAATGTGTAAATAGTCATTATAACTCTACAATGGAAGTAACAGTAGGTTGAGAAACCTATTGTTCCTTGGGAAGGGGAGCACCATCACGTGCATATGGTCGTTCCTCTACACTATGAGCAACAGTAGGTTGAGAGGCCTATTATTCCTCGGTATTGGGAGAACCAACATATATGGAATTCATTTTCTATGTAAGTGTTTTAATATTTAATTTAGAGTACATAAATTCAGTATAAAATGGATAATAACACGAGGTAACACAATGTATATTACAAAAACAATTAACCTGATTATTGAAATCTATTTTTCTTTTTTAAAGGATAAAGGGATTTGACCCCTCTATCCACGATCCAAATCCCTTCATTGTGGTCTCCAATGGCATAAAAAATAATCTACATGATGACCATTGCTAAATAATTGCAATGTTCTAATGAAAGGGTCACCCTCAATTGATTTTTTTTGACCCTTTAGTGGTTTTAGTTGATAACAGAACAATTGAACACTTTCAGTTTGTGGTATATTGAACATAAAATAATTGTACTTATTTTGAAGCAATTATAAATGATTCATATTTGTACCCTTGATTATTGAAATCAACTTTCATGAATCCCAACTCATATATTTTGACAACACTTCTGTTATCAACCCACTTTCATTGAAAAATTGGCACTTGGAATGTTGTATAATCCAACTCCCATATTTTTTTTATGATTCCAAAGTATGAAATATTCATGTCAATTTTATTTTTTTCCTTAGTACTAGAAACATGCATCACTTCAACCATGAGTGTAACTCCATTATTTTGCATGTTACTATCTTTAGGATGCTCATTTTTATAGAATGTAAAACCATTAATTACATAACCATTGTAAGATAATGCATACACACTTGGTCTTCTGGATATCCATCAAAGTCATTCTAAAGTTGAATCTATATTTTAATCTGAATCCTTTAAAATATGGTCCTAAAACCATCCCATAAACAGTTTATTATGTTTATTTTATATCAATATTTCATCCCTTGATGGATTCAAATTCCTAAGAATTTATTTTTGGGTTTCAAAATATGGGGAAACGTTAAAATTATTATGAAAAATGTAAAGGTGGTCAAATCCTTGATCTATAATATTTATTTTCACAACATATATTCCAGAAATTACTTCACCCACAAGACAACCAATGTGATGATATTTCAGTAGACCAATGCTTTCCATACAGGATAGGAATTCGGTACAGAATTCAAAAAATTCATCAACAATATATTGCTCCACAATACAACCCTCAAGATAACTTCTATTTTCAAAATACATTTTCAAAATCATTATATAAAATTCAATGGGGTACATCCATCTATAATGTACAGGACCATATAGTTGAATCTCTCTCACCATGTGAACAATCAAATGAACCATCATATCAAATAATATTGGTGGGAAGAACATTTCCAATTCACATAATATGACGACAATTTCTCTTTCCATAGTTGGAAATTTCACCGGGATTATAAATTTGATGCATATATATTTGAATAAGAAATTGATCTTGGTTAATGTATGATGGTCATTGTTTGGAAAAATGAAATGTAAAGCTATAGGCATTATATCTTTCATCAAAACATGGTATTCATGTGATTTCATAACCCTTAACTTTAAATCAATCATTGATGTGATGTTCTTGATATTCGATGAATACCCCTCTAGAATATTTATGTAATTCATGATGTTACAAAACTAATATCTCTCATGCTTGAAAAGAGTGTAAGAAGTTGGAGAAAGAAAATTTTGTTTTTCACCCTTCACTGGAACCAACTCTTCTCATAGTCCTATGTCAACCATGTCTAAAATAGCCTTAATTCTATCCTTTATTTTGTAGGGTGTATTTAGAAACACATCGATGAAACTATCACATACATTTTTTTCAACATGTATAACATCATGAAAATTTATGATGTACAGACAATTCCAGTATGGTTATTCAAAAAAAAAACTAATATTGTCCTATAACTAGTTTTTGTAAGTTTTTTTTAAAATAGTTTACCAAAAGTATTTTCTAAATATTTTACATTCTCAAACTATTGATATCAATGTGAAATCTACATTTTTGTAAGCATAATACAATGTAACACCTAAATCCCACTATAATTTCAAATCCTAAATCAATGGAGCCAAATAAACATCAATATTATTACCCAATTGTATTGGTCCTAATATAAACATAGGTAACATGATGTATTTTCATTTCACACATAACCACATTGGAATGTTATAATTTACCATCATAACTATCCATGTATTGCGAGTGTTTCTTTGTAAACCAAAAGGATTCACTACATCTATAAATAATGAAAGATGGGGGTTTCTCGGCTCGTTTCCAAATTTAGGATACTCATGATCAGTTCTCTTCTAGTAAGGAGTGTCTATTGGGTGATATAGTTTCCTATATTTAATTATTGTGTCTTATTACCATGTCAATTTCCTTGCAGTCTCCTCACTTCCATATAGCTGCCTAAACCTTAGAATGATTGGAAATTACCATACAACTTTCATAGGACCAGATTCATTTTTTTCTTATATTGATAAGAACCACACTTTGGGAATTCTCTAAGTGATTTTTGGTCCTTGAAAAATAGGATATAGTCATTTGGGTAGGCATGTATTCTTTCATAGATCATACCCATTGAACGTAGCATTTGATTGGCGTTGTATGTTCGGATCGAGAGCTCATTATCTTCTGGGAGCTTGTCATTTAAGAGATAAAGTAATTTCATAAAACTGGTGTCACTCCATCCATTTCATAATTTTATATTATATAGCTTCAGTATGTCTAAAAATACTGTATATTTAGTGCAACCACCATACAATGACAATATTGCACAACTCTTTAACTTCTCAAATAGTTTTGGGCAATCACAATGTTCATCTACAACCGTCGTTATCATTTCCTCAATATGATATTCATCAAAATTCACATATATAATAACATACTTGATATGATATTATTCATTTTCCACCCTTGTAATCATATCAGATGATCTATAAAATGTAGTGTTATCCCAGCCACTAGCTATATTCACCTTTTCCCTATGTTTATTCCTGCATTTATAACTTTAATCTATTCCATGACAGTTCAAGTGTTCCTCCAACTCATCTGAACTAATTTTTATTTAATAACAATAGTGTAAACATGGAAAAAGTATTTAAGAAGGTTCATATTCATGATATTTCGTAAACTTTATGAAATCTTTCACGCCATATTCATACTCTTTTATCAGATGATTGGAATCTATCCATTCTTTATTCATATCCATCATATTTCATTTGGTAATATTAATATTTAACAAAATAAATACAAAAAACATTGAGATAAAAATTAATAAAGGATAAAAAAGTTATATAATTTAAGTATCCTTTAATATTTATCCTCAATATCCACTTTCCAGAACCACGGTCCTTCATTTGGGATCTTATAGATAAATCAATCTTCAGCTCTTCCAGTATTTCCTTCATTGGTCCAACTAAGAGAAATTCATCCACATAAAGAATTAAAATAAAAAAACTCCCATCATAATACACCTTCATATAGTAGAAATTATTTACATTACATTGCATGAACATTAATTCTATCATGAAAGCATTGAAATCCTAGTTACTCTATCTTGGTGCAGACTTAAGCCCCAAAAACTCCAATTGAGATTGGAACGAAAACTTCTATTCCATTTAGCATAAAACCTTCCTATTGATCTATGTAGATCTATAACTCTAAATCTCCATTAAGGAATATAATCATGACATCCATTTGTTCTTGAAATACATTTACCTTTTCCATGGTGTTATTATCAATCTACTTGCCTTCCCAATATAACGTAATGATTTTCTTAATTCTATAAAAATCTAAAATTAAAAGATTATGGAAAAACTACATCTTAGACGTCCTTTGAAAACTATTTATAAAATCACAGTTGAAATCCTATTAAAAAAACCAACCTATTACACAAATTCCTCTTTAAAATAACACACCCTTTTTAAAATAAACCAATCAGTTCCAAACACTCTTTCACAAAACCCCAATTAATTTTTTAAATAATTCAAGGAAACTTCATGACCTAACAATCTTAATCGTTTAAAATGAGAGAAAAACCTCTATATTTTACAAATTTTCATTTAAAACTTCACACACACCTTGTTAAAATGAAACCAACATTACATAAACTTTTGAAATATTCACACCGATTTATGAAATCCAATTAGGTGAGTTGATAAACAATTGGAATGAAACCTAAGTCCATGCTAAGTTTTTAAATCATTTTAATGCGATTTAAAACCAAAAAAGGGTAAATTGAACACATATAATTTTTTAAAAAACATTTAAAAATAGATTAATAATTTTAAAAGAGCCACTTATACATTTTCACAAAGTCATAAATTCCACGGGATGAACTTTATAAAGGATACATGAATAAAAATAACAAAAATTTAATAAAATATAAACCTATAAAAATATTATCATGTCTCTCAAGAATTAATTTTATGAATCCTATAGTATACTACCATAATACTAATTGGTAGTGAATAAGTGATAGATAAATACATAAGTGTCACTTAGCCATGATACTTTTGAACATAATGCAACATCTCTTCAATGTGGGCAACCATATTCCACTTTATTCTTGAATCATGCTCTAACTAAGCTTGATCCTTCCAATATTGTAAATTAGAAAAAATGTTCCCCTTATTAAGGGTATACATTAGTTCAATGTTAAAGGACTATAGTTACTCAAACATTCTCCTCTATCAGTGGTTCATTTCACTTTGTGATTAAATATATTTCAAACAACCTTTTTTAGTGCATTCCAAAAATATCTCACACTAAAGATAATACCAATAACACCACTACTATTTCCAAATATAGGAAAGGATTTAGAAAGTTTATCTTATGGGTCCTTAAATTTCTAGACCCATAAGAAACCAAACAACCATCATGGAGTGGAACTGTTCTAATAATGACTCCTGATACATTAAAATACAAGGCATACTCATTTCCTTGGTCATTTATGGTTAATATTAGTGGTTTCATCTATCTCCCATTAAAATATTAGAAGGATATCTCATGAAAATCTAATAAAAGGAACTATACCACATTCTTGGTTAAGTCATTCTTAGAACTTCCAATCAAGAATAATTTTGGTCTAACCTCTGATAATAATTGGAAATTTCTAAAAATATTTGGATCTCAAAAATATTTTTTAGCCTCTCTAAACTAACTAACAATCAAACTTATTAGGTTCTAAAAATAATATTTCCACTAATATAATTTTCTCCATAAAGTGTAAATTATCAATCCAAAACATACACTTTGAGATCAAGGAATATAGTTGATGATCCCTAATTCTTCTCAAAATGATCTCCAGACATCAAGCATGTTCATCCCTCGATCATAGAGAACACTTTAGAACCTATAAGTTGATTAAATAGTCCATCAATACGTATAAGTGGATATAAGTTCATTTCTACCCTTTATCATAGCCTCTAATAGTCCATACATATTCTCAATGATCCATTTTAATTCTTATGGAATAAAGTAAGGCACCACAAGGGGACATAATCATTCATATAAAACCCTTCGCTTTGAAGTCCTTTAATTGAGTCTTATTCTCTTATAGCTCTACATGGTTCCATATTATATGGTGGAAAAAATATATGATCCACACCTGGTAAGAACACAATCTTAAACTAAACCTATCCCTTGAGTGGTAAACTAGATAATTCCTTGGGAAATACATCTAGGAACTTGTAAATTATAGTAGGACATATTGACTGATGTTTCTCTCTATCATCCAAAAACACTCTAGAAAAATGGGTTATAATTATACCTAGCTACGGAAATACAGGTCCTACATCACTAGTTTTCATATCCAACTCTCCAATACAAACCTAATCATCACCTTAAAAAAATATAATTCCACACATTGATGGAAACAATTGATATAGTATATACATCACTACATGGGGGGGGGTTTAATTGTAGTCACAAACTAGACTCACAGTTTTCATGTCACTCAAATTTATTATTTACCAGTTATTATAATTTTGGATTAATAAAAGTATATCAATATACAATTTACTTATTTATTTCATTTTAAATGGAAAGAAAAATCAATCAAATGAGATTAATTATCTGATATAAGTAATAAAATTGTGGAAATAATGATGCAATGTAATTTTTTAAGAATTCAACAATGAGAATCCTCAAGATCCTAAAAAGATATTTATTACCAATCTAATTTCAATCAAATGAACAAGTTTCTTTTACTCAATTTATTTGGAGGATATGTACACCTAAAAAATCCTTAACTATATAAATATTGAAAGGTATAAAGTTATAATCCCAATTATTCATTGATTATTATCTCATTGGTGGAAATATGTATCTAATTCCCCAAGACCCACTTTAATATGATTATCAATGAAAAATCTATACTAAATTCATCAAACATGATGATTTGGACAATACATATTCTAAAACTAGAATCTCATCAATATCCTTTAGAAATAGAAAAGTTACAAACATGGAATTGATTGTGGAAAATTGTACAATGAGAAAGTAAAAAAAACAAATACTAATAGAATTACAAGAATACTCACATTGGTATCACCTAAGAAGATGGGTTCTCTATGGAGGTGGGTTCACATAAGAGGAGGACTTCATAGTAGAGGTGGGGTTTAGTGGTAGAGGTGGGGTATGCAGAGGAGGTGGGTTCATGAAAAAGGAAGGTTTTAGGGTGGAGGTGGGGTTTGGCATGCGACAGAGGTGATGTTCGTGGTAGAGGTGAGGTTCATAGTAGATGGGTTCGACGGTGGAGGTGAGGTTCACGATGGAGGAGGGCTTCATGGCGGTAGTGGAGGGATTCACAGAGGAGGATGTATTCGTAGCAACTGAGGAGGAGGAGGAGTTATTGAAAGAGGATAAGGAGGAGGAGTTGGCAGTTGAGGAGGAGTCGGCGGCAAAGTTTAGTTTCTGTGAGAGCTTGAGGCATGTGAGAGAACGAGGAGACTGTTAGGGTTTATTTATCAAATCAGGTAAACCTTTTATCAATGCTAGCTAAAAATCACTAATAAAGGTATGTTTTATTAGCGCTAAAATAGAAAGCACTAATAAAACATACCCTTATTAGTGCTTTCTTAGCGCTGATAAAGATAGGACTTTATGAGTGCTAAAAAAGTGTTGATAAAAGGTATCTTTATCAGTGGTAAAATTTTATTATGGATAAAGGCCTATCTTTATTAGTTCTAAAAAGCTCTCATAAAACTATAATGATAAAAAATTATTTATATTTTTATATATATTTATAAAATTATATGTGTAATAAATAAATATATATTTTTTTATAATAGTAACTAGAAATAAATATATATTTATTTATACAAATATAATAAATATATTTTTATTTATACATATATAATAAATATATATTTATTTATAATTATAAATTTATAATAAAAATATTTATTATATTTATAATTATATATATTTATTATATTTTATAATTATTTAAATATATCTATATTTATTTAAAATTATAATATTTAATATTTTCATATATTTATTTTAATTTTATAATTATTTAATAAATAAAAATTTATATATATTCATTTATAGTTATAATAAATATATATTTATTTATAGTTATATTAAATATATATTTATTTATAGTTATAATCATATGTATATATATATTTTAATAATTATAAAATTATAACAAATATATTAATTACATTTATAATTTTATCAAGATATATAATCAATATATTTATTATAATTTAATAATTTTTTAAATATATCTCTATTATTTAGGATTCTAATTATAAATATTTGTATTTATTTATAATTATTTGTATATATTTATAAATATATTTATTTAATTATATATAATTATTTAATTAATATATTTATTATAATTATTTAATTATTTAAATATAATTATTTATTTATTTAAATAATTATGAAATAATTATGATATATACATATATTTATTATAAATATATATTTATTACATATATATTTTAATTATAAACATATATATATATATATAAATACTTATGAAATTAAAATAAATATATTAATTATATATAATCATAAATATAAATAAATAAATAAATATATTTAAATAATTATGAAATTAAAATAAATATATTAAATATATATATTTTATAATTTCATAATTATTTAAATAAAAAATAAAACCACTTTACGACATGCATAATGTTGATCTGAACCTTCTTTTCTTCTTCCTCATTTGTTAAATTCTTCATTTTCCTATGACACTAATTATCCCGATGCCCCTCCTTTCCACACTTGAATCATCTTATGACCCCCTTAGGTAGTTTTTGGGATTCTTCTTCCCAAACTTTTGAAAATTGAAATATTGGATTTTCTTTCCTCTATGGTATTTTTCTATTGATTTTCCTAAAAGAAAATCTATTTTACATTTATTTTCTGTAGTCCCATGAGTCCACTAAGAGTCACCAATATATATCTAAACTTAAAGAGAAAAATGTATAATATCTTAATAACTATCAAAGTCTCAAATCACCAATTAATTTCATATAATCAGCTTTATCACACTAAATAAATGGTCCACTTTACTTTTGGTACTGATAAGAAATTTGTTGGCGTACTGTGCAAGCTTTGTGAATTTTTCCTCATATGACCTGACAGACTCTTCTTCCTTTTTCTTCAGATATAGAATCCACATATCCATTTTAAGACAACGAGTTAGGTGAAAATATTTATTGAAAAATATTTTCTTTAATTATTACCATTCCATGGAATCAATATCCTCTTGGGAATTTTTGTACTTGATCAATCTCCACCACCGACCATATTCCCCCTTAATGCGATAGACGACAAACACAACTTTCTCTTACCCCATGCATTAGAGGAAAGATAATATCTTCTCAATGGAGTTAATCCATTATTAAGAGATGAGGGGATCATAAGATCCACTAAATTTATGGGTCATTTTCTAATAAAAGTCTCAACTACAACTTGATCCTTCTTAGTAGGAGTGGGGTGTTTTGTATGATTCATGCTATTATTAATAACTTGGGTGAGTTGATCCAGTACTACCATAAATTTCTCATCTACCACACCCTTGAGATTAGGAATATTATGGCATAAATAATCACATTCTCTATCATGTAGTTTGTTGGAATGATTTCTTATATTTCTTGTTATTGACTTGAAGAAAAACAAGATGAGAATACATTAACTAATAAACATACAAAAGGAAATCTTATAAACATGGGAGGAGTAACTTATAAATGATAAATAAATGCTAGGTTATCAACAATAATTTCCTTATTAGGTTTTATAACCCAATAATTTGTTTAATCCCTTCATAATGGCTTATAATTAGTTTATGAATTTCTAAATAATATCCATCAATAGTGTTAAGCCATGTGTGCAACAAGGACCCTTTTCATGCACTAGGTGATGATTGATTTCATCTCAATGCACTCTTTTCAGGGTTATTACCCCTAGGTTATTCTATACTATATCCACATCCACTGATAGTATATAGATATGGATTTATTTTCTTGAAAACCACTCACTCTATAATTGACCAAGATTCCAAGATATTTTATAGTACTTAGTCTTATTCTTAGAATTAACCCTATACTTGTCCCTAGGGCTCTCACTAAAGTTTTATCATCCTGGTTCCAAAGGTTAACTAAACCTTTTCTAAGACACCAAATATGGATACCCAATCCTTTTATACATATTATCACATGATTCATAGATATAAATATCCATTAATACAACAAAAGACTATAAATTCCCTGTGTATTTTAAAAATTAGGTTTATATTACATCAAAAGAAAAATTAAACATGGAATATTTATTTTAATAACCATATTGATCCCTCTAAGTCAATTTTATATTATAAAACTACATGGTATAACCTATGGAATACATAAAGAAATTAATGAGCTAAAAATCCCATTAAAGGAATAAACATGATATGGAGTCAAAACATGTGAGTCAAAGGTATAACATGACATCATAAAAGAGAAGGCATGTGAGAAATCAAGGGTAAGTATAAAGTAAATATAATGGTATCATAATATAATGTAAATATATCAATTGTGGAAACAATATATAACATTACATAAACATGAGTCAATGATAACTATATAGGCAATATAACATGGTGGGAAAAGTCCCATAATGGATTTTTTTTACTCCCTAATCCCATACATACCACCTCATTAAACTAATTCTTTGAAATAGAGAACTGAGAACACCCATCATAACATGTTCTAAATCTATGTGTTCCACATAAAGGAATCAATCATAAGGTATAACAAAATAATTACCCATGGAAAGAAAATGAGTTGCGTAATATTTCTTCATATCATAATCAAAGGAAATTTAATAATGAAGGAATTTGAGAAATGATCATAAGGAATGTATTACCCCATAAAGGGAAGGTATAATAATATAGGTATATATGTGGTAGAAATATATACATAATTTAGAATCATTACATAACATTAAGAGAGAGATAAAGTGAATTAGATAGAGAAAGTTCATAACCCGACAAAAAGGGTGGTTTAGAGAGATCCATTACCTCAAGAATTATTTTCCCAGGAATAATTTATCTTAATAGATAAAAACTTATATTAATTTATTTAATTTATTAATAAAATTTTTCATGTTTATTATTAATTTTATATTAATTGTATCTATGTCATGTTCAATTACTTAACCAATTAATTCCATGTCAAACGTTTTAACAATAAATAGATAGTATGTTTAAAATCACTTTGGTAAGTTGACTAATAATAAATAGATTATTAATTAATCATATTAATAATGTTAGCCATGAAATAATTATAATTTTTATATAAATTATACCTTTTAAACCAACTATGAAATATGATTATCAAAAATGAACTATGTTAAAATCATAGAGATGGTAGGTCATACGTATATATGAGAAATGTTTGTATTTTTTGAAGATCATGATTCAAGGAAGGTATGTTTTATTATATATTTATATTATTATAATTATATCATAAAAATAATATTATTTCTTTAAATACACTTACACATACCACCCATGTGATGTGGTAGTAAAAACAAATCACTTTGTTTCGCTAGGTGATAGTCCACCATACACACGAACGCCATTATCATTTATTCGATGGATGATAAGGTAAGAAAGTATATGATATATTAATTTTACATAATGATTAATATTTCATTAATATCATATTTAAATATTATGTTACTCCTTATTACTTTGTAAGTGAAAAATAAATCACATCACTTCGTGAAGTGTCATTTCGTTGTACACACGAGTGACAATATCATATTCTCTATGGAATGAAATGTAAAGAGGTATAAATGATATTATAATTATATAAATATAATTATATAATAAATATAATATATAAACATTATATAAATAATTATATCCATCACCAAGAAGAAGTTATGGAAAATGATTGCGTTGGTTCGCGAGGCAGTAGTCCTCCATACACACGATCAATAGTTTCGTTTCCCATTTGAGGGAGGATGAGATGGTTTTTGGTTATTTACTTAACATAAAAAAATATCTGTATATGGAATACAATGAGGTTATTATATTATCATGTTTAATAATATTTTAACTAGGTGGGAGAATAAATAAAATAGAATTCTTGTTTAAGGATGCCACCTCATCTTCAGAAAACTTCTTTTGGTTTAAACCAAAATGCCTTCCTAGGTTGGATTTATGTCAAAAAAAGTGATTCTAGAATGATAATATAAAATTAATGAAGTTATTTTGGATATAATTGTCTAAACTAATGGGTTTTGTAAGTGTGTAAAAGAGAGAATATTAGGTGTCCTTTTATTAGTGGGGCGAGTGGCACACTTGTAATTTCTAAAAAGAAAACGATGTACCCACATTTTTCACATGCCTTAAGGATAAAAAATAAACTATTATAAATAATTAGATATGATAAGTTTTAAATATATCCATAAAATATATTTTAGACAAATTTTTAGGTCATTTTAATCTTTATATTTTTAGTTTAACCCATGATAAACCCATTTTTATATTAACCGTGGTAATTATTTTTTATAGTTTTCACTATTCTTTATTGAAAAAAATCAAATTAAAATTATTTAACTATAAAAAAAATTATGATTCTAAACATTGAATAAAATTTACCTAATTAAATTCAAAAAATTTAAAAAAATTTATTTGAAATTAAACCCACAAATGTGATGAAAAAGAGGGTTTTCAAGAAGTATATTTTTCAAGAAAATGATGATTTTATATTAACTATATGACTAATAATATTCATATTGTGAATAAAAATTAATATTTAATGATATATAATCTATAAATTTTATTTATATAAATATTCATTATGGTTTTTTTAATTAATTAAAAATGAGAAACATTATGCACTTTAAAACAGTTTTCAGAAAAACTCGTTTTTAAACCCAAAAACAATCTTATAATAAAATAAAATATGAAATTGATTAAAAATTCATTAAGTGAATTAAATATTACCAAATAATACTTAATTTAATTAAAATTATATTCAAAAAATAATTACTTAATTTATTAATAATAAATGATAGTTTTACAAAAATCGGTATTTTTTACTATTTAGTGAAAAATAAATATTTCCCAAAAAATACAAAAATTTCACCATTTTTAAATTTTGATTTGATGATTTAAAAAATTACATTTATTTTTTCAAATAAATTTTCTAAAATTTCCAAAAAATAATTGTAATAATTTTCCCTAAAAATAAATTAAAAAATCATTTTTGAAGAAAACATATTTTTGAAGAATAAAATTACTTTACGAAAAAATTATTGACTATTTGCCAATAATTTATATTGGGTATGACACACACACACACACACACAAATATATATATATCATAATTTAGTTATACTATTCATATATTCTAATTTAGTGGATTGGTTATAATAATTATATATATTTCACAGGTCATTTAAGCTCGGTGTTGTGCGTAAAATATGCTATCAAAGGGATAGAATTTATTTAAAAAGAAATATATCAGAAAGTGTCAATGTGTTACTCATAGCGAAAATGAGATAGGGTATTATAAAGGGTCGCACCAAATAATGATCACCTATGAGTGAGTAATGACGTGCCTATAAGTGCAACTGCTAAGGTGATGCATAAAAACTCATTCAACAAGTTGAGGCCACATGGATGATCTTGTTGAGGCCACTGAATTAAAATATTCAATGAATCATATGAGCATGGTAAAAAACATATAGGATCCACAATAGGGGTGATGGAGTATCCCAATATGAATTCCAGGACTAGGTAAGCGACCCAATGAGGTGAGTATCTAACATAATATGAGTCTTATAAGTTGAGAAAAAGAAACAATTATATATGTGAATTATAGAAATACAAACATCCATTTAATCAAAGTAGAAATTTTATGAGTAAATCATAATTAAAAAATTTCCAATATTTAAATATAACATTGAATTTGGTGATTCTATTTCACCTAATGTTATTAAATTGGAACCATTTTCAAAATATTTAGATAGTGATTTAGATTAGACAATGTCATTTCTTTAGTTAAACTATCAGCTAGATTATTGTTTGTTTTTATCTTATTATCTCACAGTATTCCAAATTTAATAACTTTTTTAATAATGTATTGTTTAATATATATATATGTTTGGATCTACCATGTAGAACTATATTTCTAGGAAAAGTTAATGTACATTGGATATCATTATGAACAATAATTAAAAAATTTCATAAAGATAGTTTTGAAAGTAACACTTTTTCCAAATGGATTCTTGAAGTGCTATAGTGAATGTAGTATATTCAGCCTCAGTGGTAGAGTGGGCCACTACGGACTACATATCACTTTTCTAGGAAATATATCCTCTATATGCAGTAAAATCATAACATGTAATGTAATTTTAGGTTTCAATATCTCCTACATAGTCAGAATCCAAAAACCCAGTCCTCAGTTCATCAGAATTAATATTTCTACAACATCAAAGAGACAACCCTAATGTAAATTAGATACGACTAAGAATACACTTAAGTTAATTCCAAAGTGGATTACCTGAACCATCAACGAACCTACTTAAGGAAACAATAAAAAAAGAAACATCCAGTATTATGTAGACCATAACATACATAATGATATCAATAAAATAAGTATAAAAAAATTTAGTCATACAATCAATATTAACGTTTATGGTAGGTGACTGTGATAAATAAGATTTAAAGTGTTTCGAAAAGGGTATAATAAATAGTTTGAGAGAATCAAATAAGAATCTATATAATATTTTTAAAACATAATCATGCCTAGATAGATAGATAATTTTATTATTTATATCTCTAACTATCTCTATTCCCAAAATATTTTTATAACTACCAAAATCTTTAATTTAAAAATTATTCTTCAATTGTGATTTTATGGTAGAGATAAGTTTATTTTATTTAGAAATAATCATGATCTCATCAATATATATAATTAGATAATCCATAGAAATTTTAACATATGTTAATAAACACATGCATCATATTTACTCCTAATAAATGATTATATAACATTAATGAATCAAATTTATTATACTATTCATGTGTATCTTTCTTCAAAATATATAGTGATTTATTTAACAATATATCCTTGTTGGGATTTAATTTATTCCTGAAACCCTAAAAAGTATTCATATATAATTTCTCATCGATATCACCCTAAATAAAGGTAGTTATAACATCAACCATATCAATATAAAGTTCATGAAAAGAAAAAAAAAGAAAATAGTAAATGAATAAATGGATGCTTCACAACATGAGGGAAAATTTTAGAATAATAAATTCCCTCATAGTTAAGGAATATATTAGATACTAATATAGCCTTATACTTTATTTTTTTATCTCTTGTGTTATCTTAATTCATTTTAAAACTCCAATTATAACCTATCAATTTAGTATTTTTTGGTTTGTGAAAAATGGATTTGGTATAGTTTTTTTCCCAATGAGTTGATTTCATCATTCATAGAAGTTTCCAATGTTTAGAATCATAGTCATTGATGACTTGTTAATAAATTTTGGCATATAAAGTAATTATATCATAGGAAATGTTAAAAGTAAAAGATACCATAATGATATGGTAGTCAAGGGAAGAATTAGAGAGATCACCATCAATCTCGAAATCTACATTGGAATGAGGCTGGGAGTCAGAATAAGAATGATGTGAATAGAGATCAATAAGAGCTTCTAAATAAGTTGGTTGTCCACCCTCAACAACCTAATTTTGATTTTAATTAACATTATATTTAGTGTAAGACCTGGACATAAGAGGAAATAACTCATGAAATATTACATCATGGTTAATTAAAAACTTTTGATACCCTAGTTTATCATACCAAATATTTTATCCCTTGTTGCCTTCAGGATAGTTAATGGATATGAAATTAACTTCTCTAGGTTACAACTTATTCTTTTTTATGTGAGAATATGATGTACACCCAAATAGATGAAAATGATTATAAAAATGAGGTCAATTACCCCATATTTGTTCTGATTTTTTAATATGATTAGTGTTCGGAGGAAATTTATTAATGAGATAAACTATAGTGGTTTTAGCTTTAACCCAGCAATATTTGGGGAGGCCTGAACATCCAAACATACTATAGATTCACTATAAAATAGTGTGATTCATTCGCTTGACCAGAACATTCTATTGATAAGTAAGCATACAATTATTATTCATATTAATCCCTTGATACTCCCAAAAATCAATGAAACTAGTTGATAAGTATTCTAGACCACTATCAATTCTCATTATTTTAGTTATTCTTCCAATTTGGTTTTTAATAGAGGAGTTTTAAGATTTGAATGTATTAAACATATCATATTTATTTTTGAGGATATTTATCCAATTTTTTTGAGAAAAATAATCTATATAAGTAATAAAATATGATTCTGCACCATGGGATGCAGTCCTGATAGGACCCCATGATTTAGAATGAATATATTTCAATGGTTAATTATCTTTAAAATAAGATCTATTAAAAATCACTCTCTTGGATTTACCCTATATTAAATCTTTATAGAAATAAATATTATTAGGTCTTATATTATTTAGAAATCCTTATTTACTTAACTCCTCAAGACCCTTAGAATTTACTTGCCCTAAACTCCTATTATGGAACATTGTATTGTCATTGTTAGTGACACATGTATTTCCCAACTACCTAAAATGGGTTTTCTCAACTAACACATAAATAAAATTATCTATAGAACCTTTAATGATAATATAAGAGCCATTATAAATTTTAATACAAAAAAAAACCATATTTAAAGGTGAAACCTTTCTGATCTAGAACCCTTAAGTAGATAGTATTTCTATGAAAGTTGGGGACCCACTTAGAATCAAGTAAGGTGAAAATGGAATGGACACTAACCTCTAAAAAAATAGAGCCTCTAACCTGATCTTCCATCTCCTATTATTGTCTAATATTACTTTTACCACTACCCTCTCAATTAATTCTATAAAGGATTCCCTATTTAGACACATGTAGAAGGAACACCATGAGTTACAAACCACTGATCTGATTGATAATTATTAGAAAAATTTAGTACCTAAACACTATCATATCATACATCAAAAAATAGGGAGTGAACATTAGGTCCATCATGTTTTTGTTTTTGTTTAGGATTGTGACATTATGGACTTATGTGATAAGACTAACCACATTTATAATAAGTATCCTACTTTGTATGGAATTAGACCTACTACACAAAGATGGGTTTTGGTCCTGATTATTTACATTAACTTTATTATTATCTTTATTTCTACCATTAGTATGCAACATACCTCTAGTGTGAAAAATTTCTACCTCAAAAATAACCTTGAGTTTATTATGAAGTTCTTTAGAAAGTGAGGACAATTTAAACTCTTCAAAAGTTATGAATTCTCGACCATACATCATAGTATCAATAAATGTGTTATATAAATTATCTATATAATTAAGAAGAATGAAAAATTGAACTTAATAAAGAAATATGAAAACAATGTTGGATGTGTAAAGAATTATTTTATTAAATTCATAAAGGTTTCTTTAGTAGTAGTTCTAGAATTAATTTTGAAGGAAAAAATTCTATGATTTTTAAAAATGGTCGAAAAAGGATTCAGTTATTCGAAATTTATCTAGTTTTAACTAGATACTCAAAATGGAAGATACATATTCAACTTCTCTTAAAAATTTATGACCAAAAAATAATAAGAGAGAATAATAGGTCTTTACTAAAACATTGGAATACACATCTTGGTTGGTGGTAGTGGTATGCCCATTAGCATACAAACCAATGTGGATTTGTTTTGTTAGTGAAGGGTATCAATGATCCCCTACTTGAAAAGTAAATATATCATATCAATTATCCAAATATTGAAATCATTATCACGATTGAACTTTTCTATTTCATACTTAGTATATTCCATTTCCTTACCTAGAGGTTTTGACAACAATTTTTAGGGAAAATGTTTGGTGGTATACCCCCATGAAATGGAATAGGACTAACTAGATACACATCTACTTTCTATTAAGTGAAAAAAATAGAATGGGAATGAATAAGTGAAGATGAAGGTCACAAGAAAAGTGAATATTGGTAAGTTGAGATGAGAGAAAACAAGAAAAAGGAATAAAAAGAGATGTAGTAAAATACATGATGATTTAATGTTATTTGGACTATTTTGGTCATATATTGTTAGAATTAAAGTTTGATTTGATGATAATAAGCTATGTCAATGTTATTAACAATAATAATGGTCAAGGTTATTGGCCAATACTGTTGTTCAAAATATCATTTCTAATAATACTTGTTGAAGATGTCCATGGATCTTAGTTGATTCTCAGAGATTTTTTTGGAGTGGATTTTTTGTCAAGTGGATTTTGTGGGAAATATGAGTATAGTTTGGTGTAATTATGGAATTTTATTGGTAGAGGATATGGTAGATGACAATTTCCATGAGTTACATAGGGGTATGTTATAGTTTTCAAACCTTGTATAAGGGTAAGAAAAGTCTTTATGTTCTTCTTAAAGATAAGATGATATTTCCAATTCCCATGTATGGGTGATAGGAGTATTGCATAAGGGAAACTCATGAGATTTAAATGATGGGTAAAGGTAGGTTGTCAAATTGCTTAAGGTTAGAATTCCCAATGCGTACAGGTTTATCTTCAAACATTTAAGGGTTTATGTAGTGTATTTAAGGCTATATATAGGCCTAGGAAACTTATGGAGGAACATATAAGGGTAAACCCCAATACACCTTGTATAAGGGTAGCATGCCCAATGTTTAAAGGTAGCTAAAGTAAAATATGATCTTTATTTAAGGGTAACTAGGCACGATGTAAAGGTAAATAGTTGAGGTTGTGAGGATATATAAGGGTATCTTGGAGACCTACATAATAGTCAGTGGTTAAATAGAGGATTCTAATATAAAGGTGAATTGAAAAATACCACAATGAAAAGAAGTAACTTATTCCATGGACTGCTACATGCTCTCTATGGTGTAGTGGAACTAACCTTTACATATCCATGTGAGGTTGAGTTCTTGATAGTTGTGACATTCCATAGAGACATGAATTTCTCTATAGGAAATGGTTAAAATGGATTCATGGTGTTGTATGCACTATACGGAATAAGCCACATCATAGGATTATCTAATTTCACTATGAAGATAATAGATACACCAAAAAGTTAATTATAGGTTGTTTTCTATGTTCTTCTATTTTAGAGTAGTCTATTCCAAAGAAAAGAAGCTATGTTATAATAATGGTTGCTTTTATAGATTTGGAGGTTATTGTAATATGGAAGAGAAACTTTTCCATAGTCGTATTCTCACTTACACCATGAAACTATTAACTACACTATAAAGGTATTTCCTACACCATAGTAACCATATGTGAATACAAGATAAGATTTTAGGAGACTCTTTACTATCTATAAAATAGTGAACATGTATAGTTTTTCTTAAATGGAGGTTCAACTACATTTGATGAATAATATATTATCGTGGTCCATGAAGAGTTAAAATCTAAGGACCATGATTATTATTAGTGAACATTGAGTTTTCCATATTTACATATATAGAAATACATGGTGTCAAAATTGAGATATTCATGAGCAGTTATATATTTTAGATATATCCATGCAGTACAAACCCGAGACATGTGAAAAAATTAAGATACATTTATGACACTCAAAATGGAAGTTAAAATACATGTAATAATTAATGTGTAAGATTTAAAGATCTGTATAATATAATACACACCTATTGATAGAAGAAAAATAGGGGATATATTTCTTTGATAGATCACTGAATGGAGAGCATATTGATGATCTGATTTTTAGAGTAAGAATAAGGTTTTGTTTGAGATGAGGGACTAGAAGCTTGAAGAATTGGAATCATTAAAAATATTTCCAAAATAGAAGAAGGTTCTTGTTGTGCCAATAAAAATTGATGGTTTTGTAGAGGTATTTTAGAAATAAGAAGGTTTTACATCAAGGAGTTTTCAAAAGAGGTAAAGAAGCATCCAAACAAGAATTCAATAGATAATCAATTCATGCCTAAAGATGCAATCCATTCTAGTGATGCTAGTGAAGGAAAATATATCTCTATAAACTATGTAAAGGTGACTATAAGTGATCCCATAGAGGAATGTTTGATGGTGTGACCCTTAGGAAGAAATTAGATTTCCCAAAACTTTATAAGGTAATGAGAATGGGAAAAGGAGTGACCTATCTTGAACCCTTGAAGAGTAGTGAATAGTTATTTCAGTGCACAACACAATGCCAATGAATTCTCCTTGGATATAGCTCAGTGAGGGTGAACCAAGTAAATATTTATGTCTATATTTACTTTATGAATTATCATGAAAACATATCAAGAATACTAAAGTATATCTGGTTAAATAGAAATCCAAGTGCCCCTCAAGGTTGAGAGGTGAAGATCCTATTAGTTAAGTGAGATAGTTAAAGAAGAAATCATTTTAATATTTATTGATAGTGAATAACTTGATTATGTTGGGGGTGATTTAAAATTTGAAATATCTACATAAGGTTTGAATGAGTTATCCAAAAATCTCGGAGATGGTTGTTAAAGATCGTACTGCTGGATGCATATGAGATTTTTTGATTTTTAAACATTGTTTTAAAAACTTATAAAAAATAGGTGTATGATATTGGAAATAGATATTTGTAAAGGGTTAATATTTGATGGTGGAATCAACTATGATACGCTATTTTTAAAAAGAGTTTGATACATACTGTGGTGCACAGTGTGGCTGCAAGCAGAAACAAGTATCCTAGGATCACGACTGTAAATAAAATAAATCACAAAGTGCATTTGGGACTTTTGGGCCAATTGAAGTGTGTGACTTATAAAACATGTAATTTTATTTGATAATAAAATTACTGATTCTCTTGTGGTGTAGGCTTTTTATTAACCATGGTAATTAATTTGGTGTTCTTCCATTTTACTTCACTGCATCTTAAATCTCCAACCCAACATTCTAGTATCAAAGAAAGTTATCGGTTCTTTTCTTACTGATTAAATATGGGGGATTCACATTCAAATATTTATATACATATTGATATATTTAATGGTAAAATCAATTTTATACTTTGGAAACAATGGGTAATGAATATTTTTACTTGTGAAGGGACCGTGGAAGCATTGAAGAAAAAATTAGAGAAGCCAAAGAAGACTAGCCCCATTGATTGGAAATATATCATATATTTGGTGATGAACACCATTTAATTGTATTATTCAGACAACACATTGTGAGAGGTGATGAATCTTATAGATCCCTAGGATATATGGATGAAACTGGAAAGAAGTTATAAATATAAACCTCTGAAAAATCATTTATATATGAAAGAATGACTACATCACCTTCAAATGTCAGAAAGTCGAGATTTGGAAAATCATTTTGACAAGATCCAAAAACTCTTGATGGTATTTTATTTGGTGGTGAAAAAAAGTGATTATAAAGGAAACTTGGTGCCCTTTGAAATAGAATAAGAAGATAAGGATTTGTTTTTGTTAGGTTCATTTCCAGATTCATATGAAAATCTCACCATTAAAATGTTATTTGGAAAATTCACTCTGAAATTGGATGATTTTATTTCATCATTTCTAATTAATGATACTCAATGAAAGACCAAAAATTATTTATTATTAGATAATAATGGACTTTTTACAATGATCTCTAGATGTTACTATCAAGGAAGGTCGACAGAATGAAGGAATGAGTCAAGGATTAGGAGAGATAAATGTTAGTCAAGGTTGAGAGGTGATTTTGTATGTTGGGAGTGTGGAAAAAAGGTTATATGAGAATAAATTATTTTAATTTTAGTGAGAGAATGAGTAAAGAAGAAAAATAATTGGAAACAGATAAAGAATCTGTTGAGGTAAATATTGTGATTGAAGAGGAGAGGTATGCAAGTGATTTATTACTTATAACTGTGGAAGATGTGGATGATTCACACTAGATTTTAGATTCGGATTGATCTTATCATAAATGTTCAAAAAATATTTTTTTAATAGTTAGGAGGAGTGCAATGGTGATATTGTGAAAATAGCTAACAAGTCAGAAAAAAGAAATGTTGATATTGGTACGCGGCAAGTTTGTATATTTGATGCAATTATTTACACACTTTATAACATGAGGTATGTACCAGATTTGAACTTTATTTATTGGTATGTTGGATTACAAATATTTTATGATTTATACTAGTGGTGGAGTTCTCAAAATGACAAGAGGACTAATGAACATGATCAAAGGGAGGAAAATTTTTAATCTATACCCGCTGATTCGAGTAGGTGAAACTTCTATGAGGCCCCATAGTAATGTTACATTTTATGTTCAAAAATATTTCTCTGGAAATATTTATTTGAAATAGAATGTGATATTTTCTTCAGTTTTTTGTGGAATGGTGGAGGCACAACACTATTTTCATCATATTTGAGAATCTAGGACACCCGTGATGGGTGTTATGAGTCATGTATATCATAGGAATGACATTGAAGGTCGATATGGATAAAGATATGGTGAAGTATTCAAATTTTAAATCATGTTGGAAATTGTTGGAGGTGATTTAAAATTTAAAATATCTACACATGGTTTGAATGATTCATCCAAAAATCCAAGAATAGTTTTTGAAGATCACACCGCTAAATGTGTACGATATTTTTTGATTTTTAAACATTGTTTTAAATGATTATAAAATGGAGGAAAATGATACATGATGTATAGATTTTCAAGGGTGCATATTAGAGGGTGGTTTCAACAAGATAAAACATTGATGGAAAGAGTTTGATTAGTGTTGGGGTGCATAGTGTGGTTGTAAAGAGAAGTAAGAATCTTGGGATTGCGGCTGTAATTGGAATAAATAACGAATCAAAGTTGGTATTGTTGAACCAATTTTAGTGTGTGGATTTTGAAAATTGTGATTTTATTTAATAATAAAATTACTGATTCTCAAGGGGAGTATACTTTTGAAGAACCATAGTAATTCTTTTGGTGGTATTCCACTTTATTTTTCTACATCTGTAATCTATTACCAAATAGATCCCCCACTCTCTTAGGGTAATCTTAGGCTAAGTCCCTTGTTTCTTCCCAACATACGTGCAAGACAAGAACACTAACCACTCAAATTATTTTTATTAAGTTCAATAAAATGATATACAAGGGTGAAGATCAATACAAACTAGATATACAACAAAATAATCAAAAATACTTACAACATTAAGAAATTAAAATAGGAAACATAAAATCCATTAAATCTACCACTGACTAGTTTTACTTCAGAGAGGATTCATATGAATGTGTTCTAGATTATGGGTTTGAACTTACACATTGGTGAAATTATTTTCTAGGTATGAGAAATGGATCTCCAAAATACCTATGCAATCGGATTGGTTCTCCTCTGGAGAGACAAAACTAAGATAATCTTCTTCCATGGATGGCTTGTGAGCAGTAGCTTGGGAGGAAGATCAATATTTATCTTCTGATCACTATTGGGATTTCATTGGATATTAAAGGAGCATAGAACATGAGAGTGAGGATGCTGAAGGGTTACACTAAAAGATAATTTCCTTTGAGGAAGTAATGATGTTCTTGTACAAGCGCAATGGTTGGGGAGTGGCATAACAACTTATTCAATGATAAGAGGATTAATGGATGGGTTATATGAGGCCAATAAATGAAACTGATCAATAAATTAGATGAACCTAAGGAAAAACATATATGATACCTAGGAGGGGAGGATAAGAAGCCTAATAAGAAGCTAAGTCTTGGTTATGTGGCCCAACGAAGTGAATATCAAGTTGAAAACCAATTTTATAAATTGAGAAACATAAATAATTATGAATGAGAATTATAATAATATAAATGTAAGATTAATCAAAGAATAAATTTTAGGAGTAAATTATAATTCAAAATCATTCATGGAAACCATGTTAATCATATTCAATGTTGTACTAATATTTCTTAGCTCAAACAATTCACCAAGGGTTTTATTTCAACTCATTGTTACCAATCACATCTCAAAATATATGTATCATGTTAAATAAATATGAGTCATCAGGATTTTACTTAATGAACATAAACACAACTGAAGTATATTCCCAAATTTCTATCATCAAAGAAGTTATCAGGCCATTTGGACATTAAATATTTTATTTAAAATACACACATAGAGACAAGACATGCCTGGAGACTTGACCCCGTGACATATGTTCCAAACCCCACACCCCAACCAGCTTGCTTTCCCACAGGGGGCACCAAATGAAAATATATTTTCATAAAAAACCATAATGTATCATTTTCATCAACTTTATAGCATAATATTTTCTAATGGAGGGTGTCTATCATGTTATGATCAAAAAAATGGTTCTAGCAGTTCCTTCTATAAATTTTTTAGAATGGATTGTCTGTCCTGATAGCCGATTTTCTTTTGAAAAGGGTCAAAATACCCTAGAATTAAAAGATCATTCTCTAGAACTCTTCCTAAGCTTGACACAATTCCATGTCCTCCTACCATATATCTAAATTTTTATTTATTATATATTATCTGTAACACCCTTGGTAAATAAATAATATGACATTTCATATTTATCCATATTTGTGAATAAAATATTGAAATGACTTTAAAGGGGATGCTATGCTCGATGGCGTACCCAACACGCAACAACGAGTTTCTTGGGAATCTTACGTTGCACTCTAATAATAAAATAATATTATTCTAAATGGTAGTTAACATGTAGCCGTTGTATTGGCGGGAATGGATAGAAATAACTAAAATATGATTATATATGTTTTTAAATGTTTTTACATTTATCCAATAAAGGATAGAGGCTTAAAATACGGAAAGAATTCAATTTTAGGCATATATGCCCTAGTTTTCACTAAAGGTTCACTTATCGCCTTTTGATGGAGAACCATCATTAAATATAGTTTTGTTCACTCTTATACATTCTATTGGACCAAATAAAACTCTTCTTAAGAATCGGGACATCAAAATTTACTTTGTGTAAATTTTTGGTATCTTTCCGATAATGTTCATTTTTTTTAATGAATAGTGTAAAATGTTGTATTTTAATTCAAAACCTCTTTTTAATCTAATTTATTTATATGATTAGATTATATTTTGAATTGGTTTTAAAGTGAAATTAGAAAATATTTTTACCATTAAATCCAATAGTGGTCGTTGGAATTAATTTCACTTTGAAATCAGACTTAAACTAGTGTCAATCTTTTGATACTTATTGTTTTATAAAAACACGCTATTTGCTATGACAACGGGAATTAATTATTAAATTAATTAATGTGACTAATATGTTTTGAATTTTGTAAAACGGACTTCATTTTTGAATTCAGAATATCAAATATAGCTTAGGGTGAATTTTTGGGATTTTTCTGAAAAACTTTAATTTTTGATGAATAGTGAAACCACTAAGTGGTACTTATAAAACTGATTTTCCGTTTAAATGAAATTTTGCCATCATTGTGTTTTGATTTTCAAAAATCCGACATACATGGTTGTCATTAATAAGTAAAATGTGGTTCAATGAGATTAAAATAATTTTTTGGTGAATAGTAACTTATTAAGTTTTTAATCGCAATTAGAGGTAATTAGTGTCGTTTAAGGTAAAAATGATATTATAAGAATGTGAAAACACCATGACACTTGTCCTACACCTATTGGGTGAGTCATGGCAGACCAAGACAAGCAATGGGCCAACTTGGGGACCCCATGGAGCCACTTTAGTTGGAAAATGACAATAATATATTTTTATTTAATGTAAAAGTAAAATTGACACAAACATGATATGTTTTACTAAAACAATTTTTAAGTGGGGTTATATAAGTCATCTTTTTGATTATAAATATTAATTGGAAATATAAAAAGATTTCCTACATCATAGTATTTTTTTTATAATTTTTAGACATTAAATAAATTAAAGTATTTATGACATAATAATGATGCAGCGATGACATCATTATTTGACGATTTAAATAAAATGGAAAGATAATGTAAAATCTATGAACTACACATGTACAAAACTTATTGGATGAGTGGATTTCGAGGCCGTATCACCTTATCCACGAATTATATCAATGTGGGACCTTTTGAAACCGAAACACATTTTCAAATAAAGTAATATTGCTTTACTTTCCAAAAGTGCCCCTCCTCTCCTCTTATAAAAGGCCCCCACCTCTACCTCATTTAACACACTCCTCAAGACTTTGGCTCGGCCAACCCCTGCCCATTTACTCTCTCCACATCCCTCTCCTCATCCTAGAGGATTCCCTTTTGGAAGAATCCTTTCAAAAGAAGCCTTTAGGCTCAAATCAAAAGGAGTTACACTTTTAAAGGTAATTCATTCTCTCTTGTTCATTTGTTTTATTTTGCTTCTCCAAACCTCTAAACTCTTTTTATTTACTTCTTTTGTAACAACACAAGTATCTTCAATATAATAGTATGTTGTTATAATATTTATTAGAGCTACACTCTCACACAACTACATCAAATGGTTAAAGAACATACGGTTTCCGTGGATGGCGAAATTCTGCCTCCCGAAACGATGATTGTTCAATACTCATTTAACACCTTCAAAGGTGGCCATTATGATGTCACTATTTTTATATATGATATATAATATGTTTATTTTTTTTCTTTAAGCTTCTGTATTTTTCATTTTGGGCATACCTTTATGGTTTCCATTGTGGGTAAACACGATATCTTCATTTAAGGAAGTGCGGACTACCACCCCCTCAAAGTGATGTGATTCGTTAATGCCATATGTGGGACGTGTAAAGGATGGATTTAAAGTTATTATATATGATGTTATACTGGAATTATAATATACCTCTATATCATTATTATTTCTTTCCATTAAAGTATGAGATAGAAATGAAAGTAGCGTTCATGCGTACGTACGGCTTACCGTCTCCATGAACGGTGCATTTCATTTCTTATCCCCAAATGTAAAGTACTATTAAAAGTATATGTATATAATGGATATATATAATTAATGATACATCTAAATGATTAATATAATTCTGGAATTAAAATATACATACCTCTCATTTAATTTTAATTCCATTAATATGAGAAAGAAATGAAAGTAACGTTCATGCGTACGTACGGCTTACCGTCTCCATGAACGGTGCATTTCATTTATTACCTCTAAATGATTATGTAATATTATAAATACATGTATATGCTGGATATATATGATATATATGATATCCAAATCAGTAATGTAATTCTGGATATAAAGAACCTTTGACCACACGAACAACATGTAATTGTAAGAAGTCCACCTTCGACTTAAGAACCAAATATCGACAAAATAATCATTATTGACTTAATGATTACATAATGTTTATGACATGGTAATAAGTGATATAAAAGGAATAATGAACTTGAAAAAGGTTCTTAAGGAATTATAAATTAACTCAAGTTTATTATTCAGGAGATTAAAGAACGATCGAGTCAAGTCGGACCCGAGGTAAGGGATCATACTCCTCTCTTTCTTTTTAAGTACACACTTTTATGTCATTCCTTTTAAAGATCATCTTTCTTGTTATTGGGATGATCTTTTATATTACATTTACTGTAATTTTTATTTTCATGTGATGAGAGACCCTATTCTCTCTCATCAATCCATTTTGGAAGTTTTGAGTGGCGCCGTTAGGCTGCCGAACTTTCGTAAGAGATCTAACCTCTCTCTTTCTTTTTAAGTACTCTCCTTTATGTAACTTCTTTTAAACTCCTCCTTGCAATGTTGGGGGATTTTCTTTTATATTCAACTTTCTTTAAATTCTATTGTAATATGATGGGATACTCTATTTGATATCATCAATCCATATTCGGAAGTTTTATGTGGCGCCGTTAGGCTGCCGAGTTTTCGTAAGGGATTTTTCATCTCACTTTTATTCCCGTGAGATTTATGCTACATTTGCCACAAACTCCATTGAGTGGTGTATGTACTGCCCATTATTCTACTCTTTGTGTAATATACTTTTGTTTATGAGTATTTACATCAATGACCTATTGTCTTTCTTTCATGGGGTGTATGTTTTGAAAGATACCCAAGTCGGTAAGGGAACCTTTCACCCTCCTCTTTTTTAAAAGACTTCTTTTATTGGGTCTTTTAATTTACATATTTTTATGTTGGGATATGTTCTCATACATCCTTATTGATGTAAATTTTATGTCCAAGTGATGAGATACACTTTTTATCTCTCATCAACTCATTTTGATGTGATGCCGTTAGGCTATCAAGGGAACTTTTTAACCCAATTTAGATTTCTTTGGGTTCAACATGTAGTCATTGAATATGTCATCCATTGAATATGTGTGAATGACATTTTATTGTTTTATACTTAATATACACTTATATTGGGTGTATTTATATTTGTCACACATATTTTTGAGATTGATTTGTCCTTAATTTAAGGATACCTTCTTTATAAGGGATTTCATCACATTTGACATTTCTATTGAGGGTTCATTGTTGTTATGCACCAATTCACTCTTATATGGTGTATATACTGTCCTTTGGAGTATTATATCATGAATAATTTTAGACTCATGATATTATAAAGTTCTGACTAAATGTTATTCCTCGATTATTGTATTCAAGTGTCTCTAATTTTGGTAAAACCCCTTTAACCAAAATATCGTTTTAAATGTTTTAATTATTTTTTCTTATTAATATCCATGTTTTCAAAATGGTTTTAAGGATTTATTTATATGGATATTAATGGTTTAATGTTTTAAAAGCTTCAATGTGGTATGGGACTTCGTCTCAATCTCCTTTCGTTGAGGCATATTTTATTTTATACACAACTTTCTTTTATACGGTGTATAAACCCCTTTGACTTTTACGTTTATTCAAAAGGAATATTTTTTATACGAAGCGTTTACTAAACTACAAAAGGGAATGTTTTTGTCGTACGTATGCGGTGACAACGACTTCTCCGCCATCGTAACCGTTATTTGAGTTTCGGCTTCCTCTACAAGCCATACCTTTTTTTAAAAGAAAAATAAATACCATGTTTTACTTTGGTATTGAAAATGGTTTTCATAATGTTTTTATATCAATGTGTTGTATTGATATCTCGTGATTGAAATGTGGAAATTTTATGTTTCCTTTATGCATGTTTTATGTGATATGATTATGTTATGGTTCTTGGGAATTATTATGAAGACGGGTGGTTCCGTGATAAACTAAGGGCGGGTGAGCCCGTTATAGCTCTCCAATGCATTGGGTAACGCGAAGGAGTGAAACGTTAAGGTTTCTCCGAAGAGATTTTAGGGAATATACTGTGATGGGTATTCCAAACGTAACCAAGAGGGTTACTCCCTACATAAGAATGTTATGAATGCCTCAAGTTACCTTTATGTCTTATGTTTTCTATGATTTATTCATGATTTGATATGCCTATGTTTTATGGGTAAAGTATGATTTCATTCTTATGTATATATGAACTCATGTTTCCTTTCCATATTTTTATAACCCTTACTGAGCTTTTTATGCTCATCCCAAGTTTTTGAAATTCTTTTCACAGGTCAAGGGAAAGGTACATGATGTGACGATAGTGTCAAGGATGTGCCAAGAAAGAATCCGTGTTTTATTTTAAATAGGTTTCCATTGATGGGAAGAATGAATATTGTCTTTTATGTAACCACCTTGTTTAAATGTGGAATGTAATGCAAGTTTCATGTCCTAATTCTCTAAAACTCTAAACCTGAAAAGATCCTCAATGTGAATTATTCATTTAATTCAATTTTAAGTAAGGTTTAAGGCTGGGGCCTTATATTATCCTAATAATTAAATAATTTATGAATACTGAAATGGAACTTCTAGTAACTTCCTCCCCACATTTGATGGAAAAAACCATCTTTGTGGATTTAAATATCAGTTTCAATCCTCCTCTATATCCTTGATCAAAGTTCTATGTTTCAATTAACAAGATATGGCTACGACTGGTAAGAATGAATTTGAAGCCTTTGGTCAAGATCTTTGTAGCTGATCGTCCAACTCCAAGAAGTGGTCACTTCCTAAAATCTCCACCAGGGAGCTTCATTGGAAACTAGGAATTAGTACATTGAACTTTAGAGGAGTAGTAAAAAACCCTCAAATCTCAACTCTTACTCCACCAAGTTCTCAGTTTCTCACTCTAAAACACTAGAAGTTTATCTCTTAGAACCTTAATGAAACTATCTCTTAAAAAATCAAGTTTCCAATTTGTTATATACATCATCACATAATTATTATTGAAATAAAATTGATTATACTGATTATGATATTATATTGGGAAAAAATTTACTAAACATAATAAACCACATGTATTTAATAAAAAAATAAGTTAGGTTATTGGAAGTGTGTATCTTGTTGACACACATTGTTCTTGTATTAATAACCACCAAAAAATAATCTTGTGTATATATTATTCAACCTACCATGACATGCATTATTATTAGATAAATGGAGGGTAGACTGACTATCACATTGAAAATAAATACTAGTAATAGATTAAAATAATTCATTTATTAATCTCTTTAACCAAATATCATTTTTTTACCTTCAGGTAAAGATATACATTCTACCTTAGTAGTGGAAAATGAAACAACAAACTACATGTTTCATTTCCATAACAAAAATCCACCACATGTAAGAAATACATATCTAGTAATTGATTTATGATTGTCTCCATTAATAATATTTCCAGATTCAACAAAACCAATAACATCATCAATATAACTAATATTAATGCCATAATAAATTCATAAATTAGAAGACAAAGACACATACCTCAGGATCCATTTCAATGCATGCCAGTGTGGTTTCCCAAGTTAAACATAAACATACTCATAGTAAAAACAACAAAAAAAATCCTATATAGAGTATACCATAACATACATAATACTGCAAAAAATATTAGCATATGATATTTTATTAATAAATACTACATTAGTGCTATAACTTCTGGTCCCGCTAAACACCATGAGGGGTGAATTAGGGTGTACTGAAATTCTGACTTCTCATATGAATTAATTGAATCTTCACTTCACTTCTTCAAAGAAACATATAATATATTTTTAATCAAAACCAAATAAATAAATATAAAGAGCATGTTCAAATTTATTTTACTCTATTCACTTACAAAAGGATACTCTATGAAGCATAAAAAAATGATGTTTCAATATACTGATTAACCACTACTCCGATATTATGTGATTACAAATTTAGAAAGATAACAACATTCAACCAAGTCCCATGACCTCTTAATCTATTTAAATCACTACTTTAAAGAGGGTAAAAAAATGACATGTAGTTCATTCAACCAAAGTTATAAACAAACAATGATAATATAGTACCCAACAAGGGTGTTCTCATTGATGCTTTGATCTTTAACTTCAAATGATATTAAAAAAGTATAGTAACTATTTTATGAATGTATTCTTCAATGTAATTCAATATCACATATTTCAAATAAAAATAGTAGATATTTAATAATCTTCAATGTATGATCCTCTATTCCTATAGAAATTCAAGTCTCTCCCTTCTTTTTTGTGTGTGTGTTCTTTCTTTTTCTACGAAACATCCATAATTAAAACTTTATCCAATGATCTTGAACTTCATTCATGACACTTCAAGACTTATAAACTTCAAAAATACCCTATCTTGGTAAAAATATAGAAAAAAAATCCAATCCTTTCAAAAAAATCCAATCAAAACAACATTTGGTTTAAAAAACATCCCCCTTTGTATTTTTTTTTCAACCAAATTTTCAACCTCAAGCTCAAAAAAACTCAATCAAACAAATTACCCTTGACTTTGACATTAAGGGTTCCCTTGAAACATAACCTTCATGAATTTTTCCCCATTTCATTGGAATTTCTTCCCCTTTGACAATAAAATTCAAAGGGTTATAGCAATATATTTTAAACTATTATTGAATTCCTAGATGCATCCATTTTTCAGAGCATTACCGAGTGAATTCAATAAATCTTTAAGCCTGTGAGATTTATAGATTAGTGTAAGAAACACGATAAATAACAAAATGTATCCATGTTGTCCCATATTCACTGATCAAACCCTTTTTCCATCAGACACCATGGATAATATCCCCTATCTTTGTGATTTCAATAACATATATAAACCAACATACACAACCAATAAACAAACATAACATTATGTTAAATGGGGTAGGAGGAAAAGTAGAACCTCTATTGTTTCAGAAGGCTTATTTAACTCTAAGGTTCAACTTATACCTTTAGAATATAGGATCCACTAATAGTTTTTTGAAAATATAAACAACTTTTTGTTTTTTTCCAATGGATTCAAGCTTTAAAACACTATTCTCAAACTTCTACTTTATGAAATTATACTTGATCTCTATATGAATCTTGTGAGAGTGATGAAATAGATTCTTTATTATTATAATGGCACTTTTATTGTCATAATGAATATTTATAGGTTGTTACACTACTTCACTGATATCTTAAACTATTTCTCCATCTAGATAAGCTCTATAAAATATTTAGTGAATGTGATATACTCTACCAATACAATTCTTAATGAAACACAATCCTATTTCTTACCTCGAAAAACTACACAATTTCTTCCAATATAAAAAACTCCACCATAAGTGGATTTTCTATCCACAATGTCACCATCCCAATTAGGATCCAAATATTCCAACAAATACATTTTTCTCATATTTTGAACAAAAAACCATAATTTAGAGTTCTCTAAACATATCTCATTATTCTCATCACTTATTAAAGATGTTTCTTCTTTTGAATACTTTGGAAACATGTAGCCAAACTTGTAACATAGAATATTTGAGGCCTGATAGTAGTAAAATAAATTAAACTCTCAATGATCCTTATATATAAAGTAGAGTCTACCCCACCACTATTTTAATGATTTACCAACCTAGTTCCACCTTTTATTAGATTTGAAATAGGTTTTTAATCTTCCACTATAAATTTATTTAAAACAAATTTTGTACACTACATTTCTAAAATGAATGTATTCGCTTTATCTTGATGAAATTGTAACCCTATAAAATATATAAAAACTATAAATAATAACATTTAAAACTCAAAAAGAATTAGTTTTGAAAATTTTCCTATATAATTTGTCTTTTTACCACAAAATATAATGAATTTTATGTACACAAACACCATAAACTATTCCTCATCAGAAATTTTCACATTTATGATCAACACCTCCTATTTTAAACTCTATATTCCTAAGGAAACCGGTATGGGTTACTTTATTTTGGCCATAAAAATCCTTTCTAAGCCTTTCCAAATTCAAATAATCATTTCCAAGAAAAAATCCAACCAACTTTTTGATATATATCTATTTTTTTCAAGAAATGTTTTCTTCACATCCACCTAATACAGTTTATACATTATCTAAAAAAACACTAAGAATAAGTTCCTAATCAATTCCATTCTATACACCAGTGAGAAATTCTCCTTAATGTCAACATCCTCTACATGAGAATATCCCTTATAGAATAAACTTTCATTATTTCAAATAACTTTTCCATTTTTATCTAGCTTGTTAATAAAAAAACTTTATACTAATGGCTTTGTGATTTCAGGTCTGTCCACAAGCCCCCAAGTCTATATTTTATCAATTTGATCCAATTATTTATTAATGGATTTCACCCAGGATTACTCCTTTAATGATTATTCAAAAACATGAGTTCAATATCATTTAATAGAGTAGTGTCCTCTACCAACTTAATCCTTTGAGTATGATTTGGAGTATATTTGTCTCCAGTTATATTGTTTAGATCAACTTGAGCCCTTATCTTTCCTGGATTAGTAAAAGGTTGAATCAATACTTTAAATTTTTATTCAATATATTCCATATTATAATTATCATCAACCTAGATATTTTAAGTGTCTCCTAAATATGCATTTTTCTCTCCTCTTTCTTCAAAATCTATTTCAAAAACTGAAATTCTATAATCCAGTCTATCTTTATTTTCATCCACCTTTACATTACAATACTCAATAATCTTTTTGAGATATTTATTGAAAAATTTATAGGCCCAACTATTTTTTGAGTAAGATAAGGATATGAAATCATCCATAGTATCACAATATTGTCCTTGATTTACTTCTTTATTTAAGATGAAATACATTCTTAAAAATAACATGAGGTGCTTCAAATAATATTTCTTTCCATGACACATTTCTTATGGCATCTTCTCTACTACTGGAATGTGTAATACTATATTATGATTATAGATGAACACTTAAAACACTTCTTTCTTGTAGTGGTGTGAGATTCCACTACCTATCAACAACGTCGTTTCCATATTGTTGACCATGTGATTTCTTATTTCTATGATCCAATTTTGTTGAGGGATTCTTAATGAAGATAGATAATGTTTAATATATCATTTTAAGTAAATTTTCAACCTCACTGGATGTTTCCTTGATTTTATTATATGATATTATAATTTTTATAGTTCTTCCAGATTCATTTTCTATTATTCTCTAAAATCTCTCGATCTAACCCAACACTATTTTCTTTGATCGTATGAATATAAAAAACTCTACACTGCTATAATAATCCAAAATAGGGTGAAATAACACTCACTATAAGTTTATTCATAATTGATAGTACCACACACATCAATGTGAACTAAATTAAACAAACCCAAATCTCTCTTCTAATTTGACGGATATTATTTTCAAACCATATTTCTTTACATATAAGTTTCAAAAATCATTTCCCAATCTAGATTAAAATTAGGAATGTTTATGGTAGATATTAATTTCAACATGTTCTTCATGCTTGTTTGATTAACATGTCCTAGCCACTGTTTCAAAAATTTATTTTCTTCCTATATAGTTAGAAGAATAGTATTTTATCTACTATAAACCTAATAGAGATTTTTGTTTTTTCCTTTAACCCTTGATCAAAGGATTCCAAAAACCCCTTTGATGTTGTAACCCTTCCATCAAAAAGTGACTTTCAATCCCGAGTCAATATATTAACTTGTGATCGAAAAATTATGATGCAATACTTTAACAAAAATAATGTCCATATTCTTTAATTCATCATTAATGAGTTGAGTCTTTCCACATCTTATTACCTTAAAGGCTCCATCATTTCCAATGTGCATTATTCCATCAACTTTGACCTTTACATTTTTTAAAACATTATATTACTTATCATATGAGATGAAAAACCACGGACCAGAATCTACATGCTGCTATTATTTAAATATTTTAATGAAATATCATAAATTATTTCCTCCACAATTTTATTCCTTTCATTAAAAGAAATTTTAGAGTGAGTTAAGACATTTTGTAGTCTCTTATTATTGTTTTTAGCACATGAAATAAGATAAAATTATTCTTCTTCATGTGAATAAAACATGTTCTTCAAGGGAATTGTATTATAATTATTTTCATACACTTTTTTTATAAATCATAAAAATATAGCCCTAACTTATTGCAGATGAAAAACATAATACCAAATGTTCAATAAAGAAAAAAAAAGAAAATCAAAAACGATATCAATTACATTAAGAACCACTGATCTCCCTCTGAATAAAATATATTTTGTTTTAGAATCCAAACAAAATTCCCAAAATTTTCTTAAATATTCATCTTCAACATAGTCAACAGTGGAACCCCAAAATATTATAATAATTTCTCCACCCCTAAATTCCTTGATTAGATATAACAAATTTAACACCGATTCATATTTTGAATAGATTTTTTTTCTTATGGAGCCAAGATGAATAGTGTTTATTGGGATTCATTGAAAATCATTAAGAGTTTTCCAAAATTTCATTTTCTTAAAAGGACACCTAAAAAAAATTGTGCCCCAAACTTCTCTCTCTGAATTTATCTATGTGATAAATTATAGGTTAGATGATGCTTTCTCCTTATATATTTAAATGATCCTGTATTCTTTGAATTGTTCTTGTCCTTATCTTTACTAATAAACCTTGTAAATATTGAGTGATGCATCCCAGAATAATTTTTTTGAGGCATATACTTTTTAGTTGATACATTGTAAATCCATCAAAATAAACTATTTGGGTTTTCCTCTTTTAGTTGTTTGATCTATAATAATTATAAACTTGGATATCCTTGGGTTATAAGGGGAGGTCATAATCTATATCAAAAATATGAAATTGATCCAATAGAGGTAATTCTTGCTGATCAATCATTTTTCCATAAGATCCAATTTTAATTCAAACCTCACTTGAAGTGAAAGAGTCGTCAGGGTTTTGAATATTCTACTAAACCATATACTAGAACTTTTAAGAATTAAATTCCACAATATCATATATGTAGGAATTAGTTTAATCTGAAACTAAAATGGGTTGATCAGAGGATTCCTCTGAAACTAACTATAAAAAACAACTGGAGCCAACTTCTTTGCCACTTTGGGTCATAAAGGTTTCATATGATCTTGAGTGAAATTAATACTTTCATTTGGGTTATAAACTAGAGAAATTGGATTATCACTGATTAGCCACTCTAGGAGGCTAATATTAATTGCTAATATATGTAGTTTTCATGTGCCTTGCTATTCATAAATACCATTTTAGTGCATTTTACATTTTGAACACTCATTCTCATCATTTGTGCACTTCATGCCTAATGTGCACCAATTTAGGCCCAATGTTTCATCTGATTTTAAAGAATGTAACTATCAATGTTTTAATTTGATATTTTTGGAAATGGATATTCACTTAATTATGAACATTTTTTATTCAGGGATCAATGGATTATTAATAAATTATGATGGAGATATTTGGCGATTAAAGCAAACAATTCTGGAGAAGACAGATTGTATATCATCCCACTGATCGGACTATGGATCCCACAATACAATTCCAATGAAGCCAAAAATATATGGAAGGATAGAAGACATATAGGGGAACAAATAAGTCTTCTGTATACAGTGCTAATTCGTCTTAAATGGTGGTGATTAAGGCGGCCCAAGTTGAAGATTTAATTTTGGGCCAGAGTCTGCGGCCCAGACAAACATCTCACCATTTCAATCATATCTCCCGAACCACAACGTTTTTCGGGCTGACATTTTACATGGTGTTAGGGGACATCCGGGGATTTATTTAAGTCTTCTAGGGCCCACTCAAATTCTGCCTCCTAGAAGGTCCTTTAGGCGCGTCTTTCCGGTGGATGCAAGCTGGCTGCAACTTCGGGGCAAGAAGTGGAAAAGTCTCTCATCATTAATGTTCCACCCACCTTTTCCCAACATAATTAATTAAAGGCACATGGGATGTTGGGGGCTCGGCCAAGGCTTCATTTTTTCCTATTTAAGGAAGGAGTGGTGGCGGATTTAGGGAGGTTGGGTGCTTCCTTTTCATTGTAATGTTATTATGCCAATTTGCCTTTGTAATGTTCTCCCTTCTCATGTAAGTTGTTCGAATCACCTTAGTATTCAATAAAAGTTCTTTCTCTTCTCTTGTTCTGTTCTTATCCTTATCACCTTGATACCGTTGTCTCAAGGTGTAAATTTATTCACACCAAACCTTGTGATTTTGTTCACACAACGGTGGAGTGATCGTTTTTTTGTTGTTTTTACTTCTTCAATTCCACCCTCATAAGTCTACTTTCCGCTTCCGTTGAGAACTTGTCATAAATGGAGGGCTAGCTCTTTTATGGGTTGATCTAAGGGAGTAGAAAGGGGCTGGATTGACCCTTAAAACTTGGGTAAATTTGGGCGAGACCAAATTTTGGCGCCGTTGCCGGGGAACAAGTAAGTACCTTAGATCCAAAAAACCTTCTTTCCTCACCCCCATTCTTCTACTCTCACCCAAGATCTCTTATCTTGTCCCTTTCTCGCTTTTTTTTGGCGCATGTCCGCCTACACCCGCGATTTCTCAAACAGACTAGTTAGGGTGGATAGTCCTAGGATAGGGGAGTCAAGTGCACCTAGGGGATTGTTTAAATCAGATCCAAATATTCTTGAAACCCCAAAGTCAGAACTTGAAACAAGTCCAATGGAGGGTCATCCACAAAATCAAATTGTAAACCCTGGGGGGAATCAAATGGGAAACCAAAACCAAGAAGCTCCAAACTTAGGGAATGTAGTTGATCAAACCATGAACGACTACCTCACTCCTGCTTGGACCAATTCCCCCTCATGCATTAGACACAATTCTATTGGAGACATCAACTACATATTCAAACCCCATGTCCTAAACCACCTTCCAACCTTTCATGGGATGGAGTTAGAAATGCCATACCTTCATGTCAAAGAGTTCAATGACATTGTTGAAACCATGTGTCCCCCACATCAACTAGAATCTGCTAAGATGAGGCTCTTTCCTTTTTCATTAAAGGATCGAGCTAAAAATTGGCTAAACAACTTGAGACCTGCATTAATCCACTCTTAGGACCAACTACAAAGAGAATTCTACAAAAAATACTTCCCTCATCACAAAACAATTGCACTTAAAAAGAGCATCCAAAACTTTTTTGAAAAAGAGGGAGAGTCATTTTATGAAACATGGGAGAGGTTCAAAGACACCCTAAACATGGTTCCACACCATGGTTTTTCTATTCCTGAACAAGTAAGAATTTTCTATGAAGGTTTGGTCCCGGGGAACAAACAATTCATTGACATTATGTGTAATGGGACCTTTAAAAATAAATCCCCAAATGATGCTTACGAGTATCTAGAAATCCTTGCTGAACAAAACCAAACATGGGGAACATCACCTTATTCTGAAAAGCCTCAAAGAACTACTGGAATGCATACACTTAGGGAAGAGGAAAGCCTTAGGGCGAAACATGCAGCACTCTCTAGGAAGGTTGAAGAGATAGACCATAGGAAAATCAATGAAATCCAAACTGTAGACCTTGTTTGCACAATCTGTGACAAACATGACCACAAAACAGACAACTGCCCAACCATTCCATCCATCAAGGATGTTCTTTTAGGAGGACCACCTGCTGAAGTCAATGCCCTAAACTTTCAAAAGCCTCAATACCCAAACACATTCAACCCAAGGTATAATGACCACCCAGGCTTCCGATGGAAAGATAACCAACAACCTAGCCAACCACAAGGACCAAACCCCTACCCTACACAAAATTTTCAAAACCATAACCAATTCCAACCACAACCAGTCCAATACCAACATCCTCCAGTACAATACCCACAACCCATCCAACAACCAAAGTATCCCCCTAGGATAACCCAACCAACACAAACCCCTTCCCAATCTGTCCCTCTCCCAATCCTTGAACAACTGTGCAAACAAATGGAAAGGATGAACTCAGAAGTCTCGTCCCTTAAACAAGAACTTCAAACCATCAAAACTGGAAAGGCACCCATGCCCACACAGGCTATTCAATGACAAACATCAAGGGGGGAGACAAGTTGCACTCAAACAACTCATGAAAAACTAAAGGCTGTGACAGTTTTGAGAAGTGGGAAATCAATTGAGAAACCTTAACAAATGGTTCAAAACCCACCCGAAGATTCAAACTCTAATGAAAATTCAAATGAAACACATGAACAAACTGAAGATACTAATAAAAATTTGAAAGAAACAACTCTTCAAAAAACAACCCCACAACCTGCCCCATTTACTCAACGCATGAGGGGGAAAACCAAGCCTGAATTGAGTGAAACGTTGAGGGAAATATTCTCACAAGTCAAGTTGAAAATTCCACTCCTTGATGCCATTAAAACCATTCCTACATACTCAAAATACCTTAAGGAACTCTGCACATTTAAACAGAAATTCTCACATAAGAACCAAGTCCTTCTGGCAGCAAATGTTAGCACAACAATCCAAGGAACCCTTCCTCCAACGATGAAAGACCCGGGATGCCCTTACATAAATGTTGAACTAGGAGAGAACAACGTTATCAAAGCCTTGTGTGATCTCGGATCCAGTGTGAACCTCATTCCTTATGCTATGTATTGTCAGTTAGGGCTTGAAGAACTCCAACCCACATCTGTCACTCTTCAACTTGCTGATCGTAGTATTCGAGTTCCAAAGGGGATCTTAAAGGATGTTTTGGTGAAAGTTGAAAATTTCATTTACCCAGCTGACTTCATTGTTCTTGACAATCACCCAAGCTTAGGTCCTAGGGAGAAAACCCCAATCATCCTTGGTCGTCCCTTCCTTGCAACAATCAACTCTGTTATCCGAGTCCGAAATGGGAACATGACCATCACCTTTGGAAACATGAGTCTAGAATTGAACATCTACAATGAAAACTCTCAAATTTGGGATGATGAAGAGATCCATGAGGTTAATTGGATGGGTAGTGTTGATAGTGAACTCAAGGAACATCAAGGAATTACCGAAGGATGTTCAAGTCAAAAATAGATTGATTTTATTTGTTCACATGAGGGAAATTTGTCTCCTTGGCTTGAATCTCTTTCAGATTGCTCTATTGATGATTTTCTAGAATCACCAATCAATGATACCATGAGTGAAATCAATAACATCGAGTCCATATCCCTTCATGAAACTACTCTAGCTAATTTAGTGGATGAAAATTCTCTTCACAAGGAACCAATTTTTTCAAGAAATGTGAACAAAGAAACTGAGTTCAATACAAAGTCTCATCCTTTCTTGGAAAGTGATAACCACTCTGATCTTGAATTTAAGGTTTTACCTTCATCACTCAAGTATGCGTTCTTAGGGGACAATCAATCCTTTCCTGTTGTCATTTCTTCCTCTCTTGAATCCAATCATGAGAGGATGCTTCTAGATGTCCTTAGGAGACACAAGAAAGCCATTGGATGGACCCTATCAGATATTCCTGGGATTAGCCCACTTATCGGGACTCATAGAATTGTTCTAGAATCCGATTCAAAGCCATGTCGTCAACCTCAGCGACGACTCAATCCTAATCTCATGGAAGTAGTGAGAAAAGAACTTTTGAAATTGTTAAAAGCTGGTATCATCTATCCTATAGCTGAGAGTGAGTGGGTTAGCCCAATCCATGTGGTTACAAAGAAGGATGGAATCATAGTAATAACCAATAATGATGGAGAGACGCTTCCAACAAGGGTTAGTAGTGGATGGAGAGTCCGTATTGACTATAGGAAGCTCAACTCTTGTACCAAGAAAGACCATTTCCCCTTTCCCTTTATTGATCAAGTCCTCGAGCGAGTGGCGGGTCATCAATTATACTGCTTCCTAGATGGATTCTCAGGGTATAATCAAATCGAAGTCTCTTTAGAGGATCAAGGAAAAACGACCTTCACTTGTCCATTCGGCACTTTTGCCTTCAAGCGCATGCCCTTTGGGTTATGTAATGCCCCTGGTACCTTCCAGCGGTGCATGATGGGAATCTTCTCGGACATGGTGGGGGATTGTTTAGAGGTCTTCAAGGATGATTTCTCCATCTTTGGGGATAATTTTGAGGGATGCCTTCTAAATGTTGAAAAGGTTTTTTCAAGGTGTGAAGATAAGAATGTCATACTAAATTGGGAAAAATTCCATTTCATGGTAAGGGAAGGACATGTTCTAGGTCATCTAGTATCTGGTAGAGGGATTGAAGTTGATAAAGCTAAGGTTGACATCATTCGTCACCTTCCCTCTCCTAAAACTGTTAGGGAAGTGAGGTCCTTCTTAGGACATGCGGGTTTTTATAGAAGGTTCATTAGGAATTTCAGCTCTATTTCTCGACCACTTTGTGCTCTATTGGTAAAAGATGCTCCATTTTTATGGACAGAAAGCTGTGAGGAATCATTCTATAAACTCAAGTCAACTCTTATATCTCCACCTATCATGCAATCTCCAAATTGGAAACTTCCTTTCAAGATCATGTGTGATGCAAGTGACTTCGCTGTAGGAGCAGTATTAGGAAAACGGTGTGAGAAAACTCCATGTGTCATGGTTATGCAAGCAAATCTTTAAATGATGCACAAATAAACTACACCACCACTGAGAAAGAGCTACTTGCTGTTGTATTTTCTTTAGAGAAATTCAGGTCTTATCTCTTAGGATCACCCATCATTGTCTTCACTGACCATTCAGCCCTAAAATATCTATTCCAAAAACAAGATGCCAAGGCTAGATTGATTAGGTGGGTCCTTCTTCTTCAAGAGTTCTATTTAACCATTAAGGATAAAAAGGGTGTTGAAAATGTTGTAGCTGATCACCTTTCTAGGATGGAATTCAAAGACAACTCCCACCACCTCTCTGTGTCTGATTCATTTCCCGATGAGCACCTCTATTCAGTGAGTGATTGCCCTTGGTATGCTGACATAGAAAACCATTTGGTGAAGGGTGACATTCCAAAATTCTTGGGGACCCATGCTAAGAGGAAATTCCTTTCTGATGTCAAACACTATGTGTTTAATGATCCTTACCTCTTTAAGTTCTATCCTGATCAAATCATCAGGAGATGTGTTCCCGAGTCTGAGAAAGAGTCCATTCTAAAATTTTGTCATGGAGAGGCATGTGGAGGCCACTTTTCTACAAAGAAAACCACTTCAAAGGTCCTCCAAAGTGGTTTATACTGACCGAACCTAACTAAGGATTCCTTCCAATACTGCAAAAGTTGTCCTCAGTGTCAGAAATTAGGATCCATTTCCAAAAGAAATCAAATGCCCCTCACTCCCATTCTAGTCGTTGAAATCTTTGATTGTTGGGGAATTGATTTCATGGGACCCTTTCCAAACTCTAAGGGAAACCTCTACATCCTATTAGCTGTTGATTACGTCTCAAAATGGGTTGAGGCCATTCCCACCAAGACTAATGATCGTCAAGTTGTGATCCGATTCCTAAAAGAGCATATCTTTTCTAGATTTGGAATTCCGAGGGCTATAATCAGTGATCGTGGAACCCATTTATGTAATCGCCCATTCTCTTCACTCATGTCTAAGTATGGAATTTCTCATAAAGTTTCCACTGCATACCATCCTCAAACCAATGGTCAAGATGAGTTAGCAAATAGAGAGATTAAGCAAATTCTTGAAAAAACTGTCAACCCCTCTAGGAAAGATTGGTCTGAGAAACTCTTGGATTCTCTTTGGGCATATCGTACAACATTCAAAACAATCCTAGGAATGTCACCATATAGGTTGGTTTATGGAAAAGCATGCCATTTACCTGTTGAAATTGAGCATAAGGCATTTTGGGCAATCAAGAAAATGAATTTCGACATTTCTTTAGCCAAAGAAAAGAGGAAGTTAGATCTTAATGAACTTGAGGAACTTAGGATGGAGGCGTATGAAAATTCAAGGATAAATAAAGCTATAGTTCAAGCCTACCAATCTAGGAATATCAAAGTCAAACAATTTGAACTGGGAAAACCTGTGCTCTTGTATAGTTCAAAACTTCATTTACACCCAGGAAAGTTAAGGTCTAGATGGTCAGGTCCATTCATAGTGCATCATGTGTACCCTCATGGGGCTGTAGAGACTCAGGATCCCACAAGTGGTAACATTTTTAAGGTCAATGGTCATAGGTTAAAACCATTCATTGAATCATTCAATAAACAGGAAATAGAGGTAGAGTTAACAGATCCAACCTATGAACCAGGAAAAAATTGATAGATTTAGGATCCATGTCGGGCTAACGACGTTAAACAAAAGCGCTGCACAGGAGGCAACCCATGGTCTTCATCTTTCTAATCTTTGTGACTCGTTTTTTTCCTTCTTCTGCATTTTGTTATTATAAAAAAAAATATAGACTGTTGACCTGATCTTCTTTTATGAGTAAGGATGGGTATGAAAGGGGAGCACCGTATTCATCTGTGTCACGCGGTGTGATCCCTGAGTAATACGTTACCCAGAAAATATAAGGAAGACAATGTATCATCAGTTTATTTTATTTTATTTTTTTTTATTTTTTTTTGTAGGTATTTAAAAAAAATAGATTGTTGACCTGTTCTTCTTTTATGAGTAAGGATGGGTATGAAAGGGGAGCACCGTATTCATCCGTGTCACGCGGTGTGATCCTTGAGTAATACCTTACCTAGAACTTTAAGAGAAGACAATGTATCATCAATTTATGTTATTTATACCTTTTTTTTAGGTTAAAAAAAATACAAAAAAAAATATATATTAAAAAAAAAAAAATTAAGGTATGTCATAGGTCATTGGGAAAAGCTGGTCACAACCATCCAAGCCATTGGGAGATAAACCAGAACTGAAGGGAGACATGGGAATGCATTTTCAACATCAACCACCAGGTGAATTCATTCCATAATTTTCATTTTCAATATCTTCGTTGAACTTCTATCCTGCCACTTCTATGTTTCAATTCTTTAAACACTGGGGACAGTGTATTCCAATTTGGGGGGGGGGGGAGATGAAAATGTGTGGAAGGAAAAATGTCATTAACCTTGAACATGATAACACACATTCCAAACTCTGAAATTGGATATCAAATAATTTTGTATGCCTTGATTTTGATTTTAATGTAAGTTTATGTTCATGTGCATAGTTATTGGAAAGTGCGGTTGTCCGATGTGATTTTTCACTGTTATATTTTCATCTATTTAATAAAAAAAAACACAATTCATGTCCTCTAGATTGTGGGGTCCTAGTTTGAGTTCTTGGGGACCCATAATAAATAGCATAGGATTGGCGATCATTTTAATTTTAACATGAGTATTCAAAAAAAAAAAAAATTTGCGCGTAGAGCAATGAATTGACCTAATGTGTGGCTTTCGGCACTTGGGGATCGCGACTCCATAGTTGTCTGGCCCGGAGTTGGGCATTTTATCTCTATTTGTAGTAATTTGAATTTGTTTTTGATTGAGTTAACTCGAGATGATGCCCGAGTATGTGAGCTTCACTTGGTGCCCTAAGGTCTTTGATCCTGGGAGTCATCGGCAAAGTCTTGCTACATGGGTTTACTCGATTGAGTTCAATTTCAATTACCATGGCAAAATTGCAAAAAAAAAAAAATTTGCGTGTAGAGCAATGAATTGACCTAATGTGTGGCTTTCAGCACTTGGGGATCGCGACTCCATAGTTGTCTGGCCCAGAGTTGGGCATTTTATCTCTATTTGTAGTAATTTGAATTTGTTTTTGATTGAGTTAACTCGAGATGATGCCCGAGTATGTGAGCTTCACTTGGTGCCCTAAGGTCTTTTATCCTGGGAGTCATCGGCAAAGTCTTGCTACATGGGTTTACTCGATTGAGTTCAATTTCAATTACCATGGAAAAATTGCAAAAAAAAAAAAATTTGCGCGTAGAGCAATGAATTGACCTAATGTGTGGCTTTCGGCACTTGGGGATCGCGACTCCATAGTTGTCTGGCCCAGAGTTGGGCATTTTATCTATATTTGTAGTAATTTGAATTTGTTTTTGATTGAGTTAACTCGAGATGATGCCCGAGTATGTGAGTTTCACTTGGTACCCTAAGGTCTTTGATCCTGGGAGTCATCGGCAAAGTCTTGCTACATGGGTTTACTCGATTGAGTTCAATTTCAATTACCATGGAAAAATTGCAAAAAAAAAAACCCAAAAAAAAAGAGAAAATAAAAAATGAGTACTCATCTTATTATTAAAATTTGATTGCTCCTAGCTCTTCCATCTTTTCTCCCTCGAATGAAAATGAACCCCCATGTCTATTGTGACGCACAACACTTCATCATGCTTAATTGAATTTGGATGAAATATGGAAATGAATTTGAACAAAGGAATGAGCTTGAGCTTGAGATATGATTATGGACATAGCTTGTTTTAAATGATTTTGATGGGTTTCATAATTGTTTGGTATGTGATCTTTGGGTGGGAAATGTGTATTAAAATGTTTTTGGAAAAGGTCATTTGAATTTCATTTTTGTGAGATATATTTTGCTCGGGACTAGCAAAACTCAAGCTGGGGGGTGTGATTAGCCACTGTAGGAGGCTAATATTCATTTCTAATATATGTAGTTTTCATGTTCCTTGCTATTCATAAATACCATTTTAGTGCATTTTACATTTTGAACACTCATTCTCATCATTTGTGCACTTCATGCCTAATGTGCACCAATTTAGGCCAAATGTTTCATCTGATTTTAAAGAATGTAACTATCCATGTTTTAATTTGATATTTTTGTAAATGTATTTTCACTTAATTATGAACATTTTTTATTCATGGATCAATGGATTATTAATAAAGTATGATGGAGATATTTGGCGATTAAAGCAAACAATTCTGGAGAAGGAAGATTGTATATCATCCCACTGATCGGCCTATGGAGCCAACAATACAATTCCAATGAAGTCCAAAATTTATGGAAGGATATAAGACATAGAGGGGAACAAATAAGGCTTCTGGATACAGTGCTAATTCGTCATAAATGGTGGTGATTAAGGCGGACCAAGTTGAAGATTTAATTTTGGGCCAGAGTCTGCGGCCCAGAAAAACAGATCACCATTTCAATCATAGATCCAGAACCACAACGTTTTTCTGGCTGAAAGTTTACATGGTGTTAGGGGACATATGGGGATTCATTTAAGTCTTCTATGGACCACTCAAATTAGGCCTCCTAGAAGGTCCTTTAGGCACGTCTTTCCGGTGGAAGCAAGCTGGCTGCAACTTCGGGGCAAGAAGTGGAAAAGTCTCTCATCATTAATGTTCCACCCACCTTTTCCCAACATAATTAATTAAAGGAATATGGGATGTTGGGGGCTCGGCCAAGGCTTCATTTTTTCCTATTTAAGGCAGGAGTGTTGGTGGATTTAGGGAGGTTGGGTGCTTTCTTTTCATTGTAATGTTATTATGCCAATTTGCCTTTGTAATGTTCTCCCTTCTCATGTAAGTTGTTCGAATCACCTTAGTCTTCAATAAAAGTTCTTTCTCTTCTCTTGTTCTATTCTTATCCTTATCACCTTGATACCATTTCCTCAAGGTGTGAATTTATTCACACCAAATCTTGAGATTTTGTTCACACAACAGTGGAGTGATCGTTTTTTTGTTGTTTTTACTTCTTCAATTCCACCCTCATAAGTCTACTTTCCGCTTCCGTTGAGAACTTGTCATCAATGGAGGGATAACTCTTTTATGGGTTGATCCAAGGGAGTAGCAAGGGGATGGAAGGAAAAATTTCATTAACCTTGAACATGATAACACACATTCCAAACTCTGAAATTGGATATCAAATAATTTTGTATGCCTTGATTCTGATTTTAATGCAAGTTTATGTTCATGTGCATAGTTATTGGAAAGTGCGGTTGCCCGATGTGATTTTTCACTGTTATATTTTCATCTATTTAATAAAAAAAACACAATGAACGTCCTCTAGATAGTGGGGTCCTAGTTTGAGTTCTTGGGGACCCATAATAAATAGCATATGATTGGCGATCATTTTAATTTTAACATGAGTATTCAAAAAAAAAAAATTGCGCGTAGAGCAATGAATTGACCTAATGTGTGGCTTTCGGCACTTGGGGATCGCGACTCCATAGTTGTATGGCCCAGAGTTGGGCATTTTATCTCTATTTGTGGTAATTTGAATTTGTTTTTGATTGAGTTAACTCGAGATGATGCCCGAGTATGTGAGCTTCACTTGGTGCCCTAAGGTCTTTGAGCCTGGGAGTCATCGGCAAAGTCTTGCTACATGGGTTTACTCGATTGAGTTCAATTTCAATTACCATGGCAAAATTAAAAAAAAAACCCAAAAAAAAGAGAAAATAAAAAATGAGTACTCATCTTATTATTAAAATTTGATGGCTCCTAGCGCTTCCATCTTTTCTCCCTCGAATTAAAATGAACCCCCATGTCTATTGTGACGCACACCACTTCATCATGCTTAATTGAATTTGGATGAAATATGGCAATGAATTTGAACAAAGGAATGGGCTTGGTCTTGAGATATGCTTATGGACATAGCTTGTTTTAAATGATTTTGATGAGTTTCATAATTGTTTGGTATGTGATCTTTGGGTGCGAAATGTGTATTAAAATGTTTTTGGAAAAGGTCATTTGAATTTCATTTTTGTGAGATATATTTTGTTCGGGACTAGCAAAACTCAAGCTGGGGGGTGTGATTAGCCACTGTAGGAGGATAATATTCATTGCTAATATATGTAGTTTTCATGTGCCTTGCTATTCATAAATACCATTTTAGTGCATTTTACATTTTGAACACTCATTCTCATCATTTGTGCACTTCATGCCTAATGTGCACCAATTTAGGCCCAATGTTTCATCTGATTTTAAAGAATGTAACTATCCATGTTTTAATTTTATATTTTTGGAAATGGATATTCACTTAATTATGAACATTTTTTATTCAGGGATCAATGCATTATTAATAAAGTATGATGGAGATATTTGGCGATTAAAGCAAACAATTCTGGAGAAGGCATATTGTATATCATCCCACTGATCGGACTATGGATCCCACAATACAATTCCAATGAAGCCCAAAATTTATGGAAGGATAGAAGACATATAGGGGAACAAATAAGTCTTCTTGATCCAGAGCTAATTCTTCCTAAATGGTGGTGATTAAGGCGGCCCAAGTTAAATATTTAATTTTGGGCCAGAGTCTGTGGCCCAGAAAAACATCTCACCATTTAAATCATATCTCCCTAACCACAAAGTTGTTCGGGCTGAAATTTACATGGTGTTAGGGGAAATCCGGTGCTTCATTTAAGTCTTCTAGGGCCCACTCAAATTAGTCCTCCTAGAAGGTCCTTTAGGCGCGTCTTTCCGGTGTATGCAAGTTGGCTGCAACTTCGGGGCAAGAAGTGGAAAAGTCACTCATCATTAATGTTCCACCCACCTTTTCCCAACATAATTAATTAAAGGCACATGGGATGTTGGGGGCTCGGCCAAGGATTCATTTTTTCCTATTTAAGGCAGGAGTGGTGGTGGATTTAGGGAGGTTGGGTGCTTTATTTTTATTGTAATGTTATTATTCCAATTTGCCTTTGTAATGTTCTCCCTTCTCATGTAAGTTGTTCGAATCACCTTAGTCTTCAATAAAAGTTCTTTCTCTTCTCTTGTTCTGTTCTTATCCTTATCACCTTGATACCGTTGCCTCAAGGTGTGAATTTATTCACACCAAACCTTGTGATTTTGTTCACACAACGGTGGAGTGATCGTTTTTTTGTTGTTTTTACTTCTTCAATTCCACCCTCATAAGTCTACTTTCCGCTTCCGTTGAGAACTTGTCATCAATGGAGGGCTAGCTCTTTTATGGGTTGATCCAAGGGATTAGCAAGGGTCTGGATTGAATGTTATTTCTCATGCCCTAAATGTTATTAATTTCTTTTAATTGAGTTTCTTTCATTCAATGATTTTTATTCTTCCTCTTCCTTATTGAATTTATTCACCCCACTTTCATGTGCTAATTACATCCTTTACCTTGGAGTGATCATGAAAATGATCCTACAAGTGTATAGGTGATTATCATATATTTTGAAGGTGTTTAATCAGTAAGTGATGAGGTTAGTTTGAATTCATTTCATGAATCTTTCTCGAGTTAATGAAATTAAAATCGTAAAAATAAAGGAATTCATTCAATCCACCCCGAGCAATAACCTAGGATCAACTCATTTTCTCATAATTTGAATTCACATAGATCTTTTAGTGCTCTTTCAAAACAATCTAAAATCAACCCAAGTTGGACACTTCATAGCCAAAAATACATCTCTTTTTATTAAGTGTCTAAAGGTTCTTCTTAGGTCTCTGAGGATTCGACAACCCAAGCTACACTACAAGCGACCGCTTGACCCTTAAAACTTGGGTAAATTTGGGCGAGACCAAATTTTTGCACCTTTTCCGGGGACCAAGTAAGTACCTTAGATCCAAAAAACCTTCTTTCCTCACCCCCATTCTTCTACTCTCACCCAAGATCTCTTATCTTGTCCCTTTCTCGCTTTTTTTGGCGCATGTCCGCCTACACCCGCGATTTCTCAAATAGACTAGTTAGGGTGGATAGTCCTAGGAAAGGGGAGTCAAGTGCACCTAGGGGATTGTTTAAATCAGATACAAATATTCTTGAAACCCCAAAGTCAGAACTTGAAACAAGTCCAATGGAGGGTCATCCACAAAATCAAATTGTAAACCCTGGGGGGAATCAAATGGGAAACCAAAACCAAGAAGCTCCAAACTTAGGGAATGTAGTTGATCAAACCATGAACGACTACCTCACTCCTGCTTGGACCAATGCCCCCTCATGCATTAGACACAATTATATAGGAGACACCAACTACATATTCAAACCCCATGTCCTAAACCACCTTCCAACCTTTCATGGGATGGAGTTAGAAATGCCATACCTTCATGTCAAAGAGTTCAATGACATTGTTGAAACCATGTGTCCCCCACATCAACTAGAATCTACTAAGATGAGGCTCTTTCCTTTTAGATTAAAGGATCGAGCTAAAAATTGGCTAAAAAACTTGATACCTGCATCAATCCACTCTTGGGACCAACTACAAAGATAATTCTACAAAAAATACTTCCCTCATCACAAAACAATTGCACTTAAAAAGAGCATCCAAAACTTTTTTGAAAAAGAGGGAGAGTCATTTTATGAAACATGGGAGAGGTTCAAAGACACCCTAAACATGGTTCCACACCATGGTTTTTCTATTCCTGAACAAGTAAGAATTTTCTATGAAGGTTTGGGCCCGAGGAACAAAAAATTCATTGACATGATGTGTAATGGGACCTTTAAAAATAAATCCCCAAATGATGCTTACGAGTATCTAGAAATCCTTGCTGAACAAAACCAAACATGGGGAACATCACCTTATTCTGAAAAGCCTCAAAGAACTACTGGAATGCATAAACTTAGGGAAGAGGAAAGCCTTAGGGAGAAACTTGCAGCACTCTCTAGGAAGGTTGAAGAGATAGACCATAGGAAAATCAATGAAATCCAAACTGTAGACCTTGTTTGCACAATCTGTGACAAACATGACCACAAAACAGACAACTGCCCAACCATTCCATCCATCAAGGATGTTCTTTTAGGAGGACCACCTGCTGAAGTCAATTCCCTATACTTTCAAAAGCCTCAATACCCAAACACATTCAACCCAAGGTATAATGACCACCCAGGCTTTCGATGGAAATATAACCAACAACCTAGCCAACCACAAGGACCAAACCCCTACCCTACACAAAATTTTCAAAACCATAACCAATTCCAACCACAACCAGTCCAATACCAACATCCTCCAGTCCAATACCCACAACCCATCCAACAACCAAAGTATCCCCCTGGGATAACCCAACCAACACAAACCCCTTCCCAATCTGTCCCTCTCCCAATCCTTGAACAACTGTGCAAACAAATGGAAAGGATGAACTCAGAAGTCTCATCCCTTAAACAAGAACTTAAAACCATCAAAACTAGAAAGGCACCCATGCCCACACAGCCCATTCCACAACAAACATCAAGGGGGGAGACAAGTTTCACTCAAACAACTCATGAACAACTAAAGGCTGTGACAGTTTTGAGAAGTGGGAAATCAATTGAGAAACCTGAACAAATGGTTCAAAACCCACCCGAAGATTCAAACTCTAATGAAAATTCAAATGAAACACATGAACAAACTGAAGATACTAATAAAAATGTGAAAGAAACAACTCTTCAAAAAACAACCCCACAACCTGCCCCATTTCCTCAACGCATGAGGGGGAAAACCAAGCCTGAATTGAGTGAAACGTTGAGGGAAATATTCTCACAAGTCAAGTTGAAAATTCCACTCCTCGATGCCATTCAAACCATTCCTGCATACTCAAAATACCTTAAGGACCTCTGCACATCTAAACGGAAATTCTCACATAAGAACCAAGTCCTTCTGGCAGCAAATGTTAGCACAACAATCCAAGGAACCCTTCCTCCAAAGATGAAAGACCCGGGATGCCCTTACATTAATGTTGAACTAGGAGAGAACAAAGTTGTCAAAGCCTTGTGTGATCTCGGAGCCAGTGTGAACCTCATTCCTTATGCTATGTATTGTCAGTTAGGGCTTGAAGAACTCCAACCCACATCTTTCACTCTTCAACTTGCTGATCGTAGTATTCGAGTTCCAAAGGGGATCTTAAAGGATGTTTTGGTGAAAGTTGAAAATTTAATTTACCCAGTTGACTTCATTGTTCTTGACAATCACCCAAGCTTAGGTCCTAGGGAGAAAACCCCAATCGTCCTTGGTCGTCCCTTCCTTGCAACAATCAACTCTGTTATCCGAGTCTGAAATGGGAACATGACCATAACCTTTGGAAACATGAGTCTAGACTTGAACATCTACAATGAAAACTCTCAAATTGGGGATGATGAAGAGATCCATGAGGTTAATTGGATGGGTAGTGTTGATAGTGAACTCAAGGAACATCAAGGAATTACCGAAGGATGTTTAAGTCAAGAAGAGATTGATTTTATTTGTTCACATGAGGGAAATTTGTCTCCTTGGCTTGAATCTCTTTCAGATTGCTCTATTGATGATTTTCTAGAATCACCAATCAATGATACCATGAGTGAAATCAATAACATCGAGTCCATATCCCTTCATGAAACTACTCTAGCTAATTTAGTGGATGAAAATTCTCTTCACAAGGAACCAATTTTTTCAAGAAATGTGAACAAAGAAACTGAGTTCAATACAAAGTATCATCCTTTCTTGGAAAGTGATAACCACTCTGATCTTGAATTTAAGGTTTTACCTTCATCACTAAAGTATGCGTTCTTAGGGGAAAATCAATCCTTTCCTGTTGTCATTTCTTCCTCTCTTGAATCCAATCATGATAGGATGCTTCTAGATGTCCTTAGGAGACACAAGAAAGCCATTGGATGGACCCTATCAGATATTCCTGGGATTAGCCCACTTATCGGGACTCATAGAATTGTTCTAGAATCCGATTCAAAGCCATGTCGTCAACCTCAGCGACGACTCAATCCTAATCTCATGGAAGTAGTGAGAAAAGAACTTTTGAAATTGTTAAAAGCTGGTATCATCTATCCTATAGCTGAGAGTGAGTGGGTTAGCCCAATCCATGTGGTTACAAAGAAGGATGGAATCACAGTAATAACCAATAATGATGGAGAGATGCTTCCAACAAGGGTTAGTAGTGGATGGAGAGTCTGTATTGACTATAGGAAGCTCAACTCTTGTACCAAGAAAGACCATTTCCCCTTGACCTTTATTGATCAAGTCCTCGAGCGAGTGGCAGGTCATCAATTCTACTGCTTCCTAGATGGATTCTCAGGGTATAATCAAATCGAAGTCTCTTTAGAGGATCAAGGAAAAACGACCTTCACTTGTCCATTCAGCACTTTTGCCTTCAAGCGCATGCCCTTTGGGTTATGTAATGCCCATGGTACCTTCCAGCGGTGCATGATGGGAATCTTCTCGAACATGGTGGGGGATTGTTTAGAGGTCTTCATGGATTATTTATCCATCTTTGGGGATACTTTTGAGGGATGCCTTCTAAATGTTGAAAAGGTTTTTTCAAGGTGCGAAGATAAGAATCTCATACTAAATTGGGAAAAATGCCATTTCATGGTAAGGGAAGGACATGTTCTAGGTCATCTAGTATCTGGTAGAGGGATTGAAGTTGATAAAGCTAAGGTTGACATCATTCTTCACCTTCCCTCTCCTAAAACTGTTAAGGAAGTGAGGTCCTTATTAGGACATGCGGGTTTTTATAGAAGGTTCATTAGGAATTTCAGCTCTATTTCTCGACCACTTTGTGATCTATTGGTAAAAGATGCTCCATTTTTATGGACAGAAAGCTGTGAGGAATCATTCTCTAAACTCAAGTCAACTCTTATATCTCCACCTATCATGAAATCTCCAAATTGGAAGCTTCCTTTCGAGCTCATGTGTAATGTAAGTGACTTCGCTGTAGGAGCAGTCTTAGGACAACGGTGTGAGAAAACTCCATGTGTCATTGCTTATGCAAGAAAATCTTTAAATGATGCACAAATAAACTACACCACCACTGAGAAAGAGCTACTTGTTGTTGTATTTTCTTTAGAGAAATTCAGGTCTTATCTCTTAGGATCACCCATCATTGTCTTCACTGACCATTCAGCCCTAAAATATCTATTCCAAAAACAAGATGCCAAGGCTATACTGATTAGGTGGGACCTTCTTCTTCAAGAGTTTGATTTAACCATTAAGGATAAAAAGGGTGTTGAAAATGTTGTAGCTGATCACCTCTCTAGGATGGAATTCAAAGACAACTCCCACCACCTCTCTGTGTCTGATTCATTTCCCGATGAGCACCTCTATTCAGTGAGTGATGGCCCTTGGTATGCTGACATAGCAAACCATTTGGTGACGGGTGACATTCCAAAATTCTTGGGGACCCATGCTAAGAGGAAATTCCTTTCTGATGTCAAACACTATGTGTTTGATGATCCTTACCTCTTCAAGTTCTGTCCTGATCAAATCAACAGGAGATGTGTTCCCGAGTCTGAGCAAGAGTCCATTCTAAAATTTTGTCATGGAGAGACATGTGGAGGCCACTTTTCTACAAAGAAAACCACTTCAAAGGTCCTCCAAAGTGGTTTATACTGGCCGAACCTCACTAAGGATTCCTTCCAATACTGAAAAAGTTGTCCTCAGTGTCAGCAATTAGGATCCATTTCCAAAAGAAATCAAATGCCCCTCACTCCCATTCTAGTCGTTGAAATCTTTGATTGTTGGGGAATTGATTTCATGGGACCCTTTCCAAACTCTAAGGGAAACCTCTACATCCTCTTAGCTGTTGATTACGTCTCCAAATGGGTTGATTCCATTCCCACCAAGACTAATGATCATCAAGTTGTGATCCTATTCCTAAAAGAGCATATCTTTTCTAGATTTGGAATTCCGAGGGCTATAATCAGTGATCGTGGAACCCATTTCTGTAATCGCCCATTCTCTTCACTCATGTATAAGTATGGAATTTCTCATAAAGTTTCCACTGCATACCATCCTCAAACCAATGGTCAAGCTGAGTTAGCAAATAGGGAGATTAAGCAAATTCTTGAAAAAACTGTCAACCCCTCTAGGAAAGATTGGTCTGAGAAACTCTTGGATGCTCTTTGGGCATATCGTACAGCATTCAAAACCATCCTAGGAATGTCACCATATAGGTTGGTTTATGGAAAAGCATGCCATTTACCTGTTGAAATTGAGCATAAGGCATTTTGGGCAATCAAGAAAATGAATTTCGACATTTCTTTAGCCAAAGAAAAGAGGAAGTTAGATCTTAATGAACTTGAGGAACTTAGGATGGAGTCGTATGAAAATTCAAGGATAAATAAAGCTAGAGTTCAAGCCTACCAATCTAGGAATATCAAAGTCAAACAATTTGAACTGGGAAAACCTATGCTCTTGTATAGTTCAAAACTTCATTTACACCCAGGAAAGCTAAGGTCTAGATGGTCAGGTCCATTCATAGTGCATCATGTGTACCCTCATGGGGCTATAGAGATTCAGGATCCCACAAGTGGTAACATTTTTAAGGTCAATGGTCATAGGTTAAAACCATTCATTGAATCATTCAATAAATAGGAAATAGAGGTAGAGTTAACAGAGCCAACCTATGAACCAGGAAAAAATTGATAGATTTAGGATCCATGTCGGGCTAACGACATTAAACAAAAGCACTGCAAGGGAGGCAACCCATGGTCTTCATCTTTCTAATCTTTTTGACTCGTTTTTTCCTTCTTCTGCATTTTGTTATTTAAAAAAAAATATAGACTGCTGACCTGATCTTATTTTATGAGTAAGGATGGGTATGAAAGGGGAGCACAGTATTCATACGTGTCACACGGTGTGATCCCTGAGTAATACCTTACCCAGAAAATATAAAGAAGACAATTTATCATCAGTTTATTTTATTTTATTATTATTTTTTTGTAGGTATTTAAAAAAAAGTAGATTGTTGACCTGTTCTTCTTTTATGAGTAAGGATGGGTATGAAAGGGGAGCACCGTATTCATCCGTGTCACGCGGTGTGATCCTTGAGTAATACCTTACCCAGAAATTTAAGAGAAGACAATGTATCATCAATTTATGTTATTTATACCTTTTTTTAGGTTAAAAAAAATACAAAAAAATATATATATTAAAAAAAAAAAATTAAGGCATGTCATAGGTCATTGGGAAAAGCTGGTCACAACCGTCCAAGCCATTGGGAGATAAACCAGAACTGAAGGGAGACATGGGAATGCATTTTCAACATCAACCACCAGGTGACTTCATTCCATAATTTTTATTTTCAATATCTTCGTTGAACTTCTATCCTGCCACTTATATGTTTCAATTCTTTAAACACTGGGGACAGTGTATTCCAAGTTGGGGGGGAGATGAAAATTTGTGGAAGGAAAAATGTCATTAACCTTGAACATGATAACACACATTCCAAACTCTGAAATTGGATATCAAATAATTTTGTATGCCTTGATTCTGATTTTAATGCAAGTTTATGTTCATGTGCATAGTTATTGGGAAGTGCGGTTGTCCGATGTGATTTTTCACTGTTATATTTTCATCTATTTAATAAAAAAACAAAATGCACGTCCTCTAGATTGTGGGGTCCTAGTTTGAGTTCTTGGGGACCCATAATAAATAGCATAGGATTGGCGATCATTTTAATTTTAACATGAGTATTCAAAAAAAAAAAAAAATTTGCGCGTAGAGCAATGAATTGACCTAATGTGTGGCTTTTGGCACTTGGGGATCGCGACTCCATAGTTGTCTGGCCCAGAGTTGGGAATTTTATCTCTATTTGTGGTAATTTGAATTTATTTTTGATTGAGTTAACTCGAGATGATGCCCGAGTATGTGAGCTTCACTTGGTGCCCTAAGGTCTTTTAGCCTGGGAGTCATCGGCAAAGTCTTGCTACATGGTTTTACTCGATTGAGTTCAATTTCAATTACCATGGAAAAATTGCAAAAAAAAAACCCAAAAAAAAGAGAAAATAAAAAATGAGTACTCATCTTATTATTAAAATTTGATTTCTCCTAGCGCTTCCATCTTTTCTCCCTCGAATGAAAATGAACCCCCATGTCTATTGTGACGCACAACACTTCATCATGCTTAATTGAATTTGGATGAAATATGGCAATGAATTTGAACAAAGGAATGGGCTTGGGCTTGAGATATTCTTATGGACATAGTTTTTTTTAAATGATTTTGATGGGTTTCATAATTGTTTGGTATGTGATCTTTGGGTGAGAAATGTGTATTAAAATGTTTTTGGAAAAGGTCATTTGAATTTCATTTTTGTGAGATATATTTTGCTCGGGACTAGCAAAACTCAAGCTGGGGGGTGTGATTAGCCACTGTAGGAGGCTAATATTCATTTCTAATATATGTAGTTTTCATGTGCCTTGCTATTCATAAATACCATTTTAGTGCATTTTACATTTTGAACACTCATTCTCATCATTTGTGCACTTCATGCCCAATGTGCACCAATTTAGGCCCAATGTTTCATCTGATTTTAAAGAATTTAACTATCCATTTTTTAATTTGATATTTTTGGAAATGGATATTCACTTAATTATGAACATTTTTTATTCAGGGATCAATGGATTATTAATAAATTATGATGGAGATATTTGGCGATTAAAGCAAACAATTCTGGAGAAGGCAGATTGTATATCATCCCACTGATCGGACTATGGAGCCACAATAAAATTGAAATGAAGCCCAAAATTTATGTAAGGATAGAAGAAATATAGGGGAACAAATAAGTCTTCTGGATCCTGTGCTAATTCGTCCTAAATGGTGGTGATTAAGGCGGCCCAAGTTGAAGATTTAATTTTGGGCCAGAGTCTGCGGCCCAGAAAAACAGCTCACCATTTCAATCATATCTCCAGAACCACAAAGTTTTTAGGGCTGACATTTTACATGGTGTTAGGGGACATCCGGGGCTTAATTTAAGTCTTCTAGGTCCCACTCAAATTCGGCCTCATAGAAGGTCCTTTAGGCGCGTCTTTCCGGCGGATGCAAGCTGGCTGCAACTTCGGGGCAAGAAGTGGAAAAGTCTCTCATCATTAATGTTCCACCCACCTTTTCCCAACATAATTAATTAAAGGCACATGGGATGTTGGAGGCTCGGCAAAGGCTTAATTATTTCCTATTTAAGGCAGGAGTGGTGGTGGATTTAGGGAGTTTGGGTGCTTTCTTTTCATTGTAATGTTATTATGCCAATTTGCCTTTGTAATGTTCTCCCTTCTCATGTAAGTTGTTCGAATCACCTTAGTCTTCAATAAAAGTTCTTTCTCTTCTCTTGTTCTGTTTTTATCCTTATCACCTTGATACCGTTGCCTCAAGGTGTGAATTTATTCACACCAAACCTTGTGATTTTGTTCACACAATGGTGGAGTGATCGTTTTTTTTGTTGTTTTTACTTCTTCAATTCCACCCTCATAAGTCTACTTTCCGCTTCCGTTGAGAACTTGTCATCAATGGAGGGTTAGATCTTTTATGGGTTGATCCAAGGGATTAGCAAGGGGCTGGATTGAATGTTATTTCTCATGCCCTAAATGTTATTAATTTCTTTTAATTGAGTTTCTTTCATTCAATGATTTTTATTCTTCCTCTTCCTTATTGAATTTATTCACCCCACTTTCATGTGCTAATTACATCCTTTACCTTGGAGTGCTCATGAAAATGATCCTACAAGTGTATAGGTGATTATCATATATTTTTAATGTGTTTAATCAGTAAGTGATGAGGTTAGTTTGAATTCATTGCATGAATCTTTCTCGAGTTAATGAAATTAAAATCGTAAAAAAAAGGAATTCATTCAATCCACCCCGAGCAATAACCTAGGATCAACTCATTTTCTCATAATTTGAATTCACATAGATCTTTTAGTGCTCTTTCAAAACAATCTAAAATCAACCCAAGTTGGCCACTTCATAGCCAAAAATCCATCTCTTTTTATTAAGTGTCTAAAGGTTCTTCTTAGGTCTCTGAGGATTCGACAACCCAAGCCACACTACAAGCGACCGCTTGACCCTTAAAACTTGGGTAAATTTAGGCGAGACCAATCACCTTGAAAAAAAATCTATCCTCATTAGGAAAATGATGAGATAATTAATTATCAATTTTAATCTTGAATATGGTACTAGTATTGATATCCAATACATCATTATCTCCCTTCTTTGAGTCAGTGATCATCGAATGAGTTGGAGCATCTTGTTCCACAAAGAGTACCCCTAGGTGACAAGGATTACCATGGACTAGAGTAAAGGCTACCCTTTCTTGAGAATGTTTTTTCCCACCCAACCTGGAATGTTATTCTATAACTTTTTTTACTTCTGGTTTAATTTTTTATCCAACTTATTAGGTATAAAAACACCCACAAAGACATCCTCAATAAATAAAAATGAACTCTGATTCTTCTAAACTTGATTCATAGACAAATCATATCCCATTCACCCAAAATACATTTAAAAAAACTATCATATGTCATAGATCATATGATTACAATGGTTTTAGTAATATAGAAGAGTCCCATAAATAACCTATTTAGAGAAATATTTCAATTCATTAACACTAAAAATCATGTTAAAAAAATACATAAACACATCCAGTTTCAGAAATATGTGAAATAAAGAGGTTTGAGATCCATTATATTTTATTGAACAAATATTTTTTTTGGTTTCCCCAAAACTATTAAAATATACTACAATTATGGTTTATTTAAAATATAAACTAGAATTCTGGGGATAAATAACCATATTGGGACTTCAGGAAACTTAAATAACAAATGATAATCATTAGAACATTTCAAAATTTTCATATGAATACCAAATAAATCCCAATGACCTTTAATCCAGAAGTGATAATATGGTTATTTAAAAGAAAAATTAAAAAGATATGAGAATTTTCAATCACTCTAACCAAAGACCTTATGAAACCAATTTCCTTGAGTTATTTCTTAATAGTTGAGAGTTAAGGGCATTAGTAGTTGATATTTACAACCAATGGAAGTTTTTATTTGAGGGATAGAGAGTCAATATTTTCCCCCATGAAGAAAATATAAGGCTATCCATAAAATTTTGAGGGAACTTTGGCTTCAAAAATCCTTTTAATTCTAAACAGTAGATGAAGTTCATCTGAAGTACGCAATCATATGTTCACAACCATATCGATGAAGGATCTTGACAAATAGGGATGGATATCCTTGGTTTTTTCAAGATCTACACCGCTAGAATTCCACACCACTACCATTGGGTGCATCCAATTTTCTCTATATTTCATAAAAATATATTACTCTTTTTTTATTGTAACCAACTTACTTATGTCCAATATTTTAACAATTAAAATTATAACCATAGAAATAACTTTTTTACTAATATAAAGAGTTTTTTCTCACTCTTATTTATTGAATTCTAATAGCATCATCTCTTAGAAAACTTGTAGATTCTTCATAATAAGACATTTTATTTCCTCAAAAGACACAAAATTGAAACTTAATCATTCTAAATATCATGTTTTTTTCACCTATCTCTCTCTCTCTATATAAATTTCATAAAATTCCTTGGTTGTTGTTCAGTTCTCAATGGATAAGAAATTTATGTTTTCTTATTATTCCCTAAAATATTAATATTTCTATGAACTATCATTGACGATTAAACATCACAACTAATACCAATTTTACCCATATAATTTTATCTTTTTGCATTAATAATTTAATCAAAAGTTCTTATGCCCCATTCCACACTTTCATTTAAAAATTCATCTGAAAACTTCTTAAACTAAATCTTTTTATTTGAACCATTTTTTTTATTTTTGGGTTCAACATTAGTTCTCAAAGAAATAATTTCTTCTTCAAAAATTTCATTCTTCTTGAAATTTTATTTGAAAAATTAGTTAATATCATCAGTGATCCTAATCTATTTATCAATCTTCAATATGTAATCCAAAGACTCCTCATATTTCACATGATTCTTACCACATTATCCTACCCTTTTATCAAAATGTTCCACTCATGATTCAAATTAATTAATAAAACTCTATGAATCCTTCAAAAAAGTTCTAAATTTTTTATTCTTCTTTATTTTAAAATCAATCTCCACAAGATATTATTCCAATTCAACCCAGAGATTAACATGAACCTCTTATGGATCATTTTATTCTTCAAATTTTCCATTTTTTTCCATCGATACCATCGTAAAATATTCTATATATGAGATAAACTTATTTTCCATTAATTTTTATAAATATTCAATAATATCATATTCTTCCATGCTAACAAGCACTTACCTCTGAAACTTCATGCCACTTGAATTCCAATAATTGAAATTCCTTATAGAGGGAAAATTATTTTTATATCATGGTGATAATTTATACTCACCACCCTCTTCATCATATCTCTTTAGACACCTAGATGTGATGTTTTATGACCCGAACCAATCTTAGGATTGATCTGAAACTACCCCGGGCCAACCTCCATAGGAACGTAGTTGGCGACCAGTGATGAAGACATAAATAACATGGGGATGACTTTTACTAAGTTCCTATATGAACACACACAACTAACTCAATGAATAAGTACATATGAAAAGAGTAAAAGATGAAACACTACTATAAATTAAACCAAGCATGCATGAACCTCTAGAAAATAAAAAAGTATAGTAGTGTAAAATGAAAAGTAAAGGGGAAAAATACACACCCAATAAGAAATATGTCACAACATAAAAAAACTGGAAAATGTAAACAACTAAGAAAGCCTAGATTGTGAATCCCAAGATATTCCCACTGTACATGATCCAAGCACCCAATATCCGTAAGATTTTATGAAGTCATGATCAACTTTTCTATCCTTTTTATAAGATATGACATGTGCGGTAAAATTCCTTGCTTGGGTGAGTATATACATACCTAGTAGGATGCCCTGAAAGCTGAAGGGGGAGTAGTAAGAGATACAATAGGAAGAGAAGGACAATAGATAACAAAAGGTATAATGAAATTGTATATCTCAACCCAACCAATAGTATGGAAGTAAGCTAGTCCAGACACAAGGGGATAAACATGGTGAGTAGATGAACTACCCATAGAGTCTTCTCCAACTATAGTAGGAGCATAGACTAATCCAACCACAAGAACCTGAAAATGGAAAGCACATGTCATAAATCACACATTTTCACCTCTATTGGAATGAGAGTAAAAAAAATCTAGGGTTTGGATACAGAATAAGGATATATATATATATACTCTGTCAAAGAAGCCCAAAAGAGAGAGTAAGGAGATCTCAATCCCATATATCATCCCAAGAAGAAGTGTATAAAATAGTTCAAAAAGTCCATAAATGATGGCCGACATCCCACACATCTATCTAGAAGTAACCGAATAAGTCTAAACATGTATCTTCACTATTCTGCACAATCAAGTAGGCACAAACTCGAAGTAGTGGGCCATGCCCTTGTATGTTAGGGGTATTCCACTCTGATCATCGAGGACCCATTCCTTGATACCATAGGAGTGTCCCACTCAGAAGTTTAAGGGAACATGCCCATTTTGGCTATATGTTTCCACTCTTAGTCATGAAGGAACCTTTCTCATCCCCGTAGGAGGATGTAACTCAGAAGGTTGAGTACCCTTGCCTAGCCTGACTAGAGGGTGCCACACTAAGTCATCGAGGACCCATGCTCTTCCCCATAGGTTGTTTCCACATGGAAGTTCAAGGACCCATGACTAGCTCGATTGGGGGGTTACACTCTAAGTCATCAAGGACCCATGCCCTATCCCATAAGATGGTGCCACTCAGAAAGTTGAGGACCCTTGGCTAGCCCGTCTAGAGGGTTACACTCTAAATAATCAAGGATCTATGCTCTGACCCATAGGAGGGTATCACATGGAAGGTCGAAGACCCATTCCCATCCATACAAGAGGGTTCCAATCCAAGTCATCGAGTATGAATTCCCTACCTCATTGGAGGGTTCCACTTAGAAGGTCTCAAGTGAACCTGTGTGATCACTGACATCATCAGGTATCACCTCAGTAAGCACCATGCTTATAAAATTCCACATCATATCTTGTAAGAAACAATGCATATCACCATCATGTTCTATGTGAAAAAACACTTAGGATAGGCTACTCATTGGAAAAAATACGAGTTTAAATGAAGGAGATACGAATGATTGAAGCTTCCTCAAGAAGGAACTAGGGGTACATGATCTGTGAGGGGACCCACATGGTATGGGGTGCTGATACACTATCTGGACATGTATCTAACTTGTACATGGATCCATATCCATATAGAAAAATATACCATGTAGGTGGACTACACGGAGTGTCTAGGATAACTAGGACTGAGCTGTTTTCTACTAAAAATTTCCATGTACGTATCCTCATGTCAGTGTACCGGACCCTGTATCCATGGACCAAAGTACACGATGTGATATTATCTATGTACTTCAACATGGTTTCCAACTGATGTTATCCATTATATGGGTTCCCATAGAGGTATGAGGTACACAACATGTTGGATGGGTACAAATTGTGCAATACTTATCTTTTCCAAAACCCTAGCTCCTGCTGCTGAGGGGACTAGATGTCATGTGTTAATCCTTGAACATGCCATGTAGTTAGGTTTTATCCATTTTTCTAGATCTGATCATGCACCTTGAAATCCATCTATTTTCTCTGATTTCAGCCACCTATCTGTCAGAAAATGATAGATCTAGAAAACAATTATGGATCTTGGCCACAATTCACCAGAAAACATCTCTAGTGAAGATTCGACATTTTGTTGGGAGTTAGAAAAACCTTGGTTAATTAGACTATTGATTCCATGAAAGAAACCGAAAAAATCACCCACATATCACAACAATCCCAGATCTGTGCTCAGTTCATCATTTTGTTCCTTTTTCGGAAAGCCACTATGAATATGGGGTTCTGATCAGGCTCGGTTCTGACTGATGATTGTCAAACTTGGACCTTGGGGTCCAAATGGTGATGAATGTCAAGAAAATAGGGGTAAAAGCACCAAAAAAAGTTTTAAACATTGTTTCACAGGTGTTCCTGGACAACAATCAAGAACATGGATCTTAAGGTTAGATACTAATTAAAATTAATTGAATTCCAATACTTGGGAACATGAAAAGACTGCAAATAAGGGCACATATCAAAGAATAAAAATTGATCTACTAAACTATTTAATCAAAGGGTGTTGGGAAAATCCCTCAAGGAATCCTCTTAGGGTTTTTGGATTTTTTCTGTTTTTTGACAAATCTAGATGACCACAAAAGAGTATGGTTGATGTGGATGGAGGAGGTTTTTTTGTGGTGTAGTTTCCTAGTGTGCTAATTTTTTGGGCCTTAGAATTGGGAGTTTAGTTTTTAGAAAAATAATTTTTTTTCACAAAGCATAGTTCATGGACCATGAAACATAGTTCGTGGACCACCAAGGATATATGCATAATAGAGATGGAAAGTATCAAAATATGGATATCTAAAAAGCAGTGTTATGCAGATTGTGAAGCGTGTTACACAAACCATGTAAGAAAAATGTTTTTCAAGAAGTATTGCAGTTTGTGGGAGGCAAGTAGTTCACATAAGGCTGGAAGATTGTGGGATGGATTTTCATTCATATAAAGGAGGTGACAATTTGTGGAGCTATAAAGGGTATCATTTGTAGAATAAATCAACTACCATAGAAGGTTAAGGAAATATGCAGAACCTTGAGGGAAACTAGTTTGTAGAATGAGTATAGTTTATGGTGAAGGATATACCACACCGAATATTTTAGTAAACTAGATTAGAGGATATTTCAGATATATTTAACTCTTTAAGGACCGCTAATCCCATCATTACAATGAGTGATTTTGATAAGAAAACATCTTTTCTACGGGAAGAATTTAGTGAAGTCTGAAAGTATTCGTGAGGAATATTTCTATGAATGAAAAGAGGTTTACATGAATGATTATATGAAAGAAGAAGTGATCTGTAAATACAGTTCATAAAAGGGGTTTTTCAGAAAATAGTTACCTATAAATGAAAAAGGATATGTGGAGGAGAGGTGGTTTTCAAAACATTATCCATTCACAGAAGGAGATAAGGTCCATAGAGAATATGTGGTATACAGAAGAAGAATCCAACCGTAAAGTAGGGATGGTCTATAGAGGAAGAGGTGGTCTGTGAATCACTCACACCACATGTTGTAGAACAGTTCATAGAGGACTCAAGGAAGTTTGCGGAAGACTCAGGGTAGTTTTAGGAGGAATATTTTTTGAAAGTAATTTCCAAAAACTAATAGTATGAAGAAAAGTGTATTTCTTATATAGATTAAAATGGGGATTCAATAGAGCATATTTCTACAATTGAGGATGTGTTCTTTCATAAAAATTAAGATACCTACAAGTCTATAAATTTTGAGTGGATACCTTCCAAGAGAAGTGAGCAAAGGAAGTGGAATACAGTGATCCTTTCCATCGACAATGATTTAGAGAAAGAGACATAGGGAGTGTCCATTGGGAAAGTAGTGATCTAACCCTAAACCTTTTAAAGGTAGTGATCCTATGCATAGAAGTGATCTAGCATGAACCTTATAATTTGATAGTGAGCCTTAGTGGATTTGGTAAATAGGGACATCAATGTTTTATACACCTTGGATGTAGCCCCGTGAGGGTGAACCAAGTAAAAAACTCCACGTTGTTATGCATGGTATATTTCTTTACTTTAAGGGAAATATCATCAAATAAAATTAGAAAGGATACAATCAAAATTAACAATAAAGAGCATAATAAGTGACCCTTGTAATAAAGAGGTCAAGATCTAGTGGGGAAGGAAGATGTTTGAAAAGAATATCTATACCTTGATTCACCCCTATCTCAGGGTACCTAATCCCCTTTTTAACCTAAAAATTAATATCAGAGGAAGTTTTCATTTATAATACTTGTTTTCTATGACTTGATTCGGTCTTATCTTATCTTGGTATGCCATTACAAAGGGAATAACTTAAAAGAATAATAATAATTCGGTTGGAATTCCTCAGTGTGGAAGTGTCTATAAAAAGAGTATGATTCAGTTGAAGGAAAAAATGTACTAAATAAAGACCTGGATGAATCTGGAAATGAAACTATTCACTAATTCAATGACGATGAAGTAATTAGAAAATAACCTAATATTCAAAGTGATGTTGGTACTAATAATGATGAAGAAATTAAAATAATACCAAAAGTGGATATTTTCAACAAAAATAAATGAATTATATTAGAAACTGGATAAATAAAATAAATCTAAAGATATCCAGATCCAAGTGTAGGAAATTGAAGTCAATAAGATGAAAGGTTAAAATAAATGACTTCTAGAATTCATTACTAATATAATGGGGAAGAATGATTCCTATGATAAAGAACTACAAAATATTTCTACAAATATTGAAAAACTCGAAGATTATGATAAGGGGAAGAATATAAACTCAGAAGAAATTCAGAATCTCAAATCCAGGAATGACGGTATTGCTATACAACCATCTAAAGTAGTTTAGGAAAACTAAAGTATACAAAAAGAGAGTGCATGTTGTTCTGATTATATTATTCAAGAAAAAATTAAAATAAAGGATCAAAATAACATTGTGGATAAGATCACCTGATAATTTTAAGATGAGATGAGTAGTGGAAAGAATATCAAGAGAGAACTTAATGATCAACATGAATCAAGGGATATGAAGATTCAAAAACTAGAAGAAGAGATATAATTAATGAAGAATGAAGTTGATAAATATAATTCCAATAGTAATCCTAAATTAAAGGATGATTTTCATTTACTATTTGATTATCCTTCGGTAGGTGATGATGAAATGAAAATCAAATATTCTATTTTGGAGGAGAAATAAGAAAAATATTTTCTCATCTCAAAGGTCATACAATTTGTGAAAAACCTGTATTGGATATGATGAACCCCCTCCCATTCAAGATAAAATGAGAGTTTTAAACAATTATAGGAATAGGAAAAATATTATAGATTCTGGAAACAAACCTAAAATATTTTTTACAGGAATTAATGATTGCATTTTATATTTCTATGGGATTTATGGTTATTCATCAGGTTTTTGTTCAGAAGATTTGGAATATATTACCTAACGCGAAGATATAAATATTTCTAAATATAAGATAAATATGAAATAGGAGTCTCTCATAAGAAATTATCCATGAAATGTTAATATTTTGGAAGAATGAGACACACCATGAGTATATTTCAAGAAGACAAGGAGCTCAATGTCATAAGAAAAAACTCATACTCTATCAACATCTCAACTGAGAAATTATGACACAAGGTATGTTTTTAATGGGATATGTTTTATATATTCTAATCATGGGAATTTGGGAAGACATTTCAACAAGAATAAATAAGGGAAGGAAAATGAACCCAAAAGGAGATCCCTATTAGTGAAAGTGTATAACGAAAAAACCTATATTAGAAGACAATGAGATAAGTTGAAAATAGGTTTATAGACTCAAGGGAATCAAAAGGATCTCAATTAAAGGTGTATCAGTCACCTTCTTTATTACACTCATAATAACTCTCTTAGATGGAATGTGAACACATCTTGAATAAAAAGGTAGGAGATTATCGCATTATGATTAAAACAAATGTAATTTTAATGAAAGAATAAACCCAAACAAGAAACGGTGGCATGAATCTTATAAATTATAAAAGAAAAACGAATAAATAATTCCTTGAAAAATTTACATATCATGCCACATGGAAATAAGTGAAGGAAATAGAAAGAGACCTCTAATATAGGAAGAAGCAAGAGAAGATGACCAGTGAAAATATTCCTTCTCAAAGAAAGATTCATAAAAAATTGCATATTAGTTGAGCATCAAATAAAGAAATGTATACAAATGGTATTCAACCCAAATTTTTTAAAAGGACATTCCTATATAATCCAAAAATCTAAATAATAATCAACATTTGGGTTAATAATTCTTAGTCATATGGCTAGAACAGTTTAAGTTGGATGGAAAATTAGGACAAGAACAAAAAAAGTACTATGCTTTACAAGAAATTATCAAAGGATTGATCTGTCAAGATCAACCAAAATACTCTTTTTGAGAATTCTAGAGGCTCCATTTTCCCTATGTGTATAATTTATATTAATTTATGTTCATGTGTTTAAGGTTCAAGGAGAGATATGATCCATGGTGAAGTGGCATTATAATATGAAATGTGGTGATGTGATGTGATCCAGAATATAAACTGATTCAAATCAGTTACCAGATATGATAATGAAATATAGAAGAATTACTTTAAGTGAGGTAATGTTTTATTGATGCATGAGATATGTGGAATTAATTGAGTGCAATGGATAATTATGGCGTTATTAAATTTATCTCTTGTTTCCTACAATGAGTTTCAAATCACTAGGCTTAGTGGTTTTATTGATGGATCCTTGATAAGTGCCACTTATGAATACATGATATAGATGAAGAATAATGTTTTTCAGTATAAATAGTGGGCCTAACAAATGGAAGAGTTTTATATCACATGGGGAGTATTCTATCTCTTAATCAGATGTAATCCCTTAGTGGTATAGAAAGGATGGAAGTTTATGTTCAAGAAGGCCTGTTGGGGGACTAGCAGCAACATTCATGTATTTAATGATTATCTATTTTTCTCAAACATTGTTGAATTAGATGACTATTTTCAGGATACTAAGAAACTTTGAGAGAATATTAGGAATGATTTAATAAGAGTATATGAAAGTAGTTGAAATCAATGATATCATTGTAGTAGATAATGATAAGAATCTTCAAAAACACTGTGAATACTTTATTGATGATAGTGGAAAAGAGGTAAGAAAATCAAGGGGATTTGAATTGGAAAATGATGATTCATAAGAAGATACTAATGATGAGAAGGAGGAAGCATCTAGAGATGAGAAATGATTTCAGGATATGAACTAACAGATTGATCAAATAGAAAATAATCAGACAAGGGAGATTGTTTCGAGGCCAACCGATAAGAGTTTGCTTGGGACTAAATGAGTCTTTTGTAATTAAATGAATGAATATAGTGTGGTAATTTAAAAAATATCATGAATAGTGTGAAGAGGGTACTCTCGAATAGAGGGTATCAATGTTGATGATGAAACATTTTCACTTGTTTCATGGCTGGAGATAATCATTTTATTACTGGCCATATTAGTGAAAAGAAAGTTCACTGTTTTCTTAATGGTCATCAAGTTAGAATTTTTGAATGGGGTTTTTGTAAGAATAAGTTTACATTTATCATCTAGATGGTTTTCTCATTCATGAATATGAGAATAGAGTTTTTCAGATGAATAAGGCTCTATACGGATTAAAGTGAGCACAAAGAGAATGGTATTCAGGACTAGATTAGTTTTTAAAAAAGTTCAATTTTCAGTATGGTAGAGTTGATTACAATCTGTATATCAATAATGAAAGTTATCAAAAGATAAAGATTCTAGTGTATCTCTATGAGATAATCTTTGGTGGATCAGATGAAGAACAATATAGTAACATAAGAAAAAAAATGGATCATTCATTTCTCAATCCAAATATGATAAGGAGGACATGAGAAGATTTGGAATGTATAATTCCAAAGAGATTAAAACTATGGTGGATACCCAGATAAAAATGTTATGGTATGATCAAGGAAAAATAGTTAATGTCACCGAATATAGGAAGATCATTGGAATCTTATTATACATAACAATGACATGATTAGATATTATTTTTTCCACATGTCAAGCAGTGCGATATCAATGCAATCCTAAGGAAGGACACTTGATTGTAGTGAAAATAATACATCTGTATATCAAGGGCATGATGGATTTAGGATTTCTATACAATAAAAAATCTCAACAAGACTAATTGGTCTATAAAAATGCAGATTAGAAAAGATCAATAGATGATATAAAATCAACATCAGGTGGTACATTCTATCTTAGTGGATTGTGTATTTATTGGCTAAGTAAGAAAAAATATTTCAGCTCATTGAGCATCATAGAAGCTGAGTGTTTTGTATAAAATCAAGCATGCACACAATTTTTTTGATCGAAACAATAACTTGATGATATGGGAGTAGATGTTAAGTCTACGATCGGAATCCATTGTGATAGTTCAAGTGCTATAAATTTCAGCAAAAATCAAGTCCATAATTCATGGAAAAAGAACATTGAAATAAAGTATCACTTCATTAAGGAGAAGATGGAGAAAGGTCTTGTGAAGTTGAATTATGTGACTATATAACTACAGGTTGAGAACATTATGAAAAAGGCCTTACCCAAAGAATCCTTTAAAAGGCATCAACTAGCTCTGGGATTTCAGTCAACTCCCCAACTTGAAAAAGTGTGGATGTAGGATCCCCTCTCCCTGAGGTATACTATGCTTATACCTAATGTTCCAATCTGTTCTCTATACCCTATTATAGACCTCAAAGGATTTTCCTTTGGGTTTATTGAAAAAGGGGGAGAAATTGTGGCTATAAAAGGGTAGAAAATGTCTTAATCAAGACACATGGAGAAACTGGTAGGTGGAGTAGTGAGATAGAGGGAGTTGAAGCTGTAAGGGGGAGCTGTGATGTGGGGGGGGGGGTATTAAATCTAATGTTGCTAAAGGTGATCGATCAACAGTTATATATCATGACAACTGAGGTTTATTATGAACGTAAATGAGTGGTGTTGGAATGATATGAAGTGATTTGTTAATAAACATTGCATTATGATCTTATTTCTCAGACCAATCATGAATCATGTAGGCTTAGAGTGTGTGTTGAGTAAATCCTTGATCACTATCTTAATCTTAAGAAGTGAATACCGATATAAGATTTAAGTATCTTCAATGATATATCAAAATGTGAAGAATGTTCAAAGAAACCAAAGGGAGAGATTTTTTTGGAAAAAATACATCAAGGAATCCTTTTAGTGTTTTTGGGTAGATTGTGCTTGTTAATAGATCCAGATGACTACAAATGGGTATGATTGATGTTACCGAAGCAGGTTTTTATGGTGGCATAGTTTCCCTATGTTTTCCAAACTTTTGGACCTCAAAATTAAGAGTTTGATTTTTGGAAAAGGGATGTTTTTCTACAAATCATAGTTTGTAGACCATAAAACATAGTTCACAGTCTTCAAAGGATATACATAGAATGGAAAAGGAAACTGACAAAGTATGTATTTTTGTATAGTATCACTATACAGATCGTGAATTGTGGTATGCATAACATTTAGGGAAAATGGTTCGTAGGAAGACTTGAAGTTTTTGGGAGTCAATTAGTTCCTGGAAGGATGGAAGTTCACTGGATATATCATCCTTTAAGCGAAGGAGGTGGTGATTTATGGATCCTCAATGGGCATAATTCATGGAAGATCTCAGCCACTGTATAAGATCAAGGTGCTACACATACCATGGAGGAAAAAATGGTTCACGGAAGGAGAATAGTCCGTGGTGAAGGCTGTATCTCATTTAAGATTTGAGTAAAATGGATTAGTATATTTTTCAGATCGATTTTCCTATATATGGACCTCTAATCCCATCATTAAGAAGATCAATTTTGATATGAAAACATATTTTATACCATAATAATTTGGTGATGTCAGAAACTATTCACAAGGAATAATTCTATGAAGGAAAAGTGGTTCGTGAGGAGGATTCCATGAAATAATAAGTGGTTCGTGAAGACAGTTCATGGAAGGGGTTTTGTAGGACACTGTATCCCACAAAGGAATAAAGATATGTGGATGAGAAGTGGTCTATGAAACATCATCCATCTGTGGAAGGAGAGATGTTCGATGAGGAAAAAGTTGTCCATAGAAGAAGAATCTATCCACAAAGTAGGGATGGTCTACAGTGGAAGAGGTGGTCCATGAATCACTCATTACAGATAGTGCATTGTAGTTCATAGAGGACTCAAAGAAGTATGTGGGGAACTTAATGCAGTTCACAGAGGAACAATTCCAAAAAGTAATTTTTGCATACTAACAGTACGTGGAAAATTGGATTTCATCTATCAGTGAAAATGGGTCTTCACTAGATCATCTATCTACAATTGAGGATATGTTATTTCATGAAAATTATGGAAACTACAAGTCCATAAACTGTGAGTGGATTCATTTCAAGAGCAGTGATCAAAGGAAGAGGAAGAAGGTGATCTTTTCCATGGGTAGTGATCCAGAGAAAGGGACATAGGGAGTGACCCTTAGTAAAGTAGTTATAAGACCCCAAACCTTGTAAAGGAAGTGAGCTTGGGCATTGAAGTGATCTATCCTGAACCTTTTAATTTTTTAGTGAGGTTTATTTGATTTGGTACAATGGCACATTGCTGTTGTATACTCCTTGGATGTAGCCCGATGAGGGTGAACCAAGTAAAAATATCTATATCCTTGTGCATGCTTTATTGATTTAATTTTAGTGAATTATAATCAGATAAAATTACAAAGGATACGATAAAACTTAACATTAATGAGATTTAGAAATTACCCTTGTAATAAAGAGTTCAAGATATAGTGGGGTAGGGAGAATTTTGAAAATAATATCTATACACTGATTCACCCCCCTATCAGGGTACCTAGGACCATTTTGGACTTAAAAAAGGGTATAACAACACTAAATGATGAGTTTTACCTAGATTATAGATCAATTGTTGATGTAGAATGTGTTGACGAATGACTTGAGAGATGTCCCTATGTTCGCTGTGTCTTGATTTTCTCCGATCTGGAGTTTCTTTGTCATCCGACTTGATCTTCCAATGAAGGAAGAAGAGAGAGATCTTGAATTATTCTAGGGTTTGTGAAACTAACCATAGATAATTAATCTTGGAGATATTATTACATATTTTATCCATTTCACTAAAATGAATTAATTAACTAATTTAATAATTAATTAAACAACATAATATACCACCATCAAGCGGGGATACTAAACACCCAGTAATGACTCATTTTATGTCACGCTTAAGGTAAAAAATCCATTTCTGACTCAACCATGGTCTCATATTTATGATTGTTGCTTCCGTTTAAGAGTTATCCCATTTTCTTTGAGGTATCATGCATGTGAAATATAAAAATATATTTAACATTTCTATAAAATTAATCCTGGATACACCAGGCCTCGGAATCACATGCCATTTCAGTGCCTAGATTTGGAAATATATATTGAAATATTTCAAAGTCTTACAAGGAAATAATGAGTCTCTACATCATTCCATCCTTCATGTTTTTTATACCAAAAAAAAACAAATAAAAAAACTTAGGAATCTGATCCCACACTTGGCTCTCTTGTTCCATATAACTCTCCTACATTTTTTCATGCTTCCAAAATATGTGAACCAAGGGGATGGTTCATCCATGTAGGTTCCACTCTTATTGATCCTTGATCTCCATCAAGTGTTCCAAAAAGGTGGATCTATCCTTGATGTCTAGCTTTCCCCAGTCAATGAATTGCATAGTGTCATGCATGTGTTGCCTCAACTACGACACATGGAAGTCTTTATGCACCCACTTCAGCTATTGGGGTATGGCGGTGAGGAAAGAAACCTCTCCAACCCTCTTTATGATCTCAAATGGCCTGATGAACCTTGGGGATGTCTTTCCTTCTCGGTCAAACCTCTATAATACTCGTCATAGGGAGACTCTTAGGAAAATGTGCCCCCCTTTCTTAAAATCCAAGGGCTACGATGACGATCTTCATAATATTTATGTCTGCTTTGGGCTATCCTCATATTATCATAGATAACCTGGAATTTCTCAATCATCACCATCACTATCTCTGGGACCACAAGAGATGACTCTCTAATCTCTATCTAGCACATGGGTGACCTATATGGTCTCCCGTAGAGGGCCTCAAAAGTTTCCATTCTGATAATAGAGTGGTAGCTATTTTGCACAAAATATCTACCAAGGGAAAGTGATCCTCCCAGCTATAGTTGAAGTATATCACGCAAGACCTCAGTATGTTCTCTAACACTTCGATTGTGAACTTGGTCTACCAACTGTTCTAGGGGTGAAAGGCTATAATCATCCTCATGTGGGTCCCAAATTTTACCTAGAGGCATCTCCAAAATCATAACATAAACCACATATCATGACCAGAGAAAGTCATTGAGGAAACCCCATGAAGGTGAATGATATACCGTATGTACAACTACCCCAAAAATCTCCAATGAACTCTACTCTCTGATTGAAAAAAGTGCACCAAGTTTGTGAGTTAGTCAACTATCGCACATGAGCCTCTACCCAGTTGGTGAGGACTCTTCAAGTGCATCCAAGAGACCCAATATAAAATCCATGTGGAGGAATATTTTCAGGTTACTGTATCTGTATTGTAGTATGTACTGTAGTAGGTACTGTTTGGTACTTTAGTAGCGAGAACTATTCATATGTTTCACCAGTTTGGTCCTCGATTCCTTCAAGGATTTCAAGACACCCATGGCCTTCGGGCCAGTAAGGATTTCGGGCCACCTCAAGGCCTTTGGTACACCTCAAGGATTTCATGCCACCTCAAGGCCTTCAGGACACATGAAATGCAGATGAAACCAAACAGATTTCAAAGGAACAAGGCTCCTAATGAGGATTCATAGTAGGCATATTCTCTATATCAGAGCTAACCAATATTTAAATAATGAGAATGTATGATATTTCCATCAGCAATGGGCCTCTGCATATATGCAGAAGATAGTTATCTAACCAAAATTGTAAAGGAAGAGATCTAACAACAAGATATATGTTGTGGAGGATCAATTATATGTAGTTTATTTGTTATGAATTCCTCTAAGGCCTTCAGGTTATGTAGTGTTTCACTAAGCCTATGGGCCATATATGGTTTCCCATTCAACCCTTAAAATAAAGATTATCAAAAATAAATAATAAATGAAGGCCTCCATGCCATTCATGAAGTCAATTATCACATAGATGGCGTCATGTCCTTTATTGTGAATGGAAGCCTTATGATAAAGTTCATGAATATTTCATCCCATTTCCACTCTGAGATCTCAATGTGATGAAATAAACCAACTAGAACCAAGTGATCAGCCTTCACTTGCTGATAGGAGAGACACTAAGAGATGAACTTAGTGACTCTTCATCTCAGGAAAGACCACCAAAACTATCACTAAAGGTCACTATACATGTTACTCACACCAGGATATACAACTAGGGGAGAAGTGTAGAACTATCACATCACCTCCTCCCACAACATGACTATAAACACTGTTTCCCCTGGAACAAGATGATATGATTCCCTCCTTCATAAAATCTATCTAGTGAGTCACATGTGGATATATAATCATATAAGATCTCATAGTTTGTATCTCCCAGCTGATACTCTCTCAAATTCTTGAGGAGTGAAGGATTCAACACCATCGACTGTAGAAAAGCTATATCCTCTTGATCCACTCGGGTCAGCTGCAAGGAGGTGAACTACTCTGAAGCCTCCTATACTAAAAAATCCTAGGACTTACTACTAAGGGAATTTTCTAAAAAAATTTCCTTCTCTAGAGTATAAACTATATTGAAGTCATAGTCCTATAGTAACTCTAACCAGTGTCATTGTCTCATGTTTAGGTCTCTTGGTGTGAAGGCATACCTAAGACTCTAGTGGTTTGAGTAAACCACAATGAGATCCCCCATAAGTTAGTGTATCCACATCCTCAGGGAGAATACAACCACTACCAACTATACATCATGAGTTACATAGTTATTATTATGGGGTATCAACTACCTCAACCAGTATGCGATAACAATATACCACTACATCAAAACATAAATGAGACCATCTTTTGAGGCATTAAAATACACTATGAACTCCATTCCCTTCTCTTGTAGTCTTAATAATGGAGCACTCATCATCCTGATTTTAAACTCATCAAAGAACCTATGGAACTACTCAAACCAAGAAAAAAACTTCCCTTTCTATGTCAGGGTGGAGAAATGGGATGCAATTATAGATAATTCTTCCACAAACATCCTGTAGTACCCCTCCATGATAATAAAGCTCCGCTCCTCTAACACACTCTTGGTAGGATCCTAAGAAATCACCGCATCAATATTCACTAGATATACATATAAAACATTATTAGAAATGAAATTACCTAGAAATTGAACTTCATGAATCCATAACTGAAACTTAGATATATTTCTGTAAAGATGGTGCTCATGAAGTAAGTCTAGGACCATCCTGAAATTCTATGCATCATCATCATCCGATGCAAAGTAGATAAGTATGTCATCGATGAAGGAAACAAAAAACTAGTATAAGTATATCTAGAAAACCTTGTTTATCAAACAAAAAAATAAACAAGGCATTGGAATTTTTCACGACAAAGGGTATCACTAGGAACTCATAGTGTCTATAGTGACATCAGAATGCCAACATTGGAATACCAGCCACGTGAACCCTCAACTAGTGGTAGCTGGATCTGAGATAGATCTTAAAGAACCATCTCACACCTCGTAATTATTCAAAGTGGTCATCAATCCTCATAAAGGGTCAATTTTTCTTTATTGTGGCTTGATTTGGGTGATGATAATCCCTGAAATCATCATGCACCTATCCTCCTATTTCAATAACAATACTGGTACCACCTAGGGGGGACACATTGGGTCTGATGAAACCTTTTCCTCGAAGGTCCAACAACTACAACCATAGCTTCTGAAGATCGGTAGGGTCCATATAGTATGGTTTATAAGATATCAAATTTATCTTGAGATTAAATTCAATGAAAAACTCCATATCCTGACTCATAGGTAGTCCTAGAATGTCCTCAGGGAAGGCATCCATGTAATACTCCAAAACCAAATAAAACCATATACCTGAAGGGCTAGGTAAACCAAGGTCTATACCAGATGACTAACAGGTGATGGGATGTAGCCTCCTACTTGTATAACCCACTTCCTCTAGTATGATATCTCTCTCTCTAGAAAAGAAAAACCTCATCCCATTTGGGCATAGACACTTGACTTGTTTGCGGTGAAAATCGTTCTGGGCTCGAACCATGAACAACAAACCCATACCCAAGATGACATCACAAGGTTCCATCATGATGGCCTAAAGGTACCATATAAACCAATATCATCAAAGTGATATCTCACACTTTCAGTAGATAAAAGATACAGAAGAATCCATTCTTGTAGGAACATCAGGAAGAATATGTTGGGATATGGCGTCAATTGGGAGATACAAATCTTGCACTAGGACTATAAAGATAAAGGAATTAATGGAACCTGTTTCTAATAACACCGAATCAAGATAAGATTACACACAGATCATACCTCTTATATTCTCATGCTCTATGGGGTCATAAACCTCCAAATATTGCAGCTGTCTATGGCCCCAACTGTCAGCTTCATGAGCCTAACGTAGTCTGCCTGGTTGTGATGGTGGAAGGATATCATAACAGAGTCCACCAACCATAGCTCCTCCTACTCTTCTTCTAGATTCGCCTCCCTGGGAACCACCCTGTCCTCACTTGGGAGATTCCATAACATGGTGCTACCTCTATAGTGGTGTTCCATAAGCTATTCTACATTCCTACTCAGCACGTCTGGTTAGGTAGTATTGAACCATGTGACCTCTCCCATAACAAGTAATGAACCACCCATCTCCGAGATCCCCTGGTCCCCTACCCTTCTTCTAAACACACTCGTGAATCTGATCATGGGAGGATATCCTGTGTCGAGTCCTTGATGCCTGGAATCTTCTATCTTCCAAAGATGACTCATCTCTATGGCACCCACTACCTGCTCTAGATTTCTATAATCCATATGAACAAATATCTCTGTCCACAGTGACTACTCTAAAAGCCCGAAATTGGTGGGGATGTACAAGGGAACAACACTGAAACCAATCTCACTGAGGAGACCCTTATCAAACTTTGTTCTTGGAAATATCCACCCCAGATCATGCTAAGAGAGTATCGTGTAAGTTATGTGAACTTCACTTCATACTCATCCACCATTATCCATCCTTGATATAGTTCCAGAATATTTTGGATTCAGATTGAGAGAAAGATGGAGGGGTAGTACTCCTAATGGAATAACCATTAGAAGTTAGTCCAAGAGAGTGTTGACTCATTGTGCATATACATAACAAGGCTCAACCAATGCCTAACTTCTATGTGGAAAATCCTAGATTCTAGTGAAATCACCTTATCTGTCGAGGTATGAACAATCCTAAAGATATGAACTATAAACTCTAGACAATCCTCTACTACATGAGGATCTAGATCACTGTGGAACCTTAGTGGTCTCAGACAATGGAACTCACAAATTGTACTAAGTCTGCATGCATCCTCATCCTGCTCTACTAAAAAGATATACTACTAGATAGGTGGATATTATTCTACCTTCCCACATGGAGGATGGGGATCACATGATGGCCCCTGAGCTCAGGCCTCATCACTCATCAGGCTGTCATCCCGAACCAGAGATTGTATCTTGTCTAGATTTTGTCATAGAGTAATCCTGAAAGTTATCAAGGTGTACCATGGTCCTATGAGCATATATATATTGAAAATGGGGAGATGAATCAAAAAGGAAATTCAAAGACTCAATCCTATATGAAGCATGTACTATTAATCCCTACAACCAATTTCTTGGCTTGCTGAGTCAAAAAGTCTGTAGTAAACCTCCTCACCATCACTAGATTACCTAGCCTGATATTTTCACTAGAGATAGTTCGATACTATTTCTCTAAAACCAAAAAAAATACTTGTAAAGGGACTACTTCAAAAAAAAAACTCTCAATGGTTGAATCACCTATGATACCAATCTTTCTCGACCCGACCTAAGATGAGGCTTGAGCGGAAATTACTGTAGGCCCACCTCCATAGGCCAGGGGCTGGTGACTATCACCAAAGTAATATCTAACACAGGGAGGCATTTTCCTAAGTACCTATACATACACACACAAACAACTCAATGAAAAAGTTCACAGGGAAAGAGTAAAAGATGAAACACTTCCATAAAGTAAACCAAGAATGTGTGAACCTATAGACAATACAATAGTATGGTAGTGAAAACTAAAAAGTGAAGGGTAAAAACACATGACCACCTATAAATATGTCCCATATAGAAAAAATTGGAAAAAGTAAATATCTAAGAGAGTCAGGATCATGAATCCCAAGCTACGACCACTATATGTGATCCAATCACCCAGTATCCCTAAACTCCTATGAAGTCACAGTCGAACTGTCTATCATCCGCATAAGACACAACACATGCAGGAAAACCCATGTAGGGGTGAGTATATGAATACCTAATAAGATTCCCTAAAGCTAAATGGGAATTAGTAAGAGATACAATAGGAAGAAAAAGAAAATAGATAACACAATGTACAATGAAAGAGTATAGCTCAACCAAACCAAGAGTATGAAAGTAAGATCATCCAAACATAAGGGGATAAACACGGTATGTAGATAAACAACCCATTTAGTCATCACCACTTATAGTAGGAGAGTAGACTCATATAACCATGAGAATATAAACACGGAGAGCACGTGGAATACCCCATGCATCTTTAGCTCTCTTGGAAGGAGAGTAACCAAATCCATGGTGTGGATACATGAGAAGGATATATATATATATATTGTCAATCAAAGAATCTCAAATGATAGAGTAAGGAGATATATATCTCATAGATCATCTAAAGAATAAGAGTATCCAAGAATTCCAAAAGTATATCAATGATGCCTAACATCCCACGCTTCTAATAAGAAGTAACCGTACAAGTCTAACCACACCCCGTTACTATGATGCATAGTCGAGTGGGCATAAACTTCAATTAGAGGACCTGCTCCCTAGTAAATCAGGGGGTTCCACTATAATCATATATGAACCATACACTGATACAACATGAGGGTTCCACAAGAAAGGTTGAGGACCCATGCTTAGCTTGACTGGACGGTTCCACTCTAAGTCATCAAGGACCCTTGCCTTACCTCGCAGGAGGGTGCCACTTGAAAGGTTGAGTAATCATGCTCAGCCGGTCTAGAGTGTGACACTCTAGGTCATTGAGGACCCATATCCTACCCTGTAAGAGGATTCCACATGGAAGGTTGAGAAACCATTCTTATCCTGGATAAAGGGTTCCACTCTAAGTCATCGATGACCCATGCCATTCCCTATTGGAGGGTGCCAATCGAAAGGTCGAGGAGCCACAACCAGCCCGGTTGGAGGGTGTCACTCTAAGTCATCAAGGACCTGTGACCTGACCCGTTGGAGGGTGGAACTCAGATGGTCGATGACCCATGCTCATACTAGCTGGTTGGTGACACTATAATTCATTAGGGACTCATTCCTTACACTATAGGAGGGTTCCACTCAAAAGGTATCTAGTGACCTGTGTGATCACTACCATCATCGATCATCACCTTAGTAAGATCTGTTCCCTGAAAATTTCACATCACATCTCATAGGAAACAATGAAGGGAACCATCATGTTTTACATGAAAATATCACTCAGGATAGGCTGCTCACAGGTCAAAATCTAAGTTCAAACAAATGAGATATGGATGATTGAAGTTTCCTAAAAAAGGAACTTGGGATACACGACATGGGAGGGGACCCACATAACATGGGGTCTCACTCCACTATCCAATCTTGTCCCAGGATAGTACATGGATCCCTATATGTGTATCAGTACATTCTGTGCAGGTTAACTACACGTCATGTTTAGGATAATCTGGATTGATCCTTGTCATATTGGCTATGTCCATGTACCGGACCCCGTGTCCGTTTACTGGACCCCATGTCCATGTATCACAGTACATGATGTTCTCTTGGATATGTACTTAAACACGGTTTACCTCCCATGTGATCCATACAATGGGTTACCATATAAGCATGGGTTACATGGCGTGTAGGAAGGATTCACACCATTTCATCCTTATCTTTTCCAGAACCCTAGTTGCTGCTGCAGAGGGTACTACACTCGATGTGTTCTTCCATGAACACGGTTTGTAGTCAGGTTTTCTCCAGATTTTTAGATCCGATCTTACAAATTTAAATCCTTATATATACTTTGATTTTAGCCTATAATATATCCAAAACAATGGATCTAGCCGAAAATCATGGATCTCGACCACTTTTTTCCAGAAAACAGCTCTGATGAAGATTCGATGGTCCGTCGAAAATTATGCATGCCTCAGTTCATCCATCTCCTGATTTATTGATCCCAAAACAATGAAATGATCACCCATATCTTTCAAAGATCCTATATTTGTTATCTTTTTATCATTATTTTCCTTTTTCAGGAATCCTCTATGAATTTAGGGGTCTGATTGGGCTCGGTACCACCAGACAATTATCGAACTGGGACCTCGGGGTACAACATGCGATGGATGTGAAGAAACAAAGGGGTAAAATCACCATAATAAATGTTTAATCATAATTTACCGAGCATTATTATCCAACTATAAAAATAGGACCTAAAGGTTAGATAAAAATTTAAATTAATAGAATTCCATTACTCGAGAATATGCAAAGGGTGAAAACAATGGCACATATCAAGGAATAAAAATCAATATACTCAACTATTTATTTAAAGGGAGTAAGAAAAAAAATGATGAGTCCTACCTTGATTGTGGATTGATCATTAATGAATAATTCACCCAAAAGTTATTTGAGATATGTCATTTCATTCACTACATCCTGATCTGCTCTGATCTGGAGTTTTGTCGTCGTCCAATATGATTCGCCAACAGAGGAGGAAGAGATGACTCTAGAATTTTCCCAATCTTTGTGAAAAAAACCCTATAGAATTAATTAGGGATAAATTTTTATAGATTTTTTCTATTGCACTAAAATTAATTAATTAACTAATTTAATAATTAATTATACCACTTAACATACTGCTAATGAGAATGGAGTCCAAACGCCCCACACTGACTCATTTAATATCACACATTGGGTAAACACTGCATTAAAAACTCAAAAATAGTCTCAGATTTATAATCCAAGCTTCCCTTTATATGTTATCCCTTCTTATTTTAGGTTTCATGTGTGAAAAATATAAAGATATATTTAAAATGTTTATAAAATTCATCCTGGGCACACTGGGTCTCAGAATTTCACACCGTTTCAATTTCTAGCTTGAGAAATATATATAGAAATATTTTAAAATATTTAAAGGAAAATAATAGGTCTCTAAATGATGTTTCCAACCATCCCATAACAGAAATAATCTTGAGTTAGCTTTCCCTTAAATCTTTCTTTTCCCATTTTGAACTTTATTTTTATAAGGGATAAGAATTCATCACTTATCATCTTTATATTTAGCCTTTTGAAATTACTTCTTCTCAATATCTTTGAATTCAATCTATTTATATGAATATTCTAAATAGATATTTGGTTTTAACTATATTTCATATGCAACCATCTTTTTGTGTAAATCGTCGAGAGATAAATCACTAATATTCATATCCTTAAGAGATGATACCCTTGGATTGTAAATTAGATTGAATATTTTGATAATATTATTTTCTATGTCAAAATATATGATTTTTTATCAAGCCCATGAATGAAATGAAAAATTTCGATAATATAGTCAAAGAAAACATCTACATATTCATTAGAACTCATTTTTAGATACTCAAATCTATTCGATAAAACCTACAACTTTTCCTATTTCACTAATGTGTTTCCTTTAAAAATATTAGATGTTTTATCCCATACCATTTACCATTTAAAATACCATAACCTTCATAAAAATATGATTATAAAATGATCCTGATAGATAATTCAGAGCCTTAGAATCATCATTTAATAATTTCTTATTTTCTTTTATCATCGACCTACTAGTGGGATCATTGACTTGAATTCCATGAACAATAACACTATAAGCATCCATACCAAGAGATTTAAAATATGATCTCACAATATTTTTCTATATTTTATAATTTAATCCATTGAATAAGGGAACTTCCTTTTCCTTGACAACATTCTTCATGTTTATACCCATCTATTAACATATTCATGAAAAAACCAATGGATCTGATACCACTTGTTGTAAACTTTGGCCCCATTAAACAACCTAATGGGGGGGGGGGTGAATTAACGTGTAATGAAATTTTGACTTATCTTAAAAATTAAATAGATATTGTATTCACATTGGAAATGATACCTTTAATTTTCTTTTAATCACGACCAAATATAAAAATATAAAGAGCAAGAACATTCTGGTTTTACTTGGTTCACCTATAAAAGGATACTATAAAGAGAACATATCAATAATGTTTTGATATACTGATTAAATTCTACATCAATAGTATGTGATTACATATTTATTAAGATATCACTGGTCTACCAAGGTGTATGACCTCATCCTCTATTTCACTCATGGCTTCCTAGAGGGTTACAAAATGGGACATAGGTTATTCAATCAAAGTTGTATAAGAAAAATGATAAGAAACTATCCATAATTTTTTTTTCTATATGATGATCTAATATTCAATATTAAAAGATCTAAGAAATGCACAAACACTCTTTTCTTATATCTCTATCTTTAAATTAATTCATCCTCACACACTTCAAATCTCAAAAGCAAAATTTTAATAATCTTAAACTTTTGATCTTATGTTCCTCCATATGTTCAAGTCCCTCCCTTATTTTCTACGTTTATTATTAATTTTTCTATGTATAATCCATAATTCCAACTCTATCATAATTTTAATTTCAAATTAAAATTCAAAAACATCAATTGACATCTTGTTCAAATCCTACCCTTATATTTTATATCAGATTATCTCCTCCATTGAATTCTAAATGAACAGGTAATAAATTTTGAGATAACTACCAAAACATCCTCTTACTTCCACATAAAAATCTTAATTGAAAATATATGTAAACCCATGATCACAACATGATGAGATGTTTCATGATATAGTCGTTCAGTTTCTCTATAACTTCTCTAAACTACCAGATAGGTCACAAATCAACCTATATTTTGGAGGCATGTAATATTTTACCAAGTGAGGCATGATATATGCTTGATGATAAAACAACTTAAAATATATAAACACTCAAACATTTAAATATAATTTCATAAAAAACTAATTATATCATAAATTGGAAACTTTCATTCTAGATTCACTAAAAATATCCAGATTTACTAGTTTCGTGTTATTATATTCATAGTGTGTAAAATCAATAAAACAATTTGTTGTCATCTACTAAAAATCTATTTATTGTGTTGTTCATGTAGTAATTACTCATATCATTTTTACATAGATAAAATTCGTGGTGTAAAACATATGGTGGAATTGTGATATTTCACTTTTAAATTTTTTTAATAACTTCCTCTTACAACCTTTTACATCAGTTAAGGTACTTTAAGACGTCCAAACATTAACAAAACTTTATCTTGGTAAATAAAATTGAAAAAAATAATCACAATAATGTTGGTTTCAATAATCATCTTCATGGTTTGGGGAATGGATAAGAGGCCATATGAAGTGTTGACCCAAAGGAATTCTAATAGTTATAATATTGATGAATAGATAGCTATTTAAAACCTTACTAACATAATAATTCTTCTCTCAAAACATGACCTTAGAATCTATGTTTCTAATGATTTTTATACCTAGATTATATTAATTACCTAGATATTTCATTACAAAAATTAAGTTATGTTGGATATATACAATATTTATTAGCCACATGCTTTTATAAATAATAATCACTGAATCTACATATAAATATTGGTACAAAATTTCATTCATACCATGATTTAAATAATCCCATGCTTCATAATTTCTTATATCAAAATCATTTTCTATCATAAAAAATAAAATCATTTATACTATTTATTATATGGATGCTTAAGTCCATACATATATTTTTATAAAATTAAAATATGATTAGGTTTTAAATATTTTGAAAATACCTTGGGAGGATTCATGTGAATCCACTCATCCCGTTTACAATGAACAAATATAGTTTTTTATGGGTTTAATATGATCATTAAATGATAATTTGTTGTAATAGACACAAACCCACACCCCCAGATCTGGTGCTAAAAATCCAAAACGTTATTTTTCTATATTTGTTACTGATAGATGTGACATAATTTTTCCATCCAAAACTTACAACATCAAAAGTAAATATCAGACCAGTTACATACCCAAAGACCTTTTAGTTTTAAAGTCTTAGAGAATTAAGAAAAACTATTAACAATATAGATTCCCAAACAAATATCTCATAATGATCAAAGTTGTCTCCCATAAAAATTATCCATATATGAAACCTTTTCAGAAAAAAATCACTTATCATCATTCTTCATAACCCGGGGAAAAAGAAACCTAAGAAGGGAAAAATGAAATGCTTAGTAAGGATAAAAATAAGCATTAAAAATTGAATTCCCTCAATGAGAATAAGATGGTATAAGGTTATGATGACGTAATAAAAGTGAACAAGAATAACATAAGATTATTTATACCCATCAATACCTAGATCATAAATTATGATACAAAACATAAAGATTTATCATAGGGATTAGTCAAAATAATCAATAATCATGAGCCATGTGATAACAATATTGATCAAAGGAATCATTAAAAACCCATAGTAAGTATACAGAATAATTATTGGTATCTTGTAACATTATTTTCATATAAAAAAATAGTTGTAATTACTATACGATCTATTTCTATACCCAATTCATTGAAGGGATATCACTGATGCACTCATCTTTGGTTTATAACACAACCACACATCCTTGGTTAATAACAGAACCAACCATCCTTGGTTTGTAACCAAAATAACCATTATCATAAAAAATTACAACAAATATAATAAGAATAAAGTATATATATATTTCATTTAATCTTAAAAGTCATAGGAACAACCATTATTCCTTCCATAACATGCTTTACCCATGGAAAGTAAACGAGATCCATGAACATCTAATTTAAACAATAATAATCCATCTAGATAAAGAATTATGATTGTTTAATTACAACATATCCCAAGTGTATCATATGTTAAATTAAGGTTTTTTTCATTAGTAAATTAAAATATAATTAAAAATATCATTAAAAACATTCTTGAGGAAAATACCATTTTCATTTTGAAAATCAAATTTAAAAAATTAAAAATTATAAAAAATTGTAAAAATTAATTTTATTTCAAATAACCTTTAAAAAATATAAATTCATATCCAAAAAATATATATTCATGATTATTGTAAAATCTATTCATATAGTTAATGTTAAAAATAAACATTTTTTCTAAACATTTTATAAAGAGAGTCAAAAGTAACAAATACAGAAAATATTAAGAAATTTAAGTTTAGAACTTTTAAAATAAGGTAAAGTATAATTTAAAATATCTTTACTAAATAATTTATATTTATAAAATAATATTCTTGAAATTATTTTAGAAAACATAAACATAAAAGATAATGATTCCCGATCTAAGGGAAGATACAATATTAATACCACTTAAAAATAAATTTCTTGACGTTTCTTCAATAAATAAGGAAATTAAAGTTAAAGTTGTAAAATGAATTCCTAACCATAGGGTAATAAAATATATTTGGTTTTAGAAAATAATATCATATTATTTTCTCCAAAAAACCTTCAACAAAAACAATCATAGAAAGACACGAGATTATAACAAGAAGCCTTTTCCACTTTGGTAACATTTATCCTTGAATAATGACTTCAAATGAAACTTTAAATATTATTAATATAAGGATATTTATGATATAAAATATCAAAGTGGAATTCTATACACCACATAAATGAAAATATGTGAATATATTAATCATATGTCCTATGGAAAGGGAATTTGAGATGAATAACCTTTATAAAGATTATATCAATGAATTGAGAATTAATCAATGAATAGATTATATGTAACAAATTTTAATCCAATAAATAGAATTTAAAATACAACGTAAATAAAATAATTACAGTTCACACATAATCTTGGTATCATATAATAAATTAATAAGTGATATTACCTAAGGAAATGAAATTGAGTTAAGAAACTATTACCACCTAGTAACTTTCCAGAAGAATCCACTTGGATGAAATAATTATAGTTAAAACATAAAATACCATGAAATTTGAGATATTAATGATATATCATGTAATTGGGTAAGTATATATACCACATATATTAAATAAGGCACATACATTAAAATATTAACCAATGAAATGAAATTGAGATGAAATCCTTTACATTGAGTCCAAATTTTCCATGTATTTACTTTAATTACTGTATAGTAAACTCATATAAATTATTTTATTTATTAATTAATTTTTATAGGTTTAATAAATTATCATTAATACATTTATTTCATTTATTTTATGACATATTTAGTTAATTTACCAGTTAAGTTCATATTGAGTATTTTTAGGATGTTTGGTTCATAATTTTTAGAACAACTATAGTGTGTTGAACGTGGTCCAATAGGTCATTGTTCCATAATCTCTAGAATAATAATAATGAAATAATTATTATTTTTATACATAAATTATAGTTTTAAAACCATCCTGAATACGGTTTTGAAAAATGAACTATGTTACCATCACAGAGATAGTAGGGCGTACGTATGCATGAGCAACGTTTCCATTTTTCAATAATCATTATAGAAAGAAGGTAAGTATTATTTTATATTTAAATAATGATAATTATATAATAAATAATATATATTTTTAAATATACTTATATATATTATCCATGTGATGCAGTGATGAAATACTAATCACATCGCATCGTGGAGGTGGTAGTCCAAAGGTACACACAAACAATGTTATCATTTTTCAGTGAATGGAAAGGTAAAAAATTAAATGATATATTATATTTTAATAATGATAAATATGTATTGAATATCATATATATAATTTAAATCAATTATTAAAACCATCTATGAGAGGTGGTGATTGAAAAAAAAATTACATCGGTCTTTGAGGCGGTAGTCAATTGTGCACACGAATAATGGTTTTGTTTCCCATTTAATGGATGAGGAGATGGATATAGGTTATGAAATTAACATAATAAAATATTTGTATATGATATAAAATATTTTAAATATTTAATCACGATTTAATAATAATTTAATTTTTTTAATAAGAAATAAAATGAAAATACTTGGTTAAGAACTATACCTCTTCCTCACACAACATCACATGGTTTACACAAAAAGATTTCCTAGGTTATTTTTATGATCAAACCAAGGAATATAAATAAGGGAGGGATAATATTAAGGTATTTGGTTAGGTATTGGTTGAACCTAATGGTTATTTAAGTGTGAATAATTGAGAGTAAGATACACCCTTTTATAAGAGAGGGGTGGGATTCTTTTGGTATTTCTTAAAATATTAAATTAATATAAATTAATTTTCATTTTAAAATGGATGAAAATTGTTTTATTTTAAATATAAGATGATTATAGGTGGTAAAATCATCATAAAATAAAATTTAAATAAGTTTATGTTATTATTGGACACTTATCATTTTGTTTTAACCCATGTTAACCCATTTGATGATTACTAAGAAACAATGTTTTTTTACTTTTAAAGGGTTAATTTAGTTACTATAAATGAAAATGCCCATAAATGGACCTTTTGTAATATCATAAGACATATCCCATTCACTTGGATTAATATAATAATTTTAATAATTTTAATTCATTTAATAAACAATTATTCATTATAAAATATCATTAATGTAAATTTTGGAACAAATTATTTAATTTGATTTTAAAAACAATATGAAAACAAATTAATTCCAATATAATAATTTAAAACATCTGTAACAATTAATAGTTATTTAAATAATTCATTTAAAACTATAATTATTTCATTTTATATTAATTTTAATATTTTTAAAATAATTTATTTTAATTTTATATTAATTATATAAATATTGCATCTACATTGCGTAAGCATTTAAGTTAATTTTTCATTAATAAAAAATAGAAATAAACTACCATGAAAAATAATAGTCAATTATATTTGAAATTAATATTTAGAAATGAAATTACCTTCTTTTTATCCCTTTTAAAAAAATGAAAGATAATAAAACAAATAGAATAATATTTTTGAATTTTCATTATATACAATATAATAAAGTTCAAAATCAAGGAAAAATAGAAAATATGTAATATATTATATATTTGAATGTTTATGGATGAAATATACTCATCTAATAAAATTAATTCATGTTTTAGGGTCACTCTTGGGTAATTATCAATATTTTTAAACCAATTTACTCGATTTACTCTTACTGAGGTGTCATAAATTTACTAAGCTTACAATTCAGGTTGATCAAAAGTAAAAGGGTTCTATTTAATAAATATGGACCTTATTATTCAAAATTTGTAATAAAATTTTTAATTTTCATTACAATGAATTGGAAGATTTTAATTTAAAATTAAATCTAAAAAAATGTGGTGAAAAATGGGGTTTCAGAAAATTTCCTTTTAAGTATAAAAATATTTTTATACCAAATTAAGGTATAAAGTAATTACAAAAAGACTATAATTGGATTATATTTCAGAAAAATAAAATAATTATGTTTTAAAACTAATCCAAAATACATTTTTTCCTTTTTAAATACTTTAAATGACAATATAGTTTTCAATAAAAATCAGTGTTTTTAAATATTCCTTGAAAAAGCGAACTTTTCAGAAAAAATTCAAAATTTCACCATAGGATAAATTTGATATAATGATTTCAAAGATGATATTTATTTTATCAAATATAATTTATAAAATTTCTATAAAATAATTATTTTATTCACTCACAAAAATCATTAAAAAATTATCTTGGAAGAGAATATATCTTTGAAGAATAAAACATTTTTTCTAAAAATCGATTGCTTATTTACTAAGAAATAATCAATAAATTTGTATTTATTAAAACCATTACATATATTTCATAATGTATTTAACCCTATTCATACCCTAAAATTTAATGGCTAGGTTATAATGGGCATATTTAAATAATTACATTTCATGGTTTGTTTTGGAATTGTGTTTCATATATTTTATGCTATCTAACATAGTATTCTTTAAAATCTAGTGATATTACATTCTCCCCCTACTTAATTAACTATATCTACATAATTTTAAATAAGGCTCAGTAACTGGGGGTTTGAATTTTAGTATACCTTTATTAAAATCTCACATCATTAAAAGGTTTAATAAAACATCCTCTTAAGAAGAAGGAAATGGAAATATAAAGGTCTTATAAAATAATACATACTAGGTTTAAAAATAGGATAACATTAGTGGGATGTTAAAATATAGAAATGGAAGAGGAAACTAATTCTGAAGGGCTAAGAGAGAGTTATAGAGAACATGGTAAGGAGAAAGTTAATTAAGAGAAAATCATAAATTTGTGATTGGTGAAGAGACCATCAATTCATTAGAAATATAAGTAGTAGTTTTTTCTTGTTTCAAAGTCATTTTACTAGAGTTGAGGAAATAATATACTATATAGATAATGAAAATAATGAATTATACTTAAATGATAAGTACAATTTTATCTTTTAATCAATTTCTACCTCAATCCCATGTTTTTCTCCAAAAGATGAGTATTTAAGAGGATTTTGTTGGATCTGAATCTACAGATTATACAAAAGAGGGGGGGGGGTGAATTGTGTATTTTGCAATTTTTCCAATAGAACATTTCTTGAACAAGTTCTATCCTTTATACTTTATTGGATTTGATCATGCAGCGAAAAAAGTAAAAACAAGAACACGAAGATGTATAGTGGTTCGGGGAACATAAATCCCCTAGTCCACTCCACCAACGCTCTACTCCACAAGCTTGGTGATTTTCACTATCTGGTCCTCTTTTCTACAGACCGATTCAAAACTGAGTACAGGAAGTTGACACCTTTACAATTTAAGGCAAAACAAAGCCTTCTGGTTCAAACACGAACCTACACAGCTTAGAACGAGAAGCTGTTTATTCAAGAATAAAAAATTTCAGAAAGAAATTTCCTGTTGATCTTCACAATTGCAACAGAATGCAATTGATAGCAGATGGATCAAAGACTCTAGAAATATTGATCTTCAAGATGAAGCAGTTATGAGTTGATCCTATTGTAGTAGATATAGAGATATAGTTCAAAAAATCACCAGTAGTAGATCCACAGAAGATATTCGATGTAGAACAGGTGAATCTTCTATCGAGTTCCTTCTTCTTGAACAAAACAGAGCTTTTACACTCCCGTTGAATCAGTAGATCAATCAGGAATAGTTTTAATCTCTGTTTTCCACCTTTTTAATAATAAAATATTGATCATTTCATCATACATTTTTATTTTGTGTTTCAGAGAGAGCATAAATAATAATGCATATCTCCTACACGTTTAGATCCATAAATGTCACCTTCTAATTCGCAATATTCAAAAATTTTAATTTACAAAGAAGTCGTAACTTCCCTTAAGACTCATCATAAAAATCTCCTTTTAATTCGATCTTAAATCATTTTAATAAAACGGCTTTGAATCAGTCAAAGTCGTAATTTAAAATGACTTTAAATCAGGCTTGAAATCCGCCCAGAAATCAGCTTCTTGACCATTGTACATAAAAACTGTCTTCCAAAATTTCCAACACCAAACATAAGGTTGATGACGTGGCTTCCAAACGTAGGGTTAATAACATAGTCTTCAAACGTAGAGTTGATAACAAACGTAGGGTTGATCACAAACGTAGGGTTGATAACAAACATAGGGTTGATATCAAACGTAGGGTTGATCAAATGTACTTTTTCTTCATCATTAAAATTTATGGTAAAAGATCCATACTTTTACTTGATCCATACTTTTCCAAGAATGTATGGTTGTTTACAAAAGTAAGGTTAATGAACCATACTTTTGAGAAACAAATGTATCACTTAGAATTTACATACGGTTCACCTTCCATACTTTGCTGATAACAAAATGTAAGGTTCCTTCCAAACATAAGGTTCTCCTTCCATACTTTGCTGAAAAACGTATGGTTGTTTAACCATACTTTTCTCGTACTTCAAAAAGTATACACGCTTTTCATCCTTACGCTACGTTTATCCACGTAGGGTATGAACAGTGATTCCAGAATGCGCTAAAACAGATTCCGCGCTATATTTATCTACGTAAGATGTGAACAGTGTTTCCAGAATACGCTAAAACAGATTCCACGCTAAGTAATAAATTCTCGTTATTTCAAGAGTAAAATAAATTAATCATCTCCTGCAAAATACTAAGTGAAAACATTAGAAAACAACTAAGGGTATTTGTGAGCATCAAAATTATCATAAAGAGACAGAGTATTATTTTCAATAATCTCCCTCTTTAAATAACATTAATACGCATTGTTGAAAACAATACTTTTCTCAATAATCCCCCCCTTTTTGATGATCACAAAACCCATAAAGTAATCAAAAGTATTTAAACAAAACAAAATTAACTTTCAAAATTCGTTATAAAGTTGTAAATAAAATCTTTCCACCAAAAAGATAATTATAAATCCAAATGTCCCATTCTCCCTCAATAAAATGAACTCCCCATAAATATTGATGTTGTGTTTATCCAAAATTCTCCCCCTTTTTGTGATATCAAAAAGAATGAAAAATCATGGATTTTAACACGTTTAATATTGCACTGAACTGTTAGTAAATTATATTAAAAACTGTTTATCAATAATTAAATCTGGAGTACTGGCATATTAAAAATAAAATTAGTAAAACAAATAAGGAAAGAGACAAATAAATAATGAAGAAAAATTTTCATTCAAAAACAGTAGTATATACATGACAATGATATACATAGGAATCAAGGTTTGGGTAAGATAGGAAACATGGTCTATCTCCTCTGAATTGCAGACTTGATTTCTGTAAACTGATCCCGAAGTCTCTTCATCATCCCATCTCCAAGCTTGACAATAAGCTCTCTGTTCTCTTGAGTCATATGAATATCCTCAATTAAATTGACTCTGAAAAAATCATGCATTCTTTCCTCTTTTTCAACAAATACTGACAGCTTCTCTGAGAATTGATTTATCAGAATTCTTATTGATGGCTCACTAGATGTCAGTTGATCCACTAAGAATTTCTTATTGTCCAGCAACACTAACAGAGGAGAACTGTTACATTGAAGATCTTGAATCCTATCATTCATGGTCCTCATTGCAGATATGATAGCCTAAAACCTTCTGATTAAGTCCGTTGAAGTACCTGAACCACTAACTGCATTATTTTCAACTGATGCAAATTGATTCTCCATAAACAACTTCAGATATGATAAATCTAACTTCATAACCATTTCAGATTTTAATTGAGTAACAGCAGTCAGCATATCCTCTTTAAACATTTCAACTTCTTTCCTTGAAACTGTACACTCCTTCACCTTTTGAAACTTCAAATGTTCTAATTCTAAATCATTTCTAAGAGAAGCATTCTCATATTCCAACTGAGATACTTTTCTGTACAGTTCTTCAACTTCTTCTTTCCTTGAATCAGATGCACCCTGTGCTTGATTCACATTCTCAGGTTGATGCAGCAATACCAAAGGCAATGATTCAGCATCAGATTTCTCCTTTTCTTTGTCCTGAGAAGGTTGGTCCACAGATATTTCCTTAGAGTTTTCAAACTCCTCTATAGAAAAATCCTCTTGAAGTACCTCTGTTTGAGCGTCAGAAACATGCTCATCACAAACATCATCACAAACATCAGCATCTATTCCTTATATTGGACTTTCAAGAATAATATTTGTAGAAGTTTCCTGAGGTCTGGCCACTTCTTCACCAGGCCCTGCCTCCATCTCTTGTTCCTGTTGAAGTGCAACTTCAACATCAGCAACAATCTGTTCCTGATTGTCCCTTTGATCTTCTTCTTGAGCTCCTGATTTCTCTATTGGAGCCGTTCTCTCAGTAAAATCTTTCATGGTTTTATCAGCAACAACTTCTCTCAAAAAAGAATAAGAAATAAAAGGTTCTGGTGGAGTCTCCAAAATAGTGGAAGTAACTTCCTCATTTACTGGTCTTCTTCTTCTTGAATGAAGTCCCTCTTGGCTTCTGTCTTCCTCAACATCTGTCACTTCAAAGCGAATCCTTCTTGCTACATTACTAACTATGAATTCAGCTTTTCCATCCTTGAATTTAGCAGGTTGAGCCTGAGCACTCTCTGAGTCCTCCTTATCTCCTACTGGAAAAAGATTTCCTTTAATTTTGCTCCAGAAATATCCAACTTTCCACAAAATTCCAGCATTAAATGTATTACTGTGATGACAGTTAACTCTAGCTTCCACTAATCTCACCATGTATTTCTTAAACAACATCTTGGAAATAAATCTACCAAAGGGATAGAAATTCATCCTGGCCTCGCTTTGACAACAATAACTGAGATACCTTATCATGTATCTTGGAAAGTTTAACCTAATATCACTTAGCAAGAGAAACATTATATACATATCAGGGTACAAAATCTTCTCCATTTCTGCCATCCATGGAGCAATTCTGGTCTGAATAAACATTATCAAAATCTTCTGATCAGGCTCCAAATCCCTAACAAACATTTTCTTTATTGTCTTGGCACCAAAAATAAAAGACATAATGTCTTCGGATTTATGCGCAGAATCTCCTATATTCTTTAAGTCAAAATGAAAAACTCCCTCATAAGGACAGTTGAGAATCTGACTAATCTCTACTGAAGAAATTGAGAAATCCATATCCTCTATTTTATCCAACATACTGTTTTCGGTATCTACCAAACTAAACTGTACAGATTTGTATAAGTATCTAAGTTCAACTTCATATAGAAATTCTGTATTTTCACTGTTGAACATCTGTTCAAGATTCTGGAACGACAACACTTGCTTCAACAAATGATTTGTCTGAAACAACCAATCTAGATCGATTACCTTTCCTTGTAAGATTTTTCTTCCCTCAGTGCGTTGTCTCTTGGAATTGCTCGGCTCTACCTCACTGGATCTTCTAGTCCTTACCATTGTTGCGAGTGTTTCTGAAGGTTTGAAGGTTAGGGTTTCAGAAGTTCGAAGGTTAGGGTTTCAGAAGAGGAAGTGCAATTTTTGGATTTCGAAAGGGTTTCGATAGAAGTGAAAGGGTTTAGAAGTCGAAACGAATCTGACAGCCCTGATTCCCATGTAATCACTCATCATTACATATATTTTAAAAAAAATTCATACGATGAAAGAAAGAAATACTTAAATAGTATTCAATAAAAAAATAAAATTTACAAAAACAAAAATAAAAAAGAAAATTATTTAAAATTAAATAAACCTAGCTCCCCCTTAATAAAATCAAACCTTGCAGTGGGAAGAGGTTTAGTAAAAATACCTGCTAATTGAATTTCAGTATTTATAAATTATAAAAATGTATCCTTTTTAATAACATGATCTCTTAAAAAATGACGCCTTATATCAATGTGCTTAGTTCTAGAATGACTAATAGGATTTTTCGAAATATTAATTGCACTCGTATTATCACATAAAATGAGTGTATTATTAAAATTCAATCCAAAGTCTATAAGAGTGTTTTCATCCACAACACTTGTGCACATCAACTTCCAGCAGAAACATATTCTGCCTCAGCTGTTGACAGGGCAACTGAATGTTGTTTCTTACTAGACCATGATACTAAAGATTTTTCTAAAAAGTGGCATGTACCTGATGTACTTTTTCTATATAATCTAAAAATTCCAAAGTCATCATCTGAATATGAAATCAAATTAAAATCAGAAGTTTTAGGATAAAGAAGAGATTGAAAAACAGTTCCTTTTAAATATCTAAAAATTCTTTTAATAGCAGTTAGATGAGATTCTTTTGGATTTGATTGAAATCTAGCATAAAGACATACTGATTACATTATATCTGGTCTTCTAGTAGTAAGATATAACAAGCTACCAATCATACCTCTATATATCTTGTTGTCAACTGATTTCTCAGTTTCATCCAAATCAAGTTTTATATTAGTACACATAGGAGTTGTAAATTTTTTTGCTGTTCTCAAGTCCAAATTTCTTAAGTAAATCAGTAATGTATTTTCTTTTATTTAAAACATTTCCAAAATCTTTTTGAAATATTTGAAGACCCAAAAAGAAATTTAATTCTCCCATCATACTCATTTCAAATTCTTCTTGCATTAACTTTGAAAATTCATGACAAAGAGTTTTATTAGTTGATCCAAAGATTACATCATCAACATTAATTTGAACCAATAAAACATTATTTTTCACAATTTTCTTAAATAGTGTTGGATCTTCCATACCAACAGTAAAATTATTTTTCAAAAGAAAAGAACATAATCTTTCATACCAAGCTCTAGGTGCTTGTTTAAGGCCATAAAGAGCTTTAGTAAGTTTAAAAACAGAATCAGGTTTTTGAGAGTTTTCAAAACCAGGAGGTTGCTCAACATAAATTTCCTCCATTAAATATCCATTTAAAAAGGCAGATTTTACATCCATCTGAAATAATTTAAAATTCATATAAGATGCATAGGCTAAAAGGATTCTAATGGCTTCTAACCTAGCTACAAGTGCAAAAGTCTCATCATAATCTATTCCCTCTACTTGATTATATCCTTTAGCTACCAATCTTTCTTTATTTCTAGTTATTGTGCCTTGGTCATCCTGTTTATTTCTAAAATCCCATTTGGTTCCTATTACAGGATAATTCTTAGGTCTTTACACTAAAATCCAAACTTCATTTCTTTTAAACTGGTTTAATTCTTCTTACATTGCTTTTACCCAGATTTCATCATCTAAATCTTCTTCTATAGTCTTGGGTTCTTATTGAGATAGGAAGGTAGAGAATTCCACTAGGTTTCCTAAGTTTCTTCTAGTTTGAACACCAGTTTCTAAGTTACCTATTACAGTTTCTAAAGGATGATTCTTTAGGGTTCTAGACTGTCTAGGTAAAATATTTAAAGGTTCTTCAGTATCATGTTCCTCTGAACTGAACTGAATTTCTTTTATATCATTTTCAAAATCATTCTTTAAATTCTCAAGTCTCATGTTATCATTAGAGTCAAGTTCATCCATTTGTTCTGTCCTTTTCTCAAAAGGATCAGATTCATCAAATTTCACATGAACTGATTCTTCAAAAATCCTTGACTTCTTATTATAAACTCTATAAGCTTTGGAGATAGAAGAATATCCTAAGAAAATACCTTCATCAGATTTTGGATCGAACTTACCAAGACTATCCTTGGTGTTTAAGATATAAACCTTGCATCCAAAAACTTTAAAGTAATTTACTTTAGGTTTTCTGTTATTCCATAGTTCATTTGGTGTCTTTTTCAAAATAGGTATAATTAAAACTCTATTAATTATATAACAAGCTGTATTCACAAATTCTTCCCAGAAATATATAGGTAGGCTATATTCATTTAACATAGTTATATCCATTTATTGAATTATTCTATTTCTTCTTTATACAATCCCATTTTGTTGAGGTGTTCTGGGTGCAGAAAAGGTGTGTTTAATACCCATATTTGAGCAAAAGGAATTAAATTCCAGATTCTCAAATTCTCCACCATGATCACTTCTTAATGAGATTATATTGAAACCTTTTTCTTTTTGGACAGATTTGCAGAAAATTTCAAATAAAGTAAAAGCTTCATTTTTAAATTTCAAAAAGAAAATCCATGTAAATATTGAATAGTCATCAACTAAAACATATACATATGATTTACCAGCTAAGATTTCTACTCTTGAAGGTCCAAACAAATCCATATTAATAAGTTCTAGAGGTTTAGATGTAGCATCCTTATTAACAGATTTGAAAGATGATTTGTGTTTCTTGCCAAGATGACATGCATCACAAAATCTGTCACTATCAAATTTGAGATAAGGTAAATCAGAAATTAAATGTTTCTTAGATAACTTATGTAAAACATATACATTGCAATGAACTAGTATTCTATGCCAAATCTAGGATTAACTTACTTTAGTAGTTAAGCAGTTTACTTGTTGTTTACACAAGGAATTTAAATCCAAAGTATAGACATTTTCAGTTCTTGGTGCTTTAAATTTAAACAGTTTATCTTTAAAAACAGTACAACAATTTTTAGTAAAATCAACAGTATATCCATCATCACAAAGTTGAGAGATACTTATCAGACTGTGTTTTAGTCCTTGTACATAAAGTACTTTGTTGATTGAGACTGTTTTTGGATCTCCAACTGTTCCAATGCCAATGATTTTTTCCTTTAGCATTATCACCAAATGTGACAAGTCCTCCTTCCTTTTGAGTGAGTGAAGAAAAATTCAATGATTTTCCACTCATATGTCTTGAGTAGCCACTATCCATGTACCATATATCCTTTCTTCTCTGGAGACCTGCTACCTGCAAATACATTCAAAAAAATTTCTTTAGTACCCATATTTTGTTGGGTCCAGGAGTGTTAGCTAGCAATGATCTAGGTATCCAGATTTTCTTTGTTCTTTTAAAATTAGCTGAATCATATAAGTCTTTTGAAATATCGGCTTTCTTAATACCAAAAATTTGAGGTTTTCTTAAGAAACAGTTTTTAGCTACATGTCCCTTTGCCCCAAAAAAATTACAATTAAGCTTTTTAGAGCTAGGAACAAAATAATTTTTATATAGCTTTGGTTTTTCTCCTTTACTTCCAATTCCAAATCTCTCCTTTTTAATGACAGTTTTTTCAAGAATTTCATTTAATGAATTCTCTCTTTTTGTAAAAACCAATGCAGCCTGTTTGTAAGATTCTACTTCACCCTGTAGTGTTTTTATTCTTGATTCAAAATTAATATAGTTAGTGTTAATAGAATTGTATTTATCAGTTAATTCTTTATGTTGTTTCAGCATTGTATCTATTTCATCTGAAACGGCTTTATGTATATTTTTTAGTGACTTATGTTTTTTAAATAGTGAGTCATATCTTTCTTCAAGAATATTGCGGTAGGCTGCTAGTTTTTTATTTGCGTAGCTTGATTCAGAATGTGATTCAGAGGAGTAATATGAGTGTACCTCATTAGTTTCTGCCATGAAACACATGTTTTCCTTTAGATTTACGTCTTATTTCTCCGAGCATGATTCAGAAGAGCTACTAGAGTCTTCAGATACACTCCAAGTGGCTTTCATAGCTTTTTTGTCTTTCTACTCAAAGTCATTTCTTTTGAAGAATTGCTTTTTCTTTGCATCCTTCAGTTGTGGGAAATCTGGTCTGATATGTCCCATATTTTTGCATTCATAACATCTCACATCCTTATTATCTCCCTTAAAGGATTTTTTGAATCCTCTTTTATTGCTATAGAATTTTCTAAATTTTCTGGCTGATTGAGCCAGTTCTTCATCTGAGTTGGATGAGTCAGAGCTTTCTGATTTGGCTTTGACTTCTTTGCTCTTCATCTTTCTATTCTTTTGTAGTGAAGTTACTCTCAAGGCAATATCTTCTCTTTTGATAAGCACATTATGTTCGTTAGATTCATCTTGCATTTCAGCTTCATACATCATCAGTGTACCAGTTAGCTCTCTCATAGTCAGATCTTTGACAGGTGTTGATTGTCTGATTGCAGCAGAGATACCATTCCATCTAGTAGGAAGCAATCTCAGTACTTTTAATGCTTGATCAGCCTGCTTAATAGGTTCTCCTAGAGCATTTATGTTATTGACAATTTCTGTAAATCTCCCATTCATTTGGGTAATTCTATCACCTTCAATCATTCTAAAAGTATCAAATTTCAGTTTTGCAGTTGCATATCTCATTTGCCTTACATTATATGTTCCTTTATATGCCACAACTATTGTTTGCCACATCTCATATGATGTCGGGCACTGAGATACTCTGTTAAATTCATCTGGTCCTAGACCGCAGATACTTGCATACATAGCCTTAGAGTTCATATCGTACTCTGCCTCTATAGCAGCACTCCATGCCTCAGGATTTTCAGGAATTTCATAAGGATTCAGAATCTTTGAATAGACTCTATATCCAAGGTTTTTCAGATATATTATCATACACGATTTCAAGAAACCACAATTGTCTCCAATAAAATATGGTGCTCTAACCATCGACATCCCTTCTCTTGTATCAGTCATAATGCTCTTTTGAATTATCCTTAAATGCTTCTAGCTTTCTAAGGCTCTGTCAGAAGCTCCTCCTCTGATACCAATTGTTGGATCTGGATCTATAGATTATACACAAGAGGGGGGGGGGGGGGGTGAATTGTGTATTTTTCAATTTTTCCAATAGCTCTTTTCTTGAATGAGTTCTGTCCTTTATACTTTATCGGATTTGATCATGCAACGGAAAAAGTAAAAACAAGAACACGAAGATGTATAATGGTTCGGGGAATAGAAAGCCCCTAGTCCACTCCACCAATGCTCTACTCCACGAGCTTGGTGATTTTCACTATCTGGTCCTCTTTTCCACAGACCGATTCACAACTGAGTACAGGCAGTTGACACCTTTACAATTTAAGGCAAAACAAAGACTTCTGGTTCAAACACGAACCTACACATCTTAAAACGAGAAGCTTATTATTCAAGAATAAAAAATTTCAGAAAGAAATTTCCAGTTGATCTTCACAATTGCAACAGAATGAAATTGATAGCAGATGAATCAAAGACTCTAGAAATATTGATCTTCAAGATGAAGCAGTTCTGAGTTGATCCAGTTGTAGTAGATATAGAGATATAGTTCACAACCTCAACAGTAGTTGATCCACAGAAGATATTCGATGTAGAACAGGTGAATCTTCTATCGAGTTCCTTCTTCTTGAACAAAACAGAGCTTTTACGCTCCTGTTGAATCAGTAGATCAATCGTGAATAGTTGCAATCTCTGTTGTCCACCTTTTTAATAATAAAAGATTGATCACCTCATCATACTTTTTTATTTTGCGTTTTAGAGAGAGCATAAATAATAATGCATATCTCCTGCACGTTTAGATCCATAAAAGTCGCCTTCTGATTCGCAATATTCAAAAATTTGAATTTACAGAGAAGTCGTAACTTCCCTTAAGACTCAGCATAAAAAGCTCCTTTTAATTCGATCTTAAATCCATTAATAAAATGGCTTTGAATTAGTCAAAGTTTTAATTTAAAACGACTTTAAATTAGGCTTGAAATCCACCCAGAAATCAGCTTACTGATCGTTGTACATAAAAACCGTCTTCCGAAAATTCCGACGCCAAACGTAAGGTTGATGACGTGGCTTCTAAACGTAGGGTTCATAACATATTCTTCAAACGTAGAGTTGATAAAAAACGTAGGGTTGATCACAAACGTAGGGTTGATAACAAATGTAGGGTTGATAAAAAACGTAGGGTTGATCAAACGTACTTTTTCTTCATCATTCAAACGTATGGTAAAAGATCCATACTTTTACTTGATCCATACTTTTCCAAGAACATATGGTTGTTTACAAAAGTAAGGTTAATGAACCATACTTTTGAGAAACAAATGTATCACTTAGAATTTACGTACGATTCACCTTCTATACTTTGCTGATAACAAAACGTAAGGTTCCATCCAAACGTAAGGTTCTCCTTCCATACTTTGCTGAAAAATGTATGGTTGTTTAACCATACTTTTCTCGTACATCAAAAAGTATACACGCTTTTCATCCTTACACCACGTTTATCCATGTAGGGTATGAACAGTGATTCCAAAACTTGCTAAAACAGATTCCGCGCTATATTCATCTACGTAAGATGTGAACAGTGTTTCTAGGACACGCTAAAACAGATTCCGCGCTAAGTAATAAATTCTCGTTATTTCAAGAGTAAAAGAAATTAATAATCTCCTGGAAAATACTAAGTGAAAACATTAGAAAAAAATAAGGGTATTTGTGAGCATCAAAATTATCATAAAGAGACAGAGTATTATTTTCAATAATATCCCACTTTAAATAACATTAATACACATTGTTGAAAATAATACTTTGCTCAACAGATTTGTTTCATGCCCGAGGAACTAAAATAAACTTATAATGGATCACATAATACAAAAAAGGATAACAAGTTATTTCTTATATATTTAGACATTAACCAAAAACAAAATAGTTAGAACAAGATAAAATAATTACAAAAATGTATGTACCTTCATACAAAGAAATAAAATATTAATCTCTAAAGCCTCAATAATAACGCCCAAATTTCAACATAGATCATTAAATAAATAACTAATATTAAATTTATTCAAAATATTACAAAATAATATTAAAACCTAAAAATTAGAAATATTTGATAAAAAATTATTATAATAAGAATTAAAAATTTATCTTCTAATAACATTAGTCACTAATAAATTCATATACCCAGAATGGTATATTCCCAAATCATATAATCTCCAAAATATTCTAAACATTTCCATAAATAACCCAATTCCCAAAAAATCTACATTAAGCTCACATATTCTTTCTAAATATTATTCAAAATTGGATCCTTAAATAATACCTCATATCAAAACTAAGGGTTATAAATACCTCAAAAAAATGAATCCCAAAAAATCCTTAGTCACCTTAAAATTTCATCACGTAAAGTCTCAAAAGGGGTGTATAATAATTTTAACTTATTATCATCCTTAAACTTATAAAACCATGATGTTAACAATAACTATTAAAATAACCTTTCATGAAAATATACTAATCTTTATTGTTTTCTAAACCCAGCTTTGATACTAACTATAATAGCCCTGAACCCACACTCATGCATCTAGTGTTAAAAATCATAAACTTTACATTTAGGTATTTGATACTAATAAATGTGAAAAAAAAATTCATATAAAAATTACAACATAAAAATGAAATATTGGATTACTTATATACCCAATAACATTTTAGGTTTATAGTTTTATATAATTATGAAAATATCATAATAGTTTGGATTCATAAATGATTGGTACATAAATATCTACATCATCTCCCATAAAATTCTCCAAATATAAAACCCTTTAAGAAAAAAACCATTTATCGCACTATTTATAACCTTAGGAAAATGAAACATAGGAAGGGAAAGCTCAAATTTCTAGTAAGGGTAAGTATACCCATTAACAACTGAAGGTCATTAATGGATATAAGATGAGAATAAGGGTATTTTGACATAATAAAAGTTCACAAGAATAAAAAAAGAGAATTTATACACATAAATACCTTAATAATAAAATAGAAAACATGTCATAAATATTTAGAATAGGAAAGAGTCATATGATTCAATAATAAGAGCCATATGATTTTAAACTTCATCAAAGGAATCATTAAAAAACCATTGAAATAATAAATAATTTTTTTTGTTATCTTAGAACAATATCTTTATAGAGCGCTTATAATAATCCTTACAATTGAAATAACCATATTTTTAACTTACATATACAATACATTGAAGGGATATCATAGACCCACCCATGTTTGGTTTATAACGCAACCACCCATCCTTGGTTTATAATGAAACCACCCATCCTTGGTTTATAACAGAACCATTTATCAACAAAAATAATTTAGCAGAATAATAACAAGAATAAAGTACATAGAGATTTTATTTCATCTAAAACATCCGTATAAATAACCATTATTCCTTCCATAACATGAATAACCCATGGAGAAGAAATAAGATCCATGCAGTTCACTTTAAAATAATAATAATACATCTAGAGAAAGAATAATCATGGTTTCATTATAATATATCTCTAGTGTAGAATATCTCATATCAATCATTACTGTTGTTGATGAATGTAAACATTACTAAAAATATTATTAAAAATATTCTTCAGGAAAATAATCTTTTCATTTTGAAAATCACTTTTAAAAACTAACAATTATAAATTATTGTAAATATAATATTCTTGGAAAATTACATTGAAACTTATAAAGTGATATCTCAAAAAATAACAACCATGATGTCTGTAAAATTCATTCATGTTGTTAATTTTAAAAATAAACATTCCTTCCAAACACTTTTGTAAAGAGAGTCCAAAGTAACCAATATAAAAAATATTAATAAATTTCATTTTAATTTTTTTTAAAAGGCCAAATATCATTTAAAATATATTCGGGAAAAAATTATTTTTATAAAATAGTATTCTTGAAAAAATATTAGAAAACATAGATATGGAATAGAAAGATTCCTGATTTAAATAAAGATTCAATATTTTTATCACTTACAAACAAAATTATTGATGCTTCTTTAACCAATAAGGGAGGAAATAAAAATTAACCATGTGAAACACATTCAAAACTATTGGTGAACAAAATTGATGTGGTTCAATAAAATAATATCATATTATTTCCTTCAAAATAAACTACAACATAAAAAATCTTGTAAAGAAATGGGACTAACATAAAGCCTTTTCAACTTTGGTAACTTTTATTCATGTGGAATAAAATCAAATGAAAATTTAAATATTATAAACACAATGAGATTATATATATCACCTAGAAAAGGGTAATTATATAAACCTCATAAAATAATATAGTTTCATATCATAAATGTATGTCCTAAGGAAAAGGTAATTTGAGATGAATTACCCATATAGAGATCTTATCATTGAATTGAGAATTAATCAATGAAGTGATAATGTGTAATAAATGTAAAAAAAGGAAATAAAAAATAAATAAAAATATTTCATTTACCATATAATTATTTAATAATATAATAAATAAAGAAGTGATATAACCCAATGAAATGAAATTGAGTTAAGAAAACCTTACCACCTAGTAACTTTCAAGAAAACCCCCTTAGATGAAATAATTTGAATTAAAACATAAAATAGAATTAATTATGAAATATTGATGACATAAAATGTAAAAATGGCCAGTATAGACACCTCATGAAACAAATTAGATACATAACATTAAAATATTTCTCAATTAAAAGAAATTGAGAATAAATCTCTTACCTTGAGTCTAGAATTTCCATTTATTTTTTTTAAATCATGTATAATAAATTCATATCAATTATTTGATTTTTAAGAAGATTTTATAGGTTTAATACCTTATTCTTAGTCCATTTATTTAATTTATTTTAATGAAATATTTATTTACTTAATCTATTAAGTCCATGTTGGGTATTTTGAGGAAGTTCAGTTCGTAATTTTCAAAAAAACTTTTGTGTTTTGACCATGGTCAAATAGATCATTATTCTATCATCTATAAAATAATAATAATGAAATAATTATCATTTTTATACATTAATTATAATTTTAAAACCAACCATGAATATGGTTATGAAAAATGAACTATGATACAATGATAGAGATGGTAGGCCATACATACGCATGAGTACCATTTACATTTTTCAATAATTAATATGGAAAGAAGGCAAGTATTATTTTATATTTTAAAAATTATTATTTTATCATAAATACAATAATATTTATTTAAATATACATATGTATATCATCTATGTGATGTGGTGATTGAAAAAGAATCACATCACTTCATGGAGGTGGTAGTCCACACGTACGCATGAATGACGTTGTCATTTTTTAGTTAATGGAAATGTAACAAATTAAATGATATATTATATTTTTATAATTATAAATATATAATGAATATCATATATATACATTAAATCCATCATTATAACCATTCATGAAAGGTGGTGATAGGAAATGAATTAGATTGGTTCGTGAGATGGTAGCCCTCCGTACACATAAATGATGGTTTCATTTCCCATTTTATGGAAGAGGATATTGATATAGGTTATGAATTTTACATAATAACATCTTATTATTTGGGAGATATTGGTGGTAATATTTTAGCATTATTCAATGTAACACCCTGATATTTTAAAAGAATAAAATTATATTTGATAGTATAAAGGGAACATAACACTGAGTTTATCTTTCATTACCTGCAACACTAATTTTAACTTTAATTACACACAACCCCAATATTTTTAAGTTTTATTGCATATTCAATGCATAATACTGAACTAAAATGGACCATGGTATATTTTTCCATTATAACCTAGCTATTAAATTAGAGGGTATAAATAATATTAACTAAATTATGATATATATATATATAAATGTATTACTCAATATAAGTTATCTATAATTTTTTAGTAAATAATCAATCAATTTTTGGAAAAGTGATTTTATTATTCCAAAATATGTTTTCTTCAAATAAGTTTTTTATTTATTTTCATGAAAACAAATATTATAATCTATTTTTGGAAAATTTTGAACATTTATTTTATAAAATTAACTTCATTTTTTGGAATTGGAGTATTATAATTATCTCCAGATTAAATTTTTATATTTTTTAGAAAATATTCATTTTTCGGGTAATAGTGAAAAATACAGATTTTTTAAAAATGTATTTTATTTTTAATAAATTAATTAATTTAAAAGTTTAAATGTGTTTTGAATATGTTTTCAAGTAAACTAAGTATTATTTAGATATATTTAATTACTTTTTAATCAACTATATATATATTTTTCATATAAGTTGTTTTTTGGGTTTAAAAAGGGGTTTGTTTAAAAACTCTTTTAAAATGAATAGTGTTTCTAGTTTTTAATTAATTAAAATAATAACTAATGTAAAACATTTAAAATGAAATTTATATATTCTATTTCACTAAATATTAATTTATTTTCATAAAATTATTATTATTAATTATTTAGTTAATATAGAATATTCTTTTTCTAAAAAATCATTTTCTTAAAAACCCGCTGTCTTACCGCGTCTGTAAGATTAATATTAAATTAAATTTTACCAATTATGTGAATTGAATTTTAAAAAATGTATTAAATATATGGAATAAACATAATTTATAATATCTAATAATTCCAAATTAATTTTTGACCAAAGAGATTTGTGAAAATAGTTAAATTTAATTACAATGATTAAGGTAAAACAAGTTTACCAAGGGATTAAAATTTAAACCTAATGGTAAAAATGACTTATAAACCAATAAGAACACTATTTTATGGAAATATTTACACCCTTTGGATCATTGGATATATGTTATGAGGTTTCAGATCATTATTCCTTGAAAGTGACCCATATAATAAGTTAAGTAAAGAAAAAGACAAAAAGGAACCTATTTTTCTTTTAATTTATAGAAATCCTTGGTATAGGTAAAAACATCATATTTTAGGTTATATATTTACTTTTTAAATATAAATGAGTTCATTTTATCATGATAATTTATATTTAATTTTTAGAGATTAAATAATTACGTAAAATTATTAAGAAATGCCAATATAGAAATTATTTAGTTAATAATTAACTAAAAAAAAACAATACTAAAAATATTAAAAGTGATGTAAATTGATTGAATTATTGTATTTAATTAATTTTTTAGATTAATATATCATTTTAAATAGGTTAAACCATAAAAAAATCAAATTCCATATTTTTCTTGACATTTTTAAATTTAAATTAAATTAAATAATGTCAAAATTGACATTAATGTTATTTTGTAATAAATTATATTTTATTAAATGATTTATAATTACTAGAAATACTATATTCTTCTAATTGATTTTTAAATGTTAATAAATATAAAATATGTTATATTAATTTACTAATCGATATTTTATAATTAACATATTGATCCATAAATAGTGAAAACTTCCTTGACACAACTAGGGTTAAAGCGGTATTTTTTCGCATTACACGCGCTTCTATTAAAATTAATTTCCAACCCATGTTAGATTTTTTATAATTTGTATTTAATATTTATAATAATTGGGTATAATGTTTTTAATAATTTCCAATTTAATTTATCCTTAATGGATTAATTATATAAGTTTGACATATAGTTACCTTAAAGAAAAACCAAAATGAAAAAATATGGGAACTTAGGAGGTATGAGACAAAATGTTCAAAAATGTGTTTAATTGTGTTTTGGACTTTTTAAAAGACCTTATAATCCATTAACACGTTTAATAATCAATTTTAAATCTAATTTAGGTATTTTATACTTCCCAATAGTGAATACTTTTGAGTATTTACAGGATTGTCACTCCTCCTCAATTATAAAAGAGAACTCACTCCCTTATTAACACCTAAAATGAAATTTGGATCATCCAAACTCTACCCTAATCACATATAAACTTCCCTAATTTAATCCTATTAGCCTCACTTATTTCATAAATAAAACCAAGGATGACCTTTGGTTCAAACTAAAAGAAGTGACCCAAAGAAGAGGTAATGTTTATCAATAATAATTTTTATTTTCTTTATTTATTCACCCCTTTAATTATTATTATAACATTATTATATAATTAAAAAATTATAATAAATATATTCATATGTTTTTATGTTATGGATATTATCTAAAAACACACACACTTCCATTAAATTTGTTACAAAATCATCGTCCGTGTTTACGACGGGCTACCACCTAGCGAACCGATGTCATTCTTTTTTCCATTACCAACTATAAAGGTTGGGAATAATGATGGATATAAAGTTCATATATTATATATATAACATAATTAAACATATTGAGTCATTATATAATTTACAAACTTTTTTACATTTCATATCATAGGGGATACGATAACATCGCTCGTGTGTATGACAAACTACTACCTCGCGAAGCGATGTGAAGTGTTTTTTCCTAACGCATTACATATAAGGTAATAAGGGTAATGATAATGAATATATATGATATACATGAAATAATTATGATATTAATAAAATAATCACCATTATTTAAATATAATATATCATTTTATTTCTACCTTTTCACACTCTGAAAAAGTGATAATGTCATTTGTGGACCTGTAGACAACCTTCTCCTCAAAGCGATGCGATTCCGTTTACATCCACGAATGATATATATAACTATATATAATTAAATATCATGGTATTTATAAAATAATTACAATTATCTAAATATTAAATATTATTTACCCTCTATCCATAATGATCATTGAAAAATAGAAACATTACTTATGCGTACGTACGACCTATCGTCTCCATGATTGTAATACTAGTCAAATTTTCATGACCATTTTTAATTGTTGTTTTTAAAAGTTTAATTGATGTATAAATATGATAATTATTTAATTATTATTATTCTATATATGGTTAAATAATGAACCTTTTGACCATAGCCAACCCACCAAAGTCATTTTTGACACATAAGATAAATATGGTCAAAACATCTCACTTAAATTTAATTGATTAAGTAATTATATATAACTTGTTTATAAGTTAAATAAATTTAATAATAAACTATAAAATGATATAAAAAATAAAATAATTAAAATAATTTTATTATTTAGGAATATAAAGAACAAACATGAAGAGTAAGACTCAAGGTAATATTTTTTCTTGTATCACTTTTATTTATGTGAGATACATGACATATTCACCAGTTTTTTTATTATGTGGTGCATGTAATTACCATGAATTTATTGTATGATTATTATAATTAAATTTATGTGGTTTAAAATATCCATTTTAGGATCTCTCTTTCATGGTGTTTACACTTTCAATGTTACCAAAGTGGTAATGGATTTTTGTCACAATTTACCCTCTTTGAGTCTTATGTCGTGTTATGTACCTAAATTCCTTTATGACATGTATATACATCCACTTTGACATGTAATATAATTAATTTATTTATTATCATGTTATTTTATATTTCCTTTAATATAATAATTTTATGGGGATTATGATTCAATATTACCAAAGTTTTAAGAGTTTGATATTACAATATCATCGATTATCAAGATTTTTTGTGATTAAGTATCCTATATTGAAATATTATGATATAAATCTAAATAAGTATCCTTAATTTTATTTTACTATGGTTATTCAATGAAAATACATGTTTAACTTCATTTTTCAATATTTATGCACTCAATATTTCAAAATATTTTTTTATGAAAATTCATGTTTTCGATCAAACATTATTTTTCTTCCAAAATCATGTTTTCTAAAAATGTTTTCATTTTTTTTAAAAAGTGAATTTCAAATATGTAAGGATATATTTTTATAAATAAAAATTTTAAATTATTTTTAAAATATTTTTTTATAATATTTTGTGGTTCTTATCAATGAAAATGATTTTCAAAATGTTTTATGTTTTAAAAAATAATTTTAAAAATGAAAAGGTTATTTTCCAAAAAAAAAATTAATGGTATTTTAATGGTATTTAATTTATGAAAATAAAAAAAACTTTTTTACTTATTATAAAATGGTGATATTTTGTAATTATACCATCCTAATTATTTTTATTGACGCATAAATATTATTTCAAATAGATTGAAATGGAACTTGTTTTTTTACATGGGTTAACCATGTTTAAAAGGGATTGTTATGGAACTGATTTACTTTCTATCAGTTTACCATGTTTTAAAGAGATTGTTTTAGAAAATATTTAATTTATATAGGTCAATCAAATTCTGAAATTAATAATGTCTGTTTCAATGAGTTATGATGAAATGTATTTCCTATGTGCTTTATTCAGTATTTGGTTCTTAGACATTATATATGATGGGTGTGCCCAGATAATACCAGGTGATCCCATTATAGCTTATATTATGGGTGCACAAAGGTAGTTCTCTAATTAAATTAGAATCGTTATGTTATTTGAATAATTATATTAGAATTTGACCTTATAGTTATTCCAATTATAAGGTTTCTATAAGTATTTTTTAAGGGTTCTATGAGATGATGTTCCATGATACCAATATGTGTTATCTATGCTTTATATGGGCTTATATTGTTTCATTTGAACAATATTGATATCACATGGAAAATGATTATTTATTCCTATGAATTTTACATTTGTTAATTACTTATTCCATGTTTTCATTCTTGATGTTCCATGAATTTATGGGTATGAATATTTGTATGTTATACTCATAAAATTTGATTATGTCGTCATATCCTTATGCACTTCTTATGATCACTGATGGCATTAATTTTCTAATGCTCATATTTTATCTTACTGATAATTTTATCTCACCCCTATTATGTTTCTTTTTTACATAGGTTATGAACAATGAGGCAGAAAAAATAATGTACAAAAGGTATTTCATGTAACACCCCAAGATTTTACAAGTTTCCTCTTTTTAAATTTAACTTCTTTGATAACTTTACCTACTTAAAAAATGATTTAAATATTATTATTTAATTATTATATTAATCTCCTAGATGATGGGAATAGTGGGAATGAGTGAGATTAAGAAATTATGAAAATTTAGATTAAATATGTTTATAAAATTTATTCATTGGTTGCCAATTAATTAGTTATAAAAACCAATTGATCATAAAAGATGTACTTTTATAAAAATCAATTTTATAACCACAATGGAATTTTATACTAATAAAATAAATTAATCACTAATTTGTAAAATATATTAATTAAATTTATATATTATATATTCAATCAAATATTTTACATTCATCCAAAACATTTTAAGAGATATAAGATACGAATAAATCCAATTTTACACATAAAAGGCTATATTTTTCCAAACATAGTTTTACCACCTTTTAATTGTGAATGTTCATTGAATATAAATTTTTAATCTTTTATAAATTATATTTGATAAAATAAACATTCTTTTTGAATGGGTAATATAAAAATTTACTTTGGTTAAATTTTCATTATTTTTCTGAGAAGTTTCATTTTTGATGAATAGTAATGTGACCGTTGTAATAAAAATGTGACCTTTAGGAATAATAATATGGCCATTATGAAAATAATTTCACCTATTAAAGTATAAATAAAATTTATTCATCATATAAATGTTAATATTATATAATTATATCCTAGTATAAATAAATAAATATTTTAAAAATGTTTAATTAAGTGCGGGTATTTTAGAAGTCATAAATATTTAATTTCAATATTATAATTAATAAAATGAACTGAAATAAAATTTATTTTCATAAAATTTATTTATAAATTAATATTGTTTTGTATTATTATTTTAATATAATTTTATGATACCTTAGTTAATTTTTCAAAGTGTTATAAAATTAGTTATAATTTTAAAATCTGTATTTTTCCAATAAATGGAAATTTTAATTAAAATTTAATTTCTCATGTTTAGAAAACTATTTTCATAAAAATAATCCCATTTTTTAATTAAAAATATCAATAAATGGTTAGGTTGAATTTTTTGGATTTATCTAAAATGCATGAATTTTTGGTGAATAACGAAATATGGAAATTTACGGTATATATACATTAGAAGATAAATGAACAATTCCCTGAGTCATGAATAATTTAAGAACCATAATCATGAACATACATTAATTATATTAATATATTTTATGATAATGATCAAATTATTCATATTATTGAGGCAAAATAATAAACAAATGAATAAAATATTAAAAAACACCCCTCTCATCCACTATAAATACCACCCCTCACCACCTATTCTCCTCACACCATTCAAGACTTAATAATTGTCTAAATTATATTTAATACTCCACATAATACCCTACCCTACATCCAAGAGATAATGGTATCATAAAAAAACCAAAACAAATCCTCTTAAAGAGGTTCTGAAGGAGGGGAATACAAGAGGTAAAAATCCTCTTTCTTTTATTTTTCTTTCTTTTATTTTCTTATCCTTATATCACATAACCTATCCAAAGAGACATGATAAAACTAGTATCATTTATATAATATAATTATATCATGTTAATTTAATATTCATTATCTACTTCTCTCTCTCTCTTTTATTCTATAAATGAAAACATATCCTACGTTGTGTCAATTTACCGACATCATGGATGATGCATTTTCATTTTCATTTAAAGCATTCAAATATGGAAATAAAACCATTATTATAGTTAAAAAATATTTTATTATACATATTATAAGTTATTTATTATTCTATAATCAGTATATATGCATGAAAATAATTAACAAGACAAAACTATTTCATGATGATTGAAAAACTGCCAAAATGATCTAAACAATTATCATTAAAGTTAAATATAATGAATCATAATTATATATGGAAAAAATAATATATAATACCATTAAATCTTATGTATGTTTATTAATAACATATAATTACAATTCTGTAGATTTATACCCATTTTACATGAACTTTATTACTTATAAACAAGCGAATCGATCATGAAAATCGATAAAATGAATGCTCCCGAATGATGAAATTAAACTATATAACTCAAAAATAAGAACATAAATGAACTTAATAAAACTATAATGAATAAAATAAAAGTATAAAATTTTCTTAATTAATTAAATACTATATAAAATTTTATTATTTTATACATTAAGGTCAAGTATAGACCACATTCAGACATAAGGTAAGGGTTTCTTATCGAACCACCATTTTCCATTTGATTTACGCTTTATCTTTATTTATCCTAATTTAATTCTTTATTATTTTTATATAATTCTACAAAATTATTTTTATATGTTCCAAAATCATATATCCGGATTAGTTAATCTTTCTTTTAAGGGTAAATACTTATTTTACAAGGTTCCCTTCTCAATTCTTCCTGATAAGAAAACCTGATTAAAGGGGACTTCCCAATTTTTTACCCATTTTGAAGTACCGTCCATAATCTATTTTAAGACACAATTATTTTTATAAAATAGATAATTTTTTCATTAAAAACTATATTTTTAAATTACCAGTTTTATATAAATAAATATTATAAATAAAAATGACTTTTCTAAAAGAACTTTTATTTTCAAAGTAAAAAAGTGCATATCTCCCAATAATTCATTGATGATTTTATCTAAGTATTTTCATCTAGTTCAACACCCTTTTTTGAATATTATGAATAATTGGGAATGATATATTATTATTATCATGTAAATTTTTTATTAAATTATTTATGATCAGTTTGACTATGGATTTTCTATCTTGATACCATTCACCATACTACTCAGAATTGTTATTTATTTTGTTTACAGGTTGGGGAATGTTATTTACATTTCATATGCATATGTTTTTTATATTTAATCCCATCCATATGAGGAATTAATTGGAATTATTAATTTATTTTTGGGGCATGATATTACCTATCCATGCATCAGTAGGTCTCATGATACAAAACAGATATGGACTTGGCCGTGTCCTTACCCAATTTCAGATATGGTTTTGGCCAGGGCCATAACCATTTATTTTCAGATGAATTGGTCTAGGCCTTGATGGTATGTTTTATATATATTACATATTAATCCCATTATTATGATATTAGTAATTTATTTTCCATGTGAATATTTGACCAGTAGAATATCCACGATTAAGCTTAATTCTCATTTTGTTATCTATATGGAATTATTTATTCAACCTTTATTATTAATATATTATACTCACGTTTATGATACAGTGGCATGGGTTTTCCATAATTCACAATTAATTATAATTTATATTATCTTATATAGTATTACTTACCATTACTGAGCATCCATGCTCACCCATTTCTTATGTTTTATTTTTCCCCAGGATGGGAAGATGAATATTATGAATGAATTGTCAGGTTAATATAAGAGTTTTTGGGTGTTACTAAAGGAGTTTCTATATTGTTTTTCCTTTGAAGTTGTAATGTAATGTTCATTTATGTAATATGGATTTCAAAAATACTAAACCTACTGGTATATTGATATTTTAGTCATGTATCTATGCCAATTTATTAATATAAGGCATTGACTCTGGGCTACTGGGGTCAGGGTCTTTACAGTTTTTATCAGTGCAAGTTCAGTAGAAAAAATTAAAACTAGATTTAGAAAACATTAACTAGGGAAAAAACCATAATTTATACTTTGAAGATAATCATATAAGAACATAATTTAATTTTTCAATGGTAGAGATTATGTGGGTCTGTTTAGAAATGCATCCATTTCTTGATACTGCAAGTGGACATATTTCTGACATAGATATACTTAGGGGAAATAACTCTGACAAGGTGTCCTAGGCCTGACACATGGTAACCCGGTACACAAAAATAATCCTTAATGAACACCTATTTGGGCACTCCTGAGGGATATTCTTAAGATAATTCACATTTTTTATAAATCATATGATGGATTTAATAGTAAATATGTCCACAAAGAAACCCTATTTATGACTATGATATTAGCTACACATAAATTTTACAATTTATGCTAAGACTTTATATAGTTTTTGGGATTATTCATTATGTTTCACAATGTTATGATCTAATATAGTGAATTCCATTGTTTATAAATAGATCCTATTATATGGAATGTGAACTTCATCAATGAACATAATTCAAGGAGTAAAAATGATTGTTTCATCAATGTGTTTAATCCAGTCGTTCGAAGGGAACTAGTCTCTCAAACATTCTTATCACATAAGAATATAGTATTATGATCTAATAATAAGGTGAAAGATTTTTCTAAGTATTATATCATTGTAGGTAAGCAAGAGAAAAATAGTACATCTAGGGAAAAGTTGGATAAAGGAAAGAAGTGAAAGAAGTATTTTCCCACATGAGATAATTGTGGAAAGAAGCACCCCGATACTTGATTAAAAGGAATGGAATTTTTCTAGAAGTGTGGAGAGAAAATAAACCATGATTGTGATTGAAAAGGTAAGGCAATGGTTTAAAATGTATAATTATTCAATTACAAGAAGATTTGACACTACACAAATCAATTTCCCATGAGTCAAAGGAATATATCCAAAAAGAGGATAATGGATAATGGTCAAGCCTATAATACTACCACAAAAAAAGATGGATGATTAATATTACTGTATCTAGATTCAAGAATTATTTTATTTGATTATTTTATGAATAATTATCTAGTTATAATAATAATGAGATATATAAGGATTGTACTACATTACTTCTTCTTTAAGGAATTGGAAGCATGTGATGATTAGCACCAGTAATCAAGAGGAGTGATTCTATTGTATGTTAATCTTATTGAAAACAAATGACATGGGAAATATAACTCAAAATACATGATTGATGTTGAGATAATAATAAATAGACATTTATAGTGTAGTATTGGTGACCATAATGATGGTTAGTAATATGATGGATTTCATTATACTAGAATTATTAGATGTTTGGATTTAAGGACAACCTGATATTTTACTCATGGAAGTGCATCTTTCATAAATTATTAAATAATATTAATGTATTAATATATTTTTATGTGAAAACAAGAGACATATTATTTAGGTAATATTATGTTAATTTTATTTGGGAAGTTTAGTGACCGTCTAAATTTTTGGTCATTGAATGTGGAAAAACATGTTTTAAGCAACTCTTAAGATTAACTACTTGAGGAATGGATCAAGTTAAAATTTTGAAATTATTGTTTTTTGATAACTTATGCTAACCGTCTTGGTTTTATAAAACATTTAAATGTTAAAGGAATGAATAAAGGACTATATTATTTGTTAAAAGTGATTCAAGCATGAAAAATTCATCTTGAACTTTCATTTCTAGATGTATGGGATGAAGTCGAAGTAGATTGAATAAAAAAAAGGATGAGATTAATCTTATGAAATGGAAAGAAATAAATTATGTTTATTTATAAGTGCCAATCTATATAGTAAAACAATACCTCAACTGTAGGAAAATTATTTTAGAATAAAAAAATCACCCGTTTACTGTTCCTTATGAAAAATCAATGGTCTTTTAACCGATCACATGATTTACTATTTTGTGATGGTATAATTTTCAATGACCATGTTTTCTATCACTCTCCATCAGAACATAATAATTAGATTTATCTTCCATGTTCATATATTCATGAATGTTATAATATTTACAAATATTAGTGTTGTGGTGACCTTCACATTTCACTCTACCTCTTTTTAAGAGGAAGTTTTATTAACCCTATTTCCGATGTGGGTTTACCATAAAGTAATTTTCAAGTATAAACCTATGAATTTCTTAAGCACAATTTCAAATTGAGAAGATGAAATTTATTGAAGGAGGGGAGAATGTAACACCGTAAGATTTTACAGTATGCCTCTTTTTAAATTTAACTTCTTCAATGGAATAATAGATTAAAAAATGATTTAATTTTATTATTTAGTTATTATATTTATCTACTAGATGCTGGGAATAGAAGTAATTAATGAGATTAATTAAATTATGAAAATATAGATTACACATGTTTATAAAATTTATTCATTTGTTATAAATTAATCATAAATTAAAACCCATTGATCATAAAAGATGAATTTTCATAAAAACCATTTTTATACCCACACTAAAATTTTATATTAATAAATTAAATTAACCAGTAATTAGTGAAATATATTAAGTAAATTTATCTATTATATATTCAATGAAATATTTTACATCCATCTAAAACATTTTTACAGATATAAGATAAGAATAAATACTATTTTACACAAAAAGGCAATATTTTTTTAAATGTAGATTTACCTCTTTTTAACGTTGAACTTGTTTTAAATATAAACTTTGACACTTTTAATAATTAAATTTTAAAAAATAAATATTATTTTTGAAATCATAACATCAAAATTTAATTTGGATAAATTTTCATCATTTTTTTGATAAGTTTCATTTATGATGAATAGTAATGTGACCGTTGGAATGACAATGTGACCTTTATGAATAGTAATATAGCCATTAGAATAATAAATTCACCTATGAAATTATAAATAAAATTTATTCATTTTATAAATTGTAATATGATATAATTATATCATATTATAAATAAATAAATATTTTAAAAATTATTAATTAAGTGTTGGTATTTTTGTAATTCATAAATATTTAATTACATTTTTATAATTAATAAAATAATAAAATATAAAAGTATATTCATAAAATAAATTCATAAATTAATTTTTTTTACCTTATTATTTTAGGATAATTTTGTGAGACCTTAGTTAATTTTCCAAAGTGTTACAAAATCAATTATAATTTTAAAATCTGTATTTTTTGAGTAAATGATGATTTTAATTAAAAATTTAGTTTCTAATATATAGAAAATTATTTTCATAAAATGGAGTTAATTTTTTAATTCTATATGTATAAACAAAATTTGGGTGAATTTTTGTTATTTTTTTAAAATAATTGAATTTTTGGTGAATAGTGAAATACGATAATTTACAGTTCATATTGATTATAAGATAAAGACACTATTACTTGAGTCATTAATTATTTAAGAAAAATAATATTGAACATAAATTCACTATTTTAATATATTTTATGATAATGATCAAACTATTCAAAGTCTTGATCCTAAATAATAAACAAATTAATAAAATATTCAAGAAACAGCCCTCTCATCCACTATAAATACAACCCCTCACCACCTCTTCTCCTCACACCATCCAAGCCTTGATCCTTGTCTAAATTATGACCAATAATCTTCCCAATCCCATCCCCCACATCCAGGATATATTTTTACCATAAAAAGACAAAAAACAACCCCCTTAAGGAGGTTCTCAAGGAGAAGAATTCAAGAGGTAAAAATCCTCTTTATTTTATTTTATTTTGAATTTATTTTATTTTCTTATCCTTACCCTACATACCCTATCCAAAAAAAACATGATAAATATATTATAATTTATATAATTTAATTATATCATGTTAATGGAATATCCATCATCAAAATCCTTTCTTTATCTCTTTTATTCTATAGAGGAAAACATCACTCGTGATGTGTAAATTTACCGACATCATAGACGCTGCATTTTAATTTTTTCTATTAAATCCTTCAAGGATGGTCATAAAACCAAAATTATGGTTAAAAATATTTTATTATACATATTATAAGTTATTTATTATTCTTGAACTAGTATATATACATGATAATAATTAATAAGACAAAACTATTTGAGGATGATCGAAAAACCGCCAAAATGATCTAAACTATGATCATTAAAGTTCTATCTAATGTACAATAATCATATACAGAAAAAATAATATATAATAACACTAAATATTCTTTATGATTAATAATAACATATAATTCCAATATTATAGAATTATACCCATTTTACATGTACTTCAATATTTATAAATAAGAAAACCAATCATGAAAACCAAGAAAATAAATGCTCCAGAACTATGAAATTAAACACTATAACTCATCAATAAGGCTATAAAATAACTTAATAAAAATATAATAAATCAAATAAATTCATAAAAGGTTCTTAATTAATTAATCAATGGATTAAAATTTATTATCTAGGACATTAAAGTTAAGAGCAGAACACATTCGAAAATAAAGTAAGGGTTTCTTCTCGAACCTCCATTTTTTATTTGGGTTACATTTTCTCTATTTAACCCCATTTAATTCTTCATTATTTTTTTATAATTATTATAAATTCTTTTTATATGTTCCAAAATCATATATATATAATTTAATCTTTCTTTTACGGGGAATACATTTTTTACACGGTTTCCTTCTCAATTATTCCCGATAAGCAAACCCGATTAAAGGGAACTTCTGGATTTATTACCCATTTTCATATACCTTACATAATATATTTTAAGAAACCATTATTTTTACAAAATATATTATTTTTTTCATGGAAATATATATTTTTTCATTACTGGTTTTATACAAACAATTATGACAAATTAAAATTATTTTTCTAAAATAGATCTTGTTTGAAAACTAAAAAGGGTATTTCTCTCTAGAATTCCTCGAGGATTTTATGAGATTATTTTCATCTATTTAAAAACTATTTTTTGAATGTTATGATTAATTGGGACTAAAATATTATTATTATCGTCTAATTTTTTTATTAAGTGGTTTATGATTAGTTTGAAGGTGGATGTGCTATCTTGATACCATTCACCATACTACTCAGAATGGTTATCGATTATGTTTACATATTGTGGAAAGTTATTTAACTTTCATATTTTTATGTTGGTTATGTTTGGAAAATTTAATATGAGAAATTAATTGGACTTCTTAATTCATGGGTGGGGCCATCTATATCCCTTTGATGTATCGGTAGGTCTCGTGACACAAAACAAATATGGACTTAGCCGAGGCCTTTCCCATTTTGATATATGTTTTTGGCTAAGGCCTTAACCATTTGTTTTTAGATGTTTTGGATAAGGTCTCGAAAGTATATTTAATATTTTAAAAATATGAATTAAATCATTTTGATATGATTAATTTATTATCCTTGTGAATATTTTACTATTAGAATATCCATGGTTAAGCTTCATTCACAATTGATTTTTTATATGGAATTATTTATTCAGATTTTATTATTTTCATATTCAGCTCAAGTTTATGTTCCAATATCATTTGTTTTGATTCATTCACCATGCCTTGTTATTTATATTTGGTTCATATATATTACATACTTTTATTGAGATTTTTATCACAACCATTTATTATTATTTATTTTTCCCTAGGATGTGAATATGAATACTTTCAACAACTTATAGGGTTAACCGAATTTTTTTTGGGTGTTAGAAATGGATTTTATATATTTTTTTCCTTTTAATTTGTAATTTAATGTTCATGTATATAAAATAGATTCTAAATATTCAAAACTAATCAATCCCTTGGGATTATAGTCCTTTATATATGATAACGTATTAATATAAGGCACAAACTCTGGGCTCAGGGGGTCAATGTATTTACATTTCATATGAATGATGATGTATTAATGTGAAAAAAGATAGGTTAAATGGTAGAACTGATAATTTAAATTTATGTGAATTGTTTATGTAGGAGTTTTTTTTAATTATCTAAAACTCTAAACCTAATAGGTTCTTTAATAATTTAAGTGATCCAATTTTTTCTTTTGACGTTGTATGGTTTGTATGAGAAAAAATGGTTCACAATTACCAACATCAAAGATAGAAATGAAGTGTTTATGATTTTAGAATATGATCCTAGAGTGCAGGTCCTGGACTGTTATTTAAAATAAAATTTTAAGGAGATGGAAAAGAAATAAAATGTAAATTATTGATCAAGAACTATACCTCTTCCTCAAACAACTTATTAAATTTTACACCAAAATCATTCTTATGTTATTTTTATTATAAAAAATGCATCAAGGGTAAGATAAGGGATTTTAGGAATTTATTTGGTTAGGGGTTGGTAAAAACAAATGTTTCTTGAAGTAGGAATAAATTATAAGAAGAGGTTCCATTTTATAAGAGAGGGGAGGGTAAATTTTGAGATTTTATAAAATATTAGATTAATATAAATTATTTTTCAAACAAAAATTACTCCAAACCTATTTATATAGAATCTAGGATGATTTTGTGTAAAAATATTATCATAAAATAATATTCGGACAAGTTTAGGTGATGGTTTTACCCCTATCTTTTTGTTTTAACCCCTCATTAACCTTTTTGATGATTACCCAAAAAAATTTCTTTTTACACTTTAGGGGTCAATACAGTTACTATAAAAGACTAAAATTCACAAAAACAGACCACTACTGATATCACAAACCAAATCCAATTAAATTTTATGAGAATAATATTTTGAAAAATTTTAAATCATTTAATAAAATATTATTTATTATAAAATATCATTAATGTTAATTTTGGAACTATTCATTTAACTTGACTTTGAAAAAAATCATGAAAGAAAATGAATTCAAATATAATTTATTTAAAATTCCCTAAAATTTTATATGTATTTAAAAAATTTAAGGAATAAAATTATTCTTTCAATTTATTTAACTTTTAATATTTTTAATATCATTTATTTTATTTTTCAATTAATTAAATAAATACTATTTCAATATTGCGTAAGCATTTAAGGTAACCATTTCTAAAAATTTGAAAAACATTAATATAATAAATAAAAGTCAATTATATTTCAAATTAATAATTATAACATAACATATCTTATTTTTTCCTTTTCAAAAAACGTAATGTTAATTAAATGAAGTGAATGAAAATTTTTGACTTTTGTTTACATAAAATATTATAAAGTTCAAAATCATATACTAATTAAAAATGGTCATATATTCTATATTTAGATGTTTATTGATGATATATAGTCATAAAATAAAATAAAGGAAAGTGTTAGGGTCATTTTTGAGTCTTTATCAAATTATTTATATCCTATATTACCCAATTTACATTTACAAAGGTGACATAAATTTACTAAGGCTACTATTCATAATGACAAGTAATAAAAGAGTATATTTACCAAATTTTTATGTAATGTTTCTAAATATGAGATAAATTTTTAATTATTCAAAATTTATAAGTTGTATAATTTATTTTAAAATTAAACTCAAAAAACATGATGAAAAATAATTTTTCAGAAAATTACCCTTTTGAGTATAAACATATTTCTATACCAAATTAAAGAATTAAAGTAATTAAAAATAAAATAATTGTATTGTGTTTAATAAAAGTAAACTAATTAAATTTTAAAACTAATCAAAAATATAATTTTATTTTGTAAACATTTTAAAATAAAATATAGTTTTCAATATAAATCATGATCTTCACTATTCATTGACAAATAAAACATTTCTAAAAAATGTAAACATTTCACAATATGTTAAATTTGATATGCTGATTTAAAAATTAATATTTAAATTATAAGTTAAAATTTCAAAAATTTCCAATAATTAATTATATTATTCACTTACAAGAAGAAATAAAAAACCTTTTTGGTAGAAAAATGTATTTATAAAATATAATGGATTTACAAAAAATTGAGTGATTATGTTTTAAGAGTTAAAAAATATTTTTTTTATTATAAACTTTATATATAATTCATAAATTATTTAACCATTTTCTTACCCTTTAATTTAATTTCTAGGTTATAATGGTCATATTTAAATAATAACATTTCTTGGTTTTTTAGATTCATGTTTTGTATGTTGTACGCTATCAAAAATAGTATTCCTTAAAATATAAAAATATTAAATTATACCACTTTAATAAATTTAATATTCAAAATTTGAACTTGGTATTAATAACGGGGGGTTTGACTTCTCAAAATACATTTTTTGAAATCCCACATAGTAAAATGGTTTTATAAAAACTCTGTTTGGAAGGAGAAAAAGGGAAATATAAAGGTCATATGAAATTACACATACTAGGTTTCCAAGTATAAGGACATTAGTAGGAAGTAAAAAATATAGACATGGAAGGGAATAATAAAGCCTAAGTACTAATATTGAGTGACATAGAATATAGTTAGGTGAAAGTTAATAACCACAAAAATCATAAATCTATGATTGGTGAATACACCATATATTCATAAAAAATGAAGGTAATATGAAAACATTTTTGTTTTAAGATCATTTTCCTAATGTTTAGGAATTAATTTAACATATAGAAAATGAATATAAGGATATATTCTTGATAAGTCTAATTTTATCCTTTAATCAATTTGTAACGACCCTAATTTTTCTTTGATTTATTTTAATAAATTAATTAGTAAAATTCTAAGACCACACACTAAGATGGAATGAGATTTCAAGGCCTGGTGTGCCTTAAACAAATTTTTGAATAAAGTTCCATTTTTAAATGAAAAACTCTTGGCTGCTACCTTTGAATTTTTATTACTCCAAAATGGGTGCCCAAATAAAAAATCTGAGGGCACCGTTGCATCGGGAACAATGGATTTAACTTAGACATGGCCCAACATCATCAGGTGCAGGACAAAAGAAAAAGTTCAATTTTGGACATAATCATCATTAAAAGTATTTTAATGAAAATATTGTTTTGGAGAAGTGAAGATTTTGTTTCCCTTTTTATTTAACCCAGAGGCAGTGGCATATGGTTACAATTCATGAACCTGATATTTTCTTAAGAGATATGGTGAGAGGGAACCTTGTGGGGAGGAATTGGAAAGTAATGAATTAGGATTCGAGGATCAGGATCGCTTGATGACGAATCGACGAATGACAAATATGAACATTATTCATCGACTGATCAAAATTAGGGGTAGGGAATTTGTTTGATTCAATTTCTATTTCCCCATTTTTAAATCTCCACAATGAACATGAATCAATTGACGAATGAATTGTTTCACAGATGGTGTGTACTATTGCGAGATAGGTTTGATTTTGGGATAATCATTGGGAAATTAAATTTATGTTGAACCAGTTATAAGTATTGATTTTTGTTTAGATGTTCTTAAACTCTAACGTAGAAAGATCAAGGCTGACATGAACAAGGCCTGGTCCATCCACCTTAGGTGTTCATGTGAATTTCTTGCTCCCATGTTCTTTTGATTTCTCGATCTTTGTCATCGTAATAATCCGGAAAGGAATCCATGATCGTAATGGCAGCGGAAATCCACGGTCTAGGTGGGGACTATGGCGGTGAGAAAAGGTCATGACCAGGATGACCATGGCGGCGGTAAACGAATGCCGTGATAAGAGTCCACGATAGAAGAGGACCACATATGAACAACCATGGTGGTGCACGCTTGTGGCTCGCCATAGTAGTGGAGGAGTCCCGCAACAGAAGGATGGCCATGGCTCGATAGTCGCATTGGTTCTGGAGGCGGATGCAACACACACACTAGATCATGCAGTTGGAGGGTTGCGGTCTAGCTAGACCTTGGAGGCAGACCTCGTGGGGACACCCATGGTGAATCAGAGATGCGGAGCCCGCCGGGTCTCGGGTGGAACAGACCAACCCCCTCTTGCGGGCTGGGCCGACACAGTGGACTGGGATGGACCTAGCCAATCCAGGCTGGTTTAACCCAGTTGGTTGGGTCAATCCAGACTGATCAGGTTGAGTCGGTAGACCCAGGTCGAGTTAGAGAACCCCGATTTAGGTCGTGTTGGGTTAGTCTGATCGGGTCGGACTCTGCCCAAACAAAACCATTCCCTTTTTAAAAAAACCTCATAAGTTTCAAACTGTAAGTCCGTTTTATGAGATGTCTTCGATGTTGGGACCCTTATGACAAGGAACTCCTTTTGAGATGGCTTTTTGATTTTTTATTAATGACCAATATAGGTGTGGAGATATTCCTTGGTTCTTTCCTCGAGGGTTCGATATGACATTGCATGGCAATCCCCTCGAGAGATAGAGTCCCATATAGATTTGTGGAATCTTCCTTGATACTATATTTATACTCTATCACCCCTAATGGAGTTTGTTGGTTATTAACGTGACCTCCAGGCGAAGGGTGTTAATCCTCCATCTAGTGGGCTGTAACGGTAGGGTTTGTGGTATTTTTCAAAACCCTCTACGTTACGAACCACATCATAGGGTTCATGGTATTCTCTAAGAATTCCATACATTTTGGGGTAATATAGATTGGGTTTACGAAATTCTCGGAGGAGAATATCCTATCTATATATTATGACCCTTGACAAGTGTCTTTTCTTTGGGAGGGGCCTAAGTTAGGAGAATCATATGGCAGAAGTGGTTATGACTTATCCTTCTACCATTTGGCTAGTATTTGATTATATCTGGATATCCTTGGTATATGTATGGGCGTATACCTATCTATAGATGATTGTGCATTCTTTTTTGGTTCTTACATTGTGGTTTGAGGGTGTCCTACTGAGTATTGTTTTAATCACCCCTACAAGGGATTTTCTCACATGTGCTTGTCTTGTGAAGTTGACCGACACTTTGATGGAGTCCTAGGTGGAATAGGGATAGGTCTAGGTCCTGACAGTTCCATGTGAGATCATATGAGCTGAGGCGTTCTCAACCACATTCTATTATAGCTTCAGTACCCTCGTTAGGAGGTCAGCCTTTTTAGTTGTATTTTTTTGGGCTTATATTCTGGCCCAGTTTGTATTACTTCTCTTTACTTTTCGATTTCACTCTAGTTGTATTAATTTTAAGTTTTGTGGTTTTCATGCATGTTGGTTTGTGTTCCCCCTTCCTTTTATCTTTGTGGGATTAGAGAGACGTGCCTATGTATAGGTACTTAGGCTAAGGCCTCCCATTTTGAGATATGCCTACTAGGAACTAGTATCTATCCCCTAGCCTATTTGAGGCGTTCTTGGGGTGGTCATGACATGGCCCCCACTAGGATGGGTCTGGACAGAGTGGTATCTGAGAACCTTCAGTTTGAATTTGGGAGCAGGAGTCAGTGGGATTGGTTTGGGGGAACAATGTTAAGTGTTTTAAGTTCAGATTTATTGTCAGGGAATAAAGTGTTGGTGTGGCGGCTGAGGTATCCATACACTAGGACTTTGGGCACCTGCTTTTCGATTTGGTGCATGAAAACAATAGTTGTAGGGAAATGAATGGGAGATGCATCATATAGGAATGGGTTGTGTTTTCCATGTCCTTATTGAGTCATCTCTCTAGATATACTCTTTTGACCGTGGTTCATCTTGACCTATTTCAGGATGCCTCAACGTAGACAACCAACCAGGATCCCATTGCATGATCATGAGGATTATCCTCTTAATGATGACACTTCAGTTCAGGGGGATATTCCAATCATGTAACCCCTAGATGGTATTCCTACTATAGTACCACATGTTGAGTAACAGTTGCTACCTACTCTACTAGTAGAGGATGCACGCAGGCTCAGTGCATTTCATGAGTTCCATAGGCAGTGACCTCCCAGGTTTAGGGGTTCACCAGACCCACAAATAGACAATGATTGGCTGGAGGCAGCTACACGTGTATTCATCCTTATGAAGAAACCTCCTTATCAGATGTAAATCTTAGTCGTTAGCCTTCTATAGGGTTCAGTAGGACAGTGGTGGAGCGTAGTGATCCAGACGCATGACGAGGAGACCCTCACTTGGATAGATTTTGAGCACCTATTTATGGAAGAGTTCATTCTAGAAATGTTACATTCTATGTGTATACATGAGGTACTACACCTACAGTAGGGTAGCATGACAGTAGCAGAGTACTAAATGAGATTCAGTGACCTTTCTAGGTACACCACAAATATGGTGAAAGACCCATTCTTTAGGGCTCAGGTTATTGATTAGGGACAACATTGGGAGATTAGGGAATCTATGGAATCCCTTGTAATCCATACCCAGGTTGGAGTACTTGAGTGAGTTCTGCTCATGGATATATTTCTGGAAGAGCAGACTCCAATAGTAGGAGCTACCAGCAGACACCAGGTAGCTGAGTCTTCACTAGTGGGCGGCCAACAATAAAAGAAAGGGCCCAGGTGGGCTATGTTTTTTAGGAGACAACCCCAGGATATGGGATCAGTAGTGCGAGGCTCCCCAAGTAGAGTGGGATAGTCGAAGGACATACTTTATTTCACGTGCGGTGGTTGGGGGCACTTAGATCATGATTTACCAACATGTCATATAGACGACCAACAGGTGGTCGAGGGACTACTGAGGTAGAGGCATAAGTTTGAGCAGGGTGGTCCACAGGGAGATGAATGTGGAAGTGGTACAAGTAGAGTAATTGATGGTGGATGGAGGTCTGAGGTACTACCATAACCACCCTCAGGTGGTCCACCACGGTCTCTGGGGGCTAGTGGGTAGGGGATAGGCTGACTTCATGCGATATAGGCTTACGATCTTGGCACTCCATAGATGATTAAATGTACGATCTGTGTCTTCTGCACCATAGATGCAGTTCTTATAGACACAAGTTCTAGTCACTCATTCTTTTATACGAGCCTTTTTCGGAGCTCAGAGATTCTAGTGGAGTAGTTGTCTCGATCCTTACATTTAGAGACTCATATGGGAGAGGATTCAATAATCACACACCGGTGCCGATAACATGAGCTTTCTCATGGAGGTGAGAGATTTGTCTGGGATCTTCTAGTAGTGGGGTCATTGCCTTACAATGTCATTCATGGTATAGACATGTTATCCAAAGTTCATGCTCATAATGACTATTTTAGGCACAATGTGGGTGTGTCTGTATGGATGAGACCAGGTTATCCTTTTCTGGAGAAAAGGAAATGCATGCAACATAGGAGGTAATTTCTTAGAGGAGGGTACAAATGATCACTCACTAGTTGGCTAGCCTCACCCTTGGTGTGGTAGAGAAGGGAAGTCCCTAGTTCCCTACAATGGTGAACAAGAATGAGGACGTACTACCCAAGGATTTTCTAGGATTGAATCCACTCAGTAATGTTGACTTCTTTATTGACCTATACCCCAAGGAAACACTGATATTTACTCCCTCATATAGGATGGATCTCATGGATCTTCGTGAGTTGAGGGTATATTTGGAGGATCTATTGAGGAAGGGCTTCGTGAGGCCAAGTGTTTCACCTTGGGTGGCCCCAATTTTGTTTTCCATGAAGACAGATGGAGGATTAAGGTGATGTGTGGACTTCCAACATCTAAACCAGGTGACCATGAAGAATAAGTATCCATTACCAAGAATTGACAACCTATTCAACCAGATAAAGGGCACAAGGTGGTTCTCAAAGATAGACCTCAAATCAGGATATCATCATATTCATGTATGATATGAGGATATACCAAAGATATCCTTCGGGTGTTGGTATGGAAACTATGAGAAATTGGTTATGATGTTTGGCATAACCAATTCCCTAACCATGTTCATAGGACTCATGAACTGGATCTTCCAGCCATACCTTGATCAGTTTGTCGTGGTCTTCATTAATGACATTCTGGTGTACTCAATGTCTGAGGAGGAGTATACAATACATTTGATGATAGTCCGAGATAAACTTTAAGAGAAACAAATTTTTGGGAAGCTCTTAAAGGGTAATTTATAGATTTTGGAGGTCCACTTTCTGAGACATGTCATTTCAAAGGATGTAATTTCGGTGGATCAGGAGAAGATTGAGGCAGTGCTTTCTTGGGAGGCACCCAAGAGTGTGACCAAGGTAAGGAGTTTCTTGGATTTGGAAACTTTTCTAGGGGTGTATCACCATTGACAGTCTTGACACAGAAGGTAAATCCCTTCGTGTGGAAAGAAAAAAGACAGTAGTCTTTCTAGGTGTTGAGATGGAGGTTAAAAAGTGCTCCCATATTGAGGCTACCATAAGAAGGTGTTGGGTATGTGGTCTTATACGATGCATCAAGTATTGGACTCAGATGTTTCCTGTTGAAGGGAAAAGTGGTTATTGCCTATGGTTCACACCAGCTGAGGCAAAATGAGAAGAACTGCGCGAACCATGATCTTGAAATAGCATCTGTGGTCTTTGCCTTGAAAATTTGGTGACATTACTTGATGGGGGAGAGGTTTACCATCTACTCAGACTACATGATCCTTAAGTATATATTTTATTATAGGGACATTAATTTGATATAAATGAGGTTTCTAGAGTTCTTCCAGGAATATGACTTCGAATTGTCTATACTCCTGGGTAGAGGAATGTGGTGGCAGAAGTTCTTAGTAGGAGGTACAACTTTCAGTTGATGAGTGAGGCATCGGTGTAGTTCGTCACTCTATAGATATCATTTATAGATGCTAGTGGAACATCTTATCTTCGGTTTATGGCTATTTCCCCTCCAATATTATAGTGATTCATGGAGGCACAACTTGGGGACGTCCACTACAAGAGCCGACGTGCACAGTTATCCTCAGGGATGGTTTATAATGGATATTCTATAGGTAGGGATCACATAATTCTATTTAGAGGGAGCATGGTTGTGACCGCGGAATTGTGGGAGGAGGTCCTGAAGGAGTTTCACACGTCCCATGTGGTGGTACATCTATGAGTGATAATGATGTAGCAAGAACTCTGATGCCAATTCTAGTGGCCAAGGATGAAGAAGGTAGTGACATAGTTCCTTTCTTGGTGCCTCACTTGTCCACAAGTGAAGGAAGAGAACCAGGTACCAGTGGGCTCGACTCAGCCACTTGAGGTGCCAGAGTGGAAGTGGGATGGGATATCAATGGACTTTTTGATGGATTTACCTCATACATCCAAGGGACATGATACTATATGGATGATAGTTGATTGACTTACCCAGTAATCCCACTTCCTACCTATCCAATAGAAACGTTCCATAGGATGTTTGGGGCAAGTTTCTGTCCTATATATAGTTTTACTTCATGGGGTGCCTTCAATGATCATTTTAGACCGTGATGCTCATTTCACTTCTCGGCTGTTTAAGGGTTTTTAGGAGGCTTTTGGGACATAGTTTTAAATGTGCACAACTTTGCAACCCCAGAAAGATGGTCAGATAGAGAGGACCATCCAGGTGCTATAGTATATTCTTAGTGACTTCATCTTGGACTTTGGTCATAGTTGGGAGGACCACTAGCATCAGGTGTAGTTTTCATATAACAATAGTTTCCACTCCACCATTGGCATGACAATGTTCAAGGCCTTGTATGGGAAACCTTTCATATCACCATTATACTGGACTGACACAAGGGAGTCCACACTTGTGGGCATAGATTTGGTGCGGACTACCACTGAGAAGGTACATATCATCCAAGAGAAGATGAGAACTACATAGAGATGGAATAAGTCTTATTCTGAAAGGAGACAAAGAACCGTGGAGTTTAGGGGGGGGGGGAGACCATGTCTTCCTTTGGGTCTCACCTCAATAGGGTTGTAGAGATTTGGATGGGGTGGAAAGTTGACCCCATGGTTCATCTACCCCTTTCAGATTATGAGTAGAGTTGGCGAGGTGGGGTACCACCTATGTCTTCCCCTATAGTTACACCAGGTGCACGATTTATTTCAAGTGTCATAGCTGAGGAGGTACCTACCTGACCCATCACAAGTTATCGACTAAGTTGATATGTACATTGATGATAGGACAATGTTTGGAAATTTCCGGATGGAGATCAAGGATTGACAGGAGTGGACCCTTCATGGGTAGTCAATTCCTCTAGTACACATTTGGTGGCAGCACAGGAACCTCCTTGAGAGAACATGGGAGAGGGAGGATCATATGCGTGCTCAAAACCCTCATCTTTTTGTTGAGTATACCGTGTTTTGGTTTTTGAGGATATAAATTAATAAGGTGGGGAGAGTGAAATGACTCATATTTTCCCCGATTTATTTCAATAAATTAATTGGGAAAATACTGAGACCTCACACTAATATGGCATGAGATTCTGTGGCCTAGTTCACTTGGAATAATTTTTTTGATAAATTTTCATTTTTAAAATAAAAATGCTTGGTGGATAACTTTGAATTTTTATACCTCCCAAACGGGTTTCCGAATCAAAAATTTGAGGGCACTGTTGCATCCAAAACAATTAATTTACCTTAGGTAATTCATAACATCATCCAATGTGGGCTAGATAAAAAAGTTAGATTATGGACATAACCGTTATTAAAAAAAAATTATTGAAATTTTTTTGTTGGAACAATAAATATTTTGTTCTCCTTTTTATTAATCCTAGAGGTAGGGGTCTAGGGTTACAATTCAACACCATGAGATTTTCTTGAGATATCTCATGAGATGGATCCTTTGGAGGAGGAGTTGGAAAGCAACAAATAATGATTTGAGGATTAGGATAACTCAATGATGGATCGACGAATGAAGAACATGAATGTTCTTCATCAACCAATCCAACCCAGAGGTAGGGAATTTGTTTTATTCAATTTATATTTCCCCATTTTTAAATCTCCATGAATAATGTGAATCAATAAAAAAACATATTGGTTCATGGATCTTGTGTACTATTGTGGGATGGGTTTAATTTTGGGATAATCATTGGATAATTGGATCTATGTTGAACATATGATTTGTATTTATTTTTTAGCCGTTCTTAAAATCTATCGTAGATAGATCAAGGACAACACAAACAATTCCTGATCCATCCACCTCGTGTGTTCATGTGAATTTATTCCTCCCCCGTTCTTTTGATTTCTTGATCTTTTTCATCGTAACAATCAGTAAAGGAATCCAAGATAGCAATGATGGAGGGGATCCACAGTCTAGGTGGGGACTGCGGTGATGAGAAGAGGACACATCAGCTGGAGGTGGTGTCAGTGGATGGGTAAGACATGCCACGCCATGCGGATAGGGGATGTAGTCGAGCTAGACTGTGGCGGCAGACCCCACAATGATGGACCCCCCAGAGACCCATTAGGTGGATTAGAGACACGTGTCCTGCCGTGTCTTGAGAGAAATAGACCGACCTACTCTAGCGGGACAGGTTTGATAGGCGGTCTAGTCTTAGGCGAGGCCCCACGCCTCATATCGGGCCACCCCATAACCGTGGATCGATTCAGGTTGGTGGACCTGGGTTGGGTTAGCGGACCCCGGGCCAGGTCGAGTCGAGTCAGACTAGGCCCAGACACAACCATTCCCTTTTTATAAAAAACCACATAATTTTTAAACTATTAGTCCATTTCATGAGACGTCAACATTTTTGAGACCCTTGTGATGGGGAGGGTCTTTGGAGATGGATTTGAGGGAATTTTAGTAAGAAAAAATATAGGTGTGGATCTTCCCCTTGGTTATTTATTCAAGGGTCCAGTATGACATTACATGGAAATCCCCTTGAGAGATAGAGTCCCACATAGAGATATGGAATCCTTATTTGGACTAGAGTGATACTATATCACCCATGATGGAGTTCATTGGGTATTGACATGACCTCCGGGTGAAGGGTGTTAATCCTCTATATAGTGGGCCATATCGATAGGGTTTGTGGTATTCTTAATAATCCTCTACATTATGAGATACATCTAAGGGTTTTTGGTATTCTATGAGAATCCCCTACATTGTGGATTAATACATATTGAGTTCAAATTATTCTCTAAAGAGAATCCCAGATCTGTATATTATGACCCTTGACAAGCGTATTCTCCTTGGGCGGGGCCCAAGTTAGCGAAATCTTGTGGACAAAGTGGCTGTGACATGTCCTTCTACTGTTTGGATGGTATTTGAGTATATTTGGATATCCTTGGTATATATATGGGTGTATACCTATGTAGATCTAAATATGAATTATTGTGTGGTTATTCCTTTATGTTTTGGGGTGTCCTACTGACTATTGTTTTACTCACCCCTCCACTGGTTATGCCCGCACGTGTCATGTCTTATGCAGATGGTCGATGATTTGATGGAGTCCTAGGTGGAGAAGAATCAAAGATAGGACTGGACAATGCCTTGTGATATAAGATGGTCCGAGGCATTCCCAACCTATTTCTACCACAGCTTTAGTACCCTCGTTAGTAGTTCGGTCTTCGTTTTTTGGGCTTGTATTCTATCCTGGTTTGTGGTAGTGCACTTTACTTTCCCATTTCACTATGGTTGTAGTACTTTTACGCTTAGTGGTTTGCATGCATGGTGGTTGGTGTTTCCCATTCCTTTTAACTCTGTGCGCTTGGATACACATGTGTGTGTACAAGTACTTAGGCTAAGACCTCCCATTTCTGAGATATACCTACTTGATGCTAGTAGCCAGTCCCTGGCCTATCAGAGGTGGGCTTGGGGTGTTCATGGAACGGGCCCCATTGGGATGGTTCGTGACAAAATTTTCACCATAATCATAATATTTTCTCTAAATGATGAGTATTTAAGATGAATTATTTCAAACCTAAGGCACTCAAATAAACTTCTAATGGATCACATAATACACCAAAGCATAAATTTATATTCCTCATGTATTTCAACATTAATAAAAAAATGGTTAGAATAAGTTAATATAATTCCCCAAATGAATAAAACTTCATATGAAGAAATACAACATTAATCTCTAAAGCCTCAATAATAACACACAAAGATCAACATAGATCATTTAATAAATAAATAATCTTAATGTTATTAAAAATATTATAAACTAAGATTGAAACAAAAAATTAGAAGAATTTTATTAAATATTCTTCCAATATAAATTTAAAATTTATCTCCAAATAAAATTATTTACTCAAAAAGTCATATACCCAAAAGGTATTTTCCCTAATCATATAATAATTAAAATATGTTAATCAGTTCAATAAAAAACCTAAATAACCACAAATATACCTTATGATCACACATGTTTCAAAAAGATAATTCAACCTTATGACCTCAAATAATACTTTATGTTTGACATAAGTGTTTCATATACCTCAACTAATTAAAATGGACCCCAAAGTATCTTTACTATCTATAAAATTCCATCACTTAAATCCTAAAAAGGGGTGTTTAGGAATTTTAAATTATTGTCAACAATAAAATTATAAAACCTGGATGGTATCCATAAAAATTAAAATATAATCTCATGAAAGGATCCTAATCTCCAATGTTTTTTAAAAATAGCTATGATACCAACTATAACATCCCTAAACCTATACTCTAAGATCTGATGTTAAAAACTATAAACATTACATTTACAGATTTGATACTGATAAATGTGACCTAATTTCTTTTCATCTAAAAAAATCAACATCAAATGTTAATATTCGATCACTTAAATACCTAAAGACATTTTAGGTTTATATTTTTAGAGAATTATGGAAAAATATTAATAACATAGATTAATAAACAACTAGTGCATAAAGATCTCCATAATCCCCCATTAAATTATCTACGCAATAAACCTTTAAAGGAAAAAAATATATCATCATTATTTATAACCTAGGGAAAAGGAAACATAATAAGGGTGATCTCAAATTCTTGGAAAGGGTAAAAATAATAATTAACAACTAATTTTTATCAATGAACATAATATGTGAATATAGTTATGTTTACATAATCAAAGTTCATGATCCTAACATAAGAGAATTTATACCCATCAATACTTGGATAAAAAAAACATAAAACATGTCATAAATATTTATCATAGGAAAAATTCATAGGAAACAATAATCAAGAGGCATAATATCAATATGTATCAAAGGAATCATTAAAAACCCATTATAATCATAAAGAAAATGTGTCAGTATCTTAGAACATTATCTTTATAGAACCCTTAAAATTGAAATAATATTATGGTTAACTTATATAACCAATGAATCTGAAGCCTTCAGTCTAGCTCCATGTATGTGATCATCCAACTCCAAGAAGTGGTTTCTTCCTCCATTCTCCATTAAGGTGCTACTCCGGCAACTAGGAATCGGTGCGTTGAAATTTAGAGGAGCAGTAACAACCCCTCAGATCTCAGATCTTCTTCCAATATGATATTGATTTATCTATATAAAAAACTATAAGTTTACCTCTCGTAAAAATAGAACTAGAATGAAACTCTCTTTTGAAACAAAAAACTTCATATTGTATTTCTATCTCAGTAGTGGATAATGAAACAAAAAACTGTAAGTTTTATTTCCACAACATAATTTCATCACACACAAGAAATACATATCCAGTAATTGATTTACCAGTGGATATATTAAGAACATATTCAGTTTAAACAAATGAAATAACATCATCATTATAACTACCATTAATTCCATAACAAATGGATAAACTACTAGTCAAAGACACATATATAGGGATCCATTTCAATGAATGGTAGGTTGGTTTCCTAGTTTTAAACATAAACCTATTCATAGTAAAAATATAAAATAAAATATACTATATAGAGTAGACCATAACATACATAATAATACAAAAAAATAATGGCATATGAAATATTATTAATAAATACTACATTATTGTTGTAACTTGTTGTCCTCATAAACTCCTTGGGGGTGAATTAGGGTGTACTAAAATTCTGACTTCTCTTATGAATTAATTAAATCTTATATTCACTTGTGAAAATACATATTGAATATATTTTTAATCACAACCAAATAATGAAATATAAAGAGAATAGACAAATTTATTTTACTCTATTCACCTATAAAAGTATACTCTAAAGAGAATATATCAATGATGTGTTAATATGATGATTAACCACTACTGTAATATTATGTGATTAAAATTTTTGGAAGATCACACTACTCCACCAAGGTCCATGAACTCTTCATATATTTCACTCACTACTTCCAAGAGGGTCAAAAAATTACAAGTAAGTCATTAAATTAAAGTTATAAACAAAAAATGATAATACACCAGCCAATAAGGGTGTTATCGATGATGCTTTGATCTTTAACTTCAAATGATATTAAAAAATCACAGTAACTATTCTAAGAATATAGTATTTAAAAAAATTCAACCTCACAAAACTCAAATAAAAAACTATATATTAATTAATATTTAACATATGATCATCTATTCCTAAATAAATTCATGTCTCTCCCTTTTTTTCTATGCATGATATTTCTTTTTCTATGAAACATCCAAAATTAAAACTCTTGTATAATTTTAATTTCAAATTAAAATTCACAAAAATAAATTAACCTCCAGTTCAAATCTATTACTCATATTTAATTCTTGATGATCATATCCATTTAATTTCAAATGGGTAGTTAATAACTATCAATATAACTACTAAACCATCCTCATACTACCATATAAAAATCATAATTTTTTTCGAAACCCATGATCACAATGTGATGAGATGCTTCATAATGTAAAAAATTGGTTTCTCTATAACCTATATAAAATAATAGAGAGTTCATGGAGAAACCTATATCTTCTAATCATGTAAACTTTTACCAGGAATAGTGTGATATATACTTAATGGAACAAGAAATTCAAGTATTAAAACACTTGAATCTTCCTAAATTATTTCATAGTGTGGCCTATTTTATCATAGAACAATAAATTACATTATATATTCACTGAATAATTACAAGATTTATTATAGTAAAATAAATTTATTCCAGACATGATACATCAGTAAAAATATTTCCTATTATTTTCCCAAATGCCCTTTATGGTGTGATTCATGTAGTCGCAACACATTTCGTTCTTATGAAGATGAATTTCATGGCATGGACCTTGTGATCATAACATGGTCTATATCATATCCATAATCTCAAGAAAATTTCTCTAGTTATCTTTAACTTCCTTCATGACACTTCAAACCTTATAAACTTCAAAAATACACTACCTAGGTGAAAAACTAGAAAAAAATTCAATCCTTCGAAACAAATCCAATCAAAACAACCTTTGGTTGCAACAATACCCCCTTTGGATTTTTTGTCAACCAAATTTCCAACCTCAAGTGCAAAAAAACTCAATAAAAGAAACTAAACCTAACATTGACATGAAGGATTCCCCTAAAACTTCTCCATCATGCATTTATCCCACTTTTATTATATTTTCTTCCCCTTTGATAATAAAATTCAAAGGTTTCTTGCACTTTATTTTAAAATATTATTTAATTAATGAATGCTTCCATTCTATTAAAACATTAAAAAGTGAATTCAATTAATATTTAATCCTATGAGAGTTAGATATTAGTATAGGAAATAAGATAAATAACTAAATGTATCCATATTTTTACGTAGTCACTTAACAAACTCTTTTTTCCACCAAGACACCATGGATAATATCTCCCCTATATTCATGATTTAAATAATATATATAAGATTACATATAGAATAAATAATAAAATATAACATTAAGTTCAATGTAGGGAGGAGGAGAAGTCAACCCATTACACTTTGAGAAGATTTATTGAGCTCTATGGTTCAACTTATGCCTTTAGAATAGAGGATCTACTGATAACTTTATGAAAATATCAAAAAATTGTTTTTTTGTTCAAATATATTCAACCATAAAAACAATATTCTCAATATTCTACTTTAAGAAATTACAATTAATCTATATATGCATCATGTTAGACTTCTGAACCAGATTCTTTAATAGTATAATGGCAATTTTGTTTTCACACTGAATAATTATAGGTTATTACACCAACCATTGATATATTCAAACTCTTTCTCCATCTATATGATATCTATAAAATATTAGGTGACTGAGATATAATAAAATACTTCTATTATTAAAGAAACAAAATCTTATTTCCTATATAGAAAAACTACACAATTGCTTCTAATATAAAAATATCAACCACTAGTGGATTTCTATCCAAAATTTCACCAACTCAATTAGGATCTAAATATTCCACTAAATCTATGTTTTATTATATTTAAAAAAAACCATAATTTACAGTTCTCTAAACATATCTAATTATTTTTATCATATATTTAATATGTTTCTTCTTCAGAAAACTTTGGAAACATGTATCCAAACATGTAGGATATTATATTTGAGGATAAATAGTAGTAAGAAAAATAAAAATATCAATGATCATTATACATAAAGAGGGTCTATCCCATCACTATTTTAATGATTTCCCAAATTTTTTCCAAATGTTATTAGAGTTGAAATTAACTTTCACTCTTCTATTCAAAACTTATTTAAAACATATTCTGTACATGGTTATTCTAAAAGAAATGTATTTTTTTTATCTTGATGAACCTATATCACCATAAAATATATCAAATCCTTGATCATTGAAATTTCAAACATAGAACTCATCAATTTTGAAAAACTTTTAGTATAATTTTTTTTCTACCACCCATTATAATGAATTCTACGTACACAAACACCATAACTAATTCCTCCACATAAATTTTCACATTTGTGGCAAACCCCTACTATTTTGAACTCCATCTGCCTTAGGAAAGTGGTATGAGGTACTTGAAGTAGGCCATACAAAGGTTTTACCAGCCTTACCAGTTTTAAACCATTATTACAAAGAACGAATCAAACCAAATTTCTGATATATACCTCTTTTCTAAAGACTCAATTTAGAAATGTTGTCTTCACATCCACCTGATACACTTCTAACTTTATATAGACAAACACTACTAATAATTTCCTAACCGATTCCATTATCTCTACCATTGAGAAATTCTCCATAACATCAAAAACTTCTAATTGATTGTATCCCTTATAGATAGACTTTGTTTATTTCATATATCATTTCCATTTTCATCTAGCTTGTTCATAAAGACCAACTTTATACTAATTAATTTGTGATTTTCATGTTTATCCACAAGCTCCCAAGCCTAATTTTTATCAATTTGATCCAATTTTTTTCAGGGATTTTACCCATAATTCCTCATTTTCAACTTCTTAAAAAAATGGTTTTAAAATAATATAATATATTATTGGTCTCTACTGACTTAATTCTTTGAGTATGAGTTGGAGAATATTTTTCTCCAACTATATTTTTTGGATAAACTCGATCCCTTTTCTTTCCTAGTTGAGTAACATGTTAAATTAATGCTTTAATTTTTTTATTAAATATATTCCACATAAAAATTATCATCAACCTATACATTTTATGTGTCTTATATTTATGTGTTTGTCTCTTCACTTTATTCAAACACTTTTTTAGAAAAAAAATTCTAGAATATACTCTATAATTATTTTCAACCACCTTTGAATCAATATACTCAATAATCTTGTTGAAACAATTATTGAAACATTTTTAAACCTTACAAATTGTTAAGTAGCCTAATAATATTCCATCATCCACAAAATCACAATGTTTTTCCTTATTTATTTATGGTGAACCATGTTCTTCTAAATAACATGATGTGCTTCAAAGATTGTTTTCTTCCATGCCATATTCATTATGTAATATTATCTACTCCGATACTATGTAATGCTCTATTATGATTTTAGGTGTAAAATTGAAACACTTATTTCTGGTAGTGGTGTGAGATGACACTACCAATCAAAAATGGATTTAATATATTGTTTACCATGTTATTTATTATTTCATTGAACCTATTTTTTTGAGGGTTTATTTCCCATGATAGTTAATGTTTAATATCTTGTTTTTAAGGAAATATTAAACCTCATAGGATGTGTCCTTTATTCTATTGTCTAATATCAATATTTTCATAGTTCTTGAAGTTTAATTTTCTATTACTCTTCAGAACCTATTGATGTAATCACATAATTTTTTATTTGATCATATGAACATGGTAGATGATATACTACTATAATAATCCAAAAATAGGATGAAATTCTACTCAATATAAGTTTATTTATAATTCTAGGAACCACACACATTAGTATAAACCAAATTTAGAAAACCTAAATCTCTCTTCTAATTTATAGTATATACATTTAGAACCACAATTATTCAAATAAAATTTTCCAATATATTTTTCCAATCCCAAATTAAATTATTAATATCTATTATAGCTCTTAATTTTAATAGGTTCTTCATGCTTGTTTGATTAACTTGGCCTAGAATCCGATGCCACATTCTATTTTATTCTTTTACAGTTAGAAGGAAATAATTTTATCTAATTTAAACTTGATAATGTCTTTTGGTTTTTCCTATAACCCTTGACCAGATAATTCTCAAACCCCACTTTTATGCTATATACCATCCATCAAAATGTGACTTATAAAACCGATTCAATATAATGACTTAATCTCAAAAAATTATGACGTAATCCTTTATCATAATAAATATCCATATTCTTCAATTCATCAACAATGAGATGAGTCTTTCAAAATACTTTTACCTTAAAGGCTCCATCATTTTCAAAGTGCATTGTTCCCTCAAATCTGACCTTTAAATTTTTCTAAAACATCATATTACTTATTATAGGAGATGAAAAACCACTGAATGGAATCTAAATGTTTGCTATTGTTTGAATATATTAATAAAATTTCCTCCAATTTTCCTTCTCAAATTTATTCCTTTCATTCCAAGAAATTTTCGAGTGAGTTAATAGTTTCGTTAACCTCTTCTTATTGTTTTCAGTATAATCAATATGGTAAAATTATTCATCATTAAGTGGATAAAACATATTCTTCAATGGAATTTTATTATAATTATTTTCATCCACTCTTTTTATAGAAACTGAAAATAGAACCCTAACTTGTGGAAGAGGAAAACCATAATACAAAAGGTTCATGAAAGAGAAAGGAGAAAATAAAACAAGATATCAATGACATTAAGAACCACCAATACCCCATGAATAAAAGCTATTTTGTTTTAGAATTTAACCAAAATCCCAAAAAGGTATTCAATATTCATATATATGTTAGTCAAAAGAGGACCCAAAAATATTATAATAATTTCCCTATACCTAATGTCCTTTTTCAAATCTAATCAATTTAATATTAATAAATTTTTTGAAGAGATTCATTTTATTGTGGAGAAAAGATAAATTATGGTTATTATGCTTCATTGAAAATAATTACGAGTTGTCCAAAATTTCATTTTCATGAATGGATGCCTAAAAAACAATTGTTCTCCTAGAATTTTCTCTCTGAATTAATCTATATAAAACATCTAGTTTAGATAATTCTTTCTTATTAGATGTAGAATATTATCTATTCTTTGAATTGTTCTTGTCCTGATCATTACTGGTGGACCTTGTAACCATTGAGTGACACATCCATATATAATTTTAAGGCATATATATTTTTAGTTGATAAATTATAAATTAATGAAAATTAACAATTGTTTTTTTCACATTTAGTTATTTGATTTATAAAAATTATCAACTTGGATATCGCTGGGTGATAAGGGGAGGTCAACATCAATATCAAAAAAATACTATTTATCCACTAGAAGTTATTCTTTCTGATCAATCATTTTTCCATAAAATCCAATTTCAATTGGGACCTCACCTAAAGTGAAAGATTCATCAGGGTTTTTAATGTTCTGCTAAACCAAATACTATATCTTTTAAGAATTCAGTTCAAAAAAATCTTATGTGAAGGAATTAATTGACTCTAGAACTAAAATGGTTGATAATATGATGAATTTGAAACTCCCTATAAACAAAAACTATAGCCAAATGCTTCCCAACTTTGGGTCACAAAACATTTAATCTAATCTTTAGTGAATTTAACATTTTCATTTGGGATATACACTGTATAACTTCGATTATCACCTTGAAAAAAACTGTATCCTCATTGGAAAAAGTATAGGATAATTTATTATTAGTTTTAATATAGACATGGGTATTTTTATTGATATATAATAAATCACTTTCTCCATTCTCTAATACTGTGAGCATTTAATGAGATGGAGAATCTTGTACCACAAATAATACCTGCGCTAGTGTGACAAGGATTTATATAGACTAGAGTGAAGGCTACCATTTACATAGACTAATTTTTTTTCACCCAAACTAGAATTTTATTCTGTAAATTTTATTTCATAAAGTATAAACTTTATCCCTCTTATCAAGGATAAAAATACCCACAGAGACATCCTTAATAAAGAAAAATGACCTTTGTTTTTTCTAAACTTGATTCATAGACAATTCATATCCCATTAACCCAAAATTAAATGAACATAAATACCCTATGTCATGATAAATATGATTATAATGGTTTTAGTAATAAGTAATGTTATCATAAATAACTAATAATGTAAAACCTTTTACTCTATTAATACTCCAAATCATGTTGAAAAAGTGCATCGAGACATCTAGTTTCAGAAATATGTGAACTAAATAGGGTTGAGATCCATTTTATATTATTGAATCAATATTTTTTGGGTTCCCCAAAATTATTCCAATATACTAAAATTATGATTCATCAAAAATAGGAACCAAAATCCTAAGGAGAAATACCCATGTTGGGAAAAAGGCGACTTAAAGAAAGGATAAAAGTATAATTTCAAAATTTTCATGATAAAACAAAATAAAACCTAGTGACATTTAATCCGAAATTGATAATAATATTCTTTGAATTTTTTTAAAAAAAATTAAGAATCATCAATCACTCCAACCAAAAACCTTGTTAAACCAATTATATAGTGTGTTTTCTTAATATCTGAGAATTTAGGGCACAAATAATTGATATTTACTACCATTTCAAGTTTGTATTTGATTGAAAGAAAGTCAAATTTCCCCCTTAGAGAAATATAAGGCCATTCATGAAATATTGAAAGAACTCTTTATTAGAGATTTATTTGAGTTCTATAAAATAGACTAAGTTCATCATAAGTATACAATCATCTATTCACAACCATATCAATAAAGGATATTAAAAAATAGGGATAAATATCCATTGATTTTTAAATATCTTCACCTCTATCATTCACTTCCTCTACCATCAGGTGAATCCACTTTATATTTATCTTTTATAGGGATATCATACTCATATTTTCTTATAACATAGTTCCTTATTTAGAAAATTTTAACTACTAAAATAGTAACCGTAGAAATAATTTTTTATTGATACAATGAATATGATGTAACTATTATTTATTAACTTCTAATAGCTTCATATTTTCAGAAACATATAGATTCTTCATGATATGAATTTTTCTTTCCTTATATGACATAAAAATTACACTTCATCATTCTAAATATCATATTTTGATCACCTATCTATATATCCCTAACATTCCTAAAATTCCTCGGTTGTTGTTAAGTTCTCAATGGATGTGAAATTTATGTTTTCCTGTACATCCATACACTATTAATTTTTCTTGGAACTATATTTGATGATTAACCATCATAAATGATACCTATTTTACCCATGTAATTGAATATTTTATCACTAATCATTTCATAAAAAATTCTCATGCCTCAATCAGTTATTTCTTTCGAAAATTCATCTGAAAACTTTCTAAACTGAATCTTCTTCTTTTAACCATTGTTTTGGTTCAACCGTCTTTCTCAAAGAAATAATTTCTTCTTTTATAATTTCAATCTTCTTAGAATTTTCTTTTAAATATTTTTAATATCATCAATGATCCTAATATCTTATTAAATATTCAATATGTAATCCATAACTTCCTTATATTTCACATGATTCTTACCACATTATCCTACCTTTTTATTAGGATGATCCAATTATGATTGAAAATCATAAACAAAACTCTAATACTCCTTTAAAAAAGTTCTCATTTTTTATTATTCTTTATTTTCAAATTAATCACCTCAAGAACTCATTCCAATTTAACTTAGAGATTAATATAACCATCCTATGAATCATTTTTTTTCTTCAAATTTTGATTTTTATTTTATCATCGATACCATCATAGAATATTCTAGCTCTAAGATACACTCATTTTCACTTCCTTTTGATTAATATTTTAAAATATCCTATTCTTCCATGCTAACAAGTACTTTCCTCTAAAAATTCATGCCACTTGAAATCCTAGAATTGAAATTCCTTCTAGGGGGAAAATTATTTTTCTATCATGGTGATAATTTATACTCACCACCCTCTTCATCATATCTCTTTAGACACTTAGTAGAGATGTGTCCAACAATCCCAAAAGGGAAACAATATATAGGTATCTTTGACTTAAATAATTCTTTTCATCTTTTAAAATTTATTAATTTTTCTAAATATATATTTGGTTTTACCCATATTTCATATGTAACCAGATTGTTGTGTAAATATTAAAGAGATAAATCCCCAAGATTCATCTCCTCAAGAGATGATACCCTTGGATTTTAAATAAGATGGAATATTTTGATAATAATATCAACTATATAAGAATATATTTTTTGTTGATAAATTCCATGAATTACATGAAAACATTTGTTAAGATAGTCTATGAAACCAACTATATATTGATTATAAATCATTTTTAGATCCTAAAATTTATTATGTAAAACCTATAAATTTTCATATTTCACTTTTCTATTACCTTGAAAAATATTATATTATTTATCCCATACCATTTACCATTGAAAACACCATCATATTCATATAAATATGATTATTATATTATCTTGATAGATAATTTTGATCCTTGGAATAATCATTTAATATGTTATTAGTTTGTTATATCATTGACTTATGATTGGATAACTGACTTGAATTCCATAAACAAAAACTAAGTAATCATCCATACCAATAGATTTAAAATAGAATCTCATCATATTATTCTATATATGATAATTTTATATATTGAATAAGGGTACTCCCTTTGTGTTAACAACATTATCTGTGTTTATAGACATATCTCAACATATTCAAGAAACAACTAATGGATCTAATACCACATGTTGTAACATTTGATACCATAAAACACCCTAAGATGGGGGGTAGGTGGGTGGGTGAATTAGGGTATAATTAATTGTTTACATAACTTACAAATTAACTAGATATTTTCTTCAAGTTGGAAATGAAACCATTAATATGCTTTTAATAAGAACCAAATATAGAAATATAATGAGAATGAACATACTAGTTTTACTTGGTTCTCTAATAAAGTATTCTATAAGGAGAACATATAAAAAATGAGTTGATATACTGACTAACCACTACTTCAATAGTATGTGATTACATATTTTGTAAGAGATCACTGCACTACCAAGGTCAATGAAATCATCATCTCTTTCACCAACTTCTTTCAAGAGGGTAAAAAATGGTAAATATGTTATTCAATCATATTTTTAAATGAACAATGATAAGAAACTAGCTAGAAAATGTGTTATCCATGATTCTCTAATCTTAAACTTCAAATGATCTTTGAAATGCATGAAAAATATTTTCTTATAACTCTATATTCAATGTAATTCATCCCCACACACATAAAATCACAAAACCAAATATTTAATAATCATAAAATTTTTATAATATGTTCCTGTATATGTTCAAGTCTCTCCCATATTTTCTATGTGTGTTCTTACTTTTTCGATGAAACATCTATAATTTCAACTCTATCATAATTTTAATTTAAAATTAAAATTAAAGATCAAAAACATCAATTGACCACTAGTTCAAATCCCAACCTTAGATTTAATATCAGATGATCTCCTCTATTGAATTATAAATGGGTAGGTAATAACTATTGAGATAACTACCAAAACAAACGCCTACTCCCATATAAAAATATTAATTCAAATTCCATAGAAACCCATGATCACAATAAGATGAGATGATTCAAAATATGATGGTTGAGTTTTTCTATAACTTCTCTAAACTACCAAATAGGTCACAACTCAACCTATATTTTGGAGGCATGAAATCTTTCACCTCGTAAAGAATTATATAAGATTTGTGATATAATAACTTAAAATATAGAAACATTCCAAACTTCAAATATGTATTCACAAAATAACCTAATATATCATGAAGTGAAAAATTCATTTTTAGATTCACTAAAAATGTACATATTTATTAGTTTCATTTCATTATCTTTATAGTGTGACATATCAAGAAACTAGTTTAATGTTATCTACTAAAAATACCTTCATGGAGTAGTGTATGTAGTAATGATGTATACCATTCTTACATAGATAAAATTATTAGTGTAAAATTTATAGTTTTAATGTGATCTATATCACTTTCATAATTTTTAATAACTTATTATTGTAATATTCTATTTCATTCATGATACTTCAAGACTTCTAAACTTCATAAAAAACTCTATCTTGGTAATAAACATGAAAAAAAATCAAAATAAACATTGGTTAAAACAATCATCTTCATGGTTAAGGGAATGTACAAGGGTCCATTTAAAGTTTCAACCCAAAGGGATTCTAATAGTTTTAAGATGCACAAATAGACACATATTTAAAACCATACTAACATAATCATTTTTTGATAGAAACAGGACATTAGACTCTATATTTCTAATGATTTTCATACCTAGTATCTATTTTTATTACCTAGATATTTCATTACAAAAATAATAAATTACGTTTTATCTATAAATTATTGATTAGTAACATGTTTTTATAAATAAAAATCATGAAATATACATATAAATATAGATACATAATTTCATGATTTACCAGATTTAAATAAACTCGCGATTCATAATTTCTTCTATTTAAACCATTTTATGTTATAAAAGGAATCAAATCAATCATACTATTGATTGGATGGATGTTTAAGTCCATACATATATTTTTATAAAAGTAAAATATGTCTTGGTTTGAAAGATTTTTAAAATACCTTGGTAAGATTCAACTAAGCCCTTTCATGCAGTTTATAATGAAAAAACATATTTTTGATGAGTTTTGTATAAACATCTAATAATAATTTGTTTTAATAGTCCTAAAATCACAATCCCAGATCTGGTTATAAATATCCTAAACTTTAAATTTTTGTTTTTGTTACAGATATATGTTACTTAATGTTTCCATCCAAAACTTACAACATCAAAAGGAAATATTAGATCTGTTACATTCCCAAGGAATGTTTAGGTTTAGAGTTTTAGAGAAGTAGGAAAATATTATAACACTATAGATTCAAAAACAACAAGTTCATAATGATCAAGGTCATCTCTAATAAAAATTATCCACACATGAAACCTTTCTAGACACAAACCATTTATCATCATTATTCATAACCTAGGGAAATAGAAACATTATAAGGGTGAAATCTAATTCTCAGTAAGGATAAAAATAATTATTAATAATTAAATTTAATAAATGATAATAATATGGTAGTAATATTTTTTTTGACATAATAAATTTTCATGATCATAGTATAAGAGAATTTATGACCATCAATACCTGGGTCATAAAACATGAAACCCGAAATAAAGAATTATCATATGAATGAGTCATAGGAATCAATAATCACGAGCCATGTGATGTCAATATTAATCAAAGGAATCATTAAAAACCTATAATAAGCATAAAGAATATATATTAGTATCTTGTAACATTATCTTTATAGAACCATTACAATTAGAATAACCGTACGGTCTACTTATATTCCCAATCCATTGGAGGGCTATCACAGACAAACTCATATTTGGTTTATAACATAACCTCCCATCCTTGGTTAATAACAGAACCAACCATCCTTGTTTTATAACCAAAATATCAATTTTTATAATTAATTTAAAGTAAAAATAACAAGAATAATGTATAAATGCGCCAGCCCCCAACCAGTTTTGATATAAAGATATTTAATTTCATCATAAAATCTATAATAACAACCATTATTCCTTCCATAACATGATTAATACATGGAAAAGAAATGAGATCCATGATAATATAATTTAAACAATAATCATTCATTCAAAGAAAGAAGTGGTATTATTTCATTACAACATACCCCTAGTTTAGAATATTCCACATCAAGGTTTTTTTTGTTGGTGGTGAATGAAAATATCATTAAAAAGACCATTAAAAACATTATTGAGGAAAATACCGTTTTCATTTCAAAAATCACATTTGAAAACTAAAAATATGTAAAATATTGTAAAAGTTATTTTCATTGAAAATAACCTTGAAAAATTATAAAGGAATATTAAAAAAATAATAGTCATGATGAATATAAAATCTGTTGATGTTGTTAATGTAAAAAATAAAAAAAATTCAAACATTTTTGTAAAGAGACTCAAAACTAACCAATAAAGATAATGTTAAGAAATTTAATTTTAAAAAATTTTAAACTAAATTCAAATATAATTTATATATTTAGTATATTTAGAAAATAATATTCTTGAAAATATTTCTAAAAAAATAGATATGGAAGAGAATTTTCCCGATCTAAAGGAATATACCAGATTAATATCAGTAACAAAAACATTATTGATATTTATTTAATAAATAAGAGTGAAAATTAAAATAAATAATATGAACCACATTAAGAACTAGATTTTATGAAAGGATATGTTGTTTAAGAAGAAAATATCATATTATTTCCTCCAAAAGAACCTTCAACGTGAATAATCATATAAAAAAGGTGATTGTAATATAAATCTTTTTCCACTTTGGTAACTTTTCCCCATGAAGAATAACTTCAAATAAGACTTTAAATATTATGAACATTATTATATTAGTGATATAACATCTCAAAGAGGAATTATATTCACCATATATAATAATATAGGTGAATATCATAAACATATTTCCCAAGGAATGGGAATTTTAGATGAATAACCCTTACAAATATTATATCTATGAATTGAGAATTATTAAACGGAAGGATTATATCAAAAAAATGTAAATATAAAAAATAAAAGTGAAAATATAAAATAAATAAAAAAATTTCATTTCACACATAATCTTGGAAAAATATAATAAACGAATAAGTGATATAACCTAAGGAAATGAAATTGAGTTATTAAACCCTTATAACCTGATAACTTTCAAGAAAAACCCCCTTGGATGAAATAATTTGAATTGAATCATGAAATAACAAGAAATACGATATATTCATGATATAAAATTTAAAATGGGTAGTATATACACCTAATAAAATAACTTGGGTGCATACATTAAAAAAGGATTCTATATAAGGAAATTGAGATGAAATCCTTTACATTGATCCCAAAATTTCTATGTATAACCTTTAACTCCTATATAATAAACTCATATAAATTATTTTATTTACTAAGAACATTTTCCATGTTTTATAACTTGTCATGATTATATTTATTTCATTTATTTTAATGACATATTTAATTAAATAATCTGTTAAGTCTATGTTGAGTATGTTAAGGATGTTCGGTTCGTAATTTTGAAAATAGTTTCAGTGTGTTGACTGTAGTCAAAGGGGTCATTATTACATCATCCATATAATAATAATAATAAAATAATTATTAATTTTATATATAAATTATACTTTTAAAACCAACCCTGAATATGGTTATGAAAAATGAACTATGTTATAATCGTGGAGATAGTAGGGCATACGTACGCATGAATAACGTTTCAATTTTTCAATGATCATTATAGAAAGTTGGAAAATATTGTCTTATATTTAAATAATTATAATTATATAATAAATAATTTATTATTTATTTAAATATACTTATATCTTTCATCCATGTTATGTGGTGATGAAATATGAATCACATAGCTTCGTAGAGGTGGTAGTTCACAAGTATGCACAAACAACGTTATCATTTTTTAGTGAAAGGAACAGTAATAATGTAAATTATATATTATATTTTTATATTGATAAAATTTTCATTAATATAATATATATTATTTAGATCTATCATCACAACAATTTGTGAAATGTGGTTATGGAAAATTAATTACATAGGTACGTGAGGAGGTAGTCAGCTATACACACCAATAATGTTTTTGTTTCCCTTTTATGTAAGAGGATATAGATATAAGTTATGAATTTTACATAATTAGATATAAGTATATATTAGAAACTTTTTAAATTATTTCATCATGATTTAAGAATATTTTATGTATTTTTAAGAATAACTAAAATAAAAATATTGGTTAAGAACAATACCTCTTCTAAGGACAACATCTTAAGGTTTACAACAAAATATTTCCTAGGTTTGTTTTATGATAAAAAAATGGCTTAAAAAAATGAGGAGAGATGTTTGGAAGGTATTTGAGTAGTTATTGGTTGAACCAAATGGTTATTGAGATGTGAATAAACAAGAAGAAGAGACACCCTTTTATAAGAGAGGAGATGGTCACTTTTAGGATTTCTTAAAATATTAAATTAATAAAAATTTATTTTTTTATAAAAATGGATCAAAATGGATTTATTTTGAATATATTATGATTATCGGTCATAAAATTCTCATAAAATAAAATTTAAAAAAAATGGGATGTTTTGATGCTTATCTTTTTATTTTAACCCCTATTAACCCTTTTGAAAATTACAATGAAACAATGTTTTTTACATGTTAAGGGTCAATTTAGAATCTAAAAAAAAAGAAAAAAGGCCCATAAATAAACAATTTTTTATTTCATAAAACATATCCAAGTATATTGGATGATGATAATTTTTTTTGGAATTTTAAATCATTTAATAAAACATATTAATTATAAAATATCATTAATGTAAATTTTCGAACTATTCATTTAATTTAAATTTGAAAACAATATTAATGAAAATTAATTAGAATATAATACTTTAACACTTACATAAAATGTCATATATATTTAAAAAATCCATGGAAAATAATAATTCTTTCAATTTATTTAACCCATAATATTTTAGATATAATTTATTTTAATTTTCTGTTAATTAAATAATTATTGCATCAGCGTTACATAAGAATTTAAGTTAAGTTTTTTATTACAAGAAATTATAAATAAATTTCCTTGATAAATAAAATTAAAAAATATTTAAAATTATTATTTATAACCAAACATATCTTCTTTTAATCCCCCTTTTTAAAATTAAAAGATAATAAAACAGAGTGAATGATATTTTTGACTTTTATTTACATAAAATATTATATAGTTAAATATAATGAAAATATAGATTAAATATTATATATTATATATTGGAATTTTTAAAGATGACATTTACTCAAAAAATAAAATTATGTAATGTTTTGTGGTCATTTACTAGCAATTATCATATTATTTTTAAACTAATTTACTTGATATACAGTTACCAAGGTGACATGAATTTACTAAGGTTACTATTCATAAAAAAATAAATGGTTAATTTTTAATAAATATGTACCTCATGATTTCAAATATGGTATCCATTTTTCAATATTCAATATAGTAAAAAAAATTAATTTAAAATTAAATCTGAAAAACATGATGATAAACGTGGTTTCATAAAATTTCCCTTTTAGGTATAAAAATATTTTAATACCAAATTAAAGTATAATGTAATTCAAAAATACTATAATTGGATGATTTTTAATCAAAATAAAATAATTAAAATTTAAAACTATTCCAAAATAGAATTTGACTTTATACATACTTTAAATGAAAATACATTTTTCAATAAAAATTCGTATTTTTCTCTATTCCTGGAAAAATAAATCTTTTCAGAAATTTTTTAAAATTTCCCAATAGTATAATTTCAATATGATGATTTAAAATATTATATTTATTTTACAAAATATAATTTCTAAAATTTATAGAAATGAATTAGAATATTCTCTCATAAAAAATGAATAAAAAATTATTTTAGAAGAAAATATATATTTAAAGAATAATTTTTTTAGAAAACTGATTACTTATTTAAAAATAATTAATCAATAAATTCGTTTTGATTAAAACCATTATATATATCTCATAATGTATTTAAACCTATTCAAACCAACTAATTTGACGGCTAGGTTATAATGTTCATATTTAAATAATTATATTTCATGCTTTTTTTGGCTCTATGTTTCATATCTTTTATGATATTAAACATAGTTTTATTTAAAATATTGGGATATTACACTCTCCCCTTTTTAATAAAATGAATCCTCATAATTTTAACTCAGGATCAATAACTAGGGGTTTGACGTTTTAGAATAACTTTTTTAAAATCCCACATTATAAAAAGGATTTATAAAACTTCATCTTGAGAATAGGGAAAGGGCGATATGAAGTTCGTCTAAAATAAAATATACTAGATTTCAAAATAGAATAAAATTAGTGTGACGTGAAAATATAGACATGGAAGAGAAAAATAATTCTCAAAGACTAATATAGAGTGATATAGAACATTTTCTAGAAAAAGTTAATTAACAAAAAATCATAAATTTGTGATCAGAAAAGAGACCATCGATTCATTAAAAATGGAGGTAATAATATATATTTTTTGTTCAAGGTAATTTTACTAGATTCGAGGATTTACTTTACCATCTAGACAAAGAACATAAAAAATTATACTTACATGATAAGTATAATTTTATCCTCTAATCAATTTCAATTACAATCTCATTTATTTCTTCAAATAATGAGAATTCAAAAGGGTTTTTTCTTGTTGGTGACACTAAAATCAACTTATAATAGATCACAAAATCCATAAAGGACAAAACGTTATTCCTCATAGAATTAGACATTAACCAAAATATAAATGGTTTAAAAAATATAAGATAATTCCAAAAATAAATGTACCTTCATACAAAGAAATACAATATTAACCTCTAAATAATTAATAATAACACCTAATATTCAAATTATATCATTCCATAAATAAATAATCATAAATTTATTGAAAATTTTACAAAAAAAGATTAAAATATAAATATTTTAAATATTGGATAAAAAATTCTTCCAATATAAATTAAACATTTATTTATAAATAAACTTACTCACTCATAAAGTAATATACCCAAAATGGTATATTCCATAATCAAATAATATTAATAATATACTAAAAATTTCAATAAATAACCCGAATCCCCATAAATCTACATTAAGATCAGAAAATCTTTCAAAAGGTAATTCAACATTGGTTCCTCAAATAATACTTCATATTAACCAAAGTGTTTCAAATACTCAATAAAGAAATGACTCCCAAAATATCAGTAATCAGCTTAAAATTCCATCACTTAATGACTCAAAAAGGGATGTATAATAATTTAAACTTATGATCATCCTCAAAATCAAAAACCCTTTATGTTTTTCAAAACTATTAAAATAACATCTCTTGAAAATATTTTAATATACAAGGTTTTATAAACTTTGATCTGATTCCAACTATTAAAACCCTAGACCCACACTCATGTTACTGGTGTTAAAAACCACAAAATTCACATTTTTGGAGTTGATACCAATAAATGTGACCCAATTTTGTCCATATAAAACCTATAACATCAAAATGAAATATTGGATCACTTACATACCCAAGGACCTTTTAGGTTTATAGTTTTATATAATTAGGAGAAACTCTTAACAAATTGGATTTATAAATGATTGGTTCATAAATATCTACATCATCTCCCCTGAGATTCTCAAAACATGAAACCTTTATAGAAAAAAATAAATTATCTCACCCTTTATAACCTGATTAAAATTAAACATAGGAAGGGTGAGCTCAAATTCCCAGTAAGGGTAAACATAACCATTAACAACTGAATGTCATTAATGAATATAATATGAGAATAAGGGTATGTTTACATAATCAAAGTTCATGAGAATAAAAAAATATAATTTATACTCATCGATTCCATGACAATATAATATAAAACATAACATAAATATATATCACAGGTAAGAGTCATAACAGTCAATTATAAGAGCCTTGTGATTACAAGCTTTATTTAAGGAATCATAAAAACACCATAGAAAGAATAAAAAAAATGTGTTGTTATCTTAGAAAATTATCCTTATATAATTATTACCATAACCCTTAAAATTGTAATAAAGATATGGTTAACTTACATACACAATACATATAAGGTCTATCACAGACCCACCCATGTTGGGTTTATAATTTAACCACCCATCCTTTATTTATAATGAAACCACCCATCTTTGGTTTATAATGGAACCATATGTTATCATTAACAATTTACAAGATTCATAATAAGAATAAAGTATATGGATCTTGCATTTAATCAAAAAAAATGATACGAAAAACCATTATTCCTTCCATAACTTGAAAAACACAAGGAAGAAATATGAGATCCATAAAATTATATTTCAAATAATCAGAATCCATCCATAGAAATAATAATCACAGTTTCATTACATTATATCCATAATGGATAATATTTCCCATCAATGATTTTTATAATTGATGAATGAAAAAATCCACAAAAATATTATTAATTTTTGTTTAGGAAAATACCCTTTTCATTTTAAAAATTACTTTTAAAAGTTATTTTTTAATTACAGTAAAAATAATATTCTTTAAAAATTACCTTGAAAACATATAAATGAATATCAAAAAAATAACATATAAGATATCTGGAAAATGTATTCATATTATTAAAATTAAAAATAAACATTCTATTCAAACATTTTTGTAAAGAGAATCATAATTGACCAATACAGAAAATTATAAGAAATTTCATTAAATATTTTTTCTTAAAAAAAGGTGAAAGATCATTTAAAATATCTTTACGAAATATTTTATGTTTAAAATAAAATATTATTGAGTTTTTTAGAAACTATGGATATGGAATAGAAATATTCCCAATTTAAAGGATGATATAAGATTAATATCACTTTCAAATAACATTCTTCATGTTTCTTTAATCAATAAGGGAGTAAATGAAAATTAAATATTTGAAACACATTCAAAACCATAGGTGAATAAAACACATGTGGTTCAAGAAAATAAGATCATATGATTTCCTCAAAAATAAAAATCAATATAAACAATCTTAGAAAAAATGGATACACTAACAAAAAGTTTTCTCCACTTTAGTAACTTTTACCCATTTAAAATAACCTAAAATGAAACCTTAAATATTATGAACGTAATAAGATTAATGATATCACGTGTAAAATGAAAAAATATATAAACCTCCTAAAATAATATAGGTGAATATCATAAATATATGTCCCATATAATTAATTTATGGATTTCATTTTGTGATCATACATGAAACAAAATTCAACTCTTAGAGTAAGATATGTATAAAAAATTGATCAAGGATCAACTAAAGTATGGAATTGAGTGTATGAAATAAAAAGATATCAAATAAGTAAATTTCTATATGTTCTTATTCTAGATTGAAAATGAATTCCCCAACATTCAGAAAATAAGCATGAAATAAAATGTTATCCAACTATCATCATTTATGATGTTATCAAATTCATTTTTACATATCTTTAGTTTATGTATTTATGACCATCAAATTTATTCCGACTATGTTCTCTATCACTATATACATGTATTTGGGTGTTATTTTTCTCTTCTATATCCATGTTTTCAATTTCCACTTATATTATCGTATTCATAAACCAATTATGTGTTATTATAGTTGAATTTTTCACATCCCTTTCTCTTTTTAAATATAATGTTTTATGGACCCATTTTACGATGTGATTTTATATGAAAGAATTTTAAAATGTTAACCCTTCGATGACTGAGATGAATTTTAAGAGATAAATTCTTTTTAAGTGGAGAAGAATGTTACACAATTATATTTTGTAAAAGAAATTTTATATGAATTTAATATTCTTGTTTTTTTGTGTTACACATAACACTGCGTTTAACTTGAGTTACATGTAACCTTGAGTTTAAATATAACGTGTCATATTATTAAAATGTTTTTAAATCACTCTTATAACTTATCCATTAGAATGTAGGTTATGAATAGTGATAAATAAATTATGAAAATATATGGTGAATTCTTTGGTGACCAATTAAATAAAAATGAAAATAAAAACTATTTAAAAATAATGGAAGTCTTTTTCTTGAAATTGTTTTTATGAAAAAACCCTGTTTTACCTAAATAAATTAAACAAAAACTTTTAGTGAATTATTTTAATTAAATTTATATTTTTATAAATTTAATAAACTTTTTCACATTCATCTAATTTTATATATATAAAAATTATAAGAATAAATACAAATTTATGTTTAAAATTTTTAATTTTCAAAAAAGTAGTTTTTTCGGCTTTTTGTGCACTTTAAAATCATTTTTTTTAAAAATTTTAGAAAAATTATTTTAAATAATAATTTAAATCATTTAAATCAACATTTTAAAATTATATTAGGTTTAATTTTTGATAATTTTCTTAAAAGATTAATTTTTTATTAATAGTCGAAAATACTAAATTTTAATTAAAAACTTCATTTTTTGTTTAAATTATTTATAAATTTAAATTAAAGCTTAAATTATTTTTAAATTAAATTTTTTTCTATTATAAGTTTATTAATTGAATTTTTTCCAATAAAATAATTTTCTCATTTTTTTTAAAAACCACATAAACTTTAGAACATTTTCTATTTAGAAACCTGTATTCTCATCATGTTTGTGGGATAAATGTTAAATTAAAACTTTCCACTTATGTCAATGGGATTCAGAAAAATATTTGTAAAAATACTAATTTATATTTTCTAGTAATATTAAATTATGTTTTTATCATACTGAATATTAAAAAAAATAAAAATTATTTTTTCATGTTTAAGGTAAAGATGTGTTTACTGAGGTGTTAAACTAAAAAGAAAAGGGTTAAAATGAACTAAACACATGACTAAAATCTATTCTATGTCCATTTTTAGACTCTATATTGTGTAATTCTATATAATACTCCATTTTTATCCTTTTTTATGTGAAAAAAATTTGGTACACTTTTTTCTATTAAAAAAATTACAAGTATGCCACTCATCTCACTTATAAAAGGCTACACAGTCTCCTCTCCTTTTTACGACATCATTTTTTCACAGTCAATCCATGACCAAATAACTTACCAAATTCCATAATATCATCCTAAAATCCTTAGTGTTTCCATAAATCCACCCCTAGGATGGATTTTTGTGAAAAACTAAGAAGGATACCCAAAGAAGAGGTAACATTCTTCAATGACCATTTTTATTTAATTTCATCCACCACCTTCTTAAATTATTATTATAAAATTAAAATATGAAAACCTCAATATATTCGATATAATTAATTTTTTTTATTTTATTTTCCTCACATTAAACCATATCTATATTCATAAAATGTGTTATGAAATCACAATTCATGTGCACGATGAACTTCCGCCTCACGAACTGATGTCATTTATTTTTCTGTTACCACCTATCACAATTGGGTATGGTGATGGATATAAATTATATATATGATATTTATAAAATAATTATACCTCTGGATTAATTATATCACATATATATATTTTTACTTTCAATTCCACATGGGATACGATAATATGTCTCATGTGTACTGCAGACTACCACCTTAGAAAGCAATATGATTACTTTTTCACTAACTCTTTACTTAGATGACAACAAGGAGAAATTTAATGAAAACTTCTGATATAAATGAAATAATTACGATATTAATGAATTATTTATCATTATAAAAATCTATTATATATTTTTATTTTCTACCTTTTCACTAACAAAAATATTATAAAGTCATTCATGTTTGTGTGGAATACTACCTTCACGAAGCGATGCGACTCTCTATTTTCATCACCACACCACATAGATGATATTTATAAGTATATTTTAATAATTAATATGTTATATAAAATATTATTATCATTATTTAAAGATAAAATATTACTTACCTACATTCCAAATGATTTTTGAAAATATAGAAACTTTACTCATGTGTACGTACGACCAACCGTCTCTATGATCGTAACACACTTCATTTCTCAAAAAATATTTCATTATTGGTATTTAAAGTATAATTTATATATTAATATTATAATTATTTCATGATTATTAATTTGGATATGATTTAACCATAATAAAAGTAAGAGTATTGAAAATAACAAATCAAAACATATATGAAAAACAAAGCCGTTACCACCCGAAACATGATTTTAACAATGATTTGTTAATAAATGGGAAATGAATGGTCATAAGTAAATAATATATTGTATAATATATATATATATATATATATATGTAATTAGGATAATATAATATATCTATAAATAATATATATTTATTATATATGAGGATCTAATATGTATGAAGGAAGTCGGGACTTAAGGTAAGAGATTTATATTCTCTATTTTATTTCTGGGAGACATATGTAAATTCACCACTTGTTTATTTTTTTGTGTAAATACTAAAACTTTTACATGTTATATAACTAATCTAATAATTTTAATGATATTTAATATTTTATTTTATGATATTTGTTATTGGGGATTACTATTCAAACGATTAGTAAAGTGGTAATGGATTTCCATCTCACAATTATTTTTTTGATACACATGCCATATTCACCATGTATTTCTTTGATGTGGTGTATATAATTCCTATGAATATTTTTTATCATTTTTATTAAAAATTATGGGGAATAAATATTCATTTTAGTATCTCTCTTTCATGGGGATTATGTTTCAAATGTTACCAATGTGTGTAATGGTTTTATCTTATAATCTCATCTATAATCAGGATTCTTTATGAATATGTCTCCAATGTTGAAATCCTATAAAATACCTCTTAATAAATATCATGAATTTTATTATCATATATTTATTAATGATATTTTAATGTAATAGTACACCTATTTTTTATTTAAAATAATTTAACATTGTTTTTCGAAAAATGCGACTTTGTTTCTCTCTTCGGTCAGAAATCTATTTTATTCCAAAAAATATTTTCAAAAAATGTTTTAATTTTTTTAATAATATCCTATTAATTTTAAAATAAATTTTTAACTATTTTTTTGTTGTAACAAAGTGTTTTAAAAAGGAAATATCCTCTTATCTTTCTAAATAATGTAGATTTTTCTTTTACCGAAAATTTAAAAATAATATGTTTTTAATATGCATGGAATGAATAGTATTTCCTACTATCATGAACACTCAATGATTTAAATATTACCTTACATGATATAAAATTTATTTTAAAATAAAAATTTCTCCATAATATTTGGGAAATTTTATATTTTAAATAAATGAATTCAAAATAAAAAGTATTTTTGAAATGTATGATGTTTTAAAATGTGTTTTTCAAAGTGGATAAGATATTTTCCTTAAAAATGTTTTAATTGATTTATAAACATCCATTTATAAATTTTCAATCTTATTTTAAAATAAAATTATTTCCAAAATATTTTATAAATATGTAGTTCTAAAAAGTGATTTTCAAATTAATGTTTTTCCCTTAAGAAATGTTCCGAGTGATTTATCTTTAAAAATAATTTTCTATATAATATGAAAATAATTGATGTTAATTATAATTTTATTGGTATATAAACCAAGGATACCACTCTTATTATTTCTATTAATGGTTTATGTTGAAAATATGTTTATAAAACTTATTTATCTTCCATAGGTTATACAATGAGAAAATCCGTATGAAACCCACTTCTTTTGAAAGGTTATGCTATGATAAATTGATGAAATGATTATGAAACATATATCTTTTTCACATATAATTATATAAATAAATGTTTGTGAACCACATTTAACTTAATGGTTAGAGGAGTTTTGGTGGTGGATTTATGCTTCAGATCTGTAAAATCTATTTGTAGATCTATCCACTGGTTTCTGATGATAACTTCTCCTATATTCACTTCTGCGTGTTTTCATTCTTCATCATCCATATGTTCCCTTGTATTCTAATGATGAATCCTCTCTCATACCTTTCCTACTCTTGTAGTGATGGTGGTCTTAGTTCTATTGTGTTTCTTAGAATCATTTAGAGTGGTCTCCAAATCTATTTTAGATTTGGATGCTTTTGTCATTTTGGTACGAGCTCACAAGAGTTGGAAGTTGGGTGGCTAGAGGGTGATTTTTTGGTATGCCTATGTTCTAGTGTATTTCCTAGGAAGATGGATATACCTCCCTTATCAATATTGGTTTGGTGGTGATGTTATATTGGTTGATTGAGGTTGAGTGAGGCAGATTATGGTGAAATCAATATTGAATGTGCATGGATTTGTGTGGTCAGTGGTGTATAAGAAATGGATTCCTTAGTGCATTTGATTGATTTTTTTTATACTTGGTATTTTCTTGGATTTATATTTCACGATGACAATTGGATATTTTTTTGTTTCATTTTTATGTGGTATTCTTGCAGGTATCGCTGGGTGGGATGCCTTGATTAGGGGATGGGTATGCTAACACCCATCATCAACCATCTGTTATCATTAATTAGATGGGTACCCTTTTTTGTTCTTGCAATTAATTTTTAGTCTTGATTTGTGTTTCCTCAAGTATAAAGTGCATTGTGTTTCTCACATGCATTATTGGGAGGGATGCTCAAAAGAGAGATAGCTGTGATGAAACCTATAATCCTACCCTCCATCCACTTTTATTGAGTGGGATGAATGATCTTTCATGTCAACATGGTGAAACTTTTTGGAAGGGAGGGAATATTTTTAATAACTAATTCCATTGTTTTATTTTATTATAGGGGTGAGAATTTTTATATTTTTTTTATGGATTTATGTTTCTATGTGGACACTAAGAACCATTTTTATAGCCTTTGGGTCATATTAATAATGATTTTTTTACATATGGGTCATGTAATGGTTCCGAATTTACCAGTTTTCAAAAGGGGATTTCACTATTTTTTTATGTTCTATAAAGGGGGATTGACCCTCAGCCTTTAAAAAAAGTGTGGAACCTATATATCCCTCCTATGAATTGGGTAATGGTTTATATCTCATAAGATAGATAGTATTGTAATGGGATGTGAACCAAGTTCAATAAGGGTATTTTTCTTTTATGATGGTCTTATGAGTGAACCTTGAATTCTTTGTTGGTTTAGGGAGTGAACCCATTCCAGTATGATAGAATTTTAAATGAGACTTAACTACTATGGAAATGATTTTCCATTTTTATGTGTATTCCATAATTCTATGTTTTATATAAATATTATGATCTCAGGTCTTATATTATTTTATTTCATTATGTATCATATTTTATGAACTACCAATATTTATTCCATGACTCAAGATTCTTATATTTGGAATGAAGTTTATTTTTTTATACGTTATTATCATGTTATCATGTACTTATGTTCATGTTAGTCTTATGCATCACCCTTGTTTACCCTTACTGAGCATATAAGACCACCATTTCTTATTGTAATCCCCCAAACTTAATCATAACTTATTATAGAATTTTTGACTAGAATTCATATTCAAGGATATTTTTGTTTTAGAGTTTTATATAATTAGTACAAACTCTAACAAAGTCAAAAAATGCATTACAATGGGACACTTATTCTCAGTATCCTTTTTTTCATCAAGGCAAACCCTTTTAAAATAAAACATGTTTTATTTTCAAGAAACATATTATATAATTTAATCATGAAATATGATTTTTCCTAACCTATCATAATACATGAATTTTTTTTTAAAAACATTGGAGGAGCATAAAAAGATTAGTAAGGGACATAAAGAGAGGGAATTGTTAGTCCAATGAAAACTTGAAATCCCATTAAAAACCCTTTCTTAAAAACACATTAACATGCATAAGAAAATAACATAGGTTCCTTGGGAAATCCATAGCATATCACACATAAATTTAACCTTTAAAATGTAATAACCATTATGTCAACTAACATCTCTAGAATACCTAATTCATTAGAGATCTATAATGGGGCTCACCTTTTGTGTAAACTATATCAGCCTCACCTTTTTTTCATAAGCTATATTGGGGATCAACACTTCATATAAGCTATATTAGGCTCATCTATGAGCTATAATGGGTCTAAAAACATTATATACTTTGTCCAAGTATTAAATAGTCAATGAAACTGTAACTCCCCGACCCCAGTTACCCAGAGTACGTGCATTATTGCGTAACATTGGCATGATCACAAAAGATCAAGTCTCGAAAGACCGATTAGTTTAGTATCCTTGGAAACACTAGATACATTCATAAATGTTACATTACATCATAAAGTGAAAAAATAAAATAACAAAGTCTCCATAGTCCACACTCATATCCTCTTCTGACTATCCCTGCAGGTCATTCATAAAATACTTCTTCACATCCTGGAAAATATCAAAACATTGAAAGGGGTGAGCTCAGATGCTCAGTAAGGATAACAATATAGCGGAAGCTTTCATAAATAAATATAAACATTTAAGTCAATGTATAACTAAAACAAAAGCCTTTTAAACATGAACTTGAGCATAATATGGCAAAAGTAAAATGAAATAATGCCCTTTACTTATTCACATGTATATTCTACTGGTCGAATAATCACATGCAATATCAATAACCACTTTCATAATGATGAAATGCATAATACCAGAATATCATAACCACGTAGCCAAGGCCTCGTGCCAAGACTAAAAATAAGATTTTGTCAAGGCCTCGTTCCGAGACACTAGTTTGTATCATGAGACCTGCCGATGCATCGAGGAGCTATAGCGGGCTCCACCCATCACTTATTAAGTCCAATGCATTCCCCATATGAACAAGTTTAAACATATCATAAACCATAACATAATTGTATCACATAAAACATGCATAAAGGAAACATAACATTTCCACATTTCAATCACAAGATATCAATACAACACACTGATATAATAAAACACTCTCAAAACCATTTTCAATACCAAAATAAAAGAAAATTAAAACTTTGTATTTATTTTTCATTTAAAAAACGTTATGGCTTGTAGAGGAAGCCGAAACTCAAATAATGGTCACAACAGAGGAGAAGTCATTGTCGCCGCATATGTAAGACAGAACATTCATTTTGTCGTTTAGTAAAAATGCTTTGTATAAAAATATTACTTTTTGAATAAAAGTAAAAGTCAAAGGGTTTTATACATCGTATAAAGGAAAATTGTGTATAAAACAAAATATGCCTCAATGAAAGGAGATTGAGACGAAGTCCCTTACAAAGATCATTTTTTTGAATAAAAATATATCTATTATGTGTATTCACTATAAGTACACATAAATAAATTAAAAATAAAATATTGTACATAATAATATCATGACATAATTTTAAAGTAGGAGATTAACCCAAATAATAGAAATTGAGTTAAGAAGTTCCCTTACCTCGTGTCCGACTTGACTCGACCATTCTTTAACCTCCTGAATAATAAACTAGAGTTAATTTATAATTTCTTCAGAAAATGTTTCAAGTTTATTATTCCTTTTATATCACTTATTACCATGTTATGAACATTATGTAATTATTTAAGTTAATAACGGTCCTTTTGTCGATCTTTGGTACTTGAGTCAAAAATAAACTTATTATAATTACAATTTGTTCATGTGGTGAAATATACATTATATCCAGAATTATATTCATGATGTAGATATAATATATATCATATATATCCAGTATATACATTCATTTATAATATTACATAACATTTATAGGTAAGAAATGAAATGCACCGTTCATGGAGACGGTAAGCCGTACGTATGCATGAACACTAATTTCATTTCTATTTCATATTTAATGGAATGAAATTATAATTATATAAAGGTATACTATAATTCAATTATAATATAATGTATAATACCATTTACTCCATCCTTTATACATCCCACATATGGCATTAACGATTCAAATCACTTTGAGGGGGCGGTAGTCCGCACTTCCTAACATGAAAATATCGCGTTTACCCATAATGGAAACCATAAAGGTATGCCATAAATGAAAAATACAGAAGCTTAAGGAAAACATAAAAATATTATATATCATATATAAATATAGTGGCATCCTAACGGCCACATTTTAAGGTGTTAAATGAGTGTTGAACAATCATCGTTTCATGAGGCAGAAATTTTCCATCCACAGAAACAGTATGTTCTTTAACCATTAGATGTAGGTGTGTGTAAGTATAGCTAGAATCCTTCTTATAAAAACATCATAGTATATTTAATATACTGGTTTTGTTATAAATGAAATGAATAAAAAGATTTTAGGGGGTTGGATAAGAAAAATAAAACATAAGAACATAAGAGAAAACACTACCTTTAAAACAGGTAACTCTTTTTGATTTGAGATCAAAGGCTTACTTGGGAAGACTTATGCCCAAAGTGAGGCTTCTAGGAGTAAGACAGGGAAGTTGAGAGAGTATTTGGGCAGAGGTTGGCCGAGCCAAAAGGCTTTGAAGGTGTGAATAAGGTGGTAGTGGTGGGGGCCATTTATAAGAGGAGAGGAGGGGCACTCTTGGAAAGTCATGAAATGTTACTTTATTATATAATGAGTTTCAGATTTTAAAGGTCCCAAACTTATATATTTCTAGGATAAGGTGATAAGGGTTCGAAATATACTCATCCAATAGGTTTTTGACAAGTTTAAGTCTTAGATTGTACATTATTGTTTCATTTTATTTAAATCATTAATTAATGAGGTAATCGCTGCATCATCATGGTGTCATAAATAATTTAATTTATTTAATGTCTAAAAATTATAAAACAAATATCATGATGTATGAAATCTTTTTATATTTATAATGAATATTTATAGTCAAATATATGACTTGTATAACCCCATTTAAAAATTGTTTTAGTAAAACAATTCATGTTTGTGACATTTCTATTTTAACATTAAATAAAAAGTTTTTAACGTCATTTTCCTACCAATGTGGCTCCATGGGGTCCCCAAGTTGACCCATGGATTGTCTTGGTCGGCCATGACTCATCCAATAGGTGTAGGACAAGTTTAAAGGTCATTTCATATTATTATAACATTATCTTTACCTTAAATTACACTAATTACCTTTAATCGCGATTAATTAAACTTAAAAGTTACTATTCACCAAAAAATTATTTTAATCCCATTGAACCAAATTTTACTTCCTAATGACAACAATTTATGTCATATTTTTTAAAATCAAATCACAGAAGTGGTAATGTTTCATTTAAACAAAAAATCAGTATTTTAACTACCACTTAGTGGTTTCACTATTCATCAAAAATTTGAAGTTTTTCAAAACAATGCCAAAATTTCACCCTAAGATATAATTGATATTCCGAATTCAAAAATGATGCCTATTTTAAAAAATTCCAAACATATAATTTGCATTAATTAATTTTATAATTAATTCCCGCTGTCACAATAAATAGCGTGTTTTTAAGAAACAATATATATCAAAAGATTGACAATTGTTCATGTCCAATTTCAATGCTAAATTAATTATAATGACCACAATTGGATAAAATGGTAAAAATATATTCTAATTATACTTGAAAACCACTAAATATTATAATTTATCACTATAAATTATTTTGATTAAAAAAGTTGTTTTAAGTATTTTTCACTATTCATAAAAAATTGGAAGTTCTCAGAAAATTACAAAAAATTCCACTTAGGATAATTTCGATATTACGAATACAAAAATGAAGCCCATTTTGAAATATAAAATTTCTATAATTTTAAAAAGTGAGTATTACTATTCATAATGGCTACTTTGATTAGTCGCGGTGTGTTAGAACTCGAACTTGCGTACAATGCAAGCTATTGCATTATTGAAAAAGAAGCATATCGTGGAAGCTCGGGGTGTTACAGAAACCCTTGAAAAATATTTTAAACCCTTGTTTAAAACACTTCTAGATATCAAAATACACTTTTCCCATAAAATAAATTTTAAAAATCTAAAACCCATGTTGATAATAAAGAAAAAAATTTATTTGGAAATAATTATTAAAAATTATAAATGAAATATTAAATAATTAAAGCATCATGAAAGTGGGAAATTCCGTTCATGCTGTATATGTTATAAAAACATTAAAAGTTATTGAAATAATCAATCTAATTTTAAATCTCTTTTAAAATATTTAAAAAAATGGATTTTTGAATAAATTATTCCTATACCACTTAAGAAACATTTTAAATAAATTATAAAATTAACATTTTAAAATATTCATGTCCAGATAAATAAATTCTTGAAAACCATTTTTAAGGCATTGTCATGAAAGAGAAATATTTATAGGAATAAATATTTAAAACATTTAAAATGTTGTTTTCAGTTAAATAGTGTTACCTTGAGCCTCACTTATCACATATGCTCAATATCTTCCGGGATAATGAACATAGGTTATTTACTTACTTTATAAATTTTTTTAAAGTTTATTATTCTTTTTATGTAACTTATTATCATGTTAATAAAACTGCAGAATTGTTTAAGTTCATGTAATATGTTTTGATGATATTCGGTACACGAGTCCAAAACGACTTTGATATGATGTCTATAGTCAAAGTGTTCATAATTCCATCATTTACATAATAATATTCATGACATTATTATAATTTTTATACATTAACTATAATTTTAAATCAAACCATTAAGTATCATTATGAAAAATTTAATATGTTGTATTCATGGAGATGGTAGGCCATACATACGCATGAGTAACATTTCCATTTTTCAGTGATCATTATAAAAAGAATGTATGTATTATATTATATTTAAAAAATCATAATAATATAAATAATATCTTATTAATAATTTAAATATAATCATATATATCATTCAGGTGATGTGATGATGAAAAACAAATCACATCGATTCATAGAGGTGATAGTCCACACGTACGCATGAACGATGTTATCATTTTTATGTGCATGGAATGGTATGAATATAAATGATATATTATTATTTAATAATGATAAATATGTCATTAATTTAATATAAAATAATTAATTATTCATTATAACAATTATTTAGAGATGGCAATGGAAAAAATTATATAAGTTTGTGGAGATGATAGTTCACATGTATGCATGAATGAATAATCATTTTTGCATTTAATATAAGTGGAGAAGGATTTAGGTGATTATAATAATATAATAACATCAAAATATTTTGAGGATACTGGATTTATTATTTCTTCATAGTTGAATAATATTTTAAGGAAGTATAAGAATAAATAAAATAGAAATACTTAATTAAAAACAATACCTAATCTTATGACACTCTTGTTTGATTAACACCTTAACACCTCTAAGGAGGGTTTTATGACCACACTAAGGGATCTAGAATGTGAGGATGGATTCTAGTAATGGTTTTGGGCAGATCTTGTCTAAACTAAATAGGTTTTTAAGTGTGAGTAAATGATAATAATGAATTCCCTTTTATAAGAGAGGGGAGAGAACTCTATGAAATTTTCAAAATATTAAATTAATATAAATAAATTTTCTATTATAAATTTGTAAAAAGTGATTTATTTACATGATATTATTATTTTAGGTTTAATACCAATCATCAAATTAAAATTAGATAAGTTTTTATTATTTTTTAATCCTTATCTTTTTGTTTTAACCCTAATTCAACCCTTTAACTCTTACCATTATATCTTGTAATTTACATTTTGAGGGTTAATATAATTAATATAAAATTCCAAAATACCACTAAATGACTCAGTGATGAAATTTCATGACTTATCACAATTATTTTTCAAAAATTTATATTTATAAAAAAATTATATCATTTAATAAAATAATTTTATTTTAAAATATCAATAATATCAATATTGACACTATTAATCACTTGAGTTTTAAAAATATCATAAAACAATATAAATTCGAATTAATTCTTCTAAAAAATATATAAATTTTTTAATTCATATAAAAAATTTGTTTATGACATTAATCATTTCAAATTGTATTTATTTTAATATTTTTAATATCATTTATTTGATATTTCCTTTAATTAAACAATTACTACAACATCATTGTGATATCCTTTAACGAAATTATTTATTCTGTAAAAATTAAAGATAAATTATCATTAAATATATAAATAATTTAGCTTCCAAAATACTATTTATAGTCTAATAGACCATCTATAAACCCTCATATTAAAAATATTTCACATGTTAAAAAAAGTGTGGCAAAATTGACTTTTATTTGAATACAATATTATAAATGTCATAGAATCTTCCAAGTGTATTAGAAAGGTCATAATTTTGGCCCAATTATGATTTTGGTCTTTAAACACTGATGCAATGAAATTAGGACAATTGTTAGGGTAATTTGATTATATTTATAATATTATTTTTTCCATTAATTACATGATTTACAGTTAACAGTGTTAATAATTTTTTTACTACATTTACTATTCATATTGTCTAAAATAAAAGGGACCTATTTACATAATTTTTACTTTTTTACTCGAAATAAATTATCCATTTTCCAAATTTAAAACACATAATTGGTAGAAATTAATTAAAAATTAATCCTACTGATGGATTGAGAATTTTTTTAAGTAAAAAGTTTCCAAAGTTCAAAATATTTTTATATCCAATTTCAATGAGAAATTGATTCCAATGATCTAAATTGGATTAAATGATAAAATATTTATCTAATTATAATTTAAAAACTTTTAAAAATATAATTAACACTATAAATAAATATAATGAAAAATTAGTTTTCAATTAAAATGCAATATTATTTTCACTATTCAATAAAACACGAAACTTATAAAAAAATTACCGATATTAAAAAAAAATTGATACTCTAATTTCAAATAAGAACTTTATTTTTTCAAATATAACTTATAAAAGTTTCAAAAAATAGATTTAAAATAAGTACGCATTAAAAGGTGACAAAAATTTCTTTTTTTAAAAATACCCCTCTTATTCGTAAAATTGGATTTATTCTTATATCATGTGTAGAAAAAACATAAGATGAATGTTAAATATTATATTGAATATTATATATATATATATATATTCCATTAATAAAATCCCAAAATAGTGATTGGTATAAGACACACATGTTTGCATTTAAATAGATTTTTCATAAAAACATTTCCTTTTATTTTTAAAAGGGTTTATATTTCATTTATAAATAAATTTTCACCAATTAATTAATTATATGTACATGTGTAAACCATATTTTCATAATTTAGATAATACTATTCATTCTTTCAATTATAATGTCTAAGTTTCAATGGTAACATTTAAATATTATTTAGTTGTTCATTTAAGATCATTGTGGCATATCATGTATGCTATCAAATATACAGTTTCCTTTTAAAAACTATGGATGTTACATTAACACACACTTTAATAAATTGTGTACTCTCAATTTTGAATATTATTTTCGTAAAAAGGTTTGACTTTTCAAAAAAAAAACCTTATTGAAATCCCACATTGGAAAAAATATAAATGAAACATCCACTTTAAAATAAATAAATGGAAGTACGAAGGTCACCTGAGATGGAGGATGTTTGGTTTGGAAACAATACTATGATGCTGGTAGATATTAATCTTAGATCTAAACTTATTGACAAGGAAAATCTTTAAACACCCTCTAATAACATCTAAATTGATGTTGAGTATGAGAAGAATAATATTATCTGCAATGAATGTATGGCTGTTTGGCACTCTTTAGAGCTATGTCAAAAAAAGGTTTTATGTGGGGGATGTGGGATGAAAGGCCACCCAACCAATCTCTGTCTAAAGAATTCAAATATGAAAAATAAGGTCTTTTCAAAACCTATTTTTCATGATAGAGACTCCCAGAAAGATACATCTTCCAATGTGGCAGATGTAATGATTCCCGACTCTCAAGAGCCTAAAAAGGGGCTTCTAGTGGAGTCTCTAATAAAGAAGAAATCTTGGCCTACCATCTTCTTCGAAGAGTAGAATGTCAGCAATGTTGATACTTATAATAATGGAAATAGTGTTTACTTGAATAAGACTCAAATTCAGGCTATTCTTCAAATTATAGGCAGTGATAATGACTTGATGTTTGAACAAGTCAATGAAGAAGAAATACAAAAAGAGGTTCATCATCATCATTCATTAGAAAGGATGGATTCTTAGGTAACCAAAAGGGTAAAAAAATATTATAAGTTGATTCTCTAGTCACTTATAAAAGTTTCCCTACTTCTTCAAAATCTATCACAAATAATGGGGGTTTTAAACTTCTTTCCTACAATAATACACTATCTTCATTTGATTCCTAAGTGGGGGGGGGGTGAGCAACCAATTGAATGTAATATTTCTCATTCTCATGAAAAAATTTATTGTGGGATTGAGATACAAGATATAGAACAAAAAACACTATGAGATTCCTCCTCAGGCTGGATCAATAGATGTAGAGGGGATGATGACTTCAAGGTCAAGAGACACCACTTCTGAAAAAAACAAATAGAATCAGGTAGAAGGCTCTGACTCTAAAATAACTAATGTCAATACCATACTTGAAAGGATTAAATTGTAATAGCCCGGACCTCTCCGGTCCATTCCATTGTCGAAAAGAAGGTCATGAAGTGTTCTGGAGAGTAGAATGGACTTTCCCCACACTTTTCAGAATTTTGTAACTACACGCCATGTAGTGTGAGTACACGCCGTGTACCACCTTGCCGAGTGTACCCCGTGTTGAAGCCGTGTCCTTGCCGCGTGAAATAAATAAGTACACGCCGTGTAGCCCATCCTACACGCTGTGTAGTTTCTCCCCGCATATGCATTACCCTCAAACTGTGTGTTGACCAGTAAATGACCATGTGCTGTGTTGAAGCTGTGTCCTTGCCGCGTGAAATAAATAAGTACATGCTGTGTAGCCCATCTTACACGCCGTGTAGTTTCTCCCCACGTACGCTTTACCCTAAAACCGTGTGTTGACCAGTCAACGGCTGTGTGCCGTGTTGAAGCTGTGTCCTTACCACATGAAATAAATAAGTACACACCATGTAGCCCATCTTACATGCCGTGTAGTTTCTCCCCGCGTACCTGTTACCCTCAAACAGTGTGTTGACCATTCAACGTCTTTGTGCCGCGTTGAATGCCATGTTGGAAGCCGCGTGGCGACCGTGTGGAATGGAATGGTACACGCTGTGTACTAGGAAGTAAATGTCGTGTAATTTAGTTTTTATCACCTATAAAAGGAGGGGGCCTCTCCTTCTTTTCAGATCATTCCTCTCCTCCCTATTCCTTCGAGCGAAGCCCTCCTGAGAGACTCCAAAGCTCCTTTCTTCCATAACTTCTTTGTCTGAGCTCCGATTTACGATCCGTCAGCGTCCACGAGATCGTAATGACGAGGAAAAACGTTTGAGCTTGGATCTGTTGTTTTCACTTCAGCCTTTCCTTCCCATCTTTTACCCGAGGAGGTTTTTCCGGGTTTTGACAGAAGCGACGGGCGCCAACAGACGACTTCTAAAGTTGATCTGGGGAGCGTTGTGATCAGAACCTATTGCGGTAGGGATCTTACCTTTGTCTCTCTAATTTTTTCATCATGCGGGATGGGTGTCCTCTTGCTTTCACAAGACATATTTGAACCAGTTTAATGAAGATAATAACTGGCTTAAAGAACGGGGATGGGTAAAGTTGTTATGTTTATCTTTCTTTATCCTATTGTTATGTTGTGAATTGAATAGACTTATGCCTACTGAAAATCATGGTCGTTGGGGGCCTTTTCATGCACAATTAAATGTTTCCCTATCTTTATAGACCGTTTTGTGGATGGAAACATTGTGGAATATGGAAATTGGTTAATCACATAAAGTTGGCTGATTAAATGAATATCCGGAACCCTTGTGTGATCACCCCGGTTGAACAAAATGGAATAATGAACATGTGTGTGTTGGTTTGGTTATGTGGTGTGTGAGAAGGGGGGTGGGGGGGGGGGGGGGGTAAATCCTGGGTTATTACGAATAGGATGGGCATCGGGGCTATGGTAAATGATATTAAAGAGGCAATGATGTGTCACATGCCATGTTTTGTGATACGGTTGTGGAGATGTGGTTATAGTGGCAGCAGGGCTGTAGTAATGGGTTGTGATATTAACAGAAAGTGGAAAGTTGATAAATGAACTGTGGGTAATGATAATGAATTAAACTCGGGAACAATCAATGGGGATTGATCGATGATAAAAAGGTTGGTTTTGTGTTTCTTGTGTTCTATCTATGTTGATTTGTGGTTGGTAGGGTTTTGTTCTACGAAATGCTTGATCTGGTTTGATAATTTCCCAGTAGTTAAGGAACTAATAAGCTAGTACTTTTGAGACATGAAAACCTAAATGGGGTTGGGATTGTTTGTTGTATGCATGCTTCGTAGTAGCAGTGCTGAGGCACGTGCTCAGTTTCTCTATTTAGAAGCCAAAGGTTTGGCTGTGTGTTTGGTATACATATATGTATCTCTATCTTTGTTTTTTGTCACACCCCAAACATGTTGAGAACTTAGTGCCGAACACTCCCATTTCATGGGAGAGGGTGTTTTCCCCTTAGTTACTATCTCCTTCCTGCTCCTTCTTCCATAGGTTGTGATGGCTTGAGGTGACCTTACACCCAAGACTCTTCAGGTAGGTTTCGATTGGTGTGTTTTTAGCCCAAGACTCTTTGGGAAGGTTTACTGTTCCCAAGAACCTTCGGTATGAGGCATAGGCGTGTTCGGGCGGGGATGTGATTGTGGTTTGTAAGTCCCAGGTGTGTGCAGGTGGGATTTGTGGTTTGTGAGGCCCAGGTGTGTGTGGGCGGGATATGTGGTTTGTGAGGCCCAGGTGTGTGCGGGCATGAAGAGTGTGGTAGCGTCAGGATGTTTGATGTTAGGAAGAGCAGCTAGCTAGTGGGGGGAAATGGTGCGGGGTACCCAATACTCTTGTTCTTATATACTACTACCTGTTGTTTTGTGTTTTTGGTGAGCGTGGCTGGTGAGGTTGGGTGGAAAGAATTCCTTGCTAGGTTTTGGTTTCTTCTGTTGTTATAACGGGACATTAGGATTTCTCCCCACCTGTGCACGAGAGCTTTAGGTTTCCCTACTGAGTATACTTGTATGCTCACCCTAAGTTTACTTTTAGGTTTCCAGGAGGACTACCAGGGCCGTGCGGGACCCAACTAGTCGGGACATTTGGAGTTGTTGAAGTTTGTTGTACTCTTGTTTCTTTTGGTATTGTACTTTTAAGTTTTCTTGTACTTGTACTTTGTTTCAGAATTGTTTAAACATGCATGTGGGAATGGTTTGGGTTTATTTTCATTTACTTGTTCCTTTTTATTTCGGTGTTTGACTCATCCTATTTCCCGATCTTAAATAATAAAAAGGGTAATGCCTCCCATATTTGTGAAAACTCATACCCTTGGTGCTAGTCGCCACTCCGGGGCCTATTGGAGGTGGGACTCAGGGGGTCATTATCTCCCTTTCACCATTTCCAGCTCAGAAGGGGCATCTTTGGTGGGAGGGGGTCATGACAGAATGGTATAAAAGGTGATGGTTGAGAGATAGGATATAGTCTGGAGTTAGACACAGTAATTATTGAATGGGATTGTAGGGCAATAATGTTAGGTGATCTTGGTGCGTGACATAGGCCAGGGAAGACCGGCTAGGACACGGGATTTTAGGGCCCCCCGTGATCCGATGCAAGGACTCTGAGCCTACCGAATGACCAATTGAGACTACATTGATTGCAGGGTAGAGACCCTAGGGAAGGTACATGCATCATGATGTTTTTGTTTTACTTGATTTGGGTGTTCTGGGAAATAAATTGAAATAAAGTGATAAAATGAAACCTTGAGAAATTTCCTTGCTACTTGGGCTTAGGTGATCTTTGTTTACCGTACAGCTATGGCACCTGGACATCATCCCCGGGTGACTCAGACAGCCGAGGCCCAGCAGATTCAGGTGGTCGATCAGTTGAGGATTGACCGAGAGGAGGAAGATGATCAGTGGTAGAAGACTCTCCATTATTTCCAGCAACAAACCCTCAAGAAGTACGAGGGTAGTACTTCAGATATGGAGATACAGGGGTGGATTGAGGAGCTAGGGATCACTTTTACTTTGATCCGTGCTCTGTGGGAGTACTAGGTTCTCCTTGCAGTCAGTCAGCTGAGAGGTGCGGCGCGTCAGTGGTGGACGCTCTACCTCGGGGAGAGGTTAGAGGCAGAGGTTCTGTGGGCTAACTTTGAGAAGGAGTTCCGAGAGGAATTACTTTCTTCCATGATCAAGACAAAGAAGCGGCAGGAGTTACTCTCCCTTCAGTAGGGGAGTGTGTCAGTATGTGAATTGGGGATCAAGTTCAAGGGTCTCCTACGCTTTTCTCCATATCTCTTTCCGGATGAGGAGTCTCGAGCGAGTCGTTTGGAGGAGGCGCTTCGTCCTTCGCTCCAGTATGCTGTCACCCCATTCACCCTTCTGACGTACTTGGCAGTACAGAAGAAGGAAGAGGTTGTAGAGAGGATGAACTCGAAGGGAGGTGCACCATGAGAGGGGATCCAGCCGGATTTGTCAAAGGGGAAGGTAGTCAGTAGAAGTTCTCCTACGACAGGACCTTCCAGATTCAGGAAAGTAGGGAGTAGGCCCCAGTAGTTCCAGTTCAGATATTTGGGTCCTCGTCCCTTTTTCATGAGCCCAGGACCGAAGTGTTTCTCTTGTAGAGTTTTCGAGAACTTTCAGAGTGGGTGCCCAACCCAAGATCAGTACGGCGGAGGTGGGCAGGTTCAGCGCCCGCCTCAGCAGCACCAATTGCCGGTGAGTCCCTTCCAGCAGCAGCAGGACCCTTCTCCTCCGAGGGCAGACTTTTCAGGAGGAGGTCGACCTCAGGGTGCTCTTCAGGGACCTCAAACAGGGTGTGGTCGGGGAGGTGGTCAACATCAGAGAGGCATAGGAGCTGGGCGTGGATAGTTACACACATCAGAGTTGGTAGCTCCGACAGGACCGGAGGTGGTGCGAGGTACGATTTGTTTGTTCAACACTCTCGTTTCTGCTTTGTTCGATTCATGAGCTTCGCACTCCTTTGTTGCAACTGGTCTAACCCATTCTTTGGGTCTAGACATAGAGAGACTTTCTGTACCCCTGGTGCTGAGTACACCATTTGGAGGTCAGACCAGCGTATCTTGTGTTTTCTGGGGATGTGGGCTGACATTGGGACCACATCGATCTAGTGGGGATCTTCTTTTACTACAGATGCAGTCATACGATGTCATCCTAGGAATCGACTGGCTGTTTTCTGTTAGTGCCATTATCGACTTCTTTCGAAGAAGAGTCATGTTCTCCGATGTGGATGGGCAGCGTGTAGTTTTTGTTGGCGAGAGGAGCTATCAGGTGGGAAGCCAGCATGTGAAGCCTCTCCTTTCCTTATTAAGCGGGTTATCAATAGTTTCATCTAATACAGAGATGATGGATGTTCCAAAGGTTTTTGGGGAGTTCCTCGATGTTTTTCCTGAGGAGGTTGTGACTCTACCCCCCCCCCCCCCCGATGTGATGTTGAGTTCAGGATAGACTTACAGCCTGGTGCCCATCCAATTTCGATGGCCCCTTATCGGATGTCACCTTTGGAGTTGTGGGAGTTGCGAATTCAGATTAACGATCTGATGGAGAAGGGTTTTGTTCGACCCAGTGTATCACCATGGGGTGCTCCAGTTTTGTCCATGAAGAAGTTAGATGGTGGTCTCAGGAGATGCATAGTCTACCGAAGGTTGAATATGGTAACAGTCAAGAACATTTACCCCCTTCCAAGGATAAATGATCTCTTCGACCAGATGAGGGGAGCAGGTTGGTTTTCTAAGATTGATCTACGATCTGGATATCATCAGTTGAGGGTAAAGGATAATGAAATCTCGAAGACAGCTTTCAGGTGCAGGTATGGGCACTTCGAGTTTGTAGTGATGCTGTTTGGAGTTACGAATGAACCAACTTTGTTCATGGGACTTATGAACTTTTTCATCTGAGAGTTTTTGGACCATTTTTTCATTGTGTTTATCTATGACATATTGATCTACTCAAGATCAGAGGAGGAGAACGTTGAGCATCTCAGGGTAGTCTTGGAAGTCCTTCAACACCACCAGCTTTATGGGAAATTGTCGAAGTGTAATTTATTGACGCAATAAGTACACTTCTTTGGGCACATGGTGTCTCAGCATGGAGTGTCAGTGGACCCGTCGAAGGTGGTGGCAGTTGTTTCTTGGGCAATACCAAAGAGAGTGACAGAAGTTTGTAGTTTCCTGGGGTTGGAAGGGTATTATCGGAGGTTTGTTTCAGACTTCTCTCGAGTTGCTGCTCCATTGACATCTTTGACTAGGAAGGACGAGGTCTTCCTATGGAGCGAGCAGTGCCAGAAAGATTTCTACTACCTGAAGTAGAAGTTGGTTAGTTCTCTAGTACTCGGGTTTCCAGAGTAAGGGTTGTTGTATGAGGTGTTTTTTGATGCTTATGGCCTTGTTTTGGGGTGCGTAATGATGCAGAAGAAGGGTGTGATCTGTTATTGGTCTAGGAAGTTACACCCCCACGAGCGTAAATATGCCACCCATGACCTAGAGCTTGCAGTAGTAGTGTTCGCACTGAAGTTGTGGCGACATTACCTCTTTGGGGATAGCTTCGTGGTCTTCTCAGACCACAAGAGCTTACGTTATATCTTCTCTCAGCGTGACCTGAACTTACGGCAGCAGAGATGGGTTGAGTTTATCCAAGACTATGAATTCGAGATCTCTTACACTGAAGGTAAGGGAAACGTTGTGGCTGATTCCCTGAGAAGAAAGTCGCCTAAGGAAGTGGTTCAGGAATCTGCTGATGCTTGGAAAGCAATGGGAGAGTTGGCTGCCTTGCACTTGGATGCAGGGGTAGAGGGTGTTAGAATATGCTTGTTTCAGATGACGGTGAATTCCTCCTTGTTGCAGCAGGTGGAAGAGTCTCAGTGGGGAGACTCCTAGGTGGAAGTAATGCGGGATCATATCGATTAGGGAAACACTCCAGAAGGATGGTCATAGGACTACCGACATAATATTCTTTTTCATGGAAAGTTGTTTGTTTCGGAGGCGATGCGTGAGGGAGTCCTCCGTGAGTTCCATAGCTCAGCCTTGGCGGTACATTTGGGAGTTTCAAAAACGTAACGAGGCCTGAGGGAACAGTTATGGTGTCCCGGGGTGAAATGGGAAGTGGCGGAGTTTGTGGCTAAGTGCCTAGTGTGTCAGCAAGTAAAGGCTGAACACTGTGTTCCCAGTGGTTTGTTGCATCCTTTAGATGTCCCCGAATGGAAGTGGGGTGACATGTCAATCGACTTCATCACATGACTACCCAGAGCTCAGGGTGGTTATGATGCTATCTGGGTAGTGGTGGATTGACTGACGAAATCAGCTCACTTCTTATAAATTAAGGAGTTGGGCCTGGTGAGTACCTTAGCACAAAGGTATGTAGACAAGGTGGTGCGTTTTCATGGAGTTCTGAAGAATATCATCTCAGATCAGGATACTCGGTTTACCTCACGAGTCTAGAGGGGGTTACAACATGCTTTTGGCACCCAACTATTTTTTAGCACTGCTTTCCACCCCCAGACCGATGGGTAGACAAAGCGGACTATCCAGACGTTGGAGGACATGCTGTGAGAATGCGTTCTGGATTTCAGAGGATCATGGGTGTGACACTTGCCTTTAGTAGAGTTTTCTTACAACCACAGCTCCCACTCTACTATTGGCATGCCATCGTTTGAGGATTTTTATGGAAGACCATGTCGTTCACCCCATTTTCTAGGCATAGGTTGGTGAGATAGGTGCTCTTAGGCCAGAGGTAGTATAGAGAACCACAGAGAAAGTTCAGCTGGTATGTGAGAGGATGAAAGTAGCTCAAGACCGACAGAAGTCTTATGTTGATCGTCAGAGGAGACCCTTGGAGTTCGAGGTGGAAGATCATGTGTTCTTGAAGGTTTCCCCTCAATGGGGGTAGCGGAGGTTTGGTAAGGGGAGTAAGCTCTACCCTAGGTTCATCGGACCTTTCGAGGTGTTGAGGCATGTCGGTGAGGTGGAATATCAGCTGGCCCTTCCACCTCAGTTGGAGAAGGTTCATGACGTCTTCCACGTCTCCCAGCTTCGTCCGTACTTACACGACGACTCTAACGTTATCGACTGGGGTGTGTTAGATACGGGGGACGACGTGAACTTCGAGGAATGACCTGCCAGAATCGAGGATCGTGAAGAGAAGGTGCTCCGTGGATGAACCATCGCCTTGGTTAGTGTGTTGTGGAGGCATGGCGGCCTCGAGGAGAGAACTTGGGAGAGGGAGGCTCAGATGCACGCTTTGTACCCATAGTTGTTTTGACTTGTGTTTTTCTTTGTTCTTCTGAGCTTTGTTTTGATGTTATACTTTGTACCTTTGATATATGGAATTATTGGCTTGTCGATTGTGAGAATTTTTGTTTCCTTATTCTCTGGAAGTGTGTAACATGTCCGGATGTGTGGGGAAAGGAAAAAACCTGATCCTTAATTGAGACGCATTAATATGGATGCGATTGAACCCGTGCGGGCGAGTTAGTGCCTCCTAAAGCAGATAATATCTCGACATGGGAGAAGGAATTCCCCAAGCCATGTGTTTAGGCAGTGTGTTGGTTTTATGGTGTTGGGGGCAGTGTAAGTTAAAAAATCCTAATATATGGAAGTGGGAAGACCCAATTTATAATCAAGACGCATTAATGTGGATGCGATTAAACCGGTGTTGGTGAGTTAGTGCTTATTAAAGCGGATAATACCTTGACATAGGAGAAGGAATTCCTAACACAAATGATTAGGGTTGTCGATTGGGTTCCTGTTATAACGAGAGCCCTAAGAGGTATCTTGTTGGGTTCCTCTGGGTTGGTTTTTGAATTCTCAGGGATGAGAATATTTTAATAGGTATCTAATGTAATGGCCCGGACCTCTCCGGGCCATTCCTTTGTCGAAAAGAAGTCCATGAAGTGTTCCGGATGGTAGAATGGACTATTCCCACACTTTTCAGAATTTTGTAACTACACGCCGTGTAGTGTGAGTACACGCTGTGTACCACCTTGCCGAGTATACCCCGTGTTGAAGCTGTGTCCTTGCCGTGTGAAATAAATAAGTACACCCAGTGTAGCCCATCCTACACACCGTGTAGTTTCTCCCCGCGTACGCGTTACCCTCAAACCATGTGTTGACCAGTCAACGGCCGTGTGTTGTGTTGAAGCCATGTCCTTGCCGCATTAAATAAATAAGTACACACCATGTAGCCCATCTTACACGCCGTGTAGTTTCTCCCTGCATACGCATTACCCTCAAACCGTGTGTTGACCAGTCAACGGCCGTGTGCCGTATTGAATCGGTGTCCTTGCCACACAAAATAAATAAGTTCATGCCATGTAGCCTATCTTACACGCCGTGTAGTTTCTCCCTACGTACGCGTTACCCTCAAACCGTGTGTTGACCAGTCAACGGCCGTGTGCCACACTGAATTTCATATTGGAAGCCGCGTGGTGACCATGTGGAATGACCTCGTACACGCCATGTACTAGGAAGTACATGCCGTGTACTTTAGTTTTTCTCACCTATAAAAGGAGGGGGCCTATCATCCTTTTCAGATCATTCCTCTCCTCCCCATTCCTTGGAGCGAAGCCCTCCCGAGAGACTCCAAAGCTCCTTTATTCCATAACTTCTTCGTCCGATCTTCGATTTACGATTCGTCAACATCCATGAGATCGTAAAGACGAGGCATAACTTCTGAGCTTAGATATATTGTTTTCCCTTTGGCCTTTTCTTCCCAGATTCCACTCGAGGAGGTTTTTTCTGGGTTTTGATAGAAGCGACGGACGCTGACGGATGTCTTCTAAAGTTGATCTGGGGAGCATTGTGATCAGAACTTGTTGAGGTAGGGATCTTACCTTCGTCTCTCTATTTTTTGAATCATGCGGGATGGGTGTCCTCTTGCTTTCACGAGACATAGTTGAACTAGTTTAATGAAGATAATAAATGTCTTAAAGAACGGGGATGGGGAAAGTTGTTATATTTATCTTTGTTTATCCTATTGTTATGTTATGAATTGAATAGGCTTATGACTACTGAAAATCACGGTCTTTAGGGGCCTTTTCTTGCGAAATTATATGTTTCCCTATCATTCTAGACTGTTTTGTGGATGGAAACTTTGTGGAATATGGAAATTGGTTAATCACGTAAAGTTGGCTGATTAAATGAATATCCGGAACCCTTGGGTGATCACCCCCATTGAAAAAAATGGAATAATGAACAAGTGGGTGTTGGTTTGGTTATGTGGTGTGTGAGAAGGGGGGGGGGGGTAAATCCTGGGTTATTATGAATAGGATGTGGGGCTGCGGTAAATGATATTAAAGAGGAAATGATGTGGCATGAGCCTGGTTTTGTGATATGGTTGTGGAGATGTGGTTATAGTGGCAGCAGGGCTGTAGTAATGGGTTGTGATATTAAAAGAAAGTGGAAAGTTGATAAATGAACTGTGGGGAATGATAATAAATTAAATGCGGGAACAATCAATGGGGATTGATCAATGATAAAAAAGGTTGGTTTTGTGTTGCTTGTGTTCTATCTAACTTGAGTTATGGTTGGAAAGGTTTTGTTCTACAAAATGTTTGATCTGGTTTGATAATTGCCCAGTAGTTAAGGAACTAATAAACTAATACCGTTGAAACATGAAAACCTAAATGGGGTTGGGATTGTTTGTTGTATGCATGCTTCATAGTAGCAATGCCGAGTCACATGCTCAGTTTCTCTGTTTAGAACCCATAGGTTGGGATGCGTGTTTGGTATACATATATGTATCTGTATCTTTGGGTTTTGTCGCACCCCACCTATGTTGATCACTTAGTGCCGAAGATTCCCATTTCATGGGAGAGTGTGTTTTACCCTAAGTTACTAGCTCCTTCCTGCTCCTTCTTACATAGGCTATAATGGCTTGAGGCGACCTTACACCCAAGAATCTTCGGGTAGGTTTCGATTGGTGTGTTTTTATCCCAAGACTCTTCGGGCAGGTTTAATATTCCCAAGAACCTTTGGGATGAGGCCCAGGTGTGTTCGGGCGGGGATGTGATTGTGGTTTGTGAGGCCCAAGTGTGTGCGTGCGGAATTTGTGGTTTGTGAGGCCTAGGTGTGTGCGGGTGGGATATGTAGTTTGTGAGGCCTAGGTGTGTGCGGGTGGGATATGTGGTTTTTGAGGCCCAGGTGTGTGTGGGTAGGAAGAGTGTGGTAGCGTCAGGACGTTCACCGTTAGGGAGAGCAGCTAGCTAGTGGGGGGAAATGGTTCAGGGTACCCAATACTATTGTTCTTATATACTACTACCTGTTGTTTTGTGTTTTTGGTGAGCGTGGATGGTGAGGTTGGGTGGATAGAATTCCTTGCTATGTTTTGGTTTCTTCTGTTGTTCTCACAGGACATTAGGATGTCTCCCCACCTATGCACGAGAGCTTTAGATTTCCCTACTGAGTATACTTTTATGCTCACCCTACGTTTACTTTCAGGTTTCCAGGAGGACTAGCAGGGCCGTGCGGGACCCTACTAGTCGGGACAGTTGGAGTTGTTACAATTTGATGTACTCTTGTTTCTTTTGGTATTGTACTTTTGAGTTTTCTTTTACTTGTACTTTGTTTCAGAATTGTTTAAACATGCATGTGGGAATGGTTTGGGTTTATTTTCATTTAATTGTTCCTTTTTTTCCTTTGGTTTTTGACTCATCCTCTTTCCCAATCTTAAATAATAAAATGGGTAATGCCTCCCATATTTGTTAAAACTCATACCCTTGGTGCTAGTCGCCACTCTAGGGCCTACTAGAGGCGGGACTCGGGGGTCATTATCTCCCTTTCACCATTTCCAGCGCAGAAGGGGAATCTTTGGTGGGAGGGGGTCATGAAATAAATCTATTCCTTTAAGTATGGGGAGATCTAGAGGTCTGGGGGACAAACACAGAAGAGTTTACTCGAATGAAATTCAAGCAGAAGAATGAAAACTAAATGAAAGATTGAGGAAAAATACTGGTAGCTAGATTTTATACTTTGGGAAGATAGATTTGTTTTCTCGTACCATATTTGGATCCTTTTTTTCTTTTTTATTTCCAATAAAAGATTCATTTATTCTATCCTTTAAAAAATGTATTTAAACACCACTATAATTAAAATCAAATCATACAAATCCATAAATCTATAAAAGGATTAAATATTTATTTCTCTTATCTTTAGACAATAACCAAAACCAAAATGGTTAGGATAAGATAAATCAATTCTATAAAAATAATAATATTTTATATGATAGAAAACTATATTAATCTATAAAATTCAAAAATATTACCCAAAGTTAAAAAAATACCATTAAACAAATAATTATCCTTAAAATTCATCAAAAATAATCTGACTATGATTAGAACCCAAAATATAGAAGGATTTGATCATAAATTATTGCAAGATAAATTTTAATCTCTATCTCCAAATAATGACAATCACTCTTAATGTCTCATACTAAAAATATAATATCCTAATTCACATAATCACCAAGATAATATAACTATTTCCTCAAACACCATAAGTCCAAAATGAAAAAATATATGATTTCAAAATATAATTCAACATTTATTCCTCAAATAAAATCCTATAGTATTATTTTAACCTTAATCATATAAAGTTCCCAAAATAGAAAAATCCTTCCTAAATAAAATCAATCACTCAATCTCCATATCATTTTCCAATACCAATGTTATCTATTCAATGAAACATATGTTCCTAAAATCAACATATTCATCATCCATCAAACCAGTTACTAAAAAGAATAGTCCATACTAACTGAGACTTCCTATAGTCTAGTTGTATGTGATTTAACCTTATCGCCATTCGGTTGTGGGTTTCATTCCTCTAACCTTTCTAGATACGACGATTTTTCACCTATCTAGTGGGTTATCATTTTTCTAAAATTATATAATTCTTATAACATTCCAAAAATAAGATAAAGTACTCTGAAATAGCCATAACATGTTTTAACCTCAGAGTTTATCTCTTAACATTCATTTTTCATCCAAAAATGTAATTACCCATAATTACCTCAAAAACAAATATCTTTAAAAATATCATTAACCACCTTATAATTTCATAACCTAAATCAAGAAAATCATTTATAAGAAACTGATCTTATGATAAACCTGAAAATTATAAACCCATGATGATAGCCAAAACTCTAAAGAAAACATCCTAATATTTAATGTTATATTAACCATCCTTTTATACCAACTATAATTCCCAGACCTTAAATATTACTTATAACAGTGTTTTTGAACTAGAATTCACATTTTAGGATCCTTTCTGGTTAAAGTTTTATAGAATTAGGACAAAATCTTACAAAGTAAACCCATAAATTATAAGTCGACACTTATTCATAGTATCCATTGTTTTCTAAAAGGGAAACCCATTTAAAATAAAAAATGATTAATTTCAAAGAAACATCTTCAATACTTTCATAATGCCATCTTCTTTTTTCTTACAAATCATAATACCTATGATTTTTTTTTAAATGGAGATGAGTACACAAATCTCAATAAGTGATGTAAAGAAAGGGAATCATTAGTCTATTAAAAACATGAAATCCCATTTAAAACCCCTACTTGGAAACTCATTAATAATCACCACATAGGGTTCTTGGGACATCATTACCATATGACACATATATTCACCCTTAAAAATTGAATAACCATACGGTCTAATTCAATCTCCAGGATACCCAATGCATTGGAGAGAAATACTGGGGATCACCCTTTTTATAAGCTATATCAGGCTCAACCATTAGTTATAATAGCGATCATCCATTTATATAAAATTTCTGAGGAAAAAATCAATATTTAAACCATAGAGAAATTATTTAAACCCATTTGTAAAACACTTATAGATATCAAAATACCATTTTATTGTAAAATTGGTTTTAAAAATTTAAAAATTACACACATATAAAAGAAAACTATTTATTTTTGAAAGAACTATGAAAAATGTAATAGGAAACAATAAATAATTAAGGGATCATGAAAATTTGAAATTATATTCATGCCATATATGTTAAAATATAATTCCACACTATTGAAATTTTCAATCAATTTTTAAAACGCATTTAAAATATTTTAAAAAAGATATCTTGGAATTAATGTCTCCCATACCGCTTTGAAAAATTTGAAATAAATTAAAAAATTAATATTGTAAAATATTCATGTCCATATAAATAAATTCATAAAATACATTTTTAAAACATGGATATGAAAGGGAAATTTTTAGAGGAATAAATATTTAAAACATTTAAAATGATGTTTTTAGTTAAAGAGACCCTTACCTTGAGTTTGACTTATCACATACATTATTTATCTTATTGAATAATAAAAATAGTTTATTTAAATGAATTAGAAACTTTTTTAAAGTTTATTATTCCTTTTATATAACCTATTATCATTTTATAAAAATAATTTAATTATTTATGTTCATGTCAAATGTTTTGATGATATTCGGTATATGAGTCCAACATGACTTCGATATATTTTATATAGTCAAAGTGGTCATAAGTCCATACTCTATAGAATAATATTCATGATATTATTTTCATCTTTATACATCAACTTTACTTTTTAATCAAGCTGGTAATTATCATTATAAAAAATGAACTATGTTATAATCATAAATATGGTAGGTTGTATATACACATGACTAACATTTCAATTTTTCAATGATTATTATGGAAAGAAGTTAAGTATTATATTATATTTATAGAATGATCATAATATAAATAATATCATATTAATAATTTAAAAATATTTATATGTATCACTCATGTTTTGTGGTGATGAAAACTGAATCACATAACTCTGTGGAGGTTATCGTTCACACGTACACATGAACAATGTTGTCATTTTCATGTGCATGGAAAGGTAATAATGTAAATGATATATAATTATTTCATAATAATAAATAAATCTAGAATATCGTATATATATATATATATATTAATTACATCATTATAACTAGTCTTTATAGATGGTGATGGAAACAAATTTTATCAGTTCCTGAAGGTGATATATCACACATACGCACAAACGAATAATTGTTTCCCCATTTGACGGAAGTGGAGATTTATTTATGTAATTGTATTAAAATAATAAAAAATTATTATATTTAGGAGGTCATATTTATTATTTAACAATGGTTGAATAATATTTTATGGAAGTTGAAGAAGAAATAAAATAGAAATACTTAATTAAAAATGATACCTCTTCTTGAGATGACGTTCTTTGATGAACACCTTAACACCTCTATGGAGGGTGTTATTCCTAAAATAATGGATCTAGAATAAGAGGATAGATTCTAGGAAGGTTTTTTGGAAGGTTTTTTGTTATACATATAGGTTTTGAAGTGTGAGAAAATGAGAATAAGGAGTTCCCTTTTATAAGAGAGGGAAGGGGCACTCTTGGATTTTTTCAAAATACCAAATTAATATGAATTAATTTTCTATTAAAATGTTTCTAATGTAATGTTTTTTGAATATATGATTATTTGGGGTCTAATAACTTTTATACAATTAATATTAGATATGTTTTGACTATTTTTTTAATTCTTATATTTTTATTTTAACCCTTATTTAACCCTTTTAACTCTTACCATGATATCATGTAATTTACATTTTGATGGTTAATAAAATTATATAAAATCAATAAATTAAACTAAATGAGTCGTTGATGAAATTTTATGACTTATCCATATTATTTGGCTGAAATTTATATTTCTATAAATTTTATATCATTTAATAAAATAATATTTAATCTAAAATATCAATAATGCTGATTTTGACACTATTCATTACTTGACTTTTTATAAATATCATAATGATTAGATATATTCTAAACAATACTTATAAAACATCAATAAAATATAAAATAATCTAAAAAATCTGTGGTTGACATTAATCATTTCTAATAATATTAATTTTCATATTTGTAATATCATTATTTGATATTTCCTTTAATTAAACAATTACTACATCATCATTGTGAAAGACTTTAATAAAATTAATTCTTTAATAAAAATTAAATATAAATTATAATGATAAATATAAATATTTTAGATTCCAAAATAATATTTATTTTCAAATAGATCCCTTATATACCCTCATATTAAAAATATTTCACTTGTTAAAAACAAAAGTGTGAAAAAATTGACTTTTGTTTGAATATAGTATTATAAATTCTATACTCTGATCCAAGTGGCTTCCAAAGATCATAATTTTGGTCCAATAATTCTTTTGGTCGAGAAACACTCATAAAATGAACTTAGAATAAATTTTAGTATAATTTTATAATAGTTATAATGTCATTATCCCACTAATTACATAATTTACCTTTAACTATGTTAAAAAAATTACCAAAGATACAATTTATATTTTACAAAAATAAAAGGGAACTATTTATATAATTTTTAAATTTTGATTAAAAATATGGAATCAATTTTTCTAAATTCAAAAGATAAAATTGGAATAAATTAATTAAAAATTAATCCCATTAAGGATCTATAAGTTTTTAATATAAAAATGTTTAAAAGTTCAGAAAGTTTTTTTATCCAATTTCAATGTGAAATTTATTTCAATTAACTACATTGGATTAAATGATAAAAACATGATCTAATTATACTTTAAAATAATTAAAAAATATATTTTAACAGGAAAAATAAATTTGATTAAAAATTAGTCTTCAATTAAAATGCTTTTTTTCACTATTCATGAAAACATGAAACTTATTAGAAAAATAAAAAACAAATCATCAAACGGAATATTTGATACTAAAATTTTAAATAATATGTTTCTTTTTTCTAATAGAACTTATAAAATTGTCAAAAACTAGATTTAAAACTTATGCACCATCAAAAGGCGAAAAAACTACCTTTTTTAAGAATACTTCATCTATCCATAAAATTAGATTTATTATTATATCATGTATATAAAAAAATATGAATGTTAAATATTATATTTAATATTATATATATATATATATTCAATTAATAAAATATAAAAATATTGATTGTTATAAAACCCATTTGTGCACATTTAAATAGTTTTTTAGAAAAACATTTCCTTTTATTTTAAAATGTTTTTATTTTCATTTATAAATAATTTTTCCTGAAATAATTAATTATATATTCATGTGTAAGATTTTTTTTTATAATTTAGTTAATATTTTTGATTATATCCATTCCAATGATTACGTTTTAATAGTAAAATTTAAATATTATTTAGTTCTTTTAAGCTCAACGTGGTGTATCATGTGCTATCAAACATAATGTTTCCTTAAAAAAACTCGTGATGTTACACTTATGTTTCCTTTAACCTAGTTGTTAATAATTGTTTTTATTAGGGTGTTTTTGTGAATGGTACTAAATGAGAAGATATTTATGGTATATGTTTTTGACCTTTCATCAAATTAGAATATTATGCACCTAGTATCCAAAGACACTACACTATTATGGCCCTCATGTGTGTTTTTGTGTAATTTGATAAATATTTATCTAAATGGATGCGATATCCATGTGTTAAAATCTTGGGTCACTATAATAAGAGTCTTAAATATCAATGGGGTCTTAATTTACTATATTTTTACCATCTATAATCCTCTCATATGAGTCTAAATATGGACTTGAATTTGAAATTCTTTTCGATGAATCATACTTTTTAGAGGTATTTAATAATTGAGATGACTTTACAAAAGTATATGTATAAATAGAACACTATAATGGGTAAAGATATTCAACTATATATTTTATTTTTAGGACATCATCAATATCTTTAACTATTTTTTCTGTAAAAACTTATTTTGAAACAACTTATTTCACAACAACTTCTTTAAAAACAAATTATTTATTAAAAAGTTCTACTAGTGTGATGACCTCCTTAGCAGGATGAAGAGAAACAAATTTCAATGTATTTTTAGGAATTTTTTTATGGATGAACTTTTAATGGAATAACTATTGAATAGTTTTAGTAGTACTGGTAACATAAGTTGTAGTGACTTCACCAACTTCTCAAATAAGTGGGGGAAGAGTTGATGATTTCACACAAAATTCTGATGTAGTTTTCTTTCATTTTCCTTCAATGTTCAACTTCCTATTCAATATTTATTACTCAATAAGAAATTATTTGATAGTAACTCTAAGTAAATTAGATTTAGTGATTTGATATTACTTCTTCTTCAAAACATATCCCGATTTATTTTTTTCTTCCGTAAGATTCTAACTGACTTCATATACTAAATCCATAACATCAGCCTTATAAATTCCAAAATATGTTTTCCCAACTTCTATTTATTCATTCAAATTTTTTTTATTCATTATAATTATATTTTTAAAATTTATTATGAATATCAACCAATTTTCAGAATTATCCATCTATAGTAATGAACTTATTTTTTAATGGAATCTTCTTTATTTGAAGTATTAGTTAAATAGATTTTATCTTTTTCTTATTTAAATATTAATTTTCTTGATCATTCCCAACATTGTAAATTTATTTTAACTCTTTATTCTTAGAGGAATTATTAATGTTAATGAAATATAAATAATTTATCTTATCGTAATTATTTAATTTTTTTATAACTTCTTCCCATTAAATTGATTTTTTAATTTTATTGAAGGAAACTATTGATGATTTTTCTATTGGGATTTTATCTTTTAAATCATTTTTTAATATCTTCCTAGAGATAGTTTTAGTGTTGATGGGGGTTTCTTTTCTCTTTTCAGGATAGGATGGATTTTCAATTTTCTCTTTTTTCAAAAAATTAACAAGGGATTTGTTATTAATACCTCCATATAACCAAATTTTCATCTTTATAAGATCACATCAGATAACTTCAATATAAGTCCAAATGAAATTTGAAATGTAAAATTTTTATAAATTCACTAAGTAGATCAAAAATATATTTCTTGAATTTAAATAGTATATTTTTCACCTTTTAATAGTAGTATAAAATAATTAATCTATTTGTTTTTTTTACTTCCAATGATAACTGAATAGTTTTATAAATTTTCCATTTAATAGAAACAACCTCTTCTCAACTTCAACTTTAACAAATTCTCAAAGAACCATTTTTTTGAAATAAACAAAGTTTGTTCTACAAACTATACTTCCAGAAATTTTGAAATTTTTTCTAAAGTAATGGTAAACTTTTGGATGAATATAATAAATGTAAACTTGTTGAATCTTTCTTCTTCAAAAAACTTATTGAATCCATAAAATTCTCTGATTAATAATGGATAGTTTAGTTTATGAGTTTTAGTTTTTGAAACTGAATTTCAAATCTTTTAAATAAAATTATATCATTCATCATAAAATAATAGAATTGAATATGATCCAAATCAAAAATACTTTATTGACCAATTATCATTTCAACAAGTTCTCAAAAAGATACCCTGGTTGAAATTGAATATATGCAAAACCTTCCAAGAAATCACAAGTTATTCACTACTTATTGTAATGAATGAATCTATTGAACTTTGGGTCTACCAATTTATAAGTACTAAATGGAATAGGAAACATCACAATTGATTTATTAATATAACATATCATATTGACTCCCTCCAAAACACATGATGTTATAATTTTTTTAAAGGAATACTTAATTTTCAAATTTTTGATACCTTATGATATTAAATAGAACATTGATATTAATAAAAATAAACATGTGTTTTATAAATCCAATTCACTAAAAAATGCATTCAAAAAATTTAAATTTATATTCCATTTAAGAACATATTGATATTATCCTTTTGAAGACGGTTCAAAATACTTTTTTTGACTTAGTATTTATGATATTTATAAAATTAAAAGTATGATGCTAAAATGTCATACAAATTGAATAAAAAATAAGTACACATAAATAAAAAGAATAAATGAAATATATTAACTAGAACTTAAAGTAGAAAAATTAATTAAAGACATATAAATCTTTCTAAAAATATCAGGGGCACAAGTGATAAATATTCAACTAATGGTATACAATGGGTTTTATATTCATATTTGTTTCTTCTAAAAATATAATTATTATAATTTATAAGTATTTGAAAAAGGATTTTAGAACCCAAATTTTAGTATTTCATTTATTTTCATAGGAATCATGTTCTAGTGAGATAAAAATATTTATATTCTCTAAAATATTAATATTTTTTTATTGAACAATTTTTCCATTAATGTCATCCTTATTGACATAATGTACAAAAGGTGATTTAATTGGTTTAAATTAGATTTATTAGTTGGATGAACATATAGTGGATTTACTACCCATGCAAGATATATTTATATTTAGTCAAATTAGACTAAAATTTTCTCAAATTATTTACTTCTAGTTGTAAACATATCCAACAACTTTTTTTTTATATTTCAATTTTAGAATTTGGTTTAACAATTACAATCTTGTCATGGGAAATATTCACATCCTTTGAAATTTATTTCTTATTTTTATTATTTTGGTCATCTTTATTAAGATGAACATCACTTATTTTATATTTATGTTTTCTTTTCAGAACTGTACTATGTTTTTAAAATTCTTATTTTGATTTATATAATTCAGAAAGAACAATTCAATTATTCTTTCTAAATTCAGTATTCTTATTATCCACTCTCAAAAAAATTAACTTTTCATTTTTTGGAATCATCCTTAATATCAATATATATTTTTTAACTTTAGATACAAATTTTCACATTAATAAATATAATATCTCATTTAATTAAGTGATTCACGTGATCTTTCATCATTTGAACTAAAAAAATTCTCATCAACCAAATCTTAAGAAATATAATTTTTTTTGTCTAGAGATATATTCATAAGTTCTTTAATAGTTATTCTTTTCATGAACCTTTTTCCTAAATTTTTATATAATTTAGTTATTCTTCTACTATTATAAATTTTTTTGATGAGCCATCTGATGTAGTATCATTATCAATATCAACCCACTTGTCCGTTTCCTTTAAATTTTTATAAATTTTATTCTTTAAATAATTACAATAAGATCTTATTTATTCATTAACATTGGAAAACTATGTCTAGTATGACCAAGTTTTCTATATTCATAGCAAGTAGGTTCAGAAGTATCAATTTCCTCTTTTCTTACTTTTAGATAATTTCATTATAATTTTTTTTGTTTAAACATTCTTTTTAATTTATTATCAAGATAACCATATGTTAGTTCACAATCACTATATTCAATAAATGGTATAATATTTTTCTTATATGTTCTTATTTTCCATGTTTCAGTATTTTATGTTCTAGTATTTATAAATTTAGCTCCATTATTCATTTTTTATTTACCTATATCTCTTTTCAGATGACTCGCATAATACACTAGAGTTATGATTTAATTTTATAGATTCTGTTTGGAGACAGGATTAGTATCATCAATAGAGGTTCCTTTGTATTCACACATAAATTATTTATGACTTTCACAATAATTTTATTATCTGAGAATTGTTTTTACCCAAGAGATTGGATACTATTAATTATGGTCATGAATATCTAATTCATCTATGAAACTAATTTACAAAGAATAAAAAAATATACTACAAACATATCTATTTTAGTATCAAGAACTTGTTATATTTCCAAGTGAGTAACATCAAGATTTTTTTAGATTACACATTCCACGCTTCATGAAAAAACATAACTATATATGTCACTTTAAAAAGAACATAGAAAAAATATTATAAATTTAACGTTTAACTAAAATTAATTCTTTTATACTATTTAAAAAGAAGAAAACTTTTTCTAGGTTACTTTGTAATCACCAGTAAATGTAATATAAGTCAAAACTCTAGCGTGAATAACAAAATTTTTCATCCGGTCTCTCCAATATTCTTAATTATTTCCATAAAAAATAGGTGGTCTATTTAGATTCATATTTTAAATGGTACATACATGTATACCATCCATAATAAAAAAATTTCTTAAAACCATTAGTATAATGGAACTAAAACTTAAAATTTGATAAAGTAGCTTAAAATGAAGAAAAAAATTAAGTTCAGTCTGTAATATAGAAACTTAATCTGATACCAAATATAGAATCATAATTTATATATGTAAAATCTAACAAGTGTGTGTGTTTGTGGGGGGGGGGGGAATTTAGTTTAAAAATAAAAAATAAAATTTAAACCTCTTCATGAATTTAAATAGTCAAAATTAAAAAATTTGATTAAACACAAAAATATCCAGAGAAATATCAAGTTTATTTTTTTAATTATCGATTCAAGTAATAACAGAGTGAAAAATAAACTAATGAAATTTTAATATATACACATAAAATAAGTAGGAAAATATAAATAAAATACTTGGGGTATTATTTAACAATATAATACTCCAAAAGGCTATTATTACAATCTATTCTTTTGACATAAAGATCAAGGGGAAGCATGTACTAGTTTCAAGGAGTCCTTTAATATATACATATTTAATGGTATTCTATTTTGAAAGCCTAAATATTGGATCTATCTTCCTCACTTAGAAATCCCTTGATCTTATAGATCAATAAGTCACTGTTATTTCAACTGATAGCTCAATAATACTTTTGTAAATAACATTATCTTAGTAAATATTCTATAAATACTGGTATCTTAGTAAAGATGCTTCAGTAACTAGTAGATCATAAAACTCACTAAAAAGTCTAGTACCTCAGTAAAAATGATTAGAAAAAGAAATTCTAGATTTATTTACAATGAAACCTCTATTTTTAAACTATAATAAACACACAAAAATAAAAACAATTGGAAGTTCACTAGTAAAAAAGATGATGAATACTTCAATCAATTGCAGTTATCGGGGTATTATTTATCATTATCATTTTTTACCTCTAGGTGTAGATCTATTTGTAAATAACTGAACATTTATAAATAAAATTACATTTCTAAATGAGTAAATACCTTATTAAGAAAAGATATTATAGAGAAAACACACACACACTAATTTGGTTATTTTCTACCATTAAAAGTTATATCTTGTCATATTTAAAATATTATTAATCATCATAATCATTGATATTATAGTCGTTATACAGTGATCATATCATTAGTATATATTATGGGCTATAATAATGTGTAATCAAAATACAAAAAGGAAGTGATTGTCTGTATAATAGGATTGTAACCTATGGTGCCCATTTATCAAAGATTCCAAGGGAGATAACATCACTGGGATTTACCATTAACCATGGCTAAGCCGAGATTTAATTAGTAAATCACAAATAAAACCCTTTATGAGAAAAGTTCAATCTCATCAAAATTGTAGCCTAAACAATTTTCTATAATATATTCCAAAAAATTAAAAAAATCACACACCATGCCCTTATAGAATTTATATGTGTGATAAAGGGATACTAATCTAGACTTTGAAAGTATGAATTTTTATATTCAATTTTCTATAAAATAATGATTATATTTATTCTATTTTTATTATTAAATTTTAAATGATTAAATAGTGAGTTTGAAAAAAAAATTGATTTTGATATAATGAAAGAGAAATTTCATTTTTGGGAAATATATGATTTCAATCAAGATATCCCTTTTAAATAATTTGTAAATTTTTGAATTTTTTTAAATAAATTATTATTTATAATTATTATTTATTAAATATAAATTACTATATAATTTTATGAAGTCAAATGAAATTTTTATAATGGTCATGAAAATATTATTGTAAAAAACTAGTATTTTTAATAAATGGTGATTTTTTATTTAAAATTATAAATTATCATATTTAGATTATTATTTTGATTTTTTTTTTGAAATCATATCTTTAAAATTATAAAATGGGTAATTTTTCATAATTTTATGAGAAGGACGGATTTTTAGGTAAAAATTAAATACATTATAAATATATGGTATGTATTATGATATCTAAAATACACAAAAAGTGATATAATATATTCTATAAAGGGTATCCATGACCAAATATATATTTTACCTTTAAAATAACGTGTTTTTGAAGTTATTTGATTAATTTTATTAAACCTTAATGAATACTATAAAACCTATATTATATTTAATGGTTTTAAAAGCAATTCTTCATAAACATGACTCACTTCCACATAACCAAGGGTATTTTTTTAATGAGTTTTATTCTTATCCATAAAAAATATTGAAAACCACTCATCTTCAGAAAAACCATGGGAAACGTTTTTGGATGGTTTGTTGTTTTGATTACTTTATCATATTGAGTCCAAAACCTATGTTTTAAAATTAATTAAGAATTATCCTCTCTTTTTATATATAAACCCACCAAATATACCATTATTCATGATAAAATACTCATAGAGAACAAATTTAATCTTCCCTTCCCTTTCCAGATCCCTCCTAAGGTGCCCCATGCCCTTAAAAAGATCCTCCAAAACTGTTATAAACATCTTCTAATGGTAATAGATCCTCTCTTAATTCACTTTATTCAAAAAACTTCTTTATGTCATGCCTTCTGATTTCCAATTTTTGATATTGGGATACAATTTTTCACTTTCCTATTATCATCCTTATTATTTCTAAGTAACGAGATACCCCCTTTTCTCTCATTCACTATGTCTATAAACCTTTATGTATACCGCATATTTTATTGAAATATTCCAACGATTTTCCATGAAAAACATTTTTATAGTGAATATCCATCAAAATTTCCACACAAGGGTCTTAACCTAGTTATACCTTTCATTCATTGATTGGGGGTTTACATGTATGTAACCCAAAATTCATAATAGAGTATAAGTTCATGTTATGTAGTTTTTAAATAATGTTTTTGTATTTATTTTTGATGTTTTTATAAGATATACCTAATTACCTAAAGATAATAGGCCTGATGATCTTATGGGTATATATTAATTGTATCCATATATAATAAATCATGAATTAAATTATATTAAAATATGGATATTCATACTATTTATTGATTAACCACCAATGATCTTATTCCATTTATCTTAGAGTTAGTTACAATTAAAATATGGATATACAACGAGGTGCGGGCGTAGCCCGTGTAGGGGTGAGTATAACGATACTCAGTAGGGACCCCGAGACCCTCAAGGTCTCACAATATCCAACAAGGATAACCACAAAGTATAGAATCAATGGATAACCCTTACTTAGGTATATGCCAATACATATACCTAAGTTATCTAGTAACCCATCTCAATCATGAGGTAAAAACAAAAGTCAAAGAATCAGCTCAAAAACAGGATTTTATTCTAGGGGTAGTATCAAGTAACAACCCCAGTCACACTAAAGGAACCTCAGCTGATGCTTTACTCCTCCTATATCGAGTATTATGGTTCTGCCGCATCACACAGATGTGCTTCCCACTTTCCTGGACTACTGTGGTACTCCTCCTGTCGAGTACCGTGGGTCTGCTGCATCATACAAAGGTGCTCCCCATTGTGGGTCTGCCACACTCACACAGAGGCGCTCCCCCTCATAGTCTGCTGAGGTACTCCTCCTGTAAAGTACCATGGTTCTGCCGTGTCACATAGAGGCACTTCCCAATGTGGGTCTGCCGCGCTCACATAGAGGCTCTCCCCTACTGGGCTAGTCGAAACACTCTGAGTCGAAAGGTCTGCAGTCGTCAGGTCTCAGCCAGCTACTAGGTCTCCGTACTCCATACGCTCGTCTCTGGGAGGATCCTCTCCATGAGATACTGGTTGAAACTCCAAATATCATGACATCCCAAGTAGAAGTATCTCAAAGGTCAGCCTCATCATAGGGGTCTCAACGCAACAGACGACGCGTCAATCGGACGCACAGTTCCTGAGATATTGACATTTCCTTTCCAGGGGCCCGATTGGTTTTTAGGTTCAAACCAACCCAAACATATCCCAACTGTGTCCAAACATCAAGTGGAATATTCCAAAATAATCGTCTCGCTCTAAGATTTCTGTCACCACAGACGGTTCGTTGATCAGACACCCGTATCCCCAGATATAGGCAAAAAGGTGTAAACTGGACAAAGCGGGCCCGGGTCCGGTCCGACCAAGTCGGACCGACCCGACCTAACTCGGTCTGAACCAGGGTCTGACCCGGTCTGAGCGGGCGGCCTGACCCGAGTTTTCAGCCCAGCCCGAGTGGGCACCCCGGTCCGAAAGTGGCCCGGCCCGATGGCAGCCCGACCCGGATGAGTGGCCCGACCTAAGGGCAGGCCATCCAGACCCTCAAGGAAATGCTCCGCGCATGTATCCTCGACTTCGGTCATAGCTTGGAGGATCACTTTCCTTTCAGTTGTACCTGTACTTTACTGTTGGTATTGTATTTCTTACCCCTTTTATTTCCAGCACTTCTTATGTATATAGTATTGCTTAGTGTTTTGCTTCCAGTTGTGTACTCTAATTATTCCTATTTACTTTTTATAAAGGTAATGCCTTCCCAGAAGAGGGATTTATGCCTTTGGTGTAAGTCTCCAGGCCCTGGCTTATGGAGGGAAGTCTTGGGGTAGTCACGGCATGGGTCCCGATGACGGGTCGTGGAAAATTGGTATCAGAGGAGTCGGTTCTACCGCAGAAATTAAGACTCTGATCATTATTTTCTGTGAAGCAATAATGTTAAGGGTACTAAGTGTGGTTTTCAGTTCAGGGAGTCGAGTGTCGGTGCGAGCGGCCGACTTATCCATACACCAGGACCCTGACTTCTGATTTCCGACTTAGTGCACGAAAACACTGATTGCGTGTGTGTTTTCACAAGTTTTTCTTTAAGCCAGCTCAAACAGGTCAACTCACCAGGTATAAATCTTTTGACCGTGTCACATCTGTTTCTTTTAGGATGCCTCCCCATAGAGCCCCGAGAGTCATACGCATTGACAGCCCACCGAGCGACGAGGCCTTGGTGAAGGTCCCTTTACCAGTAGAGGCACCAGTGGTACCATTTCATGTTGGGACACCGATGACACCAGCCCCAGCAGCAGATGATGAATGCCGCATGAGTGCATTGAATGAGTTCCAGCGCTAGAGGCCACCGAGGTTCCGGGGAGAGACAGACCCACAGGCAGTAGAGGATTGGCTGGAGGCTATGGTGAGAGTTTTCAGGCTTGTAGGGACACTAGCAGACTACATGGTGATTCTTGCTTCCAGTCTCTTTCAGGCAGCAGCAGGCAGATGGTGGAGCCTGATGCTCTAGGTACATGTCGAGGTGACACTTCTTTGGATAGACTTCGACAGCCTATTCTGGGCAGAGTTTGTACCAACAACCCTTCGTGCGGTGCAGATACAAAAGCTACATTATCTGCATCAGGGCAGCATGACAGTAGCACATTACTCAGCGAGGTTCACCGACCTCTCATGATACTCCACGGATATGGTATGGTACCCATTCTTCAGGGCCTGGACCTTTAATAAGGGTCTCAATTGAGATATCAGAGCCTCGATGATCTCCCTCAGCATCCCGACGCAGGAAGGGGTGATAGAGAGATCCCTCCTTGTAGAGAGTTTCTTTGCTGAGCAGTCTCCGGTAGCGAGAACCACTACTAGTCGACACGCATCAGAGTATTCTGTAGCTGGAAGTAGATAGATGACTCATAGGTACAAGAGGACGAGACCCACGGGTGGAAAACCACAGGACTCAGAATCTTTTGTGTGGGGAAACCGGGGCAGTGACTTACCTTCTAGGAGCAGGCAATATTACTCATGCGGCGGGCAGGGTCACATGGCTCGTGACTGTTCGATGCTCCTTTCAGATGATCAGAAGACAGTTGAGGGACCTCCCATGAATAATCAGATGTTCGATAAAGGCGGTCCGCAGGGCGCATGCAGGCATGGAAAAGGAGCTGGTCAAGTAGCTGGCGGTGGATAACGTTTCGAGGTGTTGCCACCACCACCACCAGGAGGTCCACCCCGACCACAGGGAGCAGGTGGACAAGGGAGAGCCCAACTTCAGGAAGCTGAGGCCTATTACCATGGCACTCCGGAGATGATTCGAGGTACGATCTGTGTCTACTACACCTTAGCTGCAGTTCTTATAGACATAGGTGCCGGTCATTCTTTCATAGCCACTGCCCTCATTCATAGCTCGGAGATTCTGACAGAGCTGTTGGATCGATCCTTACGGCTAGAGACTCCTCTGGGAGTAGACTTGACTATTATTCACTAATGTCGGTAGTGTGAGCTTACTCTACGAGGCGAGAGCTTCGACTGAGATATCCTCATATTGGCATTGAGGCCTTATGACGTCATCCTGGGTATGGACTGGTTATCTACATTCAATGCTCATATTGACTATATTAGGCGCAAAGTGCAGTGTGTCTGCACGGATGGAACAAGGTTCACCTTCACCGGCGAGAAGAGAACCTTTGCAATACAGGACGGACTTACTTGGAGGAGGATGATCCGATCACTCACCAGTTGGCTTGCCTTACCCTCGGAGCAGTAGATGTTGAGAGTCTGACTTATCCTATAGTGGTGGACCAGTACACGGATGTTTTCTCTAACGACGTTCCAGGATTACCTCCTCGCAGAGAGGTGGACTTCTACATTGACCTATACCCCAGGATGACACTGATATCTACTCCAGCATATTGGATGGATCCTGTTGAGCTTCATGAGCTGTAGGTACATCTAGAGGACTTGCAGGGGAAGGGATTCATCCGGCCTAGTGTTTATCCCAGGGTAGCTCCGATTCTATTCACTAAGAAGGCGGATGAGAGCTTGCAGATTTGTATTGACTACCATCTCCTGAATTAGGTGACTGTAAAGAACAAGTACCCACTCCCGAGGATTTAAGACCTCTTTGATCAGCTCAAGGGACCACGATGGTTCTCGAAGATAGACCTCAGATTAGGCTATCACCAGTTTAGTGTTCGAGATGAGGATGTGCAGAAGACGACCTTCAAATGTCGGTACGACCACTATGAGTTCTTGGTTATGCCCTTCAGTGTAACCAATGCTCTAGAAGTGTTCATATGTTTCATGAATAGTATCTTCCAGCCATACCTCGATCTCTTTGTCGTAGTCTTCATCGATTACAATTTGATATACTCGACTACTGAGGAGGAGCATGCCTACCATTTTCAGGTGGTACTGGACACACTCTGAGAGAACCAGCTTTATGGTATGCTCTCGAAGTGACATTTTTGGATTCGAGAGGTTAACTTCTTGGAAAATGTCTTCTCGGAAGCTGGAGTTTTAGTGTATCCAGCGAAGATTGAGGCGGTACTTGCTTGGGAGCCACCCAAGAGTGTGACGAAGGTGCGAAGTTTCTTGTGCTTGGATGGATACTACCAGAGGTTTGTTACAGACTTCTCCAGAGTTGCAGCACCACTATCATCCTTGAGGAAGAAAGGGAAACCCTTCGTGTGGTCGGAGATATTCCAACAGAGCTTTCAGGAGTTGAGGCAGAGGTTTACTAGTGACCTCATCTTGAGGCTTCCAGAAAAGGGCGTTGGGTACGTAGTTTACTGCGATGCATCAGGGACCAGACTCGGGTGTGTCCTGATGCAGGAGCGAGCAATGATCTCATATGGTTCTCAGCATCTGAGATAGTATGAGCAGAACTACGCTACCCATGACCTGGAGTTAGCATCAATCATCTTCGCCTTGAAGATGTGGCGGCACTATCCAATGGGAAAATTTTTTACTATGTACTCTGATCACAAGTTTCTCAGGTATATCTTCTATCAAAAGGATCTGAAGACCAGACACCGGTGATGGATTGAGTTCATACAGGACTTTGAATTCGAGATAGTCTATAATCCTGGGAAGAGGAACATTGTTGTGAATGCGCTCAGCAGGAGGACTGGTATTCAGCTACTAGGAGAGGCGACAGAGCAGTTAGCTGCCATACATATATCCTTTGTGGATTGGGAAGGAGTAGCCTATCTATAGTCTCTTACAGTCGGTCCTCCACTTCTTCAGCGAGTCAGGGAGGCACTGCATGAGGATGCTGACTGCGAGACACGACGTGTTCAGATATCCATAGGGCAGACACCTCATGGATTTTCTGAAGGTGGGGAGCACATCGTCGTCTTTAGAGGATGTACAATGGTACCAATAGCACTTCAAGAGGAATTGTTGAGGGAGTTCCACACTTCCCCTTTAGCAGTACATCCAGGAGTGGAGAATATATACCAGGACCTCAAACAACAGCACTGGTGGCCAGGTATGAAGAAGAATGTAGAGGAGTTTGTCTCTCGATGCCTCACTTTTCAACAAGTGAAGGTAGATCACCAGGTACCAGGAGGCTTGGTACAACCTTTATAGGTCCCAGAGTGGAAGTGGGATGGGATATCCATGGACTTCGTGATGGGTCTTCCACGTACATCCAAGAGTCACGATTCGATATGGGTGATCGTTGACTGACTCAAAATGTCGGCCCACTTCCCACCGATCAGAGAGCAGGGCTCAGTAGAGAGCTTGGTACGCCTCTATGTGTAGAAGATTTTGCGCTTACATGGAGTACCTTATTCTATTTTCTCTGACAGTGATGCATACTTTACTTCCGGGCTATGGAAGGGTTTTCATGAGGCTTTTGGGACGCAACTATGTCTGAGCACCGCCTTCCATCCTCAGACAGATGGTCAGACAGAGTGGACCATTCAGACCCTTGAGGACATGCTATGTGCTTGAGTCCTCGATTTCAGTCGTAGCTAGGAGGACCACTTACCTTTGGTGGAGTTTTCCTACAACAACATCTATCACTCCACCATCGGTATGGCACCTTTTTAGGCCTTGTATGGTCGACCTTGCAGATTGCCATTGTGCAGGACAGACTTAAGAGAGTCAACACTAGTGGGACTAGAGATGGTATGAGCTACCATGGAGAAAGTGCATATCATCCAGGAGTGGATGAAGACTACACAGAGTAGGCCTAAATTATATGCTCATAGGAGAAATAGGCCTCTAGAGTTAGAGTATGGTGACCACATCTTCCTACGGGTCTCATCTCGAAAAGGTCTACAAAGATTTGGCCAAGGCGGCAAGTTATCTTCGCGATTCATTGGACCTTTCTAGGTCCTCAGTAGAGTAGGCAAGTTGACTTACCCCTAGCTCTTCCACCTCAGTTTCACCATGTGCACGATATAGCATCCCACATTTTTATCACATAAACTTTCATTACATTTTACAAAACTGAGGATCTTTAAGGTTTAGTGTCTTGGAAACCAGGAACTTAAAATAAGAAAACATAAAACATTCTTCTTAAACACTTGAAAGGCTTCTCCTCATGTTCATACTAGGTTCATTACTGCATCTCATAACCTGGGGACATACATCAAAAGAAAGGGTGAGCAGAAGGCCTAGTAAGGGAAACAAGAGAAACATTTTACATGTGAACTTGATATACTTCAATAAGGTCATGAAAAGAACTTTAAGGCATGAGAAAGAAAACATGAGATATATCATAATAAAAATAACATTTTTCATAACTTGAAGATGTGGCTGAAACATTTAATATTGACAATCATTTCGTTTCACCAAGGTCCATCCCCAAGGTGTCATTAAAAATTATAAAGGTTGTTCACCAAGGTATCAGTCTAAAAAGTCATCTATAGAGATTAAGTGTTTACCCAATGCATTGGAGCGCTATCTAGGCGGACCCTTGAAATGTATTTATTATCTTGTGAGCCACATATATCATCATTAATCATTTCATAAACAACCCATATAGCATAAAATAAATGGGTTTCATTTCATAATCATAACGTTTTAAAAACTGCTTTAATGACATGATCATTATGTCACTTTAAACCCACAGAAAGGGAAAGCGGGTTTCATGTATGTAAATACCAGAATTTAAAATAGAACATTTTTATATATATGTGAATACACATGTAGAAATAATATCTTTGAGTATTCACTTAATAACATAAAATAATTTTGAGAAGAAGAGAGAGGCATTTTGAGACGAAAATTCTGCAGCATAACGGCTACGTTACAGGGTTTTAGAAAACGTTGAAAAGAGAGGGGACATGGGTCACCCACTCATAAATGATCTATAAAAACAGTATAGGGACATAATATAAAGGATATGAATCATGGTAATGAAATTTTAAGGACATACCATTTTAAATGAAAAACATGGAAGTAAGACAAAAATAAGATTTATCTTACCAAAAATTCGGCAGCCTAACGGCGTCACTTAAACTTCAATAAAAATGATTTGACAAGATCAAATAGGGTATCTCATCATATGATCATAAGAGATCAGTATGATAGATATAGAGATCATAACCCAACATAATAAAAAGTAACTTTAAAGACTTGACATGAAAATAGAACTTGAAAAAATGAGAAGGGTGAAAGAATCCCTTAAAAATTCGGCAGCCTAATAGTGTCACTTAAACGTTCATAAAACGAAATGATGAGAGTAAGAGGGGATATCTCATAATATAAAAATGAAAAGGGAAGTAAGAGGAATATAAAATAACATCCTCTCACATAAGAACATGGAGCATAAAGGCAATGACATAAAGGAGATTACATGAAAAGAAAGAGAAAGGTCGGATCCCTTACCTTAAAATGGAACTCTTAAAACTCAAAGGTTTGGACCTTGAGGGCTTGGGGGAACCTTGGGAGGACTCCTTGGGAGGTAAGGAGACCAGAAATTAGTTGAGGATGGTTTTGGAGTCGAATGGATGAGAGGAGGGATTGGTATTTATAGGGAAAGTGAGGGGACAAGGCATTAATGGCCAAGGGACACCTCAAAAGTGGTTTTCTCAAAACCATGTGCTCTCCCATGATATTTCCCATGGATTTAGGCCACATGGGGCCCCCAATACAATAATTCATTACCTTTGGTCTGCCAACCCTTAAAATATTTCATGAAATCACCATGACACAGTTATGATGTCATTAAACATACCGAAACCCTAAAACTGCTTTTTTTACTATTCACTGAAAATTCATCTTTCTCAGAAAAATCCCAAAATTTCACCTTAACCAAATATCGACGCTATGATTACAAATATGTACTTTATTTTGTAAAAATAATTTTCTAAATATTTTTAATTTAATTTTTAAATAAACACACTATTCACCGAAAATTCATTTTTTCAGAAAAAACCCCAAAAATTACCATAACATAATATCGGTGCTCTGAGTTCAAAAATGAAATCCATTTTATAAAAATAATTTTTTAAATATTTTTAATTTAATTTTTAATTAAAAAACACTATTCACCTGAAAAAACTAATACTTGAATAATAATTTATGAAACCGTTATTTAACCATTTTATTGAATCACATTACTTAATCAAGGTGCTTAGATTATTTTAATACATTCTTTACGTGAGATTACTAATCCATTTGGACACATTACTAATCCTAATAATAAAATCACTATTCATAATTTACTATTCATCAAAAAACAAGTTGATCTTATTAGACTCTAAATTTCGTACTGAACATAATTGTAGAAGACCATTTTTTGAAAATCATTACACATTTTTAATTATTTAATGTTTACATAAACATTTTTAAAATATCCTTTTTCTAAAATTCATCAAAAATATGAATACTATATTTATCCGGTCATTTGAAAATTCATAAACTTCATCATAAGAAGAAATTGAAATTTTTATTTAAAACAAAGGATTACACAAGGCAATTACGGTCTCCATACATAGCCCCTTATCACACCAGTATAGGACCTAAGTGTAAGGTGTGCTAAGGTGAGAGAATCTGAGGGAGGCTCGGCCAACATCGCATGAGTAGTAATTTCTATCAGTTTGAACTTCTCGTGAAGGAGATTCCGTTCTAGCTTCACACGATGAAGTTCAACTTGGGTTTTGTCCAGAGCAAAGCCCAGTGGTGCTACCTCCTTCCCAAGTTCTGTTATATGGGCTTCGATCGGTCCAAGACTACTGGGCGAGGCCATCGAATCTTCTTTCTATAATAAGTAACCAAGATTACTTGTATTTAGAGACAAAAATTAAAACGTTTAGTTTCCAACGGTCATATTGACCAATGGTCATATAACAGTCAAAACCCAACGGTCTCATTTTAATTATAATCATGTTATCAAATGAAACATTTTTGTTGAGTATAAAAATAAAATAACACATAAAATTAGGAAACAAGATTTATTCAAAATTTCGTGTCCTTACAATCTTCCCCCCTTAAGAAATTGCATCCTCGCAATTTTTAAAAAAAATGGGTTTTGAAATTTCATTGAAAGTCCCACATTAGAAAAGGAGTCAGAAAAACTATTACTTTAAAAGAAAGGGAAGTACAAAGGTCACCCGAGTTAACCCATACTAGGATTCCATGGAGGAAAACATGGATATGGAAGAAAAAAGAAAGGGTCAAGTTCTGGGGGAGAGTGATAGAAAACTTGATTAGGAAGAATTTAACCATAAGAAAATCCCAAACTTACGATGTGTGTAAATGGTCTTTGATTACCTAGTAGGAAACGTAAACCAACAACGTTTTTGTTTTACATTCCTTTTCATAATTTTGAGGAATTCATCTACTACATAGAACAAAAACATAAGAAAATATACCTACCTTCATGTAGAGTTTCATCCTTTAATAAGTCTCTACCAAAACTAATATTTTCTCCAAACAATGAGAATTCAAAAACACTTGGTCTCATCAAAAGCACAAGAATCATCTTCTAGAGAATCACATAATCTACAAAAGATTAACTATCTATTTCTTCTATATTTAAACATTATCCCAAAAACAGAAAGGTTAAGGTAAAACAACTCTTCAAAAAGAAATAATCTCATAGGAATATAAACTACTTTTAAATCTTCAAAGTTCCATGGTACTACCCAAAGTTCATCATAGACCATTCCATAAAAAACGGTCCTTAAAATTCCTCAAAATAAACCAAACTAAGATTGAAACCCAAATACAAGAAGGACTTGATAACATAGTCTTCCAAAATAAACTTCATTTTTCATCTCCAAACAACATCAACCACTCCTAACATCTTATAACAAAAGTAGCTAACCTAAACATATTTCACACAAGATAGGTTAATCATTCCGATAAGTAACCTAAATTACTATAAGTCCACCTTAAATTCATCGATTCTTCAAAATATAAGTCAACCTTACTCCTCAATGAAAATACCGTAGTAATCTATTTACCTCGATCATATAGGGTCCCCAAAATAGTGAACGTCTTCCAAAATAATAATCATCTTTTAATCCCCTAATCATCTCTGTCATATTAATACGGAAATCATCGCATTTTCTATCACATTGGTTATTGGGACATGTTCTTCCATTTCCCACCATTAACTAAGAATAGAATGTATAATTAGGGGCATAAATACTTAGCCAATAATCATGAAAAGTAATTTAAAGCATATAAGGATAACTTATAGAAGAAAAGTATACCCTAAATTCTGATCCCCTAGGTTCCCATCTAGGTTATCCATGATCATATATTCTTATGTGAATCTTTATTTTATTTTATCTTTGTTCCTTTAACAATGGTTCATACTGAGCTTATGAATTTACCAAAGCATATCCCCCGGGAGTGTCGTAACCAAGAGTGCAACAAGTATCGTTGTCGTGTACCAGTTCCCATTCGAGTCTAGCTCAAAGCGGTGTTTTTAGGTTTTACCCCTATGTACATCTGTGCCAGAGCCACCTCTACTTGAAAGTATCAAGACATGTATGTATTTTCTTGGAATCCCCTTACTCAATACTCACCAAAATACCAAGAAGATTTCCTATATATAAACTTTTCTATAGGGTTCTTCCTAGAGTTTTCATATCCTAATTTCCACAAATAACTAAACCATCATTTGATACCAACTATAGCATCCCACCTTTTTATCACATAAAATTTCTTTACATTTTACAAAAGTTAGGATCTTTAAGGTTTACTGTCTTGGAAACTAGGAACTTAAAACATGAAAACATAAAACATTCTTATTAAACACTCGAAAGGCTTCTAATCATGTTAATCCTAGGTTCATTACTGCATCTCAAAACCTGGGGACATACATCAAAATAAAGGGTGAGCAGAAGGCCCAGTAAGGGAAACAAGAGAAACATTTTACATGTGAACTTGAGATACTTCAATAAGGTCATGAAAAGAACTTTAAGGCATGAGAAAGAAAACATGAGATATATCATAATAAAAATAAAATTTTTCATAACTTGAAGATGTGGCTGAAACATTTAATATTGACAATCATTTCGTTTCACCAAGGTCCATCCACAAGGTGTCATTAAAAATTACCATGGTTATTCACCAAGGTATCAGTCTAAAAAGTCATCTCTAGAGATTAAGTCTTTACCCAATGCATTACAGAGCTATCTGGGCGCACCCTTGAAATGTCTTTATTATCATGTGATACACATATATAATAATCAATCATTTCATAAACAACCCATATAGCATAAAATAAATGGGTTTCATTTCATAATCATAATGTTTTAAAAACTGCTTTAATGACATTATCATTATGTCACTTTAAACCCACGGAAAGGGAAAGCAGGTTTCATGTATGTAAATCCCAGAATTTAAAATAGAACATTTTGATATATATGTGAATACCCCTGTAGAAATAAGAGCTTTGAGTATTCACTTAATAACATAAAATAATTTTGAGAAAAAGAGAGGCATTTTGAGACGAAAATTCTGCAGCATAACAGCTACGTTACAGGGTTTTAGAAAACGTTGAAAAGAGAGGGGACATGGGTCAACCACTGATAAATGATCTATAAAAACAGTATAGGGACATAATATAAAGGATATGAATCATGGAAATTAAATTTTAAGGACATACCATTTGAAATAAAAAACATGGAAGTAAGACAAAAATAAGATTTCTCTTACAAAAAATTCGGCAGCCTAATGGTGTCACTTAAACTTCAATAAAAATGATTTGACAAGATCAAATAGGGTCTCTCATCATATTATCATAAGAGATCAGTATGATATATATATATATATCATCCACCAACATAATAAAAAGGAACTTGAAAGACTTGACCTGAAAATAGAACTTGAAAAAATGAGAAGGGTGAAAGAATCCCTAAAAAATTCGGCAGCCTAACGGCGTCACTTAAACTTTCATAAAACGAAATGATGAGAGTAAGAGGGGATCTATCATCATATAAACATGAAAAGGGAAGTAAGAGGAATATAAAAGAATATCCTGTCACATAATAACATGGAGCATAAAGGGAATGACATAAAGGATATTACATGAAAAGAAAGAGAAAGGTCGGATCCCTTACCTTAAAATGTAAATCTTAAAACTAAAAGGTTTGGACCTTGAGGGCTTGGGGGAACCTTGGGAGGAATAATTGGGAGGTAAGGAGACCAGAACTTCGTTGAGGATGCTTTTGGAGTCGAATGAATGAGATGAGGGCTTGGTATTTATAGGGAATGTGAGGGGACAAGGCATTAATGGCCAAGGGACACCTCAAAAGTGGTTTTCTCAAAACCATGTTCTCTCCCATGATATTTCCCATGGATTTAGGCCACATGGGGCCCCCAATACAATAATTCATCACATTTGGTCGGACAACCCTTAAAATATCTCATGAAATCACCATGACACAGTTATGATATCATTAAACATACCGAAACCCTAAAACTGCTTTTTTTTACTATTCACTGAAAATTCATCTTTCTCAGAAAAATCCCAAAATTTCACCTTAACCAAATATCGACGCTCTGATTAAAAATATGAAATCCATTTTATAAAAATAATTTTATAAATATTTTTAATTTAATTTTTAAATAAAAACACTATTCACCAAAAATTCATTTTTTCAGAAAAAACCCCAAAAATTACCATAACATTATATCGGTGCTCTGAGTTCAAAAATGAAATAAATTTTATAAAAATATATTTTTTAAATATTTTTAATTTAATTTTTAATTAAAAAACACTATTCACCAGAAAAAACTAATACTTGAATTATAATTTATGAAACCGTTATTTAACCATTTTTTTTGAATCACATTACTTAATCAAGGTGCCTAGATTATTTAAATACTTTATTTATGTGATATTACTAATCCATTTGCACACATTACTAATCCTAATCATAAAATCACTATTCATAATTTAATATTCATAAAAAATAAAGTTGATCTTATTAGACTTTAAATTTCGTACTGAACATAATTGTAGAAGAACATTTTTTGAAAATAATTACACATTTTTAATTATTTAAGGTTTACATAAACATTTTTAAAATATCCTTTTTCTAAAATTCATCAAAAATATGCATACTATATTTATCCGGTCATTTGGAAATTCATAAACTTCATCATAAGAATAAATCGAAATTTTTATTTAAAACAAAGGATTACACAAGTCAGTTACAGTCTCCTTACATAGCCCCTTATCAAACCAGCATAAGACCTAAGTGTAAGGTGTGCTAAGGTTAGAGAATCCGAGGGAGGCTCGACCAACATTGCACGAGTAGTAATTTATATCAGTTTGAACTTCTCACGAAGGCGATTCCGTTATAGCTTCACACGATGAAGTTCGGCTTGGGTTTGGTCTAGAGCAAAGCCCAGTGGTGCTACCTCCTTCCCAAGTTCTGTTAGATGGGCTTCGATCGGTCCAAGACTACTGGGTGAGGCTATCGAATCTTCTTTCTATAATAATTAACCAAGATTACTTGTATTTAGAGACAAAAATCAAAACGTTTAGTTTCCAACGGTCATATTGACCAATGGTCATATAACAGTCAAAACCCAATAGTCTCATTTTAATTATAATCATGTTATCAAATGAAACATTTTTGTTGGGTATAAAAATAAAATAACACATAAAATTAGGAAACAAGATTTATTCAACATTTCGGGTCGTTACACATGACGTATTCCACATATCTCATCTGTGGAGATACATGCATGACCATACCCACATAATCGACCATGGGGAGCTGATCGCACCACGATTCACTGTTTTATTTTCATCCCTACACCACTGTGGTAAACTAGTTTTGTATTGAATATTATAAAAATAATATTGAATTTTATTCCATATTTTAATCATTAATTTTTTTTATCACTGTTAAAATCGGAATTGTTACTTGTTTTGAGGATTTTATTGCAGGAGGAGGTGATTTGGAGGCCCTGAAGATGATTCAGAAGGAAAATGGGCCAAAATTGCATGGATCCCAAGGACACCTGTCCACTTTTTTGAACAGTGCAATAAATCTGTGAATGAAAATGGTCTGAAATTTTTTAATACTCTCCAAAACATCATGGGATACAACTCTTCTCAAAGGACCGAATCCCCATTCGTTCATCTGTTGGCCCATCCGAACCATTCTGTCCTGGGGAAAGAATCTTCCCAAATTCAAATCTTCAGTTCGGATGTGTGAACATATCTCCAAATACGGCTGCCTAATGGATGCCAAATTTGACATGGAGACAGTACAGAGGCCGTCCAACAACTTATCTCTTTTGTTCAAGTCGTAATATGACTTTCTACTAGTCTAAAACGGAGGCACAAGTAGTATCTTCAAAACTGGGTGCTCAAAACCATGTGCCATTGTGGATATAAAAAGGCACAAATGGATCCTCATTTGGGAGTTCGAACCAGAATCTATACTCTATCATTTTTTAGTCCTAGACTAGTCTCCTAATCACCTTGGAGGTTCTGGAGGCCCCTATCCTCATAGGGGAATCAAGGATGAATAAGGAGTTCCACCCAGGCTTCCTCCCCCTCCCGATGTCGAGCTAAAAGTTGGGTGTTCGTTGTGAGGGAGCTACACACATGTCAAGGGAGTTCCGATGCATAAACTAGATATTGGTTTGGATTAATTTGGGTGCTAAACATTTCATTCCATGTATCTTATTTTATTTCTGATTTGAATGCTTGATTTGATACATGTGGGTGTTATGCTCTTAATTTCTAACCGATCAGTGTGAGGTTTTGATTGCGTGACTTGTGTTGTTCCGATTGGACAACACAAGAATCATTTTCTTCCCCACTTTATTGATATTTCTATATTATTTGGAAGCTCTTATTCCATGCATAAGTTATGGACCTTGTAAATATGATTGTTATGTTAAGTTTTGGTTCTTCAAGCATTGAAATATGAGCTTAGGAATTAATCGGGATTCCAATTAATTCCAACCAAAGAATTACTATAAACCTAAAATGAATCTCTATGAACAATGAACTTGATATGTGTGTAGTGAAATCACATTGACCCTTTTATATCATATTTTTCAAAATCCACTTGGTCTTTCATCTTTTAAACTATTTTGATTAAGTTACTTTCTTTAAGCTCTTTTCAAAATCACCCCCCTTTTTAGTAGACTTAATTAAAAATACACACTCCAAACCTATCAACGCTCCTCAAGAGATGACCTAGGGTCTTCCCTAGACTACAAATCAACCTTAAAAGTATAATAAATTTGACGTGTCATAATAACGCGGTCAAAGTTTGGTGCCGTTTTCGGGGAGCGTTTTTGTTTTAGTGCGTGTTTTTGATAAGTTATTTGTAATTTTTTTTGAATATTTTTTTTCTCTTATACCTTTTCAATAATTTTGTTTTCCGATCTATTCCATGAGTAGGTTTGGCTCATGATGCGTTCTAATCTGGGAGATTTACCACCTTTTGAACCCGATCCAGAGAGGACCCTACGTCAATGACACCGAGACACACAAGAAAACAATTTGAAGGAGGACACACCACACACTGAAACATTCCTTCACCCTTATTCTTCTTCTTATTATAGAACCCAAATAAAAAGTGAAATAAACTTGTATAACATGGGTGAAAATAATAGAACATTAAAGTATTTAACCTCACCCGATGTTGATATACAACCTGTATATATTAAAATACAAGGAGATGCACCTAATTTCGAACTAAAATCTGGTTTAATTCATTTATTACCAAGATTCCATGGACATCTTGGAGAGGACCCACATAAACATTTAAAATAATTCCATACTTTGTGTTCTACATTAAAGCCTGCTAATGTTGATGGGGACCAAGTAAAACTTAGAGCATTTCCATTTTCATTAGAAGACACTGCTAAAGATTGGCTATACTATGTTAATTCACCAATTAGAGACTCGGCGGAATGAAATGCCTTTTTCTTGAAAAATATTTCCCAGCTTCTCGAACTGCGACAATAAGGAAAGAAATATGTGGTATAAGAAAATCTCAGGGGGAAACACTTCATGAATATTGGGGAATATTTAAAAGATTGTTTTCAAGTTGTCCACATCACCAAATAAGTGATCAACTTTTAATTCAGTATTTTTATTAAGGTTTAATCTCTATTGATTGAAACATGATTGATGCTACTGCAAGTGGTGCACTAGTGGATAAAACCCCAATCGCTGCAAGGACCCTAATTGAGAACATGGAAAAAAACACACAACAATTTGGTTTAAGGTCCACTGTACTAATTCAAGGTTTCCATGAGGGGAAAAGTACTAAATTCGAGAAGAAGGTGGATACAAAGTCTGAAGAGGTATGTACCCTTCTATGACAACTCACTCTTTCCTAAGGGCAATCTCAATCTCCTCCTCCCATCCATTTTGGTATATTCTCTTCTGATACCCACTATTCTGACCAATGCCCCCAACTGAGAGAAACTTCTAAGAGTTGTGAGGCGATATTTCCTAGACACCCCTATAACCAACCCTTTAGGAAAGAACCTTACTATCTATCTAACCCTGGGTGGAAATAAAACCAAGCCTATAGGCAAGGGGGGTATTCAAACCAACCTCAACAAAAATGGAACCAACAAGGTTAGAGTAGTCATCCACCACCACCCAGAAATCCTCAACCACCCCAAAGGCCTTCCCAACAACCCCCTACAAAAATTGAGCCTAGCCTCGAATATATGATGAAACAAATGGCTTCCAATAATCTCTAATTCCAAAAAATCACTCAGGCAGCCATACAAGACCTCAAAACCCAATTAGGCCAACTAGATAACTCGATGGGAGAAATCCAAAGCCATGGGTCTGGTAAACTACCCTCTCAACCAATTTTCAAGCCTAGGGATAAGGGAAATGTTAGTGCCATCACCCTTAGGAGGGAAATCAACTTAAAATCCAAATAACACCTCCATTAGAGTCATCCCCTCCTGAGAAAACCACCATTCCAACCATTGAAAAAGGTCCAAATATTGAAAAACCTTGTCCTGAGAGGAGCCCTTCAAAAGGAAAGAGTGTTTCTATTAATGAACCACCAAGCACACCCATTCCTCTTCCATTTCCCCAAAGGGCCACCCAACCAAGAAAACAGAATGAAACTGAACTTGACAAAGAAATATTGGAAAATTTCAAGAAAGTGCAGATCAACATCCTCTTGATTGATGCCATCAAGAAAATTCGGAGATATGCCAAGTTTCTGAAGGAGATGTGTACCCACTGAAGGTGACTTAGAGGTGATGAGAAGGTGAGACTAGGGAGGAACGTCTCAGTATTGATACAACCATCACTTCCCACCAAGTGCAAGGATCCTATAACATTCTCGATTCCGTGCACCATAGGGGATTATTCTTTCCCCAATGATATGCTTGATTTGGGTGCTTCTATTAATGTGATGCCTAACTCCATATAATCTTATTTTCCGGTCGGTGATCTAAAGCCCATAGAAATAGTTGTTCTCTAGAAAATCAGAGTACGACACACCCTTCTGGTGTGTTAGATGATGTTCTTGTGAGGGTTAAAAATTTAATATTTCCTGCTGATTTTTATGTGCTAAAAATGGAAGATGATATGATGAATGGACATGCCCCAATTATATTGGGGAGACCTTTCTTGAAAACCGCCAATGCTATAATTAATGTCCATAATGGTACATTATATATGGAATTTGGTTGTGACAAAGTCTATTTCAACATCCTTGATGCCATGAAGCACCCCTCAGAAGAACATTCCTCTCTCTTGGTAAATTCAATTGATATACTCCATTCCCCTAAAATTACTTCATTTGTTTCCCCTGATCCCCTTTCTAAATTTTCCACTTGGATTGAAATTATTGGTAATGAATCATGTGTTGATTGTTGTAGTGGTCTAGAAAATTGTCATGCATGTTTATTAATTGATAATTTCTTGAACACGGAGGATCACATGACCATCGATGATACTGCTACGCTTGTAAAAGCTAATTCCTCATCTGAGGATGATACCAATGAGCAGTTAGATGAGATTAGTGACCTCTCACTTTCACACACACTCCCATCAATCCAAAATCCACCTGAATTGGAACTAAAGAAACTGCCTCAAGATTTAAAATATTCATATCTTGAGAATGGAAACAAGTTTCCCATCATCATTGCTAGTTCACTCCCTCCTGAGCATGAATTGAAACTGATTAAATTTTTGAGGGAGTATAAACAAGCATTGGGATGGACACTTGCGGACATTCCTAGTATTAGACCATAAATTTGTACAAATCATATTTTATTAACTGATGAGGATAAACCAGTGATGCAGGCACAACATCGAATGAACTCAAACCTCTTAGAAGTAGTTAAAAAGGAAGTAAAAAAATTATTGGCTGCTGGAATCATTTACCCCATCTCTGACAGCCAATGGGTCAGTCTCATTCAAGTATTTCCTAAAAAAACTGGCCTAACGGTAACTAAAAATGAAAACAATGAATTGGTTCCAACTCATGTGCAGAATAGTTGGCGTGTCTGTATAGATTATCACCGACTAAACCAACACACTAGGAAGTACCGTTTCCTATTTCCATTCATTGACCAAATGCTAGAGAGGCTAGTGGGGAAGTCCCATTACTATTTTCTTAATGGGCATTCTGGATACTTTCAGATCCATATTTCCCCCAAGGATCAGGAAAAGACAACCTTCACTTGCCCCTTTGGAACATTTTCCTATAGAACGATGCCATTTGGCCTGTGCAATACTCAGGGTACTTTCCAGCGATGTATGGTTAGTATTTTTCAGATTACCTAGATAATTGCATGGAAGTTTTCAAGGATGATTTTACTGTTTATGGATCCTCTTTTGATGAATGTTTTAGTAGTATTGGTTCCTTCCTACGTCGCTGTATTGAAAAGAATCTTGTATTAAATTATGAGAAATGTCATTTCATGGTGCAACAAGGTATAGTTTTGGGACATGTCATTTCTGGGGATGGTATCCAAGTAGATAAATTGAAAGTGGATGTCATATCTTCCCTACCATTCCCTAAAAATGTACATGATGTGTGGTCTTTCCTAGTTGATGCTAAATTTTACCATCGTTTCATTCTTGATTTTAGTAAGATTGCACTTCCCCTCTCCCACTTACTCCAAAAAGAAAAAGATTTTGTTTTTGATAAATAATGTGAAGAATCTTTTAATAAATTAAAATAGAGTCTCACATCACCCTTGGTAATCCAACCACCTCGGTGGGATTTATCATTTGAGCTCATGTGTTACACCTCTAACTATGCAGTTGGGGCAGTCTTGTCACAAAGGGTCGACCGAGCTCCACATGTCATAGCCTATGCCTCACGTACACTGGACCCTGCCCAAGAAAACTACACCACAACTGAAAAATAATTCCTTTCCATAGTGTTTTCCTTGGATAAATTCAGGTCATACCTTTTAGGGTCCAAATTCATTATGTTCTCAGACCATGCAGCCCTCTGGTATCTCCTAAAGAAACCAGAAGCCAAACCAGGTCTCATTCGTTGGATGCTTATCCTTCAGAAATTCAATCTAGAAATTAGAGATAAAAAAGGAGCAGAGAATGTGGCATATCAGTAGGATCCTCCCATCCTCGAACATTGTCTCATCCCCCTGTATTCACATTAATGACATGTTTCATGATGAGAAATTGTAAAAAGTGAAAGATGTTATTCCCTGGTATGCTGAAATTGTAAATTATTCTGTAGCATCTTGCATTCCTACTGATTTCAACAAAAACCGAGCCCGTCTTCTAAAACATGAGTCTCGTTGGTACATTTGGGATGACCCCTACCTTTGGCACACATGTAGAAATCAGGTCTTTAGGCGTTGTGTTCTCGATAGCGAGTTTTAGTCTGTCCATAGATTCTACCACACTCTTGCTTGTGGGGGCCACTTTGGTCCCCAATGGACTGCTCGCAAAGTTCTTGATTCCAGTCTCTTTTGGCCAACACTTTTTCAGGATACCCATGAATTTTGTAAATCTTTTCCTCTTTGTCAAAGAATGGGGAATGTATCTAAAAGGAATGAAATGCCATAACAACCCTTTCTCTTTCATGAAATCTTCGATGTTTGGGGTATTGACATTATGGGGCCATTTCCTAATTCTTTTGGCAACTTGTACATTCTTTTGGCCGTTGATTATGTATCAAAATGGGTAGAGGTACGAGCCACAAGGATAGATGATTCCAAAACAGTTGTAGAATTTTTGAGAACTCAGATATTTTGTAGGTTTGGATTACCTTGGTTCATCATCAGTGGCCAGGGTTCTCATTTCTGTAACTGAACAATGCAATCACTTTTTCCTTGGTATGGGGTCGGTCATCAAGTATCTACTGCGTATCACCTACAGACTAATGTTCAAGCTGAGGTGTCAAATAGTGAGTTAAAACAACTTCTTGAAAAAACGGTCCAACCCAACAGGAAATATTGGAGTCTTAGACTCGATGATTCATTATGGGCTTACCGAACTGCTTTTAAAACTCCCATTGGAATGTCACCTTATAGGCTTATTTTTGGAAATATTTGTCACCTCCCTATTGAGATTAAGCACCTGGCCTATAGAGCTATTAAAAAATGAAATTATAACGTTTCTGGTGCAGGTTCTCAAAGGAATTTACAGATATAGAAGATGGAAGAAATGCATAGAGATTCTTATGAGAACTCCAGGATTTATAAGGAGCAAACCAAGGCTTCCCATGACCGCCTTAACCTTCATTGAGAGTTCCAAATTGGGCAGAAGGTCCTCCTCTACAATGCTAGGCTGAAATTGCATCCCGGTAAGCTTCGTTCCCACTGGTTTGGACCATACATTGTTACTAATGTATATCCATTTGGTGTTGTTCAGGTTCAAAATGAAGAAACCAAGCAAACCTTTACTATCAATGGGCAGTGGCTGAAGCACTTTCACGAATCCATTCTGGAGTCCCCGATGGAGGAACTGCAAGTTCAAGAAGAAAACTATGAATGACATCCACCAAGTTTTATCCTTTCTTCCCACATTCTCTTTTACTACAGTGAGGAAACTGCATACTCTAGGTGTGGGGGGATGAGTACATTCCTGGGTTAGTTTGGAATTTTCATCGTTTTCTTTCTTTGTCTTTTTTCTTACATAATGGTATTGTCACTTTCCCCCCCTTACCCCGTTCCACCCCTTACTTTTGTGCCGGAATGATAATTTTATCATGGAAAAGGATGCCCCCTGAATTGAATCATGAAAGTTACTGAAAATGCATGAGGAATTTACTTATTTTATGTTGTTTTAACATTTCAAAAAAAAATCACTGATGGAATGTGTTATTTAGCTTGAATTTAACATTGTGGTGTGACTTTCTCTTGTAAATTAGTTGTTTTTCTATGATATAAATGGTTTTATCATTTTGAAAACTTTGAGAAAAATAGTACCCTTTACCTGAGTAGTTCAAAGGAAAATTGTGGCACTTAATTTCTCCACACAATTTTTCACCCAACCAAGAAGTGTGATTTTTACTTACTCAATAGAAGGTAAATATAAGTTAGGTTAATATTTTGATGTTTTCCAAATGATTTTTCCATATGTTCGTTCTTTATCCGTTCTTTTTCATTACTTTACCGGATTGACCTACGCGTGTGTACCTGTTATCTGGCTGTTGTACACCCTAAAAAAATAGTTGGGTCTTGGGTAGGTCAAAAACCACTCTTCCTTGACTTTTTATCTTGTTAGAACTATTATAATTAGTGTCATGAGGATATCAAACAAGGGTTGAGAGAAGGGTGTGAGATTTGTTCCATGCACAACATTTCAAAAAAATAAATAAATGAGGGGAGTGATGAAATGTACATCATATGGGGATATTTAGGTCAGGAGCATAAGGTTTGACTTCCAGGAATGCTTAATTGAGTGGGTCTTGAAATTTGATTGGAAAGGGTATAGGACAGGTTCGGTAGACATAATCATTTAAGTAGAAAAATATTAAAATAACATATATTTACTGGATAGAAAGTGGGTATAATAGCATGAATTTATTGTCACACACACACGTGGAGATTTAGTTACATTGTGGACTTTATGATTACTTTCTCAAATTGGTATCATTTATCTCCCTGAATTTCATGCTGATACAATTTATGAGACACATTTTTTCATGATCATTGAGAATAACTCCATGGGGTGATTTTTTCTTGGATCACATTCCTTTCAAATTTTAAATTTTCATTGAATGTTAAATCTTCATGAAGTTGGGAATATCTCCATGCATAAATTTTGGAAATATCACTTTGCCCAAGAGTGAAAATGTTTAGGTGTGGGGGTGTGATCGCACCGCGATTCACTGTTTCATTTTCATCCTTACACTACTGTGGTAAAATAGTTTTGTATTGAATATTATAAAAATAATACCAAATTTTATTCCATATTTGAATCATTAATTTTTTTATCACTTTAAAAATGGTCATTGTTACTTGTTTTGAGGATTTGATTGCAGGAGGAGGTGATTTGGAGGCCCTAAAGATGATCCAGAATGAAAATGGGCCAAAATTGCATGAATCCCAGGGACACCTGTCCACTGTTATGAACAGTGCATGAAATCCGTGAATGAAAATGGGCTGAAATTTTTTAAGATTTTCCAAAAATTCATGGGCTACATCTCTTATCAAATTAACGAAGCCCCATTCGTCCATCGAGTGGCCCATCCGAACCATTATGTCCAGGGGACAAAATCTTCCCGAATTCAAATGTTCAGTTCTGTGGTGTTAACATATCTCCAAATCTGGCTGCCTAATGGATGCAAAATTTGACATGGAGACATTCAAGAGGCCGGAAAACAATTATCTCTTTTGTCTAAGTCGTAATATGACTTTCTACTAGTTCAAAACCGAGGCACAAGTAGTATCTTTAAAACTGGGCGCTCAAAACCATGTGTCATTTTGGCTATAAAAAGGCACAAAGGGATCCTCATTTGGGAGTTCGAACCAGAAGCTATACTCTTCTATTTTGGAGTCCTAGAGGATTATCCTAATCACCTTGGAGGTTCTGGAGGCCCCTATACTCATAGGGTAATCAAGTATGAAGAAGGAGTTCCACCCGAGCTTCCTCCTCCTCCTGATGTCAAGCTAAAAGTTGGGTGTTCGTTGTGAGGGAGCTACACACATGTCATGGGAGTTACGATGCATACACTAGCTACTGGTTTGGATTAATTTGGATGTTTAAACATTTTATTCCATGTATCTTATTTTATTTCAGATTTGAATGCTTGATTTGATGCATGTGAGTGTTATGCTCTTAATTTCTAACCGATCGGTGTGAGGTTTTGAGTGTGTGACATGTGTTGTTCGGATTGGACAACACGAGAATCATTTTATTCCCCAAATTATTGAGATTTTAATATGATTTGGAAGATCTTATTCCATGCGTAGGTTCTGGAACTTGTAAATATGATTTTTATGTCAAGGTTTGGTTCTTCAAGCATTGAGATATGAGCTTAGGAATTAATTGGGATTCCAATTAATTCCAACCAAAGAATTAATCTAAACCTAAAACGAATCTCTATGAAAAATGAAATTGATATGTGTGTAGTGAAATCACATCAAACCTCTTATCTCATATTTTTCAAAATCCACTTGTTCTTTCATCTTTTAAACTATTTTGATTAAGTTACTTTCTTTAAGCTGTTTTCAAGATCACCCCCCCTTTTTAGTAGACTTAATTAAAAATACACACTCTAAACCTATCAACGCTCCTCGAGAGACAACCTATGGTCTTCACTAGACTATAAATAATCCTTAAAAGCATAATCAATTTGATGTGTCACAACAATGTGGTCAAATTTTGGCGCCGTTTCCAGGGAGAATTTTTGTTTTAGTGCGTGTTTTTGATAAGTTATTTGTAAAAATTTTGTGAATATTTATTTGTTTTATCTTCTAAATTTTCAATCCTTTTGTATTCTGATCTATTCCATGTGTAGGTTTGGTGCATGAAACGTTCTAATCCGGGATATTTACCAACTTTCGAACTCGAGTCAGAGAGGATCCTACGTCAACGACACCGAGACACACAAGACAACAATTTGAAGGAGGACACACCACACACTGAAACATTCCTTCACCCTTCTTCTTCTTCTTATTATGGAACCCAAATAAAAACTGAAATAAACTTGTATAACATGGGTGAAAATAATATAACAATAAAGGAATTAACCTCACTCGATGTTGATATCCAACTTGCAAACATTCAAATATAAGGGGAGGCACCTAATTTCGAACTAAAATCTGGTTTAATTCATTTATTACCAAGATTCCATGGACATCTTGGAGAGGACCCACATAAAAATTTAAAATAATTTCATACTCTGTGTTCTACATTAAATCCTGCTAATTTTGATGAGGTCCAAGTAAAACTTATGGAATTTCCATTTTCATTAGAAGACACTGCTAAAGATTGGCTATACTATGTTAATTCGCAAATTAGAGGCTAGGTGGACAAGAAACACCTTTTTCTTGAAAAATATTTCCCAGCCTCTCGAATTGCAAAAATAAGGAAAGAAATATGTGGTATAAGACAATATCATGGAGAAAAACTTCTTGAATATTGGGAAATATTTAAAATATTGTGTTCAATTTGTCCACATCACCAAATAAGTGATCAACTTTTAATTTAGTAATTTTATGAAGGTTTAATACCTATTGATCGAAACATGATTGATGCTGTTGTAGGTGGTCCACTAGTGGATAAAACCCCAATCTCTAAAAAGAATCTAATTGATAACATGGCACAAAACACACAAAAATTTGATTCAAGGTCCACTGTACCAATTCGAGGTGTCCATGAGGTGCAAAGTACTGAATTCGAGAAGAAGGTGGATACAAAGTTTGAAGAGGTAAGTACCCTTCTACGACAACTCGCTCTTTCCTAAGGGAAATCTCAATCTCCTACTCCCATCCATTATGGTATATGCTCTTCTGAAACCCACTATTCTGACCAATACCCCCAACTGAGAGAAACTTCTAAGAGTTGTGAGGCGATATTTCCTAGACGCCCCTATAACCAACCCTTTAGGCGAGAACCTTGCTATCCATCCAACCCTAGGTGGAAAGACAACCAAGCCTATAGGAAAGGGGGGTATTAAAACCAACCTCAACAAAAATGGAACCAACAAAGTCAGAGTAGTCATCCACCACCACCCAGAAATCCTCAACCACCCCAAAGGCCTTTCCAACAACCCCTCCAAAAACTGAGCCTAGCCTAGAAGATATGATGAAACAAATGGCTGCCAATAATCTCCAATTCCAACAAACAACTCAGGTAGCCATACAAGACCTCAAAACCCAATTAGGTCAACTAGCTAACTCGGTGGATGAAATCCAAAGCCATGGGTCTGGTAAACTACCCTCTCAACCACTTGTCAACCCTAGGGATAAGGGAAATGTTAGTTCCATCACCCTTAGGAGTGGAACTCAACTTAAAAGCCAAATAACACCTCCATTAGAGTCATCCCCTCCTCATAAAACCACCATTCCAACCCTTGAAAAAGGTCCAAATATCAAAAAACCTTATCCTGAGAGGAGCCATTCAAAAGGAAAGAGTGTTTCTATTAATGAACCACCAAGCACACCCATTCCTCTTCCATTTACCCAAAGGTCCACCCAACCAAGAAAAAAAATGAAACTGAAACATACAAAGAAATATTGGAAACTTTCAAGAAACTGAAGGTCAACATTCCCTTCATCGATGCCATCAAGAAAATTATGAGATATTCCAAGTTTCTGAAGGAGATTTGTACCCACCAAAGGCGACTTAGAGGTGATGAGAAGGTGAGCCTGGGGAGGAACATCTCATCATTGATACAACAATCACTTCCCACCAAGTGCAACGATCCTAGAAAATTCTCGATTCCATGCACCATAGGGGAGTATTATTTCTCCAATGCTATGCTTGATTTGGGTGCTTCTATTAATGTGATGCCTCACTCCATATACTCTTCTTTGCAGGTCAGTGAACTAAATCCCACAAGAATAGTAGTTCAGCTAGAAAATCAGAGTACGACACACCCTTCTGGTGTGTTAGAGGATGTTCTTGTGAGGGTTCAAAATTTAATATTTCCTGCTGATTTTTATGTGCTAAAAATGGAAGATGACAGGATGAATGGAAACTCACAAATTATATTGGGGAGACCTTTCTTCAAAACTGCCAAAGCCATAAGTATTGTCCATAATGGTACATTATCTATGGAATTTACTGGTGACATAGTCCATTTCAACATCCTTGATGCCATGAAGCACCCCTCAGAAGAATATTCCTCTCTCTCAGTAAATTCAATTGATATACCCCTTCCCCTAAAATCACTTCATTTGTTTCCCCTGATCCCCTTTCTGAATTTTCCTCTTGGATTGAAATTCTTGGTAATGAATCATGTGTTGATTGTTGTAGTGGTCTAGAAAAGTGTCATGCATGTTTATTAATTGATAATTTCTTGAACACAGAGGATCACATGACCATCGATGATACTGCTACGCTTGTAAAAGCTATTTTTTCGTCTGATGATGATACCATTAAGTAGTTAGATGAGATTAGTGACCTCTCACTTTCACACACACTCCCGTAAATCCAAAATACTCCTGAATTGGAACTAAATCAACTTCCTCAAGATTTAAAATATTCATATCTTGAGAATGGAAACAAGTTGCCCGTCATCATTTCTAGTTCACTCCCTCTTGAGCATTAATTGCAACTGCATGAACTTTTAAGGGAGTATAAACAAGCATTGGGATGGACACTTGTGGACATTCCTAGTATTAGCCCATCAATTTGTAAAAATAATATTTTATTAACTGATGAGGCTAACCCGGTGAGGCAGGTACAACGTTGACTGAACCCAAACCTCTTATAAGTAGTTAAAAAGGAAGTAACAAAATTATTGGCTACTGGAATCATTTAACCCATATCTGACATCCATTGGGTTAGTCCCATTCAAGTAGTTCCTAAAAAAACAGGCCTAACGGTAATTAAAAATGAAAACAATGAATTGGTTCAAACTCGTGTGAAGAATAGTTAGCGTGTCTGTATAGATTATCACCGACAAAACCAACACACTATGAATGACCGTTTCCCATTTCCATTCATTGACCAAATCCTAGAGAGGCTTGTGGGGAAGTCCCATTACTGTTTTCTCGATGGGTATTCTGGATACTTTCAGATCCATATTTCCCCCAAGGATCAAGAAAAAACAACCTTCACTTGCCCCTTTGGCACATTTTCCTATATAAGGATGCCATTTGGCCTGTGCAATGCTCCGGGTACTTTCCAGCGATGTATGGTTAGTATTTTTTCGGATTACCTAGAGAATTACATGGAAGGTTTCATAGATTATTTTACTTTTTATGGATCCGCTTTTGATGAATGTTTAAGTAGTCTTGGTTCCTTCCTACGTCACTGTATTGAAAAGAATATTGTATGAAATTATGAGAAATGCCATTTCATGGTGCGACAAGGTATAGTTTTGTGACATGTCATTTCTGGGGATGGTATTCAAGTAGATAAATCAAAATTCGATGTCATTTCTTCCCTACCATTCCCTAAAAATGTAAATGATGTGCCATATTTCCTAGGTCATGCTGGATTTTACCGTCGTTTCATTCGTGATTTTAGTAAGATTGAACTTCCCCTTACCCGCTTACTCCAAAAAGAAAAAGATTTTGTTTTTGATAATGAATGTGAAGAAGCTTTTAATAAATTAAAATGGAGTCTCACATCACCCCCGGTAATCCAACCACCTCGGTGGGATTTACCATTTGAGCTCATGTGTGACGCCTCTAACTATGCAGTTGGGGCAATCTTGTCACAAAGGGTCGACTGAGCTCTACATGTCATAGCCTATGCCTCATGTACACTGGACCCTGCCCAAGCAAACTACACCACAACTGAAAAATAATTCCTTTCCATAGTGTTTTACTTGGATAAATTCATGTCAAACCTTATAGGGTCCAAATTCATTGTGTTCTCAGACCATGTATCCCTCCGGTATCTCATAAAGAAACTGAAATCCAAACCACGTCTCATTCATTGGATTCTCCTCCTTCAAGAATTAAATCTAGAAATTAAAGATAAAAAAGATGCAGAGAATGTGGTGGCAGACCATATCAGTAGGATCCTCCCATCCTCGTACATTCTATCATCCCCCTGTATTCCCATTAATGACATGTTTCCAGATGAGCAATTGTACAAAGTGAAAGATGATATTCCCTGGTATGCTGAAATTGTAAATTATTTGGTAGCATCTTTCATTCCTACTGACTTCAACAATAACCAAGCTAGTCTTCTAAAACATGAGTCTCATTGGTACATTTGGGATGACCCCTACCTTTGGCGCACATGTAGCAATCGGGACATTAGGCGTTGTGTTCCCGATAGCGAGTTTCAATCTGTCCTTAGATTCGGCCACACACTTGCTTGTGGGGGCCACTTTGGTCCCCAATAGACTACTCGCAAAGTTCTTGATTCTGGTCACTTTTGGCCAACACTTTTTCGGGATGTCCATTAATTTTTTAAATCTTGTCCTCATTGTCAAAGAATGGGGAATGTCTCTAAAAGGAATGAAATTCCAAAACAAACCTTTCTCTTTCATGACATCTTCGATGTTTGGGGTATTGACTTTATGGGGCCATTTCCCAATTCTTTTGGAAACTTTTACGTTCTTTTGGACGTTGATTACATATCAAAATGGGTAGAGGCACGAGCCACAAGGACAGATGATTCCAAAATAGTTGTAGAAGTTTTTAGAACTCAGATCTTTTGTAGGTTTCGATTACCTAGTTTCATCATCAGTAACCAGGGTTCTCATTTCTGCAACCGAACAATGCAATCACTTTTGTGTCAGTATGGGGTCGGTCATCGAGTATCTACTGTGTATCACCCAAAGACTAATGGTCAAGCCGAGGTGTCATATAGAGAGGTAAAAAAAATTCTTGAAAAAATGGTCCAACCCAACAGAAAAGATTGGATTCTTAGACTCGATGATTCATTATGGGATTACCGTACTGATTTTAAAACCCCCATTGGAATGTCACCTTATAGGCTTGTTTTTGGAAAGAGTTGTCACCTCCCTGTTGAGATTGAGCACTGGGCCTACTGGGCCATTAAAAAATTCAATTCTAACCTTTCTGGTGCAGGTTCTCAAAGGAATTTATAGATACAAGAGCTGGAAGAAATACATAGAGAGTCTTATGAGAACTCCAGGATTTATAAGGAGCGAACCAAGGCTGCCCACGACCACCTTATCTATCATCAAGAGTTCCAAATTGGGGAGAAGTTCCTCCTCTACAATGAAAGGATGAAATTGCATCTCGGTATGCTTCGTTCCTACTAGTTTGGACCATACATTTTTAATAATGTCTCTCTATTTGGTGTTGTTCAGGTTCAAAATGAAGAAACCAAGAAAACCTTCACTGTCAATGGGCAATGGCTGAAGCACATTCATGAAGCCATTCTGGAGTCCCCGATGGAGTAAATCCAAGTTCAAGAAGAAAACTATGAATGAAATCCACCAGGTTTTATCCTTCCTTCCCACATTCTCTTTTACTACATTGAGGACAGTGCATACTCTAGTTGTGGGGGGATGGGTACATTCCTAGGTTAGTTAGGAATTTTCATCGTTTTCTTTCTTTCTTTGTCTTTTTTCTTGCTGAATGGTATTGTAACTTTCCCCACCCCCCTTCCCCTATTCCACTCCTTAGTTTTGTTCCGGAATGCTAATTTTAACATGGAAAAATATGCCCCTTTAATTGAATCATGAAAGTTACTAAAAATGCATGAGGAATTTTTCTATTTTATGTTGTTTTAACATTTTCAAAAAAATCACTGATGGAATGTGTGTTTTAGCTTGAATTTAACATTGTGGTGTGACTTTCTCTTGGAAATTAGTTGTTTGTCTATGATATAAATGGTTGTATAATTTTAAAAACATTGAGAAAATAGTACCCTTTACATGAGTAGTTCAAAGGAAAATTTTGGCACTTAATTTATCCACACATTTTTGCACCCAACCAAGAAATGTGATTTTTTACTTACTCAATAGAAGGTAAATATAAGTTAGGTTAATATTTATCTATTTTCCAAATTATTTTTCCATACATTCGTTCCTTATCCAATCTTTTTCATTTCTATACCGGATTGACCTACGCGTGTGTACCTATTATACGACTATTGTACGCCATAAAAAAAATAGTTGTGTCTTTGGCAGGTCAAAAACCACTCTTCCTTGACTTTTTATCTTGTTATAACTATTACAATTAGTGTCATGAGGAGATAAAACAAGGTTTGAGAGAAGGGTCTAAGAAATGTTCAATGCACAACATTTCAAAAAAATAAATAAATGAGGGGAGTGATGAAATGCACATCATATGGGGATATCTAGGTCAGGAGCTTAAGGTTTGACTTCCAGTAATGCTTAAGTGAATGGGTCTTGAAATTTGATTGCAAAGGGTATAGGATAGGATCAGTGGACATAATCATTTAAGCAGAAAAATATTAAAATAACCTATATTACTAGATAGAAAGTTGGTAGAATAGCATGAATTGGTTGTCACACACACACGTGGAGATTTAGTGACATTGTGGAATTTAGGATTACTTGATCAAATTGGTATCATTAATCTCCATGAATTTCATGCTGATACAATTTATGAGACACATTTTGGCATGATCATTGAGAATAACTCCATGGTGTGATTTTTTCTTTGATCACGTTCCTTTCAAATTTTAAATTTTCATTGAATGTTAAATCTTCATGATGTTGGGAATATCTCCATGCATAATTTTTGGAAATATCACTTTTCCTAGGAGTGAAAATGTTAATGTGTGGGGGTGTGATCGCACCGCGATTCACTGTTTCATTTTCATCCGTACACCACAGTGGTAAACTAGTTTTGTATTGAATATTATAAAAATATTACCAAATTGTATTCCATATTTGAATCATTAATCTTGTGTTTATCCCAGCTAAAATGGTCATTTTTTACTTGTTTTGAGGATTTGATTGCAAGAGGTGGTGATTTGGAGGCCCTGAAGATGATCCAAAAGAAAAATGGGCCAAAATTGCATGGATCCCAAGGACACATGTCCACTGTTTTGAACATTGAAAGAAATACGTGAATGAAAATGGTCTGAAAGTTTGTAAGCCTCTCAAAAACTTCATGCGCTACAACTCTTCTAAAAGGACCAAAGCCGCATTCGTCCATCTGGTGGCCCATCCGAACCATTCTGTCTAGGGGACAGAATCTGCCTGAATTCAAATGTTCAGTTCGGTGGTGTGAACAAATATCCAAATCCAGCAGCCTAATGGATTCCATATTTGACATGGAGACATTAAAGAGGCCGACCAACAACTTATATCTTTTTTCCATGTCGTAATATGACATTATAATAGTCCAAAACCGAGGCACAAGTAGTATCTTTAAAATTGGGTGCTCAAAACCATGTGCCATTTTAGCTATAAAAAGGAACAAAGGGATCCTCATTTGGGAGTTCAAACCAGCAGCTATAATCTGCCATTTTGGAGTCCTAGTGGAGTCTCCTAATCACCTTGTAGGTTCTGGATTCCCCTATACTCATAGGGTAATCAAGTATGAAGAAGGAGTTCCACCCGAGCTTCCTCCTCCTCCCGATGTCGAGCTAATAGTTGGGTGTTCGTTGTGAGGGAGCTACACACATGTCAAGGGAGTTCCAATGCATACACTATCTACTAGTTTGGATTAATTTGGGTGTTAAAACATTTCATTCCATGTATCTCATTTTATTTCAGATTTGAATGCTTGATTTGATGCATGTGAGTGTTATGCTCTTAATTTCTAACCGATCGGTGTGAGGTTTTGAGTGCGTGACTTGTGTTGTTCCGATTGGACAACAAAAGAATCATTTTCTTCCCCACTTTATTGAGATTTAAATATGATTTTGAAGCTCTTATTCCATTCATAAGTTCTGGACCTTGGCAATACTATTGTTATCTCAAGGTTTGGTTCTTCAAGCATTGAAATATGAGCTTAGGAGTTAATCGGGATTCCAATTAATTCCAACCAAAGAATTAATCTAAACCTAAAATGAATCCCTATAAACAATGAACTTGATTTGTGTGTAGTGAAATCACATCAACCCTTTTATCTCATATTTTTTAAAATCCACTTGGTCTTTCATCTTTTAAACTATTTTGATTAAGTTACTTTCTTTAAGCTTTTTTCAAAAGCACCCCCCTATTTTAGTAGACTTAATTAAAAATACACACTCTAAACCTATCAATACTCCTTGAGAGATGACCAAGGGCCTTCCCTAGACTACAAATAAACCTTAAAATCATAATCAATTTGACCTGTCACGACAACACGGTCAGGAGCTGGACACTGACAATGGGGTGACTTTCACAGAGGTTCCAGTGGAGATTGAGGATCGACAATAGAGGGTCCTACATGGATGGTCGATACCTCTGGTGTGCATTTGTTGGCAGCACGAGAACCTCCAAGAGAGCACATGGGAGAGGGAGGCTCAGATGCATGCTCAGTACCCCCATTTGTTCTGTTAGTTTGATTTGTAGCTTATGGGGATGTAAATCCCTGAGTTGGGGAGAATGTAAAGACCCGGAATTTCCGTGGAAATTTTTTTCTTAAATACATGATAATTTTATGAGTTTGTAAAAATTTACGGTGCTTGATTCCAAGGCCCGGTGTGCTGAGAATCAATTTCTAAAGTTTTGTTCAGGTACGTTCAATAAACGTACGAGTGAGATTTTTTAACTTTTGAACCAGTGTTCAGAACTAAAATCCGAGGGCACCGTTGAACTCGTAGTGTCAGTGATTGCTTAGTGAGACCTTCACCGCAGTTGCGTTCTAAAGAGATTAGAAGTTAGTTTTTGGGGTTTTAAATAAAAATTGAATAAAAATAAAGTGTTAGCTATATTTTAATTTTTTTAGTGGTTAAAGCTCCAAGAGGAGGTTAGTGGTGGGGGCCACCACACCATAACCTCCCATTAGAGGTTATGGTGGGGGGCCCACCCGCACATAACCTCCCTTGGGAGGATATTCTTGGTGGGGCCCACACGATCTTTAAACCCCCTTTAACCCCCCATAAAGGAGGATGAAACTCTTCACCTTCCCCCATTAATTTTTTGAGCTAACACGACCCATTAATTAAATGAGTTGTCTATTTTAATTAAACAGAATAATTCGAATGGTTGTGCCAAAAAATAATAGACAACTTCATCTATTATTTTTGGTTGGCATCTTGGTGAAGCTTTGGGGATAGAAAGAATTCGCCCACGAAGAACGCTTCCTCTACCAACGAAGAAACATCGATCAAGGGACGAAATTGTTACTCGTGAAGAATGCCGACGACACTTCTTCCTCAGTTTTCTACCTTGGATGATTCTCAACGTCAACAAATCGACATCCACCATTCCTCTCCTTCCACCGTCTATGAATGAAAAGCAAGGTAGGGGTTTGAGTTAAATTTATTCACGTTCTTCATCTTTCAAATTATGGTTGAGATTTGTCGATTGATATCAACGTAACAAGGAGGGATAAGACCGCATGAAAACAACCCGACACTCCCCCTTTGATTGTTATTGTTTGATGAAAATGAGGCGGAGCAATCTGACCAGCATCGGATCGGCCGCGAAGAAACATGTGGCACAAGGCTGCCGGGTCGCCAAGAGGGCGCGACACCGTCGTGCCACGCAGAAGGAGAGTCGCGGCCATGTCGTCCTATGGCGGAGGCATGTGGCTCCGGTGTGCCGCACGAAGGGATGTAGGGGGCCACGATATAGGTGGCGTGGCGTCGTCACACCGTGAGGAGGAGCTGGAGGTCATGGCCAGGATGGGCCGCGACGGATCAGGTGGAGCGGGACCCCATCGGGTCCCGCGTCTGCTGGATCGACGCCACCTAGTGCCAGTTTCAGCTCACACCCGAATAGCATATCCATTAGAGAGATAGGGGGCGCGCGACTTCCCCCTTGGACGTGGCTAGGCGGACCCGCGAGCCACTGGGACACCATCTGACTGGGCCGCCGGGCCGCCAACCAGCCGGGACATCGGACTGGGCCGCCTGGCCAGCTGGCGGCCCAACAGCTCACGGGTCCTCCTCGCCACGTCCATTAGGGAAGTCGCGCGCCCCCTGGCTCCCAAACAGCTCTGTTGTTCAGGTGTGAGATGAAACCGACCCCATGTGGCACTAGTCCAGCACACGCGGGACCCGACGGGGTCCCGCTCCTCTCGGATAGCCGAGTGGCCAGCCGCTCCGCTTGCTCCACTGCGGACAGCCCTGGAAATGGCTCCCCTACTCCGCGCGGCATGACGGCGCCACGCCTCCTCCGCCACGGCCCGACCTAGCTGTGACCTCTAGCTCCTCTGCGCGGTGCGACGACGTCGCGCCCCCTCCTCCGCGGACCGGTATGGACGAGGCCCCCTGCTTCCCTTCGCACGGTGCAATGGCGCCACACACCTCCGCTAAGGCCCGACATGGCCGTGGCTCTCCTTCTGCACAGCACGACAGTGTCGCGCCGTCTTGGAAACCCTACGGCCTTGCGCCACCGATTTCTTCACTGTCAGTCTGACACCGGTCGCGTTGCTCCTCCTCGTCATCATCAAATGAGAACAATCAAAGGGGGAGGGTTGGGCCATGTTCGTGTAGTTTGATCCCTCCACATTACGTTGATATCAATCAGCATATCTCAACCATAATTTGAATGATGAATAACAAGAATAAATTCAACTCAAACCCCTACATCTCTTTTCGTTCGTAGATGGTGGAAGGATAGGAATGGCGGGAATCGATTCATTGATATTGGGAAGCGTCTGGGGTTGGAAACCGAGGAAGAAGCGTCGTTGGCGTTCTTCGGGGGCGACAATTTTGTCCCTTGACCGAAGGTTCTTCATTGGCGGAGGAAGCGTTCTTCGTTGATGAATTCTTTCTCCCCTCAAAGCTTCACCAAGATGCCAACCAAAAATAATAGATGAAGTTGTCTATAATTTATTAACACAACCATTCGAATTCTTATGTTTAATTAAAAGAGACAACTCATTTAATTAATGGATGGTGTTAGATAAAAAAATTAATGGGGAAGGTGATGAGTTCCATCCTCTTTTATGGGGAGTTAAGGGGGGTTTAAAGCTCGTGTGGGCCCCACCAAGAATATCCTACCAAGGGAGGTTATGTGTTGGTGGGCCCCACCACCATAACATCTCATGGAAGGTTATGGTGTGGTGTACCCCACCACTAACATACTCTTGGAGCTTTAACCACTAAAAAATAAAAATAAAGCAAACACTTTATTTTTATTCAATTTTTATTTAAACCCCCCAAAACTAAATTCCATTCTCGTCAGAATGCAACTGCGGTGAAGGTCTCACTAAGAAATCACTGACGCTGCGAGTTCAATGGTGACCTCAGATTTCAGTTCCGAGCACCGGTTCAAAAGTTAAAAAATCCCACTCGTACGTTTACTGAACCCACCTGAAAAAAACTTCAAAAATAGATTCTGGGCATACCGGGCCTCGAAATCAAGCGCCACAAATTTTCTCGGACTCATAAAACTCCCATGTATTCAAGAAAAACATTTCCATGGAAATTTCGGGTCTTTACATAATACCAGGCACGTCATGCGTCAGATTTAGGTGATGATGATTCTTAAATATCACAAATGATATATGGACAATTTTGACAAAGTATCAAAGTAATACAAATGTCACGAACTGTCCCCCGGGGCCCGTATCGTGACTACCCCAAGCCCGCCTTCCATAGGCCATGGGATAGCGACTAGCATGAAAGGCGTAACTCCCTAAAAACTGGGAAGGCATTGGATTTATAAAATGTAAACACACACAACTAGAGAACAAGCAGAAGAAAACACTAATTAAATAAGTATAAAAATTGTGATGAAAGTAAAAAGGGGCTAGAAATACAAGCCCAACAGAATTGTACAGCTACAACTAAAATAAAGTACAACTGAAAAGACAAACAACTGAATAGAGAAGCAGCTCCTAGATCATTCTCCGGGTTCCTACTTGAAGGGTAGGTACATATGTCCTCCTCAACACTCCGCGTCTATCGGTCTGTTCCGTGTTCCGTCACACCGAGTGTCCACCTCCGGGTACCGTCCAGTCCTCATACACTCTGCCTTGGTCAGTGTTGTCCGTCGTCAGCCTCCAACACAAAGAGGTGTAGGCATAGCCCATGTAGGGGTGAGTATAACAATACTTAGTAGGGACCCCAAGACCCTCAAGGTCTCACTAAATCCAATAAGGATAAACCACAGGAAATATCTCAACAGATAACCTTTACTTAGGTATATTCCCATACATATACCTACGTTATCAAGTAACCCATCTCAATCACGAGGAAAACACAAAGGTCATTGACTCAGCTCAAACCAGGATTTTCATTATTGAAACCACAACAGATGGAGAACTCCCCCTATTTCGAGTACAGTGGCCCTGTCGCAACTCTGAGGTGCTACTCACTAAATTTAGACAACTGAGGTACTCCTCCTGTCGAGTAATGTGGGTCTTCCGCCCCAACACAGTAGCGCTCCCCGCCATCGGTCTGTCGCCCCAACATAGTAGAACTCCCCCTAATAGCCTACAGAGGTACTCCTCCTATCGAGTACCGTGGGTCTTCCGCACCAACATAGTAGCGCTCCTTCGCAATGGGTCTGCTGCACCAACACAGTAGCGCTCCCCACTGGGCTAGTCAAGTCACTCCGAAATGAATCAAACAAGCAGTTATCAGGTCTCGGCCAGATACAAGGTCTCCGTACTCTGCACGCTCGTCTCTAGAAGTATCCACTCCATGAGCTACTGGTCGATACTTCCAAGTGTCATGTAATCTCATTTGGAAGTACCTCATGGGACCACCTCATCATAGGGGTCTCAACACAACAGACAGCGCGTCAATCAAATGCCCGGTCTACGAGTTGTTAGGCTTTTTGTCCCGGGGGCCCGGTTGATTTCGTGTATGGACCAACCCGACCGTATCTCATCTGTACCCCGAACTCCCAACAGGTATACTCAAAGAAACAATTTCTCAAAGAGATTACCAGCACCGCTGACAGTTCGTCAAACGGACGACCGGTTTGAAAGTTATTACCTTTTCCGTTCCAGGGGGCCGGTTGGTTTTTAAGCTAAAACCATCCCGACCATACTCCAACTGCATCCAAACTCAAGTGGAGTATTCCAAAAGAACCCTCTCATAAAAAAGAAACCAACTTAGTTGATGACACATCAATCGGACGTCCGGTCCTTAAGTTATAAGAATTTCCACTCCGAGGCCCCGGTTGGTTTCGGGTTTAAACCAACATGGCCATACCCAAAAATTGCTGAAACCTTGATTTTAATATAGCTAAATGACCATATCGATCCAAGGATTCCGACGCAACTGACTGTGTATCGATCGGAGGTCCATAGCTCAAGTTATGGACCTTTAACCGAAAACGGTCCGAAAAAGTGGGGTCTGGGCCCGGTCCGTCCCGGCCCAACCCACCCTGGGTCGGCCCGAACCGGATCCAGGTCCGGCCCAGCTGGTGCGGCCCGGACTGTGGATGGCGTGGCCATGCCCGAGGCCGGCCGCGGTGCGGCCAAGATGTTCTAGCGGGGGGGGGGGGGGGGGGGTGGGCTCCCTTTATTTTTTTTGTAACGGCGGCACCTGGCGCTGCCCTATCCCCCAGATCCTGCATGGAAAGAGATCCTCTCCACCTCTGCCGCGGTCATTTCCATGACATATCTTCCACTGGCGGCGCACTGGGGCGACGCCACCTCCAGGCGGCCGGCTGGCGCTTGCCGCCGCCTCCGGTCGCCGACACCGCCGCGCTGGCGACCCGCGCCGCCGTAGTTTTCTGCGGGCCACCGGAGTCATTCCAGTGGTCTGTTTTAGCTTCTGTCTGTGCCAGCGGTCATCCTAGGACCTGAACTACACTACGAAAGCTCCAAATCACCATTGTGGTCCCGCTTCGTCGTCGCCAAACATTCAGCGCATGAAGAACGATACAGAGATGGGTCCAGACTTGTTCGTTAGTCCGTACCCACCGCGTTAGTGGTTCAAATAATCATCCAACCAATTAAACACTCATTCTTGATGGTATAAATCACATATATTAAATATACAAAATCCCCCTACCTCGATTATGAAGTTGCACATTGTCGAGACGTGGAAATTGGAAAGCGTCGCGGTATACAGACGTTGTTTCCGTTGAAGTCGGGGTGCATCCGCATCGATGGAGAAGTCTTCCGCATTCTTCATTGAAGGTTGGTGTTCTTCGTCGTAGAATAACACTTCATTCTAAATCCTTTCAAGAGCTCTCCCACCAAGATTTTTCAACCAAAACAAATGAAAGGCTTTCCCCTCTTTTCAAAGAATTTCCCACCAATTCAAAACAATTCAAAAATGAATTGTTGACACATAGATTAATTAATTAGGAGATTAATTAATTCATTAGGTGGGGTGGCACAATCAATGGGTGGAAGGTGGAGAGGCTCTACATAATAAATGAAGGGAAGATTAATGGGGGGGGGGGGTTAAGGGGAGTTAAGGGAAGATGAATGGTTAGGGGGTTCATGTGGGACCCACCACACTAAATACTCTCATGGGAGGTTATGTGGGTGTGGGACCCACCTCTAACTCTCCATTTTAGGAATTAACCAATTTTTAAATAATAAAATTGTGTACAACAATTTTATTTATTTTAATACAAATCCCCAAAAATTAACTTCTCCTCCCAAGAAAACGCAATTGCAGTAAAGGTCCCCTTAAGCAAATACCGACACTTAAAGTTCATCGGTGCTCTCAAATTTCAATTCTGAGAATCGGTTGAAAAGATAGAAAAACCCGCTCGTTTTTTCACTGAATGTACCTAAAAAAAACTTCAAAAAAGTATTTTGGGCACACCGGGCCTCAGAATCTGGCGCCGTCAGAAAAACCAGACTCATAAAATTCCAAAGAAATTAAGAAAAAAATTTCCTTGAACTTTCATAGTCTTTACATTACTCCAACCTTAGGGATTTAATTCCCCGTAAAGATACAACACACACTAGGGAAACTAAAGGGGTACTGAGCACACATCTGAGCCTCTTGCTCCCATGTGCTTCCCTGGAGGTTCCTGTGCTGCCAGTGAATGCACACTAGAGGAATCAACCGTCCACGTAGGACCCACTCTAGTTGATCCTCAATCTCCACTGGAACCTCCATGAATGTCGCCCTGTCATATATGTCTAGCTCCCCGTGGTCGATGATGTGAGATGGGTCTTGCACGTATCTCCTCAGCTGAGATACGTTAAAGACGTCATGAACCCGGTGCAACTGAGGTGGAAGGGCCAGGCGGTAAACCACATCTCCTACTCTGCTGATGACATGAAAAGGTCCGATGAAACACAGAGATAACATTCCACCTCGGACGAAACTCCATAGACCTCGTCGAGGTGAGACCCATAGGAAGACGTGGTCACCATCCTCAAACTCCAGTGGTCTCCATCTCCTATCGGCATAGGACTACTGTCTGCTCTAGGTAGTCTTCATCCGCTCCTGGATGATCTACACCTTCTCCAGTAGCCTCAAAATGGGCACACTGGTCAACCTCTACCTCAGCTCCTGAAAAGCTCTGCTGGTATCTCTCTGACCACATGAAGGGTTTTCCCCTTCTTCATCAAATCTAAAAGTGGTGCATCAACTCTGGTGAAGTCTGGAACAAATATAAGTATGGTTGAACCATTAGTGATCGACTGCACCCACTTATGCATGATTCCATCCTGTGCTACCTGGGGTTTCCTTTTCGCCGACCAAGGAAAACCCATTCCAATGTTGTAGGTAATCCACAACCTTTTTTCCTAATACAGTCAATCTGTGTATGAACTGTGGTTGCCCAGTCCATACCCAAACTAACATCATAAGGCCTTGACGCTGCCACCAAGAGGTTCCAACCGAAACTCTCACATCATGGGTCAGATCACACCGTCAGCATATGTTTGATTATCGAGTCTCCTCCCAAAGGTATCTCCAGACATGAGGGTTAGGTAAAAAGTTTTAACTCAAAAATCTAGGTCTGGAACAAGATTCTTGGAAAGAAGGAATGATTGGTACCTATGTCTATTGATATGGCAGCTCGTAGTAGACACAGACCATACCTCGAATCATTCCTAGATCCCCTGGATCAAACTTCTTGACCACATGAAACTATTATCTTCCCCTGCCCTCCAGCTCCTTGAGCCTGGCGGTGAAAACAAAGGCGGGTGGTTGTAACATGTCGTAATGTACAACACCTCTTGCTACTCTCCTATCTCTTCTTCCACATCTGCTTCTCTGCAAATTTATCTATCCTTAAAACTTTCTCTTCTTAAAACATTTCTCATGCCCAAGTCTTTGAGACTAGTGCCAGTTCCCTACTTTCCCACTGCTATCATTCACTAGCTATATCCACTCAGCCATAGAACATTCAACCACAAAGGTTCTCTCTAGAACCCTAACATAAGTAGGAATGCATAGAGGAAACGTTTTGGGTCAGATGTCCTTAAAACACACCTCACTCTGAGGTCTGAGCTCTGAAGCTATGATCGAATCGTAGTCATCAAGTACCATGAACGATCATAACGCCTTGATGAATACTCAGCTACCGACATGTCGGCCTGTCGAAGCTGTATAAGCTCTAGAAAACTCACAGCCACCTCCTCAAGCGAGTCCTCAGCTGCCTGTGAGTCGGGCTCACCTCAGAACCTGAGGGGTATATGATGCGGAAACACATGTAAGGCACTAATCCTACATGTGTCATCTACTAGTACTGCCGGTTGTAACTACTGATCAACAGGTAGTTATATAGCTGGCACACTACCCGAAGGTACTATCTCAGGAATTGGTCCACGTACCAAAGCCTCATCACTATGCGGGCCAACCTCATGGTCACTCACTAGGAAACACTAGTAGCTAAGATCACCATCTGCTCTACTAGTTTCTAAACTAGGTGCATAACTCTAGAAATCGCCTCTAGCCAGACCACTACTGCCTGGGAATCTGTCTCGCCTTGTAACCTCGGAGGCCTCTACTACTGGAACTCGTGCAACACGCTCTGTCAGCGTGCATCATCCGCTAGTACGGCTGGTGGAATCTACTACCCAACGGGTGGTGGTGCTGCTGGTAAACCACCCGAAGGTACCAAAATAAAAAGAGGGCCCTCCACCGGAGCCTCATCGCTCAGTGGGCCGTCATCGGGTACTCTCTCGGAACTCCAAATGACTGTCTGCATGGAGGCATCCTGAACAGATGCGACACAGTCAAAAGACTATATCTGGTGAGCAGACCTTCTTTGAGCTGACTTAAAGAAAACTTTTGGAAACACACACGCAATCAGTGTTTTTGTGCACTGAGTCGGAAATCAGTAGTCAGGGTCCTGGTGTATGGATACGTCGGCCGCCACACCAACACTGGACTCCCTGAACTGAAAACCATAGTTGGTACCCTTAACACTATTTATTCACAGAAAGGAAATATCAGATTCCTATGTTCTGCGGTAGAACCGACTCCTCTGATACCAATTTTTCACGAACCATCCCCCGGGGTCCATATCGTGAATACCCCAAGCCCTCCTTCCATAGGCCAGGGGCTGGCGACTAGCACCAAAGGCGTAACTCCCTAAAAACTGGGAAGGCATTGCATTTATAAAATGTAAACACAATCAACCATAGAACAAGTGGAAGAAAACACTAAGTAAAGCAGTATAACAAGCGTGCTGAAAGTACAAAGGGGCCGGAAAAACAAGCCCAACAGAAAGGTACAGCTACAACTGAAAGAAAGTACAACTGAAAAGACAAACAGCTGAATAAAGAAGAAGCTCCTGGATCATTCTCAGGGTTCCTACCTGAAGGGTAGGTACAGATTTCCTCCTCAACACTCCGCATCTATCGCTCCACTCCGTGTGCCATCACGCCGAGTTTCCACCTCCGGGTACCGTCCAGTCCTTGTACACTCTGCCTCGGTCAACACTGTCTGTCGTCTGCATCCAACACAATGAGGTGATGGCATAGCCCGTCCATGGGTGAGTATAACATTAATCAGTAGGGAACCCGAGACCCTCAAGGTCTCACTAAATCCAACAAGGGTAAAACACAGGAAATATCTCAACAGATAACCTTTACTTAGGTATATTCCCATACATATACCTAAGTTATCAAGTAACACATCTCAATCATGATGAAAACACAAAGGTCATTGACTCAGCTCAAACAAGTATTTTCATTATAGAAACCACAACTGCTGGAGAACTCCCCCTCTATCGAGTACAGTGGTCCTATCGTGACTCCGAGGGGCTACTCACTAACCTTATACTGCTGAGGTACTCCTCCTGTCGAGTATCGCAGGTCTGCCGCCCCAACAATGTATCACTCCCCGCCATGGGTTTGTCGCCCGAACATAGTAGCACTCCCCCCTAACAGCCTACAGTGGTAATCCTCCTGTCGAGTACCATAGATCTGCTGCACCAACACAGTAGCACTCCTCCGCCAGGGGTCTGCCGCCCCAACACAGTAGCGCTCACCACTGGTTTAGTCAAGTCACTCTGAAACGAAATGGACAAGCAGTCATCAGGTCTCAGCCAACTACAAGGTCTCCGTACTCCGTACTCTCGTCTCTAAGAGTATCCACTCCACAAGCTACTGGTCGATACTTCCAAGTGTTACATAATCTCACGTGGAAGTATCTCATGGGACCGCCTCATCATAGGGCTCTCAACACAATAGACGGCGTGTCAATTGGATGCCTGGTCTGTGAGTTATTAGCCTTTTTGTCCCTGGGGCCCAGTTGGTTTTGTGTATGAACCAACTCGACCGTATCTCAACTATACCCTGAACTCCCAAGGGGTATAATTAGAGGAACTGTTTCTCAATGAGATTACCAGCGCCGCTGATGGTTTGTAAAATGGACGTCTGGTCTGAAAGTTATTGGCTTTTCTGTTCCAGGGGCCCGGTTGGTTTTTAAGCTAAAACCAACCCGACCATACTCCAACTGCGTCCAAACCTCAAGTGGAGGATTCCGAAAGAACCATATCATCAAAAGTAAACCAACGTAGTTGACAACACATCAATCAGATGTCCGGTCCTTAAGTTATAAGCATTTCCACTCCGAGGGCCCGGTTGGTTTCAGGTTCGAACAAACCTGGACATAACCAAACTTCACTGAAACCATGAGTGTAATACAAAAAAACGACCGTATCGTTCCAAGAATTCCTATGCAACTGACGGTGCATCGATCGGAGGTCCGTAGCTAAAGTTATGGTCGTTTAACAAAAAATGGTCCGAAAAAGGGGGGTTTGTGCCCGGTCCGTCCTCGCCCAACCCACCTTGGGTCGGTCCAAACCGGGTCGACCCGACCCGGGTCCAAATCCGGACCGGGAGGGCGAGGCCGGCCGCGGCGCGGCCAGGCTGGTCGAGCAGGGGGGGGGCTCCCTCAATTTTTTTTGTAACGGCGGCGCCTGGCGCCGCTCTGTCTCCCGGATCCCACGCGGCGTGGGATCTTCTCCCCCTCCGTCACCATTGTTTCCGTGGCAGCTCTTCCACCGGGGACACGCTGGGGTGCCACCGTGCTGGTGACTTACACCGCAGCAGTTTTCCACGGGCCACCAGAGTCATTCCGGTGATCTGTTTTAGCTTCCGTTTGAGCCGTCGGTCATCCCGGGACTTTAACACCATTGTGAAAGCTCTAAAGAACTGTTGCATTCCTGTTTCATCATCGCCAATCATTACACGCATCTAGAATGATATGGAGATGGGCTGGACTTGTTTGTTAGTCCGTACCCACAACGTTAGTGGTTCAAATAATCATCCAACCAATTAAACTCCCATGCTTGAGGGTATAAATCACATATATTAAATATAAAAAATCCCCCTACCTCGATTATGACATTGTATGTCATTGGGCCGCAGAAAGAGTCAAGTGTCGCGGTATACGGACGTCGTTTCCATTGACGTCGGGGTGCGTCTGAAGGGAAGCTTCGATGGAGAAGTCTTCCACATTCTTTGTTGAAAGTTGGTGTTCTTCTTCGGAGAAGAACATTTCCTTCTATATCCTCTCAAGATCTCTCCCACCATGATTTTCCAACCAAAACAAATGAAAGGATTTCCCCTCTTTTAAAATAATTTCCCACCAATTCCAGACAATTCAAAAATGAATTTTTGACACATAGATTAATTAATTAAGAGATTAATTAATTCATTAGGTGGGGTGGCACAATCAATGGGTGGAAGGTGGAGAGGCTCCACATAGTAAATGAAGGGAAGATTAACGAGGGGTTTAATGGAAGTTAAGGGAAGATGAATGGTTAAGGGGTTCGTGTGAGCCCCACCACACTAAATCCTCTCATGGGAGGTTATGTGGGTGTGGGCCCCACCTCCAACTCCCCATTGTAGTAATTAACCAACTTTTAAATAATAAAATTGTGTACAACAATTTTATTTATTTTAATACAAATCCCTAAAAATTAACTTCTTGTCTCGAGCAAACACAACTACAGTAAAGGTCCCCTTAAGAAAATATCGGCGCTACGAGTTCATTGGTGACCTTAGATTTCAATTCCGAGCACCGGTTCAAAAGATAAAAAACCCCGCTCGTTCTTTCACTGAAGGTACCTGAACAAAACTTCAAGAAATTAGTCCAGGAACACCGGGCCTCGGAATCAGGCGACGTTAGAAACCACAGACTCGTAAAATTCCAAATAAATTAAGAACAAAATTTCCTTGAAATTTCTGTGTCTTTACACCAAATGAGTTTTCTTGATTTTTAGTATGCCATGTGTCTTTTTTACTAAAAATTCATTTTAAACTGGAAACATTCACTTTGAGTCATATTAGTCACATCGTGTGTGGGTTTTACATGAGTATAATTCTTACACACAAAAAAGGAATTATGAATAGTTTTCCAAAAATATCAAGTCAATCCTATCATGTTTTCTTGGTTTTTAGTGAGTGACACTTTTGAACTAAAATTTCAATTTTAAAGTGATAACAGACACTTTGAGTCATACTGGGAACATCATAAGACAGATTGAGGCAAGGATGATTCCTACTTATCACAAATAAACTATGGATCATCCTAAAGTATCATAATAATCTGAACATGTTTTCTTGATTTTGAGTATTTTATTTTTCTTTTTTACTAAAATTAATGTCAATTTTAAATAAAAATATATATTTGGAGTCCTAGTGATCACACTATGCGTCATATTAAGGTGTGGCTGATTTCTACATGTACTAAATGACTTATGAATCATTTTCCAAAAGTACATAAACAATATGAATTTTTTACTGTTTTTGAGTATGCTAATTGTGTTTTTTTTCAAAAAATGTCATTTTAAACTGAAAACACGCTCTTTGAGTCATACCAGTCACATCATGTGTGGTGTTTACACAATACTAAATCCTATATGTCACAAATGAATTATTAATTTTTATACTAATTTATCAATGCAATCTGATCATGTTTTTTCAATTTTTAGTAACACTTTTTGAACTAAAATGTCATTTCTAAATTGATAACAGGGAATTTGAATCATACCAAGAACATCATGTATCATATTGGGGTACAAATGAATCCTACAAAATCAAAAATTACTTAAGTATTTTTTTTCATAAAGTATCAAAACAGTTCGAATAAATTTTATCAGTTTTGAATATTTCAGCTATCTTTTTTAATAAAATTAATGTTAATTTTAATGAAAAAACACACGTGGAGTCATACCGACCACACCATGCATCAGATTGAGATTTGTGTGACTCATACACATCCCAACTAAATTATATATTGGTTTAATAAGGTCTGAAAGAATTAAAATGTGTTTTCATGTTATTGAGTGTACCACTTTTCATTTCTAAAATGTCATTTTTAACTCAAAACATGCACTTTGAGTCATACCGATCACATCATGTGTGGGTTTTATGTGATAAAAATTAATTCACATCACATAAATTATGAAAATTTTCATAAATTATCAAGACATCCTAAGATTATTTTCTTTCTTTTTAGTGAGTGATGTTTTTTGAAATAAAATGTCAATTTTAAATTTGCAATAGACACTTTGAGTCATACCAGGAACATCATGTATTATATTGATGTTCGTCTTATTAATACACATAAAAAATAAATAATGGATCATTTTTATAAGTTATCAAAACAATTTGAATTCGTTTTCTCAGTTTTTAGTATGTCAGTTGTATTATTTACTAAAATTAATGTCAATTTTAAATAAAAGGACACAAATGGAGTCATACTGGTCAAACAATGTATCAGATTGAGGTAAAAATGATTCCTTCACATTCCAAATGACTTATGGATAATTTTACTAAATTATAAAAACAATATATATATATATATATATATATATGTGTGTGTGTGTGTGTGTGTGTGTGTGTGTGTTTTCTCCTTTTTGAGTATATACCTTGTGTTTTTACTAAATTGTCATTTTAAATTGGAAACACACACTTTGAGTCATACCAGTCACATCATGTGTGAGTTTAATGTGAGACTAATTCTTATATATAAAAAAATGAATTATAAATCATATTCCTAAATTATCATGACTATCTTAGTGTGTTTTCTTGGTTTTAGGTGAGTGAAACGTTTTTGTACTAAAATTTAAATTTTAAACTGACAACGCGCACTTTGAGTCACACCGAGCACATAATGCATAATATTGAGGTGAGGATGACTCCTACACATTAAAAATGACTTATGGATCATTTTACTAATGTATCAAGATAATATAAAATTCTTTTTCTTTGTTTTGAGAATGTTGTCCTTTTTACTAAAATTAATTCCAATTTTAAATCAAAAGACATAGATGGAGTTATACCGGTAACACCGTGTATAAGATTGAGGATATTTTAATTTCTACACATCTTAAATGACATATGGATCATTTTTATAAATTATAAAAACAATAAAAATGAATTTTATTAGTTTTGAGTATGTCACTTTTGTTTTTTACAAAACAAATGTCATTTAAAACTAGAAACCTTCACTTTGAGTCATATTGGTCAAAACATGTGCTATTTTTATGTTATACTAATCCTACACATCAAAATGAATTATGAATAATTTTACTAAATTATCAATATAATACAATAATTTTTATTTTATTTTTCATTGAGTGATGTTTTGTGAACATAAATTTCAATTTTAAATTGATAACATAAACTTTGAATCATACTGTGTATATAATGTATCAGATTGAGGTGTGCTTGACTACTACATGTCAAAAAATGAATTATGGATTTTTTTTACTAAATTATAAAATAATATTAATATGTTACCTTAGTTTTTAGTATGTGATGTGTGTTTTGAATGAAAAGTTTAATTATAAACTAAAAAATACCATTCTAGTCATATTAGTCACATCATATATCAGATTGTGGGGTGTATAATTTAGTATGTGATGTTTTTTTATCTTTAAACTACCTAAACAAAGATATAAAATCAATAAATGTTATATTTGGTTGGAATAAGAAACCTTATGCTATCTAAAAAACCTCATCTAAAAGCAGCATGTTCTCCCTTTTCTGGCTTATTGCTGATGATTGAAGGAAAATATCACTTCATAAAATATTTGTGAAAAAAAATATTAGATAAAAATTATAAGTAAATTTACTAAAACATATTAGATAAAATGGAAAAAAAATTAATTAAATAATAAGTAAGAATTCACATTTTCACGATGGTTTTACACATTTTTGACGCATTTTCTTGTTTGTGTTATCTCAATTGCATCCCCAAATTCCAATATCTCATGAGCCTGAGCAAAAATGAAAAAACCACACCAACTAGAGAAAAATAATCCGCATATATAAATAAAAAATTCTTATGTTAGTAATAATATTAAGAAATAAATTAAAGATAAATATGAAATGATGCATTAATAAAATGTCAATTTTAAACTAAAACCACACATTTTGAGTCATACCAGGTACTCTATGTATTAATTTAAGTTATGGTAGATTTTAATGTCTTTTTATCTTGTAGTTCATTCAAAAATATGGGTCATCTAACAATATTACAGTTTTGACAACCCATAATGTTGAATTCATTAGATAATGAAAATTAAATTTCATCATCATGGGTGAATCATCCTTATTGAGTTCATGATCATAGTAAATGAGCGAATCATCCTAGTTGATGAAGTTATTTATTCCTAAAAATCATTAACCACTAGTGTAAACCTATCAGTATTAATTGATTAAACTAAAAATAAATAGTTACATATGAGTTTTTATGGAACATAATAAAATCTATATTACCCTTTCACCATCATAGAGAGTAAAAAATACATGATAAAAAAGTATCTTATTTGATGTAAAAAACATCAGGGTGAACCATTATATATTTTTATAGGTCACTAAAATCCATTATAAATTATTTACCCCTTTTTGGTAGAATTACACTTCAGTATAAACTTTTATAGCATCCAAATGACTTTGAAATGTAGTGTATCCATTAAGTATTCTTGTATTATGTTGTAGGTTATTATATAATTTTCAATATTTTGGGTTATGATAAAATATAACAAAATATGATAATTACTTGTTCATAAAAATTGGAATATCACTATTCTCATGTATTTTTTATTAAGAACGATGATGAGTCTTTTATTATTAATCTTTGAACATGGATCATTTTACTTGATAAAAGTGCACATGCATAATGAATATTACTTGTATGGATTTAAATAGAATTTTTGATATTATATCATGCATGTAATTGATAATCAATTGGCCCAAATAATTCCACCACCCTCCAAATTGAAACCACTAAAATTTACTTCTATGAAAATTCATGATTCAGTTGATGAAATTTTGTATTTTTTTGAGGATTAGGATCAAGATACTATCTTATTTCTTAATGGGAACTTTGTTTGGATATTTAGTGCTTCACGAATTCGTTTAAAGAAGGGTTTTCAATTTTGGGGATTTCATCATAAAGAGGTTTGTTTTCATTTGATGTCATGTTTCCTTTGATACTAGCCCTCCCTGATGACCACAATCTCTCAATGCTGGTTGTCCTCCAATAGTTTTCTCATACACCTAATGGCTTTGGTGGTTGATTACAAACATATGTATTCAAAAATTTTAGTTGGATTATATATTTTTTATGGTTTGGTTTGTGTTTTATGAATCTCAAGTGACTATTGTATCCACTACTAAGACCCTTTAATTACAATGTAGATAAGTCATGGGAATGAAACTGCATCTGTTTTGTTGTTACTATTTTTTTTTCTTAGTGAGGAGTTTCATTCACACTAAATTAATATTAGATAGTAATTTTAATATTCTAATAGAAATTATATCCTATGGTAATAATTTTGAAAAAATAAGTGGTGTTTATTTTATTTTTGAAAAACATTACTCCAATTAAATTCCTATATAAAATCACTTAAACAAGTGGTGATGAATATTGTTTCAATAAGCCACCTAAGACACTAACCCAATTTCTCTAATCCTAATTTAAAAGTTTTGTGTGGAATTTTCATTGATTTTTCTCAAACACAACCTTGGTATGATCCTTATTCTACTGTATTACCCAAAAAATTTATTGTCTGCAAGCTAGGGCTTCGTCTCTTCCTCCACCTCAGTCTTTTCATCACTCTCTGCCTCTGGATCCTCATCCACCTTATTCTCTGAATATTAATCCATCTCCCCCTCCACCTCCTCCATTTCCCAACAATTTTACTACATGTACATTAGTTCTTTTAAATAGAATTATTTTTCCATTATAATTATCCTTGAGAAACAGATCGAAAATAATATATAAGAATTATGACAGTAATGATTCACACCCCAAATATATTTCTATGTTTATATATTATACTAGATCAAAAATATTGTAGGTAATAACCAAAACTTGTTTTCATAAAACATTATGAAAACATGTACACTCCCACTCATCTCAAAACAAATTCCTTCTTCTTTTTTGTATGAACATTTCTAGTAATATTGAGAGTACTGAGAAAATATAGACCATAAAATTATTAAGAAATACATTTAATGAAATTTGAATTACATTCATAAATTACCTGATGGGGGATGATGGTATTTTCATGATTTATAATCTCTCTCATAAATTCTCAAATATAATATCGACAATCATAGACATTATCTTGCTTCAGACACTACAAAAACATTGAGTGAAATAAGTAAATTTTTTTGAAATATATTTTAATAGTTAAATATTTCTCTATTTCTCTCTATATTTATATATATTAATCTATTTCCATTTTTAGTAATCCATTGTATTTATCTGTTTAGATATTGACTTAATCCTCTGATTTAGCCTAGATTTTGTGATTTTCCAATCATAACAAAATTATTAAAAAAAATGAAACATATAATTTTATTTTTATATATAAAATATTGATTGAAGTGTATTAAAAATTCAAAATAGACATCATGTGTGGTCGGTTTGTTGGATGTCCATGCATTGGATTCAAAAAATAAATATTTGGGGTATCCAGATTGACTGCGATCAACATCTAGTGCTACCTAAAAAATAAGTATTGAAAAAAATTAAAAATATATTTTATTTGATTAGATTGTGGAGTTTTACTTATGTATTGTAGGCATAAAAAAGAGTTCATCATCTAATATTTCTTTCTCAAACGGTTTGATTATCCCATATATTTCTTCTCAATTACTCCCTTATCCAAAGTAAGTTTTTTTTGTATAAATGATATAGGGATTAATGAATCAAAATAATAATTCATAGGGTTTTAAATTTATATAGTAGTAATTTAAAATCCTGTAGAAAATTTAAATAGTTATTAACATTAATAAACAGATTATCTCACTATTTGGACAGAAGTATTATGAAAATGTACCTTATGTATGTATTCACAATTAATATTCCCAAGCATTCATGGTTGAGAATCCCATTTATAGTCTTGAGAATAATTACATTTTTCATGAAGGTTTTATATATTTATCTTTAAAATGGTATGTAATACATATTTTCATCTTTAAATGTTGTCTCTGCATGATTTTATAAAGATAATAAATTTTTATTTAGAACTTGAAGGGAGAAGGTACTATTGGAAGGTAATTTTTGATTTCATTGTCAATTCAATATATTATATTGATCAAAACATCCATTCCTTTATCACTTTATCCATATGTAATATCTTACCCCACATCATTAATTTTTTCATCAACTATTATAGGTTCTTCATATGATTTTTTAAATACATACCTCATGTATATTTATAAGATTATACATCCATGATATAAAATCTCCAATATCATCATTGACCACTGTAATATCCGAATCATCAAGTGGAACATGTAACTAAACAGTCATATAAAGATATACCTTAATACCCACTCTCATGTGATATTTTGGGAGTTGTTAATGGTGTAGCTTGTCATTTGGGATATTATACACTGTACCCCTTGAAACAAAGTGGTGTGTGGGGGTTGATAAAAACAAATCACATAAAACTATACGCTATTGAATTTTAGTAGTATAAAGTTATTATAAGTTTTTCGATTCACATTTTAGAGAAAGAGTAATGAAAAAATTGATTAACTTAGGTAAGGTTTGTAGTTGGGGGAATATCTATCCTCAGAGCCAGTTGGGTAATTTGGTTTATGTTTGGATCTTTGTCAAAGAACCAGTTCACTTTGATCTCTTCTCAAACATTGGTCTTCCAAACTAGACCAAAAAATAATATCTTATAGTGGGTCTATTTGTGTTTGAAATCACTTCACTATATTATATGTATGTTTATGTGGTTTTATCTTCTCAAAATATGTTCAAGGACACACTCCAAAACCTAACCCTCTAATGTAAATATATTGTTTCAGCCGCTTCAAAGATGTTAAAAGTAGTTTTTCTTCCGATACAGTCACTACCTATTATTGTGTCTAAAACATATAAAAAATATGAACATAAATATAAATTTTTATTTAATAATATTAATAATAATAATTAATTAATTTTATTTCATACTAACACATGTTTCACATAATGTTTTTTTTTTGTTTTCATCAATTAGTTTACCATCTTTATTTACTCGAGCCTCCTTCCATAACATATTATGTGAGATGGAAGTGGAATCATATTTTGATTAATCAATATATATATATAAACAAAGAAACATATATTGTTTCATATCACATAAAAATTTTATTTTTCTATTTAAAATACATACCAATTTATTCTCTATTGAAGAATACATCACCTTTGCTTGGCGATGGGGGTACATTAGTTCTTATGCATGTTCTCTATTTTAAGCATTATTTTTCTATTTCATAAATTAACAATATTAAATCATAATTGGATAAAATAAATAATTTCAACTAATATATTATTGACTTCAAAGAACATGAAATGATTTATCATTATAATTATTGATTAAAGAACTCCATAATTCCTTCTTTATAATGTGTTCATAACTAACTTCTCGGTGGGGCTTAAATTTCCCCCCAGAATCCATAATATGTAACTTGGTAAGAAGAGTCTGGAAGCCTCTATGGCCTTTTCTAGTGCCCATTAAGACTACTGTATTAAATAATTATTCTGAAATAAATAAACATTTCAAAGAATAATGAAAATTAAATAATTTATTCAGTATATAACTTTATGGTAAAATAGAGAAAGTATATTGTAACATTACCATTAAATATTTCAAAAGGGTTTCCTTCATTACATGTTGGATTCAGAAACATGAATCAATATCAATCGACCCATTTATCCTTATTATGACCCCATTGTAACTAATGAACATTAACTTATTGGGGTATATATTATGGCTGTGTTGAGTCCATCCAACCTTGAATTTTATACCTTGAATCATTTCCTGGAAAATTTTATTCAATATTATTATTCTATATTATTTTTGTTTTTTTGTCAACATGTTGTTGATAAACTAATAATTTTTTAGTTTAATAATCAATAGTTTGTTATTCCACAGGATTGATAACATCATCATGTGAAGAAGACATTGTCTATATGAGTATTCAAACATTTAATTTCTATTTTATAAAAAAATGTAAACACACACAAATGAATTGGGAAGGATCATATGCATGCTCTATTGAAAACTTTATTAACTATTTAACTCCATGTTCATACTATTTTTTCAAATGATTAGTATGAATCCATTTTGAATGAAATAGGTTATTGAATTTAAGAAAATAATTAATCCATTATTGTAGGTGTTATCTTATCAGTTCATCCAAATGTGAAAGTTATAGACAACTTCCATATTCATTAGATTTATCTACCAAATAGTTATTATTTCATCTTTTTTTTCTTGAGACTGATCCTCAACCTCTTCTAAACACTCACCTATGTTTCTTGAACTACAATGAGTATTAGTCATCTTATACCGAGTATTGATGACCATTTTGGATGACTATTACTTAGAGTAGTTCATGAAACATAAAAGAGATGGGGGATGAGTCTTGATAAACAAAATTTAATAACAAATGTTTGAGAGAGGAAGTTGGTGAGGATTAAAGTTCAATACTTAAAACTTTTTAAACTACCACATTGTAATTTATAATTTAAAATCTCATATCAATATGATAAAATGTCACTGAAAATACCATTAGAATATCAACTCATCCCTGCTAAGTTTTACTGACTATAGTATGTGTTACTAGTCCATTTCCCTGACCCGTATCTCAAATATAAGAGATATATACCCACTGAGGTTCATGTATAGGGTGTGGGTATAAAAATAATAAAGTAAATACTAACAGGGACTATAAAATACTAAAAAATTGTATATGTTCAAAGAAGTAACACTAAAAATACTCATGTAAGTCAAGTCATTGTGTACTAAGCAGGACACTACTATACACAAATGTACTAGATTTATTTCACACTACTTAATTATATTAATCATATTGTAATTTTATACCATGTTTGTTCAATGAAATTCAAATAAGTTCACTAATAATAGTTTAATAGTTGAATCATAGGAGGAGACAAAATTATTTATCTCCCTCTAAAAATAACCACATCATAGGTTCCATGAGTTTCCCTCTTACCCCATAGCATCCAAAACTATCCACTAGGGACAACCATCACATGTACTTATTGCATCCAAATATAGAAATAAGTATAACATAGCCATTTTTCTTAAGATAATCATTTGAAATATGGGAAAGTCTTAACAGAATTGATTACCTTAGGAAAGAACCCCACAATGGGTTCCACAATACATTAGTAAAACCTAGCTTCTAAAAAACTATAATAAAGAACAAGCAACAAAAAATGTGACATCAATCTCACTCTATCCCTCAATAAATCACTAAAATGTCTATAGTAAATCAAATTCTAACATACCATACCTCTCCATAACATAATACCCATCATATTATAATATTTGAAAAAAATTGTTTTAGTCACATCCACACATGTATTTCTTGAAGGAAAATATTGTAATCATACATTGAGAGGTATATTAAAAATCTTTTCAAATAATATCAAGTTATTATTCAAAGAAAATATTATAAGGCAAGATATATCAATATTTAACAAAATAATTTGTTACATATTGCATTTAATAAAATACTTTTTAGAGAATTAATCAAGATAATTGATTATTAGACAAGTAAACAAAAGAAATTAGTTAAAAAATATGTAAAAAAATGTATACGAAGATAAAAATTAAGAATTACTAAATAAAATGCATACAAATTTTCAATTTCTTATAATTATAATGTTAAAAAAAATTATTTATAATTATGTATTACCTAATTCTAAAATATAATGACTATTAAATATGTATTTGTGTACGATTAAATTAAAATAATTTGAAGAATGTATATATCCTATAAAAAGGTATATAATATGAACCATTTCATAAAAAAATAAAAAATAAAATACACATCTAAAAACTATAACTAATACGGTATCATAAACATTAAATTCCTCAATTGAATAATAAAACATGATAATCACTAAAATATTTCTATTATAGCATGTGTGATAGAGAATAATTTATTAAGATTCTATATAACAAATGTTTTCTCAAATCTAACACAATTAAAACCCTTCAATATAAGTGATTATGTCCAAAACCAATATAAAACCCTTAATAGTGGAGTTATTTAATTAGTATTGAATTATTTAAATCATGAATAATATATTTCAATGGTTAATAAACAATAAATTCACTATTTAAAAAAAGCAATTTAACAGAAAACTATTGTAAACTCTTAGATACCCTATATAATCTAAATATTGTGAAATTAATATAGATAAACTTATCCAATATGGAAATAATTAAGTAATTTATATATTTAATGGGAAACTATTTGTTATATCTAATTATAACAGAAAACTATAGACAAATTTGTTTCAACAATAAAATAAAACTAACATTTATTATTTTAAAAAAATATATTTACCCCATGTATAATATAAACCCATTCATATTAAAAAATAACATAAATTAAATTTTAATTATGAATTATAACATATTAAATTTTAAAAATATAATTCTCAAAACTTGAGTGTTCATTTTGTATCACTTTAATAAAAAACCAAAATATTTTAAAAAAATACCATAAAATTAAATAATAGAAGGTTAGAATCAATATTTTTTTAACCAAGTTTTCCTTAAAAACATTACATTAAATTAAAATTCATATAATAACTTATATATATATATAAATAAATATACCTATCAATGTAGTTTTTTTTTGAAAAATGTAAGCAATATGTGAAATACAAATCACAATGGACTATAATATGGGAAGCACACATCCCATTTCCATTTTCCATCACTAGAGTTAAAATATATAAAATATATATCATATATATCATATATAAATAATTCTTTATGGCTTCTATTTTTTTATACAGTTTTCCAGTCAGTCAAATTTAATTAGGTGATGAGAGAGTCCAGAAGGAGAGGGATTCGAACCCTTGTAAACAAAAGCCTACAAAGTAGTTCCAATGCTACGCCGAATAAAGAAAAAAACATAGTTCATTTTCAACCTTAATTGAAAATTTCATCAAAACATACAATAAATGATAAAATAAATTCCTAGGATCTCATCATAGGCATCACAATTGCACAACAACTTTATGTAACCGATCATCAGTGATTCGAAGTTAGTAATTAATTGACGACCTTAGTTATTCATAGGAGAGGAGAAGAAATGGTATTCATGGAAGAGAACAATGAAAAATTGCAAACTACAGAACCCAAACAAGAAATCAACGAGAGGGGAGAATGATAAAATAATATACCTTGGATTCTAGATGTGATTCCTCGAAGAGATCATAGAGGAGGAGCGCTGGCATAAGGGGAGTTCTCCGAGATCATGAGAATTGTAACTGAATTATTCACAGCTAGGGTTCTTCTAAATTGATCGAGAAAACTTTTATCAATGCTCAGAAAGTTACCTTTTATCAGTACTAAAGTTTTAGTAGTGATAAAGATTTCTTTTATCAGTATTTTTTAGCACTGATAAACCACTATCTTTATTAGTGCTGAAGAAGCACTTATAAAAGGATCCTATATCAACGCTAAAACTTTAGCACAGATAATGGATTTATGATTATAATTATAAATATTTTTTTAAAATGTGTTTACATAATTATATATATATTTATTATAGAGTTATAATTTTTTAAATATATAGATGTTTATTTGTAATTACATAAATACTTTTTAATAAAAAGTATTCTTTTATTTATAATTTTAAATATATAATTTTATAAATATAGTTAATATACATTTATAAATAAATATATTTGTAAATATTTTTATAATTATTTGTTTATAATTATTAATATATTTATTTCATTATATATATTTATATAATTATATATATATATATAATAAATATATATAAATATAATTATAGAAAATATATTCATTATTTAAATATATTTTTTGTAAGTTTATAATTATAAATATATTTATCTCATTATATATATATATATAAATTTAATAAATTTAATTAAAAAATAAAAATAAATATAATAAATATATTCATTATTTAAATATATTTATTATAATTTTATAATTCTTTAAATATATAATTAATTATATATAAATATATGAATATTTTTTTAAAAATAATATTCATATATTTGTATCATTACATATATTTATATAATTCAGTAGAGGTCCTACCTGAGTGGTAAAGGCTCCCTATAATTATACATCAGACTTGAGTTTAAATCTAGGTTGGCATAGGTACTATTAGTGTACATTGTAGGTGGTGAAACAAACGACGATACAAGCCTGGTGATGCAGGCAGGATGATATAGGCAGGATGATGCACTAGGCGTTCGAGCCATGTTATGGGATTCATTCTCATTGGGCCTACAGGCCATGTACTAAATAAATAAGGCTTGATGTTTGGGATATCCCCTTGGGCCAATATGGCCTGCCTTTCTGGCATGTGTGTGTGTGGTGCGTCTGTGTGTGGTGCGTGTGTGTGTTTGAATGTAATTTTACCCCAAGCAACAAATTTATATATATATATATAATTATATATATATAATAAATAAATATAAATATAAATATAAATATAAATATAAATATAAATATAAATATAAATATAAATATAAATATAAATATAAATATAAATATAGAAGATTCATTATTTAAATAAATATATTATAAATTTATAATTATTTAAATATAAATAATTATTTATTTACAATTATAGAAATACCTTTAAAAAAATTATTTATTTATTTATAATAATTATAAAAATATAAGATAAAAATAGTAAATATAAATTTATAAATATATTTATTTACAAATATTTATTTACAATTACGTTTTTAACATTATAAATGAATATATAATATCAAATATATGTATTTTAAAAGAGTGAAATTGTTAATTAAAATGAGTATGCTTTAAAAATATTGAAAAAATAGATAAGTTTTCTTAATTAAATATTAATTATTAAAAAAACATAGATATATATTGAAGTAAATATGAATACATATCGAAAATACTAAAACATCGTAAATAAATATAAATAAATAAATAATATAAAATGATTAAATTCAAAAAAATAATATTAAAAATGAATAAAGAATACCTAACTATAATAATACCAAAATTAAATAAATTAAATAGAATTATTAAAAACATAATATATTAAATTTTTCATGTTATAACGAAATTCTAAAATATTCTAAAATTTAAATTATTGCATAAATATTAGGTGTATGTGTTTCTATATAAGATCTCATTAATTGCCTAAATATTTGTGTGTGCGTTGTATATAAAAAATGCATCAATTACATATATGTATATGAAATCAATTTAACACATATTTTATATATGTTAATTTGAAAAATCAAACAATGTTAAAAATGAATAAGACATTAATATGTTCCTAATTATTACATTTTATTCATTTTATTTATATTTATATTTAATACATATTATTTATTATTATTTTTAATTAATATATATATATATATATATTAAATTTATTCTATTTTATTAATAATGCTTTCATTAGTAATTTTTTTTAATAATTTTTTAATTTTTTAATTTTCAATTTTTTGTTTACTTATTAAAATTTATTCATTTTTTATTTTTTTGTTAAATTATTAGAATTTATTCATTTTATATATCTATATTTAATATATAATATATATTAATATTTATAATATGTATATATGTATATTAAATTTATTTATTTTTATCAATAATTATTTAATTAATAAAATGTTTAATATTTTTCTTAATTTACTCATTTTTTATTTTTTATTTGTTTAATTATTTCATTTTCTTCATTTTACATATATATATATTTAATATATACTATTTATTAATATTTATAATTTATATATATATGTTTATTCAATTTATTCATTTTTATAAATTATTATTTAATTAATGAAATTGATAATATTTTTTTTAAAATTATTTATTCAATTATTTCATTTTATTATTTATATTTATCAATGATAAAAAAAGTGATGATAAATGGTACAATATATCAGTGTTTTTTGCCAATACTGATTCAGGACATCATTGATAAAATTCTATTTTGTAGTAGTGATACTCTCTATGCTCATGGATGAACACATAAGGAGATGTATATATAGTAAAACTAGGTCACACCTTTCATTAATGACTTGAAAAATTATGTTTCATGTATGCTTTCTAATTAGTCAATTCCTAACTATAACACCCCCAAATGATAAAGGGTTAAATGACTAAATGATATGACTAATGTCATTAAGGTGCACCTTCCTTTTTGGGAGCCTTTCTGATTAGAACTCCACTGTTAAGCATGCTTGGCTTGGAGTAGTGATCAGGATGGGTGATCTTATGGGATGTTTTCCAAGGTGTGTGTGAGTGAGGAAAAAGATCATTAAAAAGGACTTGTGTTGGCCTATGGGGACTGTCATTAGTCAGATGACCCGTTCAGGCACGTGGGTGGGCCCTAGGGTGGGGACCATGTGCATGCGGGGCAACTGGTGGTGCCTGGCGGGCCAGGACCCGATGACCATGTTACGGAGGGGTGTCTGTGCTATCACTAAGACCCAGTTGTTACATATGGTATCAGAGGTGGTACCTAGCCTTAAGTGCAATGCACTGCCTAGGTTGAGATGTGAGGCCCAGAACGAGAACGTTGTGCTCTATGGGAGGGGGGTGATTGTAACACCCCAAAATGAAAAATGGTTAAATGAATAAATGATATGACTCATGTCAACAAGGTGCACCTTCCTTTTTGAGAGCCTGCCTGATTAGATCTACATAGTTAAGCGTGCTTGTCTTGGAGTGGTGATCAGGATGTGTGACCTTCTGGGAAGTTTCCCAGGGTGTGTGAGTGAGGATGAAACACACTGGAAAAGACATGTGTTGTCCTATGTGGGCTGTCATTATTCAGATGACCTGTTCAGGCACGCGGGTGGGCCCCAGGGTGGGGACGACGTGCCTGAGAGGCAACTGGTGGTGCCTGGCTGGCTAGGACTTGACGGCCATATTAAGGCGGGGTGTCTGTGCTGTCACCAGGACCCAATTATTACACTAACCCCAAACAGAATGTTAGTTCAATTTTTTTATTGAGTGGAAATGAGAAGGGGAATATTGAATAATCATCATATTAAGCTGAATCTGGAAGTGGATAGGCTTCTAAACTTGAAAAATCTTCCCATGGAAATGTTCCTTAAGAATATTTACCAGTGGAAATACCCCTAATGATGAAGGAAAAGGGAAAATAAAACATTGTATACCTACAAAACCCCAATATACCATCCCTTATAGAGTAAATCAAACCAAGAAAATTAGTGAAGAGTTGATATAGAATGATATCTTAGAGATTATAAAAAACAAGGAGATCAACTTCCCTCTTTCTATAAGCCATCCAAAAAATCCCAAGGTATGAAAATTTCATTAATTTCTTGTACAATAGTTGAAATACACCCAGTGAAGAAGGATAAGGAAAAATAAAACATGGAATACCTACAATAACCCCAGTATACCTTCCATTATAGAGTAAATCAAACCAAGAAAATTAGTGAAGAGTCGATATATAATGAGATCTTAGAGATTAAAAAAACAAGGAGATCAATATTCACTTTCTATAATCCATCCAAAAAATCCCAAGGTATGAAAATTTCATTAATGTCTTGTACATGAGAAGAGGTGATTTCAAGAACCTAAAAATGTAAATTTGGGTTGAAATGTATATTCCCTTGTCATCCCATGGATACCTTCAAAATTAAAATATCTTGTTACATTCATTATCCCTTTCTCTATAGGAGAACTCACTTTATCCAATGAACTATGTGATTTGTGAGCATCAATTATTGTAATTCCTTGATCTGTTTATTCTTCCCTACCAACAGGTGATCACAAACCCACCCTGGTGGTTAAAAAACTCTCTAACCAAACCAATTAATAATATATTTGAGTATTATAGGATTCAATGGTAAGTGTATAATGGTTTTTGTTCCCTAGTAACTTCTACATTCTAAACATGGTGGAAGAAATAGGTATAGTTCACTCCTCTATCATCTAAGGAAGGATATTTATCAAGAGTGCTAAACTAATAATAAATATCAATAAGCTAACTCTCTTAATTACTTTTTGAGAAAATATAATTAATTTTAATATTATTTATTTAATGAAATACCCCCATGAGGAGAAATTTGTTGTTACAATGAATGATTTTGGGTAACCCTATCACTCTAATGAAGATATTTAACTGTTTGATGACCTCATTCAATTTTGATAAGCTCTATAAACACATTATTTATTTAATATATCTTTTTTTTAAAAAACTCAACATAAAATCAATGACGTGTGTTAATGATAGTTATTTTTATGATAGATATATTTTTGATTTACTAAAAACTATCATGAAAACTTATAATTTAAATATGTAAGCTACTTGCATAGATAACATTTAGTTGAAAACATCATTAGAAAACCCCCTAAACAAAAACTTAAATTCATTCCATCCTAATTAAAATATTATTATTTAGAGTAAAATTTCCATTAATAAACATAACTTATATAAATTCTAATCAAGAGAAACAATTATTTTACATTATAAAACAAAAAATAGGGAAAAGGGATGGACCATCACAAACCAGCACTGATAACCTATAGCCTAATACCTAATCCAATACTAACATATCCCAACGGTTGTTCCCAATCCCTATAGGTTGGAGACAAGAATATTTCATTATACAATTTAAAATAGGGAAGAAATTTTCCACAAAACAATGGAAGACAAGGATAAAAGTTAATATGATTAACACTCCAAAAAGGAGAAACTACAAGAAAAAAATAGTCTTAAAAAACCCAAAATAGTGCATTATCAAAGTAATTATAAAAAGAAAAAAAAAATCCCAAATTAAACAACACTCCAAGACCAAAGGATCAAGAACAACCACCAACTCTAAGTGGTGCTTTATCTTTGCTCAGACATGGAAGATGCAAATCTACAAATACCTGAAGGAAAAGGTAGGATTTGGGCTAAAAATCCTTATCTAGTCTCAAAAAGTGTTCCATTAAATGATTTATTAATTATAAACAAAATCATGATTTTAATATAAATAAAATAGGGCATGGAAATACATTTTCATATTTTAAAAAAAAATTCTTTTATTTAAAAATAATGGAAAACATTTCAAACATGGATTAAAAATCATTTTATATAAAAAAGTTTATATAAATCACCTGGTATGAAGAAAAAAGATCTATAATCCCTAGAATATATTATCAAAATAAGAACAACAAGAACCATGGTCATCTTCCCAGTGGTACAATAATTTATGGTTATAAGATCCTCACACTCCCCATATTAGTGATCTTGAATAATATGTGTACACACATACCTTAGGCTCATGATGAATATGACTCATCAACATCCCATGGAGGATAAGACATGCTGAACATGGTTTTTGTTAGAGTTTTCATCATCATCCAATTACTATGGGATAATCATGCTACAATTTTTGTCCCAAATAACCCACTAACTACCCAGGATCACATGTTCTTAATCGATCAATAGAAAAATGGGAAATCATATCATTTCAAATCAATCATCATTCATAATTAAATTATTCACTTTTCCTTTTCAAAATTCCAATTCACTATTCAAACCAAAAAATTGGGTTTCCATAATTTCATACATTTCCAATAGAAAATTATTCATAGGTTTTCATCATTTTAAATTAATTTGTTTTTACCAAAATAATTCTCAAATCATTTCATCAATTCCATCAATTACAGAATATTCCCCAAATTCCAATTCGATTAGAATTGGGGGTTTCCCCCAAAATCCATGCCTTTTAAATTCCAATTACAATTCATATATTATTGGGATTTCATGAAAAATTGGAAAGGTAATTCAAAAAAATCAAAAAAATCAAGGTTTAATCATATGTCCAATCTCAAATGGAACCACCTACCTTAATCATGGAATCAAATAAAAAACCCACAATAGGATTCGACAATGAATAATGATGGTGACAAAGATCAAGAAATCAAACCATGATTCTAGATTCAATTAAATAGGGTTTAGATCCATAAAATAAATGTTGATCTAACACTTTTTTAAGGAGGATAGAAATATAGAGTGGGAGAAGAACATTTGAGAAAAGATTCACTTTCCTAGAGGAGATAAAATGAGATTTTCCATGATTTGATCTTCCAAGGAAAGGATTTCAAGGAGTTAAATATGATTTTATGGAGCCTTATCAACCCTAGAATTTATGATAGGATTTGGTTAGGGGTTTTAGGATATTAAATAGGGGTTTTAGGATCTTAAATAGGGGTTTGATAAAATTTAAAATATTTTTTAGAATAAAATAAATCTGAGTGCATGGTTTTGTTGGTAGGGAAGCATGGTTAGACAAATCATGTTCCCCTATAATGGTGTGAATGGTTTCTATAATGGTGGCACATAGTTTTTCAAATTTTGTTCCAACCATGAAAACCCTCACTCTCCACGGTTTCATGGTTTTCTCTTGGGGGCACACAATTTGAGAAAACTGTGCGCTAACCATAAACAACACATGAAAACCTCCAACATTTTCAAATCTTCACCCAAATAACCCCTAAAAAGATCCAAGAAAATCATGATCAAATGATGGGTTGAGGAGTACCTAAAAAAAATTAATGGGATTTTACAAAATACCAACTATAGAAACCTTCTATCACTAGAAAGAATGTTTGGATGTTTCCATATCAAAAAGATGAGGCCACTTATTTATAACCAATGAATCTTTATCCCAAGTCTCATGAGAAAAAGAACCATGCATCCATACCACATATGTCACGACCCGTCCTCGGGGCCCGTGCCGTGACTACTCCAAGCCCACCTTCCATAGGCCAGGGGCTAGCGACTAGCACCAAGGCGTAATTACCGATAAAAAAGGGAAGGCATTGCCTTTTTAACGTAAACAAACACCACAGAGAAAACAAGGAGAAGTAAACACTAAGTAAAATCTGGGTACAACAGTAAGTGCAGAAAAGTAAGTGGGCCAGAATACAAACCCAAACTGAAAGTAAAGTACAAATGGAAAGGGAAAACAACAACTAAAAGTAAAGCCGCAACCTCGAGCCGTCCATTGGAAATCCCACCTGAAGGGTGGGTACAGACAGCCTCCACAGCTCCTCGGGTCCATCCGTCCGCTCCGAGTACACCCCGCCCAGTGATCCACCTCCGGGTACCGACCTGCTCATTTTGCCTCAACCATGATCAGCATTGTCCGTCGTCTGCAACCAACACAATGTAGTGTAGGCATATCCCGTGCAGGGGTGAGTATAAGCTACTCAGTAGGGACCCCGAGACCCCCGAAGGTCTTCCAGAATCCAGAAAGGATAATCCACAAAGGAAAGATACAATCATGAAGTAAAATCCAACACTACTTAGGTATATGCCCATACATATACCTAAGTCAAAAATTCACGTTCGGCTCCAACATCCGAGCCCGAGTTCGATCACATCCACACAGGATAGCACAACACAATCCACAAAGGAAAGAAAATCAAGATTCAGCTCACATAGGTATACTTCTTCGTATGATGATAGAGATGATCAGATATAGCCACTGGTTCATCTAAGCCGTCGGACCCACAAAGGATCGATATGTACTAACCCCCGCAATGACCCACAAAGGATCTGACCCACACAGGATCGATAGGTAACTAACCCCCGCAATGACCCACACAGGATCAGACCCACATAGGATCTGTAGGCGCTGGCCCACACAGGACCGCTGAGCGCTGACCCACACAGGATCGGTAGCACTGATCCACGTAGGATCGCTGAGTGCTGTAGTCGTCGCCGTCGAATCCACGGAGGATTTCTGTACACTCGTCGTCGTCGTCGCAGTCACAGCCACCTCTAGGGTTCCCGCACACATCAAGCTCGTTCGAGAGGGTCCGCTCCACGAGCCGAGGGGCTGATACATCAACTGACACATATTCCGGAGTTGATGTATCCAAAAGTTCTGTATCATCAACATAAACTCAACGTCATAGACGGCGCGTCAATCAGATGCCCGGTCTGAGAGTTATTGGCTTTTTTGTTCGAGGGGCCCAGTTAGTTTTTATGTCAAAACCAACCTGACCATACTCCAACTGTGTCCACACCTTGAGCGGAGTCATCCAAAAGGTCTATGTCACTTATAGGAATCCAACAAATTTGACGACATGTCAATCGGACATCCGGAGCTCAAGTTATAAGCGTTTCCGCTCTGAGGGCCCGGTTGGTTTCGTGTACAAACCTACCCGGCCAAACCCAAATTTCTCTGAAACCCTGAGTATAATATACCGAAACGACCGTCTCGTTCCAAGGATCGCATTTCCACTGACAGTGCATCGATCGGAGGTTCACAACCCAAGATATGGGCAAAATACCGAAAGAGGTCCGGAAGTGGGGGTTTTGGGCCCGGACCGACCCGAGACCCCCTGGGCCGGCCCGAACAGGGTTGACCCGACCTAGGTCCGGGTCTGGCCCAGCCTGGCGCACTAGCCAGGTGGGTCGGCCAAACAACCGAGTCGTTCGGGATGGGGGGGGGGGGGGGCGTTTCCCCCCTCTTGTAGTAACCGCAGCCCCATATTGGGGGCCGCTCACGTCTGGCCAACCGGGGGTTTCGAATCCCCGGTTCTTCCACTGTCCAGCCGGCTGGCTGCTGCCGACTCGGGACCGGCAAGGGCCGGTCCCCCTGCTTCGACGCCGGCGGCCTGGAACCGGCCGCCGGTTCCCCTGGTCCGCCGCGGCCCCACTCCAGCCGCGGTGTTTTTTGGAGTTCTCCGGCGCGGCGCGACGACACCACGTTCTTGTTTGATTCAAAGGCCCGACGTGACGACGCCACACATACCTTGCAGCATGACCCCGCGCGGTGCGATAGCACCGCACCATCCTCATTCTATTCCACCACAAGGAAGAAAAGATAAAAGGGGAGGTGGGTCAGCCGTGTTTGTGCGGTCCAACCCCCTCCCGTTAACTAGCAATAGGTGGTCCAAAAGTACGAGGAATGATGACAGATGAAAACACGAATATCATCAACAATAAAAGAATTCCCTACCTCGAGCGTAGCTTGAACAGAGGTTCATCGTGGAAAAAGGACGTCGCGGAATTGATTGTCGCGGAAGAAGGCATCACAGAAGGAGCGTCGTGGAAGAAGGAACATTGCAGAAGAAGCGTCACAGATTTCCGAGGATCCGACGTTCTTCGCGTTCTTCGCGAGGATGAGAATATATTCAAGAGTCTGAGAGAAATACCCTTTGCCTCTCAACAGCACCGGCCTAATAAAAATAAGAGTTGTCCTATTTTTATTTCACAAGTCTTGCGTTTTAAAATTCAAAAACGAAAGAAACAATTAAGTGAATTAATTGCAAAGCTTAAACCGCCACATCAATGAGGCGTTTCTTAACTAGAATAAACGCAAGGGTTGAATTAATTAATAGGGGGTGCAGGTGCGTTACTTAAAAGAAAAGAAATGGTGGGGATCGTGTGGGCCCCACCTCAAAAATATCCTACCATGTGGGTAGTATATTGTGGGTCCCACATCATCCACTTAACTTAAGTTAAGCAAAATAAAATAAAAATCAGTTGTACCACTTTTATTTTATTTCTTAACATAACCCCAAAAATTAAAAACCACACCCGAGAAAACGCAACTCCGGAGGAGGTGTTTCTAAGAAATTATCGGCGCTGCAATTCCAACGGTGCCCTCAGAATCTGATTCCGAGCACCGGTTCAAAAGTTAGAAAAACCCGCTCGTTCGTTCACTGAACGTACCCGAGTTAAGCTTCGAAAAATGATTCCGGGCACACCGGGCCTCGGAATTAGGTGCCGTCAGAAACTGCGTTCTTGTAAAATTCCCAAGAAAATTTAGAAAAAAATTTCCTTGAATTTTTCGGGTATTTACATCACTCCCACCTCAGGGCTTTACATCCCCGTAAAGATACATCATAAACTAGGGAAACAAAAGTGGGTACCGAGCACGCATCTAAGGCTCCTGCTCCCAAGTGATCTCTTGGAGGTTCCCGTGCTGCCATCTGATGTGCACTAGAGGAATCGACCGTCCACGTAGGACCTGGTCCTGTCGATACTCAATCTCCATCGGGACCTCCGTAAAAGTCGCCCCATCATCAATATACTGCTCCCCATGGTCAATGATATACGTCGGGTCGTGCACGTATCTCCTCAGCTGTGATACGTGGAAGACGTTGTGCACCCGGTGCAACTGAGGTGGTAGAGCCAGGCGATAATCCACCTCGCCAATCCTGCTGAGGACCTGGAAAGGTCCGATAAAGCGCAAAGATAACTTTCCGCCTTAGCCAAATCTCCGTAATCCATGTCGAGGTGAGACCCGCAAGAAGACGTGGTCGCCATCGTGGAACTCTAGTGGCCTCCGCCTCCAGTCAGCATAAGACTTCTACCGGATCTGAGATGTCCTCATCCGCTCCTGGATGACCTGGACCTTCTCTGTCCTGGCCTGGACTATCTCCGGCCCCACAAGTGCTGACTCCCCAAGGTCTGTCCAGCACAAACGAGATCTGCAAGGTCGGCCGTACAGCGCCTCGCATGGTTCCATCCCGATGGTGGAGTGGTAGCTGTTGTTGTACATGAACTCCACCAAGGGTAGGTTGTCCTCCCAACTGTGACCAAAGTCGAGGACACATGCGCAGAGCATGTCCTCGAGAGTCTGAATGGTCCTCTCCATCTGACCATCCTTCTGAGGGTGAAAGGCGGTGCTCAGACGTAGCTGCATCCAGAACGCCTCCTACAACCCCTTCCAAACCCAAGAAGTAAAGTGAGAATCTCAATCGGAGACGATAGATGATGGAACACCGTGAATCCATACAATCTCCTGAATGTAGAGACGTCACAAGCTCTCTACTGAGCCCTGCTCTCTGATGGGTAAGAAGTGAGCCGACTTGGTGAGTCAGTCGACAATCACCCAAATGGAGTCGTGACCTCTGGAAGTGCATGGAAGTCTAGTCATGAAGTCCATAGATATGTCGCCCCACTTCCACTCCGGGACCTCCAAGGGCTGTACCAAGCCTATTGGTACCTGGTGCTCTGCCTTCACCTGCTGGCAGGTGAGGCATCGAGAAACGAACTCTGCCACAAACTTCTTCATGCCCGGTCACCAGTGCTATCATATGAGATCCTGGTACATCTTCGCTACGCCAGGATGTACTGCCAAAGGGAAAGTGTGAAACTCTCTCAACACCTCCTCCCGTAAAGAAACTGGTACCAAGTTACGTCCTCTAAAAAGGACATCATTCTCTCCTCCTATAGAGAAACTATCAGGTGCCTGTCCTGAGGATATCTGCGCACGCCGTGTCTCACAGTCAGCGTCCCCACGCTGTGCCTCTCTGACCCACTGCAGTAGCGGAGGAGTGACTGTGAGTGACTAAAGGAAGGCTGCTCCATCTCTATCCACGAAGGATATCTGCAAAGTGGCTAGCTGCTCTGTCGCCTCCCCAAGTAGCTGAATGCCCGTCCTCCTGCTGAGAGCATCTGCTACCACGTTCCCCTTTCCAGGAGTATAGACTATCTCAAAGTCATAGTCCTAGAGGAACTTGAGCCATCGCCACTGTCTCAGGTTCAGGTCCTTCTGAGAGAAGATGTACCTGAGACTCTAATGGTCAGAATAGACTGTAAAGCACTCGCCCATTAGATAATGTCGCCACGTATTCAGAGAGAAGACCACTGCTGCTAACTCCAGGTCATGGGTAGAGTAGTTCTACTCATGCGGACTCAACTGACATGATCCATAGGCGATCACTGCCCGCTCCTGCATCAGGACACATTCGAGTCCGTTCCCTGATGCATCGCAGTAGACTACGTACCCTACTCCCTCCTCCGGCAACCTCAAGATAGTTGCACTGGTCAATATCTGTCTCAGCTCCGGGAAACTCTGCTGACATCTGTCTGACCACACAAAGGGTATCCCATTCTTCGTGAAAGATGAGAGTGGTGCCGCAACTCTGGAGAAGTCTGGCACAAATCTTTAGTAGTATCCAGCTAGTCCCAAGAAACTCCGCACCTCCGTCACGCTCCTGGGTGGCTCCAAAGCTAGAACTGCCTCGATCTTCGTAGGATCCACCACAACTCCCGCCTCAGAGATGACATGTCCCAAGAAGTGGAACTCACGTATCCAGAACTGACACTTCGAGAGCTTTCCATAAAGCTAGTTCTCTCGGAGTGTGTCTAGTATAACCTGCAAGTGGTAGGCGTGCTCCTCCTCAGTGGTCGAGTATATCAAAATGTCTTCGATGAAGACCATGACAAATCAATCGAGTTATGGCTGAAAGATCAAGTTCATGAGGTCCATGAACACTGATGGAGCATTGGTTATGCCAAATGACATAACCAAGAACTCATAGTGGCCATACCGACATCTGAAGGCCGTCTTCTGCACGTCCTCGTCCCGAACTCTGAGCTGATGATAGCCTGACCTGAGGTTTATCTCTGAGAACCACCGTGCTCCCTTGAGCTGATCGAAGAGGTAATCAATCCTCGGTAGCAGATACTTGTTCCTCATTGTCACCTAGTTCAGGCAAAAATATTTGACAAAAAGTCTCAAGCTCCCATCCTCCTTCTTGGCGAACAATATCGGGGAAGCCCAGGGTGAAACACTGGGTCAGATGAATCCTTTGCCCTACAAGTCCTCCAACTGTACCCATATCTCTCGAAGCGTGGTGGGAGCCATACGATATGCTGGGGTGGATATCGGGGATGTCCCGGGGTACAAATCAATATAAAACTCTACCTCTCTGCAAGGAGGTAGTCCTGGAACGTCGTCGGGGAAAACATCCGCATACTGATCCACCACTGCAGGAAAACAAGGACTCCGCACGTCAACTGCTCCTAGGATGAGGCTAGCCAACTGATGAGTGATGGTATGTTCTCTCCTCTGCGGGAGTCCATCTTATGCTGCGAAGGCTCCCTTCTCGCCGGTGAAGGTGAACCTGCTCCTGTTGGTGCGTACACATCGCACCTTGCGCCTAATACAGTCAATCTGAGCATGGAATGTAGATAACCAATCCAGGCCCAAGATGACGTCATAAGGCCTCGACGCCGCTACAAGAAGATCCCAGCTGAAGCTCTCACCTCCTAGAGTAAGCTCACACTACTGTCACTAGTGTGTAATCGTCGAGTCTGCTCCCGTAGGAGTCTCTAGCCATAAGGATCGAGCCAACAGCTCCGTCAGAATCTCCGAGCTCCGAATAAGGGCAGCGGCTATGAAAGAATGACTCGCTCTTATGTCTATAAGAACTGGAACAAGGGTGGAATAGACATAGATAGTAACTAGAATCATCTCTAGCACGCCGTGGTCGTAGGCCTCCGCTGCATGGAGCTGTGCCTGTCTCTACCCGCCAGCTCCCTGTGGTCGGGGGTGGACCTCCTGGTGGTGGTGGTGGGAGATCCTCAAAGCGCTGCTCACCACCTGCTGCTCGGACAACTCCTCTGCCTCGTCCGACTGCTCCTTGCGGACCTCCACGGTCGACCCTCTACCTCTGCCTGGGTGGCCCCTCAACCGTCTGCTGCTTCTCGGCATGGCGGGTCGGGCAGTCACGAGCCATGTGGCCCTGCCCGCCGCATGCGTAGCACTATCTGCCTCTCGAATGACTGGCTCCGCGCTGTGTTCCCCGCACTACTGAGCCAGTGTCTTGAGGTCATCTGCCTGAGGGTCTGGTCTGCCTGGACCCATGAGTCATCCGTCGACTGCCTGCTTCAGAAGACTCTACTGCGTGCCGCCCTGGGGTAGGTCTCACTGCTGATGCAGGCTCAGCAAGGAAGCTCTCGATCAGAAGGGCTCGCTCCAATACCCCTGCCTGTGTCGTAATGCTGAGGGAGATCAGCGATGCCCTGATCTCCTGCATCAATCCTTGCTCGAAGGTCCGAGCCCGGATGAATGTGTCTTGTACCATGTCTGTCGAGTAGCGCAAGAGATCGGTAAATCTCGCCGTGTACTGGCCGACCGTCAAGCTGCCCTGCCGTAGCTGTAGTAGATCCTGGATGCGCACCGCAAAGAGGGTGGCTGGGACGAACTCCGAGTAGAAGATGATCTCAAATTCCGTCCAGAGAAGAGATGCCTCGTCGTGCACCTGAAGCATCAAGCTCCACCATCTGCCTGTTGCCGCATGTAGTAGGCTCGCTGCGAGGATCAACATGAGGTCTGCTGGTGTCTTCACTAACCTGAAAACCCATACAATTGCCTCCAGTCAATCCTCGGTGGCCTGAGGGTTTGTCTCCCCGTGGAACCTAGGTGGTCGCTGGCGCTGAAACTCGTGCAGTGCACTAAGGCGACGTGCATCGTCAACAGCTGGGGCTAGTAGCATCGGTGGCTCGGCGGGTAGAGGTGCCGCCGGTGCCTCTGTTGTCAAAGAGCCCTGTACCGAGGCCTCATCGCTCGGTGGGCTGTCGTCACGCAAAACTCTCGGAACCCTAGATGGCTGCCGTCGTGGGGCCATCCTAAAAAGAAACAGGTGCACCACGGTCAAACAATATACCTAGTGAGCTGACACAAAGTAATCACAAAGAAAACTTGAAACACACATGCCATCAATGTTTTCGTGCAATAAGTCAGAAATCAGAAGTCAGGGTCCTGGTGTACGGATACGTCGGCCGCCACACCAACACTGGACTCCCTGGACTGATAACCACACTCAATACTCTTAACACTATTGCTTCACATAGAAAAATATTAGATTCCTAAGTTCTGCGGTAGAACCGAACTCCTCTGATACCAATTTGTCACGACCCGTCCTCGGGGCCCGGGCCATGACTACCCCAAGCCCGCCTTCCATAGGCCAGGGGATAGCGACTAGCACCAAGGCGTAATTACAGATAAAAAAGGGAAGGCATTGCCTTTTAAAAGTAAACAAACACCACAGAGAAAGCAAGGAGAAGTAAACACTAAGTAAAAACTGGATACAACAGTAATTGCGGAAAAGTAAGTGGGCCAGAATACAAAACCAAACTGAAAGTAAAGTACAACTGGAAAGGGAAAACAACAACTGAAAGTAAAGCCGCGGCCTCGAGCCGTCCACTGGAAATCCCACCTGAAGGGTGGGTACAGACAGCCTCCACAGCTCCTCGGGTCCAGCCGTCCGCTCCGAGTATGCCCCGCCCAGTGATGCACCTTCGAGTACTGAACTGCTCCTCGTGCCTTAACCATGATCAGCGCTGTCCGTCGTCTGCAACAAACACAACGTAGTGCGGGCATAGCCCGTGCAGGGGTGAGTATAAGCTACTCAGTAGGGACCCCGAGACCCCCGAAGGTCTCCCAGAATCCAGAAAGGATAATCCACAAAGGAAAGATACAATCACGAAGTAACATCCAACACTACTTAGGTATATGCCCACACATATACCTAAGTCATAAATTAGAGTTCGGCTCCAACATCCGAGCCCGAGTTCGATCACATCCACAGAGGATATCACAACACAATCCAAAAAGGAAATCAAATCTAGATTCAGCTCACATAGGTATACTTCTTCGTATGATGATAGAGATGATCAGATATAGCCACTGATTCATCTAAGCCGTCAGATCCACAAATGATCGATAGGTACTAACCCCCGCAATGACCCACAAAGGATCTGGTCCACACAGGATCGATAGGTAACTAACCCCCGCAATGACCCACAAAGGATTTGACCCACACAGGATCGATAGGTAACTAACTCCCGCAATGACCCACACAGGATCTGTAGGCGCTAGCCCACATAGGACCACTGAGCGCTGACCCACAATGGATCTGACCCCAACAGGATCGATAGCACTGATCCACGTAGGATCGATGAGTGTTGTAGTCATCGCCGTAGAATCCACGGAGGATTTCTGTACAGTCGTCTTCATCGTCGTCGCAGTCCCAGCCAGCTCTAGGGTTCCCGCACACAGCAAGATCGTTCGTGAGGGTCCGCTCTACGAGCTGAGGGGCTGATACATCAACTGACACATAGTCTGGAGTTTTTGTATCCAAAAGTTCTGTATCATCAACAGGAACTCAAGGTCACAGACGGCACGTCAATTGGATGCCCGGTCTGAGAGTTATTGGCTTTTTTGTCCCAGGGGACCGGTTGGTTTTTAAGTCAAAACCAACCCGATCGTACTCCAACTGCGTCCAAACCTCGAGCGGAGTAAGCCAAAAGGTCCGTCTCACTTAGGTAAATCCACGAAAGTCGACGACACACCAATTGGATGTTCGGAGATCAAGTTATAAGTGTTTCCGCTACGAGGGACCGATTGGTTTCGTGTACGAACCAACCCGGCCAGACCCAAATTTCTCCGAAACCCTAAGTATAATATACCAAAATGGCTGTCTCGTTCCAAGGATCACATCTCCGTTGCCGGTGCGTTGATCGGAGGTTCGTAGCCCAAGATATGGGCAAAAGACCGAAAGAGGTCCGGAAGTGGGGGTTTCAGGCCCGAACAGACCCGGGCCGAGACCTCCTGGGCCAGCCCGAACCGGGTCGACCAAACCCGGGTCCGGGTCCGACCCGGCCTGGGCACAGCCCGACACGCTGTCCAGGTGGCTCGGCCGAAAGACCGAGCCGTTCGGGATGCGGGGGGGGGGGTGCTGCCCCCCGCTTGTAGTAACCACGACCCCATATTGGGGGACGCTCACATCCTGCCAGCCGGGGGTTTCGAACCCCCGGTTCTTCCACTGTCCAGCTGGCCAGCTCCGGCCGGCCGGCTGCTGCCGACTCAGGACCGGAAAGGGCCGACACCCCCTGCTCCGATGCCGGCGGCCCGGAACAGTCCGCCGGTTCCCCTGCTCTGCCGCGGCCTTGGACCGTCCGGCACGGTGTGACGGCGCCGTTCCCCTCCGCCACGGCCGCGCTCCGTCCGTGGTGTTATTCGGGGTTCTCCATCGCGGCGCGACGACGCCGCATTCTTGTTTGATTCAAAGGCGCTGTGCGAAGGCTCCGCGCATACCTTGCCGCATGACCCCACGCGGTGCGGCGGCAGCGCGCCATCCTCGTTCCATTCCACCACAAGGAAGACAATATAAAAGGGGAGGTGGGTCGGCCATGTTTGTGCGGTCCGACCCCCTCCTATTAACTGGTAACAGGTGGTCCAAAAGTACGAGGAATGATGACGGATGAAAACATGTATATCATCAACAATAAAAGAATTCCCTACCTCGAGCGTAGCTTGAACGGAGGTTCATCGCGAAAAAAGGACGTCGCGGAGTAGATCGCCGTGGAATAAGGCGTCGCGGAAGGAGCGTCGCGGAAGAAGGAACGTTGCGGAAGAAGCGTCGTGGATTTCCGAGGATCCGACGTTCTTCGTGTTCTTCACGTTCTTCGCATTCTTCGCGAGGATGAGAAGATCTTCTAGAGTCTGAGAGAAATCCCTTTTGCCTCTCAACACCACCAGCCTAATAAAAATAAGAGTTGTCTTATTTTTATTTCACAAGTCTTGCGTTTTAAAATTCAAAAACGAAAGAAACAATTAAGTGAATTAATTGCAACACTTAAACCGCCACATTAATGAGGTGTTTCTTAACCAAAATAAAGGCAAGGGTTGACTTAATTAATAGGGGGTGCGGGTGCGTTACTTAAAAGAAAAGAAACGGTGGGGATCATGTGGGACCCACCTCACAAATATCCTACGAAGTGGGTAGGATATTGTGGGTCCCACATCATCCACTTAACTTAAGTTAAGAAAAATAAAATAAAAATCGGTTGTACCACTTTTATTTTATTTCTTAACTTAACCCCAAAAATTAAAAACCACACCCGAGCAAACGCAACTCTGGAAGAGGTGTTTCTAAGCAATTACCGGCGCTTCGATTCCAATGGTCCCCTCAGAATCTTATTCCGAGCACCGGTTCAAATTTTAGAAAAACCAGCTCGTTCGTTCACTGAACGTACCCGAGCTAAACTTCGGAAAATGATTCCAGGCACACCGAGCCTCGGAATCAGGTGCCGTTAGAAACTGCGTTCTTGTAAAATTCCCAAGAAAATTTAGAAAAAAATTTCCTTGAATTTTTTGGGTCTTTACAACATAGAACAAAGGAATCATCCTACCATGAAGTAAATTCTTCTAAAAAATCAATGATATTGGCTAGATTCTCAGTCTAGGATAAATTAGGCCCAACATCCTCCAACCCCAATACATGAGATCAGTCAAAAAGGCAATTTCATAGAAGAGATACACGGAACATATAATATATTTATTTCACCTATGGAGGGAGTGATAAATGGTAATACACATTCTCCACCCTCTCAAAAACCTAAAATGGTCCCACAAAACAAGGAGAAATATTCCCTTGCCTCCCAAGACATATATGACCCAAACTAGGTGAAACTCTTAATACACTAGTCACCAACTGAAAAATACAATGGTCTATGATGATGATCATCATAAGATTTATATCATATATATTTCATCAACATTATTAAAAAAATCAAATAAATATTTTCCATCATCACTTGGACCAAACTCAGTCCAACTAAGGAAGTTTCTCCTGTCTCCAAAAAGAACAAAAAAGATTTACAGTCCCTTCTATAAAAGAAATAAAATGTATACATTATGATCATAGACTGGTAACTATTATTATATTGAAACTAAACCAGTCAAAATGGTCATCCTAGGATCCAACATAATCAAGTACACATACACAGAGCCTATCCTAAAGAATCTGTGTATCCCTCTCTATCTTGTCATCCGTCTATGGATGGTATGCCATATTCAAATGAACCTAATATTCCACCAACTCTTAGAGGCCTATAAAAAAGAGAGAAGTAGAATATAGATCCCTATTCATGACCATAGATGATGTGACTCCATGTAAATGAAATATCTCTTTCATATAGAGATTTCCCACCTTCATAACATTGGTTGCGTCATGAATGTGTATAAAGTAATCTGATTTGGTTAAATGATTGAACATAACCCATATCACATTATCCTTTCTTTGGGAATGTGGAAAACTAACAAAAAATTACATATAAACCTCATCCCACTTTTATGTGAGCATTGGAAGTGGATGAAGTAAATCCGAAGGTCTCTGACGCTCGACCTTGACATGTTAGAAAGTATAGCAGCGTGAAAAAATGTCAGTAATGTTTCTTCTCATTCTTGTACCCAAAATAATCACCACATGTCGTGAAACATCTTTCTAGTTCCTTAGTACCCAAAAAATAGGAATTTTGAAAATCCCCCATCGTATATTTCCTTATTGATAAAAGAACAATGTACTGATTTTGAAAACATTGGACACCCTTTGTAGAGAATGAGAATTCCACAACAAGATCCCCCACATAAAGAGAGTCCCTAATGTAATGGAAATAATCATAAAGTTTCTTCACTAGAATAATAATCTCAAGAAGAGCATAGGTCATCTAAAAATTAGTCGATTCAACCTCAACCCCTATTTTTTAAACTCCTTTACACAACTATGAAAAAATATTTTTCATTTTCCACTCTTCATATGAATTTTTCACGAATTGAGTCTGTAGTTTCATTCCCAATTCACCAAGAACAACAATAACTTTCCCTAAGGTAGTGAAAATGTAAAAATAAAAAAACTATAGGTACTCCACCAAAAACCAATGATGTAGATTCAACTATTTTTGAGAGAAGTTATAACTCAAGATCTTTTGGTATTTAAACCTGGTAAACCATTCCCTAAAAGGGTAAGGCCACCAAATTTTAAGTGTATGCTTCACAACTATTAGTTCAACTTCATTGGTTTTAAAATTCATCACATGTGGACTAAGATTCCAAGATCTATAGGATTCAATGTGGTCACCTTTCTTAATAATACAACCCAAAATCAATCCCAAAGCATCAAAAAATTACCATATAACCTTTCCTTGTCTCTGGAAGAGTCAACATTGATGAAAAAGTCAAAATATGTTTCATAATAATAAAAAGCTCTAACATTTCTCATCCTAATTAAACTTAACCCCATTCCAAGTGACAGTGGTCATCAGTGAAGGAAACATTAAGAAATATTTTATATACCCATGATTTTACCCTAATAAACAGAACAAGATCAGCATACCAAAAATATTAAATTGTTTCTCCCATGTCATAATAGCATTCACCTTCTCAGGATTAACTATGATACCATGGTCGAAGACCGCATGTCTCAATAAATTTATTTCCCAAATCTAAAAGTCGTATTTAGATATATTGGCATAAATTTAGTGTTCTATAAACAATTATAGAACTACCATCAGATGACCAACATGATCATACTTATAATGATAGTAAACCAAGATGACATTCATAATGAATACCGTGAACATATGAAATACTCATGTAAGATCCTATTCATGAAATAAATAAAGACTATAGGATCATTGGTTAGAAAAAATGGCATGACATTATATTTATAATGGAAATACCATATCAGTAAGGTGGTTTTTTGAATTTTAGATTCTTTTATTCTAAATTGGTGATAACTAGACCAAAGAAAAATCATTGAGAACCACTTAAACCTTTTCAAATGGTCAAATAGATCACCATTCCATGGAAAAAAATACTTTTTATTTACTATAACTTGGTTTATTTTTTGTTAATCATTATTTATGTGAAGTGTTCCATCAACTTTATTAGCAAAGAGAACAGGAACTACCCTTCGTGAAACACTAGATCATATACAGACTCTCTCTAATAGATTATCCAATTAGATCTTCAAATATTTTATTTTCTCTGGTTCTATATGGTAAGATGGTATAGATACCAACTGAGTATTGGGAACTAAATCAATAGAAAACTCTACCTCCCTAACTATTCACAAATAAGAGAAGTTATAAGGGAAAATGTTGGTAAACTCGATGATAACTGGAGTTTGATCATCACTCAAATATTCCTACCATAGATTAAAAGGTAATAATGATATTAATTTTCTTATATCTAGATAATAAGTTTCTAATATTCATGAAATTGAGTTCCACTCTCCTATAAAGATACGAAACACCCCATTGGACAGGGTAAAGGATACCCATCGAAAATATTTGGCACTTCAAAACTTATTAGAAATAATCTAATCAATCTTGAAAATTATATCAATAGGTTTCATGTTAAGAACCAAAAAATCCCAAGTGAGATAAATCTCTGATAGAAATAAGACTCAAGCTAGACAGTGGAGACCCTTTCCTCTCTTTGTTCCACTGGGTATATTAATATGCATCACATAAGACAAAATCTCTATAGAAATATTTAGAATGTTCACAATATGAGTCGATATAGATGAATGATATGAACAAGAATAAAATAAATCATTCACTAATGATGAATCTATGGTGTTGGTATATCTCATAGTCACTTGACCAGCATCGGCTTCCTCTAGAGACTCTTCTTCATGATAAAGAAGTATCCTTCCAGATGCCTCTGGATAGAACAACTTTGTTCTATATGTATTTGAATGAACCACAATAATTATAGGTTCTACTAATCGCATTCCATTAGCTGGTGTAGAAAATACATAAAAAACATCTTCAGCTGAATCAATCATCTTTAGGAGCTGTAGATATTGGGTGCTTAAGTGAAAACATATTTCAAATGCCTAGGGTCGTCACACTAGATGAAAGTCAAAGGTATTATGTTAGGAATTAAAGTAGGTCCATAAGAACCCTACTATCCAGATCCTCCATGAGACTAATCACACATTCAATTTCCTTTAAAGGAAATCATAGAACTTCTACTAGGAGAAAAAAGTACTCCTATCAAAAACTGACTTTCCAGATAGATCAATTTGGACCATCAAATCCTTATTCAACATGTACTCATAAGAAGTGAGCTTTAGAATGAAAAAATGATAATGAATTTTAGATAGAAGACCCATATAAAATTTTAATGTCTTTAAATTTTCATTCAAAATGATCTCATTTGAAAACCAAAGAAGCTCAACAAAGTAGTTTTCATACTCCATCATGGTCCTATCAGCATAATCGAGTTTGAAATGATTCATAGCCTTAGCTAGGACCATAAACTCGGGATAGAACTAATCAGTTAAAATAACCATAAATTCTTTCCACTCTAAACCCTCATTATTGTTATCTATCATCATTTAGTACCATAATCTCTTGCTTGGTCCCTCTAGATTGAAGGTGGAACATTTACGTTAATAATATTAGTAATTCCTAAGAACTCAAAAGGAAGCTCTATATTTCTCAACCAATCCTTAGCATGTTGAGGATTGTTATAGCATTAGAATTCAAGTGGATTACAGAAAAGGAACTCCTAAGAACAATTATAGGAGTCGTCCCTATGAGTTTCCATAGCTAGATCATGAGTTGTTATGGGTGCAGGTACCGGTCCTAGAGATTTAAAAGAACACACAACAATCTCAATGAGATTCTAGCCCATGAGAGGATTTTATCACTATTGTTCATTAGCAACATCTTACCTAATAATATTCACACAACTTCATGGAGGTATGATGCTACAAAACATTAGGAAAAATTTATTGCATCGTAATATTACATAGATAAATAACTCAAACAAGAGAAACATAAAAAAACCACCAGATAAGAAATTAGGATTTAGATTTTAACCTATCCAAATTAAAAATAGGGAAAATAATAAATTATATCCATGTTTTCCTCAATACACAATTCCCTAAATGATCAAGGAAACTTAAGTCTCTTTATAATGATATCTAGCTAGGAACTTGATCATAAATACCTTCTAAGCCCCAAAAAGATATCCTAAACTACATACCAACATCAAGGAAAGATTCTTAACATACACCCACGATACCACTTTGTCATGATCCAGATTGAATACCTTGGTACCCTGATACCTGAGCTAACAGAGACCTAGAACAAATGGTATTCCCCATCCTCATGGTTTTATGATGAGCACCTATCATTATAAAAGATAAAATAGGGAAGGAATTTATGACAAAACACCAAAAGATAAGGATGAAAGTTATTATGGTCAACACTTCACAAAGAAGGAAGTACCAGAAACCAAATAGGTATGAAAAAACCCAAAATATTATATCATCAATGAACTCAATAGAAATAAAAAAATACCAAAGAAAACATCATCCCAAGACCAAAGGATCAATAATATCTACCACCTTTATGTATCATGTTCCCTTTGCACGGACTTGACCATAGGAAGTCTACAAACACTCGATGACAAAGGTAGGGTGTGAGAAAGAAATCCCAGTAGGGTCTCACCAAGTGTCCCCTGAAAAATTACATAATAATAAAACAAATAAATCTTTCAATTTAAATAAAATAGCGCATGGTTTCTCATTTTCATATTTAAAACAAAACATACTTTTATATCAAATTTATGGAAAAAATTTCAAACATGGCTTAAATAAACATTTTATATAAAACAATCTACATAAATTAGTTGGGATGAATAAAATATTTCTATAATCACTATAATATATAATCAAAACAATAATAACAATGATCATGGTCATATTCCATGTGGTATGATAGTTTATGATTATAGGATCGTCACACTTCTCATATCAGTGAGCATGGCGAATATCTGTACCCACGTCCCATAGTCTCAGGAAGAATAGGACACAACAACAGCACATCAGGGATAAGATATGCTGAACTAGGATTTCATTAGAGTTTCATCATTAATAAATTTCATAGGAATAAATATCCTATCATAATTATCCCAAATAACCGACTAACTACCCAGTATCACTTATCATTAATCAATCAATAGAAAAAAGGTAAATCAACTCATTTAAAATCAATCATCATTTACAATTAAGTTTCCCACTTTTCTATTTCAAAATGACAATTCACTTTCAAAACCAAAACAATGATTTTTTCATAATTTCATTCCATTTAAATAAAAATTCAATCATAAGTCATAATAAAAACAAATTAATCCATTCTTTCCAAAACAATTATCCAATATATTCATTAATTCAATCAATTTAAAAATACAACCTAAATTAAAATTCCATTAGAATTGGTGGGTGGGGGGGGGGGTTACCAGAAATACATTCTATTTAAAATTCCAATTACAATTTATATCGAACTTGTTTTTCCTGAATAAAATAAAAACTAATAAAAAAATCAATTAAATAAAGGATTATTCATATGGAAAATCGTAAATGGAACAACCTACCTTTAATCACAGAATCAAATATAAACACCCATAATGGGATCATCCAATGGATAATGATGGTGAAAGATATCTAGAAATCAAACATAGATTAAGGATTCAATTAAATAGAGTTTATATCCATCAAAAACAGGATTTTTAACACTTTCTATGTAGGATAGAAGGAGATATTTGGATAAGATTCACTTACCCAAAAGAGATCGAACAAGTTCTACCATGTATTGATTTTATAAGGAATGGGTTTATAGGAGCCAAAATTTATTATAGAGAGTAATATCAACCCTATAATTCAATATTGGTCTAAGTTATCGGTTTTAGTATCTATAACTGGTGTTTTGAAAATTTTAAAACAAATTTTTTTAATAAAAGAAACCAACGTGGATGGTTAGCTGGGTAGGGCCGCACGATTAGAAAAAATGTATTCCCCTACCATGCTCTTCTACATTGGGGTTCATGGTTTATACAATGTGGGCACAAAGTTTTTCAATTTGTGAAATAACTAAAAAATCATCTCTATCTGGGGTTGTAAGATTTGAAATAGTGGGTGCATGGTTTGGGAAAACCATGTGCCAACCATAAAATCCTAGAAAAACTCCAGTATTTTGAAAATTTCACCCAAAGAAACACTAAATAATATCCAAGAAAAGAATGATCAAAATAAGTATCAAGGAGTAAATAAAAACAAGTAACATGATGTTACATGACACTATGAGACATTCTGTGGATTATACTACCACTTGTAATCATAGGATTTTTCTTGAGAGTGAATGAAAACCCTTCAAAAAACCCTAATAGATTCTCAAAATGACCCTCCTGAAAGATGTAAGAAACAAGTAGAAATATGTTCAGAAGTTTGAATCATATACCAAATCTTATAATCCAAATGGGTGAGGCCTAATAAAATTATTCCAAATGAAATTATATATATAATATTTTAATACAATAATAATGAGTTAGTTCCCATGATAATTTTGAATAAATGCATACATTTTATTGACTGCCATAAATTAAACAATGTTACCTGAGAGGAACAATTACCCATTAAATTTTTAGAACAAATGTTAGAGAGGTTAGTGGGGAATGGTCAATGTATTTTACCTGATTATTTTCTTATGTATTTTCAAGTTCTAATATCTCCAGAAGACTAGGAAAAGACAAAATTCCCATGTCCCTTTGGTACATATTTTTACCAGAGGATTCCCTTTGGTATTTAAAATTCCCCAAGAACATTTCAATGATTCATGGTTAGTATCTTTTAATATTTGATTGATATATTTTTGCAGGTATTTATGTAATTTTTCCCTATTTATAGAACATGTTTTCAAAGTTGTTTTTAAAATCTCGGAATGGGATTAAGAAAATGAATTGGTTTTAAATTTTGAAAAATTCCATTTCATTGAGGATAAAGGAAATGTGTTAGTCTATAAATTTATAAACATGTTAATGAATTAGATAAGTCCAAAATTGACATGATTTGTACTCTATTTTACCAGTCCACTATGAAAAATGATTTATCATTTTTCATTTATTTTGGATTTTATAGAAGGTTTTATGTGTACTTTAGAATGATTTATTTTACCCTATCCAACCTACTAAAAAAGATTTTTTTTTTGTTTGATGATTTATGATTGATAGATTTTGATATCCCTAAAGAGAGGTTGACTATATCATCATTATTTATCCACATAACATGAATTTCTCCCCTAATATCCTATGTGATTATACGAACAAATATTTAGGATCTATGATACTCAGAAAGATGATGGACACTTAAAAGTGATATATTAAACTTCTTAGACTTTGGAAACTACCAAAATAAACTGTATAACTATATAAAAGAAGTTTTTTTCTATTTTTATTTTTATAGAAGAAATTTGGTCTTAATTACCTATAAATAAAATAATTATTTACTCTATTCACGATTCATTGAGATATTTGACCAATAAATTTTAATAAAATACAAGGCCAGTGATATGGATATTAATTTTATAAAATTGTATCATTGAGATCAAGGAAAAAAGGTTGTGAAAAGATAGTTGCTAACCACATGAGTATATTTCCTCACACTACTAAGGTAGAACCACCAATTAAAATAGACTTAGATAAATCCTTCTCTAGTGAGAAACTATAAAAAATCACCCAAATTACTTCTTACATTGACCTAGTCAATTTTATTGCCACATAAAATCTACCCATTTATTTCTAATCATCAAATTTTTTAATTAAAATCCATCTCAAAGTATTATGTTTGGGAATATCTTTACATATGAAAGATTCATAATGACCAAGTGATTAGGAGATTCTTTCTTGATGATAAAATTAAATAAATTCTTAATTTTTTCATAAAATTTCATGTGGAGGCCATTTTGGACCTTGATGTACTGCTATCAAGGTGTTAAAAGATATATTTTTGCTGGCCTTTAAGTTTTAAAGACTGACAAAGATTTTTTTAAGCATGTTAAAACTACTAGTTTACTAGTGGAGTTTCCAAAATAAATGAAATACCCTAAAAACATTGATTTTATATGAAATTTTTGTTATGTGGGGATTTGATATCATGGGATTGTTTTCTTTCTCATTTGGTTTCACCTACATATTTTTAGCAGTGAAATTTATTTCTAATTTAATTATAGAAAATGAAACCATAAATGACAATACCAAATATATCATTGAGTTTCTAAAAGCAATGACCAAGAAACACACTTATTCAATATGAATGTGGAATCCATGATAAAGAATTATAAAGTTCATTATAATTCCTCAACTGCATACCACCCATAGAAAAATGGGAAAAAATAGGTGTTTAACAATGAGATAAAGAGGATTTGGGAAAAGATAGTGAATCCCACCATAAAAAACATGAGTAATAAGATATAGGAATCATTATGAGTTTGTAGAACTATTGATAAAAAATCCTTAGGTATGTCCCCCTATAGAATTATTTATGGAAAGCACTGTTAAATAGCTTTTGAGTTGAGTCACAAGGATTAGTGTGTTATAGAAAATATAAAAATAGAATTTTGAAATTTTGGAGAGTATAGGTACCTATAGATGATGGTACTAGATGAAATAAAAAGGTATAATTATTATATTTGGATGTTTTATATTGATAATTTAAAATCAGTCCAAGAAAATCTCATCTAGAAAATAAGTTTTGATATTAGAGGGAAAGTGTTATTTTTGTAACAGCCCAAGATTTTATAAAAAAAATATCCTTTTTAATTTTATTAAAGTCTTGTGTTGTACGCGACACCAAAAGGAGCTTGCACAACACGCATCCTTGACTTGCCTTGCATTACACGCAATCGCGACCTTCCTCGATAGCGTGTGTAATACGCAATACCGAGTTTCACTAAACAATGATATGCTATTAAAATATTATTAAAACTAGCCGTTATGAATAGTAATAACCAATTTTTAAAATTCTGTAAATATTATATTTCAAAATGAACTTCATTTTTGGATTCGGAGTATCGAATTTAGCCTAAGGTGAAATTTTGGTACATTTCGGATAACTTTCATATTCTGATGAATAGTGAAAATTACTAAATTATAATTAAAAACAAATTTTTTAATCGAAATATTTAATAGTGATAAATCATTAATTTGAATTGTTTTAAAGTATATTTAGAATATATTTTTACAATTTAATACAATGTTGGTCATTGGACGTAATTTCACATTTAAACCAGACATAAACAAGTGTCAATCTTTTGATAGATATTGTTTCTTAAAAACACGCTATTTGTTTTAATTGCGAGATTTAATTATAAAATTAATTAATTCAACTTTTATGTTATGAATTTGGTAAAATAGACTTCATTTTTGAATTCGGAATATGAAATATAGCTTAGGATGAAATTTTGACATTTTTCTGAAAACCTTCATTTTTTGATGAATAGTGAAACTACTAAGTGGTAGGTTAAAAACTGAATTTTGCATAAAACTTAATTTTACCGCTTCTGTGAATGGAATTTCGAAAATCCTACAGACACGGTTAATATCAAGGACTAAAATGTGGTTCAATGAGATGAAAATAATTTTTGGTGAATAGTAACTTTTTACTTTTTTTTTACCACGGTTAAAAGTAAATAGGGTAACTGAGGGTAAATATGATATTACTATTACCCTAACACATGTACTAATTCTATTGGATAAGTGTAATTCGACCAAAAACAAACTTAGGAATAAAATATGACCATTTAGGCCCACTTGGATTAGATTAGGACATTTATTATTAATTTATTTAAAGAAGGGTTAAAATAGTTAAAATCAAAGTTTAATAAGTAAATCATTTTTAATATGGGGTTATACATAAGATTAATTCGATTGTAAATATTCATTGGAAAGCTAAAAGGATTTAATACATGATGGTATTTTATTTTTAATTTTTAGAAATCAAATAATTTAATTTATTTATGACACAAAGATGATGCAGTAATTATCTTGTTAATGAAATATTGACATAATTGATGTTATAAACACCAAAATAAATGTAATTTGAGACTTTTTATGAATTCCACTAATTTTCTAGGTTACTATGATATATTAGTGTTGATGTAATCAACTTGGTTCGAACAAATAATTCTGTTATGACTTTCAGAAAAATCATGTATCAAATAGTGTCAAAATTGACACAAAATAGTTTTTAAATCAAATATTATATTATTAATTGTTATTTTATTCTTAAAAATCTAAGGTTCGGCCAAATGACTTAGATAAGGATATATGTATTAATAATATACAATTTGGGGTTCGTTTGGCATGTTATAGTAAGTTTATTAACCATATAATGTAAGAAAACAAAAAGACACGGTAAAAGTTAAATTATTTAACTTAGAGTTAAATCTAATTGATAAGGTTAAAATAATACCCTAAACTTGTCTAAATCTTATTGGTTGATAGGATTTCGACCCATCCCCACTTTAGCTTCGAAATAAGACCCTTTGGAACCATTATAAACCGATTTTTACTTTAATATAAAATAATATTTTGAGATATTCCTAAGGTGCCCCTCTCCTCCCTTATAAAAGGACACCTCCTCCCCCTCCTCCTCACACCAATTTGAGCACTCAAGCTCGGCCAACCCCTGCCAAAATCTCTTCTCCACTTCCCTAGAAACATCCTAGAGGTTCTGGTCTTCCTCAAAGACCAATTTTAGTTCCCTAAGAGGAGGTCTCCAAAAGGAGCTTCAAAGAAGAGGAGCTTCGGACACGTACAAAGCAAATCGGACCTAAGGTAAGGGAAATATCACAATCTCATTTTTATCCGAGATTGTTTATTCGTAAGTATTTACTGGGGTGTATTTTATCATCCACATCCATGTTCCTTCAATATATAATATTGTTTCCATCCACTTACAATAGTTTAAATCCAATTTTACCCTTCGGTAAGTTTTTAGTAAAAGATATGAAAGGAATCTTTTGTCGTTTTTTATACGAGGTACTTTTTTGACTTTTCCGACAAAAGTACGGGAAGAATGTTTTTTTTAACTTATACGGCAAGAATGGATTTTTAAAACATTATTTCCAAGAATATTTCTTTATAAGTTTTCAAGTTTATTTTTAATCAACTTCTTTTAGTTTATAATTGTATGACATGTTAAGAAAAGAAAAGTGTTTTTGAAGAAAAAAGGATATTTTCCTCAAGAATGGAGTTCAAGTATTTTATCAAAATTATTTTCCATCTAAGATAATAAAAGGGTTCTGTTTTTATCCCTATTATTACATAGGTTTGATTATGTTGTGATGGAAATATTTTTATGAATTCCTTTATCTTATATGAATTGTTTTATGATGTCATGTTGTTTAAGAATCCCATTTTTATTACATGGGTTATGCAATGATGTATGATTTATGATTTTGTGGCACACATAAGAATGGTATCATTATGAGATGGGTGGGACCTATATCTCCCTCCAATGCATTGGGTAAAGATTTTATATCTCATGAGATAGACATGGCTGAAATGGTAGGTTATACCGGTTCAGTGAAACAGGACTGAAACGAGGGTTACTCGATTCAGAAAGGGACTTTGTCCACTAAGATAGTCTTGGCAATTAGTCTTGACTAACAAGAAATGATTCTATATGATTATGTGTGTATGCCACAAAGTTTCATGTTTTAAGTTATGATTATTGTGATTACATTTCATTACCATGATTTATCCCATGTTATGAAATTATGCTCTCTTTTGCAGGTTATGATTTCCAAAATGTTATGTTCTTATGAATACGATGTGATTGATATTTCTTTTGTTTACCCTTACTGAGCATTTGAGCTCACCCTTTTATGTTTTCTTTTCCCCAGGATATATAGAAAGGTTTTATGTAAAAAAAGAAGATCTTTATGGGAGATGTTGAAGATCTTTCACCACGATTAGAAGATTTTATTCCGAGTTTCCAAAGACACTAAACTATTACGATCCTTGTGTGTGTGTTTTTGTTATGTACTAAGTATTCCGCAAAAGTAATGTAATGTCCATGTATGTCGAGCTACGGGTCTCTACAGTTGGTATCAGAGGAAAGGTTTAGTCAACCTTTGGAAACTAGGATGTGAAAGCGTTAGTGAGATCCCTAGAGATATTTCTAAGGTATGTCTAGGGATGCCCCTAAGGATAAGTATACGTATAGGATATAGTCCTAGAAATATGGTAACGATATTAGATTAAACCAAAGATGATAGATATTTAAGTTACTCCCCCTTTATTATGATTTTTGCATCTAACACTATTCTGTTTGGGTTTTAGAAAATGGCTGGAAACAAGATGATTCACAATAATGGAGGATATGATGGACAATGGAATGATATTCTTCATGAGCAACCAAATGAAATGGGATTTGGATGTCCAAACATCATTATTATGCCGAATCAGCAATCTCACAACATGATCAATAAAGTAAAATTTGGCAAGTTTCCTGACTCGACTAATAAGAGAAAGATGGAGTTCCATGATGATCATAGAGGAAAGAAAGTTCAATTTCCCCTATGTAAATCATGTGGGAAGAGGCATAAAGGAGAATGTTTCAAGGGAACTGGAAGATGCTTTGGGTGTGGAAAAGAAGGACACAAAGCAAGTAAGTGCAAAGGAAAAGGGTCGGTTAACACCATGGATGAGGATAATGGTATTGCTACGACATCAAAAATGGTTAAGTGTTTTAAATGTGTAATTTATGGGCATTATGCAAACAAATTCCCTAAGGGAAATACTCATGAAGAGAATCAGTATGGTCATATGGGTAGTATTTATGTGGATGATGATGAAGAGACTACAAATGATATGTGAGATGAAAGAATTTTTGAAGCTCGGTCAATGGTTTGATAATGTAGTGGAATGATTACATGTTTATCATGTGTAATTTTGGAATAAAGAGACATCTATGAATTGTTACACTGTTGTCTTTCCTTGTGTTTTGAAAGTGTATGATTAATGTTACCAGTATCCATGAAAGGTTATTCAGATATTTTTGGAATGTAGATGATATGCGCATAATGAAGGGATAAGGAGAAAATTAAATGTTTGATAGTATTCATGAGCTCATGATTGATATAAGGACTAAGTGATATCATGGTTTGAGTATATAGAATTTTGAGGATTTCGGTATGTGAAAAGTGTTAACTTTTAACTGCATTCAAGTTTTCACTAAGGTTCAATGGGTATTCAAGAGAGTACAAGATTAAGGCCTTTGAATGTTTGGAATGTGACCAACAAGATATATCTTATGATATATGGGGATCAACGATGGTATTAAATCTCTGGTAATCGTTTTCACTATGTTATGAGAATGGACTGCAGTATTATGGATAAGCCTAAATATTGGAATGGATTATGTTGGACATAAGTTAGTATTGTTTAAGGATATAAGTTTTTTCGATATTATTGATGGGATGTTATAGTAATATAGTTTTATAAAAAGGATAACCTGCAGGACGGGCGACAACCCATCGCTTCGGACAAGGCTGTGGGAATCGAACCCACAACCGAAGTGCAACTGGCCTTTATCACCTACCACTGGCCTACAGGAAGTCCCTGTTTAGTAGAAACTAGTTTTATTATTTTAAGCAGTATGATATATGAAGTATAAGTCCATTTTAGGAACTATATATGATTAATCTCACTATAGATCGACTTATGTATATAATTTTTTGCTAACCTTTTGTTTGAGACAGATGGAATTACCCGTCATTCTATCACATGATCTGCTAACACTTCACGAATAACAAATTCAACTTCATTTATTTAAGAGATGAAGTGGAAATTGTTCTAGGCACGAACAATAGTGAAATTGTACCAAAATAAAGAAAGTATTTATTCCAATTCAAATTTTCAACTTTAGGGAAATGATCTTGAAAACCAAAAATGTTGTCCTAGTGATCTTATACCTGATGAATCAGATGGTACCTTATATCATCACAAATCTATGGATTTGTGATTACTGGCTTTTCCATAGCCATGTTCTCTACCACTCTCCATCAGAACATGATGGTTAGATTTCTCTTCCATATCCATATTTTCACCTATGTGGAAACCCAATGATTAGTTTATTTGGGTAACCGTTACGTTTCATACTTTTGTTTTTAAAGATTGGTTTTGATATTCCTTTTTACGATGTGGGTTTCTATTAAAGAAACTTTCGAATAGTAAACCATTTATAACCCCGACAAATTTCGAGGGCGAAATTCATTTTAAGGGGGGTAGAATGTAACAGCCCAAGATTTTATAAAAAAATATTCTTTTTAATTTTATTAAAGTCTTGTGTTGTACGCGACACCAAAAGGAGCTTGCACAACACGCATCCTTGACTTGCCTTGCATTACACGCAATCGCGACCTTCCTCGATAGCGTGTGTAATACGCAATACCGAGTTTCACTAAACAATGATATGCTATTAAAATATTATTAAAACTAGCCGTTATGAATAGTAATAACCACTTTTTAAAATTCTGTAAATCTTATATTTCAAAATGAACTTCATTTTTGGATTCGGAGTATCGAATTTAGCCTAAGATGAAATTTTGGTACATTTCGGATAACTTTCATATTCTGATGAATAGTGAAAATTACTAAATTATAATTAAAAACAAATTTTTTAATCGAAATAATTAATAGTGATAAATCATTAATTTGAGTGGTTTTAAAGTATATTTAGAATATATTTTTACAATTTAATACAATGTTGGTCATTGGACGTAATTTCACATTTAAACCAGACATAAACAAGTGTCAATCTTTTGATAGATATTGTTTCTTAAAAACACGCTATTTGTTTTAATTGCGGGATTTAATTATAAAATTAATTAATTCAACTTCTATGTTATGAATTTGGTAAAATAGACTTCATTTTTGAATTCGGAATATGAAATATAGCTTAGGATGAAATTTTGGCATTTTTCTGAAAACCTTCATTTTTTGATGAATAGTGAAACTACTAAGTGGTAGGTTAAAAACTGAATTTTGCATAAAACTTAATTTTACCGCTTCTGTGAATGGAATTTCGAAAATCCTACAGACACGGTTAATATCAAGGACTAAAATGTGGTTCAATGAGATGAAAATAATTTTTGGTGAATAGTAACTTTTTACTTTTTTTTACCACGGTTAAAAGTAAATAGGGTAACTAAGGGTAAATATGATATTACTATTACCCTAAAACATGTCCTAATTCTATTTGATAAGTGTAATTCGACCAAAAAAAAACTTAGGAATAAAATATGACCATTTAGGCCCACTTGGATTAGATTAGGACATTTATTATTAATTTATTTAAAGAAGGGTTAAAATAGTTAAAATCAAAGTTTAATAAGTAAATCATTTTTAATATGGGGTTATACATAAGATAAATTAGATTGTAAATATTCATTGGAAAGATAAAAAGATTTACTACATTATGGTATTTTATTTGTAATTTTTAGAAATCAAATAATTTAATTTATTTATGACACAAAGATGATGCAGTAATTATCTTGTTAATGAAATATTGACATAATTGATGTTATAAACACCAAAATAAATGTAATTTGAGACTTTTTATGAATTCCACTAATTTTCTAGGTTACTATGATATATTAGTGTTGATTTAGTCAACTTGGTTCGAACAAATAATTCTGTTATGACTTTCAGAAAAATCATGTATCAAATAGTGTCAAAATTGACACAAAATAGTTTTTAAATCAAATATTATATTATTAATTGTTATTTTATTCCTAAAAATCTAAGGTTCAGCCAAATGACTTAGATAAGGATATATGTATTAATAATATACAATTTGGGGTTCTTTTGGCATGTTATAGTAAGTTTATTAACCATATAATGTAAGAAAACAAAAAGACACGGTAAAAGTTAAATTATTTAACTTAGAGTTAAATCTAATTGATAAGGTTAAAATAATACCCTAAACTTGTCTAAATCTTATTGGTTGATAGGATTTCGACCCATCCCCACTTTAGCTTCGAAATAAGACCCTTTGGAACCATTATAAACCGATTTTGACTTTAATATAAAATAATATTTTGAGATATTCCTAAGGTGCCCCTCTCCTCCCTTATAAAAGGACACCTCCTCCCCCTCCTCCTCACACCAATTTGAGCACTCAAGCTCGGCCAACCCCTGCCAAAATCTCTTCTCCACTTCCCTAGAAATATCCTAGAGGTTCTGGTCTTCCTCAAAGACCAATTTTAGTTCCCTAAGAGGAGGTCTCCAAAAGGCGCTTCAAAGAAGAGGAGCTTCGGACACGTACAAAGCAAATCTCATTTTCATACGAGGTACTTTTTTGACTTTTCCGACAAAAGTACGGGAAGAATGTTTTTTTTAACTTATACGGCAAGAATGGATTTTTAAAACATTATTTCCAAGAATATTTCTTTATAAGTTTTCAAGTTTATTTTTAATCAACTTCTTTTAGTTTATAATTGTATGACATGTTAAGAAAAGAAAAGTGTTTTTGAAGAAAAAAGGATATTTTCCTCAAGAATGGAGTTCAAGTATTTTATCAAAATTATTTTCCATCTAAGATAATAAAAGGGTTCTGTTTTTATCCCTATTATTACATAGGTTTGATTATGTTGTGATGGAAATATTTTTATGAATTCCTTTATCTTATATGAATTGTTTTATGATGTCATGTTGTTTAAGAATCCCATTTTTATTACATGGGTTATGCAATGATGTATGACTTATGATTTTGTGGCACACATAAGAATGGTATCATTATGAGATGGGTGGGACCTATATCTCCCTCCAATGCATTGGGTAAAGATTTTATATCTCATGAGATAGACATGGATGAAATGGTAGGTTATACCGGTTCAGTGAAACAGGACTGAAACGAGGGTTACTCGATTCAGAAAGGGACTTTGTCCACTAAGATAGTCTTGGCAATTAGTCTTGACTAACAAGAAATGATTCTCTATGATTATGTGTGTATGCCACAAAGTTTCATGTTTTAAGTTATGATTATTGTGATTACATTTCATTACCATGATTTATCCCATGTTATGAAATTATGCTCTCTTTTGCAGGTTATGATTTCCAAAATGTTATGTTCTTATGAATACGATGTGATTGATATTTCTTTTGTTTACCCTTACTGAGCATTTGAGCTCACCCTTTTATGTTTTCTTTTCCCCAGGATATATAGAAAGGTTTTATGTAAAAAAAGAAGATCTTTATGGGATATGTTGAAGATCTTTCACCACGATTAGAAGATTTTATTCCGAGTTTTCAAAGACACTAAACTATTACGATCCTTGTGTGTGTATTTTTGTTATGTACTAAGTATTCCGCAAAAGTAATGTAATGTCCATGTACGTCGAACTACGGGTCTCTAAAATTTTTCTCCTCAAGGATTAAGCATATTCTTAGTAAATATAATTACATGTTGGTTGGGATATACATAGTAACTAATGCATTTCCATTTGGTGTAGGTGACAACATAGGTAAAGATTCAGAAAATAACTTTAAGGATAATGGAAAATATGGTAATCATTACTATTTTTTTGAAATAAATCAATGTAGGAGTACAATCACCTCTATGCTTCCATTACATCACACAGGTCTAGATGATTTTAATTTTAAATCTATTTTCTTTGATAAATACATTTTAGAATTAAATGGAATGAAATTTAATATAAATTTTGGGGAGAAGGAAAAGTATCTTAGGATATAAATACTTTTTCCTATTTTTATTTTTAATTTTAATTTTTGGCATATAATAAAATAAATATTTGTGTTCAAAATAATTTTCAAATTCTATACATAAGTTCTAGTTAATTTTGTTTTTAATTTTTTTTATTTTCTAAATACATGAGTTTAATTTAGTTAGTTTGGGGTAAAATAAAATTCTATAGTGGATGGAGTTCATTGGCTTGGAAATTGGGAGAGTCATGACTGTTGATTAATTTTCCCCACTGTTTTCAAGGAAAACTAGTTTTAGAAATAAGAAAAAGGTGTGTGGGTGAAAATATCATTATGGAATTGAAAATATAACATGAGATCAGTGAAATTATGAAAAACATTTAAGGTTAATTGGAATTTGAAAAAATGGAAACCCCATGTTTTGACTCAAAATTAATTTATATAAGTCTTTTTAAGATGTAGTATAATAAGAAATTGAGATCCTGCAATGATGTTATAAGATAATAGTTCATATATATTTGAGAAATTTCATTTTTTTATATTAAATAAGTATAATGAATAGTGGTTTACACATATATTACATTGAAAAATTTAATAATTTCCTTATTTTTAAAAATTAATTCATTTAGGTGAGGTGAATATCAAACCCTGAAAAAGAAGGGGGAAACTTACTTGTAACAATTTCATTTTATTTGTATCAATGAATTGTAAATTAAATATTGATTTTACAAAATATATGAGAAAGAGTTAAATGGATGTTCTACTTGTTAAAATTATAATTCCATTAAAATATTAAAATTTCCCTCTTGGAACTATAACTTTTTATTAAATTGAAGTGAGATAGTGAATTAAAATCATAAAGAAGGCAAGATTATTAAAATAATGGATCAATATATAATTCTATTTCCCTTTAGTTTTTTTTACTTAATTCTTGGTTGAGAACAGTTGATGGTGATTCGAGATTATCATAGGTGGAAGAATCTAAAAATTGTATGAAATTGAATAAATTACCTAGTGTTGTGGATTTTTGGTTTATGAAAGTTCAAATTGAATATTTCATGAGGATGAACTATTTTTGTGTCCAATATGGGTGCATTTTATTCCACATATAGGTACTTTAAGACGTATGGGAATAAAATATTCTCAATAGACCGGCTATAATTACATAAGGGGATGTACCCTATATGTTTAATAGAATTATTAAATGAACAAAGAAGTACCCAAAAAATTCCTTAACCACATAATCTTCACCACCATATACTTTTAAGTATAGGACTCATAGCTAATGGTTATCTCTAGTTATTGTCTGAACTGCACTCAATAACAGGCTAATGTCTCTAGCTTGAATCTATTGTTTGAATACCTCATCACTGCTATAATAGACATAATCAATGAATTATTCAATAAATCATTAATAATTACCTTGAACTATAATTCCCTATCTCAACCCAAGAAAAACATTGTATGTTCCTTCACCCCTCCAAAGAAAAGATAGACAAGAACTGAGTACAACAATCTGATCAAGAAAAAGGAATATGAATCCCAATACTATCATAACTTCAACTCCACAAACTCAGGCATGTTTCCACCACCCCTAATTATAATTAGTCCCACTAAGGATAAAGACTGCACCAACCAGTATGTGAAACACTTTATCTTTAAATCCTATCCACATGATCACACCAACATAACATCTAATTTCATCTATTTCTATTATGTATAAAATTGATTCAACTTCATTAGTTTAAAAGGAATATATATATTGATTGTATGGGTAGTATAAATTAGCGATGTAATATTCATGATTACCATATTAATCCACAACAACCTTTGAGATGGACATGTAACAAAAATATGAGGAAAGATAATTTTCTGTGGCTTGACACTAAAAATGAGGAATACAAGAATGTTATGGAATAAACTGAGGAAGTCAAATAAGTTAGTTCTCATCACATGGTAAATTAAAAATAACCTAAATAAACTATACTTATTCTTATCTAAATGGGGAACCATTCATAGAGGAGAAGGGTAGCTCTTGTTCAAGAGTTGATCTAGTTTCATTTTACCACTTTAATTTCATTTATACTTATTGCAATACCTCAATGATGGAACACTAATCCCTTAGTGGTTGATATAGGGATTTTCCACTTACTCTTATTAAAAAGTATAAATTTTAATTGTTAATCACATCTATTCATATTTCTATGTTTATTAAATTTTTTAAATGTTAGGATATTTACTTACTTCTTTTTATATTAAATTCATCTTAAATCTTCTATGGTATTTCACACACAAGACACTGAGGTTCTCTACAATACATGCAATTCTGAGTAGTGGTTTGAAATAAGTATGATTATAAGTCTCCTATCACTATGATATGTAATGATAGTGGTTTATGTGATTATTTCAACCCTATGATGAAACTGAAAGCAAAAGGTGATGGTGATCAATCGTGGTTTCACTTGATTAGAGTGGTAATGGGTGAGTAAAATAATAGAATAATGATTTAAATGGGGAAGGGATGGGATCTCCATTCATATGAATCTTATTTTAAAATTATTTATATCCAAACTATTATAATCATTATTCTTACACACAGAATCCATTAAACAAGGGAAAAATACACCTAAAACACAATCCTCTCCGGAGAAAACCTAAGTCCCACTACTACTTTAATAATACAGCTTCAAATTTCATATGTTGGTATCCCCATGATAGGTTATTCATCAGTATAATTTTATCAACTCATTTAAGTAATATCTATTGTGGAACATGTGAAAAGAAAATCTCGAGTCTAGGATCCACTATTCAGAAATGTAATGGGAATATACATTAAAGATATAAAAATATTAAATCCATCCCTACATGACAAGTAATTATTAGTATTTTATTTGATGTAATTTTTCTTATTAGGATAATTCCTCATAAATTTCCTAGGTTTTTTTTATAATGGTAGCACTTGATCACACTATTATTGGACTTAGACTGTCTATTTCAAGACTGGCATTATTCTCTCAATATACCCCTATATTAATTCATACCTATAATGGTTAATAAAACAACCTCTTTCTTAACAGATCCTCTTTTATAAAGTTCTTAAGAAAAAAAATAATATTTTATATCTTCAGCATAATATTATCTATAATGTAAATCATAGAGTATTTAACAGAATTGAAAGACTCATTTAGAGATATTAAATGAATAATTGATCATTCCTAATTACTTGTCACAACATCTATGTTCAAAAGATCCAATAATATTTTTTATATTTACCTATATGTTAACTAAATATAGTTCCATGATGCATTTTAAAATTATATAATCCCATATTATTGTATAATATTCCTTCTAAAGATTTATTTATCTGCATGGATTCTATATTCGACAATATTTCAGTAACCATAGACTCATAAATTGCCACTCAATGAAACTTATCACCTAAAGAAAAAATATAGGGCTATGGGATTTATGAAGGACAACATCAGATACATCTATATAGGTAACATTAGACAATCCATCATCAGAAAAAGTAGTAACTTTATTTTTCAGACCATAAAGTGCATTAAGAAGATCATTGTGACTAATAAGTGTGATCATATTGATTTTATAAAGATTCAAATAATTTTATTCATTGAATTTATCTATCTTTATTGTTTTGAAACTCATCATTATGAATCTGAGGGATCTGATGCCAATTGTTATGGGAACCATTGAGATTAAGTCTTCAAGAAAGGCTTCAATCTGGTGATTTATATTGATGGTTATAATTCAACGAGATAAATAGTTTTATTATTATGAAAATGGTGAATAAAAATGATGAATGTGAAATGATGAATGTGATTTAAGTCTAAAAAATTAATGAAAAGAACAAAAATTTTAATTTGGATTAGTCCACATAAGACCTATGTGAACAGTGAGAACACAACATCTTAGGGTCATTATTATGAAAGAAAAAAAGACGAATACAAGACAATCAAAAGAAATGAAAGACTAGAAAATATATCTAATGAATCAAGTCCTCATAAAATTGGTTGTAATGATCAACTCTATCACAGTTATCACCTAAATTTCTAAACGGACTCATGATAAACGCTCAAAACATCATGTATATAACAACATAGACAAAAAAATAATCAAATCTTTCTATAGATACATGCTCCAAATACCAATACCTTATTTTTACTAGTATGAATGAATCTATATCCTCTATAAAATTCATATGAAGGTGATCATATGGCCCCATATAGTGGATAATTATACCAATATATAGAATGGTGGAAATCGTAGAATAAGGAATTGGTGATTGATCATTCAAATAAGTACCTATCGATTCCTAGGTATTATATTCTCTTAAAAAATCTCTCAATTTATATCTTCGAAAAACAAAAAGATTCCATCTCAAATAACTTGACCCAAGATAAAACTCTATCTTGAAAAACCAAGGGACAAGGTGATCATTGTAGGTTGGTTAAGTGATGCATGAGTAGGCAACAATGCAGGATAAACAACATGTAGACAATGAAGATAGAACATTGTGTTCAAAACTCAAAATACATAATAACTCATAAGGCAATTGGAAACACATAATAAAGTATGAAATAAATTTATGGATCAATCAATCTTGTGAGATTGAAGTAACACACTAGAAAATCAAAAATAGGAACATAAATCTCCTTTGGATAAAAATTATTAATGGTGTAGAGCCCAACCACATTAAGGAAAACCAAAAATTGAAATAAGCAATATAATTATAGGGAGACAAAAATAAATTATAAAACATGTAAAGTAAATTTCATGGATGAATATGAATCCATAATAAAAAAATGGAATCAAAAAATGTAATTTCATTACAACAATAAGTATGGGATGACATATATCAAATCTTATATATGAAATTCCTCCAAATTACATCGAAGTTTCACCACTAAGAAGTCCTTTTTAAAAATTTATTCCTAAATGTTCTAATAAAAATACCCCTTTATAAATTATTTTTAAGAATCACTAATACAAATCCTCAATGTACCACCTTTATCATCTCTAATTAATAAGTATTGATGGGGGTCCTATATCATGACTTCTTGATGAACACTGATATAAGTTTTACTTTTATTAGGTATTATTAAAAATAAATTATAAATGTGGAACATTGATTAGGATTTTATCAATGCTAAACAAACATGCTGATAAAGGGGTTTAATTATCAGCACTAAAAACAAGAGGTAATGGGGGTTTCCCATTATTAATACTTTTTAATCATGATAAATTATTACAATCATTAATATTTATTTTAGCATTGATAAAAGTCATTGTTCATTAAAAAAACATAATATATTGTTAAATTTTATATTTTAATATACAAAATTATTTATATTGATAAAAATATAATATATTTTATTAAATATAATGTATATAATAATAAATATTTTTTACACTTAATATATAATATATTTAGTAAAAAATGTTTATAAAATTGTAAGAAAATAATATTAATTAAAAACATTCCAATTAGAATTGAATAATACACATTAAAAAAATTAGAAATAGAATAAATTAGACAATATCCTATGATAAGTTGAAAATTTGTCTTTAAATTCAAAAAATGATACATTTTGATCCGATTTTTCATTTAGGCTCTAAAAGCTATAAATTTGAAGTTTATGAATAAATATTTGGAATTTTTTATGTGTATATACTAATAAACTATTTTCCCTTATGCAGAAAGTCCCAAAGGCCTCTAAAACAAATTTTTTAGTTTGGATATCATAATTTTTGAACATTTCATACAATTTCAACTTTATTTGAGTGGGTATTATTGTCTTCTTTCAATGGAATATGAATTTATTCCCTAGGCTTACAGTTAAATAGAAAATATGGTTTCAATATTTTATTATTTGTCATATTACAGTATTATTTTAAAATAATTATATAAATATATATACATATTAGATATATGTAAATATAAAAATGTAATTGTATAAATAAATATTTAAACATATTTACATATAAAATATATTTTTAAATATATAAACCATATTAAAATTAAAAATTAGTATCCATTTTATTTAAAATAACAATTTATCTATTTTATTTAACTTATAAAAATTTATAAAAATATATATACATATTAAAATGAATATTCAATGGTTATATATATATATATATATGAGTGTGTGTGTATTTATAAAAATATATTAATAAATATTTATGTATTAATGTATATATTCTAATATATATAATATATATATATATATTAAAGTAAGTATGTATTACAATATATATATATATATGTCAATATATAATAAAAAAATCATCTCGACTGGTGGTAAGGGTGCTTTTTTGGAATGTACTTGGTGGGGGATTAAATTCCACCCCCTATGAATTAATTTAGAATTTTAGGAGTGGGGTTGCGTGTGCATGGGGTCCATGGGCGGTGTGTGTGGTGGGACCAAGGGGTCGGGGTTACTCATGGTTAGGGGGGATTTGGGGTTTCATGTACAGTTGTACCAAGATATTTTTTAGGTATTTTTAAAAAAAATAGTCAAAGCACTTTTATCTGTTCTAGAAACTAGTACTGATGAAAAGAGGTTTTTATAAGAGATAAACAAGAAAGGATAAAGGTCACCATCTCACCATGTTTTTTAGTGTTGTCAAAAGTTTCTATTTCTCAGTGATAGTTTATAACATTAATGAACAGAGTTTGGTTTTTATTAGCGTTGGAGTTTTTAGGGATTTCTCAAGAACAGATAATTCCCATTTATTGTGCCGATAAAGCTTGAATATGAAATAGTGTGGAATGCTAAGAAATATTTAATATTATATAATCAATAGCGTGGTCAATTTTATTTCTAAAATAATATTCCAATGTAATGTTATTGTTTACCCGAAAATTGATAGTCACATACACACCGAGATTTTTAAATATTTAATTATTTAAGTTATAAATTTCTACACATGTAAAAACTCTTCTAATACATAAAAAAAACCCAAACTAAGATAGAAACACCATTATGAGATCAAAAAACCCATTAGAATATTTCTAGGCTCTTTTATTTATAGATTAAATTTTACCTTTTTAGTTTAAAAACTACTAAAATTCCTTCATGAACACCACAAGTTACCAAACATGATTTTAAAACCATTATAAGGATATAGTGACTTATGATGAGGTATCCACTCAAAATTAAAGGAAACATCACCATTATATATAACCAATCACCCTATATCATACAATTTCATCCACCATAATATAAATTAAGAAACTAAAATAAAACACTACATATCATTTATAAAAAATATCTCAAAAATAAAATGGAAATTAGTCAAAAAACCACTAAACATATGTAACACATCCAGAACATGATTAATGAAATATATGGATAAAACTAATGTGATAATCCTATTTAAGACAGCTATAAATCATATATTGTATCTTTAATCAATATCTTGTATCCTAATAATGACTCTATCATTTTTATATAATAAACAATATGAATTAAAGTGTAGAAAAAAAACAAGTTCTCATATAAAGGTGAAAAATAATATTGTGTATAATCATTCCAATCATTGAGACATACCCATAAACTAATAGTGTATATGAATATCCAAATAATGTAATGTTTTGATAAAACCAAACATCACTATATTAATCACCAATGATTACATTGATTTCCATTATTTGTTTTCAAATCATGGATTCTTGTAGCTCATTATGTTCTTACATATCAAATAACAAGGTATTTAGATATAATTATTCACCCAAACATCATAATATCAAAACAAAAGGTCCCTCATGTAATATGTTTTTCTAGAGTCCAAAAAAACCCCAGGCTCTAAATCCCATTTTTCTACATTATGAAACTCGGGATCCTATAGAGGAGTAATAATACCAAGCTTAGAAGCACCACTATACTACAATATGTACCTAAATTTTCCAAGATTTGTGTAATGTTTTTAATAGTCTAGCCACCTATAAAATCACCACATACCTCTCTCAATATATGTTAGAACATGTCCACCCCACATGTGGATGGAAGTCACATAAATGAAATGAAATATCTAAAATTAGTAACATGATCATCTCATAGGCTATCTTATTTTTTCCATTCTAATGAATCACCCATGATACACCACCAAAACATATTAGATAAGTACCTACATAGCTAGTCATATACTAGAGACATAACTTTATGTATAGTTTTCCTCAAACCCAAATCCACTAGTGAGAAATAATTATGTACTTGGTGTATCATTTCCCACTTAGATCTCAAAGATAGAGAGATAATGGATGAAAAAATGAGAGAATCATTGTATATGAAAATCAAAAGTCTTTGGGTGAATTTATGATAAATTATCAAGTGTATCCTCTACAAAATATAACCAAGTGGAGTGGTTGATAAGAGTAATAATTAGATGTTATCATCTAAATATAATATGAGAATAATATTTATAGTAAACTATCACCATTAATATCAACCAATCAAATCATTTAATCAAATTTCAATATTGATGAGTAGGAGAAACATTAACACCACCCAATTAATAATAAAAGTTTCATTCATATGAAGATTTCCATATAATAATCTATAATATAATAACATCTTTCTCCACAAATTTTCCATCTTTAGCTCATTAGAATTTGATAATTATTAATTATCAGTTATTGTACATTCAATTATCTATAATTAAATATATTTAGGTTAGTTTCTATATTACCTTTTTAATAATCACAATCCTACTACTAAATACATGTAAACTTATTTTGTAGATAGTTTTTTCTCACTATAATATCTTAATAGAAAGTTTTTATTAAGGAAGATATTGATATCGGGGGGTGTTGTGCCCTTGGAACGTTTTTGAGACCCATGAATAGTTTTTATAAAGTTGATGGTTAAATAAGAATCTAATATATTATTATTATTTTTCAAAGGGATGTAAAATATTTTAAAGAAATGCAGTATATTATTTTTTTTGATGGATTTTGTTTTGATTACTTAAATCATGTGCAAACTAACATTTGATAATGTTTATTATTCTATGAGAACATGGTTTGAATGTGTAGAGGTTTTTATAATAATTTTGGAGTTATTTTTATTATGTATTGAAGAACTTTGGTACTGAGAATAGTGGGTCATAAAAATAGTAAAGTTCTTAATATGTAAGGTTCACTCTATGCTTAGTATACTAGGTCTAGATAATTGGAAAACTCTTCAAAAAATAAGGTTAACCATACTTAATATTTTCTTTGCATAAAATTTTATCTTTGTTGAGTTGAAAATACAAGGTCTAAAAATTGTAAATTACTTAATATCTAAGGATTTATATACATAAGTTTTCCATATTTAATATTTTACCTATGTGTGACTTTATCTATGATAAATTGATAATAACTATTTCTCAAATTTGATAATGTATTTCATATGGAAGGTTTTATATATATTAGGGTTTTAATATTTTATATTTTATCTTTGATAGGAATTTGTATTATCATAACTATATAACTAATTATGATACTTAAAGTATTTTATCTGATAAATATGTTTTCTTACATTGATAATATTTGTGTGTGATTGACAGTAGAAACAGTTGAAAAGTAACCCCCCGAAATTGTCTTTATGTTTTTGAGGACTCAGAGGGGATCAAATCTCACCAAGAAGGAATCTTAAATAAATAAAAGGTGACTAAAAGGATTCAATAATATAAGGTATATTATTTTAATATTAAAAACATTATAAGTAGTATAAGGTAGTTACTTGTTGGAGTATCAAATTTTTATATTTTAATTTGAAGAGAAAACTATGTCTGTTAGAGATTATATTTTATTTTACATTGAAAATATTTATTATTTTTGAAAAGGATAAGTAAAATAAGAAGAAGAAGATTTATAATGTAAATAAGAAGTTGGTTCACCCACCATTTATATATTCCAGTGTGAGTGTGGTAAGCATAGAATAAAAATCCCAACAACCACAACTTTGACTACTTTTGAATAAGGAATCATTTTATTGTTTCTACAGAAATATATTATATTTGATATTACCATATCACTTTACACAATCCATGATATATTTATTTATCATGATTTCAAGTATAAACCATTCACACTGTATCTACCATGATAATTCTATTCGATCATGTGATCACTGGATTGACTATATCATACCAAGGATATAACTGCTTGTTTTGAGGGGTGAACCATATAAAAATCTACTACGAATGTTGTTTTTATTATTTATAATACATGATAGTGATATATTAATTCTAGTTAATTTGTGTGTATGGTTATTTTAAAGAATCCTAAAAATGGAGTTGAAATCAGTGATTTACCCCCCTCTCAATGAATTCTCATTGATCTTACTAGTCCTTTTTAGAATATTTCTTAAAATTGTTAGGATAATTATTCATTTTTATATATATATTACATCATTATTATTCAAAACAATATTGAAATAACTAGTCCTATTAATTAAAATTTATTACATTAAATATATGATATGTAAATACATATTTCATTAAGAAAACTCTATTGGGTTTCCACCTTAATAACACAATAAAATCACCATGAATCCTTAAATAATTATTTACCTAATTAAATCTTATACTTGGTATAATATTTAATTTTATTATATGTATTATGATAATTCATTTCAATTTTAATAATTTTTATACATATCCTCTTTAATGAAAAACCATTATTTATATCCCTTATATATACTAAGTTTCATCACATAAAACTCATTTAAGGATGATAAATTAATAAATATAATTAAATAAATTAAGATATTATCATGAAAATTATTAATAATTTAAGAATTACATTTCATTATTATCATTTATATTTAATTAAACTATCATAACTCTTATAATCATCAATATTATTAATTATCATTTATCAAAAATTTATTCACATTAACATAATAATATCATTCTCTTCATTAGTATTCTAGAACATCACATTGTAATTTTTTAATTTAAATTATTAAATATAAGAATAAGTATTATTTTTATTAAATAAATAATAAATATCTACTCAATTATCATTAATTTACCATCATTTTATAAAAAAATATTTTTCATTGTCATATTAAGGTGTATAATTCTTTATTTTACAATCGGATTTTTTTGGCTAAATCATAACTTAAATCTAATTTTAAAGAGTCTCAAGTCCTCCATTTGTGTAAAACAATAAAATTATCCTTGAAAAATATCTTGATTTTTGATGTATCTATTGATCCTAGGGTGCAATTTTTCCCCCTCAGTTGAGCTGACGTGGTATTGCTTGTGTTTCATATCCTTGAGAAAAATATATTAAGTTTAATAAAAAATTTTAGTCTGTGTGCATACATTTGTGATGAAACACACACACACACACATATATATTAAATGATTCATTGGTTGAAAGTATGCCTCTACTATGTCTAGAATGTTGTTTTTACCTTAAGAGTGGTGTAATTTTGGATCATATTGGAATACTTGAGTTTGAGTTATCATAGTTGAATAAAATAAATTAATTTAATTTAATTAACTATTTTAATGTGATGAGGGAACCCTTATCCCCCCTTTATATACAAAATTTTCCCATATTGAAGAGTTTTATCCACACTAACTCGAGCATGGGAGAGGATAAAAGAGGAGGATATCCAAGTGGAATCAAGAACCAAAAATTGATTTCTTCATTGGATCACTAGTGAATGTTGTAGTAAGATCATTCTTCATAAATGAATGATCCATTTATGATTTAGCATTTTTTATTTCATTAGGATATTTTATTTATAGAAATTCTATGATTCATTTATAATTGGTTCATGGTTCTTGAGTTTTGATCACGTTCCATGAAAATTATCCCTGAAGTCTCACTCTTGTTTTTACAGAATAAACCCCGATGAAGAAATGAAAAATTGAGATGAATTAGGCACCAAGGAGCCTAATTACTATATTATTTTTTAGGGATTAGATGTACACCTCTATGGTATGAATTAGAGTGGTAAGCCTCAGGTAATGGAAATGATGAAGGGAGGCATCACGTGGGGTGGTTCAGTAAAGGGAGGTAAAATGCAGTGTGACATAGTGAAGGTTGGAAGCGACATGGGGTTATAAATGGAGGCTTTAAGGTGGTTGACATAAAAATATTTTGAGGAGATGGTGTGGTAGATTGAGGAATAATGAGGGAAGTAGTAGAGAGTTGACCTAAAGAGGATGTTTGCTATATCAGTGATTCAAAACTTGGGTTGAGAGTGCTGATCTAATACCTAGAGATTTTATAATATTTTTTATTTAATAATATTGATGATTTCAGTATCTAGTGATGCATGCAACCTCGATCATAAGAAAATTGTGACATACTACAGAAATATTATTTTTTAAATATGGCTATCATTTCTTAGTCATTGGATTGGAGAGTATGAAAAATAATAAGAAAATTATGAAATATGTATATAAACCATTTTCTAATAAAAAATTATTTATTAATTCTTATGAAATAAGTAATATATTTTAAATGATAATAATAAAATAATATATGGTTAAGAAAAAGTAGTATTTAAAATTGTTATTTTTCTATAAAAATGGATTCATTGAATTTATTATAATTTAATTTAAATGATAAATTTATAAATTTGAAAAATTTATTTTGATAAAAAGGTTTTCATTTTTTATTTTAGAATATCAAAATTCGGTTAGTATAAGTTTTTCTGTTTTTTTCCAAAATGGATTATTTTTTAGTGAATAGTGAAAATATTATATTTACAAACACTGTAACGGTAATGAAATAATTATTATATACAAATGAATTAAAATATTTGAAACCTTTATCAACCAAATATATATTTATGGATTAAAATAAATCATTTATAAATATTATTTTTAATTTTGAAACCTATACTTGACTTTTCATAAACTAAGTTGTATTTTATTCTAATAAAAAACTAATTTGTATTATTTACCTTTAATGAGGTGTTTAAATGATGAAAATTTGTTTTTTCATGGTTATAATGTAAAATAAACTTAATTTATTTAATAATAATCCAACAAAATGATATTAAAAATACTATTAAAAAATATTTTTCCCTAAATAAGTATAAATACATTTTTACCCAAAATAATATTTTTATTTTCAAAAAATGGGTTTTATGAATTTGGTCATATTAGAATTAATTTTTACAAATTTTAGGAATTTAATAATGAAAGAAGGATTCCACAGTATGAATTAGAATATTAATTTTTTTATAAGGACAATTTTATTTTTAGCCCTAGTGAATAGTTACCATGCTAAAAAGTTATCAGAAAAATAAGGTTAAAATGTCTCTAAAAGATTAAAATATGGGGATGAGTCCTCAAGATAACAAAAAAAACTTTATTAAATCCTATTGGTTGATTTTTGTTTCACCCCACACACCTTATATTAATTTTTCTAGTGTTATGGATCCATTGGACTAGAGTGTGATATATATTTTTAAAATAATGTATCAAGAATTTACATGTTTTCCACCCACCTATATTAAAAAATGGATCAACCTATCCTCACTTATAAACACCAGTTTAGACCCATATCTAGTCCAATATATACCCAAATCACTTCAAAAATATCCTCCCCACATCCTATAGGTCTTGGTCTCACACAAAGACCATCTCAAGGTGAAGGAAAAGACATGAAGAACAGACAATTGTCTTGACTAACATATTTCCAGTTTATTATTCCTTAAAATAAAAATATTCTATAAACATCTAATAATGATGAAATAATTATATTTCCTATACTGATTTTTATAATAATTTTAAAACCTTTTTCTATCTTCTTTACAGCTAATGGAAAATGAAAACATCGATTATGTGTATGTATAGACTACAATTTCCATGAAGCGATATATGTTATTTTTCATCACATACTCTAATGGATGGTTATATAGATATATTAAATGATTATATATGATTTATATGAAATAATTATGATTCTTTAAAGGTAATATATTGTCTATCTTATTACCTCCCATCTATTATAATGTGATAACATCGCTTATGCGTACGTGTGAAAAAACCACCTCTTTGATGTAAATTGTGTTTTTTTTCATTTCTGACTTACTTGTTTATAAATAATCCTAAATTTCATGAATATATATTAAATATATGATATAATTTTGATTCTATAAATTTTAATTATTATTTATCATTATTTTCTTCCATCTATTCAAAAGTGAAAACATCACCAGTGAGTACGAGTGGACTACCTCATCCATGACATGTTGTAATTCATTTTTCAACACCCCTATAAGGATAGTTATAAAAGTATATATAATGAATAAATATGATATATATTTCACGATAAAAATTCTATATATAATGAAACTATGAACAGGGGGAAAATATTGGAATAATCAAACTGAAACATGCATGTTAAAGAAAATAGTTAACACCCCAAATGATGATTTTAATAAATAATTTCTGATAATGGATAATTTAAAATAATGATTGAATAATATATTGTAATCTAAGTGTCAATATGGTCACATTATAGATGTATAATAAATCAAAATTTGTTATATATTAACTAACAGTGCATATGAAGAATCTTAGGAATTGAGATAAGGGTTTATGTTACAATATCATATCTTATCGAGATTGACTATATTAAATTTTTATTAGGGGAATGTTTTTTATATTTTAAACGCCACACAATTTTCTATCCTGTGGTTATTTCTATGGTTTTAATTTTTTTACTTTCATTTTCATCTCTTTGGTACTTAAAATGATTGAAAAATTATTTTTAAGAAAATACAACTTTATATATTTTATTTGGGTTGAAAATCCATCTCTTCCATAAACATGTTAATGTTGGATCAAAATATGAATTTAGATGCTCAATTATAAGAGAGGTGAATTTTAAGTTTAAAAAATTTCATTTTTAACCTTATAGAAAACTATTGTTTAACAAGTATAAACAAGGTAGATTCAGAATACCTCTTTTAGTTATACTAAAAAACTTGCTAGATTCTGGAAATATAGTTTCAGAAATAAAACTTGAGAAAAGTTTTCAAGGATCCGGAAATATGGTTTCGGAAATGAAATTTAAGGAAAGCATACAAGGTTTCAGAAATATGGTTCTTGAAATGAAACTTAAGGAAAGTTTACAAGAAAAATATTCTACCTTAAAGTGTATAGAATATTACTTATCAGAGTATAAAAAAGTAAATGAAAGTATAATAAGGTTATACTTTCTTCCTTTATAAAAATATAGTAGAAATAAACATGAAACAAAAAAAGTAACAAGTAGAAAATCATTTTACCCAAAGAGTAGGGTATCCAACAACCTTGGATAAATGTCCCTTGATTTATAATTTCAATAATGTCTATCTTACCCACACTAGAGTAATCCCTCAATAGGAATATTATATCTTTTCTTGCTATACCTGCAAGCCCTCGAACATTAAGGTAGTCAACACCTCTGTGTTATGATCCCTATAAGTCCTCAAAATTAAAGGTAGTCAACACCTCTATCTTCCTATCCTTGTAAGTCCTCATATTTAAGGTATTCTGCATATCTATCTTATTATCTCCAGAAGATATCGATTGTACACAGCAACAATCAAAGTCGCATAAAGAAATCTGAACAAGATATTCAGTACACACAAATCATGAGAGTCTCTCTCTCTAGAAATCACTTCAGTAGCATGAAATCGCTAGAGTCATCAACATGTTTTTCTCTATTATTATATTTTTAAAATGAGCTCCTATTTATTAGAACTTATCAAATGGTTAGATCCATCCTCCAATTGTTATATTTTTCTTTGAATCTCCGAGGGACCTATACACATGTCACACAAACAATGGTCAGTTAGAAACAGATTGTATGAAATCATTTCCTAACATGTGTAAGGAAAATGAATAAGCTCAACCAAATATTTTTTTCAGAGTCTAAGGAAAAATAATGTTCGGATTCTAACCAAATAAACATTCAGAGACTATAAATCATAGATATTCCGATTCTATTTTTAAAAGAATTCAGAACCTGAATTCTCTAGAGTTTGGAGTCTAAATTCCAATGAATTCAGAATATGAATTCTGAGGAATTTGGAGTCTAGATCATGAGTAATTCAGAGTGTGAATTTCAATGAATTTGGAATCTGAATTTTAGAGAATTTGGAACCTGAATTTTAGATAATTCAGAACCTGAATTTCAGGGATTTCAAAGTATGAATTTCAGATAATTTGGAGTCTAAATTTCAGAGAATTTGGAGTCTGAATTTTAGAGAATTCAGAATCTGAATTTTATAGAATTTAGAGTCTGAAAACAGAATACTCTATAACCAAGGATTTATATAATTCCTAGGTTTTAGATATGAAACCTAATTTTAGACTTAGGGATAAAAGGATTTGGATTTTGAGAGATTATAAACTGAATAATGAAAACATAGGTAAGGATAAAATTTCATTAGAAAAGGGAAATTTTCCATATGAAAATTATCCTTAGAGAAAAACTATTTTTCCTATGATAAAGTGTTTGCGATTATCAAAACATAGAGGAATGAAAAAGTAATAAGGAAACTTTATTGACTCAACAATATCCCCCTTTTGGAAAGCACATACACCCTTACAAAAAATAATATAAGGACATATAAATTTTTCTTCATGAACATGAAAATAAAAATTTATCTCCCTTTACTTATGAACCACGGTGAATACGACTAACTCCACCTTAGGTTTTTAAATAAATATTTATTGTATTCTTGAATTCATTAAAGTGATTTTTCTTTTTCCTTTTTAAGTAAATATTCTTTTATAAAACTCCCCCTTAGATAGAATTCCCCTTAATTAGGGAATTCTCTTATTTACTTCGTATTATTTTTATCATTCCTTTATCCCCCTTTGTGATCTTCAAAAATGAATAAAGGGAATGGAAAAAATATTCTAAATGAAATATTATTACTATAAAAAAATATGAAGAACAACCAAAATTTCATTACAATTGAAAGGATTTGTACAAAGAAGAAAATACAACAAAATATCGGATTGGAAAAAAATTATCCTTCTTTCTCCTTCAAAATTAACTTCTTCATGATGGTCTTCATATTTTTAAGATCCTTATGATCCTCATCAGAATGCTTGTGCAGATGATCCTGATCCTCAATTTTCTTCTCTAAGGATTTGATCTTTTCTTCCCGAGCCTTAAGAATATCTTCTTGAGCCTTAAAAATATCTTTTTTCTTACTGATTTTTTCTTTATACTTAATTATAAGATCTATTTCCCTTTTCCAATTCCAAGAGATTGAGATAAGTTTCCCATTCAGATCTTTGACTTCATGATTCTAGGTTATTTGTTTGAGACTACGATTTTCCCCAAAACTTTTAGTAAGATCTTTGATCTTTCCATCTTTGGTGTCAAAATAATCCTTCACACTTTCTTGGAAATCATCTAGGATTCCCATCTCTTCGATTTTTTTCTTTACCACTTTGTAATTTCCTTGCATGACCTTTTGTGATCTTAATACCCAATGAATAAGGATTTGAAATTGTCCTCATGCCTGACAAACTTATCCATAAGCATGGAAACTAAATTCGATTTCTGATTAAATGAGTGATAGAGCATCTAGAACCTCAAGTCTATACTTGGAAACAATGGAATGGTATTAACCAATTTCTTCAACAATTAGACCACAAAGTCCTGTCCTATATAAGATGATTCCAAATGAGATTCTTTGTTGGTTGAGTATTCTTTTTCTATATCTTCATCTTTTCACTTCAAGGATCCACCAATATCTTTCTTTTCCACCATGGCTTTCATTGGTATATCAAACAACTTCTTTTCTCCCTTATCAGATTTTGGAATGATCTTAATAACCTTTGAGGATTCATGTTCACTATCAGATAGTTAAACTATCTTATCTTCCTCAATATTTTCTTTTTTAGCATCAACCAAAAGATCTTTTAGTTGAGAAAAATCATGGTTGTTGTTTTCATCATCAGATGGCGTATTCACTTCTTCCTGCTCTTTATCATCTTTTCCTTGTGAAATAATTTTAGTAGATTCATCTTGAGAAGTTCAGATTGATAACATTTCAGAGGGACTCTCTTTCTTATGATATTCTTCCACCTATCTTATTATATCATCAGTATCATCACTTCCTTCCTCTTCTTCTTCCACATACCATTATTGTACAATTTTTTCTTCTTCATCAGGTTCAAGAATCACCATCTTCTTTCCCGAAGTCACTGTAAGTGATTCTTGCAAAAGTGATTCTGGTACCTAGACTTGTTTAGAGGCTTTCTCAGTATCCTTGAGAAGATTTTGAACAATATTGGATTTATACATTTTCTTCTTTTTATTCTTTTCTTTTTCTGGCTTCTCAAGATCCTCAACAGCCTTCAAATTTAATACTTTTTACTTAGCAAGTTATAAGAAAAAAATAGGCTCCCCTTCCTTCTTATTCTTCTTGTCTTCTCTCTAATTGGAAACCACTTCATCTGTACGAGTCTTTTTCTTCTTAGGTTTTGGAAGTGTGGACTATGTTTTCGGAACTTCATGAGTTTTTTCTTTCACTTCTGGTTCATTCACCTTTCATTTCTTCCCACCTTTCTTAGAAGTCTCAGCCACTTCTAGTTTCTTTGATAAAGCCTATATTTCTAATTTAGACAAATCATAGAGTTCTCCTGATTCACTATAGAAACCAACCTTAATTCTCCTCAGTGCATCATCACTCAATAATATCACTTTGAAATTCCATGGATTAGAACTACAAGGGATTTTGAACAACTCTAGACAAAGAACTATAATCTTAGAGAGAATAATTGGACAAATTATTATTTCCTATTTTAGAGTACCATTCTTGATATTAATTATTGTAAGTAAGACATACTTCACCAGATTAATCTTTCTGAGATTCACTACAAATTCCAAAGCATAAATATCACTCTTCTGCAGGGTATGCTTATCACCTTTTCTTGGAATGAGAAATATCTAAACACATAATTGAAGAATATAGAAATTTTTAAAGAGACGAAAAATCTTTGGAGTCTTCAATTCTTTCAAACCAAGTCACTCTATAGCCTTTTCCTTATCGAACGAACCTGATACATCTGGTCGGTTATGGGTGCAGAATTTAGATTCTCCCTTATATGGAATTCCAATTAGGTTGGCAGCCTTACTTTAAAAAAAGGAATAGGTCTTTCCATATCTCTTTAACGAAAACTTGTCTCTCCCTCCTTTATTGAAGAATCTTATGGACTCATAGAATTCTACTAGCAACTCCAGATAAATCAGATCTTGTGCCTTCAGTTTGGTTACATGTAAGCTCTCTCATCCATTCAACTTGATATTTTTTGAGATTATATTATCATACTTAGAAAATAATTTATGATCTACTGACGTTTATGTGTATATATGCCATTCATAGATTTTATTTACTAACGACATTTGTTTCTAAGGATAAGTTCCAAAGACATTCAGATTAAAGGAAAACCCATAGATTCAAAATGGGCCTGAAGTAGAGCAGCATAACTTCAGCATGACAAGGATTGATAACAGATCTTGTAAAACCATTGGGGGGCCTTTATATAGAAATTTGAGGTGATGATTCATCTTCTAAAAAAGATCCAATGGTGGAAACACTCTTGATCATATTTGACAGTTGAGATGATACTCGAAGAAGTAATTTGGTAGGTTTCAATCTTTTGAGGGTTTTATGAGAAGAATTCAGATTTCAAGAAAAGTGAATCCGAAAAAGTTTCTTAAAAAAGATGAAAATACCAAAATTTTAAAAATTTATTACGAAAATTTATGAAAGGAAACATACCTTGCATAATGCTGGGGGAATTATCAGCAATAAAAAAAATTCATCTTGAAGAATTATAGATTCTAGAAAATTTTCTTATGTAAAGAATGATTTTTAAAATTAAGAGTTTTTAGACTATGAAAATAATTGGCTACGAAAAATTTGACTACGAAAATTTTGATTATGAAAAAATGATTACAAAAAATTTGATTAAGAAAATTTTGACTAACAAGAAAATGTACTCCCCATATGAAAAAGAGTTTCTTAATGTAGGAAGATAGGTTTCAATAGAAATTTAATATGGAATATTACCTTACGGTTATCATTCCTAACTTTTGTTTAATATATTCAAATCCATCAGAGGGTAAAGATTTTGTGAAAATATCAGCAAGTTGATCTTGAATTCTGATAAATTTAAGAATGATATCTCCTTTTTGTGTGTGATCCCTAAGAAAGTGATGCCAAATATCTATGTGCTTTGCATGAGAGTGATGTGTAGGGTTTTTACTTAGGTAAATGGAACTGGTATTATCACATAATATTTGTGTTTTGGTAAAACTCATACCATAGTCTATGAGTGTGTGTTGCATCCACACCACTCGAGCACAACAACTTCCAGTTGCTATATATTCAGCTTTAGCACTGGAAAGTGCAACTGAATTTTTCTTTTTTCATGACCAAGAAACTGATGAATCTCCTAAGAAATGAAATGTTTTAGATGTACTTTTCCTATCCATTCTACAACCACTAAATTCATCATCTGATAAACATTTTAAAACAAAATCATTTCCATAAGTATAAAAGAGTCCTAAATCCATGGTTCCTTTTAAATAATGAAAAATTATTTTCACTTATTTTAAATGAGATTCCTTATGATTGGATTGATATATTGCACATAAGAATACTGAAAACATTAAGTCTGGGCAACTAGATTTTAAGTATAATAGACTTCCTATCATACATATAAATGATGTTTGATCTACTAGTTTCCCAGCTTCATCAAGATGAAGTGAATTTGAGGTACTAATGAGAGTACTTATACTCTAAGTGTTATCATATACATACTTTTTAAGAAGATATTTAGCATAATTATATTGAGATATATAATTTCCTTTTGGTTTTTGAGAAATTATATAACCTAAGAAAAATTATAACTCACCCATCATACTCATTACAAAATCATATTTAATTATATTTTCAAATGAATTGGTTAAATATTGCTGAGTTGAACCAAATATAATTTTAGCAACACATATTTGAACAATACAAACATTTTTCTTATCTTCCTTTATAAAAAGGGTTGGATAGGCAGTTCCCTTAACATAATATTTTTTAACAAAAATCCTGAAAGTCTATCATACTAGGATCTAGGGGCCTGTTTAAGTCTATATAATTCTTTGGTATGTTTGAAAACATGTTCATGATGTTTTGTGTCATCAAAACCAGGAGTTTATTCAACAAAAACTTCCTCTTGAACATATCCATTAATAGAAAAAACATTTTACATCCATTTATAAAAGTTTGAAATTAAAAAATGATGCAAAGGAAAGTAAAATATGAATGGATTAAATTCTAGCTACTTTAGAATAGGTTTCTTCATAGTCTATTCATTTTTTATTGTAGCCTTTGGCAACTAATCTTTCTTTATTTCTCACAATGATTCAATTTTCATCACACTTATTTATGAAGACCCATTTTACTCCAATAATAGATGTTTCCTTAGGTATTTCAACCAAGGTCCAGACTTTATTCCTTTCGAATTCATTTAGTTCATATTGTATGGATTTAGTATAATCATCATCATATAAAGCTTCATCTATGTTGTTTTGTTCTAATCGGGAAATGAACGCTAGATGTTCTACTTTATTTCTTAAGGAACTTCTAGTCCTCACAGGTTCATTTACATCACCAATGATACTATCACTAGGATGATTCTTAAGAAACAACTGATTTAGGTTTTTTAACATCTTCTCATCAACCTATGGTAGGAAATATTCTAGGGTAAATTCATATAAAATATTTTCTTGAAAATTTTTCTTATCAAAAGGATATTTTATCAAGGGTTGATAATCAGTTTTTGAAAACACATCCGAGTATATAGGTTGGAGTTTTTTAAAAACAAAAGGATCAGTTTCATCAAATTTAACATGTATTATTTCTTCAATAGTACAAGTATTTCAATTAAAAACACTATAAACCTTAGATGTAGTGGAGTTGCCTAAGAAAAACCCTTCATCAGATTTGGGTGTGAATTTATATAGATTATCATTAGTATTAAAAATGAAAACTTTTCAACCAAAAACCTTGAAGTAGAAAAGTATAGGTTTTCTACCATTCCATATCTCATAGGGGTTTTTTAAGAAAAGGTCTAACCAAAACACGATTTATAGTATAACAAGTAGTACTTACAGCTTCAGCCCAAATTTTTTTAGCTATATAATATTCACTCGACATGGTTCTCACTATCTCTTGAGGAATTTAGTTTCTTATTTCAATAACACTATTCTATTAAGGAGTTCTTAGAGCTGAGATGTTATAAATAATTCCTTTTCTACTACAAAAATATTCAAAATATGAAATTTGAAATTCTCCTCCATGATCATTATGAATAATTATCAATGGATTTTTTTTTTATCTTTTTTAAATTGGGATCTAAAATTTTTGAAATAAGAACAAGATTTATATTTCTTTACTAGAAAATAGACCCATGTAAATTTTGTGTAATCATCAACTAAAACAAATACATAATATTTTTCTACAATGCTTCTAGTTTGTGTTGGAACGAAAAGATCCATATGCACCAACTGTAATGCATCAGTAGTTGAGACTTCACTAATTGATTTAAAACATGATTTATGTTGCTTAACATATTGAGAAGGAACACAAACTTTTGAAGAATCATATCTATGCTATGGTAGATCCTTAATTAGTCTTTTCATTGAGATTTTACATAGGTTCCTAAGGTTATGGTGTCCAAACCTTATATACCATAACCAAGATTGATATTCTATTACACTATGTCAAGGTAGATCTTACCTCCAAAGGTCTTCTTAGTTTAGTGTGTATACATTCTCATTCATATGGGCACAAATAATAAACTCATCCTTGGAATTGTGTACTAAGCACTTGTCATTACTAAAATTTACAAGGTTACCTTAATCACATAATTGACTTCTGCTAATGAGGTTGTGCTTAATATCATTAAAAAATAAAACATTTGAAATCAATGTTTTTCCAAGAATAATAATGTCACCTATATGAAAAATTTCTCCCTAAGAATTGTCTTCAAAAGTTACTTTTTGTCCTTTCATTTTGATAGTCTTTTCAAAGAAGTTTTTGTTACCAATAATATGGTGGGAACATCCACTATCCATGTACCATGTATTGTTGTTGTTACTATATTTATTTTCTTGAAAGTAAGATAGTTAGTCTTTTGGAATCCAAAGTTTCTTGTTTTCAGATATTTTAGAAAGAAATATTTTAGGTATCCACATTTTCATAGAAAAATAAGCTTTATGAAAACCTAATTATTTAGTTCTGTTTAAAGAAAAAAAAATTCACCCAATGTCCACCACAATGAAATTTAGTGCAGAATGGATCACTTTGAGGAGTAAAATAGTTATTACTAAAAACATATTTAGAATTAGTATAACCAAATCTAGAACTATTCCTTAGAGGATGAATTTAGGAATACATATTGTCAAAAGTTTCCTTACCTAGAGTAAAATTTTACAAACATTTCCTCAAGAAAAATATTTCTAAATTTCGTTTTATAACCATATTTTTATCCTAAAAAACATTTGTTTTAGAACTTGAGTTAGTTTATAAAATATATTTCTTATAAATTACATTTTAAAGATCCTTATAAAGTTTATCCTTCCTAGAATGAACTTCCTAAATATTTTTAGAAATATTTAAAAATAAAAAGTTTTCTTATAAAGATCTTTAAAAAGATATGATACTTTTTTAATTAGAAGGTAATGTATTATCTTCATCATAAGAATATTATTCACTTGAGGACTTGTAGTATTTATTATCAGTATAATTTTCATTTAAGGATACATTGGTGATGGACTCATCATTTTGTACCTTATCCATTAGGCAATGATTTTCAATGGGTAGTCTTTCTAGTATACGAAGATTCTTCTGACCATAAGATTCATACTCTGAGGATTAATCAAAAGATTCTCCACCACTGGAACTCAAGGTGACATTGGAATTGAAAACATTCTTAGCTTTATCAATGTAGTACTTCTTTATATTCCTCTCAGAATGCTTTTCCTTTCTCTCCTTTTTCTTATGAATATGATAGTCTGGCATGATATGTCTTTCTCTTTTGCATTCATAGCAAGTTACTTCAAAGTATTTCTTGTCTTTTCTTTCTTTCTTCTTAAATCTATACTGAAATTATCTCTTTTAACTATATTGTTCATACTTAGAGCAAGACTAGCTAGTTTTTTTAGAATGTTCACTTTCACTAGATTCAGATAAAATAATTACTTTATCTGACTTGGATATTGTAACCCTTTCAAGAGTATTGTCTTTAGTAGTAGTAAAGGCTACACTTCCATTGTCATTTTTCTTCTTATTCATATCATCATATCTTTTCATTCTTTTATCATATTGAAGAAGAGTTCTAAAAAGCTCATAAAGAGTAATTTGAGATACTTTCCTATTCTCATAAATAGCTACTCTCTTAGATTTCCACTCATTAGGCATGATATCTATAATCATTTCCACAAGAGATTCATCATCTAAACAATTATCACCCACAGATTGTATTCTATTTATAATAGTCATGAATCTTTGTTTCACCTTGCATACTAGTTCTACATAAGGAAATATAAATCCATGATATTTTTCTCTCAACATAGATCTTATAGTCTCTATAACATTGGATATACCAAAATGTGTAACTTCCAATTTCTTCCAAATACAATTAGAATATTCACAAGAAGAAATATGACTATATATATTCCTGGTCAGGGAACACAACAATGAATTACGTACCTTGTAGTTTAGTTGATATTATGTCTTCTCTTGATTGGTGAAGGTTCTGAATTCCTTATCTGGAATCTTTTAATATCTAGTAAGCAAGAAAAAATTGTCCAGTCTAGTATTAATAACAAAATTATTCATATGATCTCTCCAATACTCATAATAATTCAGATAAAATATAGGTGGTATAGTTGTATTTAGACTTTCAATCGAACCAAAATTCATTCCTGCCATTCTAGAAGAAAATATATTTCCACAAAAACTTGGTAACAATAAAAGTATATAAACAAAAAAAATCCGAAGAAAGGGAAAAAATTTAAAACAATGAAAACTTGAGAAGGAAAACATATATATGAATATAATTATTTTATATACCTCCTATGATACTAATTATAGGATCGAAATATGAATGTAGATGATTAATTACAAGAAGGGGTGAATTGTAAGTTTAAAAACATTCTTTTTTAACATTAAGGAAAACTATGTTTAACAAAGTTAACCAAGGTAGATTCACAAGAAAAATTTTATTTCTACTAGAAAAACTTTCTAGATTCCGGAAATATGGTTTGAGAAATAAAACATAAGAAAAGTTTATGAGGTTCCAGAAATATGGTTCCGAAAATGAAACTTAAGGAAAGTTTACAAGGTTCCAGAAATATGGTTCCAGAAATGAAACTTAAGGAAATTTTACAAGAAAAATATTATACCATAAAAGAATATATAATTTTACTTATTAGAGTATAAAAAAGTAAATGAAATATAAGATGGTTATACTTTCTTCTTTTAGAAAAATACATTAGAAATACACTTGAAACAAAACAAGTAACAATTATAAAATATGTTAACCCAAAGAGTAGGGTATCCAACAACCTTGGATAAAGGTCCCTTGATTTATAGTTTCAAGAAAGTCTGTCTTACCACACTAGGGTAATCCCTCAATAGAAATATCAGAGTCTGTCTTGATATCCCTGCAAGCCCTCAAAATTTAAGGTAGTTGGCACCTATATCTTCCTATCTTCAAAATTCCTTGAACATTAAGGTAGTCGAGAACTCTGTATTTATATCCCTAGAAATACTCAAACCTTATTGTAGCCGACACATCTATATTCCTATCCCCGGAATCCCTCTATTGTACACAACAACAATTAGAGTTGAATGAAGAAATATGAACAAGATTTTCTGTACACACAAATCATGAGCGTCTCTCTATATCTAGAAATCACTTTAGCAGCATGCAATTTTGGGAGTGATGGACTCATTTTTCTCCATTATGAGCACGTTCAAATGAGCTCATATTTATAATAACTTCTCTAACGATCAGCTCCCTCCTCCAACGATCATATTTTCCCTTGAATCTCGGAGGGACCTATAGACATTTCATTAAAAAAATGGTCAGTTAGAAAAAGATATATGACATCGTTTCATAACAAGTGTAAGGAAAATGAATAAGCTAAACTGAATCTATTTTTTAGAGTCTAAGGGTAAATAATGTTTGGAGTCTAAACAAATAAAAATCTTAAGGCTATAAATTATAGATATTCAGAATCTATTTTTAAGGAATTCGTAACCAAAATTCTATAGATTTAGGAGTATAATTTTCAATTAATTAAGAATCTGAATTTTGAAAAATTTGGTGAATGAATTATAATGAAATTAGAGTCCAAATTCTGAAGAATGTAGAGTCCTAATTCTGTAGAATTCGGATTCCAGATTCTGAGAAATTCGGAGTCCGGATTCTGAAAAATTCTGAGTCTGAATTGCAGAGAATTCAGAACCATAATTTTAGAGAATTCAGAACCTAAATTTCATAGAATTCAGAACCTGAATTTCATAGAATTAGGAACCTGAATTTCAGAGAATTTAGAGACTAAATTTTAGATAATTCTAAGTCTAAATTTTAGAGAATTCAGAGTCTAGATTTCAGAGAATTCAGAATCTGAATTTCAGAGAATTCGGATCCTGAAAATAGAATACTCTATAACCAAATATTTATTGGATTATGAGGTTTTAGATATGAAACAAAATTTTAGACTTAGGGATAAAAAGAGTTGAATTTAGAGAGATTATAAAATGAAAAATGAAAACATAGGTAAGGATAAAATTTCCTTAGAGAGGGGAAATTTTCCTTATGAAAATAATCCTTAGGGAAAAACTATTTACCTTATGATAAAGTGTTAGTTATTTTCAAAACATAGAGAAAATAGAAAATTTATAAGGAAACCTTATTGACTCAACAGTTCTTCAAATTATTTTTTTTAATGTTTTTATATATATATAAATATTTGATAAAGTTATTTCATACCCTTTTTTTAATTTCATTATAAATTATTAAAATTAATCTTTTCAATTTTTATCCTTGAGGATCACTTTATACTTTTTTATAGAAGTGTTAAATGAATGTTTTGTTTTAACATATATGTGATGAATATATTTTCCATTCATCATGTATTTTATTCTTCATGAATCTTACTTTATATGTTTTCATTATTTTTTTATGGAAAACTAAATTCACATTATTATGGAATTTTTTAGTTTTAAAATGTTACTGAAATAAAAAAGATGTTTTATATTATTTTTCAAAGAATACATAAAAATATTTTATAAAAATAATTTTTTCTATGTAAACATACTTTTATTTTTGTTATGATTTTATAGGGATGTGATATTATGAGAACATAAAATTTCTTTCTCTGTATATATTATGGTGATGATTTTTGAATGATTATTCTATTAACCAGTTTCTTTATCATGAGTTAATTAAGTTATAATGGAATTCTGAATGATATTATGTTATGGTTGTATATGAATGAATGGTTTTTGATTATGTGATTGGTGGTTCCGTTATAACCATAAAATTAATTAAGAAATTTTTTAAAAATGATAATCTCTAGTATATATAAGAATTTGACCCAAGACTAAGAGGGTTTATGGGTATTTATCCCATGAAAAAGTGGGTACATGAGGTGGTGGACCAGGACCATAAAGGTATACAAGAGGTTAACCAAGGACTATTATATATTTAACATCTTTTTCTGTAGACTTTATATAATAATTTGTATATGGGTAGTTATCCCAAGCTTATTATGTGATGAATGTCTTAGTGAGGAGCCTTGAAAAATAATTTCTATGCTTGGGTTTATGACACAAATTTATGAATTAGACATACATCTCATGATTATGTTATACTCTCATGGATCATTATTGATTAATGATGTTTTACCACCCTTATTCTAAATCCTTATTAAATGAATCATGATCTATGATCTTTTACTAAAGGGGTATAATTTTCATAAATTATGATCATCTTTACATACCATTGTGTCTATTTTATTCTCACCCATGATCATTAATTTATATCATGATAAACCATGTAATGTAAATCATAAATGAATTTCATTTCATATAAATATTCTTTATTAGATTTTATGGATTCATATTCATCATAATAATGTTATATGATTTTTTAAATCAAAAAAAGAAATATTTTTATTCTAACTAATGTGTTTTACATGAATTATATGTTCTTATTTAAAAGAAAAATTTATAAATTTTAGAATTTAAATCTGATATAATTATTCTATTTTATATTTTCTTATAAAAAACATCTAGTTATTTGTTTGAGTTTTCTAAAAAGTTGGATTTTTGTGTGAATTGTGAAAAATAAGAATTCTTTATAAAAATAAAATTTATTTTCAATAATTTGAAAATTACCATTATATCTTGGATCTTTAGCGTAGTATTAGCCCCCTTTGAATAAAATTAATCAAAATAATTATTTTGGAATCAAATTTATATTTTTTTTATATAAATTCATTTTTATGATTAAAACACAATTGTCTAAAAACCATTTTCATTGTGTTTTGTGAACACATATTAAATTAGATTTTTTTAAACTGTATACATTAAATACTGGAAAATTTATTTGATACTTGGAATCATGTTTTTCAAAATTTTAAATGAGTTCAATTTCATTTTTGGTCATAATGAATTGTAACCGTGGAAAAAATGTTATCACCTCGGTAAATTGAAAAAGAGGTTAATTATGGTTAAAAATTTGATATAAGGTCACAAAATCCCATATTATTTATCATATAGTGTGAGTAATTGGAACCTTATTGCCATATAATTTAAATTAAATTGATATATTTCCACCTGTCCATAATAAATACATTTATATTATTTAAAAGTTATGAATACTTACAAGAGTTCCACTCCCCTCAATTATAAAAATGAACCTCTAGTTCTAACTTATTCACAAATTTTTAGGATTCTAGCTTGGTAAATACCATAATAAATAAATTCCAAGAATTAATCCCTAATTAAAAGTGGTCCTGGTCTCACTTAAAGACCATCCTATATGGATTAGTGTGTAATCCAAAGGAGGATTCCCAAAGAAGAGGTATAACTCTTAACCAAGTTATTGCATGTTTATTTATTCTTCTAACACATTTAGACATATACTAACCATTAAATTATAATAAAATTATCATCAAAAATATAATTAAATATAATTATCTTTATTATAAACCCCTTTTCAACTCCCTTTCCATCATATGGGAAATGAAAACACTGCTCATGCGTATGTGTGGCCTACCATGTACAATAAATGATGTGATGCATTTTGTATTTCCATGTTTCATGGTTGGGTTTAAAATTTTATTTATTATATAAAAATGAAAATTTTATCATGATTAATATTCTTTAGATTATTAAATAATTACCCCTTTAAACATGGTTAACCTAACAAAATTGTTTTGGGATTATAAACTGAACCTTCTCAAAACATCCCACATGAACTTAAATGATTTAGTAACTATATATGACATGGTAATAAATTAAATAAAAAAGGATAATAATAATGGGATAAAATTGAAATTTTTTATTAAGTAAGTAAATAATTATTATCATTTTATTAAATAAGATTTAAAGTATGTACAAGGTGATTCGGACTCGATCCAAGTGATTTTTATTTAGAACTTATTTTATAAGTTTAATTTTTGTCTTATCTTTTCCCTCCATATCCATGTTTTTAAAAATATTCCAAGAATTTTATTATTTATACATAAAATATTGTTAAAAGTAATTTTTAATTACTTCTTTGATTTTATTAAAAGTCTTTTAAAATGAATCTTTTTACTATTTACTGTATGAGTTATTTTGACTTTTTACCAATATGAAAAAGAATATTTTTTAATTTATATACCTTGATTGATTTCTATGACTATCATAACCATTATTCAATATATATATTCATCTATATATTTTCTTGGGTTTGTAAGGAAAATATGTTTTCCCACTCTACTTTGTAAATTTCATTTTAACATTTATAAAATAAAATATTTTTTATCTTTATTTTCAATGTAAATCCTGAAATCATTTCTTTATATGTGGAAAACAAAATAATTTATGATATTTTAGGATATAAATGAAAGAATATGTTTTTTATGTTTTTTATTGTACCTTTACATTTTTCATGATTATGGATGATCCAAATATTTCTTGTCAATTTATTGGGTAATTATTTTTTTTCTCTGGCGAATTACAATGGAAGTATCTGAGTAGATTATTCCATTTGCAAGAGTGCTTTTACGAGTGATTGTAAGAGTGACATGAAGATTATAGGTTTTATGAAAATCATTAGGATAAAAAATTTATTTCTTGATTAATAAAATGATTATTTTTAACTCAAGGTTAATTATATAAAAGAAAACTTTTCTATGGGATTTCATGATTTTTGAAATGAACTAATGGGATTATTTTTTTTATTCCTTAATAATATTTTTTTCTCCTACCACATCATTTCTTTCATAGGGATTAAGGATGATTACAAACTATTTCAATGTCTATATTTCCACGATGGGTATCCATCTTAATAGAAGAGAATGTGTTTTGAATAAAACAATAGTGTATATTTAAGAATTCCTTTTTTGTCGAAAACAAGGATATTGATTATAGCTATCCAATTTGTATTGTAAGGGATTTTATATCTAAGAGTTTTTTCTAATTCTATAAAATTATAAACCTAAATTATCATTGGAAATATAAAAAAATTCAATACTTGCTATCAAAAGATAATTATGGTTAATTAAAGTAAGAGATGTTTTAGTTTGTATCATAACAATCCTTCAAAAACTTCAGAGGTTAGTATTTTAATTATAAAATAAATTTATGTGATGTTAATATGTGAATTATATATTCATGATAAAACAATTATGAATTAATTATTTTTTATCTAATCTATTCCTATTTAAGAGTTTTTTATAAAGAAAATTGGTTGAATGAAGTTAAATTTATTCTTGAGAATAGTATAAATCCTAATTAGAAGTATAGAATGTTTGGAATTAGAATAGAATAGTTTGTAAGTGTGTTATATTTGTTATATATGGATAATAATAGTGGTATACTTGCTAGACAAAGACACAAATCTCTACATTGGAACATGTCTATAGTGGATCATTCCATAAAACAACACCCACAAGTATTTGGAGGAACCTTAGATTGAGTGGAAGTTGAAGGATGGGTCAATGATATGGAAAATAAATACCAAGTAAAAATTTTATATTGATTTCATGTAGTGGATAGTATTTAATACTATTTTTTGTATAAATTGTTTTCATAATGTTGATTTAATTGGTATGGAAAGTCAATTTTTGGAACAGATGAAAAAAAGGATGGGGACTATGTTTCCACCTATGAAGATAACTTTATATGATTTTATAGGTATTTAAAAAATTTATTATGGATCATGATAGTAATATTTTAAGGTTTGACTCAATATTAAGTCCATCTTCATGAAGATATTTGGACCCTCTTTAATTTAAATGTTATTATAGAGTTTAATAGAGGGTAGAGAAGTTTGAGGTGGATTTTTTTTGTATTTTAAAAAAATAAATAAATGAAGTGGTCTAGGTGGAATAAAATTTGAGAAAATCCATCAAAGGAATCTGATGGTAAGAGGACTAAATTTACCTCTTATGATAAGTGTGGAAATAGGCATATTAAGGACTGTCTTATGAAATATGGAATATTCTATTATATTGTAGTACAAGACATTTAGGTTGTGATTATAATGTTAAGAATCATGGTAATGTTCAAAAAAATATTACAAAAAAGAAGTGATATGTTTTAAATGTAATGATATGGGCCATTATGGTGATTTATGTTTGAATAAAGGAATAAATTATGGGAATCATCAAGATTTTAGGTATAGGGGTTTGGAAAAGTCTTTCATGACTACCCTAAGAAATATAAGAGCATCAAATGAAGTGGTGATGAGTATATTACTTTCTTACTCTAATAGTGATAAAGTCTTATTTAATTTGGGGTTTACACATTCTTTTAATTTTTAAAAATTTACTAGTAAAATAGAAATATCACCTAAAGGAATGGAGAAATAAATTTTAGAAATTTTCAAAGTATAATTATTGAGGAATCATTGATTTTTAAGGATCTTTTTATGATTATATGTGTAATGGTTTTTTTCTAAAATTATTCTTATAATGAACATAGTAGAGTTTTTTTTTTTTTTATTTTGATATGGATTTTATTTTATCATGATAAGATATATTATAGATCTAATTAATTTACATGAATTTTTAGAGGTGCTCGATTTTTCATATAATAATGAGTCCATACATATGATAACATATCACTAAGGTAAGAAAATGATTCTAGATGGTAGTGAAATTTATCATGAATATATTTTCAAAATCAAAGAAGTTTTTAAAATTATTGATGTACCAATATTAAATGAGAATATTGATGTATTTCCAAATTATTTTACTATTGTTATTTCTGGTTGGGAGGTTAAATTCATTGTTGAATCGGTCAGAAAATCTAATAAAATTTCAAAAATCCCATATCAAATGGTTCCATTATAGTTATTATAAGTGAAAAAATAGTTACAAGAGTTTATTGACGAGGGTTTTATTCATCCTAACACTTCCCCTTGGGGTGAACCTATTTATTTAAATAAAAATAAGAATGGTATATGAGTATTTTTAGTGATTGTAGATCACTCAAATAAATTACTATTAAGAACAAGAATTTGTTTCCTCATATTGATGAATTATTTGATCAACTTTAGGGAGAACATTATTATTCAATGATTTATATCATTTATTGGATATCATCAGGTGAATGTGATAAAGGAATACATTCCATATATATAATTTTGTACTAGGTATTGAAATTACATGTTTGAGGTTATGCCCTTTAGGATGACCAATTCACCCACTGTATTCTTGGATATTATGAATAGAGTTCTCCGTGATTATCTCGATAAATTAATGGTTGTGTTTGTTGTTGAAAATTTAATTTATTCTAAAAGTTACGAGGAACATGAGAAACATATATGTATTTTATAAATACTTTAATGGACATGTTTTATTGTAATATTATAAAAATTGATATTTGGTTACAAAAGATTTCAATCCATATATATATTATTTCTCAAGATGGAATTTGTATTGATACTTAAATAAAGTGATGGAATATGGACAATAACTACAAATTCCAATGAGGATTGAAGATTATCATGTTACTATTGATGGTTTGTTGAGAAAATATCTTATTTATCTACCCCACTAACTATGTTCTCTCAAAAAGAAGTTAAATTCATATGGAAAATGGAATGTGATGGATGTTTTTTGGAATTGAGAATAAGATTGTTTAATGTTTAAATGTTAGACTTACTATATAAAAATGATGAGTTTTTTATTTAATGTGATTCTTAATTTTATGAACTTGAATTTTTATTGATTCATGATGATCAGGTAATTGTATATACACCTTGATAATTGAAACCTATATAACAGAATTACCCAATATGTGATATTTAATTTGATGTAGTAGTATTTCATTTAAAATTTTGAAGAAATAATTTATATAGGTTAAAATGTGGAATATATACTGACCATAATGGTTTAAAGTATATATTTATTGATTTTTTTTGTACATGAGGCAATGATGATTGTTGGAATAAATAAAGGATTATGATTTCAAGATTCACAATAATCCATGAAAAAAAAGATATTTGATGCCATGAGATGAAAATATAACGTTTAATTAACCATGACATGTTTGTAAAATTATCATTTAGTTAATTATTTAGTGAATGTTATCTTATAAATATTTCATAGAGTAACTCTTTATTTTTTCTCAGGTGACTGTGCAACCATATTTTCGTGGTAGAATTAAGTATACACTATAATATTCCCATGATTGCGATAAATAGTAGAATTGGTCAAGAAGTGTATTTTTTTTGAATTTAACATTGATAAATAATGTTTAATGAGGTTTAGAAAAAGGATGCGTGTTCTAAGTGATTCCTAATTAAAGAAAAAACTATTAAGTGATGCTCATAGCACTCTATTTTCAGTTCATCCTAGAAGAACTAAAATATATGGAGACCTTTAGAAGTATATATGGGTAGGTGGAATAAAGAAGTGTATTTCTGATTTTACCATGAGATGTTTGTACATAAATCGGCTAAAGTTAAATGAAAACTATTAGACGAGATAATTCAGACTTCTCAAGTGCCTGAATGGAAATAAGAGAATATATCCATGCATTTTGTGATGGGATTACCGAAGACATCACATGGTAATAATGTGATTTTGGTTATTATTGATCATTAGACTAAATATTATCATTTAATTCATATTAATTATATTATAACTTTGTATAAACTTGATATTCTTTATTTTAAAGAGATTTTAGGATAACATGGATCCCATATATCTATTATATCTTATAGTGATCCCAGATTTACCCCAATATTTTGGAAATGACTTGATAAGTTTTTGGGAACAAAATTATATTTTAGTATATCTTTTCATCGAAAATATAATGGATAGTAAAATTGAACAATTCAAAATTTAGAAGATATGATTGAGGTTTACGTTTTGTATTATGAATGGAGCTAGACTCATCATCTTTTATTAGTGGATTTTCATATAATAATATCGTTCATTCTAGTATATAGATGACACATTTTGAGGAATTATATTTAAAATATTTTAGACCGATATCATATTGGGTAAAATTAAATTATTGAATGTTTTTGGGACTAAAAATTGAAAAGGAAATGGTTGATAAGGTAATGAAAATTTAGATTCACAAGAGGACCACCCAGAGACGGAATAAATGTTATGTTGATAACTGGAGGAAAGATCTCTCATTTGAGGTAGGAGATCACATTTTTTGTGAAATATCTATTTTTAACAGTGTTATATAATTCAATAAGAAAAAAAGGTAAACCCATAATTTATTGGTTCATATGAAATTTTGGAGAAATTTGGATCAGTTCCTTACTGAATAGCCCTACCTTTAAGCTTGTCTTAGGCACATGATGTGTTTTTGGTTTCACTGTTAAGAAAATATGAACTTGATGCCTCAAATGTTTTGAGACCTAAAATGGTTTAGATGGAATAAAATTATTCCTTTGATGATAATATTATTAAGATTTTGGATTATAGAGATAAGGTGTTATAGAATAAGGTAACTCACATAGTAAATGTTTTTTTGGAAGTACCACATGATTGAGGAAGAAATATGGGAACCTAAAAAGTCTACATGTGAAAATATCCCTACATGTTTAAGAGATTAAAAATTTACAAGGGTGTAATTTCTATTAAGGGGTAATGAATTTGAAAAACTTGGTAATATTAATAATAAATAAATTTAATTTCTAATTAGTTTTATTTGTTAGATTTTATGGATTCACATTCATTAAAGTAATTTTATATGATTTTTCAAATCGAAAAATAATTTTTTTATTCAAAATAAAACGTTTTCCATGTATTAAATGGTTTTATTTAAAATTTAATTTTATAAATTTTATAATTTTAATTTTAGAAAATGTAATTCCTTTTTTATATCATCATATGAAATTTATCTTAGGTTGGATTTTTGAGATTTCTCTAAAAATGATAATTTCTGGTTGAATAGTAAAATATACTGTTTTTTATAAAAACCATCATTTACTTTAAAGTATTAAAAGATACCATTATATTTTGGATTGTTTTTAATGTAATATTAGTCCCATTTTACTAAAACTGATCTTATTTTTTCTATAGGAATCATCCTTATACTTTATTTTTATATAAACACATTTTTGTGTTTAAAATCAATTTTAAAAAACCGTTTTTGTTATTTTGAACACTTATATTAAATTTCAATTCTGAAACTTATATAAATATAATCTTTAAAAATGAATTTAATATTTTTAATCATAAATTTGAAATTTTATACTGGGTTAAAATCCATTTTTTAGTCACAATGAATAATAACCATGGAAAAATGTTGTCACCTCAAAAAACGGTAAAATGATATAATTAGGGTAAAAAATTTGTGATGAGGTCACACAATTTCATCTTAATTGTTATTATAGGATATTATTTCAAACCTATCACCTGATATTCTAAATTTTATATATCTAGTCAACTTTACTATGAGTAAAAAAATTAAATATCAAAAAGATAAGAATAATTACAAGAGGTTCACTCCCCTCAATTATAAAAGGGAACATTATCTCATTAATTTTTCTCAAAATTTGAGCAATATAGCTTGGAAAATGCCTACCAAAATTATTTTTGAAAATACCTCTCAACTTACTATATTTTATGGTCTCACTAAATAACCATTCTAAAAGGCTTAATGTGTAATATAAATAAGGATTTATATGGAAGTGGTATAACTCTTATTTGAGTTATTTCATGTTTATTTATTCTTATAATGCCTTCAAACCTATAAAACCCGTGATGATATAATAAAATTAGTATGTAATAATAATAAAGGTTTTTATGTTTATGGTATTCCAAATTCTCATTTCCCTTTCTATCCCATGAGAAATGAAATCATTGTTCATGCGTACGAGTTGACTACCACCTCCATAAAGTGGTGTGATTCATTTTTCATCTATATGATTCATGGATGGGTATAAAATTTTTATTAACATATATAAATGATATATATTTAATTATTAATATTATTTACAGGATGGATTAATTACCCCTTTGATAATGGTCAACCTACCAATGTTGTTTTGGGAATATGAACTGAATGTCCTCAAAACATCTGACACAAACATAACCATTTAAGTAAATATACAAGACATGATAATAAATAAAATAAAAGGGATAATAATTAGGGAATAAAATAATGTAAATTACTAATTTTAGTCTATTAAATATGCATTAATGTTTGCATGTGGTGATTCATACATTAGGTAATGTATTTTTAATTAAAACAATATTTTAAAAGTTTTAATGTTTGTTCTCTCTTTTCCTCCATATCCATGTTATCCAAAAATGTTCCGAAAATGTTCTTATTTATGCATTGAAATTTTTTAATGTGACTTTAACTAATTTTTACTTTATTTAAAATACATAAAATAAATGTTTTTTACATTTACCATACATTTCATTTTGAGTTTTTTCCAAAAGTAAAAAAGAATTTTTTTGACATATAAAACTTGACCTATTTTTCAAACTATAATATATTTTTTTTGTAAATATTAGAATGCATATTTTTTTATAATTTAAAATTAAATATTATTTCTAACTCTTTATGGATTATTTTTTATGTTTTGTCAAATAAGAAGGATTTTTATTCCTTTTTTATATGAAGCCTAAAATAATTTATGAATATAAGTCAAACAGAATAATTTATCATATTTTATGATGTAAATAAAATATTTTATGTATTTTATATATGTTATAGTAATTTTAAATTTTTTATCATGATTATTGATCTTTATATAGCTCTCTAATTCATTTTTAAGGATTTTCTTCAATAGGGAATTATATTAGAATTAATCGAGTAGGTTATTCCAATTGTAAAAGTATATGTATGAGTGATTGTAATAGTGATATAAAGAAGATGTAACAAGGTACCTATATGAATTTTATATGTTTGAAAAATAGTTTTTAGCTAATTCATTTTACTTAATAAGGAAATATAATGATATTAGGGTTTAATTAAATTTGTTTCCGCTTTAAAGGGTGAAAATTATTTTTTTAAGAATTTTTTTTCATGAGTATACAAGTTTAATAAGTCCCCATCATGATTATGATTTTAACATTATTATTTCTTATGATAAATTTTATGAAAAAATTTGGTAATTGATTTAGATTTATTGATTATATAAATGATTTTTAACTCATGTTTATTTATATAAATATTAAATTTTATATTGGATTTGATGACTGTCAAAATAGACTAATAGGTTATTTTGTGTCCCTTTCAAATTTTTTTCACTCATCATAAATTTTAAAATATTTTTGATAGGGATAAAGAATTAGTTTGAACTACATATTTTTTTTATCTTTCCTCTATAGTTATTATTCTAAAAATAAGAGAACATGTTTTAAATCAAACATGTGTTTAAATTTAATAATATTTTTTGCGGAAAATGAATATTGAGTGGAAGTGTCCACTTTATTTTGTAAGGGTTTTATATGTATGTATTTCCCCTAATTCTATAAATTCTAGAAAAAAAATATCATGGGAATATAATAAAATTCAATCCTTAATGTCAAACCATAAATATGGGTTGATTATGGTATGAACTATTGTATATATCTCCCATTTTAACCTTACTAATATTATGAGCTCACCCTTTCTCAAGTTTTTATTTCCATAAATTATTAAGAAAGGTTTTACGTAGGATATGTATAATAAATTTAATATGGAAGGATAAATATGTGATAGATATTGAATATCTTTCATGAAATAAGTTGGTTAAGCATTTAGTCTCAAAATACACTAAACCGTTACAGTTCTTCGGAATGTATTATTGTGACATTTTTTAATATGCATCTAAAATAGTGTAATATTTAGTTTCGTTATTCTTGGTTCTCCATAGTTAGGTTCATAACCAACATGTAAATAGTACAATTTTAGAACTAGATCTCGGTGTATAAATATAGACCATTATAGTAGGCATCAAAGTAGGGTTTTGGTTATTTTTGGAGATTAGGATTAGTGAAATTTGGTCAAAACCATGGAGATAAATCTATGTATAGGGTAATATACTAATGTTTTGGTAATGTGTAAATTATTTGTATTCCTATGAATAAGACTCCTATATAGATACACATAAGTGAAATTATTCTCTTGATGACTATAGGGGAAATAACCCTGGAAATTCTATTTTGGTATTAACTTGATATTTACCTAGTGTATGGAAAAGAATTATGATACACAGTAGGTTTGAAACACATGATAGATATGAAATGGTTAATTCACATCCACTTTTTGAACTAATTATGAATAATTAGAGGATATAACATTTGGGAACCTATGATTAACCTATTTGTTATTGGATAAACCAAAAGTTTCATGAGATGATGAGATGTTGTCATAATTTATAACATCATTCAATTGAATTTCATTATCATATGATTTATCAATATGAATATTTATTCTTAATACTCACAGTAATTCATTTGGATTTATTCAAGGGATAGAACCAAGAAGAATCAATTTAATTAAAAATGTGATAGCCATTGTAATGACCATCCTCATGAGAAACTAAATATAATTATAAACCAGATGAAAAATATTGTGTCTACACTCACCCAAATCTCTAAATATATTAATTGTAACATGAATATTTTTGAACATACAAATTTATAAATTAATTAACAACTCACCATTGAGTCTTTTATGCATAAATGTCCACCTTCCTTTAGTGGGACCTTTAATCCACTTATTTTATATAAATGGAAAAATGGTACAGAAAAGATATTTTTTTCTTTATTAATCAAAAAATGGGATGTTTTTTTAAGGATATTTATAGTTTGGAAGGTGAATATGATTAATGGTGGAATATTATCATTAACATGATATTATAGGAAGAAATTGACTCCATGAAATGGGAAGAGTTTAAGAAGGTGTTTTTTAATATGTATTTTCTATGTACTCTTCAAACTAAAATGAAGGGGCAATTCTTAGAACTAATGTAGGGGGTGATGAATCCATTATCACATATGAGGAAAATTTAACCATTTTTATATGTTATGTTATGGTTTTATCAATGATCATGAATAAAAAATTGATCAATTTATTAGTTGTTTAAAACTAATCCACTAAGAGGCATTGGTTAGAATATATTTTGATACTTATGAAGAAGTTGTATGATATTATCCCAAGGTCGAAATAGAGGGAGGGGACTCTCATTGTTCTCATGGTTTTCAGGATAATGAGAGAAAACTGTATTTTCAAGGAGATTGAAATAATAAATCCCATAGAGAAAATAAAATCAATGTCCTTTTATGCTAAAAAATGTGGTAATAAAAATAAGAGGAATATTCATAAAGGGATAGGTAAATCCTTTAGGTGTGGAAGATAAGGTCATTAGGCACATGAATTGTAACATCCGATAATTTATAAGTAATTAATGAGTTTTAATGAAATATTTTTATTAATTAATAAATTATGCTTTTATGAACATTTCATTTTTCATAACATATGTTATAATTATTTTAAATAAATTAATATTCTTAAGAAATCGGAATTGATAATAAATTAATATTGTTTTTAATAACATGATTTTATTTGAACATAATATTTTATTATAAATATATCATTTTTATTAAATTTAATTAAGAAGTAAATATTTTATCTAAAAATATTATAAAAATATTATAAATAATCATTTTTTTTAAAATAATATAAATATATTTTGATATAATAAAATCATTCTGAAAACTAAAGTGACCTTTTTAAATAATTTTCAGATGAAATAATATTTTATATATATTATGTGAATTTTAATTTGAAACCTAAATTTGATTTATAAATAATTAAATGTATATAAATTAATTATAAGAAAATATTTTTTAATAATAGTATATATTATGTTTTCAATAAAAATAATATAATTCCTATTTTTATAAAACAATATATTCTATTAATTATAAATAAATTATTAAAATTATTAAATTATTATAAATGTTTAATGAAATAAGGAATTTATATACAAATAAAACTTTGTTAAGTTTAGAATTTATAAATAATAGACGAAATACAAAAAATAAAACATGGTTAAAAATGTGAAATTTAAATAATGGTAATATGGGTGTGTCCAAGAGGATGAGCTTTTTGGGATAGGGATTCATGAGAGAAGTGGATTTTGGGAGAGTTGGAACATAATAGGGGAGGGTTCGATCAGTCTTCTCATGACTAGGATGTGGGAATCAGGTTTCTCAGTGCTCCTTAGGGTGAAGCTTAGTCAAGCTAAGTAGTGGTCAAAGTCATGGTGAGTGAGGGTTCACACCATATCTAATAGCTTTGATCCATGTTGAAGGATCGAACCAGGATGGGGGAAATTGTCTGCAGAAAAGAAGGAAGACCAACGGGGAAGGATTTTAGAAGGCCCTTGTGTAATCATCTTCCTCCTGTTATTGGATTTGGAGATATATAGGTAGGTGACTGAATCTTTTTTGGGGTCAGTTTGATATTTTTATTCACCTATTCACCCACTTTTCCATTTATCTATACTTTTTTTGATGGTATAATGTTATCAATTACTTTTTTATGTTTCATTTGTTGTGTTTTATTTTTTAATTTGTATTGAGGTTGATTGGTCTATATATTTCTATTTCACCTATAATGAATTTTTTTTTCAATATTGCATTGGTCATGTGTCTATTTTTATTCTAATGAATAGATTAAAAGTTAGAGTGTGACTGTAAAAAATATTTATGTCAATTTGGTGTCTCAAGTATTTTCATAAAGCTATATATACACATCATTCTCTACAAGCTTACCTATCTTATTGTTTACATAGTGGTGGTTGTGGCAATAAAATCCATCATTTTTTTCTTAAATATCAGTTACAAAATGGGGGTTTAGATAGAGTCTTTTACACACCAAATTCTATCTCCCTCATTTCATCTTATGAATTAAATCTTTGGGCAGTAGAGTGCATAAATGGTTTATTTCACTTTATGGTAAGGGAGATATTATGATTATTTATTTTTATTCTTGATTTTATAATTTATTTTTTAAGGTAATTATTACATTTATTTTCAATTTATACTTATTCATAATTACAAGTATAGTTACACCCAAATTATATTCATTTTATCTAATGTGTATTTTACTATGAATTGTTCTCCTAAAAGGGACACACACACACACACATATATATATATATATACACCATGAAATGTCTTCCATGAACTTTTCTGCAAAAAATGTCCTCAAGTGGGCTCAAAACGTTCGTAGTGCGACTCTGCATGTTTTCAAGGGAGATAGTGACGGTAAAGAAGGCACCAACCCAAAGGGTCATGACCGAAACCCAAAACTGATCCCAATAAGTATTGCGTGGGTGTATCCCCCATTGTTTGGAACAATAAATTTGGAAAATTCCTTAAGGAGGCTCCCAAGGTACCTGCTTGCAAACACCTGCGCAACACCATGATGGAGAAAAATGGAGGTATTGTTTTTTCTAAGTCCTCAGAGCGGAACCCTAGTTAGGCTAAATCACCAGCGGCTCACAATTATACTTGGGCACCCCCCATCCAGCGTGTATCCACTTTTACGCTAAAAAGTTTACATGAAACCCACTTGCAAGACCAAAATCCTTTTTTCAAGGTCTTATTTTTCTCTTATAAATTGACCCTTGGGGCCTTCATTTGTATGGAAGAATTTACCTGAAGCCTAATTGCTTCTCTGTTCACCCTAGTTCTTCAACCAAGTCTTCCGAAACATTAAATGTAGTTATTAAACATCTAAAGCATAGGAATTGAAGGATCATCGTATGACATAATTCCTTTTAGTGTTTGAAATCCATATCACTAGCGCACATAAATCTCCCATCCTACCTAAATCAGAAACACTTGCGCGCCACCTATTCTTCTCACTAGAACTTGGGAGACCCACTTCTAGGAATACCTGTGAATACTCCAGAAGGCTTGAGTTAGGTCTCACCCAAGTATTAACATTTAGGTTTTTCATCACATAGGTGAACATCAGGTCGCCCAAGCCTGATTTCACACCCATACTTGTGCACCAATATCTACTCGAGTTCCCCTATTTGATTCACCTACACTGTTCTCTCTAATATCCATAAATACCTCCTCAAATTGATTAATGGAATGGCTTTTTCTTCACTGGATCCCTTGTGTAAAATGGACTCTATTGAGACCTCCACCAAATTCTCTTAACTTATCAAACCATTAGGAAAGGAACATTAGTGTGTCTCCTATTTGGGTTTGTATATCTGTAGTCATAGGTTTCCCAAATTTGTTTCACAATGGGGTTAGGATTCGTGGAGTGTTTGTTTGTTTTTAAATCCACAGTCACATGGAACTTTCTCCCAAGAACAGTGTTGGAAAGTTTCCTATTTGGAGGATTAGGGTTTAGGTTCTGATCCCCCCTTCTGATCTCGGAAACCTGGAACCTCAGGTCTCTAGTAGGGAAGGTACAATTTACTCATGCTTTTCCATGAAAGAAAAGGAAAAGTCTCCCTACCCTACCAGGATAAATTTTAGGGTTTCCATACTAGTGTAGGCCCCTAACCTTTCAAGTAGGAGGTTGCAGTCTTGCTTCTCTATAATTCCTTCACCTTCACTCCTTCCTTACATTGGACCCCTATCCAATGTAAAGTGAATAGAGGGAGGGATATCTGCCACTCCCTCTTCCCTGATCGCCTCGCCCTTGTCCACCATCACCACTGTAGGCGTTCCCTCTTCCACCAACGGAGGAGGAAAAGTTCTGGTGATTTTGTTAAATCTTTGACATCCTCTTCTTTCTCACATCGAGTATGACTCACTTGGGATTAGAGATTTCTCCCGATCACAAAATTTTCACATGATTTCATGAAATATGAGAACTCTGATTCCAATTCAAACTAGGATAGGTAGGATGCCTACTTGAAGGCCTAAGCTCAAAAGGGTACCCTCCCAAAAGGTTTCACTCAATCATGTCCCCTCAAATGGGAAACTCTCATGCATAAGTCCCAGCACAATGAATGAACTATGATAACTATGATTGCCACCATAATTGGGATACGTAAGAATCTTTTATCGAGGATCAAGCTCGTTGGATATCTTCTTTAGGAATCGATCCCTAATTACCTTAATCTAGGAATCCTCTTTAGGTGATAGCCCCAAATTAAATCCTTAAATCACCAAGGAATCATTTTCAGGGAGTAAGCCCAAAATAATTTCTCTAAAAAGACTATACTATCCTATGAGACTTATTGAACTATGTGGGATTTTATTCCAATCCACATGGGATACATAGGAAGCCTCATTGAGGTTCAAATCCAACACTTCAAATCAACCATGTTATTCCTGGACCATATTCCCAACATGGTTAAATCTTACTTGGAAACCTACATTCATTCCATGTTCCTTGGGATACTTCAGCATAAGTCCCACACCAAACTTTGACTAAGAAAATTTCACTTAGATGTCCTTACCACATTACATTAAACTATAAGGTTAGGTCCTTCTCACATGACCTTAAAAGGTATGATGTGTCCCATTAAGCATCACTGAACTACGAGGGTTCTGATTCTTTTCACAAGGATACGTATGTATCCCATTTTATGAGTACAATCCCAATCTCAAAACAAACCTCCATCTCTCTAGATGATAATAAATAAAAGAGTTTCCAAATGAGTGGATTAAAAATCAGTATCATTATAAAGATGATTACAAAAATCTCTAAATAAAATATGAGAGGATACCAATGATGAAGAACCTTGAATAAATATATATATCTAAATTAATGAAGTACCTCGAATACATATGAATGATTCTAAATTTTAAACATGTTAATAAGTGATTAAAAATCCCAAGGGAAAAATATGTTATACTTGGAAGATTAATAAAGATTCTTGAAAATATCTCAAATTTTTAAAGAGAGTCTTGGAGTAGCCTTAAAAGGGCGTGATGAGTCTGAACACCCATCCTCTTGAACAATTCAAATTATTATGTATCTTAGAATTAATCTTAATGAAATCCTCCCTTTGGAAAGCATGAATTTTGGATAAAGAATTGCTAGATGTTTTTGTTTCCATGAAAAAATTCAATGGAAACCGCTTGGAAGTACTGATTATTAAACTAGTACACACATTTCAAGGAACTACATAACAAAATTGGTGAACCTGACATGAATCATTAACCATGTTCATAGTGTTACCCACCTATCAGTACCCTCTCAATTGATAAAGGAAGGACAGAAAAAGTATTTAATCATGTATGTATCCATCTAAAAGATGTTTCTTTAATAGAGTTTATTGATTTTTTTCAAGTTTTTTCTCAGAACTCCCTTCAGTACAAAAAGGAATTATTCAAGATGACACCTATGAATTTCCCGATTGCTACTCAATCCAGATCCTCATCCATAAGAATAATATCATCACCCACTCATCATCTTCAATGTTGGGTCTCCAATGGGACGATAAGGGAGTACCGTAAGCATGGTACTATCCCAACCTTGGAGGCTTCCTGACATATAAGTACACGACCTTATTACATACATAATATTCTATTTAGTCATGAAAACAATTCTTTTTTACATTGAGGATATTTTCAAGTTTATAGATTTAGTTAATTGGGACATAGCACATTCATAATATTACACATTGTTATAGAGTGGATACAATAAAACGATTTTCCATTTTTTTAAAAAATATAAAGCATTAAAACATAAAACATGATTACTTGAAAATTCATAAACATTTAACATGGATTAATTATTTGTCTTATACATCCATTAACCTATTAAAATCATTTAAAACTCGGTATGATCACAAAAACTCAATAAGGGATATATAAAAAGAAAAGAACACATTATCCCATGAATACCTGAAATGTATGAAATATATTTCAAAAGACATACTTATCACTTGTACATATATAATTACTTTGTTAAAAATGATATTTCAATAAATACATAAGAACATAAGTAGAACCATAAATCTATCTTGTGGAATTACTTACATAATTTTTGAAACCCTCTTGGCTATCTTATAATTTGTAACCCTTAAGACTGCCTTACTATTTGTGTAACCATCACAGTTACATTTGGAGTAACCATACAACCAAACTCCAACTTACAAATACCCAATGAATTTGTGAGAGATATAGGTATCAAACTTCATCATAAAAAATACCAAATATCCAAAACATAATCATACAACATGAATATTAGCTTAAAAACATTGCTTTTGAAACAAAATTTTAAAAGAGGATTTTAAAAGAAATGTCCCTTATAAATATCATATAATTGAATAGAGAATTATTAGAGTGTATGGAATATGTATATACACTTTAATTAGACATAATTTAACATAATATAATAAAAACCCATCACACAATCAATTTTTATACCACATAAACAACGAAGTTGAAGGTTAACCTAAAGAATGGAAATTAGGTTAACAATCCCCTTACCTTGGGTTTGTCTTACTTAAAACTTGTTTAAACTTCTTGTATAATGGTTAAAAGAGTGTTATTTGTATTTTACAGAAACATTTTCATGTTTATAACATCTTATATGATCATTTCATAACATCATTTCACCCTTTAATTGTTAGTATTTTTCTCCTTGCACTATTTTTGGGTGAGTTCTTTACATGATTTCCAAGATTGGTTCATGATAGATGTTCTTGTAAATTGGAAGTAAAAATCTAGAATTAGAATAGAATAGTATTTAAATATTTACAATACCATTAATTATAGAATTTAACATTTTGAATTCTTACATGAGGATTATTCATAAGTTAAAACATTACTGATGTCCGTTTAGATCATTTTAGAGGTTCTTTGTTAATAACAACATCATTTTGTCTTTTAAATTAAAACCATGAGTAAAAAAGAATTCCAGAACCATGTATGAGACATAATACATATATTATAACCTGGTTTAAACATAAAAATGGTTTCATGACCATAATTTAAATAGTTAATGAAAATTTAAATCACATCATCAACGATGTCTGTAATTCAACACATCACGGACAATGTTTTTATTCCTTGAATAAGTGGGAGAGGAGAAAAAGAATGATGATGAATTTTACATGAAAATGGGAGCATATATAATATAAAATATTCTGGAGGTTTCATGCATCTTTTTTAAGTTTATGTGAGGAAATAAGAATAAAAGAAAGGAATATTAAAATAAAAGAAAACATGACAAAATTCTCATGAAAATTTAGCAGCCTAAAGACGTCTCTTAAAATTTCATAAAAAATAATTTGATGATAGAAATGGGATATCTCATCACTCATACATAATATTTACAGTAAGGGGGGATATTTAATGAAATATACCAACATAATCCAAAGGTAAAGGAAGAGAATGACATAAAATGAAAGAAAAGAAAGAAAATAAAAGAGGATGTTTACCTCTTGATCTGTTCTCCTTGAGATCATTCTTAAGGGCTTCTATTTTGGTATTTTGGTGAGACCAGAAGCTCTAGGACGTGGGTAAGAGGCTTGGGAGGAGTATTGGGTATAACATAGGCATGGATCATGGCTTGAGAGGTGTGGGAAGAAGAGGGGAGTGAGGGTGGTATTTATAGTGGAGGAGAGGGGGTATTTTTCATTATTTTAATCATTATTATAATATTTTTGCCCAATATTTTGAATAGTCTTAATTTATGTGACCTACAATAGTAATAATGGCATGTGAGTTCGGACCAAGTGGCCTTGAATCACTTATGATTCCATAAATAGTGTATTTTACTGATAATCTGATTATACGGTATTTTATCTTATTTCATTATTCATCGAGAATTCAAGAATTTCATAAAAATCCCAAAAATTTACTCTGACCATTTTTCAAAGTGTATAATTCAAAAAATAAGTCCATATTTTGAAAATAATTTTCTAAATTTTATTAATTTAATTTTTAAATAAAAGCATACTTAATTTGAAAATTAACAATTCTAATTCTATAACTACTTCTATATCACGATAAAAAATTAACCAAGATTTTATTACCTTAAAGACCTAATAAAATAAAATAATAATAAAATTTACTTTTCATTAGGGTCATATTACTATTCATAAGAGTATGTTACTATTCACCAAAAAAACAATTTGGTTCTAATAGACTTCAAATAACATACTAAAACAATTATAGATGACAGTTTCTTGAAATTCAAAAAATAGAAGTGGAAAAATTATGTTTAAAGGTTTGTTATAAATATCTACTTAAAAGAAAGTTCCATGCATTTCTATTTATTTTTATAAAATCATGGGGTGTTACATTATCCCCGCCTTCTAGAAATTTCGTCCTCGCAATTTTATATACTTATTAAACAACTAAGGGTACTTTTCTCTCATAGCATTTTCAGACTCCCATATTTCTTCTTCAACCATGCGGTTTATCCACAAAACCTTTACCTAGTGGATTACTTTATTCCGCAATAAATGTTCTCTTCGATCAAGAATATGAATTGGTTTCTCTTCATAAGAAAGGTTCTCTTCCAGCAGAACTGCTTCTGGGCTCAAGACATGTGATGAATTTGGCATATACTTCCTCAACATCAAAACATGAAAAACATTGTGTACCTGAGACAAACATAGAGGCAAAGCTACGTGGTATGACACTATTCCAACTTTCTCCAATATTTCAAATGGACTGATGAACTGTGGACTTAGCTTCCCTTTCTTATCAAAATGAATCACACTTTTCCAAGGGGAGATTTTAATAAAAACATGGTCACCTACCTCGAAAGAGAAGTCTTTACTTCTATTATCTTCATAAATTTTCTTCCTGCTTTGAGTTGTCCTCATGTGTTTCTGGATCATCCTCACTTTCTCACCCACTTCTCCTACTAATTCTACCCCCATCAACTTTCTTTCACCGACTTCATCCCAAAATGCTGGAGTCCGACATAGCTTCCCATAGAAATACTCAAATGGTGCCATCTGTATACTGGAATGAAAACTATTATTACAAGAAAACTCAACTAAAGAAAGATGTTGATCCCAACTTCCCAGATAGTACATTGAACAAGCTCGAAGCATATCCTCCAAATTCTGAATAATTTGTTCTAACTGGCCATCTGATTGAGGATGAACATTTGTACAAAAATTTAATTTTTTCCCAACAACTTCTGATATCCCTTCCAAAAGTTAGAAGTCAACCTAGGATCTCAGTCAGATATAATGGAAAAAGGAACTCTATGTAACCTGACAATCTCCTTGAAGTGCAATCTAGAAAGTTGATCTAAAGACATTGTATGTGCATATCTTTCCAGTCGATCAACAATAACCCAAATTGCATTGTTATCTCAATATGTCTTAGGTAGTCCCACCACAAATTCCATGGATACATTCTCCCATTTCCACTATGGAACTGGAGAATGTTGAATCATCCTCTTTGGTAACTGCCGCTCTACTTTAACCTATTGACATATCAAACATTTCATGGTAAAATCAGAAATATCTCTTTTAATTTCGTCCCACCAATAATACTCTTGAAGGTCTCTATACATCTTATTAAAACTAAGATTAATCGAAAATGGAGAACTTTGAGCTCCACACAACAAATCTTTCTTCAAATGAGAATCACTAGGCACACACAACCATTTTCTGAACCTTAAAACATAATCTTTATCAAGGTTAAATTCTTGAAACATACCCATTTTAACCAACTCTACCTTTTTCTGTAGCTCCTGGTCTTCCTTCCGCACTCGCTTAATTCTGTCTGACAACAAGGACTGCACTGAATCCTTAAAAAAACAAAGGTATTTCCTACACCAACAACTTCTATGCCAAAATTCATCAAATCATTAATCAATGGATCATGTTCTAAATGTAACATGGTTAATGATGCATAATGTTTCCAACTCAAGTAATACACCACTTTTTTGATTTTCTAAGATGGTAATTGATCGTGAAATCATAATCATTTATCAGTTCAATCCATCTTCTTTGCCTCATGTTTAATTCCTTATGAGTGAATATATACTTAAAAATTTTATGGTTAGTATATATTTGACATTTCATTCTGTATAAATGATGCCTCCAAATTTTCAAAAAAAAAACCACAGCTACCAATTCCAAATCATGTGTGGGATAATTTAGATCATGAGGATTAAGTTGTCTCGAAGCATAGGAAATTACCTGATCATTTTGCATCAAAACACAACCAAGTACCTTCAAAGAAGCATCATTGTAGATGAAAAACTCACCATTTTGGGAAGGTAAGGCCAAAATTGGAGCATTCACCAATCTCTTATTCAGTTCCTGAAAACAAACATCACATTCTTCTATCCAAACAAATTTAACCCCTTTTCGTGTTAACTTAGTTATCGGGCTAGATAACCAAGAAACGTTCTTAAAAAAACGTTAGTAATAACCAGCTAATACAAGAAAACTACGAATCTCTGTAACATTTGTGGGTATTGGAAATTCATCAACCACCTTTGTGTTCGAAGTATCAACTGTTATTCCATCCTTATTTACAATGTTCCTAAGAAAAGAAATCTGTTGCAACCAAAAATCACACTTTCTGAATTTTACATGGAGTTTTTTTCTTTTAAGGTTTGTAAAACAACCATAAGATGTTTCTCATGCTCCTCTTTAGTTTTAGAAAATACTAGAATGTCATCAATAAACACAACCAAAAAATTATCCAAGAACTCATGAAATACTCTATTCATAAAATTCATGAATACAAAAGGTGAATTAGTTAATACAAACGGAATAAAAACAAATTCATAATGCCCATATCTTGTACGAAAGGCTGTTTTCAAGATTTCATCCTCCTTCACCTTCAGCTGATGGTATCTGGATCTCAAGTCTGTCTTGGAAAAGTACTGAGCTCCCTAGAGCTGATCAAACAAGTCATTGATATGAGTAAAATGATACTTATTTTTAACAGTGATGTTATTAAAATCTCTATAATCAATGAAAAGTCTCATGTAACCATCCCTCTTTTTAACAAAAAAATAGGGGCTTCCCATGGTGATGTGCTAGGACAAATGAATCCTTTATCAAGAAAATCCTACAACTGATTTTTCAATTCAAGAAGTTCTATTTGAGCCATACGATATGAGGGTTTTGAAATTGGATTAGTATTAGGAACTAAGTAAATTGTGAATTCGAATTCCTGATCAGGTATGACACTGGGTGACTCATCAGGAAAAACATCAAAGTATTCATTTACCACCGACACATCATTAATCTGAATAGTTATTTCATTTTCATCAATATGAGAAAGATAACATTCATTTCCATCTTTCAACAGTTTCTTAGATTCATGATATCTTATCAATTGTGTGGGTTTGTTCTTGTATAAAAATAGAAACTCTTTCTAAAAAACAACTTCATCAGCTCTACGATCAATCGTTTCTTGATAAACCGAAAGCCAATCCATTCCCATAATAACTTCAAGCTCGACTAAGAACAAAACAACAAGGTTTGCAGGTAAAGTCTTTCCACATACTAGAATAGAAATATTCTTATAATTCCTCTTTTCAATAATATTTATCCTGGTGTTTTAACAAAAAGTTTTGGTCTCATTTGTTGAGATGATATTTCCAAATTACCAGAAAATTTCTCAGAGATGAAGGAATGTGTAGACACCGTAGAAATTTTTTTTATCAAAATCTGAGTGAACAAACAATTTACCTGATATAACTTCATTGGATTGCCTGGCATATGCTAACGTAGTTGCAAAGGATCTCACTACACCTTTTTTGCTTGAAGTCTAGCTTCTTTGAATCATTTAGATCTCTCTTTGGGCAGGAATTTTCATAATGACCCATATCACCACATTTAAAACACTTTACAGTTTGCTTATCAAGATTAGTCTTTGGATCATTTTCATTATAATCTTGTGACATATGTCCAAACTTACCACATTTAAAACACTTCCCAGTATTGGTAAGACATCCCCCATGGTGTTTCTTACCACACTTTTTACAAACTGGAAATTGAATTTTCATACCATCTGATTTCTTTGGTTGACTCTTACCCATCACTTGCCATCTAGACCTCTTCTCCTTATTTCCAAAATGCACGTGATCATCACAAAACACTTCCTCTACCCTCTCTGCACATCAGACTAGTTTCTCATAACTTTTGAATTAATGAGAGGCCAACACCCTTTGATACCTTGGCTTAAATCCCGAGTTAAGGTGGTTGATTTTTCTATCAAGATCCAGAATAAGATTTGGAGCATACCTCTCCAGTCGGGTGAAGTTCGCTTCATACAAAACCACTGAATCTTCCTCCTTCTATTTCAATTCAAGGAATTTCTTCTCTATCCCATGTTGCACCACTGTAAGAAAATAATTTTCAAGGAAAAGACTTTTAAATTCATCCCACTCCAAGGCATCAAAATCTTCTCTATCCCTAATATTCTTTACCATTGACCACCACTGATCAGATTTACCTTAAAAATGATAAATTTAAAGACTTACCATTTGATTTTCTGAACATCCCATAACAAAGAATATCTTTTCAAGGGTGTTTATCCATCATTCAACTACTACTGGGTCAGAAGATCCATTGAAAGAATAGGGTGTTGTCCCATAAAATGTTCCACTACTATCATGTTCTGTTGTGGTAACTCTATTTGTTCTCTTTCATGGAATCCACCACCATTTATTGTCTATGTTAGCTAAGCCATTACTATCACAAACTGCTCGGTTCCAATCCCTACCATTCTGGGCTGTAGATCTGGAAGGATGTTATTTTTTCAGTGCCTCTCCTCTTCATCATCCCTGTTCCTTCTATGGACAACCATACTGAACAAACATATCTTATATGAAGCAACATGGTAATCTTTAAATGCTATAAAGTTTTAAATTAATCATAGAGTAAAAATAATTTATGGTATTCTTTTAACATCATCCTAACCCCTAAATTTATCTAAACCATCATCTGATACCAACAATAAGGAGCCGACCTTATTACATACATAATCTTGAATTTAGTCAAGAAAAAAATTATTTTTACATTGAGGATTCTTTTAAGTTTAGAGATTTAGAGAATTGGGACATAACACATTCATAACATTACACATTGTTACGTAGTGGATACCATGAAAACAATTTCTTTTTTTTTCAAAATATAAAACATTAAAACATAAAACATGATTACTTAACAATTATTAAACATTTAACATGGATTTATTCTTTTTCTTATACATCCATTAACCTATAAAAATCATTTAAAAATTGGGATGATCACAAAAACTCAGTAAGGGATATAAAATAAGGAAAAAACACATTTGCCCATGAATACTTGTAATGTATAAAATCACTTTCAAAAGACATACTTATCACCTATATATATACTTACTTTGTGAAAACTTAGATTTAAACAAATACATAATAACATAAGTATAACCATAATGGTATATTGGGTCATTACTTTCATAATTTTGTAACCCTCTCAGCTACCTTATAATTTGTAACCCTCATGGCTTCCTTACAATTTGTGTAACCATCGTAGTTACACTTGGAGTAACCATATGACCGAACTCCATCTTACACATACCCAATGAATTGGAGGGAGATATAGGTCCCACCATTCATCATAAAAAACTCCCAAGATCAAAAACATAATCAAACAACCTGAATATTTCTATAAAAACATTGCTTTTGAAAAAGAATTTTAAAAGAGGATTTTAAATGAAAATCCCTCTTATGAATATCATATAATTGAATAAAGACTTAATATAGTGGATGGAATATGTAAATAATCTATAATTAGAAATAATTCAACATAATATAATCAAAACCCATCACAAAATCAATTTTAATACCACATAAACTATGAAGTAGAAGGTTAACCCAAAGAATGGAAATCGGGTTAAGAATTCCCTTACCTGGGTTTTTTATTACTTAAAAACTATTTAAACTTCATGTTTAATGGTTAAAAGAGTGTTATTAGTATTTTAAATAAACATTTTCATGTTTATAAAATCTTATATGATCATTTCATAACATCATTTTACCCTTTAATTGTTAGTATTTTTCTCCTTGCACTGTTTTTGGGTGAGTTCATTACATGATTTCCAAGATTGGTTCATGATAGATGTTATTTTCTATTGGAAGTGAAAATAAAGAATTATAATAGAGTAGTATTTACATATTTCCAATACCATAAATTATAAAATTTAACTTTTTTAATTCTTACAGGAGGATGATTCATAAGTTAAAACCTTAATGATGTTCGTTTAGATCATTTTAGTTGTTCTTTGTTAATAACAACCTCATTTTATCTTATAAATTAAAACCATGAGTACAAAATAATTCCAGAACCATGTATGAGACATAATACATATAATATAACCTGGTTCAATAATAAAAATGGTTTCATGACCAGAATTGAAAGAGTTAATGAAAATTTAAATCACATCATCCATGATGTCGGTAATTCGACACATCACAAATAATTTTTTTATTCCTTGAATAAGTGGGAGAGGAGAAAAATAATAATGATAAATTTTCCATGAACATGATAAAATCCATAATATAAAATATTCTGGGGATTTCATTACTCTTGGTTAATAGGAGGTGAGGGATGAAGAATAAAAGAAAGGAGTCTTGAAATAAAAGAAAACTTGACAAATTTCTCATGAAAATTCGACAGCCTAATGCATCTCTTAAAATTTAATAAAAATAGTTTGATTAGATAAAGGGGATATATCATAACTCATACATAATATGGATAGTAAGGGGGGATATGGAATAAAATATCCCAACATAATCCAATGGGAAAGGAAAATAATAACCTAAAATGAATGAAAATAAAGAAAATAAAAGAGGGGTTTTACCTCTTGATCTCTTCTCCTTGAGATCCTTCTTAAGGGATTTGGTTTTGGTCTTTTGGTGAGACCAGCAGCTCTAGAAAGTGGGGAAGATAATTGGGAGGATTATTGGGTAGAACCTAAGCATGGCTCAAGGATTGAGATTTGTGGGAAGAAGAGGGGAGTGAGGGTGGAATTTATAGTGGAGGAGGGGGTATTTTTCATTATTTTGATCATTATTATAATATTGTTTCCCAAGAGTATGAATAGTCTTAGTTTATGTGACCTAAAATAGTAAAAATGGAATGTGAGTTCGAACCAAGTGGCCTTGAATCACTTATGATGTCATAAATAGTGTATTTTACTGATATTTTGATTATACTGTATTTTATAGTATTTCATGATTCATTGAAAATTTAAGAATTTTAGTAAAATCCTAAAAATTTACCCTAATCATTTTTCATCATGTAGAATTCAAAAATGAAGTCCATTTTTCGAAAGTAATTTTATAATTTTTTAAATATAATTTTTAAATAAAAGCATACTTAATTCAAAAATTAACAATTATAATTCTATAACTACTTCTATATCACGATGAAAAATTAACCAAGATGTTATTATCTTAAATCCTTAAGAAAATAAAATAATAATAAAGATTACTTTCATTAGGGTCATATTACTATTCACATTACTATTCATAAGGGTGTGTTACTATTCACCAAAAAAACAAGTTGGTTCCAATAGACTCCAAATAACATACTGAACACAACTGTAGATGACGGTTTCTTGAAATTCAAAACATAAAAGTGAAAAAATTATGTTTAAAGTCTAGTTATAAATACCTACTTAAAAAAACATTCCATGAATTTCTATTTATTTTTAGAAAACCATTTTTTGTAACATGAGAGGTTCTCCAGGTTAATAGTAACCCTCAATCTTCTGGTTAGCAACGACCGATAGTCAAGAAGAAAACGGTTGCAACCACTGTATTAAACTGTTTCAGGTCCTTATCCCCAGAACGCAATAAAAAATACCTTCCGTACTGTAGGGAGGTGGGTCAAGAGGTCACTCAGGGCCTTAATTCAAATATGTAGGGGTTCTTCCTGAGGACTCCCACCAACAATCGACGCCGGCAGAATCGAGTGGTAGTGAACCCCCAACATGATTGGGGGGTTGCATTGGGAAATTTGGCCTAGGTCCCTCATACCCCGGAATGCAAGAAGAACCACCGGGGACAAAATCTGGTCAACAGGGAATAGTTTATTACCTTTTCCCCCTCAAGAGAATTCCATCAACCTATCTTTATGGAAATAATGAGCTGACACATACACATATCCATCCTAATTCCGCTGCCCAACAGACTCGTCTGGCAGCGACCCACCAATCCTTCCAGGAAAATCTGGTTGAGTACTATGAATAGGAACCTACACCTTTTTACAAATTAACATCCAGTCAGTAGGCTTGTCTGACTACATTTAAGGAATCCCTCCAATCAAATGTTGTGGCAACAGGTAAAAAGAAACATACACCTGTTTACACTCACTAATTCTACCAGAAGTCTCGCCTGCCAGTATTGAAATAAGCTCACCATCCATGATTGATGAAAAACATCCAGTAGGTACATACACCTTCTAGAATTCATCAAGCCTGCAAACAGTCTTGCTTGGCAGCACCCGGAGAAGTCAGTCAAAAAGCTCTGATGAAAAATCTGGGAAAACCTCAACTCTCTGCCCCCATACATGAGTACTGTGAGTATCCAATGATAGGAAATGGAGGATAGGAGTAGGCACATACACATACTCCAGATATGTAATGGACTTATATTTTTGTTTCGGCTACTCTGATGACCAAACACATCTTAGAAATGGTGAAAGGGAAGACAAAAATTCATCCCCACATTCTAGAAGCATGCCCGAATGTCATAACAACAACTTCAGTCGTACTTGGGGAACATACACATAAATATGTCCCCACACTCGAGATGACACATCAAAATGCCATCTTGTAGTAGATACATACCTCTATTTGAGTCCAGGAAGTTTATGGGGTATACTCCCCCATAAAATATGGAAAACCAGATCAGGAACATGCACACTTTTTAATTGGAGGCAATCATCCCATTTTGATAACCACTCCAAGATAGGAACATACACCTACCCATGATAACCCCTTCCCCAGAAAAGTGGTCCCAACTAAGTGTAAGAGAGAATCTAAGAAGAAGTCTCGCCAAACATAGTTGGAAAATCAAGATCCAATATGCAATCTAGATCCTCTTAATGCTGGAGTTCTTGAAGCCCTCATAAATTTATCTATTGCACCTCAAGATCCTAGCCTCTCATTACCAATTATGGGAGTAGTAGTACTAATTATGAATTTACCCATCAGAAACTTCCTCATGAAGGCTTTCTTCATAAAAATTCAGCCAATCTAGAGATCCTATCTGTAGATGAGAGCCATAGAAACCCTAAGTGTGGCTATAATACTAAGGAGTAAGAGGATTTATCCCTTTCTGTAATCCAAAATGTTGGTCCTCCCCACGACGACATTTGCTGCGAATGTTCTCTCCATAGTAGTGTTTTTCATTTTCAAGACAATTCTACAATTAACATCATAGTTATGGTAAAACCCACTTATCTCGAGGCACTTTCCGACACAAGTCCAGTCATTTATGATAGATTTTTCATTAATAGGTGAAATAATTACCCGACCAGAAGAAATATCAAGGGAATGGTCATTCATCAAAGCTCCTTTGGGTCATTTTTCTTCTAATACAATAGAGGAAAAAGTGACTAATTCCATTGTTTTTAATAAAAAAATTGAGAAGTTTCCACCTAGTTCAGACCAAGTGGAGAAACATCTAGGTAAATATGATGAAGATATGTTAAACCAGAGAAAAAAATTGGCCAAAGGAGAAGTATCATTCATGATCTGGCCTTTGAAAAACTCTCAATAAAACATTCTAGAATTGATGGTAGAAGATTTCATTCATGATGTTTGCCTCAACTTATGGATGACTCTCTGTAATTTTAAAACCAAATTATTACCATATGATGAATATAAAAATCATGTAAAGGTAATAGAAGGGTTGAAATACCAAATTGACTTATCATCTCTCTTAGTTTCCCAACATCCAAAGTTTGAAAAGTAGTAGAGAACCATTCACTGTGAATTCATCAATGCTCTAAAGAGGTTACGCTAGTTAAATTATGATACCCCATATGGTGTTCGTATCCGAGGGTGGGGTGCACATGGAGAATTAAATTTCACTGCACTCCAGAATCAAAAAAGCATTCCAAAAGCGGTATCATGAAATGTTATTTCCCACTATTAGCTAAAATCAACATATTTTGTATGTAATCATGTATATTCTCAAGAATAGGCCTCAAAAAGCTCTCATCTAATCCAGGCCCAAAGAAAGAAATCTATTTAGATGCTTTTTCACTAAGCATATAAGAATCTTTAGCAGGCCTCTCGCATAGAGAATGTGAGCCGCCAGATAGCACAAATGTCTAAAATAACACAACGATCATCTGAAACATGTATTTTGAGTGGGTTTCGGATAATACACCCAACTAATGTATGAACACAAATTCGAAATAACAGAAGAGCAGCTATGTGAATCTCAGCTATACTAGTTCAAGAGAAACCCCAACCTACAGGATTGGGGGATTGTTTAATTCAATATTTGAATTCAATAAAAAATGTTTGAAGATTTGAAGAAGAAGAATAGAAATAGACACATCCTTCAGGGTTGGGGGTTTTTCACATCTAAAATCTCCTCCTCAACGAAAGCCAGTTTTCTCCCAATTAGGGATGAAGCCATAGAGAGAGAACACAACTAAACTATCCAAGGATTCACTTCAGGTAACTATCCATCAAACAGTTCCCAGAAATTCATCATATAGGAGAGAAAAGTCTCATGGAGAATACAGAAGGAGACGATCATACAAAGATAATGATAGAATTCCATCAATGCATTATGCGTCAGTAAGTGTCATTAACCCTGTTAAAAAATATCCTCCAAAAAATGAGTCTAGTTTATGGGAATAATAAGATGAAGTTATTATCCATAATATGGTACCCACTAATGAAAATTAAGGAGGTGTGTGTACCCAAAATCATAGTCTTACCCAGAATATAGTTATACCCTCAAATAATCAACTCCCACCCCTTCAAAATGTATCTAATAAGGGGAATGGTAAAATTCAGATCATGTCTCACCCTTCCACTGGAGAGGGTCAATCTATTTCTATTAAAGATATATTTTCACAACAAGAATAGGAGATGAAAGAGTTAAAAAGACTCAATACAGAGTTTTTTGGAGAAAAATTTCTTATAGACATACTCCCCAGATAGATCCTCAACTTGAACATCCTATAGGAGCTCCTTAGAAAAGTGTATTTGTGGTTACTACAGTCGAAGATAATAAATTCCCTAAATTTGGTACATATCCATGGAAGGATCAAACACATCCTTATAGGCATGTCCTCCTAGGTTATCCAAGAAAAATACCAGCAGCACTACCACCAGTGGTTTTTCTAGTCATTTCACAAGTTCAAGATCTGGCTACAGTACATGTATAGGTCCCAACTCATCCGGATATTCCCCAAATTTTTATGAATACAATTGAGCCCTTAAAAAACCGATTAGAAGCTATGGAAGAATGGAGTGAGCTAGTTCATCCAGAAAAGAGAGGTTTCCTTGAATGGGAGGATCTGATCCCTCCCCCACCAAACTTTTTGGATACTATATTCCTAATCATTAATTGTTCAGGATATCTGGAACAACACTTAACACATTTAGTTTCTCATTGTGATCCCATTATTGGGACTCCTCAATAAAAAGAAGCATTAAATCTTAGGTTCTTTTTAAAGTCATTATAGGGACCCACTTTTTTTTGGTATACACGTTTACAATCTCGATCAATTACTAGATGGGAGGATCTCTGTCAAAAATTTATTCTCTAATTCATCTCAATGTTGCTGAAGACAACATGTTTTTATATTAAAAATTTCAAGCAAAGGGAAAATGAAAGAGTTCCATATTTCAATTCTAGATGGAAAGGATTAACATATTACTTAAATCTATCACTCCCTCAAGAATAGTTGATACCAATTTGTGTGGAAAATGTACATGATTAGTTACACACACCATTGATCCCTATGAAATAAACAAGAGGGTTTCCAGATCTTACTTCAATTTCCCAACAGGTGAAGGATCCCCTTGTGGGAACTATGGTTAAAACTCATGTAATTCCATATGCTCTGGGAAGGAGAATAGGGAAAGTAGGGGATACTATATTCACACTCAAGAAATCACCTGTACCTACTTCCAATTCGAAACCTTCATCATATCAAAGGGCTCTGCCTCCTGATCATTAGCAGTAATGGTCGCCTTGTCAAGATGAACAAAGAGATCAAAAGTGGAAACAGTTGGAGGAGTTAATGAATAATGTTTAATCTTTTCGGAATGAAAATGTTCTTGGTTACTTCATCTCAACTCTAGAAAATAATTTGGTTCAGTTTAAAAGGCCAGATAAAGTAAAAAAAATAAAGAGATGAAGATATTTTTAACTATTGTCCCTTTCACCAGATGATGGGGAATCCCATTCAGGAGTGTTTTGCTTTCAAATACCTCAAACAAAAAAATGGTTGACTCTGGACATGTGAAACCGAAAGGTTCATTAGCCCATGAATCATGTGTTACTACTACTAATCAAGAGAAAGAAGGAAAATGGCAGGAATTCAAAGATAAAAATGCACAAAAATATGATGATTGGATGATCTAAAAGTGATCAACCGAACACATTCTATCCTAAGAACAAAGTTGAAACAAAAAATTGTGTCCTACACTACTCCCGCTAGAGAAAAATCACCTTCATAAAAAGATAAATTCTCCAAAGGTCGTTCCTCAAAGAAGAAACGTGATCAGAAGGACAAAGAGTAGTCAGAAGAAGATGAGCTCATGTCATGTCCAAAGTTGTCTTTGAATCTGGAAGATTTCATTCCATCTGTTTCAAATGAATAGGCACCACCCCACCAAACGATACAACCAGAACTGACATGTCAAGCAAAATCATTATTGGATGAAGAATTGATCTTTGGTTCCATTAACATTATCCACTTAACAGATCCCTATGATGATTGTGATTCTAGTTATAATAATCCTGATTTCCCTGTACCTAACTGGGGAACTAGAGGAAGAATCCAAGGTCAAGGATATAGGGGAAGACATGGGTATTCTAGAATCTACTATTTTAACTTTACCCCCACTAGAATCATATATATAGAAGAAACTCGTGGGAGATCCCTTCAGCTAGCTCAAGAAGAACAAGAAGATTCTTCCACACATGACAAGTTCAGTTCAAAAATGATTATTTTGGAGGACCTATTAGAGGTAACACCATATGTCTCTTAGAAAGTAGGTATACCTAGTCTGTATAATCTACCAAACCAAGGAGTATTTCTAGTTTCTGCTCTGACACAGTGTATATCTACATTAAGAGTGTCAACATCCAAGGCACCTGCAAAACCACATCTCCATGCTGTGAAATGAAGACCTCTGGACAAAAAGTATGATGTTTTGAAAACATTGGACCATGTACCGACTAATTTGTCGATTTTGGATGCCTTGAATCTGTAAAAAGATCTTCAAGAGAACTTATTGAGGCTTTGTCAAGTCCTTAAGAGTTTGAAACCGAAGTTGCTACTGCTGAGGTCTATCGTATAGAGAATGATCTTGCAGAATGTCATGAAATTATATATTTTATGTATGAAGATGAAGATGATGTTGTATAGGAACATATCTGACACTTGTATCTACCTAGAAGGGTCAATGGCATAGACATATGACGAGCCTTCATTGATAATGGCTCAATAGTCTACCTCATTCCTATTCATACACTTTGTCTATTGGGTCTCAATGAATCTGACTTATCTCATTCCACGTTAATTTTACATGGTTATTAAAAGAACGATTAATAACCTTTGGGTTATATTACACTCAAAACCCAGTTTGGAGATCTTGTTTCTAATTCAGATTTTATGGTTGTCCATCAGGACACAACCTTTAACATTCTTCTTAGAAGGCCTTGGCTACATTGACATGAGATTATTCCTTCATCATACAACCAATGTATCAAGTACTGTTTCAATAGTCAAATTAGAAAATTTTATGGTAAAAAGGCTCCATTCAAAAAATATGAATCTCAATTCAATGAGGAATAATTTTATCACACAAAGGGAGTGAGGTCCATGATAAAAGAGGTAACCAAAATCAAAGCTCCAAATGGTCTGGAAAAGATCCAAAAAAACCCATTCAAAAATTTGAGTATAGATTATGTGTTTCCTATCAATCAAATTGAAAGGATAAACCCAAATCTGAACAGTAATCCAATGACTTCCATAGTGTCAATTGCAGTAGTCGATCCTGACAACATGGGAGAAATTGTTTATTTACCAAATAGTGATGAAAGCTTAAATGGAGATGTATTCATTTCATCCACTAAGATTTAGAAATTATATATATCACCAATAAGACTAGAAGAAGTTGTAGAAATAGTAGAGGAAGATAAGGATGTTGATTCCCAACCCATAATCTCCTATTTATTACTCCAAGAAGACCATTAATCATCAGTAGGGCTAGAAATGGTGGCCTCTTCTTTAGGATGCCCAAACACCAACTCCTCTCTTAGATCTGAAATTCTGGCTTCATAACCTAATATGAATGTTGAAATAGAAGAAGTGAAATGTAAGGAAGAAGAAGAAGAAGATCTCAGGGATTCTCCTCCAACATTTGAAGAAGGTTTCTCTTCCACTATGGATGAGCTCAGATAAATAAATCTGGGTATAGAAGAAGATCCATGCCCCGCCATAATTAGTGTGGCCCTAACTTCATATGAGAAAGAGATGTATACTTCATTTCTAAAGCAACATTTAGATATATTTTCTTGGAATTATACAGAAATTCTAGGTCTTAATCTCGATGTAGCCACTCATCATTTAGGTTTTCTAAAAAACATCTAGGATTCAAGCAGAAAACAAGAAGAACACACCCAACTCATGCCTTTAAAATTGAAGCTGAAGTTGATAAGATTATCAAGGATAACATTATCAAGGAGGTTCAATATACAAAGTGTATAGCCAACGTGAAAAATAAGAATGGGAAAATCATATTTTACACTGATTTTAGAGATCTTAATAGGCATTATCCTAAAGATGACTATCCAGTTCTAATCACATAGTTTATAATTGATGAAACAACAGGCTATGAGGCTCTTTCCTTCATGGATGGCTAATCTAGATATAATCAAATATTCATGTCCCTAGAGGATGAAGAGTGTACCGCCTCCAGAGCCCATCAAGGTGTGTTTTGCTATCGAGTAATCCCCTTTGGCTTAAAGAATTAAGGTGCAACATATTAATGCTCCATTCACCATATATTCAAATACTTCTTAAGAAAATTTGTTGAATGTTATGTGGATGATTTTTTTGTCAAATACAAACAACATTTCGATCACTTGGCTAATATGGAGACCATATTAAATAAAATTCAGAAACAAAATTTTAAGGTGAACCCCTTGAAATTTTATTTTGGGGTAACCTCAAGAAAATTCTTAGGCTTCTTTGTATGCCATCATAGCATCAAAGTTTATCCTGAGAAAACAAAAGAAATACTTAGAATGTCACCTCCACAAAATTTGAAAGAATTAATAGGACTCCAAGGACACTTGGCCTATATTTGGTCCATTATCGCGAAGTTAATAGGAAAGTGTTTTCCCTTCACTAGACTAATGAATAATGGAGTCACCTATCAATGGAATGAAGACTTAGAAGAGGAATTTGACACCCTCAAGAAATATCTCTTGAGTTCACTAATATTAATGTCACCTATTGAAGGAAGACCACTTATTCTATATGTGACATCCTTAGAGCGATCACTGCGTGCCTTCCTAACTAAAAATAATGATGATGGGAATGAAAACAACCTTTACCATCTCAGTCTAACTATGCTTGACATAGAGACCAGATATTCAAGTATCAAGAAGTGATTCCGGGAATTAATCTTTGCAGTTTAGAAATTGAGGCACTACCTGCAACATTATGAGGTCCAATTGGTGTCTCTCAATAACCCACTCAAATTTATCCTCATTAATCCTATGATTAAAGGACTTTTGACACAGTGGGTAGTTTTTTGTAGTAGTTTGATATCCGTTTTGTGCCTCCGAAGGCAATAAAAAGGTCATTATTTGGAATATTTTATTGATTAATGTCCATCTGTGGAAGATACATCATTGAATACTGAACTTCCTGATGAAGAGGTTTTCTCTATTCAAGATAATGCCCAAGCATGGGAAATGTATTTTGATGGTTCTTCTAGAAGTCCAATAGGGAAGAAAATAGAAAACCCTTAAACTCAACAAATTTGGGTTAGGAATTGTACTAATCCCCCCATAAAGGGTAGTGTTTCTATATTCCTTCCTGTTGTCAGCAGGCGGTACCAAAAATGAAGTACAGTATCAAGCTATTATAGCAGGCCTAGAGTTAGAACTTCAGGTACAAGTGAACTACTTAAAAGTTAAAGGTTATTCAGAGTTGGTAATCAAACAAATCAGTGCATATTATGCTATCAAAAAATTAGAGTTAAACCCTTTGTGTGATTACGTTAGAGGATTAATGGCTGAATTTCCCTTAGAGACAACATTTTCCTATTTCCTATGATCAAAAAATGCCCAAGATGATGCACTAGATAATATAGCCACATCCCTAGAAGATCCAAATCAGGGTGATACAATCATTTTTATTTCACAAATTCATATGGTTTCACCATTTTTTCAAACTTGAATGGAGGAAATGAATGAAATTGGCTCTATTTCTGAGCCATATAGCCATACCACAGGATGGATGACCCCCATCATGGAATAAAATCAAAATAGAGTACTTCCACCTGATAGATCTGAATTAGAACAGATCTGATGACAATGTCTAATTTTACTCTTTATGATAGTCTAGATCACCAGAAGATCCTCTACAAACAAAGATTTGATGGAATCATCTTTAGGTATATTGATGGAGAAGAAATTATAGCTATCATGAAAGAAGTACATTCAAGATCTTATGGTTCTCACCAGTCTGGGCATAGGCTTTCTAATCAAATATAAAGGCTGGGATACTTTTGGCCTTCAATGACATGGGATTGCACAAATTTCACCAAGAAATTTCATCCATGAAAAGTGCATTATAACTTCATTCATCAACCCCTGGAGTAGTTATATATAGATAAATACTCTTGACCATTTTCCACATGGGGAATGGATGTAGTAGGGACTTATCCTCCAGTTATGGCTAAACAGTTCAATTATATTCTTACTGCTACTGACTTCTTCTTCAAATGGGATGAGGAAATAACTCTCAAAGAAATCAGAGCCAAAATCAATGTTAGTTTTGTCAAAACTAACATCATCACCATATTTGGTATCCCTCATACTATATTGATGATAAATGGAACCAATTTCTATTCTATTGAGGTAAATAAGTTATATCAGGAGTATAATATCAAATCCAACCATTCATCTCGCTATCATGCAGCATCCAATGGAAAAATAGAGGCATTCAATAAGTCCCTATAAAATATACTCCAGAAGATGGTGGATGAAGATAATAAACCATGGCCTGATAACATTTTACTTTCTTTATGGGATTATTTGAAAAATACCTGTACTGCCACTTAGGAAACCCCATATTCACTAGTGTATGACCCAAAAGCAGTGTTGCCAATTAAAATTCAATTTCCTTCACTCAGAGTTGCAATATATTATCAGTTTTCTATAGATGAAAAGTAACAGAAATGATTTGATGTGTTGGAATTATTAGACAAACAATATTGCGTACATTGCATCATTTATAAGTCTATCAGAATAGAATATTGAGAGGATTTAACAAGAAATTTAACCTCTGTTTATTTCTTCAAGGAGAATTGGTATTCTTCCTCCATAATGAAATGATAGAAGGAAAGAAACCTCTAATGTTTGAGCCAAAGTGGGAAGGACATTATTTCACACATAATTCCTACTTCAAGGGATCCTATTATTTAATCTAAATGGATGGATATCTTATTACAACTCCACCCAATATGATATTCTTGAAGAAATAATTTGTGTAATTGCATCAAATATCCTCACCACATGACTCTAAACTGCACTACAGAAAGACCTAGTCACATTACGTTAAAATGAATAACAACCATAAGAATCCATGCTACATGACGATAAAATGCATAGCTTATTTTTCCTTGTTGCCCAATGTTAAACTGCATGAAATCATTTGTCCCCGTTACATGATATTAAATTGTATGTTTAACATCTTCTCTACTTGACATAAAGAGATTCAATATGAAAGCATCATTGAAAAAATTACTACTTCTCAGTGGCACAAGAGTCTCTTTCATCCATATGTCTGAATCAGATCTGTATAGGGAACTATTTTCACGAACTACTTGTGGCTTGATTCTAATCTCTATGAGATATGTACAGACGTCTGGATCTCCAATCTTGGGCCCATCCGCAACCAATTTTTTTTATTTCCATTATCTTCTCCTGTATATAAACTAGATATATACAGTGTACACTTTTAAAATACATGTTTTTATTTTCATACCATCTTATGTCATAAATTTAATCATTCTTCTATAATGTGTTAAAATACCAAGTCTCCCACATTAAACTCAATTGTTATGGGAAACTATTGTTCGAGAACTATGTTCATCTTGATTATCATTCATATAAGATACATAGAGATGCATAGATCTTCAATCCTGGGCCCAGTCACGTTAAACCCCCCTTTATTCCCTATGTAAGAATCAAAACTATATAGGAAATGTTTAAAGAACTACATATGGATTTATTCTCATCCATTTGAGATATGTTGTGACACTTGGGTTTAATTCCTTGGTCTAGCCACAATATTCCATTTTTTATGTTGGAATCACTTTATGTTCTCACTAAATAACCCTAAACTTCACAGCATAATATTGATTCAAAGAAAACAAGGAAACTATCCATTTTTAATTTTGAGTCAGGTATATGTAAAGGACTCCAAACTCATGGACAATATTGGCTCAAATATTTCTCATATGTATTGAGAATTACCTCCTTCCATATTTTACACTCTTAATATTTAATATTTTCATATTTTCCTAATCTTTCATATGGTTTCTAGTGACATAGATTCTAATATCTGGGAACTCTGTTTCCTGAATATGTTTTATGTTCCCTTAGGTGGCCTTGCATAAGTTTCCTATATAATAGGACTGCTAGTCAAAATATGCCACTATTTGGCTATGCAGAATATTTTCTAGTTGGACCTACATAATATATCCCCCATAATAGGTTTTTCCAAAAATGGAAATTTTGTTCTTGGTTAAAGTGTATTTTGTCCCTTTCAAACTTTGATAACAATATACAAGAATCTATATTTTAAAGCAGTCATTCATATATATTTTTCCCATTACCTTTTTCTCAATCTAAAAGTCTTCTAGACCATGGTTTAAAAATTACACTCTCCATGTGGTCAAAGAAATATGAAATAACCTTGGATAATTTGACCACATATCATCTATTATTTCTCTTTTTGGTCCTAGATATATGACCAAAAAACTGAAGACACCATACTTCTTATGTTTGGGTTAGAACTTTGTAGAAATCATATTCCCCCGATTCTTTGGAAATCATGATCGGAAATACCCTTTACATATTCAAGTACCTTTATTCATAAACCAAACTATTTTCTTTAAAAAAACTGAATCTCCATAAACTTTCTTCGTCTTTTTGCAATATAATGTGAAACTTCTGAGAGCTCTTTTGTCTAACTATGCAGTACGTTCCCCTAGAGGCATTGCATAAAATTTTCCTACATAATAGGATTATCAATCAAAAGATTACACTATTTGGCTATGCTGCATATTCCCTAGTTGTCCCTGCATAATACAACCCCCCATGTAGGCTGGTCAAATAATTTTAACTTCATTTTTAGGAAAGACTTCCTCTAATTCCTTTTATCCCTCTTTCCATATGATTATTTGGATCCATAAATTCCTAAATCACAATTTACAATTATTCCCTTCTATACCAGAATATGGTAGTATGTTTCCAAACAAATTATCATGACATTGGGATAGTCTAATACCTTTTTTCAAAGCTAAAGACCTTAAATTAAAGTAGTATAATGTCCTCATTGCATGACATAAAATTGCACAGTACAATATCCTCACTACATGACTTAAAACTGCATAACATGATATCATAAAGTCCCCTTTCTGAAATTTTTAACCATTCCTAATACTAAAAATTTGTGTAGATGTGGTTTTCATATACATGACATACGTCGACATAGATGATTCTGTATTTTTAAAATCCATTTCCTTGGAAAAACCAACCACTGTGTTCTCGAGTCACCCAAATCTTATTTTCTTTTGTCTGTTATCAATATAATGTTAAATTACTAAGATCTATTTTTTTCATGACTATGAATTATATGCCCTATTCATCCTTGAATAACACAACCCCCGTAATGAGTTTTTCAAATAATTTTAACCTCGTTCTTGGAAGAGACTTCATTTATGTTTATTCAAGTTTTAGGTTTGTTGACCATAAAAATCATGACTCAAGATTCCCCTTGGAAATATTTAAAAAATATTAGATAAACTCTTATACATCAATCCGTTTTTGGGATATAATTTCAAAATTTATGGTCAAAGTTGTGCGACCTTAAACACTATCTCTTTCTAGTCCAACATGAATGACTTTAAACTGCCAACAACAAGAGACATGGCACTCACCCGATTGGAAACCTGCAAAGGGAAATCTGAAAAAAAGTAGAGTACCAACTACATAAACATACATTTTTGTATGATTTAGGTAATATTGGGCAATAAAAAAGTCAAAATATACATTTTTTGTGGGTTTGTATGTATAAACCTTGTAAAAATAAAACTATTCTTTCTAGTCTCCATGGCTTAGAAAAAAATTAGAGCATCATTCTAAACATGATGTAGCTCCAAATCTAACCAAATGCAGTTGTAATGTGTCAAGGTGTCCAAGTTTTACCTCAGAACAAGATTCTTTTCATTTTGAATGAATCAAATTATAAGGGGGGGGGGATTTTTTAGAAACCATGAAATGTCTTACATGCACATTGCTGAAAACTTTTATCAATTGGGATTGAAACATTCATAGTGTGACTCGACATTTTTCATGGGAGCTAGTGGTCGTAGTGAAGGAACCAGAAAAATGTCCGTGATCGCAGGATGGAATAGGCCCCAAGTCGGGGTTCAAGGGCACAACCCCTATGGTATGGAATAATAAATTTCGCTAAGTCAGCAAGGGGGCACCCAAGGTACCTGCTTGCAAACACCTGTGCGCCACCATGATGGAGTAGAATGAAGGTATTATTTTTTCTAAGACCTCAATGTGGCTCTCTAGAAAGGTAAAATCACCAGCGGCTTGAAATTCTAGTTTGGATCCACCCATCTGAAACACATCCACTTACACGCCACAACGTTGGCACACAACCCACTTGCATGACCAAACTCCTTTCGCCCAAGGTCTTATTTTTTCTTATAAATAGACCCTTGGGGCCTTCATTTGTACTAATGAATTTTCCTGAAGACTAATTGATGCTCTGGTCTCCCTAGTGCTTCTCACATGTCTTCCTAAACTTTCATGGTAGTTCATAAACACATAAAGTAGAGGAATTGAAGGAGGAGCATAGGACATACGTCCATTTATTGTTTAAAATCCATAACACTTGTGCGCATAAAATGCACAAACTCCCTAAATAAAAATCACTTGATTTCCACCTATTCCTCTCACTGGAACTTTAGCACCCCACTTCTATGAATACCTATGTATACTCTTGAAGGCTTGAGTTAGGGCTTATCCAAGTATTAACACCCAAATTGTCCATCACTTAAGTGAACATCAGGTCTCCCAAGCCTGCTTGCGTGCCCATACTTATGAACAATAACTACTTGGGAACCACTCTTTGATTCACATACTCTCTTTAGTCTACAAGCCATCAAGCCCTCCTCAAAGCCATTAATAACAAGGAATATTTTTCATTGTCTCCCTTGTATGAAAGGTATTTTCTTGAGACCTCCACTAAAACCTCATGGCTTATCAAACCATTTGGAAATTCACATCAGTGTGTCTTCTATTTGGGGTTATATATCTGTAATCAGAGGTTTCCCACTCTTATTTCACAATGGGGTTAGGATTCATGGAGTGTATTTGGGTTTGTATAACCGTAGTAACATGGAACTTTCTCCTAGGAACAGTGTTGGGAAGTTCTTGGTTTATAGGATTAGGGTTCGGGTTCTGATCTCCCCTTCTCATCTCTAAAACCCTGAACCTCGGGTCTTTGGTAGGGAAGGTATGGTTCACACTTTCTTTTCAATGCAAGCGAAGGAAAAGTCTTCCACCCTTACCAGGATCAATTTTAGGGTATCCATCCTAGTGTAAGCCCCTAACGATTCATGTAGGATGTTGAAACCTTGCTCTTCACTACTTCCTTCACCTTCAATATTTCCTTACATTGGACCCTTATTGAATGTAAAGTGAATATAGGGAAGTCTCATCGCCTGGTCCTCTTCCCCGGTCTCCTCTCCCTCATCCACCGTCACCATTATAGGTGTTCCTTCATTCACCAGTGGAGGAGGAAAAGTGTGGGTGCATTTGTTAAATATTTTACATCCTCTTATTTCTCACACTTAGGATGACTCATACGGGCTTAGATATTTTTCATGATCACAACATTTTCACAAGAATTCTTGAACTACATGAAATCTGATACCTATTCAAAACAGGATATGTAGGATACCTTATTGAAGGCCCAAGCTTAAAAGGGATCCCTTCTAAAAGGGTTCACCCAGTCATGTCTCCTCAAATAGGTAGCTCTCATGCATAACTCCCAACACAATGAACGAACTATGAGAACTATGATTCACACCATATATGGGATACATAGGAAGCCTTCATCTGGGATTGACCTCATTGGATATCTTCTTCAGGAATCCAATCCTAATTCCCTTAATCTAATCACTCTCCTTAGAAATAAGTCCCAAATTAAATCCCCAAATCACCAAGGAATCCTTTTCCGGGAGTAAGCCCAAACTCATTTCTCTCAAAAGACTATGCTCTCCTATGAGAATTATCAAACTATGTGGGCTTTGATTCCCATCCACATGGGATATGTAGGAAGCCTCCTTGAGGTTAAAAACCAACACTTCAAATCAACCCTGTTCTTCATGGACCGTATTCCCTATAAGGTCTAATATTAATTATAATCTCATATTATTTCAAAGTTCCTTAGGATACTTTGGTATAAGTCCCACACCAAAAATTGACTAAGAACCTTTCACTTAGATGTCCTTACCACATAACATTAAACTGTATGGTTAGGTCCTTATCACACAACCTTAAAAGGTTTTATGTGTCCCATTAAGTGGCACTGAACTATGAGGGTTCTAATTCCTTTCACAAGGATACGTAGGTAGCCCGTTTTATAGGAATGATCCCAATATCAAAACAAACCTTCGTATCCATGGACACCAATAAATTACATAGTTCCCCACTGAGTGTCTTAAAAACCAGTATCATCATACCAATGATTAAAAGAATCTCTAAATTGTATATGAGAGGATACTATTGATGGATAACCTCGAATACATAAGGATATCTCCATTAATGAAGAACCTCAAATACATACATATGATTCTAAATTTCACACATGTTAATAAGCGATTGCAAATTTCAAGGGAAACCTATGTTATACTTTTTAAATTAATAAGGATTCATGAAAATATCTCAAATTTATAAATAGGGTTCCAGTGTAAACAATAATTCCCCCCAAAAGGGTGTGATGAGTCTGACCTCATATCCTCTCGACCCGTGCATGTTATTAAGTATCGTAGAGTTCAAACATACCGAATGCCTACCTTTGGAAAGTAGTTCCCTTTTGGATAAAGAACACTTGGATGTTTCCAATTCCATGGAAAAATTCAATGGAAATCACCTGGAAGTAGTGATTTTTAAACTAGAACAGACGTTTCAAGGAACTACGAAACAAAAATGGTGAAACCGACATGGATCCTTAACCAAGTTAATAGTGTTACCCACCTGTCATGACCCTATCAATTGATAAAGGAAGGCCGGGCCAATGAATTAATCATGAATGTATCCATCTAAATGATGTTTCTTGAATGGAGTTTTTTTTCTTGTTTTTTCTTAGAACTCCCTTGAGTACAAAATGGATTTCTTCAAGATGACACCTATGAATTTCGCAGCCGCTGCTCAAGCTGGATCCTCATCCATACGAAGAACATCATAACCCACTCAGTATCTTAAATGTTGGGTCTTTAATGTGATGGCATGAAAGTACTATCATCACTGTGTTATCCCAACCGTGGAGGCTACCAGACATGCTCTCCTAGTTAATAACAACCCTCGATCGTATGTTCAGTGATGACCGATAGTCAAGAAGCAAACGGTGAAAACCACCGTCTTCAACCGTTTTGGGTCCTAATCCCAGAAAACAACAACCAATCCCTTCTGTACTATAGGTAGGTTGATCAAGAGGTCACTTAGGGCCTCAATTCGAAGATGCAGATGTCCTTCCTGAGGACTCCCACAAACAATCCCCACCGATAGAATAACACGGTAGTGGAACCCCAACTTGATGGGGTTGTTTCTTATAGACGTTCGGCCCAAGTCCCTTAGACCCGGTCACACAAGGTGAACCACCAAGGACAAAGTCAGTTCAAAAAAGAACATGTTCTTATCGTTTCCCCTTCAGATAACTCTATAAACCTAACTTTAAGGAAAACAACGAGTGATCACATACACCCGTCTGTCCAAATTCATCTACCTAGCATACTCATCTGGAAGCGACCCACCAATACCACCAGAGAAATCCAATGGAGTACCATGAACATAAACATAAACCTATTTATAAATAATAATACAGCTAGTAGGCTCGTCTGACTGCATTTACGGAAGCCTGCCAATAAAATGTGGTGGCAACTGGTAAACAGGAACATACACCTGCTTACACTTAGAAATTCTTCCAAAAATATCGTTTTCCAATATTGAAAGAATTTATTCAACCATTTTTGACAGAAAACATACAGTAGGTAAATAAACCTTCAAGAAGTCATCAAGCCTACCAACAGTCTCATTTGGAAGCACCCAGATACGTCTGTAGGAAAGATCTGACGACAAATATGGGGCATACTCAACACTCTTCCCCCATACATGAGAACTGCCAGTATCCACTGACAAGAAATGTAGGGTAATAGAAGTCCCAAAAACCTACTCTAGATACGAAATGGATGTATATTCCCATTTCTCATACTAAAGTCACCAAACTCATCTTAGTAATGGTGAAAGGGAAGGCCAAATTCCTACCCATATTCAAGAAGAATGCCATAATATCATAACAACAACTTTAGAAGTACTAGGGGAATAGATACCTAAATATATCCCCACAACTAAGATGACACATTTGAATTCCATCTCGGAGTAGATACATACCTCTGTTTCAATCCAGGAGGGTTATGGGGCATACTCCCCCATATCATACAGAAAACCAGATCGGGAACATACACCCTTTCCAATTGGAGGTAATCAGCCTATTTTGATAACTACTCAAAGGTAGGAACATACACCTTCTCATGATAACCACATATCCTAGCAAGTGGTCCTAACTACGTGTAAGAGATCATCCAAGAAGAAGTCTCGCCAAACACAATTGGAAAATCAAGAGCTAAGCTATAATCTGGCTCCTATTAACGATGGAGTTCTAGAAGCCTTCATACATTTTTCTGTTGCGGTTCAAGATCCTACCCTCTCATTACCAAATTATGGGAGTAGTAGTATTAATTCTGAAGGTCTCCATCAGACAATTCTCCATGAAGGCTTGCTTAATGAAATTTCAGTCAATCCAGAGAGCCTATCTCTTGATAAGAGCCACGACAACCCTCCATGTGTCAAGAAGACCAAGGAGAAAGATGACTTATCCCTTGATGTAATCTACCTTGGTGGTCCTCCCCATGATGGCATTCACTGAGAAAGTTCTCTAGGTAGTAGTGTTTCTCATTGTCAAAATAATAATAATTGACAATGTAATAATGATAAATCTCTCTTATCTCGAGGTACTTTCTAACATAAGGCCAGTCATGTTTAATTCCTTGTTATTAATGGGTGAAATACTTTTTTTAACCAGAATAAATATTAAGGGAACGATCATTCTTCTATCCTCCCTTGGGTTATTGTCCTTCTAATACAGTACTGGAAAAAGTGACTGGTTCCATTTTTTCTAATAAAAAAATTGAGAAGAGTCCACTTTGTTCAGACCAAGTGGAGAAACCTCTAGTGAAAGATGATGAAGATATGTGAAACATGAGAAAATAATTGGCTAATGGAGATGTATCAGTAATGTTTTGGCCTTTGGAAAAATCTCAATTCAACATTCCAGAATTGATGGTAGAAGATTAAATTCATGATGTCTGCCTCAACTTATGGAAGAAATTCTATCATTTGAAAACCAATTTATTACAATATGACGAATATCAAAATCATGTAAAGGTAATAGAAGGGTTTTAATGCCAAATTGACATGGAATCTCTCTCAGTTTCCTGACATCCAATGTGAAAAGCAGTAGAGAACCCTTCACTATGCATGCCTCAATGCTCTAAACAGGCTACGCCAGTTAAATTATGATACCCCATATAGTGTTTGCAGTAGAGGATGGGGTGCACATGGAGCATTGCCTTTCACTGCACTCCAGAATCAGCAAAGCCCTCCAAAAGTGGTCTCATGCAATTTTACTTCCCACGATTCATTATAATCAATAGATTTTGTATGTAATGAAGTATACACTCATGAACAGGCCTCAACTAGCTCTCATTAGATGCATGATAGAAGAAATCAATCCGTTGTGATACTTTTTCACCAAACATCTGATAGTCTTCAACATGCCTCCCTCTTAGAGGATGTTAGCTGTTAGATGTTGAAAATTTCTGAAATAGTACATTGATCATCCAAAATAGGTGATTTGAGTGGTTGTCGGATAATTCACCTAGCTAATTTCTGAACCAAAATTCACAAAATTAGAAGTGCAGCTGTGCGAATGTTAGCTATAGAAGTTCTAGATCCACCCCATCCTACAGGGATAGGGGATTGTGTAATTAAACCATTGAATTCCATAAAAAAAGTTCGATGGTTTGAAGAAGAAGAACATAAAAATCTCTATCCTGTAGGGATGGGGGATTTTTCACATATAAAATTCCCTCCTCAATGGAAGTCATTTTTCCCCCGATTAGGGAAGAAGCCACAAAGAGAATGCACAACTAAACTATCCAAGGATTCCATTTGGGTAACTTTCTGAAAATTAGTTCCTGAGAATTCATCATATAAGAGAGCATAGTCTCATGGAAAATACAGAAGGATACGATCTTAAAAAGATACTACAAGAATTTCATTAATTCATTATGTGTCAGTAAATTCCATTAACACCATTTCATAAGATCCTCCAAAAAATTAGTCTAGTTCAAGGGAATCAGAAGATAAAGTTCTTATCCATAATATGGTACACACTGAAGAAAATGAAGGAGGTGTCCATACCAGAAATCAGAGGCTTACCCAGAATCTAGGTATGCCCTCAAATAACCAACACCTACCCCTTTAAAAGGTATATAAAAATGGGAAAGGTAAAATTCATATCACATCTCACTTTTCCACTGGAGAAGGTCAATCTCTTTCACTTTAAGAAATATTTTCGTAGCAAGAAGTTGAGATGAAAGAGTTGTAAAGACACAATACACAGTTACATAGAAGAATCATTTCTACTAGACATACTACCCAGGTAGATCCTCAACTTTCACATCCCATAGGACCTTCTTAGAAAAGAGGATTTACGGTAACTAAAGATGTAGATAATGAATTCCTTCCATTGGGTACATATGTTGGGGATGATCAAACACATCCTTATAGGCTTGTCCTCGTGGGTTATCCAAGACAAATACCAACGGCACCTCCACTAGTGGTTTTTATGATCATTTCACCAGTTCAAGATTCAAATGTTGTACCTCTAAAGGTCCCAGCTCATCCAGATATTCCCCAAATACATATAAATTATATTAAAGAATTAACAACTCCATTGGAATCTATGGAAGAATGGTGTGTTCCAGTTCAGCCGGAAAAGAGATCTTTCCCTAAATGGATGGATCTGATCCCTCCGCCACCAAACTTTGTGAATACTATATTCTCAATATTTAATGGTTTGGGAGAACTGGAACAACTCTTAAAACATTTCTTTTCTCATTATGATCCCATTATGGGGACTCCTCAACAGCAAGAAGCATTAAAGATTATGTGTTTTGTGCATTCATTACAGGGACCATATTTTGACTGCAATACAAGTTTACAATCTTGTTCAATTACGGGATGGAAAGATCTCCATCAGAAACTTATTCTTCAATTCAGATCAATTCTACCAAAGACAACAGTTTTTGATCTTACAAATTGTAAGAAAAGGGAAAATAAAAAAGTTTTATATTTCAATGATCGATGAAAAGGATTAACATATTCCTTAAATCTAGCACTCCTTCAGGAAGAGATCCCGCCAATTTGTGTGGAAAATCTTCTTGATATGTTATGCACACCACTGATCCCTATAAAATACATAAGAGGGTTTTGATACCTTTCTTAAACTTTACAACAGGTGGATGATTCAATTTTGGAAACTAAGGCTAAAACTCATGTAATTCCATCAGCTCTGGGAAGGAGAACATGTAAAGAAGGGGCTACTATAGTCACACTCAATCATACACTTGTACATACATCCACATCAAAAACTTCATCATATCAAAGGGATCTACCTTTTGAGCATCAGTGACAACGACCACCTCGTGAAGATGATCATAGAGATCAAAGGCGGAAATAGTTTTAGGAGTTAAAGAATAATGTTTATTTTTTCCAGAATGAACAGATTCCTAGTTACTTCATCAAAACTATGGAAAATAATTTGTTTTAGTTTCCAAGGCCAATGAAAATAAACAAACAAGTAGATAAAAATATTTTGAACTATTTTCCATTTCACCAGATGTTGGATAATCCCATTCAGGAGTGTTTTTTATAAAAGACCTTCTACAAAAAATGACAGACTTTGGATAAGTGAAACTAAAAAGTTCATTAGCCCAAGGAGCATGTGTTACTACTTCTGATATAGAGTAATAAGGTGAATGGCATGAATTCCATGGTAAAAATGGAAAACAATATGATTAATGGATGAAAAAGAAAAATGGTCAATCTAAATAATGCCATCCTATGAACACAGTTGAAACAACTGATTAGGTCTTCCACTAATCCCACCACAAAAAAATCATATTCATAAAAAGATAAGTCCTCTAAAGGCCAATACTCAAAGAAGTAGTGTGATAAGAAGGAAAAAGAGTATTCATAAGAATATGAGCTCATGTCGAGGAAAAAAGTTATCTTTGACACTGGCAGATTTCATGCCATCTGTTTCAAAAGCACGGGCACCGCCCTGCAAAATTTTATAACCAGAACTGAAATGTCAAGTAAAATATTCATCAAATGAAGAATCGATCTTTGGTTCTATCAATGTTATCCACTTAACAGATCTCTATACCGATGGTGATTCTGATTATAAGGATCATGAGTTACCTATACCTAACTGGGGAACTAGAGTAAGAAGCCAAGTTCAAGGATATAGGGGAAGAGGTGGATATTCTAGAAGCCAATATTTTAGATCTACAGTTACTCAAAACGTATATGCATTAGAAACTCATGGGAGATCCCTTTAGCAAGATCAACAAGAACAAGGAGATTCTTCCATGCATGATCAGTTTAGTTCTAACATGATTATTTTGGAGGACCAATTAGAGGTTACACCATCTTTTTCTCAGCTAGTAGGTAGACATAGTCATTATAATCTATCAAAGCCAAGATTATTTCCAGTTTTTTCTCCAACACAAGTTATATCTACATCAGAAGAGTCAACTTCAAAGGCCCCTACAAAACCACATCTCCATGCTAGGAAACACAGACCTCTAGACCAAAAGTACAATGTTATGAAACACCTGCCCATATACCGGCCAAGTTTTCAATTTTGGATTCCATGAATCTATCAAACGATCTCCGAGAAGCACTTATTGAGTCTTTTTCAAGTCTTCTAGAGTTTGAAACCAAAGTTACTACTACTGAGGTCTACCATATAGAGAATGATCTAGCAGAATGTCATTCCGTTATATATTTTATGGAAGAAGATAAAGATGATTTTGTACATGGACATATCAGGCCCTTATATCTATCTGGTAGGGTCAATGACATAGACATCCAACGATCCTTCATTGATAATGGATCAGGAGTAAACCTCATTCCTTCTCATACTCTTATTCGATTAGGCCTTACTAAATCTGACTCATCTCCTTCCACATTAATGTTGCAAAGTTATGACAAGAATGAGCAAGAAACTCTAGGTCGGATTACAGGGAAAACTTAGTTTGGAGATCCTGTGTCTGATTAAGATTTTATAGTTGTCCATCAGGACACATCCTTTAACATTCTTCTTGGAAGGCCTTGGATACATCAACATGTGGCCACTCATTTATCATACCACCAATTTTTCAAATACTATTTCAATGGTTAAATTGGAATAATAAATTTGGATAAGTCCTCAAGGAGGCTCCCATGGTACCTACGTGAAAACACATGTGTACCACCATGGTGGAGCAGAATGAAGGTATTATTTTTAAAAAGTCCTCAAAGTGGTTCCCTAGTTAGACCAAATAACTGGTGGAGTGGAAGTCTACTTGGGAACCACCCATCCAATGTGCAACCACTTGCATGCCCAAAATTTGGCACACAACCAACTTGCATGACCAAACTCCTTTCTCCCAATGTCATAGTTTTTCCTATAAATAGACCCTTGGGGTCTACATTTGTATTGAAAAATTTCCCGGAAACCTAATTGATTCTCTAGCTTCCCTAGTTCTTCTCCCAAGTCTTTCAAAACTTTTTAGGTAGTTCTTTAACACCTAAAGTGGATGAATAGAAGGAGTTTGATATGCCTTTTTTCCTTTTAGTGTTTGAAATCCATAACACTTGCATGGATAAAGCGTTCATCCTCCATTAATCAGAAATACTTGCACGCCACCTATTCCTCTCACATGAACATGAGTGTCCCACTTATGGGAATATCTGTGAATAATCTTGAAGGTATGAGTCATGTCTCTCCCATGTATTAACATCTTGGTTTTTTATTACTTATGTGAACATCAGGTCACCCAAGATTTCTTGAATTCCCATACTTCTGTGCAAATAACTACTTGGGTGCCCCTCTTTGATTCACCCACTCTCTTCCATAAACAATCCATCAAACCCTCCTCAAATCCATTAATTTAAAGTCTTCTTTTTTTCATTGGATTCCTTTTTCTGAAAAGGATTTTGTTGAGACCTCCACCAAAATTTCATGACTTATCAAATCTTTGAAAAAGGCACATTAGTGTGTCTTCTATTTAGGGTTTCTATATATCCAGTAAGAGGTTTCCCAAATTTTTTTCACAATGGGGTTAGGATTCCTGGAGAATATGTGGGTTTGTATATTTTCAGTCACATGGACCTTTCTCCTAGGAACAATATTTGGAAGTTCCCGGTTTATTGTATTTGGGTTTGGGTTCTGATCTCCCCTTCTCATCTCTCAAACCCGGAACCTCAGGTCTCTGGTATGGTAGGTATGGTTCACTCTTTATTTTCCATGCAAGAAAAATAAAATTATCCCTCACCTACCATGATCAATTTCAGGGCATCTATCCTTGTGTAAGACCCTTAACTTTTAAGTAGGAGGTTGTAGTATTTCTCCTCTATACTTCCTTCACCTTCACTCCTTCCTTACATTGGAACCTTGTCCAATGTAAAGTGAATATAGGGAAGGCTTGTTTCCTCTCCCTCTTCCCCGATCACCTCACCCTCGTCCACCGTTGTCGTCATAGGTGTTCCCTCTTCCACTAGCGGAGGAGTAAAAGTGTGGGTGCCTTTGTTGAATCATTGACATCCTATTGTTTCTCACACCAAGCAAGACTCATGTGGTCTTAGAGATTTTTTATGATCACTACATTTTCACAAGACTTCTTGAACTATGAAAAATCCAATTCATATTCAAACCTGGATACGTAGGATTCCTGCTTGATGGACCGAGCTCAAAAGGGTGACCTTCCAAAAGGGTTCACCCAATCATGTCCCCTAAAATGGGAAGCTCTCATGTATAAGTCACAAAACAATGAATGAGCTACAAGAATTATGATTCACACCATAATTGGGATATGTAGGAATCCTTTATCTAGGATTGAGCACATTGGATATCTTCTTCAGAAGTCCAACCCTAATTACCTTATTATGGGAATCCTCCTTAGGAATAAGCCCCAAATTAAATCCCAAAATCACCAAGGCATACTTTTCAGGGTGTAAGCACAAACCCATTTCTCTCAAAGCACTGTAATATCCTATGAGACTTATCAAAATACATGGGATTTGATTCCCATCCATATGGGATACATAGAATCCTACTTGATGTTCAAACCCAACACTTCAAATTAACCCAGTTCTTCTTAGTCCATATTCCAAATAGTGTCTAATCTTACATTGAAGCCCATATTCTTTCCATGTCCCTAGGGATACTTCGGCATAAGTCACACATGAAACATTGACTAAGAACCTTTATCTTAGATTTCTTTACCACATAACATTAAACTATATGGTTAGGTCCTTATCACACGACCTTAAAAGGTAGGATATTTCCAATTAAGCAGCAACAAAATATGAGGGTTCTGATTCTTTTCACAGGGATACATAGGTAGCCCATTTTATGGGTATAATACCAATATCAAAACAAACCATCGTCTCCCTGGACGACAATAAATTACAGAGTTCCCCATGTAGTGGGTTAAAAACCAGTATCATTATAACGAGGATTAAAAGAATCTCTAAATAGTATATGAGAGGATACCATTGATCGAGAACCTTGAATACATAAGAATATTTCCATTAATGAAAAACCTTGAATACATAAAGATGATTCTAAATTTCACACTTGTTAATAAGTGATTGAAAATTCCAAGGGAAACCTATTTTATAGTTGTTAAATTAAAATAGATTCAAGATAATATCTCAAATTTATAAAGAGAGTCCCGGAGTAGACAATAATTCCCCCCAAAAAGGTGTTTTGAGTCCAAACTTCCATCCTCTTGACCAATTCATGTTCTTAAGTATCATAGGGTTCATACTTATGGAACGTCTGCCTTTGGAATATAGGTCCCTTTTGGATAAAGAATTGTTGTATGTTTCCGGTTCCACGAATAAATCCATTGAAAACCTCCTAGAAGCACTGATTCTTAAACTAGAACATACATTTCAAGGAGCTACAAAATAATATATATACCAAAACTATTTCCCAATTCATGATTTTTATATCAAGGATCAATTTATTTATTCATTTATATAATTTATTTTTTTATGAAAGTGTTTATTATTTATTTAATTACATTTTATTTTATGTTCAAATTATTTTTGTAAGGGATTAAATATTTGTGTCTATAAATTTTTTGATAAATTTTAATTTTTTTCTTATATAAGGGAGTTTAGGAATTTTTATAAAAGTATTTAAAAATTATTATTTTTATTTAAGGGATTTTTTATTTTTAAATATTTTTCCTCCTATAAAAATTTAATTGCATGGGATAATTTTATTTATTAATATTGATTTTAAACAATAATTTCTTATGAGAATATGAGTATTATAAATTCCTCATCATATATATATATGTGTGTGTGTATGATTATTATAGGAAATATCATGTTTTTTTATTTAGAATTTAACTTCATTTTTTATATGTATATAAGGATAAAATGTTTATTTTAATATTTATAATTTCATTTTCAGGTTTCTAAAAAGTGAACATAGACAATTAAGAATGGAAAGATGTTATATTGAAATTAAGGATGTCACATTTACATAAATTCATTGCCATGTGTTATGAATAACATCAATATACCTTGCATTCATAATAAATTTATGATTTCAATTTAAATTTTAAGGTTTACTTTCAAAATTGTTAAGTATATGGATTTCCTCAGTCTTTAAATTATTATATTTAAAATTTTTATTTCATAATTTTATTTAAGAAACATATTTATTTATTTATTCTGATTTTTTAGAAGAAAACATTTTATATGAAATTTTAGATGAAATGTGGAATTAATTGATTATGTATTTTATTTATAAATTTTAAATAAGTATAATTATTTTCAATCTTGGGATTCTCAAAAAAATAGAAACTTTCAAGAATATTTATATGACATGTTACAAGAAATATTATTTTATTTTAATGAAATAATGTTTTTGAATATATTTTTTAAATGTTATGTGTTAGAATTTATTGAGGAAATTCTATTAAAAGTGTTTTTAAAAATTGGTAGTAGTATAATGAATTTTATGTTATGGGGATTGAAACCTTAAGTCTTAAGGGATATTTTTTACATATGGGATATGACTAGAGGAATTATGTTTAATATGGTCTTACATGTATCATAAATGACCTACCAAATATTATTATTTCCAATGGATGAATCTTGATAATATTTTCATATATAATTATTTTGTGAAATTAATGTTTTCTAAGTTATATAATTTTTTTTATATTTCAATAAACATCCACTTCTAAGTATAGGTATATATATTTATTCCAATAAAATATTTTTTAATGTATGTAGTACTGTTTTTAAAACCCCTTACTGGGAAAGTTAACGCTCACCCCTTTTTTAAAACTATTTTTCATAGGAAAACTAGAAGTTCTAAGTCGGGAGGTTTCATTAAAGAGTTTGCACACAAAAAGTAGATTTGATATTTTATTTTTTGTTACATTTGTAAAACTCTGATAAAATGTAAAGTTTGTCCAATCCTCCAGAACCTAGACCAAAAAAGATCCTCTTTTGTTTAATGTGTTTTGTATTATTATAAAAACAATACACTGCGTTCATATGGGTTGAACTGGGAAACATGGGTTTGGGTCCTTAAAGTTATTATCAAAGGAATAGTCTGTAAAATTTAAGAGATTAGATGTTTTTGATTAAGTGGAAGAGTTTTGTGTTTAGCAGTCCTAGTTTTTTTAATTCTTAAGATGGGAATTTAAAATTTTCTAGATTCTAATTAACAAATTGTGAGGATGCAGTATTTTAAAGGGGGAATAATTTAACATACTATAATTTCTATTTAATAAATTGTTTATATTTAAATATTATTATTAATTATTAAATTTATTTCTTATGAAATTTACATTTTTTTCATAACATATTTTATATTTTTTTTAAAATAAATTAATATTTTCATGAAATAGGACTTGATAAAAAATTGTTATAGATTTTATAAACATGATTTTATTTTAAAAATAATATTGTATTATAAATATTTTCTTTTGATTAATTTTTTTAAAAAAATCAAAAATTTATCTAAAATGATTATTAAAATATTATATGAAATCATTCTTGAAAATAACATAAATATATTTTCATATAATAAAATGATTCTAGAAACTAAAGTGACTATTTTATATTTTTTGGATGACATTATATTTTATTATAAATTATGTGAATTTTAATTTGACAGCTAAATATGTTTTATAAATAACTAAATTTATATAAATTAATTATAAGAAAAATATTTAAAATATTATTATAAATTATGTTCTTAATAATAATAAAACATTATATATGTTTATAAAAAATATTTTTTAATTATAAAATCATTTTGAATTATGAAAATTATTAAAAATAATAATTACTTTATGAAATAATAAATATATATAAAAATTAATTTTTATTAAGTTTAGAATTTATAAATAATAAATGAAAAAAAATTAAAACATGGAATCGAAATATGGGAAATAAGGGTCTATTTGTGAGGTTTAGCTCTTGGGGATAGGGCTTTATGCGAGTAGTGTGTGTTGTGAATGTTTGAGTGGATTTGGGGAGGGTCTGATCGGTCTTTTTGCGAGCAGACTGTAGGAATTGGGTTTCAGAGTGCTACATAGGACGAAGATTAGTCAATACAAGCAGTGGTCGAAGTCAATGTGAGTGAGGGTTCACACCATGTTTGAGAGCTTTGATCCCGGGCAATGGATCAAACTAGGCTGAGGGAAATCAATTATGACGAGGAAGGAGGACCACCGATTAATGATTTTTAAGGCCCTTGTGTCATCATCTTCCTCTTATTTTGAAATTTTCATATTTAATAGTAGGTGATCAAATCTTTTTAGGGTCAATTTTACATTTCTATTCACCTATTCATCCACTATTCAATTTTTCTATCATTTCTTTGAGGGAAGAATTCTATCAATCACTTTTTTATGTTTTTTTGTGTTCTAATTTTTTTAATTTGGACATAAGTTGATTGGTCCACAGTTGACTATTTCACCTATCACTATTTTAAACTATTTTTTTCAATACTTCATTGTTTCTGTGTTTATTTTTCTTCGGATGAATAGATTAAATGTGACAGTATAACTATACAAATGATTTATGTCAATTTTTTGTCTCAAATATTTACTTAAAATTCTGTATACACTGCATGCTCTGAAAACTTATCTATCCCATTTTTTAGATAGTGGTGGTTGTGGATATAAAATCCATCATTATGTGACTAAAATATCAGCTCCAATCTTGGGGTTTAAATCGGTTATTTTAGACACCAAATAATTTAGCCCTCATTTCATTTTCTGAATTAATTCTTCTAGTAGTAGAGTGAAAACTATTGTAGTTCATTTTATGTTAAGGGTGATGTTATGATTTTTTATTTTTATTATTGATTTTTGAATTTATTTTTTAAAGAATTTGTCCCATTTATTTTCAACTTATGCTTATATATAATTACAAGTATAGTTACACTCTAATTATATTAATTTTATCTAAAGTATATTTAAATATAAATAATTATGCTAAAATGAATATATATATATATACAACAAAACTCTGCTGTAATTCCTGATTTTACTATAATTGATCAATTTATTTATTCTAGTATAAAATTTATTTTTAAATACAAGGGTTTTTTATTTATTTAATTATATTTTATTTTGTGTTAAAATTATTTTTATAAGGGATTAAATATTCACGTTTATCAAAATTTTGTTAAATATGAATTTATTTTTGTATAATGGAGTTTATTAATGTTTATTAAAGTATTTAGAAAATTTTATTTTTCTTTAAAGTTTTGTTTATTTTTAAATATTTTTCCTCCTTCAAAAATTTAATATCAATGGATATCTTTATTTATCGATGTTTTGTTTAATCGTGAATTTATTCAGCGATTATCGGCATTATAAATTCCACATTATTTATATATATATATAATATATATATGTGTGTGTGTGTGTGTATATATATATATCTGTGAGCATGTGTGTTATTATTATGAAAAAATGAAGTTCTTTTATTTAGAATTTAAATTCATAGTTTATAAATATATAATTAGAATGAAATTTTTATTTTCATGTTTATAATTTTATTGTCATGTTTTTTGACAAGTGTTATTATAAAATTAATCATGTCATCATATTATATTGAGCTTAATGATGTCACATTGCCATAAAGTCATGGACATGCTCTATGGAAAACATAAACATACCATTCATTCACTATAAATTTATTATTTCAATTTAAAATTTAAGGTTTAATTATGAAATTATTAAGTACATGGATTTCTTTTATATTTTTATGTTCGAAACAAAATTATTATTTATTTATTATTATTTTAATAAGACAAAATTTTATATACATTTTTAGATCAAGTGTGAAATTATTTGATTATTTGTTTTATATATAAATTTTAAATAAGTATAGTAAATTTTATACATCTAAATCTCGTAAGAATGGTATTAGGAACTCTCAAGAGTATTCTTATGACACGTAACAAGGAATTTTATTTTCTTTTAAAAAAATAATTGTACAATTTTTTTTTTGATTTTTTTGGTTTTTTATTGAGAAAGGAAGGTCCATTGAATGTGTTTACAGAAATTAGAACTAGTTTGATGAATTTAATGTTATGGGGTGTCAACCCATAAGTCTTAGGGTAACTTTGTTCCATATGAGCTATGACTAGCGAACTTACGTTTTAATACAGTTTTCCAAGTATCATTAATGACCCACCAAAAATTATAATTTCAAATAGAGTAATCCCAATGATCATTTAAAATATAAATATATTGTGCAACTAATTTTTTATAAGTTATATTTACTTATTTATATTTCAATAAAAATCCTCTTCTATGTATAGGTATATATATTTATTCCAAGAAAACATTTTTTAAAGCATTTAGTAACAATTTTAAAACCCATTAATGGGAAATTTAACACTCACCCACTTATTTTAAAACTAATTTTCACAATTCAACTAGAAGTTAGAATTTAGGAAAATTCATCAAATAGTTTGAGCACATGACATAAATTAGATATTTTATTTTTATTTACTTTTTTACAGCTCTAATAAAATGTATGGTTTATATAACCCTCCAGAACCTACACTCGAAAAGGTTAAATATTGTGTAAAGTGTTCTGTATTATTATAAACAAATACAAACTATTTTTATGAGCTAAAACCATGAATTTGGGTTTGGGTCCATACATTAATATCTAAGAGATATGGGTGAAAAGCAAGCTATGAAAAATTCACCACCTAGACTCCAATGCTTCAATTATAAAAAGAATGGGCATGACTCAAATTGATGCATAAGGAGGAAATCTCGTGAAGGGGATCATGAATATTATATGAATAATGGTTTAAAACATTCGTATGCTATTATAGTAAAAGATGAAAAAACTATGAATAAAATATAAAGGAAGTGGAGTATTAAGGAATAAAATGGAAATTTTGGTTAAAATATTATGGTGGAAGATTAATAGTTGAAGTGTCTAGGTTTATGACTAAATGATGTTAAATTTAAGGGTTGATAAGTTTAAGATGGATCCTAAGTTCTAAGGTATCGATACCCTTTTTGAGATATTATTTGATATTATTTAAAGTGGAATAATGATATTTTAGAATATTTTTAAGGATAATTAGTTATGGAATGATTTATGTCAAACTTTAGGTGTTATTATTGTGGTTTTTGAGATTAATTTATTGTTTCTAATTATAAAGTTTTATTTCTATTATCATAACTTATGCTAACTATTTTGGTTTTGGTACATGTATAGATATAGTAGGAATAACGTTTTATTCTATTATAGATATTAATATCCATTAAAAGATAATTTTAAATCATCTAGTATGAAAAATTCATTATGTTTATTTATCATGTGGCATATAGTGGAGGTGGAAAACTAATTGAAGCATAACCAATGGATGAAATTGTAGGATGAAATCAAGTAACTATATCCTCTCACATATCTCTCTCAATAGTAAAATAATTCCTCACTCACAAGAAAGAAGATGAGAAATCAATCGATTCCTTGGTGGAAAATATGACTTATCTATCAAGGTATGTTTTTGAAAACTGATTGACAAGTATGATTCATATAATACATACATGGTTTATGAAATATTTAAGAAAATATAAGTTTTGAGTATTAACATAGAGATTAATTTCATTTTGAAAAGGAAATTTTATTGAGATGGACTAAAAGGTATTTATTTCCATTTCTATATATTATTATTATACTCATTATAATTCATTCTAATTTTTTTAAACCCTTATCCATTAACCAAGAGATTTTTTTTGATGACATAATTTATTTATTAAAGGTATAATATAACACAGAAATATTTTATATTATTTTCTCTTGAAAACGTTCAATGAGTTTGATATATTTTTATGCACACAACACTATGCATAAAATAACCATAATATACTATAAAAATATTATTATTTAAATATTTTAGTTATAACATAGCATTTGGATTTACAATTATGAATATGAGTGACCACATTATGAAATATATTTATAATTTTGTTTAAGCAATTAAATGAATTATTTATTATAAAAAAGGACTTGATTTTGAATGATAAGAATGAAATATCATAAGGTCAATCACACTTAATGTTTTAAAGGGTCATTTGTTTATAAATTATATTTTCTAAATACATTCTATTTTTATCTAAAAGAAAAATTTATAAATTTCAAAATTTTATTTTCATTAAAAAGATTACATTTTTTATTACACTATATCAGAATTATCTTATTGTGATTTTTTGGGGTTTTTTAGAAAAGGTTTAATTTTTATTGAATAATGAAAAATGCCATGTTTATGATAACCTTAACAATGAATAAATAATTGTAATATAAGAGTGGATTAAAAAAATGTTAAACCTTTTTATCTACTAATAATATGTTTAAGGATTAAACTATTCTTTTGAATTTTGAAACCCAGACATTATTTTTTCGAAAGTAAGATATATTTTATTAAAATAAATAAGTATATTTAATTCATTTCCTTTAATGAGTTAGATAAATGATAAAACTCTATTTTGGAATAGTTTTAATTTTAAATAACTTTAATTTATTTCACAAAAATACATTAAACTCATGGTAAGAATAACTACTCAATAATTCTTTTCCAAAATAAGTAAAGAATTATTTTTAAACAATAAAATACATTATTTTTTTAAAAAGGTTTTTATTAATTTTATACACTTATATGAGAATTAATTTAAACCACTTCTTAGAATTTAATCGTTATAAATTGATTCTATAATTAGAATAATAATGTTTAAATATTTTTATAAGGATAATTTTATTTTTATCCATAATGAATAGTTACCATTGTAAAAAAGTTGTCACCGTGGTTAATGATAAAATTGGATAAAAGGCTTTAATAAGGTATAATCCCTTAATATAATAGTTGTTTTTCCTTAACTCATATTAGTTGAGTAAATTTACTCCCCCTATACCTTATATTAAATCGTTCAAAATTTTGGAGTCACCTAACTTGAGTAAGACATATATTATATAATAATGTTTCATGTACTTACAAGTTTTCCACCCACATAACTTATAAATGGGAACCTTATGGCATAAATTCTTCACCCCACATAATGAAATTAACTAAAAAAATATCTACTACAATCACTTAACAAATATCCTCCTCATGTCCTAGAGGTTTTGGTATCACCAAAATACCATCTCAAGAAGACATAAGGTATAATCCAAAGGAAGACACCTGAAGAATAATTAATTATCGTTACCGATATATTTCAAATTTCTGTCTTCCTTTACCTCCAAAAATATTTGATGACCATATTAATACGATTGAATCAGTATATTAACAATATTTACATATTTTTCTATCAATGGTATATCCATTTTCTATCTTTTTTACATCTAATGGAAAATAAAAACATCGCTCAAGCATTCGTACAGACTACAACATCCTTAAAGAAATGTATTTTATTTTTTATCCCTAAATCTCATAGATGGTTATATATATGGATTTGAATTATATTTAATATATATTTATTATTATTTAAATAAAAAATATTATCCACCATCTTACCCACTCATCCGTGGGAAAATGATAATGTTGCACACGCATACGTTTGGACTTCCACCTCCACAAAGTGATGTGATTTATTTAAATATATTCTTTAAATAATTTTGAATAAAAATAGATTAAATGAATTTATATTTAATATAATTATGATTATAAAAATTTTAAATATTATTTACCTTTCTTCTATTCCATCTATTGAAAACTAAAAACATCACCAGTGAGTACTTGAAAACTACCACATTTACAAAGAGATATAATTCATTCTCATCACCAACTTATTGGGATGTATATAAAAGTATATATAGTTAATAAATATAATATTTATGATATTATTATTATTCTATAGATGATAAATAAATGACCAAGTTTTGAGGACCAAAATTGTCAAAATGAAACATGCATGGAAACAGAACAATTAACATCTCGAAAGATGATTTTACTAAAGAATTGTTAATAATTGATAATTAAAGAAAGTAATAGAATGATATACTATAAGATAAGTCTTAATTTATTTATATTCTATATTTATAATAAATATTAATTTATTATAAATTAGGATAAGATAACGTATGAAGAATTTCAAGATTTGAGGTAAGTTTTTATGATAAAATATAATTTCCTGTCTGGATTGTCCATGTTTAATTTACTTTGAGGGAAATTATATGATCCTTATATTTTAAACCCTATCCATTTAATTATCCTATAAATAATTATATGGTTTTCATGTTTTAATTTATTCTCCCCCTCTTTAGTACTTAAAATATTTGAGAAAATGTTACTAAAAAAACAAACCTTATTTCTTATTTTTGGGTTGGGAATCTTTTGATTTCATGTTCATGGTATTAAAATTTGTTTATGGATGTTTTTATCATTAATTGAATGTTTTTAAAGGTATTTTATGTTACATTTTTTACATTGTTTATATTTTATTAGAATGAATATTTTCAAATGTTTTCTATATAACTCACCTTAATGTTTTTTCAAAAGAATTAAAGGAATGTATTCTTTTAACATGTAAAACATGAGTAGATTTTCCCATAATCAAGTATTTTATTAATCATGAGGATTCCTATAAAAGTTTTTAGGGTTTTTAACAAAAATACATATTTCCATAATTTTATAATTTTTTACTTTTTAATTGTTTATAAAAAATGATGGTTTATCTTGTTTTCTAAAGAATGTTTCAAAATCATTCATAAGAGTATTTTTCATCCATGTATTAATAATTTTAAAATTATTATGAATTATTAGGGATGTGAATTTTTAATATAATCCAATTTATTTCTCAATATTTCTTATTATCATGATGTTTTATGGATGATTATATAAACCAAATTCTTTCTCATGGGTTAATTCTGTTATAAAGGAATAAAGAATTCTTATATGTTTTTATGGAATTAATATGAATTATTTATGTTTATGTAATGGATGGGTCTATTATATACCTAAAATGAATTAGATAATGTTTAATAGATCATGATCTTAAGGGTACACAGGTATTTGGAACAAGCCTAAGAGGGTATATGGTTATTATCCAAAGCCAAAGAGGGTACACATGCTCGTATCCAAATCCCATTAATGTACATGGGTAGCTTAAAAATCATATTTGTAATGAATTTCTTGGTGGGTATAATTAAAATACTATTTTTTAAAATATTGGTTATCCTAAGCCTATTATCTGATGAATGTCTTTCTGGGTAACCATGATAAATAATTTTTCTGCTTATATTAATGCCACAAATTTATTCCACAAACATGTACCTTATACTTATGTATTCTATCAATGATTATAATGACCTAGGATTGACCTTCATATATATTAATTTAAAATTTAAGAATATTCATTAAGAATTTAACAAAACCATGAAAGGACTTTATAGGTTTAATCTCTTTAGAAACTGGGAAACATAAACAACCTGTTCATAATACATCCTTCTTATTCCTTCATAATATAGCCCTTTTTGAAATATCTTACATAATAACCTTATTCATGACCTGGGGAATGAAACATAAGAAGGGGTGTCCTCAGATGATCAGTAAGGGAAAATAATGGAGATATCAAACATATCATAATCATAAGACATAAGCACAAAACATTTGAAAATATTATCCTACACATGAAAAATAGTGATATCATGTCATGAGATAAATCATAAAATCTCATAAGAATCAATAAATATAATCCAAAAAGTCATAACATAAGACATGATAATTTTTTCCATACACATAATAATATGAAATCATTTCATATTATTCAAGGCTCATTTCCAAGACCATCATAGTGGATGAATTTCATTTCTGAATTGAGCTCACTCATTGTTCCATCCTTGTATTCCTGAATCAAGATCATTTCCCATTCAATACCTATCGAGCTCATGAGATATGATTCTTTACCCAATGAATTATAGAGAGATATAGGTCACATACATCACATAATTAAATCATTATTAAATGCTTCACAAAAAAAATCATTCATCATACCATAACCCAAAGAATAAAATGGGTATCTTAAACATCATTCCATCATAACATAATCCATGTAAAAAGAATAGATTTCATAAATATATTTCCATAAAAAAAATAATAAAATTTTAAGAATATTATTTATAGTATACTTGAAATATAACCTTATTATATAATTCCATCTTATATGGAAGATAATTTTTATTGAACATTTCATATTAATTTTTGAAGAAAATATTTTTTCTTCTTAAAAAATATTTTATTTTCTCAAAATGATATAAAATTTTAAAAGAAAAATAATTCTTTGAAAATAAGCATGAAATATTTTAATTTAAGATTCAAGGGAATAGAGTGTTATGAAAACATAAAAACCTATCATTCTATATAAGATAAAATAAATCATTTTTATAATACTTTTGTCGGATAAGTAAAAAAGTACCTCATATCGAAAAATGGAAAAATATTATTTTCATAATTTTTAATAAAAAATCACCAATCGGGTAAAATGGTCTTTAAAAATAGTATAATGATATGAATAATATTTTTGAATACATATTTAGGAAACATGGACATGGATGATAAATATACCCTAGTACATACTTACATATAAACAATATCATATAATAATGACACTGTGAAATTACCCCTCACCATATGCCCGATATCCTTTGTATGTATAAAAAACACCTTTATACTGATTTAAATAATTCCATTGACTTATTCCAGAATCATATTCATTTTTATGATATCATATATGATCATATTATCATCTGTTTGTTAGTAACATTATTACTCATCCATCGGGTACTGCATTGTTTATTTTCTTACACATGACTTATTTGATAAGTTCTTGTTCATATTCATAGGTTATAGTTATATCATTTGTAAAATTATTTTATAATGACATATATAATATTTTTCATTCAATTCATTTATATAATCATTTTTCAATGAAATCATTTATAATGAATCACATCACATTGTGGAGATGGAAGTGCGTACGTACGCACGAGCGACAATATCATCCCCACAATTGATAAATGGAATTTAAGTCGATGATTTATAATATATAAAAATAAATATAATTTTATAATTACCATATATATTTATTATTTCCATCATTATACTCATCCATGTAAGATGGTGGTGAAAAACAGATTACACCATGGCATTGAGATGGTAAGTCGTACATACGCACCCGTGGTGATTTCATTTTTATAGGATTGATAAAAGGTGGAATATGATTTTTTAATAATAATAACAACATCTAAGTATAAAATTGATACTAGAGATATTAATTCATAATGAAACAACTAATTAATAATAATTATAAGAGGAAATAAATTTGAAAAAATTAGTAGAGGAGATTACCTCTTATTCGATGATCCCACTCTAGATCTCTCCTTAAAGGCACTAGAGTTGATCTTTTGAGAAGACCAAAACCAATATAATGTGACTAAGGATGTTTAGAAGGGAAATGTGAAGGGTATAGGTGATAATTAAGGATAAAATTGAAGTAAAGTTGTGAGGGACTGTGTGACATTTTATAATTGAGGTTAGGGGCATATTTGAAATCTCCAAAAATATTAATTTATAATAAAATAAAACCACATGAAAAAAATTCCAATTTAGAATATGAGATAATATGAGGTTTTAATATAATCAACAAATAAATTTTATACAAGGTTTTATGACCATTTAAACCTTATAAATTTAATTTAACACATAGATATTCTATTTCATTTTAACTAGGGTAACAAATATTTCAAAATTAAAAGGGTGAAATATTTACTTATTTAATTTCAATTAGATCATAAATAAATAAATAATAATACTTAAAACAATTTAATAATTATTATATATTTTTATAAAATGTTTTATGATTTTTAAATAAATTAATAATACATTATTTTGACAAAACATCAATAGTGTTAATTATGTCAATATTCAATTCATGGATTTTTAAAAATACCAAGATAAGATGTTATCCTCAAAACAAAAATTTTATTATATTTATATGGGGTTGAGGTAATCTATAAAATTAATTTTATATATTAATTATCTGAAATTATATTAATTTTAATATTTTTAATAACATTAATTTGATATTTCCATTAATAAAATAATTTCTATATTAGTTTTGTGTATTTATATAATATAGTTATATGTTGAATAAAAATTAAAAATAAAATAGAATTATGAAGATAAATCATATATTTTTCATAAGAATAGTTATAGTAGAATATATCTCTGGAAAAAACCTATATTAAAAATTTTATATTTATAAAAACATGCATGTGACATATTTAACACCATATTAAATAAAATGTTACAAGTGTCATAATATTCCCATATGGATCCAAATGGCCAATAAATAGATCCTTGGATGAATATGGTTGATATATACTCAACACATTATATTTGGTCAAGTATTTGTGTATTTTAATGGTTATTATCATTTTCATAAAAATTTGTATATTGATTTTTCATCAATTAAACAATTTTTTCATCATCAATATATAAAAAAATAAGGTAATTATTTATTTTCTAAAAATTAAAAATAAATTTACATGGTAAATAAAAAAATTATATTTCAAATGAGAATTTATAATCGAAATTATCATATGTAAAACCTTATATTAAAAATGTTTTAGTTATTAAAATCTGAGTGAGATATTTAACTTTTCTTTAAACTAAATAAATAAAATATTCTAATTTCATCTAAGTGGATTACAAAGTATACCATTTAGACCCAAGGATACTTTATGTTGAAAAAAACTCATCCAATGTTATTAGGACAATTGTTAGCCTAAATATATATATTTAGTTTTACAATTAATTACCTGATTTTTCCTTTTACCGTATTAATAAAAATTAACGAAGATAATATTCAAAATAACTAAAAATAAAAGAAAGATATTTACATATTTTGGAACCAATAATTCCAAATATGGAATCCATTTCTAAAAATTCAAAATAGAGAAGTTTCAGTAATTAATTTAAAATTTAATCTCATTGTCGGAATGCAAAACAGGTTTTTGAAAAGTTAAAACATTACAAAAGATTGAAATGGTTTTACATCAAAATTTATGGTAAAATTAATGAAAAATACCAAAATTATATTAGATGATAAAAACATATTCTATTTTTACTTTAAAATTATTCATTAATATAATTTTCAACATAAATTATTTCATTGAAAAAATTTATTTTCAATAAAAATTTAGTAAATTTTTACTATTTATCAAAATTTAAAACTTATCAGAAAAATATCATAAAATAAACCAAAGTACATTTTTATATCCCTCTTGAAAATAAGTTGTTTATTTTTTAATGTAAAATATATAATATTTCCAAAAACTAGATTTAAAATTGGTACACCATCAAAAGGCAGCAAAACTACATTTTTTGAAAAATACATCTTTTATCCAAAAATAATGAATTTTTTTACCTCATTTCAATAAATAATATAATACAAATTTTAATCATCATATTTAATATATTACAAATATATTTAATTAATAAAATCCATCAAGAGTGATTTTATTTATTTATAAACTCACTTATTTTGATTTAAATGATTTTCAGAAGAAAGTTAATATTGTTCATACCTGCCATTATAATGAATAGGTAATATGGTTACATAATAATATTTAGTTGTTCACTTAAACTCAATATTGTGTGAAATGAATTGTATCAAAAGATCATGAAATTTTATGGAACACAATCCAAGCACTGTGTTGCGTATTCCACATGCTTGGTCGATGTGGCGTATAACACGAACATACAACACAAGACATCTAAGAAATTAAAAAAATATATATCTCATTAAATTTTTTGGGTGTTACATTATACCCCCTGTAAAAATAATTTTCCCACCAAAATTTATTTGGGTTATAAAGGGATTAATAGTTGAAGGGTTCTATCATAGAAATCCACATTAGAAAAAATAATAATAAAACTTCCTTTTAAAAAAGGAATAAATTTAAAATAACAGCTACCCAAAGTAAATAATATATAGGTCTCTATGTAGAAGAACATAAGTGAATATTGGGTATAGAGGAAAATCATAAATAGTCATAGAGATTGGTAAATTTCACCGATCACAAGGAATTTGGTGATCCAGTGAAGCTTAAAAATCACAAAACCATAAAATAAAAAATCATGAAAGAGGTCATTGATATCATCAAAAATGATGATAATAAGACACCCTTTTACATCAAGATCCATTTTTATTTATGTTAACGAATTTTCATGAGAAGATAAACTTACTTGTTTTTAGTAAAATATCAACATTGGTCATGCCTTAATCATTTTCCCCTTAAGTTATTATTTAAAGATATGAAGTTGAGTTTTTCATTCCTGAAGCATTAGCAGATCGTGCAATACATAAATAGAATGACAAGTCATTCCATCTGTATCTATAATAATGAAAATGTTATCACAATTTATCGAATATGCATAAGTCCACCTATAGAGAGATAATACTTTAATTTAACAAACTTTATTCTAAGATTAACTTATACTATCCATAAATTTATAACCTTACAATCTTTCTGAAAGATAAAAATAAAAAACTTTAGAAATATGTGAACTAACATGGATTAAAATTTATATCTATCGAATCAAAAGGTAGATATTATTGGTTACATTCCAAGAATTTGAAAAACATCATCATGTATTCTATGGGAACATGGAAATAACTTGAATTACCCTAGAAACATAGTGAAAACATGCATGATAAAAAAAATTATGTCTTTCCATAAACCATAAATCCCAAAAATTCAATATAATTAATCCATGATATCGTCATCATTATTTATTTAATAAAATAGATCAATGTGAATATTAAAGGGGCAGCAAAATGACGTAGGGTGGTCTAAAAAATGAATTATGAGGGAATCCCATCTAATTATATAACCTCCCAAGGCTTAAATAGTTAATTCTAGAAAAATAAGAAATGCTGGAAACCAATACCATCATGGATGAAAAGTGATCCATGACTCGATTACCTTCACACCAAGTGTGGGACACTTAGGTAATACTACTAAGAAGACCATTGCCGTTTATGATAGTATAAGAGATAGACCAAATAATCACACCCTTAACGAGAAATGAGTTGTAGAGAATGATGGAATTAGTTTCCACTTCTTTCAGGGTGATGTTCCATTAACTGCAAAGATTTATCCCAATAAGCATAGCCTTACCTTCCGTTTATAGGGAGTTACCATTACCAAACTGAGAATTTAATGCAAGAATGACTGAGCCACTATAATCACGTACCACCCCCACCATTCATGTTTCTAAAAACATAGGATCAATTTTATTCAGATTGAACCCTCTAATAGGAGGATTCCAATGGACCAAATGGCCCCAGGGTCTATCAAAAATAGGGTGAGGCTGTGGATTATGCACCTAAAGTGTCATGGGAGTAGGGGTATCATGCCAATTATTGATAAAATGGACCATGTTGATAAGCGGGTTTTTAGTTTTTCTGATTAGAGACCTTTCAGTAGTATGGGTATCCTCATTGAGAGCCTTATTCCTTGATTTCCATAGGCACCTATATTCCTCATTTAGAACAAGAACCTAAGCACTTCTCTAAATTTTTGCACCACCTGCACCATGAAACCAGCGATCCAGGAACGGCACATAAGAAATATCCCGACTTGAAAAGGCTGTGAATCCTCAAAAGAAACCCAAACAGTTTGCGCCCAATACCCTTCAAAGAAAAGGTGGTGTGAACTCTATTCCCTATGACTTCTATAAAAAATTCACCAAGATACCATGTAGATACCATCTCTTCGGATATTTTCATTAGTAAGAACATCTCAATTCCTTATCCTAAAGATGATAAATTTTAATTTAGTAGGAATTTTTTCACACAAAAGCAAGTCATTTCTACTTTTATGAGCACCTCAAGATATTTCTACTCTACAAAAGTCTCTTTTGGAAAAGGATTAAGTGGTAGAGGGTGTAAACACAGACTTATTAGGTTCAAAATTTATCTCTATAAAATCAAACATATCATGTTGGTCCTTATCTAGAATAACCTTAATGAATGTACTGTATTGGATAACCTCATTTAACTATATGAAATATGTTGGAAATCCCATAAAAAAAATTCAATCATTCCCACTTATGATGATATAATGAGATGTCACCTCTTCCAACAAGCCATTGAGTGAGGGGTTGTAAGGTGAGAATGATAATCGAAAGAATAAACCATAAGGGGGAGTTAGGGATGATGGTAAACTCCACATTTTCTCTACAATGTATGTACATGGTCCCCCCTGCCTCAGGGTATTCTCTTAAAGGGATTCCCATATCATCTTTGCATGCATGAAGTGAAGAGTATCAGGGAGGCTCCTCTTGTTGATACCACCTTTATAAATAGATTTAGTATTTATGGACCATAAAACCCAATACCAGTTCCCTTCATAAAAGGCATCCCTAATAAAACTATAAATTATCATATCGATTCTATTAACAATATCCTTTAGAAATTTGATAGAATCCAATGAATGAATTGGGACAACCACTAAAATGTTATTAACCAGGGTAATCCTACCTCTAAGGTAAAAGAGGTAGTTTTTTCCATTTAAGGATCCTATTTATAATATTTCTTATAATGTGAAAAAAATATCATATATAAAGTCCCCTAGAGATATTTTTGTTCCTATGTACTCCATCGGGAAGTTATCTCTTTGGATGACAAAGTTGTGACATACAGGGGAGGCCCTACTTTCCATTCATCTGTTAGAGAGGAAGAGGTTGATTTTTGTTTATTTAAAATTTTCCCGCTCCAATAGAAGTAATCATCAATGTCTCTTTTGATGGATCATATTGATCTTCTTCTGAAATTCATGTAGACAATGGTATCATTAACCAAAATTAGTTGTTATATAGGGAGAGTACTCAATCTATTCTGGTAGGGGAGAATTTATCCATTCAACACACATATTTTAATCAAATAGATAAGGATGTCCTGGGTGAGGATGAAGATATATAGGGAAATAAGGTTTCCATGACATAGACCATGGGTAGTTTTTATGAAACTGTGATTTTTTCCCATTATGAAGATGACCAACCAGGAGGAGATAAAACACCTAAAAACATGATCAGAGTCCCAAGGAGAGAAGATCGTACCTCTAAGAACCCTAATCAGGAATATGTATTTGACCCTATCATAATCTTTATTCATATCCAACTTGATATCCATGTTTGAACCTCAAGTCTTGAAGTTTATGTCAAAGGCCATTTCTTATGTGACAACAATTCCCCTGGATGTAACAACCCTTAACAAACCCATGTTGCTCTATGTAAATCTAGTGAGGGAGATGCATGGATAGAATTATTTTAATGATGATCTCTAAGATTTTATAGATGAAGTTACACATACTCACTATCCTATAGTTTTATAGGGAATATGGAGACTTAATTTTAGGTATGAGGACAAGGGTAGCTACACAAGCCAAGCACGGTAGGCTCTCCCATGGAAAAAATACTTAATATTAATTTTAATATCATTTTTAAACCCAAACCAAGAGGTTCTAAAAAATGAACCAGGGAAACTATTATGGTCTTTAGTAGTCTCTAGATTGAGACCATGTATAGCTTCAAAAATTTAATCCTCATCAAGAATTTTTTCTATAGCCATGTTATCCTCATTGGAGAGGAGGTTCATTATCAGACTCAAAATCTCAGCATGCCCTCTTGGATATCCATCAAGTATATATAGAATTAGAACAACTATGAGATCACTAATGTAAGAATGGTCAATACCACCAATAATATCCTGGTCCTCTAAATTGGATTCATCCTCAAGAAAGATATTAGTCTTTAGAAAGAACATTTTCTACCTAATACATGCATAGAAATAGAAAGTATTCTTGTCTCCTTCACGTAGCCACATTGTTCTAGAGGACTCCTGGGACATTCATTATGGTCTTATAAGTATATATTCCATCCTATTCTTTTTAAGGAATTTTTTTTTCAAACACCATATCATTCTAATCTTCTTCTAGAATATCTTCCATCTTGTAAATATCCTTAATGATCACCTCTAGTTCCTGGTCATATGGAGAGTAATTTTTGGCCCATGTTTGTAGGTTATTCTTAAGTATCATTATCTTGGAGTGCATCCCAATCCACGGATTCCCTTTTGTGGGGCCCTCCATGATTCTTTAACAACTTGTTGATAAATAGAAAGTCTGACCCAATACTGATATACCTGAAGCTCAAACACTTCTCTTAGCTGGGAGGCAATGTGATCAACAAAATAAGGTGGTTAGATATAACCCAAAAAAGATGATTAACCTCATAATTCAAATAAATATGATATGGCATGTATGTTATCTAGGTGGCGATCAAGGTGGCTCCATGACCTTTGGCCACCTCATTGGTTGTTGCACCACATAAATTGAGCTCCTATAAATGCCATGTCCATGAGTTCCTTATTAGCCAGGAACTAGACGAAATCCAGGTTGGCCTTTTGTGGAAGGCTCAACTTGTTTTATTCTCTGATAGGTCATCTATTATGTGGTAATCTCCTCCAAAAAAAAATAGGATCTCCCCAGATGGAAACCTTTCAGACTGAGCCATAATCATTCTCTTCATTGTGCAGCACATCTTGCGTAGATAAATGAGAATAAAATAATACTACCTCCTTGGGTCACTATGGTAGTAATAAATTTCTCATCAGCATGTTCCATATCCACAAATATGGACTTATGCCAGAAAATCTAGATATGGAAATTGATGGGATTATTATTCATACCATCATGACACTTCATCCTAAGGAAAAATCCTCTATTTTGGATGGATTTTGTTTGTGTTTGATAACGGCGATGAGAGAAGCCTTGTTCTTCTTGATATCTATAGTAATGTAATCTATCATAATCTTGGGACTAAGAACATGGGAATTCCGGATGATGATAAGATCCATTTAAAAAATATATGGCATGGTTCTGGCACTAGGTATTCTGAACACTTCTATGTGGGGAGCATATCACTCCCAAATTTGTCTCGATTTGGATCTCAAACAGATTCCATTTTGTTATATTGATGGAATAGAGGATGGAGGAATGGATTAGATCCAGGAGTGGACCTTATTACCATTCAACTTACTGTAAAGAGTCTTCAAGGATGGGCTATGGGTGGAAAGAAAGAATCCATGAGACTTAGACTCCGGAGGCCACATGATGATGGTGGATTCTGGCCGAAGGGGGCTAGAGGGGGAGGTAGGTGCAGGAGGCTGACCTTATACATTAGTGATCTCTTGAACTTCCTATATAACATTGCAAAGGGGATTGGTAGGAAGATACTAGGAGGTGGGATAAAGACTACTTATGAGGTGAATTAAACAAAAATCCTTCTAAAAAACATCAATATCCAAAATATGTTGGGGATGAAGGCTATAGGTGGGGACATGATATGTTGATACAGAGTATAAAAAAGGCTAAAAAATGTTACCATATCCAACCTTGATGATCCATCCTCAACTTGAAGGAAGAAAGGGGAATAGTCCACACCAGAAGAAGGGGATCCAATATAATGAGGGTAATCCTATACCTTCTTGACATCAACCCTCTAATCTGGCACTGACCTCAAATCCATTTCAGAATTTATAGGAAGAAGGTTTATGATCATCCTCCCTTGCCGAATTTTGACGATGGCTTCTAGGATGCCACTTCCTATAGACCTTCATTGAGTGTAATTGAATTTTGAAAAAGTATGTAGCACCCTAGGTTTGAGGTTTTTAGCATTTTTTTTAATTCTATTTTATGTGTTTAAAGTGCTTGGGATGAGTTGGGAAGAGGATGGGAGAGTTTGGAATGGTTTTGAATAAGTTTGAAGACTTTTCTTAGGGCGCATAGTTTGAGAATAGTTAGGGGAAACCGTGTGGGTTATCTTGGAAACCGTGTAGGGGAGACAATGGTGTTTTCAAAGAATATGCATGGTTTGCTAAACCATGCGAGGAAAACATGAAGACCCCTTCTCTCGAGGCAGTGGCACGTGCATGGTTAGCAGACGGTTTGGAAAACCGTGTGGGATAACTGTGCGGCCACTTCACGTTAGGTTTTCTAAATTCAGGCTCCCTAGGGATTAACCTATTTCACCCCAAATATTCTCCCACTCGAGCCTCACTCAGGAATTTTGGTTCTCAGGGGTTGGAGGTTCTCTCCCACACAATTTGGAAGAAAATCAAAGGGGTTTCAAGGTGGTTTCTCCCAGTTAATTCTCTTCTCTTGGCTTGTTTTGGTTTCTCTTTGTATCTACTATGCCCTATTTCTTGTTTTTTTAGATCTACATATGTTTCATGTAGATATAGGGTTGTGGTTTCCTTGGGTGTTGATTTTAAGGCTTGAGGCTATTAGGTAAGGGAATCTAAAGAGGTTTCGATGGTGTGTTCGATGGATTTGGGGTGCAATTTCTTGTGTCAGAACCATATATGTAGGTGGATTCTCTCTTGAATCCACTTTTTTATAACATGAATCTTGGTTACAATTGATTTTTGTTTCTTAAAATTAATTGTGTTTTTAATGTGCGAAATTGGTTGGAAATCCCTTGGGTGATATACTAGGGATTTTTGGGAAAAAGATGTTTTGTGGTGAAATTCTCTGGTTACAATTTTAAAATGGAGATTTTAAAATGGGTTTCATTTTTGGATTAATTAATAAGGATTGTGAAATTGTTTTCACTAAAGGGGTTGTTTTATTAATATTATAATTTAGCGTGTAAAATGGTTGAAGTGTGTTTTCAATAAAAGTTTGATTTATTTAAGTGGATTGACATGTAATGGAAATGGTTGATTTCATATTGTCATGGCCTTGGTGGGTCATATTCTTGGTTATGGCTTGTTTGATATGTTGTGTGGAAGTGGGCAGGAAGTACCACTATAAAAATGGGATGGTTAGTTGATGTAAGGGTCGCCATCAGAGGATAAGTGGGTTGGGAGTACCACAAATGGGAATGGGTGAATGGGTTGGACGAAAGCTCTTCTATCTTGGTTGCCTTGTTGTGCATTGCTTTGTAATATGGAAATTGTTGTACTAATGTGAAATGGTGAGATGGGTTATGACATGATTTTTTGGATTTCCCTTAGGTTTCTTGGTTTGGGTGAGGTGTCTTGGTTAGGGTATTTTTGGGTTATAGCAATGGTTGCACTTGTGATTATTTTATATAAGATGATTTATATAAATGTGATAACAGTTTTATCCTAGTGGTGTGTGTAGGTAATTCATTTGGGGAAAACCCACTGAGTATTAGTACTCTCCCCCTGCTTTACTACTTTGGTGATTTGCAGATGTCGTATTCTAGGACACATGTAAAGGTAAAGAATCACATTACTAGTGGCTCATGGGGATGCTTGGGATATGTGTTGGTGCTTGGAGCATGGAGCTTGGTGTGGAGCTGTTGATTGTGTATTGGTTTATTTTCAGTCTCTTATTTAGTCTTCTGCCTAGTGCTCTGATATCGTGTTTGGATGTATTGGTTTTTGAGTTGTAGTGTGAAACAACTTTGTTGAATTTTTGGTAATGTATGAGTTGGTTTTTTTGTTAACATGCATCATGTAATTTGTTGATGGTGGATCATTTGGCTGGTTTGTTTTATCTCAAGGGGAAATTGTTCCCCAATTTATTCTTGAATCCCTTGGAATTTATTTCCAGCCTTTGACACCTTGGGAATGTCTCTTAAGGGTAAGTAACACTCCCACACCCTCTCAAGCCATGGGGATGGGGAAGGAAGTTTCAAGTGGTATCAGTTTGTTCGGTTCATGGATTTTAATTGAGAATAATTATTCGATCCTTTGGTGTTAATCATTGGTCTTGGTGTTGACATTCATTCTTGGCCTTTTCCTTGTGTTGGGATGGTAGAAAGGCATAGGATTGTCAAAACATGGATTGTATAGAATAAGAGGACATAACTAAATCTTTTATGCTGAACTTCAAGTTACCAAAGAGTTGGGTACATAAGTGTTTGGAGACACTTATAGGCATTGGATATCTCATTGTCGTGGGTATATCCAATGAGGTAACCATGGAATGCATGCTATAAATGACTTCCCACAAAAATGAATATTTCATTGGATTATAATGATCAATGGTGTGAAATGAATGTGTTGATTTTGAAAATATGTCTTAGGATTCAAAAATAAAGGATTTGAAGCCTGGAAACTTGTGGTATTTTGAATGTGGGTTGATTTTCAAAACACGGGGGATTTTTTTTCAGAATATTGCAACATAAAAAATGTGAACATTTGGAAATCCTGGTTGTGATAGTTGTTATGTAATTGAATATGAAAATTGTATACCCTTTATTATTAAGTGAGTGGGACATATGGTTGTTTTTTGTGTTGATATAAATGGCACTGTGAAGGCATCATAGAGAACAACCGGAGGGATCTGTTGAAAATGTGGTTGCACCTGAGCCTTAGGTGAACCAATAGCCAGTGAAAAGTATAGTGAAATATTTCTAAGCAGTCAAAAGTGGGAATAAGGAGAATGAACCAAGGAATTTGGATAATGCAGTTTAGTTTCAAAGTCAGAATCCACCCATATTTTGGCGTGATTTACAGCTAGTGAGGGCTGAAGCATGGCTAAAAAGAATGAGTCAGATATTTGACTTTTTGGGAACATTGGTAGAGATGAAAGTGAAACTATCCATGTATATATTATACGATATTTCCCTTCAGTGGTGGGAGCTGGTGGTTTAGGATGGGACGGACCAATGTGTGACATGAGAGGGGTTTAAGGAATTGTTTAACAAAAAATTCTACCCTCATACGTTTAGAATTAAGTGTACAACATATTTATTTAGTTTGAATCAAGAAAACAAGGAAGTTATGGAATATGTGGCTAAATTTATGAACTAAATGTGGTTTTCACCTAAGTTGGTGGTTAGTACATCGTTGAAGGCACAAAAATTTGAAGCTGTCTTAAACCCAGAAATTTGTTACAAGATAGCAGTGCTGTGTATAGATGATTACATAGAAATGGTGAATCAATATATGGTGGTTGAGGGGTATCTTGTGGGGGTTACAGGAATGGGATGTATGTTAGTACTAATGGGAAATAGTGTGAACTCGAACGCTGGGTTCAAGAAAAAGAGGGGATCTTATTACCAGGGTGGGAGTACAGTTAAGAATCCAACGGTAGGATCGGTGAATCTTCCTCCAAAGCCTCAGAATAAGTTGGGATGTTTTCAATGTGTTTCTATGAGCCTCATTAAGTGGGATTATATGAAACATCCTCGATCATGTCATAATTGTAAGAATATAAGGCATCTGCAGCATTATTATTGGAATTCTCAACGGTTGTGTGTTTGTGCCACTCCTCAGGGGTAGCATGGGTCTTATGCCTCGACGGGACGGGGGCAACAGCATACCCCTCGGCAGTAGAGTAAATTGGGTCATGGTGATTCTCAGAATACCAAAATTCCTAAACAGGGTAATAAATAATATAGCATGGAAAACAATCAATTGTTTAGAGCTGAGAAGGTTTTGGTGGATGATCATTTGAGACCATCCATGGTGCGAGGGATGATTATTTTAAATTCCACATTGATTTAATATTTGTCTGATTCAAGTGCTTTACATTCTTCTCTTGCTTCTCACATCATTGATTTATCAGGCATAAAGATGGAAATGATGGATTCTGTTCTGAAACTTCAAACTTGTATGGTTCAAAGAGAGTGTCAAGATTTACTCTGTAGAGCATGTTACTTAGATGTGGATGAAATCAAATAGATGTGGGATTTCACAGTGCTTGAAATGGATTCTTATGATATAATCCTAGGAATGGATTGGTTGGCAATTTTTAAGGCCCACATCAATTTCTATGCACGATTGGTTAGTTTGGTGATGGAGGATGGTGTTAGACATCTCTTTATAGGATAAAAGAGTACAAAGTTGGCTGTAATAGATTTTTCGCACAAACTATTAGCATGATATCATATCATTTAGTGGCCTTGTTATTGGAATCAATGGAAGGTTTTGAGAAGGGAATTCTTACATAAGTTGTGGATTAGTTTATGGATGTATTTTACAAAGAATTATTAGGGTTTCCACCCATAAGACAAGTGGAGTTTAGGATAGATATACTTTTTGGGATCAATCCTATCTCAATTCCTTCTTACCAAATGGCACCGGTTGAATTATGAGAAGTAAAGGTGTAGTTGGAAGAGTTAGAAAACAAATGGATCATTCGACCTAGCACATCACTATGGGTAGCACTAGTTTTGTTTGTTAAAAGGGAAGATGGAACCATGAGGCTCGGTGTTGATTATTGTAGACTTAATTAGGTTACCGTAAATAACTGATATCCACTTCTACACATTGATGATTTATTTGAACTATTTAGGGGAGATTAGTGGTTATCCAATATTTACTTGAGGTCGGGATATCACCAATTGTAGGTAAGTAAGGGGGATATCCCAAAAACTTCTTTCAGAAGTAGATATGGCCATTACGAGTATGTGGTTATGCCCTTTGGTCTAAAAAATGCACCAATAATGTTCATGGAATTGATGAATAAAATGTTTTAGAGATATCTAGATTCTTTTGTGGTGGTATTTATTGGGTATATATTGGTGTATTCGAGGATACGTGTGGAGCATGAGAATCACTTGGAGATCGATTTGGGGATCTTGAGGGAACATCAGTTGTATGCAGAATTGTCAAAGTGTGACTTTTGGATGTAAGAGGTTCATTTAATTGGCCATTTTATTTCTAAAGGGGTGTTTTTGTTGATCCAGAAAAGATAGTGGCTGTTGTTTCTTGGCAATCCCTAAAGAATGCCTTTGCGATACAGAGCTTCCTAGGTCTAGTTGGATATTATCGACATTTTGTTCGTGATTTCTCACAATTGGATGTGTTGATGAAAACATTGACAAGGAGGAATATCCTATTCCAATGGGATGAGTAGTGTTAGAAAAGTTTTAAAGAACTAATGGGTCTCCTAACATCAGCACCAATCTTCATTTTTCCAGATCAATAGAATGGGTACATGGTGTATTGTAACGCATCTGGATCAGGGTTGGGGTGTGTTCTCATATAGGGGGATCGTGTGGTTGCATATGGCTCATGAAAATTGAGGTTTTATGAGAGGAATTACCTAACACATGATTTGGGGTTAGCATAAGTGGTTCATGCTTTAAAAACGTGGCTTCATTATCTCTTCAATGAGAAATTTACAGTGTTTACAGATCATAAGAGCTTAAATCATATCTTCTCACAAAGAGATTTGAACTTGAGGCATTGGAGATGGATGGAATATATCTAGATGATTGATTTCAACTTAATGTACACACCATGTAAAGGAAATTAGGTGGTATATGCATTAAATAGGAAATATTATGATCATGTGGTGAAACAAGCATCAGATCAGTGGAAGTTGATATCAGTCATAGTCGACATGCGGTTGGTATGTGAGGACTGGGGTGACAGATCGGTATTCGTTCTGATTTAATTGGTTCCTAACTTGGATGGTTTTCTTAAAGAGGCACATGCATCTGATTCTGAATGTATGGTGGCAAGGTTGAAACTCAATGGTGGAGAGACCATTGAGAACAGGGAACTGAATGAGAATTCTGTATTGTGTTTTCGGAATCAGATGGTGGTACCAGTGAATTGTTGAGAGGAACTTCTGAGGTATTATCATCATTCTAGGTGGTCTATCCATCCTGTAATTCACCAAAATGTATAAGGCGTTGAAGTAATAGTTTTGGTGGGCTGGTATGAAAATGGATGTGGTCGGGTTAGTCCCGAGATGCTTGACTTGTCAGCAAGTCAAGACAGAGCATCAGCGGCCAACAAGAATGTTGCAGTCTTTACCTATCCCAGTGTGAAAATGGGAGCAGATAATAATGGATTTTGTGATAGTTCTCACAAGAATGGTCTGGAAGTACGATGCCATATGGGTGATTGTGGATCGGCTCACAAATTCATCCCATTTCATTTCGATTTGTGAATCTCATATAGTGTAGGATCTATCCAAAATCTATATATAGGAGGTGGTAAAGGGAAATGATGTTCCAGTTTCGATGGTATCAGATAAAGATCTGAGGTTCACATCTCGTTTTTGGAAATCATTGCAGCAAGCCCTTAGAACAATGTTGACTATGAGCACGACGTATCATCCACAGATGGATGGCCGATCCGAGAAGATGATACAAGCATCGGAGGATATGTTAAGGGATTTTCTGATGGATTTTTATGGTTCATGGGAGGAGAAATTACCATTGGTGAAGTTATCCCGTAATAAATTTTTTTTGGATTTGATACATATGGCTTCATTTGAGGCTTTGTATGGGCATCTGTGTCATTCTCCACTATGTACGGTGGAAACCGGTGAGACTTCTATGATCGGACCGAAACTTGTCCCAGAGACTATGGAGAAGTTCTAGTTAATGAGTAAGAGGATGGAGAAGGCTCAATGTCATCATAAATCATATGCAGACCATCATCGATGACCGTTGTCATTTGACATGGGTGATCATGTGTTTGTTATAATATCTCCTAGGTTGAGACATCATCAGTTTGTGTAGATGGGGAAGGTATCTCCAAGTTATATTAATCCTCTTGAGATACTTGAGTGGATTTAAGAGGGGAATTATCTTTTATACTTTCCACCATATTTTAGTGTGGGGCACAATGTGTTTCATGTGTCACAGTTGAAAAAGTATCAGCCGGATCATGACCATGTGATTTTTTTGGATCATGTTAAGCTAAAACTAGGTGCTTCCTTGGTGAACATGCCAGTACAGATTGTGGATAGTGAAGAGAAAGTCTTACTGTCACGACCCGCCCTCGGGGTCCGTGCCGTGACTACCCCAAGCCCGCCTTCCATAGGCCAGGGGCTGGCGACTAGCACCAAGGCGTAAATCCCAGAAAAGGGAAGGCATTGCCTTTGTAAGATAAACCAACACCACAGAGTAAGCAAGCGGAAGTAAAACACCAAGTACAAAAAGAAGAGATGAAAAGTAAAAAGGGGCCGGAAATACAAGCCCAACTGTAAAGTACAACTCGAAAGGGAAAACAGCGACTGAAAAGTAAAGCTGCTACGCTGAGATGTCCACTGGAAATCCCACCTGAAGGGTGGGTACAGATAGCTCCTCTGCTCCTCGGGTCCCGCCATCCGCTCCGAGTATGTCCCGCCCAGTGGTCCACCTCCGGGTACCGCCTCGTCGTATAGTCCACCTCCAGGTACCGTCCAGTCCTCGAACCTTCGGCTTCTGTCAGCACTGTCCGTCGTCTGCAACCAACACAACGAGGTGCGGGCATAGCCCGTGCAGGGGTGAGTATAACGATACTCAGTAGGGACCCCGAGACCCTCAAGGTCTCACTAAAACCAACAAGGATAAACACAAGAAGATCTCAACAGATAAACCTTACTTAGGTATATGCCCATACATATACCTAAGTTATCAAGTAACCCATCTCAATCATGAGGAAACACAAGGATTGTGAAGCGACGGATAACCACTACCCGGGTATATGCCCATACATATACCAAAGTTAGCAAGTGAACCATCTCAATCATGAAGTAAACACAAGGTCAAAAGTCTCAGCTCAAACCAGGATTTTCATTATCGAAACCGTAACTGCTGAAGAGCTCCGTCTCTAGAGTGTACAGTGGTCCTGTTACGACTCCGAGGCCGCCGCTCACTAACCTAAGACTGCTGGTGTACTCCTCCTGTCGAGTACTGCGGGTTTGCGGCCAACTACCTGGCGCTCCGTCCGCTGAGGGTCTGTCGCCAAATACCGGGCGCTCGCCCAAATAGCCTACTGAGGTACTCCTCCTGTCGAGTACCGCGGGTTTGCTGCCATCTACCTGGCGCTCCGTCCGCCGTGGGTCTGCAGCCAAATACCGGCGCTCCGTCCACTGGGCTAGTCGACTCACTCCAAGTCGAGTCGGTCAAGCAGTCGTCAGGTCTCAGCCGGCTACACGGTCTCCGTACTCTGCACGCTCGTCTCCGGGAGGGTCCGCTCCACGAGCCACTGGCCGATACTCCAAGTATCACAAAGTCCCGCATAGAAGTATCTCAAAAGTCCGTCTCGTCACAGGGGTCTCAACGCAACAGACGGCGCGTCGATCGGACGCCCGGTCTGTGAGTTATTAGCCTTTTCGTCCCAGGGGCCCGGTTGGTTTCGAGAGCGAAACCAATCCCGGCCGTATCTCAACTGTACCCCAAACTCCCATAGGGTAAACTCAAAGGGACCGTTACTCAACGTAACCACCAACGCTGCTGACGGTTCGTCAAGCGGACGTCCTGTCTGAAAGATATCAGCTTTGCCGTTCCAGGGGCCCGGTTGGATTTCGAGTACAATCCAACCCGTCCATACTCCGACTGTATCCAAAACTCGGGCGGAGTATGTCAAAAGTTCCGTCTCATCAAGAGGAAGTCAACGAAACAGACGGCGCGTCAATCGGACGCCCGGTCTGTGAGTTACTGGCATTTTCGTCTCCGGGGCCCGGTTGGTTTTTAAGGCAAAACCAACCCGACCGTACTCCACCTGCGTCCAAACCTCGGGCGGAGTATGCCAAAAGATCCGTCTCATTAAGAGAAACGCAACGCGACTGACGGCGCGTCAATCGGACGCTCGTGGCTCAAGATATGAGCGTTTCCGCTCCGAAGGCCCGGTTGGTTTCGTGAACGAACCAACCCGGCCGAACTCAAAGTAATCCGAAACCTTGAGTGCGATATACCGAAACGACCGTCTCGATCCAAGGATCGCGTTGCCGCAGACGGTTCGTCATTCGGAGGTCCGAGGCTCAAGTTATGAGCCAAAAACCAAAACTGGTTCGAAACGGGGGGGTCCGGGTCCGGGCCGACCCGGCCCGACCCCCCCCCCCCCCCCCCCCCCCCCCGGGGCGGCGCGGCGGCCGGCGGCGGCGGCCGGCGGCGGCGGACGACGGCGGCGGGCGGCGGCGGCGGGCGGCGCGGCGGCGGCGGCGGCGGGCCGCGGTGGCGGCGGGCCGCGAGGGGCCGCACGCGGTCGGCTTGCGGGGAGCAAAGCTCCCGCTTTGCTGGAGGGCGGCGCACGCGGGGTGTCGCGGCGGCTTGGCCGCACACGGTCGGCACGCAGGGGGCTAAGCCCCCCCCCCCCCCCGATTTTCCTCTGGCGGCGCGGCTTAGCCGCGCCGATTTTTTAAAAGAAACGCCCCCCGCCACGTGGGGGGGGGGGCTTGCTGGAACGGAACCGGGGGGCCGGCTGCCCCCCCCTTCTTCAAAAAAAACCGCCCCCCTCTTAAAGAGGGGGGTTTTTATTAGGCGGCCGGGGGATTAATTTCCCCCGGTTTTAAAGCCTTCCGGCCGGCCAGCTGGCCGGCCGGTTTTCTCAAACGGGACCGGCAATTCCGGTCCCCCCTTCGGCATCCGACGCCGGCGGCCCGGCCGCCGGCCTTCTCTTCCGCCGCGGCCCGGAACCGGCCGCGGTCTCCTCATCCCGCCGCGGCCTGGAACCGGCCGCGGCGTTCGTCGTCCGGCACGGTGCGACGACACCGCGCCCCTCCGCCGCACTTTAATTTCTTTCAACGCGGCGCGACGGCGTCGCGTTCTTCATGTTTCTTCCATGGTGCATGCGACGGCATCGCGAAGATATTTGCACGTTCATCCGCGTGGTGCGACGGCACCACGCCACTTGCTTCCTCCTGCAAGATAAATCAACATAAACGTTGGAGGGGGGTTCGGCCGTGTTCAAGCGGTCCGGCCCCCCTCACGTTAAATAAAAACTCAACATGAACATTCTAAGCCTCATGTTAGACATGCCAGATCCACGTTCAAGAAATGGAATAATTAAAGAATTAAACAACCCCTACCTCGGGTTTAAGATTCGAAGATTCGACTATGTCCGCGGAAGTCGACGTCGCGGAGATCGGGCGACGCGGTCGTCGTTCGTCAAATTCAACGACGAAGAGGCGCGTCCGAAGAGGCACGTCGTTGGCGAATCCTTGTACGCCGACGAAGGTTGTCCGAAGAAGAGATGGCGTCCCCTTCGTTGTCACGGTGAACGAAGAAAGGAGGTGCGGCGTTCTTCGTCGGAAAAAGAGCGTTCCTCGTCAAGTCTTGAGGAAAGTCAAATTAAAAAGAAAACAACAAACTCAAGAACCTCTACCTCGATAGTCGCACGTTGACGTAGTCGTGAAATATCGGTGTCGCGGAGGAAGAGTCGTTGTCGAAACTTCGTATGCCGACGAAGAAGGTCCGAAGAGGAAGCGGCGTTCCCTCTTGTTGACACCGAGGACGAAGAAGAGAGGAGTCGTTCTTCGTCGGAGAAGTTCTTCGTTTGAAGAACGACGTTCTTCGCGTTCTTCGTTGAGTTTGAAGAAGAAGAGGAGAAAAGTTTCCAAAGCTCTCAAGAAATCCTCCCAAGGGTAAAAGAAACTCCTAGAATAATATAAGCTTTAACTTATATTATTTCATAACTTAACCACAAGAATTTCAAAGGTTTGAAATTCAAAAAGGGTTTAACTCCCTTAATTAACTCACTTATTTAATATACATGAATTGTATAATTAAATAGAAGTTAACTTGTCAAGCCATTAAGAGGGAGAGAGGGGAGTTGAAAAGGTGGGGGTTCGTGTGGGCCCCACCACACTTAATCCTCCCAAGGGAGGTTAAGTGGGTGTGGGTCCCACTTCCAACCTCCTTTGAAAGGTTTTAAGAAGTTATAATAAAATTGTTCTTCACAATTTTATTTAACTCAAACTAAAAACCCCAAAATGTAACTTTCAACCCGCAACAAACGCAACTCCCGAAAAGGTCTCTTTAAGCGAAAATCGGCGCTGCGAGTTCATCGGTGCCCTCAGATTTCAATTCCGAGCACCGGATCAAAAGTTAGGAATTCCCGCTCGTTCGTTCACTGAACGTACCCGAGCCAAACTTCGGAAATTAATTCCGGGCACTCCGGGCCTCGGAATCAGGTGTCGTCTGAAACCGCGCTCTTGTAAAATTCTAAAGAAAATTAAGAAAAAAATTTCCCTTGAATTTTACGGGTCTTTACATTACTCCCACCTCAGGGCTTTACGTCCCCGTAAAGATACAACAAAAACTAGGGAAACAAAAGAGGTTACTGAGCACGCATCTGAGCCTCCCGCTCCCATGTGCTCTCCTGGAGATCCCCGTGCTGCCATCAGATGTGCACAAGAGGAATCGATCGCCCAAGTAGGACCTGCTCCTGTCGATCCTTTATCTCCACCGGGACCTCCGTAAAAGTCGCCCCATCGTCAAGGATGTGCGTCGGGTCGTGCACGTATCTCCTCAGCTGAGACACGTGGAAGACGTCGTGCACCCGGTGCAACTGAGGTGGTAGAGCTAGGCGATAAGCCACCTCACCAACTCTGTTGAGGACCTGGAAGGGTCCGATGAAGCGCGGAGATAACTTGTCGCCTCGGCCAAATCTCCGAATACCACGTCGAGGTGAGACCCGCAAGAAGACGTGGTCACCATCCTCGAACTCCAGTGGCCTCCGCCTCCTGTCAGCGTATGACTTCTGCCGGCTCTGTGTTTTCCTCATCCGCTTCTGGATGACATGGACCTCTTCTGACGTGGCCCGGACCATCTCTGGTCCCACAAGAGCTGCGAGATTTCTTCTTTGCCGATAAGAGAAACCTGGTCTCATCCCCTGGATGAACCACATTCTTTGCCTAAAACAGTCAATCCTAACATGGATAATACTAATCCATACCAAGGATGACGTCGTAAGGCCTCGACGCTACTACTAAGAGATCCAACCGTTACTCTCGCCTCCAAGGGTTGAGTCACACTGTCGGCATCAGTGTGTGGTAACTGGGTCTCCTCCAGTAGATGTCTCACAAGTGAGGGTCAAGTCAACAGTCAACTGGAACCTCTTAGTAACATCACAAAAGAGGACAGGAATGAAATCATCACAAAGGATGCGTCTTTTATTATTGCAGCTCATAATACAAGACGCTATACAAAAGCAACATCAACACGGAACTAGAAGTACAAAAGATGTAACCACTAGTTCCTCCCCTGTCCACCTGCTTTACTGTTGCTCAAGCATTTGCCGCTGCCTCAACCTCGGTGGCTCCCTCCAAGCCTGCGGATCGAGGAGTCGGACAGTCACGTGCCAGGTGACCCTTTCCGCGGCATGAGTAACACAACCTGCTCCTTGCACGGCTAGCTCTGTTCCCACTCCGGGTGCCCTGCACCACTGGTCCTAAAACCCGAGATCGCCCAACTGGTGGTCTGGTCCTCCTGGACCTCTGCATCATCTGTCTACTGCCACAGATGACTCGGCTTCTGATCGAAAAACACGCGGTAAAGGCAGAATCTCTTGTACACGCTCGGGGTGTAGAGATACTGGCACAAACTCCACCCTGAAGAAGGTCTCGAAGTCTTCCCATGCGAAGTTCATCTCATCGCAAAACTGAAACAAGTGGCTCCACCACCTACCTGCTGCTGCGTGTAGTAGGCTCGCAGCGAGGATCACCATGAGGTCTGCTGGTGTCCTCACTAGTCTAAACACTCGTACCACTGCCTCCAGCTAGTCCTCTGCAGCCTGGGGATCCGTCTCCCCGCGAAACCTGGGCGGTCGCTGGCGCTGAAACTCATGCAGTGCGCTGAGGCGACGTGCATCGTCAGCGGCTGCTGCTGGAAGCATCGGGGGCTCGGCGGGTAGAGCTACCGCCGGTGCCACTGCTGACAAAGGGCCCTGCACCGAGGCCTCGTCGCTCGGTGGGCTGTCATCACGTTCGATTCTCGGAACCCTAGCTGGCCGTCTGAGAAAAGACATCCTGAAAGAAACAACGTAACACGATCAAACGATTATACCTGGTGAGCTGACCTGGTTTGAGCTGTTTTAAGGGGTAAAACCTTTGAAAACACACACGCAATCAGTGTTTTCGTGCACAAAGTCGGAAATCAGTTGTCAGGGTCCTGGTGTATGGATACGTCGGCCGCCCGCACCAACACTGGACTCCCTGAACTGAAAACCACACTCGGTACCCTTAACACTATTGCTTCACAGAAAGAAAGATCAGAGTCTGCGGTAGAACCGACCACCTCTGATACCAATTTGTCACGACCCGCCCTCGGGGTCCGTGCCGTGACTACCCCAAGCCCGCCTTCCATAGGCCAGGGGCTGGCGACTAGCACCAAGGCGTAAATCCCAGAAAAAGGGAAGGCATTGCCTTTGTAAGATAAACCAACACCACAGAGTAAGCAAGCGGAAGTAAAACACCAAGTACAAAAAGAAGAGCTGAAAAGTAAAAAGGGGACGGAAATACAAGCCCAACTGTAAAGTACAACTCGAAAGGGAAAACAGCGACTGAAAAGTAAAGCTGCTACGCTGAGATGTCCACTGGAAATCCCACCTGAAGGGTGGGTACAGATAGCTCCTCTGCTCCTCGGGTCCCGCCATCCGCTCCGAGTATGTCCCGCCCAGTGGTCCACCTCCGGGTACCGCCTCGTCGTATAGTCCACCTCCAGGTACTGTCCAGTCCTCGAACCTTCGTCTTCTGTCAGCACTGTCCGTCGTCTGCAACCAACACAACGAGGTGCGGGCATAGCCCGTGCAGGGGTGAGTATAACGATACTCAGTAGGGACCCCGAGACCCTCAAGGTCTCACTAAAACCAACAAGGATAAACACAAGAAGATCTCAACAGATAAACCTTACTTAGGTATATGCCCATACATATACCTAAGTTATCAAGTAACCCATCTCAATCATGAGGAAACACAAGGATTGTGAAGCGACGGATAACCACTACCCGGGTATATGCCCATACATATACCAAAGTTAGCAAGTGACCCATCTCAATCATGAAGTAAACACAAGGTCAAAAGTCTCAGCTCAAACCAGGATTTTCATTATCGAAACCGTAACTGCTGAAGAGCTCCGTCTCTAGAGTGTACAGTGGTCCTGTCACGACTCCGAGGCCGCCGCTCACTAACCTATGACTGCTGGTGTACTCCTCCTGTCGAGTACTGCGGGTTTGCGGCCAACTACCTGGCGCTCCGTCCGCTGAGGGTCTGTCGCCAAATACCGGGCGCTCGCCCAAATAGCCTACTGAGGTACTCCTCCTGTCGAGTACCGCGGGTTTGCTGCCATCTACCTGGCGCTCCGTCCGCCGTGGGTCTGCAGCCAAATACCGGCGCTCCGTCCACTGGGCTAGTCGACTCACTCCAAGTCGAGTCGGTCAAGTAGTCGGCAGGTCTCAGCCGGCTACACGGTCTCCGTACTCTGCACGCTCGTCTCCGGGAGGGTCCGCTCCATGAGCCACTGGCCGATACTCCAAGTATCACAAAGTCCCGCATAGAAGTATCTCAAAAGTCCGTCTCGTCACAGGGGTCTCAACGCAACAGACGGCGCGTCGATCGGACGCCCGGTCTGTGAGTTATTAGCCTTTTCGTCCCAGGGGCCCGGTTGGTTTCGAGAGCGAAACCAATCCCGACCGTATCTCAACTGTACCCCGAACTCCCATAGGGTAAACTCAAAGGGACCGTTACTCAACGTAACCACCAACGCCGCAGACGGTTCGTCAAGCGGACGTCCTGTCTGAAAGATATCAGCTTTTCCGTTCCAGGGGCCCGGTTGGATTTCGAGTACAATCCAACCCGGCCATACTCCGACTGTATCCAAAACTCGGGCGGAGTATGTCAAAAGTTCCGTCTCATCAAGAGGAAGTCAACGAAACAGACGGCGCGTCAATCGGACGCCCGGTCTGTGAGTTACTGGCATTTTCGTCTCCGGGGCCCGGTTGGTTTTTAAGGCAAAACCAACCCGACCGTACTCCACCTGAGTCCAAACCTCGGGCGGAGTATGCCAAAAGATCCGTCTCATTAAGAGAAACGCAACGCGACTGACGGCGCGTCAATCGGACGCTCGTGGCTCAAGATATGAGCGTTTCCGCTCCGAAGGCCCGGTTGGTTTCGTGAACGAACCAACCCGGCCAAACTCAAAGTAATCCTAAACCTTGAGTGCGATATACCGAAACGACCGTCTCGATCCAAGGATCGCGTTGCCGCAGACGGTTCGTCATTCGGAGGTCCGAGGCTCAAGTTATGAGCCAAAAACCAAAACTGGTTCGAAACGGGGGGGTCCGGGTCCGGGCCGACCCGGCCCGACCCCCCCCGGGGCGGCGGCGGCGGACGGCGGCGGCGGGCGGCGGCGGCAGGCGGCGCGGCGGCGGCGGCGGCGGGCCGCGGTGGCGGCGGGCCGCGAGGGGCCGCACGCGGTCGGCTTGCGGGGAGCAAAGCTCCCGCTTTGCTGGAGGGCGGCGCACGCGGGGTGCCGCGGCGGCTTGGCCGCACACGGTCGGCACGCAGGGGGCTAAGCCCCCCCCCCCCCCCCCGATTTTCCTCTGGCGGCGCGGCTTAGCCGCGCCGATTTTTTAAAAGAAACGCCCCCCGCCACGTGGGGGGGGGCTTGCTGGAACGGAACCGGGGGGCCGGCTGCCCCCCCCCCCCCTCTTCAAAAAAAACCGCCCCCCTCTTAAAGAGGGGGGGTTTTTATTAGGCGGTCGGGGGATTAATTTCCCCCGGTTTTAAAGCCTTCCGGCCGGCCAGCTGGCCGGCCAGTTTTCTCAAACGGGACCGGAAATTCCGGTCCCCCCTTCGGCTTCCGACGCCGGCGGCCCGGCCGCCGGCCTTCTCTTCCGCCGCGGCCCGGAACCGGCCGCGGTCTCCTCATCCCGCCGCGGCCCGGAACCGGCCGCGGCGTTCGTCGTCCGGCACGGTGCGACGACACCGTGCCCCTCCGCCGCACTTTAATTTCTTTCAACGCGGCGCGACGGCGTCGCGTTCTTCATGTTTCTTCCATGGTGCGTGCGACGGCATCGCGAAGATATTTGCACGTTCATCCGCGTGGTGCGACGGCACCACGCCACTTGCTTCCTCCCGCAAGATAAATCAACATAAACGTTGGAGGGGGGTTCGGCCGTGTTCAAGCGGTCCGGCCCCCCTCACGTTAAATAAAAACTCAACATGAACATTCTAAGCCTCATGTTAGACATGCCAGATCCACGTTCAAGAAATGGAATAATTAAAGAATTAAACAACCCCTACCTCGGGTTTAAGATTCGAAGATTCGACTATGTCCGCGGAAGTCGACGTCGCGGAGATCGGGCGACGCGGTCGTCGTTCGTCAAATTCAACGACGAAGAGGCGCGTCCGAAGAGGCACGTCGTTGGCGAATCCTTGTACGCCGACGAAGGTTGTCCGAAGAAGAGATGGCGTCCCCTTCGTTGTCACGGTGAACGAAGAAAGGAGGTGCGGCGTTCTTCGTCGGAAAAAGAGCGTTCCTCGTCAAGTCTTGAGGAAAGTCAAATTATAAAGAAAACAACAAACTCAAGAACCTCTTCCTCGATAGTCTCACGTTGACGTAGTCGTGAAATATCGGTGTCGCGGAGGAAGAGTCGTTGTCGAAACTTCATATGCCGACGAAGAAGGTCCGAAGAGGAAGCGGCGTTCCCTCTTGTTGACACCGAGGACGAAGAAGAGAGGCGTCGTTCTTCGTCGGAGAAGTTCTTCGTTTGAAGAACGGCGTTCTTCGCGTTCTTCGTTGAGTTTGAAGAAGAAGAGGAGAAAAGCTTCCAAAGCTCTCAAGAAATCCTCCCAAGGGTAAAAGAAACTCCTAGAATAATATAAGCTTTAACTTATATTATTTCATAACTTAACCACAAGAATTTCAAAGGTTTGAAATTCAAAAAGGGTTTAACTCCCTTAATTAACTCACTTATTTAATATACATGAATTGTATAATTAAATAGAAGTTAACTTGTCAAGCCATTAAGAGGGAGAGAGGGGAGTTGAAAAGGTGGGGGTTCATGTGGGCCCCACCACACTTAATCCTCCCAAGGGAGGTTAAGTGGGTGTGGGTCCCACTTCCAACCTCCTTTGAAAGGTTTTAAGAAGTTATAATAAAATTGTTCTTCACAATTTTATTTAACTCAAACTAAAAACCCCAAAACGTAACTTTCAACCCGCAACAAACGCAACTCCCGAAAAGGTCTCTTTAAGCGAAAATCGGCGCTGCGAGTTCATCGGTGCCCTCAGATTTCAATTCCGAGCACCGGATCAAAAATTAGGAATTCCCGCTCGTTCGTTCACTGAACGTACCCGAGCCAAACTTCGGAAATTAATTCCGGGCACTCCGGGCCTCGGAATCAGGTGTCGTCTGAAACCGCGCTCTTGTAAAATTCTAAAGAAAATTAAGAAAAAAATTTCCCTTGAATTTTACGGGTCTTTACACTTACATGGTAAGAGCATCAGTTTAGTTCGTGTTTTATGGTAGCATGGTCATATTTAAGATGAGACTTGGGTGATGGAGAAACAGATGACCGAGCAATGGCCCGAAATCTTTCTGCAAAGGTATGGTTCCTTACTTTCCAAGGACAGAAAGTCCAATGGTAGGGAGAATTTAGCACCCCGCGTTTGAGTTATATAGCCTTTTTATTCCTTTAGTGTGTTTAAAGTTATTGGGACGAGTTGGGAAAAGGTTGGGAGGGTTTGGAGTGGTTTTGAATAAGTTTGGAGGCTTTTATATGGGCGCATGGTTTGAGAATGGTTATGGGAAACCATGCGGGTTCTCTAGGAAACCGTGTAGGGGGAGACAGTGGGCTTCACAAGGCCTGCACATGGTTTTCCAAACCATGAGAGGCAACAATGTAGACCCCTTATTTCAAGGTATTGGCGTGCACAGGGTTTGAAAAACTGTGCGGGCTAACCGTGTGGCCACTTAAAGTCAGTTTTTTTAAATTTACGCTCCCTAGAGCTTAACTTATTTCACCCCAAATATTCTCCCACTTGAATATCACTTGGGATTTTGGGTTCTCACGGGTTGGAGGTGCTCTCCCACATGTTTTGGAATCAAATAAAAGGGGTTTCAAGGTGGTTTCTCCCAAATAAGTTTCTCCCCTTGGCTTCTTTTAGTTTCTCTCTAGATCAACTCTCCCCTCTATCTTGGTTTTCTAGATATACATCTGTTTCATGTAGATCTAGGGTTTTGGTTTCCTTGGGTGTTGATTTTAAGGCCTGAGGATGTTAGAGAAGGGGATTTAAAGAGGTTTTAGTGGTGCATTCTCCGGATTTGGGGTACGGTTGCCTGTTGGTCGATTTTTCCGGAACCGAAAAGGTAGGTGGATTCTCTCTCAAATCCACTTTGTTATTACTTGAATCTTGGTTAGAATAAATTTGTTTTTCTTAAAATTAATTGTGTTTTTGATGTGTTATTTTTTTTGGAAATCCCTTGGGTGATGTTTTGGGGATTTTTTTGGAAAAATAGGTTTTGTGGTGAAATGGTCTTGTTTTGATTTTAAAATAGAGATTTCAAAATGCATTGCTTTATTACATTAATTAAGATGGATTGTGAAATATTTTTCACTAAAGGTGTTGTTTTATTGAAATGGGAATTTGGAATGTAAAATGGTTGAAGGGTGATTTCAATAAATGTTTGATTTATTGAAGTAAAATGGCATGTAATGGAAATGGTTGATTTCATATTATTGTGGCCTTGGTGGGTCATATGCTTGGTTATGGATTTTTTCAAATGTTGGGTGCAAGTGAGCAGGAAGTACCACTTTAATAAGGGGAGGGTTAGTGGATAGAAGGTCCACCATCAAAGGAGAATTCGGCGCCAAGTACCACTAGTGGGAATGGGTGAATGGGTTGGATGGAAGATCTACCAGTTTGGTTTCCTTGTTGTGAATTGCTTTACAAGATGGAAATTGTTGTTCTAATGTGAAATGGTGAGATGGATTATAGAATGATTGTTTGGATTTCCATTAGGTTTCTTGGTTTGTGTGAGGTGTCTTGGTAAGGTTATTTTTGTCTTATGGTAATGGATACACTTTTGATTATTTTATATAAGGTTCTTTATATAAATGTGATAATGGTTTTCTCCTAGTGGCGTGTATAGGGAATTCATTTGTGGAAAACCTACTGAGTATTAGTACTCACCCACTGCTTTAGAACATTGGTGATTTGCAGATGTCGTATTCTATGACCCAAGTAAAGATAAAGCATCACATTTCTAGTCGCTCATGGGGATGCTTGGAAGATGTGTTGGTTCTTGGAGCATGGAGCTTGGTGTGGAGCTATGGAGTCTACCTTTGTTTTTTTGGCTCTCTTGTTTAGTATTCCACATAGTACTCTGATATTTTGTTTGGTTGTATTGGTTTTTGAGTTGTATTGTGAAAGAACATTGTTTCTTTTTTGGAAATGTATGAGTTGGTTGTTATGTTGACATGCATCTTGTAGTTTTTTGATGGTGTATCGTTTGGTTGGTTGGTTTTTTCTCAAGGGAAAATTGTTACCCAAATTATTCTTGAAGCCCTCCGCATTTATTGCTAGCATTTGGTGCCTTGGGAACATCAGTTAAGGCCACGTAACATTCCCCCGCCCTCTCAAGCCAATGGGATGGGATGAGATGTTACGAAGAAGCAGTACCTGGTGATCATTGGGTAGAAAATCTACTGATTCTATTTCACTCATTATATACTCTTAAATACATGCAAAAAAACTACACTGGACCATTACATAGATATTTCATTATTCCATAATACCATATTGTGATTCTACAACATTATTCTGGATTCCCTTTACATAAACACTAAATCATTCCACCACTTCATTGTCATACTCTATATCTCCAATAGTGATCACATACAATTCTCCTTTTTCTTTATCCTTAATATGTTTTTGACATCGATCGTCATCAATAACCCTTATATTCGAGCATTGGTTGGCGTAGTACCCTATTTCCTTTCACTTGTATCCTTCAAGTGTGGGAGGTGCATTCTTTATATATTTTTCCTCTATTCACATCATTAAATATATATATATATATATTCCTATTACTTTGAAACTCAACTACACTATGACCTTATTCTCTACACTAAAAAATTTACTAGTTCCTTTTAGACAACCTCCACCATGTTTCTTTCCACAATTCGAGCATAAGAAAACACTCATCTTATTTTCACCATTGTTTTGAGATTTTCCCTTGAACTCCATCTTCAATTTCTTGACAAAACCATGAGATTGATATGTAACCACTACTTCCATTTCTACCTTGACATCACAATAAAATATATATTCATAGCTACTAAAGTATCTTACTACTAAATCCCTTTGAATAATTGGTTTTAAGCCACTGAAGAATCGACCAACCTTACATTGAGGTTGGATGATAATTCAAGAAGTGTACCTTGAAAGTCTTGAAAAAATATTCCTCGTAAGTACCAACAGATTCATCATACCTTTTCTTAAGCTTAAGGAACTATGTTCTCCATCTTCATATGAAGAATATGAGGAAAGTAATTATTCAAAAATAATTTATTGAACTCATCCCATCCAATGGATTCAATTTCATTCTTTTTCCTCGTATTCTCGATAAGGTTCCATTACTACTATGCCTCACCTTCTAAATGATAAATAGCCAAAATAAAATTTTTATGTTCTAAATAGTGTAGGACGAAAAAAATCATTTCAATGGTAATGGTCTATTGTTCATAAACAACTGGATTAGAAGACCCACTGAAAGAAAGTGGGCTTTTCCCCAGGATGGACCCAACAGAATGTTGTTACCTTCACTACTCATTTTGAAGTCTAGAATTATTCATAACAAGTGTAAGTATAACAGTAATATTTTTCATTATATTTCCAATAACATTTGGTTTTTCAGGAGAAATTTTTTTGCATTTCCCATTGTATTCATCATTAATATGGTTCCTTTGGGTTCTATCGATTGTCTAAAACCCAAAAAGAATAGTTTGAGAGGAAAAATCATTCTTGGATAACCACATATTCAAAGAGAATTACTTTTAATATCCAACATCATAGGTTTAGTAATAGGTTAACCATGCCCATTACCAATATTCAAGGATTTCAACCTATACTTTGACTTATCCTTAGAGACATCCCTATATGTTTAGAAATATATCTCAGGATCTCACTAAATATTTCTCATCCTAGTTTCTAAAGGATGACTAAACCTTTACTCTAATACAAACTATGATGACCCATGATTGACATATATAGATATTAAATAAAGATTTAAGAATATTCATTAAAAAATATATCAAATCCATGACATGACCATATATGTTTAGTGTCTTTAGAAATTGAGAAATATAAACAACATGTTCATATAACATCCTATTTATTCCTTCATAACTAGACCCTTTTTTGACATATCTTACTTATTACACTTCTTCATGGCCTAAGGAAAAGAATCATAAGAAAGATTAATATCAGATGATCATTAAGGGTTAACAAGAGATATATCAAACCTATTATAATCATAATACATAAGAACATAAAATTTGAAAATCTTAACCTGCGTATGAAAGATCACTATATCATGTCATGGGATAAATAATAGATGTTCATAAGAATCAATGAACATAATACCAAAAATCATAACATAAGACATGAAATTTTTGGTAATACACATAAGAATATAAAATAATTTCATATTATTCAGGAATAATTTCCAAGACCATCAAAGAGGAAAACGTCTTTTACTGAACCGATATCACTCATTGTTCCAGACCTGTATTACTGAACCAAGATCATTTCGTATTCCAGCCCTATAAATCTAATGAGATACAAATCTTTTCGCATTACATTGGAGGGAGCTATAGGTCCCACCCATCTCATAATTAAATCATTCATATGTTTTCCACAAAAACATAAATAATTAACCATTTCATAACCCATGGAATAAAATGGGTTTCTTAAATATCATTCCATGATAGCATAATCCATGAAAAAAGGGATTTCATAAATAACATTCCATAAAAACATAATAAAACAATAATAATTACAGGGATATTATACCCTGAAACATAACCCTAATAAATAATTCCTTCTTATATGGAAAAATAATTTTTATTGAACACTTGAAATTAATTTTTTGGGAAAATACCCTTTCTTCTTCAAAAAAATTTCCTTTTCTCAAAATGCAACACAATTTTAAATGAAAATATTTTCTTTGAAAATATAATTTTAATATTGAAAAGGATTATTCATGGGAATATAGTGTTATTAAAATGTAAAAACCCATAATTCCATATAATTTAAAAGAAAACATTCTTCTCATACTTTTTTCAGATAAGTCAAAAAGTACCTTATATTGAAAAACAAAAAAAGATTCCTTTCATTCATTTCAATAAAAATTCACCAATTGGCCAGAATTGATGTTAAAAATGTTTTCAAGGATAAAAATATTATTTTAGAAAACATATTTTAGAAACATGGACATAGATTATAAATATACCCTAGTATATACTTACATATAAACAATCTAGGATAATAATGAGATCGTGAAATTATATCTTACCTTAGGTGCGATATAATTTGTTTATATCCAAAAATAAATTATAATGATTTAAATAATTTCATTTACATCTTATAGAATTATAGTCGTTTTTATGATTCCATATATGTTCATATTATCATCTGTTTGTTAATAACATTATTACACATCCATCAGGTATTAACTTCTTTATTTTCTTATGCATGTTTTCTCAAATAAGTTCTTATTCTTATTCTTAGGTTATATTTATTTCATTTAAAAAATTATATTAGAGTAAAATATATCATAAATATTTACTCAATTAGTTTATATAATCATACTTTAATAAATATCTTGTAGTATGAATCACATCGCATTGTAGGGACTGTAGGTCATACGTACGCACAAGGAACAATATCATTCTCATAATTGTTGATTGGTGTTGAAGTGTATAGTGTATAATTTTTATGAATAAATATAATGTTATAATAATAATATTTTTTATTACCATCATTATACCCATCCATGTAAGGTGGTGGTGAAAAACATATTACACCCCCACGTGGATACGGTAAGTCGTACGTACGCACGCATGCTGATTTTAATTTTTGTAGGTTGGATAAAAGGTGTAATGTGGTGGTTTTATAATAATAATAAAATATAAGTATATAAGTAATATTGTATTTATTACTTTATAATTATAAAATTCATGAAGATTAGGTAGAAGAAGATAGAAGTTTTAAGGAATCAGTAGAGAAGATTACCTCTTCTTCGATGAGATCCCTCTAGATCGCTTGTTAAAGGCACAATAGTTGGTCTTTTGAGAAAACCAAAACCTCTAGAATGCGACTAAGGAATTTTAAAAGGTAAATTGTCAGGGGATAATTGATCTTTATATCTCAATTTGAAGTCAAATTTTGAGGGAGGGTGTGCCCTTTTATAATTGAGGTGAGGGGCATATTTGGAATCTCCAAAAATATTAATGTGTAATAACAAAAAACCATGTAAAAAAGATTCTTAAATATCCCAATTTATAATATGAGATGAGATAATGTTTTAATCTCATCAACCAATACATTTTATAAATTCTTTTATTTCTATTTTATCTTTATTAGTTCAATTTAATACTTCGTTATTCTATTTCATTTTAACTATAGTAACAAATATTTCAATATTAAAAGGGTGAAATATTTACTTATTTGATGTCACATAGATCAGAAATAAATAATTTAGAACATTTTAGACAATATATTAATTATTAAATATTTTTTTTTAAAAAAATTATGAATTTTAGGGAATTTAATAATATATTATTTTTACAAAACATCAATTGTGTCAATTTTGACTCTATTCAATTCTGGGATTTTTAAAGATATCAAGATAAGGTGTTATCCTATAAAAAATTATTTTATTATATCCCTATGGGGTCAAGTTTATCTAGAAAATTAATTGAATATATTTATTATCTCAAATTTTATTTATTTCAATATTTTTAAAAACATTAATTTGAAATTTCCATTATTAAAATAATTACTACATTTGTTTAGTGTAATTTTTTAATATACTTATATTTTGAAAAAAAATAAAAATAAAATACTGTGATGAATAAAACTACTCTATATTTTATAATAATACTTATAGTAGAACATATCTCTTGGAAAATTCTACATTAAAAATGTTATATGTATTAAAACATGAATGTGACAACTTTAACATCACATTAAATAAAATATTATAAGTGTCATAATCTTTCCCAAAAGGATCCAAATGGTCAATAACTCAACTCTTAGATGATTATAGTAGATATATACTCAACCAATAATATTTTTTCAAGTGTTTGTGTCTTTTAAAGGTTATTATCATTTTAATAATAATTAGTCTATTGATTTTCATCAATTTAATAATTTAAGAATCATCAATATATAAAACTATAAGGTAATTATTTATTTTATAAAAATTAAAAATAAATTATGAATATAAAAAAAAAATTTATATTTCAAATTTTTATTTATAATAAAATTTATATTTTTTATAACCTTATATTAAAAATGATTTAGTTATTAAAATTTGAGGGTGACATTTTTAACTCTTCATTAAAAAAATAAAATAAATTTCCTAATCTCACTCAATATTATTCCATAGGATACCATTTCAACACAAGTATATGTTAGGGCAAAAAATAATCATCCAATTATTTTAGGAAAAGTGTTAGGTTAATTTTAAAACATTATTTTTACCCTTAATTACCTGATTTATTCTTTTACTATATCAATAAAAATTACCAAAGTTACTACTCAAAATTCCAAAAATTTAAAATTTTATTTAAATAATTAGGAAAAAATAATTAAAAATATTGAATCCAGTTTTAAAAATTAAAAATACTGATGTTTGAGTAAGTAATTTGAAAATTAATCTCATTGTCAGAATAAAATTGGGTTTTTTAAAAGTTAAAACATTGTAAAAGATTGAAATGTTTTTACATCCCAATTCATGGAAAACTTACTGCCAATTACTGAAAATATATTAAGTGATAAAAATATATTATATTTTTACTTTAAAACCATTCAGTAATATAATTTATCGGCATAAATTATTTTGATGAAAAATGTCGTTTTCAATTAAAATTTAGTATATTTTTTATTATTCATAAAAACATAAAACTTATCAAAAAAATAGTTAAAAATCAACCAAAGTAAATATTTGTATCCAAATTCTAAATAATATGCCTATTTTATTAAATAGTATATATAATAGTTTCAAAAACTAGATTTAAAATGGGTGTTCCATCAAAAGGTGGAAAACTGTATTTTTTGAAAAATATTTAGTTTATCCGAAAAAAATAATTTGTTCTTATAACATGTCTAGAAATAATATAGATGATTTTTAATCATTATATTGAATATATTAGATAAATATTTTGTTAATAAAATATATCAAGAGTTATTTTTTCATTACTCTATAAATTCACTTATTTTAATTTAAATTGTTTTTCAGAAGAAAGTTAATATTATTCATACCGTTCATTATAATGACTAGGTTATAAGGTAACCTAATAATATTCAGTTGTTCACTTAAACTCGGTCTTCCCTAAAATTAATTATATCAATGAAACTTGAAATTATGTGCAACAAAATCTAAGAATAGTGTTGTGTATATCGCAAGCTAAGTCTATGTTGTGTATAGAGCAATCTTACAACACAAGACATCAAGGAAATTAAAAATATTTATGTCATAAAAAAATCTGGGTGTTACATGGATCTTGAAAGATTTTTGATGTTTCCAAACTATTATACTAAATAATTTTTCCATGGAACATGATTTATGATCATTGACTGCATGGGTATGATTTTCATAAGTTTTGATTATGGTCGCATACCCTTATTATTATCTTATACTCACTTATTAACATTGATTGATACCACACATATTCACCCTTACAGAGAATAAGATCTAAACATTTATTATGTTTTAATTTCCCCAGTTTATAAATAATGTTTTTAAGTAGGATATTACTAAGAAGGGTACTATGTGATAAGATCATTATGGTATATGTAACAGATATTTCATGAAATATTTTTCTTATATATCTTCTCTCTAAAGATACTGAACCATTATGTTTCTCACTCATATATTATTGTGAGATGATAAGAATATATATTTAAATTTATGTAATATTTATGTAAGTGATGCTCAGGTCTCTACAATTATTGTCATAAAAACATGTAAATATGAGTATTTTTTCACCAAATTATAGTGTACATATTTAAGGAACATTAAATGTAGTAGAAACATTATGTGGGATGACGGGGAGTCGCTAGGTCACTCCACCTATCCATTTGAACCTCATAGGATTATAACATAGCTAGAATAAAACCTGGATGGTGGGTGGACCTATCCTTCCTGGCCCAACAAGGGGCCCAAGAGTGCACTGGTCCAAACATGTTGGCATGTTAGAAACCATCAAGAGTTGGGTATTCCTGAACAAACAAGAATAATCAGAATTGAATGCATGGAGTATGTATTATCCATTCTTCCATGCACTATCCCATGTGTTGGGCCTACACACATGGATGGGGGCATGCCATGTGGCATTCTAGGAGGCTGTTATGTGTCTCTCTCTTTTTAATATGGGTCATTTTCACTATTCTGTAACAAAGTGTCTATTTTGAGTAAATAAATAGATTATCCTATGTATTTTTACACATAGATTAAAATTAATTGGTCTATTTATCCATATAATATCATGTGGTAAATGATATAGGATTATTTATAATTTATCTTCATAGGGTATCATGATTTTTTTTAGCATGATGATCAAAGGGTTCTTGAGTTTGGAAACTCCACATGGAGGTATTGTGCTAGGGAATGGGTGGACCACCATCCTAAGGTAGGGTCATTATTTCCCCTATTTGTTTGGGACTTGAGATTATATACCTGTAGATCATATATATATAGTTAGTCCATTGAACATATTTACAGTGGGGCATGAGATCCTTTAACGGAGTCAATATTTTCCCTACTTATGAGGGCTTCATGATCCTCCACTATAGTTCTGGAGTCTTTATTTTGGTTCTTGGATTTGGGTAGTACATGTTATTAAAATTTAAAATAATTTCCTCCCCATCTTTTGTGTTCTACACCACATGGTGTTTACTACCTATATTGGTTGTGTGCATGTTATGTGATACATGGTATATGGTTCCTTTATCTATGAAGTTAGATCCCCTCTGGCTCCTATTGTGTTCCACCCCATCCTTTTTGCATCATTCTAATTGGCTATATGATAATAAATGAGATACAGAACCCCCTTTACAAATTTCAATATGGGAAATGGTATTTCTCATAATTGTGTGGCATGATGGTAGGGGTTAATACTCCAATGATTAACTAATATTCTTGGTCAATGTGTGAGTTTCCCTATGAGGTTCTAGAATGGTGACATGGTATCAATAATTATGAATATAATGGTGTGATACCCTTGATATAACACCCATAATACAATAAGAAGAGGGTTATCCTTTATGGTTTCTGAAGGAAGTTTGGAAGTTATAGAGGTTGGGTTAATCTAATTATTTGGGACTTATGAATCTATAGTAACCCCTTAGTTTCTTTGAGATGTAATATAAAATTTAATATCAACTTAATAATTCATATAATTTTCAAAACTATGATAATACATAGTATCTCATGAGATAAAAACCTTCATGGGTTATAGTTGAGATGATTGAGACTCTTCTCTATCTCTAATACTTATAGTGGGTGAGAATATCTGAATTTTCCTTGTATTTAATCAAGAAACTTTCATATACTAAAGTTTTATATGACGTCTTTATAATTTTTATTTGGGGGTTTAGGGTTTCATACAGAGTATGTTTATACTCAACCATTAAAAGTCTTGGTTCCCAAGTCTATATATATTTTTTGTTTAGATAACATACAGTTGATTTTTGGTCTTGGTGGATGTGTAGTGACAATGCTTTTTTGGAAATCACATCTAGTGATGATTTTGGATTCATAGTGGTTCATAATGGAGGTGGTTCCCTTTTCCGTTAGAGACAAATCAACGAGTACATGTAGTGAGGAGGATATTTCTTGAGTCTTGTGACTAATGTATTTCAAGGTTTTTTAGATGTATTTTTGCTTTGGTATTTTCATATGTGGAATTGAACTTGTATTTAATTATCTCTTGAATGTATTGTATATAATTAAATTATATATATATATATATTATTGTTGTTTCTGGTAATTTTATTAATAAAAAATGTATTTATTATAGTTTGATATTTTCGAAGGGCTACCATACTATGAGATATTCCCACTCAGTGAAAATTACCGACCCCTTTACTATTAGAGATATTCTTGGGGTGGCAAACATGGATTACTACCGGCCTAGGTTTGGCTCCGATAGGTTCATTTATGTCACTTTACTAAAATATATCTATGTCAAAAATGAAAGCATTCATCTATGGTCAATATGATAGGAAGTCAACCCAAGATCATGACTCATCAAAAATAAATTTTTTCTAAATTAATCTTCTAAAAATAACTCAAATAGTATATATATGGATCCATTTGGATTTAAATATCTAAAGGAGTTTAACAAGATTTTCATCAATTAAAATAGACCTTACATGTGCCCTTATGTGCTAGAATACCCCACAACCAATCTGAGTATACCACATAGTGCCCACATTCCCTAAATGTCTATCAAGAAATGACACTATTCTACACATCCACTACCACTTGATATGTGTGGAATAAATGTCTAATAAACATGATCATGAAACATAACCCATGACCCACATTTACTTAAAAAAATCCAATCATGCTGATTGAATTACCCCACATATCCCTTACATGTATTTTGCCTCATTAGAGAAATGGTGTGATGTGGCCACTTTATATGTATCTAATTAAGGATCAGATAACTAGAAATTCCCCACTAATTGTTGTTATAAACAACTAGAAAATGGAGCTAATTCCACAGACCTATATCCATTGATTTAAAAATATGGCTATAGGTGGCTATAGACATGATTCTTTGGACGGTAGCCACAATTTTAAAATAGTGGCTATAGGTCTATTTTCTATGGCCTATGGCCACAATTTTCAGAACTATGAAAATAACCCATGGCTATTGCCACGGTTTGGTGGCCTATGGCCATAGTTTTCAAAACCGTGGATATAGGCTAATTTTTTCGATTCCCTATAGCCACGGGTTTCTAAAACTGTGGCTATAGGGTTCCCATGCTTCCGCGAGAACAAAAATTCCCACAAAAAATTGGCAGGAAGCCCTACCACCACGATTTTGAGTATATTCCCACCTTTTTTATTTATATTTTTATATATATATTTATAATATCATAATATATATATATATATATACCTGAATTGTGGCGTGGTGTAGTGGTAAGTGTGTTGGATTGCAAAGTGGATGTGCAGGGATCAAAACCCACCGAGGAAATTTTTGATTTAGGCTATTACCAAGGTTTTACAAGGCTATTTTCATTGTTAAAACCATGGAAATTGCCACCTATATCCACAGTTTAAAACATGGCTATAGTTCAACCACCACATTGTCAAATTTGGAGGCCTATTACAAAACTTTTCTAAACCGTGACAATAGGTAGCTAATTCCATGGTTAAAACTGTCTTAATAGGCCGAGACCTACTGCCATGATGACAGCAGCCACAGTTGGCCAAAACCGTGACTGTAGCCTAGAATCACGGTTTTGGGGCCTATTTCCATGGTTTTGAATAGTGTAAATATCCCTTCTTTCTAGTTGTGATCGCCAACTACCATTTCTTAAAATATAAACAGATAGAATGTTGAAATTTTCAAATAATGTTAGATAGAAATTCCACTTATTAGAAGGATCACATAAAAATTAATTTCATTCCATGAATCAAACAAATATGTATCTAAAAGTTAAAGATAAGGTGACAATAAAATAAAATTCTCTCTTAGATAATGTTAAATTCATTGATCATTTTCTTCTTGGTATTATTTAATGCATTTCAAATATATATATATAAAAGTATATAATTTTCAATATAATTCTTCATAAATTTAAATTGATATCAATTTAATAAAAAATGTCATCGAAACATTTCTTTAAATAATATATAAAAGTATAAATATAAATTTCATAATTTTTATGCCAATATAATATTATAATTACATTGAATAAAAATTAAAAATATTTTCATTTTTTATTTTAAGGTTTACCTTGTTAGTAATTGAAAGTAGTTCCAATACCTTTAAAAATATTAGTTTTTTTGATATATTTCTATAAATTATCAATTTATAAAATTCTCAACCGCTTTAATTAATTATCTCTGTTTTCATGTATTTTAAATTTTAATGTAAATATTTTAACATAATACTTTAGGTTAATATATTTTCGATTTAATTTTATGTTTAATTTATATAAGTAAAAAATTTAACCATTCCATTTGATCCACCTCCCTAGCCCTTGACCACCTAGGGGAACAATTAGGTCAACTATGTTGGAAGGAATTCTAGAGGAAACCCACAAGGAGGATTTGGTATCTGGTATGAATAGTGCACTCTTAACGTGTGCAGTCCCATGTATAAGGCTTGAAGAGTATGTCCGCAGTCACATGGGTAGTCTAGATTACCCGCTAGACCATAGGCCAATGTGTGTGTATGTGTAAATAAATGTCCTTCTCGGATAACCAACTCAACTTGAGGATTGTCACATCATGATTGGTATACCACTCAGCTTCCTTATCTGCCAACTGATGTGGGATGCTATTTTTTGTTATTTTTGTTCATCTATCAATAAATTCTTAGACTAATGAAGTGAAATTATCATCCATCAGATCTTAACCCCTTGATCCATATGGTCTCTTTTCTTATCCCACATGTTCTTTTTAAACTCTCATGCACCGATTCTTAAATTTCATCATCTTCTTCATGCATCACCTCATCTCATATAAACTAGTATTCTTTATCATGCTAGTTATTTCAACAAATATTCCTTGTATCACTAACTTGAACTACTATTTTTCTTTTTAGGATGTTGTATTGGTTCATAATTTATTCTCACTTTATCATTTAAGTTTCAATGGTATCTTCATCATTTTCTAATAATATCTTCTATAGTCACTCTGTTCTTCTAGTTTGATGCTCTACCATTTGTTGGTTTCTCAATGAGTCACCTTTGGAACCCAAATGTGAGTTAGTGAGTCACCACTAGACTTATCTAATAGTGGGTCATGATTCACCATTGGAATCCAATGATGAGTTAGTAAGTCACCGTTGGGAATTTTCAATAGTGATTCATGAGCCACCCCCAATTTTCAATAGTGATCCATTTAACTCAGAGTTGGACCTGGACAGTTGGTTATTTTTTAACCATAGACTCTTTCTTTTTTTACTGACTGGATCTTTTCTTTTTTCTCATAAGTTAATAATGTTATTTAATTCAGTTTAAATTTTTTTTATTATCATTTATCTGATGTTTTGTTATATTTTTTTTCTTATTGTTTATCAGTAGTTTCTTTGGGTGAATTTTCCATTTAGTCAATAGTTGGAATTTCCAATGGTAGATCATGAGTCACCATTAGACATTTATAATGGTGATTCATGAGTCATTGTTATCTATTTTTAGTGGTGGTTCATGATTCATTGTTATTTTTTTTCCAATGGTGGGTCATGAGTCGCTATTGGACATCTTAAATAATAGTTCATCCACCACCTTTCTCTATTTTTAGCGATATCTAAAATGATCCATCATTAGTTAAAAATGTTTTATAATTTTTTTATTTCTAATTTTTAATTAATTTTGTTAAGATAAATTTATTTCTAAATTTTTTTATTATATTATATTGAAATATAAGTGAAAATTTGTTTAAAAATTAATTTTTTCATTTTTTATTCACTTGTTATTGTAGATTGATATTCATGTGATGTTGTGTTTTAAAATTCATTTCTATATTAACAATATAGAAGATTATATTTTTACATTAATTATTATACAATTTATAATTGTTTATAATAATTATTCTAAAAGTATTAAATATTTAACATTAATATGTCATGAAGAAATATAAAGCATGATGGTTCTATGTTTCTCAATAGCGATTTAATAGAGAACAATAACATTAATTTTATTATACTATTATACACTAGAAATTTTCATGGATATATTGGTTATAGATATTCTCCAAGAGGATATTTCTTTAATGATCCCAGAGATCTCTTCAAGGATTAAAACATGTAGTATTATAGATCATTCAACAAGAATAATATATTCAATTTTTTATGCTCTAGTTTGATCTAGAAACTTATCTGAATTTTATTTCATTGTTGTGATCATGAAAATTTCTTATCTCTATCATATTCTACAACTATAGTGATCAAAGAACTCGAGATACACCAAATTAAGACATCATCTAGTTGGTTACAGTTTAAATGTTTTCTGTTATTTCTCCATTGTAATTCCTTCTACTATATATTTAACCTATTGAGTTTGGTATAATATTTTCCCAAGTAAAACATATCTCATCCGGTTTTTCATCACATCTAAAAGGAAGGTTGAGTTTTTTCTACTAGAAAAAATGAAGGTGGGTTTTGATTCCATAAAAAGTTAGGGGTTATACCACTGGGTGTGAAAATGGTACGTTTTCATTGTATGTAATCGGGTTATCACTCTCATTAAAATGTTAGGATCCAGTTAGTCCTAGTATCCTCATAGAGTATATGATATTGTTGAGAGGACTAGGATCTTGGAAATCTTAACCTATATAAAAATGATGTGTGTTATATTTTTTTATTTTATATTCATTTTTAACATTGTTCTAACTATGATATAAAAGTATTTGTTTTAATATTTAAAAAAAGAATATTCCCCCCCCCCTCTAGTCACTACGTCCATACCAAGGGAGCTAACAATTTGTGTCGGATGGTGGTTCCTCTCTAAGGATTTGGTTTTAATTGCATTATATAATACTAATTCTTACATCTAATGGACTATGAAAGTCCCTCATCAAGTAACTAATAAGATATTGTGAACCACGATAGGTATACTCAAAGCTAAGATTAAATAATTTAGAATGACTAATTGAGAAAGAAAAATTTACATGTATAATCAATTCACCAAAATTTTCTATAATATGGTTTTACATGGAGAGACTATGAAGAGTTAATCTCTCATTGAAATATTACATTGATATCTACCCAATAAATAACATTCAAATAAATTTTCTAATGAAGAAAGCAAGTATTTCACCAAATATTCACTGGATGAGTTGATAGGGTCACTTCTTCAAAACAATATGAAATGAAGAATGAAAATGATGATGAACATGATAAAAGGAAAGGTATATAATTTAAATCAAATATAAATGTTATTTTTTAATTCTACTGATTCTGAGTTATATTAAAGTGAGAGTGATGAAATTTTAAATTTCTCCGAAGGAGTTTACAAGTAGATGAATTATAATAGAGTCTATATGAAGCATCCTATAAGAGGTCATCAAAAGGATGAAAGAAAGGGTAGTAAAAGATGTAAAAGTGGCAAACATGAAGTTTTGAAATTAACATGATATGAGTGCAGGAAAATGGGGAATATAAAATCAAACATTCCCAAATTAAAATAATATGGAAAATACAATAAATTCAATAAGGAGAAAAGAAAATCATATAATAATGTATGGAAGAATGGGTTCATTTTAATTACATTAAAAATAATGAAAAACATAGTACTGATTCTATTGATAATGATAATGATTTTAATCAATTCGTCGTTTAGAAAGATAAATATGAAAATAATAATTCATTAATTGATGGTCCATATCTCATCTCAATATGATCATTTAATTTTCAATATTCACAAAGAAAACTATTTAAAAAATTTATAAGAAAAGATAAATCTAAAATTATAACAAGAAACCAATTTTAAATTATTGTACTAATTTAGCCTTAGTATCTAATTTTGTTTTTGTTAATTTTAAATAAGTATTGAAGTATTTTAACTAGATTAATTCTACACATGATAAATATGAATAGGTTGATATAAATAAAGTCTATAATATATTTTAGTTATCTAAATATAGACTATCTATAGGAACCAAATGAACCATTCAAAATAAATTAGATGAGATTGGTAAAATAGTAAGAAATAAAAAAATATTAGTTACCAGGGTTATCTTCAAGAAAAAGGATTGATTTTGAAGATCCATTTTCAAAAGTTTTTATATTAGAATCCATTCATAGTTTATTATATTTTGAATATTTTATGATTTTTAAACATTTTCCAATGGATGCAAAAAATGTATTTTTAAATTATGAAATTTTAGAAGATTTTTATGTTTAATAAAATAGTTTCAAAAATAATGATTTTCCCAATCATTTTTTCAAACAGTATAAATATTTAAATGGTTTTAAGAAAACAATTTGATCTTGGTATGAAATAATAAGTCCATTTTTAATTGAAAATGAGTTTTCTAAAGGTAAGGTTGATCCAACCCTATTTATAAAAGAATTTCAATTGATATACTAATTATAAAAATTTATGTGGATGATATTATTTTTTTATTCTATAAATGACTAAAATTATTAATGAGTTTTCACGATTAATGACAATTTAATTTCATAAGAGCCTAATAGGGAAATTGAATTTTTTCCTAGTTTATAAATTAATCAAAGGATATATGGTATTTTATTAAATTAGCTATGTATTCTAAATAACTTGTAAAAAGGGTTGGACTTGATTATTTTAAAATCATGAGAACCCCTATGATCACCAATTATAAAAGGGGTGTGGACGAATCTAGAAATATTGTTAGTGATAAATTGTATAGAGGCATGATAAGAAGCCTTCAATATATTATTGTTTCCAGGCTATATATCATGTTTTCTATTTTTATGAGTGCTAGATATTAGTCCAACCACAATGATAGTCACCTTAAAACTATTAAAAGTGTAATTAGAAATATCAAGGGTACAACATGTACTATTTTGTTTTATTCTAATGAGTTTTTTTCATTTACTGTCTACTCTGATTCTAACTTTAGAGGTTTCAGACCTAACAACAAAATCACTATAGGTATTTGTTAGTTTTTTTGAAAAAAACATAATTTCCTGGAGCTCTATGAAACAACATTTAGTATCACTTTCAACTTCTGAGGTAGAATATGTTTCCACCCACAAGTTCATATTCACAAAGTGTTTGGCTAAACAATTTTATGAATTTAAAATTATTTTTGTTAAAAATTATTATCTACTGTGATAACTAAAGAGATATTTAAATTTCTAAAACCCTCTTGAACACTCTATAACTAAACTCATTTTGGATTTTATTTCCTTAGGGATAATGTAAATAAAGGTGATATATTTTTTATAATTTTTTCATACTAAGAAACAATTAACATACACTTTCACAAAACCCTTGGATTCTATTAAATTTCAAAAACAAAATTTTAATTAGGTATTATAAATTTATAAAATATCTATTAGTGTAATATATATCCTTAACCATGTTCTCACATTATTTATGTATGTAATTATTATTTTATAATCTACTTAAATAATAATTACAACATACTCTGTAAAAATTCATTGCTAAACAATAACACTATCTTAATTATTCTTTCTTTGAAAATTGTATCCTTTTGTTTACGATCATGAAAATATTTTACCATGTTACTTTAATAGCTATTTAATTTTTATTAAAAGGGAATATATTTTATATAATAATTTACTTTCTCATAAATTTCAAAAGGGGGTATATTTTTGTTGTAAATTTTAATAAATGTTTTGTTTTCTAATTTTCAAAAATGTTGAGTTTTTTAGTATTTAAAAGTTTTTATAATACATTTAACATAATTAATTTTTTTATAAATTACTATCAATTATCCTTTTATTAAATTCTCACGTGATTTAATTAATTACCTCTTTTTTCATGTATTAAATATTATTATGTAAATATTTTAAATTGATAATTCATGTTATTATATTTTTTTATTTAATTTTAACTTTAATTCACATAAGTAAAAAAATTTATCGATCCTTTTTTATCCACCTGGCTAGACCTCATCCACTTAGGGAACTCATTGGGTAAACCCTACGGGAAGACCCACTAGAGGAAGACCAAAATAAGGCTTTGGTATTTGGTGTGAATAGTGCACTCCTAACGTGTGTGGGCCTATGTTTAAGTCCCGTAGAGCACACTCGCATGTGTATGGGTGGGCTAGGTTGCCTGCTGGTCCAAAGGACTTTGTGTGTATGTTTAAAATAGTATTGTTCCCTTATATTCATCTTGAACCAAGTATTATAACATCATCATTCATATATCACCCAGCTGCAGTATCTACAAACCAGTGTGGGGTACTATTTCAATTATTAATAGTCATCCATCAATAACTTCTTATATTGAAGTGGTGAAACACTCATCCATATGATCTTAACCCGGTGAGCGTTCCAATATCCTTGATTATCCAACACATTATTTTTGAACTATGATAAACACGTGTTTGAATTATATCATCTTCTTTAAGAATCCTCTCATTCTCCTATAAACCAATGTCCTTCCACATGATAGTTCTTTCAACCAATATTTCATGAATCTTTCAATCACACTGATATTTTCTATTTATGGTATCTATACTAGTTCGATATTTCTTCTCATTTACTCATTCATGTTTCAACATTAACTTCATCTTTTACTTTTACGATCTTCTATCATAACTCTATTATTCTAGTTTGACGGTCTACCCATTTTTTGTTACTTTATGAGTCACTATTTAAATCCAATGGCAAGTTAGGGAGACACCACTGGACTTCTCCAATGGTGAGTCATGACTTACTATTAGAACCCAATAGTGAGTCATTATGTCAACATTGGAAATTACCATCAGTGATTCATGAGACACCTCCAATTTTTAATGGTTATTCTTTCTACTCACCATGTTCAATCAATTATGGGTTATTTTTTACCTACCAACTATTTATTTTTCTGGCATGATCTTTTGTTTTTTCTCTCGAGTGTAGTATTCTATTTATTTTAGTTTGAAGTTGTTTTCTTATTTTTTACCTAGATGTTTTTCATCTGTTTTTTATTCTGTTTATTATCAGATTCATCAAGTGATTTTTTTAGTGAGTCACTATTAGAAATTTCCAATGGTAGATCAATATACACCATTGCAAATAATAAATGGTGATTCATGAGTCACTATTGTCTATTTTTGTGACTAGTAATGAGTCACCATTCTATGTTTTCAACGGTGGGCCCTGAGATATCATTGGACATCCTTAATGGTAGGTTATGAGCCAATGCTCTCTGTTTTCAACAGTAGTAAAAATTATCCACTGTTAGTTTAAAAAAATTCAATAATTTTTATTTCTTATTTTTAATTAATTTAGTTTGAATAAATATCTTTCTTAAATGTTTTATTAATTTATATTGAAGTATAATTGAAATAGTGTATAATAAATATTTTCTACATTTTTTATTCAATTATTATTGAATATTTAGAATCATGTGATACTCTATTTTCCAATTCTTTTGTGTATTTATAAAATAAAATATTTTATTTTTTATTTCAATTTTTTTAAAATTGTGAATTGTTTTGATTTTTTATTGTTGTAATATTAAATGTTTTACTTTAATATTTCATAAAGAAATATAAATCCCAATTGTTCTCTATTTCTAAATGGGGATTTAATAGAAAATGGTAACTATAATTTTATTCTATTTTTATACGCTGAAATTTTTCTTCTTGATATTTGATATGGACTTATTCCTAGAGTATATTTCTTCAATTATATTGGAGATCTCCTTAAGTATTACAACATTTACCAGTGTTGATCATTCAAAAAGTATAAGATATATAATTTATACTGCATCAGTTCGATCAAGAAAATTATTTGAATTTTTTTGTTCTACTATGATCACCAAAAATCTTCATTGCTTTCACCATCCACCACTAGAGTGTTAAAATAACTCAAGATGCACCAAATTTCTACATTATCTCCACAAATTCTATTTAAATTATTTCTATTATTTCTCTATTATAATTATTCCAACAATCTATTTTTCATATATATATTTTTTTATATTTTCCCATATAAATGAAGCCTAAATTTTTTATTCCTCCCATATAAAAGGAAGGAAAGGTTGTTACTATTAGAAAAAGGAAGGTAGGTTGTGACTCCTTTAAAAGTCAGGGGTTATCCCACTTAGTGTAAAAATGGTATGTTTTATTTTTTTATGTAATAATGTTATAACTAAAATTCAAAATTAAGGATCTTTTTAATAACGGTCTCCTCATAGAGTAGATGAGATCAATGATAGAACAAGGATCATGGTGATATGAAACTCTATAAAAACTTTGTCTCTTATATATTTTTTCACTTTATTTTTGACACTGTTATATATATGATATAATAGTATTTGTTTTAGTATTTCAAAAAATAATATTCACCCCCTCTAGTCAATAATTCCATTCCAAGGGTCCAGGTACATCATTCAAATCTTCTAGAGATGTTTGATATTATGTAATATACCTCTTAAAATAACCTCAATCTATAGCATTTATTGATATCATTTCAATTTTATAAAATTAATCATTATTTAGTCTTTATAATAACTGCATTACTTGTTATAATTATTTAATAATAGAAAGGATTATGATTTTTTAATGATAATTCACTTCCAATAATAAATGTATAATTATCAAATTATTGAACTAAACCTCTTTTTATGTAAATCCCCTAATCAAAGATGAATTTTAGGAAAATGGTGGGAATATTAATTTAAATAATTTTAATGGATTTACTTTCCATATAAAATTATCTCTCTATCTCCCTCCCTCACACACCAATATATAACGGTTGTTTTAGGTTAAAATAATAGTTGGGATAACTGGGTTATGTTGTGACAATTAAGTCTCCCTAGGGGGGTGAATTAGAGTGATAAACAAATTAAACCTTTTCTATCAACCCTAACTAATAATTTGATATTGTTAGAATAGTAGAATTAACTAGTTGAAATCTTGGTGTCCCTTTGATTTTATAATGACCCCAACACTAGTAACCTAGATCCAGTGTCCACTTTATTACGATCGAAAAGATATAATGGTTCAAATACAGAAGCACCAATCAGTTTAATAGTTTTGAAGAAATAGATACATACATGATGCCCATCATAAATTATGAATTTATGATAAAACATAATACATAATAAAAAAATTAACTCCATCCTGGAAAACTCATTCAAAGAATTTTTCTTCATATATAAGGGAATGGAAAAAAATTATGATGAACTCAAATTATTAGTAAGGGATATGTACCATAGATTCTATCATGAATCATTAAGAATAATCAATGATAAAATGAAAACATGTTAACAAAAATTCATTTTAAACAATTTGACTATAATGATAATATATAGCACAATTAATATGGAAAGATAAATAACTAAAAACAAAATTCATTTAATCATTAAATTGATAATTAAATACTTCTAGAGATAATATCATTATGAAAATATCATGGATAATAAAAAATGAATTACTTAGGAACGAAATTAATAATTATTAGACGTCATGTATCATGTATATGGTATATTTACCATTACATCTATCCTCAATCCAATTTGAAATAGATGGGTAGAAACCAATTTATCTAATAGGTTCCAAATGATTTATCTCAAGAGAACTTTTGATATAGTGAGGTGATAACTATAACTGAGGACCACATATTTCTTCATTTCCAATGAATTCCAAATATATCAAATAATTTATTTAATTCATTAAAAATTTACCTTATCCTTAAATATAAGTATTGAGTGATGAATATAGATTCATCAATATTTCCCATGATAAAAAAAGAACATTAAATATAAAACACTATGTGTATAAACGATATATGGTTTAAGAAATAAACATACCCATGATAAATAATATATATATTTAGGGTACATTTAATGTCTACAAGAAAGTAAATAATTTAATTAAAAGTCAATGACCACAAATGTGAATCAAAGAAGTAATTGAAAACACTTTCCTTGGTCAAAATGATTCTAAATAATCCAAATTAATAGTAAGTAAGGTATAAATAAAATATACACCCATTTTAGCAATTATTTATGGTTTTGTGATAGATAAATATAAATAACATAAAAATATCTTTAAATTTTTTTTTGAGAAAAGTATCCTTTCCATTTTGAAAATAACTTTTCAGAACTAAAAGTTCATTTTTTTTAAAATAATTTTCTTTTAAAAATATCATTGAAAATTAGAATTTAATATTTAAAATATTTGTGTTTTCATGAGAACTATAAAATATTTTCATGCAGAGTATGTTAAAGTAATGATCACAATCAAATTTTTAGTAGACACTAAATTATATTTTTTTTAAAAAGACATCGATTTAATTTTTCTCAAATAATAAATGGGTAAAATTATATTTAATAAATCATTATGAAAATTCTAAAAACATTTCTAAAAACATTTTTTAGAAAACATTGTTTTCAAAGAAAACAGATTTCTAAATGAAGGGAGATATGAAGTCAGATTTTCTTAAAAAAAATTTCCAATTATTTTTAGTATCAAAGAGTGGAAAATGGAAATATTACTTAAAAATATAATATATAACCATAAGAGAATAAAATTAATTTTTTATTATGAAATTTTAAAATAATTTATTTCAACTAAAATTCAAGAATAATGAATCTTTATTCAAATTAGATTGTGAAATAAACCCATATAATGGTCAAAAAATTGAAGTGAGAATAAATCAATTAATATATTTTGTTTATATATAACAAATAAATATAAAAATTAAAATATAAAGTAATATAATCAAAATCAATTACCCACATAATCTTATAATATCCAAGATAATGAAGAAGTAATAAAATCCATTCAAACCAAATTGAGTTATGAATTTATTTTCCACATGGAAACATTTTAGTTGAATCCCCTTGGATGAAATAATTAAAATTAAAACTAAAAATATAATTAATTATTATATATTAATGATATTAAATTTCAAAAGTTATTTTTAGGAACCATATAAAATAATTAGATGCACAACATAAAAAATGTGCCTCAATGAAAGGAAATTTTGACAAAATCTATTACCTCATGATTTCTTTTGGTTGAACGATATTTAAACTCTGGTATTTATTATTTTTTAAACATATTAGGATATTACATAAAAATATTAATATTTATAATATCATATATAATCATTTTATATCATCTTGTCACCTGTTCGTTAATAATCTTTCTTTATTTTCATTATTTCGGGTGTTAATTGCCTTTTTCACCATTCATGTTTTGTGATGAAAGTTTAGTTTATTGTGAATAATAAATAATTTAATCATATCCATAGTAATAATAATTACATAATTATAATATTTTTATATAAATTTCATATTTAATTCCAATCATGAAATATGGATTTTGATAAATGATGTATGTTGCGATCTTGGAGACGATAGACCGTACGTATGCATGAGTAACATTTCCATTTCTCAATGATCATTTTGAAAAGTGGAAGGTGATGTTTTAACATTAAATAATTATCATAATATCATAAATTACATGTTATTTATTTAAATATAATTATTTATTTCATCCACTGGGTTTGGTGGTGAAAAGAGAGTCACATCACTTTATGAAGGTGGTAGTCAGCATATACACAAATGACGTTATAAACATTCAGTGAGTGTAAAATAAAATGATATATTATATTTCTATAATTATAAAATTTTCATTAATATCTTAATTTTTTAATTTATATCACATATAATCATTGAATTAATACTTATCACCATCCATGTAAAGCATTAGTGGAAGGTGAATCACATTGTTTCGCGAGGTGGTAGTCTACCGTACACACGAGCGACATTATCATATCACACAAAGAGTAGAATGTAAAAATTTTATATGTGATATAATGATACAATCGGTATAATATGTTATAAATATAATATATATACTTTATATCCATCATCATATATAATCATGAAAGGTGATAATGAATAAATGAATGACATCAGTTCGTAAGGTGGTAGTTCGCTGTACACAAAAATGGGGACTTATTAACATATTTGATGGAAGTGGATATGGTTTTAGGTATTTAAATTAGTTATAAAAATTATTAGTATATTTAGTATATTGAGGTTATTATATCAACAAGTTTTAATAATAATTTTTGGAGGTGGAGATGAAATAAAATAAAAATGCACATTGAAGAACATTGTTTCTTCTTCAGGAAACCCCTATAGGTTTACAAAAAATATTTCCAAGGTTTTAATTATTCCAAAACTAAGGATTATAAGGTTAAGTAATTAAATTTTTTAAGTGATTTTGTTATGTATTGGCTGATCCAAAAGGGTGTAAATGTGTGAAGAAGAGAGGAGATATGGTGACCTTTTATAAGTGAGGTGAGTGGCAGACTTGTATGTTTTGAAAAGAAAATGGTGTACCCACATTTCTAAAAATAAAAAAGGGTCTAAAATATATTTTTATTGGTAATTATAAATTATAAGTTCTAAATATGGGCATAAAATATATTTTAGATAAGTTTATAGTTTATTTTAACCTTTATATTTCTAGATTAACACCTGGTAAACCCATTTTAACCAAAATTTCGGTAAATACATTTTTTCATTTTCTATATTGATTTTGGTCAAAAAATAATTTGAAATTATTAGATTATATATATTATTCTGAATATAAATATTCAATCCCTTTTTCCAAATTATATTCACATAAGATCTAAAATGTAATTTAAAAATAATCTTGGACACGCGATGAGAAAAAAGGATTTTCAAAGAGAAAATGTTCAAAGGTTTGTAAAGATTTTATATCAAAATTCAAAAATAAAATGATTTTAATAAAATAAATTATATTAAAATATGTTTAATTGAACTAATGTTACTTTAAAACCAATTCAAAATATAATATATCTTGATAAATAATTTTTTTATACGTGAAATGTATTTCTATATTAAATCAATAACTATTGCTGGATTATTTGATTGAAATATATATATTTTTTAGTTTATTAAATGTTTAAAATATTAAATAAATATTTTCTCTTAGAATAGAAAAATAATAAATCCATTTTTATACTTAAAAATTATTTTTTTTCCAAAACAAATAGTTTTTTTCTATATTTTGTGAATTTACTTTAAAATTATATTATTAAATTAATAGGATTTAAATTAGATATAATGAATTAAATATTTAGAATAAATAGGTTCAAATTTGGTAATTAGGCCTCACTTATTTTTGGTCTATATGAATAATAACTATGGTGAAATTTATCAATATAGTAAATGGTAAATTGGGTTAAACCAGATTAAAAATAAGCGATAAGGACATGATTATTTATCATAATTTTTACTTGATTAATTTAATTATATTTGTAACAACATATTCATGAAATTTATTTTTTTAATGATAACTTTTACATGAAAATTAATTATATATTATTTTAATTTGATAATGTTTTAAAATGTGACTCCCTTTGTTTTTAATAAATCCTATGAGCCCGCATAGGGAAAAAAGTAAGTTAGGAAAGAATATAAGTGTTTATATTGAACTATTAAAATTATTTTGATGATATAAATTAATTTTTAATTTTTTTATTATACAATGACAATAATTTCTTATGCAACATCGATGAAGTTTGTCTCCATTTTAAAAAAATACAATAAATAATATTAAAAATATTAAACGTCTTATAATTTTATTGAGTTAATGTGACCGAATTATTATATATATATATGGAATATATTATATAGTTTTTAAATAAATATATTTTAATTCCATTTATTATGGATGTTTTTAATTTTAAATTAAACGAATTGTGTAAAAATTGACAGTAATGATATTTTATAAAAATAATATTTTATTAAATTATTTAAACATCATAAAAGTGTCTAAATAAGATAAAGTGAACATTATATGTTCTAAAATGTAATAAAAGATTCACTTATGGGCCAATTTGTACCTTAAATGTAAAAAATATAAAGTTTATTATTAATAAATTTTATGACATAGTAAAAATTAAAATAGGTTAACTAAGGGTTAATAAAAAAGATAAGGTTTAAAATTAAAAAAACATACCTAAATTCCATTGGTTGATGTGATTAAGGGCCTATCCGAAATTTTGTTTTAATTTAATTAAATTTGGAGAAATTTTAATTGATATTTAATATATTATAATTTAACCCTTTAAGAAATTCCAAAAATGCCCCTCTCATCGTTTATAAAAGGCCACCTCCTCAATCACTTCTTGAAACAATATTGAGCCTTATAGCTAGACAAAAATCTGAAAATTTCCCTTTTAAACATACATATACACATTATATATGTTTTTTTATTCCAAAAATACAAATCTTATAACCCTTTAGAGGAGATCGAAATGAGTCATTCCAAAGAAGAAGTAATCACCCTTACCAATCACTTTGTTTTATACTCTTATCAACATCATATAGATCAATGGTATTTCTCATAACAAAAACAAATTTAGTATCATTAATATTCTTAAATTTTATTATTATTATTTAAAACCCATTATACACAATCTTTCCTATCAAACAATAAGTGAAATCATCGTTCATACATATGTATAGCTTACCATCTCCACATAGCTATATAATTAATTTTTCATCATCGTCTTTTATATATTGGTACTATGAAGTATTTATGTTTTCATATGATATTTATGACATAATTATATTTGTATAATTATAATTTCACATGTACCTAATCACAATGAAATCCTTTTGGAAACAATAACTCTATTCGTGTGTACATGTCGACTACCACCTCCATGAAGAAATTTAATTATTTTTTCATTTATATTTTATTAAATTTATAATTAAGAAATATTTTATGAATATATATGGTATATATTATATAATAATGATCCAAAAAAATTTAATTAATATTTAACTTTCTTTCATTCATTCCATTGAAAAATTAAAACAACGCTCATGTGTACATACAACCTACCATCTTCATGAATGGATTAATTTATTTTTATATGTATAAATTTTTTTATGACTATAGATATGATTATAATGAATTTATATGATTTAAATATAATTATTTATGTTTTTTAGGTGATGGAACCAATATAAATTCAAGAGGAATTAAAATTCTGAACAAAAATACTCATGATAAAAGAAATAGTTAATACATATAAATGATTATTTTAAAAAATGATTATTGATAAAAGGGGGTTTTTAAATGTTATAAATTGATAACATATGATATTATTAGTATTAAAATGTATATAGTATAAAATTATAATAAATTTAAAATTTATTATACTGGAGGTTAGAGTGCTTTCGATGAAAGATAAATTCGAGGTAAGAATTTTGTTTCACAGTCTCATTAATATTAAATATTCTCAGTGTTTATGTCTCCAATGGGGAATATATCTCTACCATATCCATTTTTTATAAAACATTTATATATTTTTTACCATTATCCTATGAATTTTTAAGTCATTTTTACCAATATTTTAATTTTTCCCAAATGTCTTGAAAGGAATATTTTCTCATTTTTCAAATGATATACTTTATGACATTTAAAAAAAATATGAAGGATTTTTTTTCAAACATATACGACATTAATGTATTTTCTATATATCATGAATAAATTTTTCTTTGAATATTACATTATAATTTTAAAATGTTATTTACAAATAATATGTTTTCGTTTATAATTTATAGATTTTCTCTCCCTGCTTATGTGTCCCTTCTTTCTTCAATAAATAAAGAACGATGATGATGATGGAAGTTTATTTTATTTAAGAACTATTATAAGTGATTTAAAAAATAATTTTCCATTTAAGATGACATTATTTGATGTTTCTTATTCCTTACAGGGGATATGATCCAAGGATACCATCTTTATTTATTTTACGCATTCTTCATGTTTATGTTCAAAAGAAGAAATATTTTTGAAACCCATTTCTTTTCATGGGTTATAATATTATGAATTATTTATGATATTTTAGAACACATATGTTTGATTTTAATTATGTGATAGGTGGGACCTATGTCTTATTCCAATTATTTATGTAAATATTGATATCTCATGAGATAAACATGACATAAATGGTGAGCGAACACAATTCAGTAAGGGACTATGTCCACTATGATAGTCTTGGGAGCGAACCGTGACTACTATGATGGTTTGGTGAGTAAACCCATTACACTATGATAAACCTAATAGTTATCCTCTAATACTAAGAAAATTATTTTTTATTTTTATATGTATGCCAAATTCCATGTCTTATGCCGATATTATGTTCTCATGGTTAATGTTCTTTGATTCATTTAGGATTAATGTCTTATGATCCAACAATATTTATGACATGACTTATGATTATGTTATTTGATATACAAGTTATGGTTTTAAAATGTTAATATAATTTTATTATACCTTTATGATCATTTTATGCTTATATAATAATTGATATCTCCCTTTTTTACTCTTACTTAGCAACCGATATCACCATTTTTTTATATATCCTTTCCCCAAGTTATAATGAAAATCAATAAGTATGATATGTTTAAGAAGGGTACTGGTTATAAATAAATAAGTTGGAGATGATATTGAAATTTTATGATCTATTTTTTATGTTTCCATGTTTCCAATGATACTAGACCTAAATGATTCTGGAATGTATAAAAATTTTATGTAATTAATATTCATCTATTTAGATGAAATATTTATGTAAAAAATTTATAGGTATCTATAACTGGTCTCAGAGAAAGTTTTAGTTAACCTTTGAAACTAGGATAAGAAAATATAGTAATAACCCTTGGTATATGTATAATTATAGTACAAAATCCTAATTTTTTGGTAATTATCATGAACAAATTAGATTAAACCTAAGGTGTTATAGATGAAGGTTTCATGATTTAGAAATTGTTTAAATGATTTTTTAGGATTATGAAGTTTTCCAATAGGATTATTTTTCTCACACAAAGAATTTTGATTTTAGATAATAGATAGAACCTAGAGGAATATTGTTAATGTATAATGAGATATACAATGAAATTATTTACTCTCAATAAAACAAATATTATGGGAGATGGAATTTAAAATCATGTTTTTATGCACACATAAATTTATTATTCTTTGATTCATATTGAGATTCCAAATGATAAAACAAGGGGAAAACATTATGTTGAGTACATTATGAGGAAACACACACATACTTTTAGTGAGTCCTCTGATCCAACAGTCACTAAAAAATGGTTTATTATGATTGTTTATCATTTGGAAGGTAAAAAATATTATTGGAAGACTCCTATTATTAACGTGATAGAATAAGAAGAAATTAAATCTAAGGAGTGGTATGAATTTAAAAGATTATTTTTCAATAACTACCTTCCTTGTATTCTTCATACAAAAATGGAGAAATTTTTCATTGTGTTAAAGAAGAATTTTGATTAATCTATTAGTAATTATGAATAAAATTTCATAAGACATGTGAGGTATGCTTATGGTATTGTCATTCATACTGAAACTAAGGTTGGTTGATTATTCTGTTTCATAAAACCAATTCTATGAAGGGCGTTAGAAATAAGTGATTTTAACATCTATGGATATTTTTTTTGATTTTCTCTCAAGATTGATATTGAAATTAGAATTACCCACCTATATCATGGTTTTTATAAGAAAAGAAAAAATGGAATTCATAGGAAATTCTAAACACCATAGAGAAAATATTATGTGCCTTATTTTATGCTTAAAATGTGGAAGGGAACATGGGTAAAATTTTCGTAAGGTAACTAGTAAATGTTTCATGTGTTAAAAATAATTTCATTGGGAAATTAAATCCAAAAATGATGGGAAGAAGTTTTCTAATGATATAAATAAATTGAAAGTTTCACATAAGGCACCACCCACACTCTAGTGTTTTAAATGAGGTGAATATGTGTATTAGGCTAACCAGTTCCCAAATACGAAGGTTAATGATTATGATTTATGAAAAAACACCTTAATCCCATATAAAAATATAAATTTAACGCAATCACTATTTCTGATGAGGGGCTTGATAAATATGTTGTGATAGGTACACTTATCATCCACTATATAACTAATAATGTCTTATTCGATAACAGATCTTCCCACTATCTTATATATAAATACTTTTCCAAGGGTATCCTAGTGCCAACACAAAAAAAAATATAAGTTTAGTTAGAAGTAAAACCGCCAATGGTATGATGGTCACATCCCAAGTCCATGATTCTTCTCCAGTTGATGTTTGTTGGAATGTGTTTCATGAAAAAAAAATTATTATTCCTCTAGTTTAATTGAATTATATTTTGTGAAAGGATTGAAATTATTTTTATAAATATAAAATAAATTTTAAAGGAAGGGATGTTACTTTTAATATTCTATACAAACCTATGATCAACTATTTTTCGGATGAAAAAATTAACTTCCAAGGGAATTAAATCCAATATATGGGTCATGATTCCTATTAAAAATGGGTGTTTATCTCAGATGGTTGGGTAGATACACAATATAGAATATATGGTTATTATGTGGGAGATTATTTATTTCTTTCTAAAATAGTTTCTTGTGCTTGTTCTAAATCATGAAGTTGGGTTTCAAATATAGTCGATACATTGTTGTAGATGATGAAATATGCATATCATGGGAATATTTCAGGAAGGAATGGTTGGTTTAGGGTGAATTGAAGTCAAAATGGCTAAAAATACCTATAAGGGATATGCTTCATGATTCTCCCACATTTTTGAGTGGAATGAGCTCACGAAGGCCCCAAACACATGATGGAATAACAGAATGTGCTATAAAACATCAACCCATGACCACAACACTCCTTAAATATTGCATAATGGCTGGTGATAACCTATGCACATCAACATTTTGGAGTTACAGAGCACTTCAAAAATTTGTGGAGGGTAGATGGTAATCTCCACAAAAGTGAAACTCGGACTCACAGAGCTATGTACTTCATGATGATCATACATATTTGTGAAGGATAAAAAGCTTCACAAAACCCATTCCCTATAAATATCTCTTTTAATATGTTTTTTTGGATAAACAATGGACTATATACTTATAAAGATCACTCCCAATTCAAGAACCAACTGAACATTAGATATGAAAGTGGACAAGGATCACCCCATGTATCTAATTATAACAGTACCACCTCCCTAGTGTTCATGAGCGCCTATATAACAACACTTCTCTTTATTTCACACTTAAACGTAATTTATTACATAAACTATTCACCTAATACAACATAGAATATTGAGATTTCTAGTGTCTTTGGTTCTTAGGAACATTACATAACAACTAAAAACATGAAATACACATCCTTATTGAAAACTTCTTTTACATGACCACACACATTCCTTCATACTTAGCATTGCATGGGATAACATGAGGACATGCATAAGAAAAAGGTGAGCTATAAATCCTAATAATGGAGTAAACAAGGAATAACATGAATAATACAGTATATGTTATGGAATATTCATATCAATGGTGAAATATAGAAACATGAACATAAATGCATGATATAGCATGATTATCATAACATGGAAATGTGGAAACAACATTTAACATGATATTATCATGAGATAAGGACCATTTCACATTGATCATGAGTAAACCCTCATTTCACATGAATTAGAATGATTAAGTCATCATTTCACTTGATGTATCATGATACTAATCTTTACCCAATGCATTGGAGCACTATTAGGGCACACCCTTTTTAATTATTTCATTTCATGCATAAGTGTGCCACATGGATCATATAACATGGATTCATTAAACATAATAATTTATTCCATGATAAAGGAATTTAAAATTAATACATGAAACTCCATAATCAATATGTAAATTTGTGTAAAGGTTAATACCCTTGATAGAGAAATGGGCATGGTATTCACTACACCATGACTTTGGCTAGGAAAATCACAGCGCAATTTCGGTAGAAAAACGATGTGACATTAAAATTCATAAAAATGGTCTATGAGAGAGAAAAAGGTATCTCATCATATTTACATGAAATGGATTGTAATGGGTTCATATAGATACATTTGTAAACATATTTAATGGAATTTTATTCATAATATAAAAGAATTTTTTAAATGTAAATGCGGAGAGAGAAATCCATTACAGAATTTTGGCATGGTAACAAGTGTACATGGGAGGCATTAATGAGAGTGAAAGAGGTCTCTCATAATTCAAACATAAGGAGGTAAATATGGGGGAGGTTATAAATCATACCCCAAGATTTTAAATTGAAAATAAAAGGATATAGAAACATAAATAAATTGAGACAAAATGAGAAAGGAAGAAATCCCCTACTTGGAGGTGTGATCCCAAAGGATTGGGAGGGGATTGAGAGAGGTTTAATGGGAGATTAGGGCACCTTGGTAGGATTTTAGAGAGAGTATATCAGTGTGGGGACGTTATCCAAGGGTTTTGAGTGAAGAGGAAGTGGGAGCTTGGGTGGGTTTATATAGGAAAAGAGAGGGAATTCTTTATTATTTTGGTTTTGGACACCATACTTTAAACTAATAAAAAACACAAAGAAAATTGTGGTTTTTACCCATGGTTTTTTTTCCAAATGGGAGTTTAAAACATTATTTTATAAGTCGAATGGCCTAAATTATTAAAATATTTGGCTTGATTTTGTGGAGGTGAGTCACACTTTTAAGGAAATCACTTTCAAAGTAAAAATGTTTTATAAGTCTTGGAGGGTCCACTAAGGCACCACAAAACTAATAAAAAAAATATAAAATCACATTATATTAAAGTTAAAACATATATGGGCCGAAAAATCCATTTATAGTTTTTTTATTACATCACTATTGGGACATTATGATGTCACAAAACACATTATATATTAAAATGATATTTAATTTTTACCCAAAAATTCAACTATCTTAGAAAATTTTGAAAAATTCAACGTTAGATAATTTCAAAGTCTTGATTCCAAAAATAAGATTTATTTTATCTAAATAATTTTCTGAATATGTGAATTTTTAATTTTAAAAAAACTGTCATTTATCTCAAATTCATGGGTTTTTTCAACAAAAACTTTCAAACTTTAATAAAAATTATAATTGTATTCATAAAAATTATTATATAATTTTAATGTAAAAAAATAATTTAGTAATAATATATTATTAAAATATTATTTAATTAAAAAATCCATTAATTTGTCAAAATATATTTCTTAATTGAATATTAACTAAAAATACTATTTGTTCTTTAATAATCATTTACAAAGTAAGAATAATAAAATGAATGTGTTTTATTTATTCTATAAAAAATAATGTGCATAATCATAGGGATAGGGTCATTTTACATAACCCCTTATAACACCGGCATATGACCTAAAGGTAATGTGTGTGATAGTGACAGACTGTTGGGGTGGGTCGGATAACATCGCCCGAGTGGTAATCTCTATCAACTTCCAATTTTCTCATAGGCAGCTCCATTGAAGCTTAACATGTTGATGCTCTGTTTGGTATTGGTCAAGGGAGAAGCCAGGCGATGCCACCTCATTTCTGAGATCTGACAAATGGGCTTCATAAGGATCAATTCTACTAGATGAGGTAATCACATCCTTTGTCTGGGTAAATTGAGTTTGTTAGATCCCTATATTTATACTAATAAATTGATCACTATTTAATGGCTATATTAACAATGGTAACAATTATTAATGGTATTTTAAAATCCAAAAACATTAAATCGAGGAAGTTCATATGTTATACAACCATTTTACAAAATAAGACATTTAATTTGATCAAGAAGAATTTTCATTAATAAAAGTTTGGGTCGTTACAGTCTTCCCCCATTGAGAAATTTTTCCATTGAAATTTCCTTTTACCACAACAAAACAGACATGGGTAACTCTACATCATTACTTACTCTGATTATATTTTTTCCACTTTAAACATGTGGTTCATCCACAACCCCTTGAAGAGGGTCATTTTCTTCTTTCATAGAACTTTTTCCCTACAATCTAAGATCTTCACCAGATTATCTTCAAAGGAGAGGTCATTCTATAATGGTACCACCTTTGGATTGAGTACATGTGATGGTTCAGGTATGTAATTCCTCAATAGTGATACATGGAATACATCCTGTACTTGATATAGGTTCAGTGGGAAAGCTAGTCGATAGGCAACTGCTCCAATGCGATCGAGGATCTCAAATGGACCGACGTACCTTGGACCAAGCTTTCCCTTATTCCAAAATCTCATAACTCTCTTCCAAAGTGACATGTGTATGACTAACACATCCCCAAAATCAAATTATAGGTCTCTTTGATGATTATCAACATACCTCTTTTGTTGACTCTGAGTACCCTTAATGTGATGCTGGATGGTCTTAACCTTCTCCACCATTTCTTCAACCATTTCTAGAACAAGAACTTTTCTCTCCCCAACTTCATTCTAACATGCTAGTGTTCTGCACCTATTCCCATAAAGGGTTTCTTAAGGATCCATTTGGATTCTTGAGTGGAAACTATTATATTAAGAGAACTCAACCAGAGGAAGATGTTGATCCCGTCCGCCTTTGAATACCATTGAGAATGCTCTCAATATGTGCTCAAGTGTTTGGATAGTCTGCTCAGATTTTCCATCAGTTGGAGGATGATAAGTCTTACAAAAGTTCATCTCCTTATTCAGAGAATGTTGAACACTCTTCCAGAACTTAAATGTGAATCCTGGATCCTGATCAGATATAATAGATAGTGGTAATCCATGAAGACTTACCACTTCTTTTATGTATATCCATGTCACTTGATCCAATGATAAATCCTCTTGAATTTAAATAAAGTTTGTAGTGTTTGTTAAAATATCCACAACAACCCAAATAGCATTGTTTCCTTTGTACGTATTCAGAATTCCGGTGACAAAGTCCATGGTTATGTTCTCCTATTTCCATGATGGTATGGGTAATGATTGCATCATCCCCTTAGACTTATGCCTCTAATCCTTAGCTTTTTGACATACTAGGGACTTTAATGTATACTCAGTGATCTCCATATTCATGTTATCCCACCAATAAAACTCTCAGATATCTCGATACATATTTGTGTTTCCTGGGTGAACGAAGAAGTTCGAACTATGTGTATCATACAAATGTTATTTCTTTAACTCGGGATTTGATGGAACACATATAATTGTCTTAAATCTTACAATTCCTTCTTCATTAACATTGAAGTCCAAGGATTTCCATTTTTGTATAGTTTTCACATTCTTCTTAATTCCCACATCATTCTTTTGATCATACTTTAACCTTTCCAAAAGATACAGTTGAGAAATCATTTGTGAAAGGATTTATGATGTTCCCTTATTTATGTTTCCCATGTCTATATTCATCAAATCTTAGAATATTGGATCCTTTTAAATTGTCTTCAATGATATAACTACTGGGTCCTTTTTACATAAATCATCCACCACCTTGTTCTCTTTCCCAGGGTGGTAATGGATTGAGAAGTCATAGTCTTTGATCGACTCTAACAATCTTCACTGGCACATGTTGAACTCTTTCTGTGTGAATATATACTTGTGGCTTTTGTGATCCATATATATTTCACACTTACTCCTAAAGAGGTAATGTCATTAAATTTTTAAAGAAAATATTACTAAAGACAACTCTAGATCATGTGTTGGATATGTTTTCTCATGAAATTTCAATTTCCTTAAATAATAATAAAGGAATTTGTCATTTTGCATCAACACACATCCCATGACCTTCTTCAAAGCATCACTGAATACCACAAAATGATATCCACATGTGGGTAATGTGAGTACAAGAATAGTGATAAGCCTCCTTCTCAAATCCTTTAATCTCTCTTCACATTCATCACTCCAAGAAAACTTTAATGCCTTCCAAGTTAGCTTGGTAAGAGGGTTGTACAATCGTGATGAATTTATCACAAATCGGCGATAATATCCCGCTAACCCCAAGAAGCTATGAATATCAATCACCTATTTTGTCCTCATCCATCCCTCAATTATAGATGTCTTGGAGGGATCCAAAGATATCCCATTGTTTATGATGATATGACCCAAGAATGAGACTTCCTTCAACTAGAATTCACACATGTTGTACTTTTCATAGATCTTCTCTTTCACAAGGTCTCTAGTACAGTGCTTAGATTCTCCTAATGATCCTAATTGGTTTTGGAATATATTCGAATATTGTCTATAAATACTACCAAAAATTTGTCAAGGTAATCACTAAAGACTATATTCATCAATTCCATGAAGATTTCCAGAGCTCTAGTGAGTCTGAAAGGCATTACTATGAATTCATAGTTCCCATACCTTGTATGAAAAGTATTATTGGGGATATGCTCCTTCTTAACACTTTCTTGGTAATATCCCGACTCTAAATCCACCTTGGAGAAGTATTTTTCTCTATGTAGCTAATCGAATATGTCATAAATTCATGGAAGAGGATACTTGTTCTTTATTGTGATTTTGTTAAGCTCGCGATAATCAATGAAAAGGAAAATTGACCCATCCTTCTTCTTGACAAAGAGGTCTGGTGCACCCCTTGGTGAAACACTTTGGTGTATAAACCCTTTATCTATATTCTCTTATATTTGTTTATTTATCTCCTCAATATCCATGACATCCATTCGATATGGATTCTTCAATATTGGCAACACCCCAGTTATAAGATCAATTGATAATTAAACATCTCTTCTAGGTGGAAGATCAGACAATTCCTCGGGAAACACTTCAACAAATTCCCTAAAAATAGGTAGGTCTTCAAGGATGGTTTTTTCCTTAGACTCAATCATATGACTAAGATACATGTTCTCATAGGGTTGTAATATCCAGGATTGTGATGATGGTTCTAAGTAATATTCATCCTTCTCCTTGAGCTTGTACATAATCGAGGGTCGATTCTCCATAAGGGGAGTGATTTCCCTCTCACAACAATTTATGTTTGCTCTATATAGGGAAATCCAATCCTTGCGAATAATTGCATAAAATTACACTAGAGGGAGTATTATGAGGTTCACCAAGAAGTTCAAACCCCAAATTATGACAGTGGAGGAGTTATATTCATGGGATACAATGGTTTCCACATTTTCCATTCTCACCAAAATATTTACATCCATGATTTGTGGTGGTGTTAGGATTGTTCTACTAATATTTTGGGATATAAAATAATGAGTAGAACAATAATAAAAAAGTACCTTCTCTATTCTTGAATGAAGAACTAGGGTACTTATCAACACTTTGTTATTGAGATTCACTTGGGCGGTAGTGATGGAAATAGATTTCCCTTGCTGCCTTGGAGGTTGTTGGTTGCCTCCTAAAACCCTTGGCTTAGGGCACTGGTTTGCAAAGTGCTCTGGTTCTTTGCATGTGAAGAAATGGAAAATGCGTTGAGGGTCGAACATAGTGTTACTCTCCTCTGTTGGAGCCATGGGATTTTCTTACCGACAATTAATGTCCACGTGCCCTTCTCTTTCACACATAAATAATTTCCTCGTCCCCTTCATGCAATTTCCAGGGTTCTTCTTTCTGCACCTTTGGCAAGTGGGGTGGTAGATTTTCATAGCACCGTTGGATTAATCCATCGGACCACTAAAATTAAAGTCCACCTTATGCTTATTATCCTCATGATACCCCTAAGATTCTATGATATACATTTCTACCTTGAGGGAACATCTAATAATTTACTCATACCTCTCGAAGTCACAAATCGTTAGGGATTTCTGTAGGCTAGGCTTTAGCCCACCAAAGAAGCGGTCAACCATGAATTTGGGGGTAACGACAAATCCAGAGGCATATCATGCAATCCTTGTGATGTTTTCCTCATATGATCTAATGTATTCTTCATCTTTTTTGCTTAAGGTCTTGAAAGCATCTTTTCATTTTAAGTTGGAGGGTGAGAGGAAAATATTTATCGATAAACATTTTCCAAAAAACCTTCCATTCCAACACCTCAATTTCCTCCTCAGGCTCTGTATTTTTTATCAATTTCTTCCAATGAAAATCTTCACCCTCCATATGATAAGAATCCATAAGAACCTTCTCTTATTCAGAACATTTAAGTATGGAGGATATATTTTCAATGGAGTGGATCCATTGTTCGACAATTAAGGGATCATATGATCCATTAAAAGTAGGAGGCCTTTGTCTCATGAAGTTCTCGATTGCAACTTGTTCTTTCTTGGGGGGGGGGGGGTGAATGTTCCTCCTTACCCATTTCTCTATTCAAAACATGAGTTAACTGAGAGAGTATCATGAAAAAGTTCACGATTACCGCTCCCAGCGGTTTGGACATCTCATTAGAACAACCACCACATTGATCTTCACCTCAGTTGTTAGCTTGAGTCCTCCTATTACCAGCCATTTTCCAGAATAAAATGAATGTTAGGGGTAACACATAAAGGGTAATCCAAATACAAAAACATATGTCTTATAAATTACTTTTATTTACATAACTTTTAAATTTTTAGGCTTCAATCTATGTTATCCATTATCTACTTCCCAATATATATTATTAGGGGAATTTTTTATTCCCTTAATAATGGTTTATACTATGATTGTGAATTTACCAAAGCATATCCCCAAAATTTTCATAACCAACATTGAAGAAAGGCCTGATGTTGTGCACCAGTTACCATTCGAGTCTAGTTCAAAGTAGTGTTTTTTTGTTTTACCCATAGATACATCTGTGCTAGAGCCACCGCTACCTACTTGTATTTTGACAGGGATGTATTTTATTGACAAACCACTTAATTGATAATCACCATAATTTATGGATGTTTTTATTTTAATTAATCTTATCCCTAAGGGTTTCACTAGGGTTTTCTAATCTTAATCCCAAAAAATAACTAAACCAATCCTCTAATACCAACTATAACATCCATTCTCTTCATTTCACACTTAAACATAATTTATTACATTAAATATTCACTTGATACAACATATACGATTGAATGTTATGGTGTATTTAAGGTTTTGGAACATTACATAATAACATAAATCATGAAATACACATATTTATTGAAAACATCTTTTACATGACCACACACATTCTATCGTACTTAGCATTTCATGGGATAACCTAAGAACATGCATAAAAAGGGAGATCTATAAAGCCCAATAAGGGAGTAAAAAAAGCATAAAATGAATAATAAGGTACATTATAGTAAATAAGCATATCAATGGATCATATGATAAACATGAACATAAAGTCATGATATAACATGATTATCATAACATGGAAATGTGGGAACAACATTTAACATGATATTAGCATGATCCAAGGACCATTGCACATGAATAATGATTAAAACCTAATTGAACTTGTATTAGAATGATTAAACCATCATTTCACTTGACATATCATGATAATAATATTTACCCAATCTATTTGAATGCTATCAGGGCACACCCTTTTTAATCATTTCACTTCATGTATAAGTGTGCCACTTGGATCATATAACATGGATTCATTAAACATAATCATTTATTCCATGATAAAGGAATTTATAATTTATACATGAAACTACATAATCAATAAGTAAATGATCATAATGTTTGTGCCCTTGATAGATAAATGAGTGTGGTATTCACTACACAATGGATTTGGCTTGGAAAATCGCAGTGCAATTTTGGCAGTATAACTGTGTGACATTAGAATTGAAAAAAATGGTTGATGTGATGGAAATGTTTATATCATCATATTTAAATGAAATTGAAAGTAATAGGGTCTAAGAGATACATTTCGCAACATATTTAATGGAATTTATATTCATAATATAGAAAAATTTCTTGAATGTAAATGAGGAGAGAAAAATCCCTCATGAAATTTTTGTATTGTAACGGGTGTACATGGGAGGAATTAATGAGAGACAAAGATGTATCTAATCATTAAAACATAAGAAGGTAAGTATGGTGGAGGTGAAAAATCATACCCCAACATTTTTAATTGAAAATTCAAGGGCATATAAACACAAGGAAATTGAGACAAAAATGAGAAATGAAGAAATCCCTTACTTGGAATTGTGATCCCAAAATCTTGGGAGGGGATTGAGAGAGGCTTATTGGGATCTTGGGTCACCTTGGGTGGATATTAGAGATATTAGGTTAGAGTAAGGATGTGATCCAAGGATTTTGAGTGAAGAGGTAGTGAGAGATTGGGTGGGTTTATATAGGAGAGGAGAGGGAATTGTTTATTATTTTGGTTTTGGACACCACACATTAAACTAATGAAAACCACAAACAAACCAATGGTTTTTGACCATGGTTTTTTCCAAATGGGAGTAGAAAATATTATTTTATAAGGATAATGACCAAAATTATTAAAATATTAGTCTTTCTTATATGGAGGTGAGTCACACTCTCAAGAAAATCATTTTAAAAGTTCAAATGTTTTATATGTCTAAGAGGGTCCAAAAAGGCACCATAAAACTAATCAAACAAATATAAAATCAAATTATTTTTGAGGTAATACATATATTGGACAAAATCCCTATTTATAGTATTTTATTACATCACTATTTGGTCATTATGATGTCATAAAACACAATATATATTAAAAGGATATTTAATTTTTACCCAAATATTCAAATATCTCAGAAAATTATGAAACATTCACCATTGGATAATTTCACGGTCCGCATTCCAAAATAAAATATTTATTTTATCTAAATAATTTTCAAAATATGTGAATTTTTACTTTTAAAATAAAAACCAATATTTATCGAAAATTCACAGGTTTTTTCAAAAACTACTTTCAAACCATAATAAAAATTACAATTGTATTCATAAAAATTATATGATCATTTATATTTAATAAAATTAATTTAGTAATAATATTTTATTAAAAAATACATTAATTCATCAAAATAGACTTCTTAATTGAATATTAACTAAAAATAATATTTGTGCTTAAAAAACTGTTTACAAAGTAACTATAATAAAATGATTGTATATTATTTATTATATACAAAAATAATGTACATAATAATAGTTATAGGGTATTGTTACATAATGCCTTATAACACCTGCATATGGCCTAAGGGTAAGGTGTGTAATAGTGAAAGAATCTTGGGGTGGCTCTGATAACATCGCGTGGGTGGTAATATCTATCAACTTCCACTTCTCCCATAGGCGGTTCCATTCAATCTTAACTTATTGAAGCTCAGCTTGGTATTGGTCAGGAGCAGAACCCTGTGATGACACCTCCTTTCTAAAATTTTACAAATGGGATTCATATAAAGAAATTCTATTGGATGAGTCCATCACTTCCTTTTTCTAATTAAATTGCATTTCTAAAGCCTTATATTTTTACTAATCAATTGATCACTATTCAACAACTATATTAGCAATGATAAAAATTATTAATGGTGTTTTAAAATCCAAAAACATAAAAAAAAGGAAGTGCATAGGTTATATAACCATTTTCATAATAATACATTTAATTAGATCAATATCAATTTTCATTAATAAATGTTTGGGTTGTTATAGCCTCCACTTACATTTGGGATTCCTTTCACCAAGGTATGTTCCATTTGAAGAAGAAGAAGGCCCTCTAGGGAATATGAGGATTCATGAATAATTTTACCATTGTGAAGCACCCACATTTTAATCATGACTTCATTCCGAGGCTGGGGTACCCTGTTTCAAGAAGCGTACTCCTTCATGAAGACCCCAACCTCCTCAAGGCTCCTTCTCTTTGTGAAGTGACTCTCTTCAAGTCCCCAATCGTATTGCCAAAATTATCTTGGGACTTTCCATGGTTCTTAATTTTTTTTGAAATCCCTTCATGATGATTCAGTTCCAAGGGCCCCCATACCAATACAACACCGGCTCAGCTACACCTCATATCTCTATATGAAATGTGCCACACACTCCCATGTCCTACCACTTTACTCCAAGTGAGGCCTAGGCCTACAGCCTACCTGTTTATTATAATCACAGGTACTCTAACCCATTTATCTTCTAGGAATGGGGACTCAAAATTCAATCTAATGATTGACCACTCATCCATGTAAGTGACAACACCATTCCGCGACCAAAGGATCGCCAGCGGTGGTCACGTAACCCCTAGGGATGAGGAGTGAGTCTTACATCATTTGAGCTACATGACATAAAACATCATAGTTCCCCATACTAGCCATAAAAAATTAAACTGTATGATAACATCCTCATCACGTGAAGTAAAACTATATCCTTACCATGTGTCATTAGAAGAGGATTCTCTATGTACGATCATCAGGGTATGCCACCCTCTCTCACCGTGAACCACAGAAATTCACTCTTGAACAACATATATGGATACTACCCACACCATTCTTGCAAGAGTGATACTATTTTGGCTATCATATTCTTTAAATAATCCCCATACCTTCCCTCATTGATGATCCTTTCACGATATGAGCATCCTTGCTACACAATGATAAACTGCATAGATCGGTCCTATCATAAAACCTTAAACTAAATCATCAAACAACTTGGGTTTTAATACATGTATTCTAAATAGGGTATTTATGATGCCTTGTTAAAGTTCAATCCCAAAAATGATAAAACCTCAAAGTGTGACATGTTCCCTCCAAGAGACGCACCTTTCGAAGCCACCTCTATGGAGAATTCTGAAAAATCAGTAAACTATAAAGGTGGTCCTTACTAGGGATACACCCCCTTGATTTTCCTACATGGGGTAATCTAATAAATCAACCCATCTACACAGGGCTATAAACTGGTTCCATGATCCTTCCCCACCACTTTTTCTTATCTATTTCAACTCGATATAGAACTTATGACCTAAACCAAAATACCTACCCCATTTAATAAATGTTGGATGCCTAAGGTGATAATTCTTTGAATACCTATCCACTATAATCAATTACCTCATGATTGAAATGGGATTCCTTAGGTTAAATACCTAATATACCTACTATGATATTCCTTCCCAAGAGGAAGATATACAGGTGAGAAATTCACCCAATTTCTAGAAATTCATAGTGATTCCCAATGTGACTGCTCTCCTGACTGGAGATTTCTTCCCTATCAAGATAGAACCAGTGTAATTAACTAGTTTCCACAGAGATACGACACCAGGAATGAGTTACAAAAACATGAATTAATATATGAGGGATACCCATACTCGAAAATGAGATGTAAATATTTATCCATGGAAGGAGAATCTAACATACCATCACCCCATTTTGATCATGGAGAGGAAATCACTGATAAAGGTGATAAAACAACCCACTACTGGAAATGGAAATGAAGGGAAACACACATTCATGTCATGTGACCCTAGAAAAGTGTTGGAAATAGAAATGGAGAACCATAAGTGAAACTCTTCTCCTCAACATGGGGACTGGTAGCATTTGGGACATCATGAGATTTTCATGTCACCATATTAAAGCATTTAGTGCCATGTACCAACAAGAAAATAGTGGCCCTAACATGAAACTCACCTGTTCATTGGGGAAGTTAGGGTAGGGGAATCCTTGGTATGTAACATTTTTAGTGCAAATACGTATCTTTTTCATAAGATTAGATGATTTTGTGTCATTGGGAATCGCATTACTTGTACTAGTAATGAAAAATGAATCCACATTCCTTATAGGACTCAAGATATAGGATTTCAGTATCTCAAAACGTTCAGGCCCTTTGAAACTAGGAACATTGATGCAGAAACCCCCACACAACTCCACCTCTACCATGACATCCACTACGACCCTGAATATCAGGCACCCAAAACCCATAACACAATTCTAGATATTCCAATTGATGGTGGTCAATACTCTCATATTCCAGTATGAACACAAAGGGGTCATTACTACTAGGGATATGACCCTTCAAAAATTGGAGGCATTAGTGAATTAATGAAACTTCCATCCCTAAGGGCCACAAAGTGGGAAACTATCCCTGTTTCAATAAATAACTACTTCGGGATCCTCTCCCATAAGAACACCGATGATTTTATACCCTATTCTGAAGAGGTGGAAGATGGTTGAGTCACATCTACCACGATTAATTCCCAAAATCCTCCAAGGATTCATCCCACTAGAACTCATCAACACTAGAAAAAATGAGTCATGTAGGCTATAAAATAGGTGAAGTTTACCCTTTCTATACTATCAGTAGTCCGAATCACCTGACACCAATGTCAGGGGTAGGATTTGAATAGTACCTAACAAGGGACATCTTCTATGGTTCTAGTGACCCCTCCACCATTGAAGAATCTCACTGGATCCGTAAAACATGTGTACAAGGATCTATATTCACTTTAATGGGATCGAGACTCCATCCAACTTATTTTTAGTTTGGGTTGAATCTTTCAATTTTTGGAACCTCTGAAAGCCATTATGGGCCCACCCATGATTATGATACTCAATTCTGAGTTCCTCCATACATCATCATCAATCCATGTGGAGGTCTTCTCCGCACATTAAAAAACCAGCACAGAAGTCCTCCCTAAACTGTTACTAGTAAAAGTAGTGTTCCTCCAAACTCCCACACCAACCCAAGTGGAGGTCCTTTTACCTTTTTTAAAAAAACATATAGTGGAGGTCCTCTCCTCTCTTTCAATAACTAGTATTGAGCTCCCCCTCATACTACTTATTCTCAACATGGAGGTACAAACCATGTCATGACCAACCAACACAGAGGCCCTCCCCTTGTTTCTACCAACTAGAGTGCCTTAAAAAAGAGAAGTGATGGTCCTATATTAATTACACCCAATTAGAGAGAAGGTTCTCCCCAATCAATTTGAAATTGGAATGAAGGCCATAACCATTTCCGAACATACCATAGAGGAGTCTCTCTCCACTTTACAATAAACCTTCATGGAGGTCCTTCACATGCTAAGGATATACCCTATCCCAAAGAACTATCTCAGAGGAGAAGGATGAATACCTCCATCAAAGGTGTAATCCTAGAAAATGCCAAGTAATCAAGGACCTCATGGGCCTCTCAAAATAGGAGGGGATGGATAAATTGATGAAGGATCCTTCACCCCAGTTATCAAAGTATAATAATGGGGCCTGACAGCTAAGGTTCACATTCTTGAAAGATGAGGTCCATAGGATTCCCAGATCCCATCATAGGTATTTAAAGGAGGATGATGTTTTGGATCCTTTCTAAGGGATTTTAGTGTAGCCTCCTTTTTCAACACCAGTTTCCCTTCTGTCTATATCCACCTAGGATGTTGGAGAGCTGTCAGGGTCATGGATGGCACCTTTAATAATTTAGATTTCTAATGAGCCAAATATGTGCGTCTTATCCCTTTCATAGGAGGGAGTGGTTAACACCTAGTTAATTAGGGATGCGATGATATGGTTGATTCCACCCTCGAGAGAAGTCCCAACATGAAAAAAAACATTTTACTTGGGAATTGACTCCTGTACTAGTCAACTAGCTGCCAAACCAATCCATGACATTACTTCCACCTATCTTCTGCCCAGCACTAATCAGATCTTGGGATGAACAAGAACAAAGGACTTTCCTCAATCCAAGAGGGATTATGTGGGGTTCTTGACTTTGAATAGATGCTAGTGGTGTTATAACTACCTGAAACTCCTAACTTCAACATCTTTGAGTCCCTTACCAAGGGCTAGGCCCAGAATTTTCTCTAGATCATCTATGTAACACTTCACCACCTCTATTATCATTATTTAACCTATTTAGTTTGTTAGGATCCCCCTCAAGGCCATTTATCATTAGTGCCAATGGTTTGATATAGAAGTGTTCCCAATGGTTTAGTGCCCTTAGTCACATGAAATCCACCTGACCCTCTAATAGAGGTTCCTTAAGAGCCTCACAGTTCCCCACCAAGTTATAAATGATGTTTCTATGGACATAAAGATCATAGGATGTGGAAAGTATGATCCTATCAACTTTATCCATACCTTGAGACAACCAGACCAACATGCCGATGATGAGGGTTTCCCTCTAGGTACAATTATGTTAAACATGGTTATACCAACCATGCCATAGGATCAAAGGTATTGGGTAATCGATATAAGAATTGATGGAAAAGATCCACCCTAAGGGGTGGAATAATATTAGGAAGACCCTTTGATAGGTGTACTCACTCAATAGAATAATAAGGTATATGGCCTTAGAGATCCTTATAATAATGAACAATTATCCACCGATCAGTATCTTGATAATGGAAATGGGATTTCCAAACCCTCTTATACATTTTAGGTTACTCTGAAAGTGGAGATGAACCCTATGGTAGCCTCCCTAATCTAGAAGGTCAAAAATCATAAGAGGCTCACCACTCACCTCATTTTGGATCAACACCTAAATTATTTCACTGTTCTATGGTACACCATCTCTCCTACAATGTGGAAGAAATTCCTCTTTTGATATATTTCCCCAATCTATCTTGGTAACCCAGTACATCCAAGAAGATAATAGGGAATAGTACATGGAAGGAATCCATGGTACGAGTTGGTAAACCCACATGAGAAGCATAATTATCCTCCTAAGGATCTTGGTCATGCCACTCCTCGGGTGGAGGATCCCACTCACTGATTATATGAGACTATAAATGTATTTTTTTAGTGATCCTTTTAAATATAGAGACCCTCACTAAGATGAATTGATAACCACTCTCACTGCTCACCTTGAGGCCCTAGAAACATGATAGGTGGTGATCCTGCCTGATGAAAATCCATACCCGATATGGATGGAACCCATCTGAGCAACCCCGAAGTTTGAAAATCCTAGCTTTAACTTATTCTATGGGATAGGTGACCCAATGAATAACTTGGAACATTTTATCTAAAAGTTTGCACCAATGATGGTAACCCAGAACATCAAGAGGCTACCAAGATTTGGTGTTTTGTTCAGATGTTTGAAGTACCCACATTGGTCTGGTACATGAAACTACCCATACGGTCCATCGTTGGTTGGGAAGACCTCCCTAGGTAGTTCATTTAGTAAATCCGCTCCACCACATGAAATAAATTTATTAAAAATGACTTTTTTTATAGAAGAGGATTTATGAGTGAGTCATAGACTTTGTTTTCTGATAGAAATGACTAACATATTCAATCAACATGCCGCTGAATCAATTATAGATGCTAATGATGTGCATGTCGAATGTCCAGACCAATTTGGTCCCTACGCTCATCACCCACAAAATTATTGGTGGATTCTAGGAGTTATTTGATAAGGCCCAACATCTCAAGGAAGTCATGCAATAGACTAAAAATTCACACATATTTATTCTTCTAGCACCTATGAAAATACCTTTCAAATTCGATAATTATATTTTAATATAGGTAGAGGAACCTTAGAAGGTATATTTATTATCCCATTTTAGAGAATAAACTCTCTATATTCATACTTACTAAGAGTAGCCTCACCAAGAAAAGCCCTATCAGGAGTAACCTCAACTGACACAGAACCTTCAAGCACCGCCTCGCCAAGTGTAGCAGCCTGGAAGAAAAAATATAGTTGTAGAACCTTTTTATGGCTACGCTCCTAGAGTAACCTTTCTAGATATATGTAATCATACCTATACATTGTGAGATTCATAGTCATAGTCTATTTCATTTTTACTCTAGATAAGGGGATTCTGAAGCTTCCAAAATGAAAGATTCCCTAGGAAGTTAAACACACAAACCACACTGACCATTTCTCATACCACATGATCCTTACACATACCATCAAGTAATTATATGTGTTCAATGATTAAATTTAGGACTGTATGGATCATGTTTTGGTCAATTTGGGTGAAATTCCATCACATTTGACATTTATCTTCACCGATCCTAGCAACAATGGTGAAGGCTATGGTAAGTGGAAGTTGTATTCCAGCTATGGGAAATGGAAGAATGATGATTGGTGATTAATAAAGGAATTTTCTTATGCACATGGTGTCATACGTACTTAATTTGGTAGTCTAGATCTTCCTATAGCCACCAAAACTCCTCTGGATGCAACCTCAACATATATGATGAAGCATTCTATATCCCGATATAACAGGTGTCGATAATGAAGGGGAAATAAGAGACCCCTACTAGTGTTGAATCCATCTCACAGTCTTGGAAATTTCATTCCTTTGGAGATGGGAAATACACCCATGGTCTTCCCCTCATTGGATGAATTCACTGATGAGGAGGAGGAGTATGCCTCTATGAGCGATGTCGCATTGGTAGACCACTTCCTGATGCTTGAAAATGAGGAATTCGAGGAAAAATCCTAAGGTTCCTTCAGATGACATCATAAAAGGAAAGGATGAGGGAATAACATATTCCATAATACTCTATCTAGTTTCTCAAACTTGTAACAAGTTTTATACAAAGAACAGTTAGCACTATCCTCCCAACCCACTCTGTTAGGTGCACCTCTATAGCCAACAATGATAGTTGGATGATAATATTAGTCATGACTATGTCATTATCATCATCATATAGACATATCTAAACCTCAACCAACCGGTATTTATCTGAAAGTGTTTCAAATAAGGTCAACTAGATAGTAATATTATTTTCCCAATACTATCCGGACCCCTCGGTTTCAACCAACATCACCTAATGTTCCCCTATCCAAAGAGTGACCCCCTGTGAAAAAATAATGCATTTAGAGTGGAAGTAAACATGATAAATTTCATTACAATAATACCCACATGTCACTTGATACATGAGTACCTCTTCTTGTCCAAAGAAATGTGTGAGGTGATGACAGACGCCTTGAAAATACATCTCCAGTTTGAAGCTGGGGTAGCTATTTCAAAGTCCTACTATGCCTAGAAAGCTACTCTCAGTGCTTGGCTTCGGCGTACTATCCATGACCTAGGTGGCCATGGTCGCCGCCTCTGCCCCTCCCCCACCAGTGGGGGAGGGGGGCTTATAACGACCCACACTTTACATACATTGTTATTAAATTAGAATTTAAGCATACTTATTACAACATATAACAAAACCATGATAGGACCGTATAGGTATAGTGTCTTTTAAAAATGGGAAACATAAAAAATTGGTTCAAAAATCATCTACATTGTCTCCTACTTATTTCATCATATCTAGAGTCCCTTTTTCGCATATCCTAATTAATACCCTTCTTCATAACCTGGGGAAAAGAAAAAATACAAAGGGTGAGATCAAATGCTCTATAAGGTAAAACAAAGGAAATATCAATCATATCATATTTATAAGAACATAACATTTTGAAAATCTTAACCTGCAAAAGAGATCATAATATCATGACATGGGATAAATCAAAGTAGTGAAATGTAATCCAATTAATCATTACATAAAACATGAAACATTGTTCCATACACACATAATCCTAGAAAATCATTTCATATTAGTCAAGACTCATTTCCAAGACCATCATAGCGGACAAAGACCGTTACCGAACTGAGTTCACTCCTCGTTCCAGTCATGTATCACTGAACCGATTTAACTTGTCATTCCATCCATGTATATCTCATGAGATATAAATCTTTACCCAATTAATTGGAGGGAGATATATGTCCCACCCATCTCATAATGAAACCATTGTTATGTGTGCCACAAAATCATAAATCATACATCATAGCATAACCCATGTAATAAAAATGTGATTCTTAAAAATCATGCCATCATAACATAATCCATATAAGAGAAAAGGAAATCATAAAAATAATTCAATCATAATATAATCAACTCAATGTAAATAATAGGGATAGAAACATAACCCTATATTATCTTAGATGGAAAATAATTTTGATAAAACACTTGAACTCAATTCTTGATGAAAATATCCTTTCTACTTCCAAAATATTTTCCTTTTCTCATCATGTCATACTAAAAGAAGTTAATTGAAAATAATCTTTAAAACTGGTAAAGTAAGCTTCATGGAAATAATGTTCTATGAAATCATAAAAACCTATTCATTCCGTATAAGTTAAAAAACATTCTTCTTATACTTTGGCTGGAAAATTCAAAATGTATCTCGTACTGAGAACGAAAAAAGATTACTTTCAAATCTTTTACTAAAAATTCAACAATAGGAAAATTTGGATTTAAAAAATTGTAGGGGGATAATATTACATAATTAGAAAACATGGATGTGGATGATAAATATTCCCCAGTAAATACCGATGTATAAACAATCTCAGATAAAAATTGAGATTGCAAGATTTTCCATTACCTTAGGTCCGATATGCTTTGAACGTATCCGAACCTCCTGTATAGTCATTTAAATAATGTCATTGACTTATTCCAAAATCATATTTATTGTTATTATATCATATATGGTCATATTCATATCTTCTTATGAGTAATATTTCATTGCTACGTGTTATTCGGGTGTTCATTGCTTTATGTTCTTAGGCGTTTTTTGTCGAATAAATTCTTATTAATATTTTTAGGTTATTGCTACATCATTTAAATAATGGTATTATTATAATATATATAATATTTAATCATTCAATTCATTTATAAAATAATGGTTTAATTAAGATCATGTAGAATGAATCACATCGCATTGTGGAGACGGTAAGCCGTACGTACGCACGAGCAACGATATCATTCCCATAATTATTGAATGGTGTTGGAGTGGATGATCGAATATATCATAATTAGTATCATGTTATAATAATCATATATATTTATTCAATACATTATTATACTCATCCAAGTAAGGTGGTGATGGAAAACAGATTACACCATGGTGTGGAGACGGTATTCCGTACGTACACACGCGCAATGATTTCGTTTTCTGTAGGATGGATAGTAGGTGAAATGGGGTTGTTTCATTTTTATAATAACATATCTGTATATTAGAGATACTGATGTTATTAATTTATGATGAAAAAAATAAATAAGAAGAATTATAAGAAGAAATAAATTTTAAAGGATTGGTAAAGGATATTACCTCTTCTTCGACGCGCCTCTTCTAAACCTCCTCTTAGGGAACTAAATTTTGTATTTGAAGAAGACCAATACCTATAGTAGGTTTCTAGGGAAGTGGAGAAGATAAATTAACAGGGTTTGTCCAAGCTTAAAGGCTCAAAATGGTGTGAGGGTGGAGAGGGGGGAGGTTCCCTTTTATAAGGGAGGAGTGGGGCACCTTTGGAAACATAAGGAATATTAATTTATAATAAATTCAAAACCCACTTAAAAACCACTAAAAATGACTCAATTCTTAGATGAGATGATATAGGGTTGTAATATCATCAACCAATAAAATTTATACATGTTGGAAGTCTATTTTAAACATTATCAAATTGATTTATCCTTATTTAATCTATTTAATTTTATTTGTGGTAATAATATTCGAAATTTTAAATTGTTATAAATAATTAGTTATGTTTTTTAATTGTCCATAATTGGATAATTTATGAAATTTTAGACCATTTAAATTTAAATTTATAATTTTTAAATATTTTTGTGATTTTCAAACAATTTTGTAATTTTTAATTTTTATAAAATAACAAAAGTGTAAATTTTGACACTATTCATTTATTTGAATTTAAATAAAATCCACAGAGAGGATATATTCAAACAAAAATATTTAATTGATTTCTGAACTGTCATATTCATCTAGAAAATTCATGGATCACATTAAATAGTTCATATATTATTTATTTTTATATTTTTAAAACCATTTATTTGATATTTCAATCAATACAATAATTTCAACATCACTATTGTGTCGTCATTAATGATAATTATTTAGTCCCTAAAATTATAAATAAATTAACACGATGTAGATAATTTTAATAGATTTCGGTATACTATACATGTTAGAACTTTTATGGATTTTATCATTAATGTAAAATTATTACACTTATAAGTTATAAGAGAGTGACATGTTGTCACTTTCTTTGGTTTTAATTATATTTATATCATTTTCATGGTCAATAATCCATTAAACGAATATATTCCAACTCTTAGGTGATATGGGTCGACTTTTATTCATCCAATAGAATTTTGGCAGGTGTTAGGGTAATTTTATAATCTTATGTTTACCCTTAATTACCTGATTTACCTTTAACTGTAGTAAATAAAAATTATTGTAGTTACTATTCATAATATCAAAATAATAAAAGTAACCTATTAACATAATTTGGACCCAATGAATCTAAATATGTAATCCATTTTTCAAAATTCAAAACATATAAGTAACAATAATTAATTTAAAATTAATCTCTTTGTTAAGAAAATGAGTGTTAAAAGTTAAAACCTTGCCAAAGATTTAAATGTTTTTACCTATTAATTCAATGTAAAATTAAAGATAAGGAAATACATTATATGAAATGGTAAAAATATATTCTATTTAGACTTTAAAACCATTAAATTTTATCATTTACCCATTTAAATTACCCTGATGAAAAAAGTTTTTTTAAGAAACATTTAGCGTGTTTTTACTATTCATCAAAATAAGAACGTTGTCAGAAAAATATCAAAAATTTATCAAATGTAAATTTTAATATCCTGATTCAAAAGAAGAAGTTTATTTTGTAAAATTGAACTTATAAACTTGTCAAAAATTATATTTAAAATGGGTGTGCCATCAAAAAGAATTAAACGGCATTTTTTGAAAAATAATTCTTTTATTTGAAAAATTGATTTTGTTTTCATCTCAATATAGAAAATGTGTAAGATGAATTATATTGTTATAAAATTAAAAATTTGGTCAATACTATTCCTAACAACTAGTTCATAATATTATAATAATATATCATTGTTTAGTGAAACTCGGTATTGCATACAATGCAAGCTATCTAGGAAGGTCGCTCTTACGTGTAATGCAAGACAAGTCAGTGTTGTGTGTAGTGAAAGATTACTTTGGTGGTGCATATAGCATAGGGAATAAAAAAATATTCCTCATAAAATCTCAGGGTGTTATATTCTACCCCCCTTAAAATGAATTTCGCCCTCGAAATTTGTCACTTTGTTATAAACAGATGAGGATACCTTTCCCTCATCATATTATCAAGTTCCCATGTATCTTATTATAATTGGTGGTTCTTCCAAAAAACTTTAACCAAGCGTGTGGTCTTGTTTGGTAGAAATTTTTTTATATGATCCATAATCTCTATCATCTTTTATTCATAAGAAAGATCTTGCTTCAGTGGTAAAACTTCTGAGCTTAGTACATGTGAAGGATCAGGTATGTACTTTCTTAAGAGAGATACATGAAACACATCATGAACTTAAGAGAGATTTGGTGGAAGCGCCAATCAGTATGCTACATTACCAACACGATCTAGTATTTCAAAAGGACTAATATACCTAGGTCTCAGCATTCCCTTCTTTCTAAATCTCATTACTCTCTTCCAAGGAGAAATTCGTAAGAACACTTTATCACCCACTTAAAATTCTTGGTCTTTTCTTCGGTTGTCGGCATAACTTTTTTGTCAACACTAAGCCGCTCTTATGTGTTGTTGAATGGATCTGACCTTTCTTGCCATATCATCAACAAGATCAGGTCCTAATATCTTTCTTTCCCCAACTTCATCCCAGAAAGTCAGAGTTCTGTATTTATTTCCATAGAGAGCTTCATAAGGATCCATCTGAATACTGGAGTGAAAGCTATTATTATAAGAAAATTCCACCAAAGGTAGGTGTTGATCCCAAATACCTTTGAAATCTATAGATAAAGCTTTCAACATGTCTTCTAGAGTTTAAATAGTCCTCTCAGATTGACCATCGGTCTGAGGATGATAAGAAGCGCTAAAACTCAACTCTGTATCTAGAGTATGGCGAAGACTTCACCAAAACATTGAGGTAAACCTCAGATACTGATCAGATATAATGGAAAGTGGTACTCTATGAAATCTTACCACTTCCTTTACATATATCTTGGCAAGAATATCAAGAGAGAAATCCTCTCTAATAGAAATGAAGTGTGCCGAATTCATAAGACGATCAACTATAACCCAGAAAGTATTATTGACTTTGGATGTTTTTGGAAATCCAGTGACAAAGTCCATAGTGATGTTTTCCCATTCCCATTCTGGTATGGGTAATGGTTGTAACATTCCCTTAGACTTCTGTCTCTCAGCTTTAACTTTCTAACAAACCCAGAATCAAGAGACATATTTAGCATCATCACTTTTCATGCCATCCCACCAGAAGTACTCTTTCAGGTCTCTATATATCTTCGTGATTCCATGGTGAATAGAGAATGAAGAACTATGATAATAATCAAATATTTTCTTCTTTAATTCTGGGATGGGAGGAACACAAACCCGATTCCTGAACCTTATTATTTAATCATAATCAATGTGGAATTCAGGAACATTTCTCACCTTCTTTTTTAACTCTACATCTTCTTTCGGTGCCTCTTTAATCTTCACATGTATAGATGGTTGAACATTCATTTTAGAAAGATAAGATTTTTCCCCTTCCATTATAATTCCAAGATCCATCCTTTGTAAATCCAAAAATATTGGATCTTTTTTTATCCTCATCATGGATAAGCTAGCATGGTGTTGTCGACTTAATTCATCTGACACCTTGTTTGCTTTCCCAGGGTGATAATGAATCAAGAAGTCATAATCCTTAATCATCTCCAACCATATTTTTTGGCGCATATTCAGCTCCTTTTGAGTAAAAATATGCTTTAAACTTTTATGATCAGTATAAATATCACACCTTTTACCATAAAGATAATGCATCCAAATCTTTAATGAAAATATTACCATAGCTAAGTCCGAATCATGAGTTGGGTAATTTGGCTCATGGATTTTCAACTGTCCTGAGGCATAAGCTATAACCATATCATTTTTCATGAGAAAACACCCCAACACCTTCTTGGATACATCACTATAGATCACAAACCTTTCTCCACTACAAGGCAGTGTGAGCACAGGTGCACTGGCTATCCTTCTTTTTTAACTCCTTGAAGTTCTCTTCACACTCCTCCATCCAAACGAACTTAACTTCTTTTAGATTCAACCTGATGAGTGGATTAGATAATCGTAAAAAATCTTTCACAAAACATCGATAATATCCATCCAAACCAAGAAAAATTCAGATATCAGTTACTGTTGTCTGTCTCGACCATCTTTTGATAACCTCTGTTTTTGCAGGATCCACAAATATCCCCTCTTTTGAGATTATGTGATTCAAAAATGAAACTTTTTGAACCCAAAATTCACACTTGGTAAATTTGGCATAAATCTTCTCCTTTCTTAGGGTCTTTAATACAATTCTCAATTAATCTTCATGTTCTTCTTTACTCTTTGAATATACAAGAATATCATCTATAAAGACTACCACAAACTGATCAAGATAGTCTCTAAATACTCTATTCATTAGATCCATGAAGATAGTAGCAGCATTAGTAAGACCAAATGGAAATACTATAAATTCTTAGTGTCCATACCTTGTATGGAAAGCCGTCTTTGGTATATCATCCCTTTTGACCCTGAATTTATGATACCCTAAATGAACATCAATGTTGGAAAATTATTAAGCTCCACGTAGTTGGTCAAATAAGTCATCAATGCATGCGAGAGGATATTTGTTCTCGATAGTGATCTTGTTAAGTTCTCGATAATCAATGCAGAGACTCATTGATCCATCTTTCTTCTTAACAAAAAGAACAGGTGCTTCCCAAGATGATCCACTATGGCGTATGAATCCTTTATCAATATTATATTGGGGTTACTTTTTAATTCATGCAACAAAATTGGGTCCATTCTATAAGGTGTCTTTGAAATGAGCATAGAACCCGGTATGAGTTCTATTGAAAACTCAACTTCACGATTTGGTGTTAGACCTAGAAATTCCTCTGGGAAGACATCATCAAACTCTCATAAAATGGGCATATTCTTAATCATGAGTTTCTCTCCAACCATTTGAGATAAATAACCTTCATTTTTTGGAATCAAGAACCATAATATGGAAGAAATTTCCATTAGAAGGTTATATTCATCCTTGCATCGATAGATGATTATATATTGATCAGGAATATGAAATGTGACTTCCCTTCTTTGGCAATTGATATGAGCTCCATATAAAGAAACCCAATACATTCCAAGAATCACATCAAATTCCACTATAGGAAGGATTCCAATATTTGCAGGAAGCACATTCCCAAAACTTCAATCGGAGAAGAATTTTAAACATTTGATGCGACTGTTGTGCCATTAGGATTTGTCACAGCTAACTCAACAGCTAATTGTTGGGGTAGTACGGTTATACCCTTAGAAAATTCTTTAGACATAAAATATTGGATGGATCCAGAATCAAATAAAACATTTTCTACTTTAGAGTGGATGGTAAGTGTACCTTTCACTACTTCATTTTCATACTCCACATCGCCAATAGAAATTTCATGCGACTTTCCTTTGTCTTTGGCCTTAAGAGTTTGTTGACGTCGATCATCATCAACAACCGTTGGATTAGGCCATTGATTGGCATAATGCACCATTTCATTTCACTTGTAACAATGAAGTTTAGGAGGTGCATTCTGTGTAGCATCTTCTTTTTTCGCGTCACTAGACAACTATTTCCCATCACTATGGCATTCAAATGCTCGATGACCTTCTTTTCCACACTTAAAACATTTAATTTTCCATTTAAGACAATTCCCTACATTTTTCTTACCACACTTTGAGAATAAGGGAAAATCATCTTCTTTTCAGTGTTTTCTTTAGATTTTCCTATGAATTCCATTTTCCTCTTCTTATCAAACCCATATGACTGATGGGTTACTCCTGTCTCCATCTCAACCTTGAGAGCACATCGAACAATTTCCTCATATATATTGAAGTCCCTTATGGATAACTCACTTAGATGACTTGGGTTTTATCCACTAAAGAATAGATTGATCTTACTCTCAGGTTGGATAATAATCCCAGAAGAGTACCTTGAACGTCTTGTAAAATTTGCTTCGTAGGTACCAATAGATTCATCATCCTTTTGTTTCAGTTCAATAAAATCATTCTCCATCTTTGTTTGAAGAATACGAGGGAAGTACTTATTGAAAAATAAGTTCTTGAACTCATCCCATTCCATGGACTCAATTTCGTCCCTTTGGGTTTTATTCTTGACAAGATTCCACCATTGATCATCTTCACCTTCGAAATGATAAACTACTAAGATGAATTTATCACGTTCAAAACAATAAAGGACTAAAAATATCTTTTCAGTGGTACTTATCCATTTTTCATCCACTAATGGATCAGAAGACCCGTTGAATCAAGGTGGACATTGCCTCATGAAGGATTCAACAGAATGTTGCTCCTTCCTGTGCTCGTTTGGAAGTCCGGCATGATTCATAGCTTGAGAAAGTTGTGTGAGCATGGATACAAGATTTTTCATTCCAGCTCCCATAACGTTTGGTTGCTCAGGGGGACAATCAATGCATTTCCAGTCACATTCCACATTAACATGGTTCCTTCGGGTTCCATCCATTGACTAAAACCAAGAAGAATAGTGTGAGAAACACTAATCATAATATAAAAACCACATAATCAAGAATAAAATTTCACACTTTTGGTCTTATCATATGTTATTTATGGCCATTTCTAAAATACTAATATTGTGTTCTATGCTTATACATATCCTTAGGGTTCTTACTAAGGCTTTCACATCCTAGTTTCCTAAGGTTGACTATACCGTTCCTCTGATACCAACTATAACGACCCATACTTTACATACATTGTTATTACATTAGAATTGAAGCATAATTATTACAATATACAAGAAAACCATGATAAGACTATATAGATATAGTGTCTTTAGAATCTAGGAAACATAAACAACTGGTTCATAAATCATCTATATTGTCTCCCGCTTATTTCATCATATCTAGAGTACCTTTATGGAATATCCTACTTAATACCCTTCTTCCTGAACTGGGGAAAAGAAAAAATAAAAAGGGTGAGCTCAAATTCTCATTAAGGGCAAACAAAGGAAATATCAATCATAACATATTTATAAGAACATAACATTTTGAAAATCTTAACCTGCAAAAGTGATCATAATATCATAACAAGGGATAAATCATAGTAGTGAAATTTAATCCCATTAATCATAACATAAAACATGAATCTTTGTGTCATACACAAATAATCATAGAAAATCATTTCATATTAGTCAAGACTCGTTTCCAATACCATCATAGTGGACAAATTCCATTACGGAACCGAGTTCACTCCTCGTTCCAGTCCTGTATCACTGAACCAGATTAACTTGTCATTCCATCCATGACTATCTCATAAGATATAAATCTTTACCCAATGCATCAGAGGGAGATATAGGTCCCACCCATCTCATAATGAAACCATTATTTTGTGTGCCACAAAATCATAAATCATATATCATAGCATAACCCGTGTAATAAAAATGGGATTCTTAAACATCATGCCATCATAACATAATCCATATAAGAAAAAAGGACATCATAAAAATAATTCCATCATAACATAATCAAATCAATGTAAAAATATGGATATAAACATAACCCTATACTATCTTAGATGGAAAATAATTTTGATAAAACACTTGAACTCCATTCTTGAGGAAAATATCTTACCTACTTCAAAAACATTTTTCCTTTCACATCATGTCATACTAAAAGAAGTTAATTGAAAATAAACTTGAAAATCGTAATGGAAGATTCATGGAAATAATATTCTATGAAATCATAAAAATCCATTCATGCCATATAAGTTAAAAAAAATTCTTCTTGTACTTTGGTAGGAAAAGTCAAAAAGTATCTCGTACTGAGAATGAAGAAATATTCCTTTCATATCTTTTACTAAAAATTCACCAATAGGTAAAATTGGATTTAAACAATTGTAGGGGGATAATATTACATATTGAGGAAACATGGATGTGGATAATAAATATGCCCCAGTAAATACCAAATTATAAATAATCTCAGATAAAAAATGAGATTGCCAGATTTTCCCTTACCTTAGGTCTGATATGCTTTTTACATATCCTAACCTACTGTATAATCATTTAAATAATGTCATTGACTTATTCTAGAATAATATTCATTGTTATGATATCATATATGGTCATATTCTTATCTTTTTATGAGTAATATTTCATTGCTACTTGTTATTCGGGTGTTCATTGCTTTATGTTCTTATGCGTCTTTTGTCGAATAAATTCTTATTCATATTTTTAGGTTATTGATAAATCATTTAAATAATGGTATTAGTATAATATATATCATATTTATTCATTCAATTCATTTATATAATCATGGTTTAATTAAGATCATGTAGAACGAATCACATCGCACCGTGGAGACGGTAAGCCGTACGTACGCACGAGTGACGATATCGTTCCCATAATTATTGAATGGTGTTGGAGTGGATGATAGAATATCTCAAAATTATTATCATGTTATAATAGTCATATATAGTTATTCTTTACACCATTATACCCATCCATGTAAGGTGGTGGTGGAAAACAGATTACACCACGGCATGGAGACGATATTCTGTACGTACACACGCGCAGTGAATTCATTTTCCGTAGGATGGATAGAAGGTGAAATGGGGTTGTTTCATAATTATAATAACATATAATTATATTTTTGATACTGATGTTATTAATTTATGATGAAAAAAATAAATAATAAGAAGTAAAAGAACAATTAAAGTTTAAAGGATTGGTAAAGGATATTACCTCTTCTTCGACGCGCCTCTTCTAAACCTCCTCTTAGGGCACTAAAGTTGGTCTTTGAAGAAGACCATGACCTCTAGTAGGTTCCTAGGGAAGTTTAGAAGAGAAATTGATATGGTTTGGTCGATCATCAGCTCTCAAAATGGTTTGAGGGAGGAGAGGGAGGAGGTGCCCTTTTATAAGGGATGAGAGGGGCACCTTTGGAAACAAAAGAAATATTAATTTATAATAAATTCAAAACTCACTTAAAAACCTCCAAAAATGACTCAATTCAAATATGATATAACATATTGTTGTAATATCATCAACCAATAAAATTTATACATGTTTATAATTTATTTTAAACTTTATAAAATTGATTTATCTTTATTTAATCTATTTTTTTATTTGTGGTAATAATATTCTAAATTTTAAATTGTTATAAATAATTACTTATGTGTTTTTAAATGTCCATAATTGGATAATTAATGTAATTTTAGACCATTTATATTTCAATTTATAATTTTTAAATATTTTTGTGATTTTTAAACAAGTTTATAATATGTTATTTTTATAAAATAACAATAGTGTCAATTTTGACACTATTCATTTATTTGAATTTAAATAAAATCCACACAGAGGATATATTCTAAAAAAATATTTAATATATTCCTAACATGTCATATTCATCTATAAAATTCGTCGATCACATTAAATAGTTCATATAATATTTATTTTAATATTTTTAAAACTGTTTATTTGATATTTCAATCAATAAAATAATTTCAACATCACTATTGTGTCATCATTAATAATAATTATTTAATCCCTAAAAATTCTAAATAAATTCACATGATGTAGATAATTTTATTATATTTTTTTAGATTATTCATGTTCAAATTTTTATGGAGTTTATCACTAAATTAAAATTATTAAACATATAAGATATAAGAGAGTGACATGTTGTCACTTTCTTTGGTTTTAATTATTTGTATCTCATTTTCTTGGTAAAGAATCCATGAAACGAATCTATTTTGTCACTTAGGTGATATGCGTCGAATTTTATTCGTCCAATTAAATTTTGGTAGGTGTTAGGGTAATTTTATAATCTTATTTTTACCCTTAATTACCCGATTTTCCTTTAACTGTAGTAAATAAAAATTACCGTAGTTACTATTCATAATATCAAAAAAATAAAAGTAAACTATTAAAATAATTTGGAGCTGCTGAATCCGAATATGGAATAAATTTTTCAAAATTGAAAACCCATAAGTTGCAGTAATTAATTTAAAATTAATCCCGTTGTTAAGAAAACGAGTTTTAAAAGTTAAAACATTGCCAAAGATTGAAATGTTTTTACAAATGAATTAAATGTAAAATTAAAGGTAATGAAATAAATTATATTAAATGGTAAAAATATATTCTATTTAAACTTTAAAACCATTAAATTTTATCATTTAACCATATAAATTATCTTGATGAAAAAAGTTGTTTTTAAGGAAAATTTAGCGTGTTTTTACTATTCATCAAAATAAGAATGTTGTCAGCAAAATATCAAAAATTTATCCAATGTAAATTTTTATATCCAGATTTAAAATAAGAATTTTATTTTTCAAAATTGATCTTATAAACTTGTCAAAAATTATATTTAAAATGGGTGCGCCATCAAAAGGTGATAAAATTGCATTTTTTGAAAAATACTTCTTTTATCCGAAAAGTTGATTTTGTTTTCATATCTCATTCTAGAAAATGTGTAAGATGAATTATAATGTTATAAAATTAAAAATTCATTTAATAATATTCATAACTTCTAGTTCATAATATAATAATAATATATAATTATTTAGTGAAAGTCGGTATTGCGTACAACGCAAGCTATCAAGGAACGTTTCTCTTGCATGTAATGCATGCCAAGTTAGTGTTGTGTGTAGTGAAAGATTAATTTGGTGTTTTGTATAAAATAATAAATAAAAAATATTCCTCATAAAATATCAGGGTGTTACAGAGCTTCTCTTCTCCCCTATCAAAGAATCCTTCTTCTTTTTCCCTTTTTCCAATCACGATGCCCTTCTCCCTTTCCCTGAAATTTCAATTTTTCCTTATGTTCCTGATCTCCATGATGGTTACCCCCCAACTTGAGATTTCAACCTCAGAATTTACAGATGCTTTGGATCTTCTCTCTCAGATCCCAGTTTCTCTATTTTCCGCACTGTGTTTACCGGTTTAGGTCTTTGATAGAGTTTTCTCCAATCATGGGGCTTCATGCTCAAGCGATAGTCGGTCTCCTCGACAAGCGGAACATCATGATCTGATTATCTTCTTCAGAAGATCTCATCACCACGTGGTCTAGGGCTCCCTAATCCTACAATGACTACCACTTCCATCTGCTGAAATGGTCTTTTGACCTTCATATAAAGTGGGACACCCTGATAATGGCTTTATGGGTACACTTTCCTGAGATCCCTCTCCCATTTTAGAATCGTTATATTCTTCGAATTCTTGGTAACCTGGTGGGCCACTTTATTTTCTCAGATTTGAGAACCAACTTGGTTTTTTCTCTAATATCTACACACATTTTCATCAAAGTCGATTTTTCAATACCCACGATCGAATGGATTTGGATTTCAGTAGGGGAATACTTTTTTGGAAACAATAGGTGGTCTTTGAATCTTGGACACAGTTCTGTTCGGCATGCCATCATGTTGGGCACTTGTCCTATTTATGTCGGCATAGTGGAAGGGCACGTCAAGGGGGGTCAGCTAGTGACCCTCCATCAGGATCAGCTAAGACTAAAGACAGAACAGTTTCTAATAAAGGTGTTCTTCAGCTAGGGGAAGTGCCTATCTCTCCTATTCCTGGGCCTCGATGTATAGAATTCATGGTTCCCTGGAAGGAATCTCTGGTTTCTCAGGCTAACCCAAGAGTTAATGATATTTTTCTCCCTCTGAAATGTGATTTGGGAGTGATATTTTCGGATGAGGCTTCTTTTGCGCCCCTATGTGATAGCAGGATTGGCAGTGTTGAGAGTGAATGGGGAAGAAATCTTACAGGACCGGAACAAGAAGGGGTTGGGAATGAAGTGAAGGATGTTCACCTGGTTGTTTCATAGGGAGTGGAGACAGACACACCAAATTTAATCAATGAAGCAGAGGTGATTTTAGTTGTATGTGAGGACCAAAACACTGGTGAGGATTCCTAGTATCTGAAAATAGAGGATACCTCAATAAATTTCCAATTTATGGGTCATGGATTTGAATAGCTAGGTGTCTCAAACAAGTCCAAGCAGGGTACACAGACTAGAATCTCTTTTCTTGAGAAGGTTAAATCTAGGGAATCAACTTTGAATTATCCAAACCTGTGTGTAGTATATGGAGATGAAGATGATGACCGCCATGCTAGTGTGGAATTGGGAGGGGTGGAGGTCATCCATGGAGAGGACCCCTTGGTGGATGTGGAAGCTTCTCAAGAGGAAAATGATGAGGATATGGAATCTGATGTGTCCACGGACATGGCCATTATGGAAGACTATCAAAGATCCTCTTCGAGGAAGGGAAACAATATTACCATTGACCCTGACGACATCATTATGAAAACTTGGAGGGTGCGGCAAAAGAAGGATTACTCCACCCTTCCCAGTCCTACTGTTACTAGATCCACAAGCAAGGCTAAGATACCCCCGAAGGCTCCTACAAGTACAGGTATCTCTTCCACAAGTAGGTACAAAGGACTTGGAAAGCTTCAATAGGTTGGCTCCTCCAATGGCCTGGTGTCCGCAGGATGCAAGCCTGTTATCCCTAGAAGGTCCATGGGGTAGCTTCATGAGTCAGGATTGAAGGAAGACCCTCAGTGACAGATAGCCTCGGTGCTGGAACACATGGATATCCCTTTACACTCGGATAAAGAAATGGAAGAGGAAACTATGTATATTATGGAATCTAAGAGGCTAGGAAAATCAACTTGTTTGACCATCACAAAAGAGAAAGGAGAGTGGATTGATAAACAAGGTCATATTATTCTTAAAGGCTTCAATGAGGGAAACATTAGTAAGGAGGAATTTGAAAAATCTTGGGACTACATGGTGAATCAGTATGAAGACTTATTAAAGAACTACCTAGAAACTATAGTAAATTCCATTCACTGGATACTATTTAGGGAGATTGGGTCCAATCAACTCAAGTTGTTCTTTTACAAATCTTTAGTTTCTTTTGGTGTTGAAACTGGTAAGCTGTTAGGGTTCTCACTTTCCCTTTAAAAGTGTTTGAAAAAAATTACATTGAAGTAGAGGCCTACTATATAGAATAGGATCATAAATTTGAATTCCAATCCATAATCTAATTGTTTGGAGAAGATAAAGGAACCCTAATATAGGGGAACATACACCCACTATATATTATAGGATTATTAAATTTCATGGATATCTACTACTACCTGGTGAACATAGGTTCTATCATTAACCTCATCCCAACTTGGACACTCCACAAGACGAGATTATCTAAATGAGACCTATCTCCATTGACCATACAATACAAGGTTATTAGATGAGTGATTAGAAACTATTTGGAAAGGTCCAACTGAGGACCCAATTTGGTGGCTTGATAGAAAGTACTAAATTTAGGGTGGTATCATAGGATATCTCTTATAACGTGCTGCTGGGTAGGCCCTGGCTTGATCTACATGAAACAATCCCCTCCTTATATCACCAGTTCCTTAAGTAATCACTCAAAGGTCGAGTAGGGGAACTTAAAGAATATATATTTGACTAATGTGAATCACACTATATGGATTTCATATTTTATAAGAGTGATGTGAAGCATGTTCAGAACAATGGGGCTAAGTGAACCAATGATCGGGTGACCATTGTATCCAATCTATGGGAAAACATGGACTATTACATCATTATCATAATTCATTAAACAAATCCCATGACACCAAAACTAGGTGGTTTCTTTTTTTATCTAATAAAATGTGTTTTGACAATCCTAAGAAGAAGAAGCATCTGCATTTTCCCTGGGACTCTTACATAGGACAGGAACAGGTGATACCAATGGCCCCCACTCTTATAAGGTACCAATAGTTTTTCCCTATGGACACCATTTCTTGGAATTTTCACATGTTCCATACATCCTCATTTAATCGATGTAGTCTGACATTCAACCATTTCTTTGACATCAACAATGGACCCCATTGTTAATGTCTTGACTGAATTGGTTCAATAGCTTATGTCACCATTATTTAAATAGAGTAAGAAATCCTTAGTAATGAATCTTTGTCTTCCCAGGAAGGCACCAGTGCTTCCCCTAAGTTGACTATATTGGAAGATCCACCTCCTCCTACTGATTCTACTACCTCAATTGAAAAATAGTATTTGGAAGAAACCCCTCATGCATTTTTAGAGGGTGTCTCCACCATTGTTAACGAGTCGATTTAGGTGAACCTTGGTACTGAGGTAGATCTGATGATGATTCTAATTAGTTTATCCATGTATCTATAGGAGAAACTATAGTATGTGGACCTCTAGAAGCATCACTACAATGTAGTCACCTATAGAAATGTGTTATTCTAGGGTAGGACTCTTAGTTCGATGTTCACCATCTTGGTCTCCCATTGAGTCATTGCATGTTCAAACATCATCGAAGGAAGATGGTCTCCTCTCACGATGCTTTATTCAAGGCTGAGGTTGATAATATTATCAAATCCAACATTTTTAGTGAGGTCTATTACCATATATTTTTATATAACATCTTTTTAATTATGAAGAAGAATGAGAATATTGGAGTTTTTATCAACTTCCGAGACCTCAACTACAACTATCTAAAGGATGACTTCCTCTTCTAGTGAAAAAGTTTTTGATTGATGATACAACTGTATTCCAAGACCTATGCTTCATGGAAAGATATTTATGGTACAAACGATTTTATATGGCCCCCAATGATGAGTATTCAACCACCTTTTGGGTTCCACAAGGGACCTTCTACAATTAAGTGAAACCCTTTGGCTTGAAGAACATATGGGCCTCTTATCAATGGGATATGAACCACATATTCAAACTGAGTATTAGCTCTTTAGTGGAATTCTATGTGGAAGACTTAATGGTAAAATCCAACAAGAATAAGATACATCTTATAGACCATTAAAAAGTGATCATCATCCTCCACTCTCAACATTTGATGACGAACCCCTTGAATTGTGCGTTTGGGGTAACCTTTAGGATATTGATCAAATTATTCATCACATATATAGGCATCAAAATCGACTCATAGAATATCAAGTTCATCATACAAATACCTCCCCTGAGTAATATATATGAGCCAATAGGCCCCTAAGTCCACTTAGCCTACATACGCCAATTTATTGAAAATCTGACCAGCATGTTTAAGACCATCTTGGGGATCATTAAAAAAGGCATTTTTTACTAGTAGGATGATGAGTTCCAGACTGCTTTTGAGGATATCAAGTGTTATAGGATAGAACCTATAGTTTTTATGACACATCTCTTAGGGAAGCCTATGGTTCTCTACCTGAACACCCTGTAATGATACCTTGGAACCCTTCTTTCCCAAAAGAACAATGAGCATAGATAAAATGGTTTATACTATTTATGTCGTATGCTCCTTGATACAGAGACAAAATCCTCCCCTGTTAATAAGAGCTTCCTTGCACCTTTTTTCAGTGCAGAAGCTAAAACATTACCTGATACATCATGAGGTACATATGGTATCCCATGTTGTCCTTTTGAATTATATTCTCAATCTCCCCATACTAATAGGTCAATTGGTATACTGTGCAGTGATCATTCAGAAGTTTGACATCAAGTTTGTTTATCTAAAATACGTCAAGGGTTAAGAATTTTTAGATTTCATAGCCACCCATTTGACCATCGAATAACTTCACATAGATTTTTATTTCTCATATGAGGCTATCCTCTAAGTGTATTAGGTCATACCATGTTAGAATATTCATTTTGATGGTTCCACTTAGATTTGAACCGGTACAAGGCTCAATGATCCCATGCTTGATAGAGTAAGGCTAGGAATAATATTCCTCATTCATTCATAGGCCATTCTACCATACTTATTCCTACTATCATGAGGTTTCACCAATAATGATGCAATGTATCAGGATCTCACTACCCGTATTGAGTTTTCTAGCAAGATTGATGTATGCCGCTTTCATGTAAATGGAGAATCTGAATTAGTTATCAAACAGATTAATGGTGACAACATCATCAGAAATCTAGAGCTCATTCCCCCTATAAAGAGAAGTTGTCATATGATGGTCCAGTTTTCTACTCATATGGAGGTGGATCATGTCTCTCATTCACATAATAGTCAAGATGACATGTTGGACAATCTAGATGCCTCTCATAAAAAACTAGACCAACATGACCTGGTCATTCATGTGGCCCATTAGAGTGTCATCGCTCCTATCCTTTTTTAAAATGATGATAGAAAATAGGTAAACCAAATGAATATTTGTTCCTACATATAAATACCCTCAAGGACCACCATAGAATAGGAAATTATAAAATGGAAATCTCCCTTTTTTGAGTATCAATAATGTGGAATTCTCTTTCAAGAAGGAGTTGAGTGAGAGTGAATCCATCAGTGTGTAATGTAGTTTGCCCTCTATAGTGGACCTAACATGGAATAAACCCTATATAGATGTGGGTTTTATGAAATTATCCTTCATTTCATACAAGGAGATGATATTTGACAAGTTATGTAAGGAGTCCATGTCAGGTCTTGGAGAACCCATTAAGAGGGATAGAATCTCTCCAACTAGATCTAAAGGTTGGTATACGTCTGTCCCACCATGGTCCACAACTGCATCATGTTTTCCAAGATTTTTCACACATGGAAGATCTCTTATAAACTTTTATAATCCAAAACTATAATATTCTAGACTCCCAAGTTTTTATAGAACTTTTTAGGGTGGGGACTTGATGTTGTAGGTCTATACCCACCCATGACTACTCACCAATGTAGGATTATCCTAACTGTGATTGACTTCTTTTCCAAGTGGGTAGAAGTGATTACCCAAAAGTAAGTTATTACCCAAACTATTTTTGAGTTCTTGGGATCCTACATCGTACATTTATTTGGATTTACTCATGAAATACTCAAAGATAACAGCACTAACATATGAGATTTTGAGATGAAGAAATTGTATGCAAAGTATAATATTTGGTCAAACCATACATCCCTCTACCATGCATAGAAAAATTGGAATATTATGGAATTCAGCAAGACCCAATCTAATATTCTTCATATGATGGTGGGCTAGAACATTATTTTTTTCCCTGAAAAGGTCCCCAACACCCTTTGGGTCTATCAGACAATGACTCAGAATTCCACCCAGGTGACTCTATATTACCTGGTGTACTGAACATAGGTAGTATTTCCCATCGAGGATTAGTTTCTATTACTATGAATAATTTTATATGAATTGAAGAAACTAAAAAAATGTTACAATTCTACATCTCTGATCTAGAATCCCTAGAAGAGAATATGCTCTGGGCTAGGCACAATATAGAAAGGCGCCAAAAAAGGATAGTGAGAGCATTCAACAAGAAGGTTCTCCTATGATCCTTTCTTCAGGGTGACATGGTACAGTATATTAGAACACCAATGATACCTGGAAAGAATCCACCAATGTTAGATCCAATCTAAGAGGGATTATATATCATTTATAAGTTCTATTATAATGGATCATACTCTTAGATCCCCATGGATGAAGAGAATATCACACCTCCCATCAACAACTAGCTTCCCTAGAAATACATTTTTTATATAGATCCAATGTTCCAAACTCTATGACCTTAAACTAAGATCACATCGATTAGAATTCCATGACTTTAAACTATGAGTCATGGTCTATGCTTTAGTATCTTAACCTAAAAGTAGCTCCATAGTCCTTAAAACATGACCTTAAACAATTTTCATGGTCTAGGTAATACAACCATATGTTTTTTACAATTGGTATATACTACATTACCCTAAAATAAGAGTCATGATCTATACAACATGACCTTAAAATATTTGTAAATGTCCAGTAATTATGAAATTAATCTACTTGTATCCCCTATAGTATGAGTTTTGTGACTCTAAATAATAAATCATGATGTCCTTAGTACGTGATGTTAAAATTTTATTCAACCCCATCTAAACCTAGGATTCCACTTAATAATATATGGGTTACCATACACATAACCACAATTTCTTTGTTGATATGTATGATAAGTTATAATAATTCTCACCCTAAATATAATCGTGATTCATTATATGATAAGTATAATATGGTCAACAATCCTTTTCACATGAACTAAACATGGTATTCCATAAGTTAACTATATAGTGCCTCAATTCCCTCTCCAAAGTGTATTTCCCCACAGTTGTTGGAATCCTACCACCCCATGTTCCAGAACTACATTTGGCTTGATTTCTATCCATTTATGATTTATAGATATGACCATATTTTCTATCTCTAGACCCAACCAAAAAACTATCAACCCATAGGAATTTTATCCCCACATACTTTCCTAGCATCACTACCCTAAAATGCATGATGTTTATCTCATGGTGTGTATAGGGTATGTGATCCTCCTTGGATCCATTCACGTAGGGTATTACCTTTATCTATATTACACATATACCTGTGATAACATCACCCTAGTCCAAGAATCATGAGGTTAAACTATTTTCCACATTTTCCTTGGTCCAATAATTATGACCTTAAACTATGTTCCATTTTTTTTAAAGTACTTGTATGGTTTTGGAGCCTCCATTGTATCTATTCATGTTGGTTTTCACCTCATTCACACTACATGAGTACCCCCAAAATAGACACTCTCCTAGTCCAATAATTATTACCTTAAACTATTTTTCCCTTTTCCAAGAATTATGACCTTAAGAAGATTTCCAATGGTCCAAGTACTATTACCCTAAACTGTGTGAATTCTCCTCTCAATATCATGGTATACTTTACCCTTGGATTTATACCAAGACCATGGTTCTACCCTATTTCTATAACTATGTTCCACTCGATTCCCATCCTCCTTGGATATGTATCGGTGCCCATATATTTTATCTTGGGTCTATCCCCCTTCGTCGACTCGCCATGGGGACTCTCTTTCCCTAGTGTCTTGATGTTTTCCTAGGTTCATTTTTTCAAGGTTTTCCATGGATGAAGGTTAGTTTATCCCTCCATTTATGTTGATTTATGACATTTCCCTTTCACATGAATCATATTAGGACACCCATACCCCCGGGTCAAAGCCATGTTTACCTAAACCATCAATCATCTCTATAGTCCATGTTGTATGACTTTAAACAACCAATCCCAACATCCCCAATGCATGAAATTAAACTATATCCTTAACCTATATCAAAAATTCAGGATTCCTGATATGATAAGTATCTAATGTTGATTTATCCCATATAAAATATGGATACCTCATATGAAAAGTATGATATGAATCACACATTACCCCTAAAAAACACTTGGACACCTCTTAGTGTGAGATGATCTAATATCCTCTCTAGAGATGACGTAACCCTACCAGCATCAGTCTCCTATGATGTTCTATCTCCTTAGTTTTTCACATTCCCCGACTTGTTAAACCATCATCCTCCAAATATGAATGGGCTCCCTAATGGAATGGTCTCACATCACACTATCTAACCTACTAAGGAGTTTTAGAAACAAACTTAAGATTATGTGTTATGAACTGAGTCAACAGTCGATCGTACATTTTTTCACCTCATCTCTAACCAATTCGGGTATAGAACTTATGTTTACAACATGTTCAATAGTTTTTCCCCATCCATTAGTTATTCCTCCATCATTATACAAGTATTATAATTCACAATCAACCTCGTGGGAATTTTCAACCACTTTCTCCAATCACCTTGTTATCCGATATAAGAAACAGGAACTCCAAACCAATTATTGTATCTCGCATAAATCATGTATCATGCAGGATTAGGGATGTGAGCACTCAGTCCAAGCTCAATGACCTTAAACTAAGAGTTTGATTCCAAACTCAATGACCTTATACAAGGAGTTCAAGATGAATCATCACAGCTTTAAACTACGAGAATCTGTTCTCAAGAATGTGTTGTGTAGTTTTGGGAATCCTTACCCATCCATTAACATTGGTTTTTTCAGTCCACTGCACTGCATGTATCCATTTGCGATGTTCACCTACGACCCGAAATTTATGTCTCGAATAAAAATTTCATGGTCCAAACACTATGAACTTAAAATAATAGCAGAGTTCATTTCCAAAAATCATGGATAAAATTATGTTCAAATCGACCTGGGAATGTATCGCACAACATTGGTCCTCTTTGGCCCTCGATTCACATGGGTGGTCACTCTTCCATGCTAATCATTTCCTTTTACAATACCCACTCAAGGGTCAAGATTTATGACCTTAAATTGAAGTACATGGTCCAAACATCATGACCTTAAACTACGTGAAAGTTTCCTCAAAGACGATTTATGTGGCATCAAGTGGCATCATAGGCCCCTTGATTCATTCTGGTTATCCTCTTCTAATTTTTGAATGTTTCTCTAAGGCACATAGTCAATGGTTCAAGCTTAATTCCCTTAAACTGAAATATGTGGTCTAAGCATCAAAATCATAAACTATGTGCATAAAAATTGTCTTTAGGATATCTCATGTGGAAATCCCTCTATGGATCCTTACTCATACTAGTTCACACATCCTATCACATGAAATTAAGATATAACCCTACCCAATGCAATGGGAATGAGATAAAATTCTGAACTAACATGAAGATGAAATTATTGAAAGATGAGTTCATATTCCCCATAAACCATGTCCCAATCACAGAAAGTTAAAATGCGTGATACATTTTCCTTACCATATAATGTTAAACTATGTGTACAACATCCTTATTCTATGATGTTAAACTGCATGTATATTTTCCCCATTTCATGATTTAAAACCACATGACATCTTAGACCCTCTCTTGGGAATCACTATCCTTGGGTGTCAGTCACCCAACACATTATTCACGTTCTTTGACCATCATTTAGAATGTAGGATAATTCTCCCGAAGGAAGATGAGTTTTGATTTTTTTTTTCAAACCGATACACCTACTCTAATGTACTCAAAAATTTGGTGGCATAATTATAGTAGTGTTGGAACCTATATGAACATTCCATCACTTAATATACACAACTTTCATACCCCTTACTTGGATCCTGACTCTCTTCCATATCCACAAATTCCCCCTAATGGTAATAGTTCCAAGACAAAAATGGATGACCTATAATCCTTGTCCTATGTATTAGATGGATTTGGATGACATTTTGAGACCAACACCATGTTTCAAACATGGTCAGTGGTGGACCCGTACTTTTTTTGTCCATATTCTCAGCTAAGCAGTATAGATGATGTGTTTTGAACATGGTCAATAGTTATATTATATAATCATGCCACTCGCTTGTGCCCCAGATATTGGGTGTCACGATTCACTCTATATATTTCCCTTAATTAGAGTATAACTCAATTACCCTATATTAATTTCCTTTATGCACTAACGCATTTTGGATAAGAATGTCTGGAGTTCAGAGACCATGTTCTCCAACAACAACCCCCTTGGCCAAAACAATCATGGTGGTCAGTCAGTGATAGTGGACATATAATGTTTGTTTATTTTCTTACACTCTCATATAAAAGAGATATCACATAATCATACCATGCTTATCAGACCAAGTATGACTCATGTGCACTTAGGGGTGGGTCATTGGTTTTCTCAGAAATATGATTGAAGTAAAATAATAGAGAGAGCGATAGAGAAACATGTTCATGAATGAAAACAAAAAAAACTAATGTTTCAAAGGGTCATCCACATATTACATCCTCTCCTTTGAAAAACCCCACTTAAAGATTGACCCAAGTAATTAGGAATTTAAGGTCAGTTGGCCTCTACTGAGTGGCCTCTATGGTTCACTGCCACTCCACCAGGTCTTCTTTCTCCTTGTCAGATTTGGGGAAGATTTATTCTTCTATAATTCACTTCGAATCCTACTCATATCAGCATTCAACCACAAATTATGTCACCTCCAGTACCTTGACCTTATCCCCCACTAATTAGGCCTTCAAATTTTCACTGATATCATCTTTGGAAGCTGTTATGGAAGCATGATCTTGCACCAACCCTTCTTAGTGATAAATATCCTTATCAGATACCTCATGATCATGGGAACCCACATCCTTGTGCTTATTCTATGTGATTTAGAGTACCTTTAATTTTGTGTTTTCCCACTCAAGTAGGAACCCTTGAGCCGATGTGTGAAGGTTTTAGGAGTCCAACCCACTAGTCCCCAAGCTGGGTAGCTAGTGGCAAATAGATCCCACCCCACTTGGATGGTTAGCTATCTGGGTGTGAGAGATGATTTTACCCATATAAGTTGAAACCCTAAGGTGAGTAAACCAATTCTCCTCAGAAGCATATGAGCCAGAATCTTCAAAATCTTCAGGTGGCATAGGCTCATACGGGGGAAAGACCTTCAATACGTCATCATCAAGACCATCTAGGTGTAGGTTCTTTTGAATGAGAGGATGTATGTATATTCCTAGGAAAATATCCTCATCAAAAACCTCACCTACAAGAGAATCCTATACTCCCTCTATTGGAACCTCTGAGGTGGATGCGACATTTCCTGCCTCCCTAGTTACCCCTGATGGTGGTGAAATCCTGACCTTATCTCCTGCAATTATAAAATCATAACCTCTTCTAGATCAGACTCAGGATCATTTATAGGTACTATTATTTTTTGATTTGTGTAATTTTTGTTTGGTTGGTACTTTGGGGCTTGTTTGGGTTAATTTTGAGAAAACTTAAATAAAAATGGGTAGTGAATGGTTAGAACATGGTTAGGGAAAACTGTGCACCCTATCCCAACAAACTGTGAAACCGTAGATAGTGAGGGTTCACATGGATAGTTCATGGTTTGAAAATACCATGAACAATAAAAATTAAATCTTCTACCTCAAAAATAATAGGTTCATGGTTGGTGCACGATTAGATAAAACTGTGATCTTCTGCACATGAAAACATGAATAATTTTTAAAGTGGCCCAAAAATTTATTTTAATGTTCCTCGAACCCTGGAACTCACCTATTTCAACCTCCATTTGACCATACGATATATTTCATGACTTTGGATCGCTTCTAATAATTTTTATGCCCTATCGACCTCTATTATTTACTAATTGAAGCCCTGATCGATAGTCCTCTCCTCCCCCGTTAAGTGAATCATATTTTTTTCTTTCCCATTACTTCTCTTTCCTTACCTCATTCGTTTGGTGGTATTTATCTTCTATTTTCACTATATATATATATATATCTACATATGGTGAATCTAGATCTAGGATTATGGATCAAAATATATATCTAATAAATATTGAACTGTGTAATCAAGATTTAGGATTATAGATTCAGATCAATATCTACATCGTTGTGCCACTCAATTTTAGGGATTTTTGTTGGGTGATCTTCATAAACAAATTTAGGTAATATGTCTAATATTCAAATCCCATATTCATGATTTTTATTACAAGTATGAAAATTTTATAATTTATAGGGTTGTTTATAAAGTGAAGTTCTTGATTAAATTAATTAATTTGAGTGAATTAATTAATGGTGGAATTGTGTAATTGTGGGATTTAGAAAAAATTAATTATGGAATTAATTATGGGATAATGATTATATGTGTTTAATAATTAATTAGTGAAATAATTATGTGGTATTAAATTTATGAATTTGATAATTAACTATGGAATTGATAATTATAAATTGTGATTGCTGAAATACATTTAATTAATTATTAAATTAATTAGTACAATGGATGTGATTAACTAATTGAAAAATTGATTAATGATATGAGTGTGATTAAATAATTTTCTTATTAATTAATGAGAATTATTTTGATAAGAGGATTAAAGTTTATTACTCTTGAAATTATGTGACATGGTGATTTATTTTATGATATTATTAATATATGTCTGTGTGTGTGCTATATATATGTGAATGTTTGAAGAATGGGTGTTGGACATGGTCTTCTCTTCTAAAGACCACGTGAGTGCGGGTGGTAATCTTATTCTAAATCCAGTAGTTATAAATATGCAAGGTACATGGTTTGATGCTTCCAAAGACCACATGAGTGGGACATGGTCTGCTATTTCCATAACCAGTAGTGATAAATATGTGTGGGACATGTTTTTCTACTTTCAATTCCCATTTGTGTAGAACATGGTCAACTTTTTAGGAAGCCTTTCATAATAAATTTTATTGGGACATTCTCTTTTGCTTCCAATTCCCATGGGGTCCTAAGAATTATGACATAGACCCAAATTATTGTCATTGGACTGTGTTTAAAATTATATGTATTATAAAATGAAATAAAATGGAAAATTAAAAAACATTGGTTCAATATACTCTAAATTGATAATGTGAAATGGTTCATACTCCGGTGGGGTCCGAAGAAATTATTTTTGTTTGGGTTTCATTAGGAACCTAAGGATTTATGTGGTAAAATAAACACTACTTTAATAATGTGATAAATATTTAATTATGCAATATATATATTGATTTATAAAAATAAAAATAGTATTTACTGGATATTTTTTATATTCCATTGGTGATGGCCTATTAAGTTGTACTCATACATTACTTAGTATGCATGTTTGGAACCTAAATAGAATTTTTTTTACTGATTAAGGAAAAATCCCCTAGGTTAGATTTTTAATTTGGGTTTCGATCAAGGATGAGGGAACAAGACATGGTTAATGACCCACTTAGGAGTTTTCAGTGTCTTTATTTTTAGTTTTCATTTTATAAAATTGACATTTAATTTAGTATGTAATGTTTTCTATTTCAATTGGATAATGTATTTCATGTTTTGACTATCTTAAGAGATTGGTATTGTTTGTGATTATATAAGATTCATTTATTTTCTATTTATTTATTTTGGGGAATTACTCTAATAAAAGAGGGTAAAGTATCCCCATGATCAACTTATCTGACCATCACTTCTATTCTTCAACCTTTAGTGTATAGGGAGGGGTGCTTAAGGTCACGTGACCAACTAGATCTAGGCACCGGTGCATGGAACCGGTCCATGGAACCCGTGTTGGGATGTTACAAAGTGGTATTAAAGCCCAATTCTATTTTATTTTTCTTTTTGTGTTAATTATTAGGAAAGGTATAATTAATAATAAGAAAATTATATCCATTTTTATGAGATTGTTTATGGAAGTAGCTAACCCATGTATAGGGGAGAACCCAAGTTCCTAGGGTGGAAATTGTTGTTATTATTGTTTTCTGTTACAGTTTAATATTATTTCCCCTTAAGTGACACACTTATGGGGTGATGTCATTATTGTTTAAATTATTTGTTAATATTTGAATCATAGAATAATATGAAATTATATTTTATTTTACATTAATCATTCTCGGAACATAGTGTTATTATGGCATGCATCATTTTAGACACTCATGGAAAATGGTTTATGGGTAAGTTGTTAAAATTAAACTATTTTCGTTAAATATGAATTAAATTAAAAATGGTACCTAATATGAAATTGAGAATTTTAACATTATACAAAAATGTGAATAAATGCATGTCTAATAAAGAGTGAATAATGAAAACATGTTTACCCTTATAAACCAAGACCTATGTGTATGATGGTTAACGTTAGTGACAACAACCTCTATTTTGGATGTGTGACGAGACTTGGAGAAAAGTCTTGTTGGGAATCATTGAAATGCTTAATTTTTATTAAATGTGTTAATGTTTTCATCTATGTCCTAAGGTGTGTGTTTGTAATTGTATATTTATGCATCCATGTTGATGATTGTTGATAGGATGACTAGAGGACATGGTTGTGGATGATCCTCTAGTGGTGGAACCTAATTCACTAATAGTGTAGGGTCAGGGCGCAGGGGATAAGCTCTGATATTACTTCTCTCACTTCATAAAATTAATGAATAGTGGCTGAAGGTCGATTGAGTAGTGCATGTATGACCAGACAAAGGAGTTTCAGTTGCTGATCCCTCAGACTTTTACTAGAGAGGGTGGACCTGAGGGAGCTGAGTTTTATGTTGACTCTATTGAGATGATACATGAAAAATTGGAGACTCTTGTGGAGAATGTGGTGAAGTTATAAACATATATTCTATGAGGATTAGTGGAGCGCTAGTGATACATTCAAGTGGGGACTAAATAAGCTAGCGATATTTAATTGAAGAAATTTTAGGAAATGTTCTTACAGAACCTCTACCCAAAGACAGTGAGACAAGAGAGACAAGTTGAGTTCATGTGATTGACTCAAGGTATCAGGTCCATGATGGACTATGATCAGCGATTCACATATTTGTAATGCATTTATTGAGCATTAGAAGGGGATGAGATAGCTATTCCAAGACACTCTCAGGATAGACTTAATTGAGAGATTAAGTCCCAAGATAACCGTATTCGGTTAAATAAATATACTGAGGTGGTGTATCGGACTCTCATAGATGATGGGAATATTTTAGTGTGTAGTGTCCAAAAACCTAAATAATAAATAATTCCCTCTCATTTCTTATATAAACCTAAACAAGCTCCCAATTCTCTCCACCCAAGTTCCTTGGAGCACATACCTACTCTTCCCTCCCCTATCTAGAATCATCCCAAGGTTCCCCAAGCTCTCAATAATCCCCTCTTCAAGCTTTTGAAGTCACACACTCAAGTAAGGGATCCTCACTTTCTTTCCTTTCTCATTTTTATCCAAGTTTCCTTATATTGTTACATCCTTTTATATAAAATTAAAAATGATGGGGTAAATTTTATAAACTCTCTGATACTTCCTCTTATTATGCTTTCATGACGAGAGACACCTTTCTCTCTTATTAATCCCTCCCATGTAAATCTGTTACCATGCCGATATTTTGAAAGAGTAAATACATTTCTCCTCTTTCTTCATGTTTCTTTGTTATATTATTATTTCTATTTCCAAATTACTTATGTTAGGAGATGTATATATATGACCTCCTTACTTTCCATTTCATGTATATATTATTAGAGATCCCTTCTCCCTCATAAACCATTTTTATGGATTTTTATGTCATGTCGTTAGGCTATCTAAATTGCACCATGATTTTCCATGCCAAAATCATCATGTAGTGAATCCGATGCCCATTTCTCTATCAAGGGTATTAAACATTATAAACATATACTTATTGATTATATAAATTCATGTATGTATTCCAAATTCTTTTATCGTGGAATAAATGATGATGTTGACAGTATCTATGTTATATGATCAATGTGGAACATATAGGCATGAGATTAAAATGATTATGAAGGGTTCACCTTGATAGCACTCCAATGCATTAGGTAATGTTTAGTATCATGATAAACCATATGAAATGAGGTTTTACTCATGATAATTCATGTTTAATTAGGCTTTACTCATGTTAATCCATGTTCAATGACCCTTGTATTATGCAAATATCTACGGGTAAAACCTGAATATACTGATTTAACCTAGAATAAAATGGGAACTCATGCACGACAATGGGAATTTCTGCACTTCTGGTTCGACACTCCCAGGGGACATGATTTGTTGAATTCATAATATTAGTATGAATCATTATTGGGGGAGAAAAAATCCCTTAAGAATATAAGTTAGGAGATAGATCGTGGATAACATAGATTGAAGTTTATAAATTTATATGTTAAGGAGATATATGTACTTTTTAAGTTATCCATTTAATGACATTGGAATCCTTTTTATGTGATAAAATATTTAAGATACTCATCCCTTATTTTTCTATTATTTTATCTATTAGCCCGTAATATGAGGAATATGGCTAAGAACCCATGGGAAGTGCAATGCGATGAATGTCCCAATGAGATTCCCAATCAAATGGGAGATCAAGTAGGACATATCATGATTATTCCAAACCAACTATCCAAAATAATAATTAAAAATTGGAAATTTGTTGAATTACTAAGTAAATCAAGGAATTTAAAGATGATATCTCACAAAAGTTAATAAAGGTGATAAGGGAAGGGTGTACCAATTTCCTTCGTGTATCAAGTGTGGAAAGAGGCACAAATGAAAATGTTACAAAGGGACTATGAGATGTTTTATGTGTGGAAATAAAGGGCACAAATTATCCAATTTCCATGCCAAAATGGATAATGTGATGAATGGAAACAAAGTTCCATCTAAGGAATCTAATACAGTTCTATGCTACAAATGTAGATAAGTCATGATTAACTAAGATAGTCCTCTATTTCATGGGTTGATAAGCATGATGAGAATCAATAATCTCATTGATCAAGGTAACACAAGAAGTCCTATGCTAAGATGGATAATTATGAATGAATTGCATGTAACTACTACTTCAAAGTACTGTATGTCATAATGTATTTCAATTCTTGTCCTATTAATATACCATTAATGTTTTCTATGAACATTGAGTCCCCAACAGAAATGATATTAAATCATTAGGGAAAAATGTCTATCAGTGTTGTATGACATGTTGATGTGTGTGGGAATTTTCTTCTTGAAAATCTTATAAGTCTCCCTTTGATGGAAGTTGTGGAAAAAATAAAAAATTATTGCCTATGCCTCAAGGTAGTTGAAAATTCATGAGAAAAACTATCCCATGCATGATCTTGAGTTAGAAGCTTTGATCATTGCATTGAAAATCAGGGGCATTATCTACTTATCAATAAGTGTTAAATATATATGGATCGCAAAAGCCTCAAGTATATATTCACACAAAAAGTGTTGAATATGGGCCAATGAAGATGTTTAGATATAATCAAGGATTATAACAACTCAATCCATTACCACCCTAGGAAACCAAAAAAGGTAGAAGATGCTCTAAGTAGAAAGGTCCCAATGATTCAATCATTGATGAGAATTTAAAAGGATACAATCTTCTTATATTTGATGAAGATGGACATTGGAATCATAAATAAGGTAACATCATCAATCATTTCACAAATGTTTGCTCAACTGTCACTTTTAAAAGTTTAATGGATGCTCAAAAGGATGATGTAGGAATTAAGAATAAAGTGAAAACTATCAGAAAAGGGAATCCCTTGGAGTTAAATGTTAATGAAGAACGAAATGTGATATTTGGTTCAAGACCATATCTTCCATAAAATCTATAGTTAAAAAAGTACTTCTGGATGATACACATTATTCAAATTTCTCCATTCACCTTGGAAAAAAATATGTATCATGATCTCCAAGAGCATTACTGGTGGGATACGATAATGAAGTAGATCACTGAGTATACATAAAAGTTTTTGGTATCTCAGTAAATGAAGGATGAGAGGAAGAAGTCTTAGCGATGATGAAACCATTACCTATACCAACTGAGAAATGGGAGAATATCACCATGGAATTTTTCATTGGAAATATTAAGACATCCAAAAGAAACAATGATATTTGGGTTGTTGTGGACCATATTACAAAGACTTCACACTTCATTTTGATTCTAGAGTATTTCTCATTGGATCAACTAACACAGATCTACATCAGATAATTGGTTAGACTATATGGATTACCACCATCTATTATATCTGATAGAGATCCAACATTAACCTCTATGTTCTAGAAGACTCTCCAACATGATCTTAATACTAAGATGATCTTAAGTATGTATTTTCATCCTCAAAATGATGTCTAGTCTTAATGGACTATCCAGGCACATGAGAACATGTTGTGATCTTTCTCAACGGACTTCAAAGGTAGATGGAACCAACATATTTCTTTAGTGGAGTTCTCTTAAAACAACAGTTTCTACTCAAGCATCCAAATGGATCCTTGTAAATCCCTTTATGGGAAGAGGTGCAGAACATTGGAACGTTGGTATGAAGTTGGGGAGAGAAAACTTCTATGTCCAAAAATGGTTGAAGAAATGGTGGAGATGGATAAAATCATCCAGTAACACATCAAAGCTACTCAGAGTTGACAAAAGTGTTATGCTGACAACCATAGTTGATACCTAGGGTTTTATTTTGGAAATTTGGTTTTCCTCCACATATGTCTATGGAATTGAGTGATGTGATTTGGAAATAAGGGAAAGCATAGTCCATGGTACATTGGTATTTTTAGATCCTTGATCACATCAGAGCAGTGTCCTATCCACTAGAACTCCCACCAAACTTGTCTTAAGAACAAGATGTATTACATGTATCACTCATGAGGATGTACATAACTGACCCATCACATGTACTCAATCCAGATGTGGTATCAATGGAGAATTACCTCTCCAATGAATATAATTCGGTCAAGATCTTAACTAGTAGAAAAAAAGTACTGTGTAATAAGACGTCGACCCTTGTCAATGTTTTCTGGAGAAACCACATGTTTGAAGAAGTGACATGGGAACTAGAGGAATATATGAGGTAGAGTTACCCTCAAATTTTTTAGTTTTTGAAAAGGAAATTTTGAGGGTAAAATTTATTAAGGGTGGAATGTTGTAACGACCCGATATATTATGAATAAAATTCAAAATTCACTTTCTTTTCATGAATTATGGATATAGAAAACACAAGAAATTTTATAATTATTGGGTTTAAATAACCATTAAGTATCATTAACATTGATCATATAACTTTTGAATAGTGAACACATGAGAGATATAAATATAAGGTTTTTAAATAAATCATTTTGACATAGACAAAGGAGAGGATAATATCATCCACTATACTCAAGCCGTGCGAATCTCATTTGTTAAAGCTCAGAAAAGAGGTAGGGTCACTAGTATTTACTCTTGAATAAGTCCAATCCAATCTTCTACATGTTACGCTTGAATGGAATCACTTACGGGATAAGTTCATGTTAGTAGAGATTGCCACTTGGGTGATGTAATCCAAGCCACCCTAAGAGTCTGTCACCATCGCACAACTTAACCTTATGTCTTACACATGTGTTATAAGGGGTTATGTAATAAGGTATTAGTTACTTATTGTGTAATCAATTTTTATAGATAAAATTATTATTCCATTAATTCCATTATGACAATAGTTTTTCTTAAAAATATAATGACTTAGATAAAATGATTTTTCGGGTAAAATGGTACTTTTTAGAAATATATAAATTATAATATTAAACTAATGTTTTATTAATAATTTTATTATAGTAGTGTTATAAGAACAATCTTTTTAATTATATTTGATGATTATATTTATTCCTTACTATTTTTACTCTATAAATGATTAAGTATTCTGTTTGAAAAGAATTATATTTGTATACGATAAAACTGAAATTATATTTTTAATTAAAGAAATTATTTTAATGAATAAATGAATTTTTGTAATAAATATTTTTTTATTAAAATATTATTATTATATAATTTTTATTAAATATAAATGATCATATAATTTATATGAAGTCAAATTTAACTTTTATTAAGGTTTGGGGACTGTTTTTTTCAAAACCCGTCAATTTTCAATAAATGAGGGTTTTTATTTTAAAAGGAAAAATTAAAATATTTAGAAAATTATTTATATGAAATGAATATTATTTTTTGAATCAAAACATTGAAATTATCAAATGGTTAATTTTTCATAATTTTATGAGACAATCATATTTTTGGGTAAAAATTAAATATTATATAAATATATAATGTGTTTTATGACATCATAATGACACAATAGTGATTTAATAAAAAACTATAAAAGGTATATTCGTCCAATATATGTTTCTTAATTTAAAATAATTTAATTTTAGATTTTTTTATTGATTTTATAATTCCTTAGTGTACCCTCCTAGACTTATAAAATAATTTAACATTTTAAAATGATTACCTTGAGAGTGTGACTCATCACCACATAAGCTAGATTAATATTTTAAAATTTAAAACCCTTGGACGTATAAAATATTTTATAACACTCCCCTTTGGAAGAAGAAATGGGAAAAACCATGGTATAGTTTCTGTTTTTGAATATTTTAGTGTGTAGTGTCCAATACCTAAATAATACAGAATTCCCTCTCATTTTCTATATAAACCCACAAAAGCTCCCACTTATCTCCACTAAAAATACTTTTAGCACATCACTACTCTACCCTCCCATATCTATAATCATACCAAGGTTCCCTAATCTCTCAAAAATCTCCTCTTCATGATTTTAAAATCACACACTCAAGTAAGGGATCTTCACTTTCCTTCCATTCTCATTTTTATCCATGTTTCTTTATATTGTTACAACCTATTATTTCCAATTAAAAATGATGGGGTATGTTTTATCACCTACCCCATACATCCCTACTTATGTTTGAATGATTATAGACCCCTTTTGCTCTGATTAATCCCTCCCATGTACACCCATTATCATGCTGAAACTTCGTAAGAGTTACTCAATTTCTCTTCTTTCTTCAAGTTTCTTTATTATGTTACACTTTATATTTCCAAATTACTTGTTTTTTGAAATGTATATATATGACCCCATTACTATAAATTTCCTGTATATATTATGAGATACCCATTTGTCTCTCATCAATTTTTTTATGGATTTTATGTCACACTGTTTGGCTGCTGAAATTGCACTACGATTTTCCATGCCAAAATCATCGTGTAGTGAATACCATGACCATTTCTCTATCAAGGTTATTCACATTGGTGAACTTATACTTATTGATTATATACTTTCATTATTGTATTTCTCATTCCATTATCATGGAATTAATTATGATGTAGAATTTATCCATGTTATATGATTTATGTGGAACACTTAAGCATGTGAATAAAATGATTATGAAGGGGCACCATTATAGTGCTCCAATGCATTGGGTAATGTTTATTATCATGGTACACCATGTGAATTGAGGGTTTACTCATTCTAATTCATGTACAATGAGTGTTTACACATGATAATCTATGTGCAATGAGCCTTGGATCATGCTAATACGTTATTTCATGTTGTTTTCATATTTCTATGTTATGATAATCATGTTATATCATGCCTTTATGTTCATGTTTATCTTATGATCCATTTATATGCCTATTGCCTATAATTTATTGTATTCTTCATTTAATTTCATATTTAATCCCTTACTAGGCTTTATAGCTCACCCCTTTCTAGTATACATCCCCACATTATGCCATTCAATGTTAAGTATGAACAAATGTTGTCATCATGTAAAAGAAGCTTTCAATAAAGAAGTTTTATTTCATGTATTAAGTTTTTATGTAATGTTCCTAATTTCCCAAGACACTAGACCTCTTGATCCTTGGAGTTTTATTAGGTGATAGTTTATATAATAAATCATGTTTAAATATGATATAAAGAGTAAGGTTTTTATAATGAGTGTAAGAGAATTCATTATATAACATGTAAAAAGGAATCATATACATCCAATAAAAGTGAATTTGTGCATAATAACAAATAAGACTCAATGGAACATAAAGTGAGATGAAACTCCTTACGTTAACATTCCTTTTTTATTTTGTGTTCTTTATCCTCCTATATAGTCATTTATAATATGTTACTAGTTTATAAAATAACAATAATCATATTTATAATATAATATATTTAATTCGTATAATTTTTTATTACCCATTTGTTAACACTCTTTCAATATTTTAAATATTTTGAGTGTTAATTTCCTAGTTTTCCCAAGAATGTTTTTGACTTGTCAAGTATTGTTCATTTTATTTAGATCATGATTTCATCATATCCAGAATGTCAAATATTACTTAATTATTTTATATATTCAGTATATATGTATTTATAACAATCCATAATTTTTGGGGATACGAAATGAAATGCACCATTCAAGAATATGGTAGGTCATACGTATGTATGAATGCTAATTATTTATCATATTAATAAAATGGAAATTAAATGATACATATGTATATTATAATTAAATTATCATATCAATTTCATATATGGTACATTATTTTGTTAAAATAATCCTTAATACACTCAAAGTATTGTTTTAATGAATCACAACGCTTTAAGGAGACGGTAATCCACCCTTCCACAATGATATTATCGTATTTAAACAAAATGGAATGTATGTGTTATAAAATATTTATAGATTCATAAAGATATTATATATTTAATATATATCATATATATATATATATTTCCATTGCAATGACCTAAATGAGAGTTAATAAAGGAATAATGAACAATCATCGTTCTGTGAGGCGGTAGTTCACAATTCACATAAAAAGTATTTCAATTACCCATTAGATGGGAGTGTGTATAAGTTTAGGTATAAAAATTATCATAAAAAAATCATAGAATATTTATCTTACATTTTTTTATATAATCATTTAATATTAAGAGTTTAGGGTGTAGATAATGGAAATAAAACTAAAGAGCTTATGGAAAGATGTTACCTCTTAATCACATAACTCTTTTTGGTTCTCACCAAAGTGATTCCTTGTATTTTTTTATGCCTATGGGAATGAATCTAGGGTTAGGGAAGGGATTTTTATGATCTATATGGGAAGATCTTGGTCATGAAAAAGTGCCTTGTTATGTGTTTGGATGTGGGAGGATAGGATACCTTTTTATAGTAGAGGAGGAGTTTCAATCATGTAATATTTTCAGAAATGAGTTCCATACATGTTTTTCACATTTCAAGTGGATAAATAATAGAAATAATTAGAGAAAATAGAATATAGGGTCTAAATATGGCCATACAAAGGCTCTTGTACAATATTTCAGGTTATTTGGTCCCTTAAGATTAACGTTTAGTCCTTTATTGACCTTAATTTTACCTCAATCGTTGTAATTAATCTTAATTACATTTAATAATATTTTTGGGAAAAAACTAAGATGAACATATTTAAAATAAAAAAATAATTTTAATCTAAAATATTGAATTCATTTTTCCAAATTCTAATCACATATTTAGCTGAAAGTAATTTAAATTTAATCGCACAAACAAGACGACAATGCGAGTTTTTAATATGAAAACATCTGAAAGTTTTCTATGTTCTTATTTCCAATTCCAAATTGAAATTGATTCCAATGGCCTAATTTTTATTAATTTTTTAAAAAATTATCTTACTATTCTTTAAAACTAATTTAAAACATTATTTAACCATTAAATAAATTAGATGAAAAAGTAGTTTTGAATTAAATTGCTGTAATTTTCACTATTCATTAAAAAAATGAAACTTCATAGAAAAATAACAAAAATTAACCCTGAGATAAATTCTATGTTTTTCTTAAAATATTATGTTCATTTTTACATTTAAAATCCATAAAATATCCCAAAAACGGGATTTTAAATAGGCTTTCCATTAAAAGGCTGTAAAATGCCTTAATAAAAAATAGTATTTTATGTATAAAATTGGGTCTATTTTTATCTTAATCCTATTGAATCTATTGGATGAATATTAAAAATATTTTATTTAATATGATATATAAATATATATCATTAATATTTCTCACTAATTTTAATTAATTTATTTTATTTGGGTAAAACCACTTTGTGATCATAAAATTTATAACGTTTTCCTTTATATTTAATAAGTGCTTATATTCATTTCTGATTAATTTGTAACAAATAATATCATTTTATATTTTTGTAAACCATAGATTTTAATATTTTATTAAACTATCTCTATAACTACTAATTTAATTACTTGGTTATATCTTATTATATTAAAGTATATTTTAATAATATATCATTATTCGGTAAAACTCAATCTTGCATGTAACTCAACCATTTAAAGAAACTTGTTTTTGCGTGAAATACATACTAACCTAGTATCAAATTCATTATAATATATATCATATATTTTTTTTAAATATTAAATATATTGAAAAGTATCAAGGTATTATATTCCCTTACGCTCTTGGTGATGTGTGTGATACAAGCTATCAAATACAAAGTTTTTACTTAAGAATTTAAGGGTGTCGCATTCTCCTAACCTTAATTAAATTGTGTCCTCACAATTTAAATTTGATATTAGTAATAGAGGGATTGATATTGAAAAATAGAATATTGTTTGAAAGACCACATCGTAAATACGGTTAATAACATATCCTCTTAATTAGACAGAAAGGGGTCTACAATGGTTATATATCTCGGTTTCCTTGTAGGAGAACATGGGTGGGAAATGGAAACATGAATATGAAAGAAAAAATATTACAATCTAGTTATGATGTAGAAATCTAGAAAAATGGTTGGTATAAAGTTAATAATCACAATTCCATAAATACATGATAATCTAATGGTCCATTTGATTCATTGGAAACAAAGGTACTAGGACGACATTTTTATTTCAAAACCCTTTTTTCTATAGTTAATGAATTCTTTCACTCTATTAGAATATAAGTAAATATAATTTTCTATAAACACAATAATTTCCTTTTAAAATTACTTGAGCCATTTCAACTTTATCTCTTAACACATGATGAATCATATGGTAAAGTAATACATTACCCTAAAATCTTATTGCATGACCAACCATTTTATAAATGGTTAACTTTTCCCAAAGATTTTGATCTGACACTTTAGAAGGAAGTTCCTTGAATTTCTAAAATGAACATATCATTATCCATAAATCAACATGAAATAGTTATACATTTTCACATTCTAAACATGTGAATAACTGCATCATGTATCCTCAAAAGACCTATTATTATCTTGGTATCCCATGATTTTATAGGACTTGGAGAATTATTTCTCTATACTGATATCACTTAAAACTATTTCTTCATATGAAGAAAATTTTGGAGACACCAGTGCCTTTTGGATACTAGGATTAAGTACTTCAAAGAAATGATCAATCTTGCATTCCATTTTTCATATGTAACTCGTAGCATGCCTTGATAACCTAGAAAAGGAAGCTCCATACTCTACAACACGTTCTTCATACTTCTATTTAGGCTGAGGAACTTTATATTCATCTCAATTTTTTGATTATGAGGGATTTATTTATCAAATAATTTCTCCTTATAATTCATCCATTCCATGAGTTCTATTTCTTCTTCCTCCCTATTATTCTGGATCAGAGACCACCACTGATCAAAATCACCTTGGAGAAAATATACCGAAAGTGCAAAATTTTTCTTCTCACCACATCCTAATGTGATAAATATATTCTCTAAATAATTAATACATTTCTCAAACACCATTGGATCAGTAGTCCCACTAAATAATGGGTCCTCTTTCACACAAAGAAATCCAACATAATAGAATATCTATGCAGAATAGGTTTCTCCATTCATGGAATCTTATTTGTCATTAGCCGACTAAGATTACTTAATATATCCATAACCTTCTCAGCTACAACTCCAATTGTATTAGTTTCCTCATCATAGAAATATATACATTTTCAATGAGTAGTGATACCATTCTTCATTCTGACCATCATTTCTAAATAGTGGCATCTATTGGATTAGATCATTACATTATGTATCATAATGTATAATCCCAAAACTAGTGAAACAAAAATCATAAATTGAAATTGTTTTCCATAACTAATATAATAATAATAAACTTGGTTTCTTTGGGGATATCTCTAATTTCAAATAATTCATAATGGTATTTAAATAAAATGTGAACTATCCTAAGAATATCTACGAGGAGTGTCAAACCAGGTGCGCATAAAGTTTTGTTGTCATCTACAAGGTTATACTGAATCAGGCATTACATGCCTTGTCAGAGTTGTTACTCCTTGGTATATTTATGCTAGAACCACATCAACTTTTATTATCCATATAAGGATGAATTTCTAGGAATACCCACATAATTCATATCTTACCAAGATTCTAGGATATTATTATATACTTATCCTCAATGTTTATATTATGGTGACATTCCTTAATATAAGTTTTCTAAATCAAGTTTCCAAGGTTGCTGCTAAACTTCATTTGATACCAACTGTAATGCCCCGACCCTAGATGTTCGTAGTCGGTGCATTATTATATTACATTTGAATGATTAAAAATAATTAAATCCAGAGGGACCAATTAGTTCAGAAATCATGGAAAGACAAATTACATATATGATACCCATAATACAACAGGAAGAGAAAATAAAACATGATAAATAATAAAATAAAATAAAATGCATCCCCAAAATCTTATTCAATTTTTTCCTCTTCATAACATGGAAAAAGGAAAAATAATATCAGTGAGATAAAATACTCAGTATGGGTAATTAAAGTGGAATAAATAATTAACCAATGATAATAAATCAACATGCAATGGTGAATAAGTGATAACACATTCCATTAAAATAACCAGCTAAGGGAAAATAAATATGGCAAGGAAAGAAATTTAAATAAATTCCATTTAATCAATAACATGAGAATTATAATGCATCTATTGATATGCTGATACAAAAATATCATGGATAATAACTGTATTAACTAAAATATATATGAATAAAATTTGTAATTATTGGATGTCCTGACTAAGGTACATGAAAGACTATATTGTTCAGACCATTCACAAGATGGTTTAAAACTATAGATAAAAACCCATTTAATTTGACCAACTTACTCATCTCATGAGAACAAATATATAAATCAAGGGGATATATAAAGTTTGATCCAAAAACATAATTACAAGTCCAAAAAATTCCTCATACAAATGAAAATAAATAATATTCCTGATCAAATGTCTGTATTGAATAAACAATACAGATTTATCAATAATTTCCCAGCTAATCAAAACACTGTAAGTAAAAATGATATATAGTTTAGGAAATACTAATATCTATTATATGAGAATATATATATTCAAGTAAATTTATAATTAAAAACTATTACAATAAACTTATTATTGCAATAGCGGGTTAATAATCACAAAAGGAAGTGATATTTCATATATAATCATCAAGAACATTCTTTAAGAGAATTATCTTTAAACATTTCAAAGTGTCCCATGCCACTTTAAAATATTTTATTCATAATACCCATGAAGGAATACTATTAAATTAAAGTTATAATATCATGAGTGTTTGTATATTAATGATATAAAAATTCAAAAGGCATTATATAAACCAAATAAATGTGAATTGTTTCATAATAACAAATAAGTCTTAATGCAATGTAAATTGAGATGAAATCTCTCACCTTAACCTTATTTTTTTGTTATGTGGTATTTATTCTCATGTATATTAATTTAAAATATATTACTAACCTCTAAATTAATAATACTCATGTTTATAATATCATATATTAACATCTTATAATATTTTATTACCCATTTCTCAACACTCTTTTATTATTATAACTATTTTTGGGGTTAGTTGCCTAGTTTTATGAAGTATGTTTTTGACTTGTTAATTTTTTCCCATTAATTAGATCATGATTTCATTATATCCATAATTTAAAACCGGAATTAATATTCATATATATTTAATATATATTTATTTATAATTATCCATTATATTTGGAGATAAGAAATGAAGTGCACCGCTTATGAAGACGGTAGGTTGTACATTTTCATGAATGAGACTTCCATTTATGTGTTGTATTAAAAGAATAAAAATTAAATAGTAAATATGTATATTATAATTCCATCTTCATATATATTTCATATATGTTAGAAAAGTTTTTTAAAATTATCCTTAATTTGTTCCAGGTATAGTGTGAATGAATAACATCACATTAAGGAGGTAGTAGTCTACACTTCCACAAACGATGTTATCGTATTTACTCAAAAATTAATGTATAAGGGTATGTGTTATAAAAGAAATAAACAATCCTAAGAAATTATAAATATCATATATATAATATATTAGTAGGTTTTCCAACATAATGACCACCATGATAGGTGGTAAAGGAAAAACGAAAAATCATCGTTTTGGGACGCTGTAATTCGACATTCACATAAACAATATGTTTATTACCTATTATATGAGAGTGTAGGTAAGTGTAGGCATAAATATAATCATAAAAACATACTAGTATATTTATTATACTTTTTTATATAATCATTTAATAATAAGAGTTTATGGGGTGGATAATTGGAATAAATCTAAAGAAATTAAAGAAAAGATGTTACATCTTAATAGGGTAACTCATTTTAGTTCTAACCAAAGGGATTCCTTGGACTTCTTTTTGCATAGGGGAGGTTTCTAGAATGATATGAGTTATTTTTATGATATATTTGGGTAGATAATTTAAAATCCAACGTGGCTTGAGATGTGTGAGGAAGTGGGGGAGAGGGGGCCCTTTATAGTGGAGTAGGATTTCCACACTTGTAATATTCTGACAAAGGAATTCCATACACAATACATACAATTAAAATTCATCTAATAATGGAAAAAATAGATAAAACCGAGTATAAGGTTGATATATGTCCATCCCAGGGCTCTTAGACTAGTGTTTAGGTCATTTGGGTGCATAAGATTAAGGTTTAATCCCTTATTAAGCTTTATTTTACCTTAATCATTCCAATTAATTTTAATTAATTTCCCTAATATTTATTTTAAAACTAAGTTGAAATTATTATAAATTATAAATTAGAATGATTCTAAATATGGAATCCATTTTTCAAAATTCCAATCACATAACTGGCATAAATTTATTTAAATTTAATCTCGTAGACGGAACAACAAATCTGGTTTTTAATGTAAAAACATCTGAGACTTTTCTATGTTTTTTTACCCAATTAAAAAGTTAAATAGGATAAAAAGAACTATAATGGATTAATTGATAAAAAATTAATCTAATTAAACTTTAAAATAAATTTAAAATCTAATTTAAACTTATAAATAAATTATATTAAAAAATTAGTTTGAATTAAATGTTAATATTTTTCACTATTCGTTAAAAAATGAAACTTCAAAAAAAGCACAAAAATTTCACCATAAGATAATATTTATGTTTTGATTTAAATTTTTATGTTTATTTTCCCATTTATAATACATAATAGTTCCATAAATTGGATTTTATATGGGTTCTCCATTAAAAGGTGGTAAAAAGTCCTTAATAAAAATAAAGTATTTAATACATAAAGTTTGGTTTGCTTTTATCTAATGCATATAAATTATATTAGATGAATATTAAAAATATATTATTTAATATATAATATATATATCACATTAATATCACTCAAAAATTATAATTTATTTAATTTATCATGGTAAAACAACTTTGTGTGTATAAACAAAATCATATTTTTCTTTTTATTCAATCAGTTTTATACTAATTTACAATTAATTTTTAACTAATAAATTCATTTTATATATGTGTAGACTATATATTTTAATATTTCAGTAAAACCGTTTTATAACTACGAATTCAATGGCTAGGTTATATTGTTTTATATTAAATAATATTTCAATAATATATTGTTATTCAGTAAAACTTCATCTTGTGTATAACGTAATCCATTTAAAGAAACTAATTTTTACAGGAGACATAAGATAAATTATTATCAGATTAACTATTATATATATATATATATATCATATAATTAGTTTTTTTCTAATAGTAAATATATTTTAAAGTATCAAGTTATTAAATTTCCTTATGCTCTTGGTGATACGTCTCATACACACTATCAAATAAAATGTTCTTACTTTAGAATGTTGAGGGGATACAGCCTAGGTCAGGATGATATAGTATCCAAAACTAGTGTAAATTCCTAAAAAGGATCATCCAATGAATATTCCATAGTATCCCCATCTTAAGGAATAATTTACACCTTTTCCATTATGGATTCTGCTCTAACATCCACCTCTAGTGGTGCAACTACCACTAGCTTTGCCTATATTTCTCCTTTAGACACCCCCATCCTAAGATCATTCTTGACCCCCTACTTAGATGGAACGCTCTCATAGGTCCATTCCAATGTTTTTTCTTACTACCATGGCTTCTACAACCATATCCATTGGGGAAATAGCACCAATGGTTTCCACATCGGCCTCTAACACAAAATAAATAGATGTTGATTTTGGAAGAAAATCCCCAAACACCATTTGAACTTCCATTTAAATATAAATTAGTTATGAATAGAAAATCAAGGTAGTATAGATGAAGGTGATAATGGGAAAAGTCTTACTTTAGTATTATATTCTCACATAGAGCTCCAGAATGTTCATGAGAAATCCTCCAAACAAAGGAATTCCCTCTACAACCACTTCTATAGTCACATGCACTACTTAGGCTGATAGTTGGCCTTCCATGACCACATCATTAGGGTTGGATCTCATATTCATCATTTCAAGGGATGAGGTTCCCTCACCCTCTATTTTAGATTCATCATGAACCTCCCCCTCATCCATAGTCGTCGATCCCTGAAAACATTCCAAGATATTTATACATTAATCATAGGGATTTGGTGATATTTAAAGAACATGATACCAGAGTATTTACCTGGTATATGGTAGGACCTTATTCCATGGGAGATTTCCAATAGGTTTTACTTCCATATAATTCATTTGAGTCTCCCTAAAGAGTTGTGCAAGCCACGAACATGTAGGATGAGATATTTGAGGAGGAGTTCATCTCCAAAAACAACTTTTCCTAGTTGGTTAGAGTACATTTCATTCCCTGAGAGTGAAATAGATCCTCCAAATTCAGGATTTATAACACCACCTCCTCTTGAGGCATGTTAAAACTGGCCCTAGAGTGATCCATCCCAGTAAGGAATATCCCCTCTTGGTTAAGGTCCCACCAAATCCCATGGAGAGTTTTGAGATATATGAATAGACCCTATATATCCTAAAAATCTGGAAATATTGTATCACTTGGGATATCTATATTAAATAGTTTCTTCCCTAGATCTTAGACACGCACCAATGGGACTGTTTCAAATGGATCAACTTCCTCCCATAATAGCTTTCCTTGAAGATCTGAGCATATTAACTCTCATCTATCTGCAACTGTAGCTCTTCCCACCAAGCCAATCATTCCACATTAACATTATCCAAACACCACCCACCTTCTAACCTATATTTGTAGGGAAACCCCTTTATTAGAATAGGTTGTTCAGTTCCAAAACATTTCTATAGAAAATGTTCTTTCTTATCTCAATTCATATTCATGGATATACCCATAGGAGGTGGTCGGTGGTGGAGTATAATTCTTCCTTCTTCCATACTAATGCATGAACATTTGTAAAATATGAATTATGAATAAGGGTTGACACTAAAGACACACTTCCTTATAAACCCTCTATGTCAGCAGCTTCAAGAATCAAAACTCCCTTGCAAAATGATGTGGGTTGTACAAATCACTGAGTGGTTAACAGTTAACCCTTTTCATTATTACCTACCTTTAAATTCCATGAAATATTACCATTTCTCAATGATCCCAATACCATCATCGTTCATCATTCTATTATAAGGGGGAATGGGTGAAATATGAATCCCTCTACCATACCAACCATTACCAACATGTCCAAAAGGCCCCACATAAGTGGGAGACTCATTTTAATGTTCAATATATCTATCCAAAGTTCATGTTTGGAGGACAGTTTGGATTTAGTTACTCATATCCCCCATGTGTGTGGCCACTCAACAATACATGAATTCGAGGGGCCCATAAACACAGAGCAGATTCTTCCCTTCACTGATGTAGTATAGCACCTTATACAACTTCTCTAAAACTGGGACATCCAAATTGACATGCTACCCCATTACCACCATCACTACCATAATAATGTCACTTGAACACACCCCCATGTGTGAATCACACTTAGGGATAATCTAGCCACTAATTAGCACATCAGTAAACCATTACATCCTACTAGAGGAGCTTTAAGCATGATTATATAGACCAATATCTACCATTATCTTACCACCATGGTCCTCTAGTAGGAGTTCCACTTTCCCTACTAGAATTTTCTAATGAATATTCATGGCCTCCTCGGTAGCATATTTGTTGGCTTGTCCCCATCTATTAGCTCCTCCATTGGTTCATTTAGGAAATACCCAAACCATTGCTTTGGAGGGATATCCCTAATCCCATAATTATCTTAGCTAGTCCCTTTAACCAAATCTAGTAGTGCCATCTCCATGGCTGGTAGTTTTTCCTGGTCCTCCCAAACGTTTTCTATATAAGGGAACTGATCATAAATCACACCTAGACTGCAATCTTAATGATCCTGTGAAGATCCCATAGAATGATTCTAACCTCCCCTAGTTTAGATGAGAAGTGTTGTACCCTGATGTCCATCTACATTAGAAATATGTTATGATATCTAGATGGTGATAAACAAGAAACTATGTGGCCCATTCTACCTTGTAGAGCCCCGGTCACTTTAGCTCATCCTCAAATTCACAGAATGGTGTACGCACTCAATAGGACCAAACCCATTCATCGGTAATGATGCTACAATGGAATGATTCCAAGTTTTCTATCCATTTTTTTGAGAAGATTCCCCATAATGTCCTTGATAATCATCTCAAATTTAATGGGGATACCTCCTCCTCTATATTCTCACCATTGATGTTATTAATGTTGTTTCGGTGTGTATTCACTATTATTGTTTCATGGTCCTTCTGTATGTGACACATGGTAGCCCTATTTCAAAAACACTATCCAGGAGTACTTCTAAACCAATAATATAGTTTGTATCTTCTTTCTATAGGGTTGAATACAACATCCTTCAACCTGATCCCATTGATTAGAAGACATTTCTCATAAGTTTCTGTTAGTAGTGTAGTGATAAATTCTTGATCGATGGAATTCTGAACAATTTCCCCAATCATTATATTCATGGAAAATTCTTCCTGATGGGTGACAATAGCATTGAATCCATGAGAATCCATTTTCTTAAAGACTTAGAATTATTTTTGGGGCTAGTTTATGAAGGTTTTTTATGATGGTTTCTCCAGAATATTTGGTTTGAGGTATTCGGTTCATGAAGTAGTAGTTCAAAAGCACTATTGGTGATGAACTATTCTCCAAGAACCAGTCATAGGGAAGTTGATCTTCACAAGTTATGGATTTCAAAATCACAAAGCACTTATAAAGGGTGTGAGATTCATAAAAATTGATCACGATATTTTATACTCATTAAATTCAAGTGGTACCTTTAAGGGACCCCTCTACTATTTGTAGGTGTATATACACCAATTGATTTGTGATGAGCTTCGTGAAGTAGAAATTATGAATGAGATTCATGAATAAGAGTTGTGAAAGGGAGTTGATTACCAATTTTATAAAATTCTACATCATAATCTGACCCTCATTCTCTTATCATGTTTCATTCTAAGGGGGGTCATTTTTTGATTTTTAAATATGCATACCACCTAAATTTTCAAATAATGAATGGATGGTTCAGGGATAATTCGAGTCAAAATAGATCAAAAATACCTATAAGTGGTTTGTTTTATGAAGATGTCACCTTCGTGAATGAAAGGAACTAGTGAAGGCCCCTATGACATGGATTCCTAATGAAAGTATTTGTGATACAACAACCCAGGGCTGCAGATCCCCTTTTTGAGTGAACAATGTCATGATGATAACCTCCACACATTTAAATTTTGGAGTCATTGAGCACTTTGGTAATGCCTTAAGGTTTAAACATAATCTTCATAAAAGTGATAGTCAGTCTCAAGGATTCACAACCTTCGCTAAGCTTATATTGATTCATGAATGACTCAAACTTTTATGAAACCTATTCCCTATAAATATCTTGTTCAATCCAAATTTTTAGCGATGACTAACAAGATTTCGGCTTTTGGAAGTCATTATATATTTTTAAACCACCTAAGTTTCATGAACATAAGCAAACATAGACCACCCATGATATCCAATAATCATGAAACCACCTCCCTTTTGTTCTTGAGATCATCCACCTAAAGTGGATATTCCTTTCATTAAGGCATATTCCCTTCACATATGAATAAGACCCTCTAGGGAACTCGAGGATTTTTGATGAAATCATCCTTTGTGAAGCATTGGCCCCTAAATCAGTAAATAACTCTGAAGATGGGGAACCCTATTTCATGAAAAATATCCCATGTGAGTCCCCTACCACTGTGAAGCACCTGAAAATCCCAAAGAACCTCTCTATGTGGACCCACGCTTTGGGAAACCCATTTCATGGACCACTTCATGGTGCCTCCCTTTTCTGAACATCCCTTCATTAAGGTCAAGTTCTCAGAACCCCCATACCAATCCATGACCAGTCCAAATTCACCTCGAGTCCCTATGTGATTAGTGCCAACCAATCTTATGTCTGACTACTTCACTCCAAGTGTATTCTAGGCCTATATCCTACCTGTGGCTTCTATGAATGGGTACTATAACCCATTTTTTTTATAATAATGTGTTCTCCAACATTAGCCTCATGATAGAGAACTCCTCCAAGAATGTTTCAACACCATTCCCTACCCAAAGGTGTATGAGCAGTGGATACTTAAGACCTATCAGAGAGGTGTGAGTCCTCTTACATCTGATATGCATGATGTAAAACTACCAAGTTCCACAACATAGTCATATGATGTTAAACTACATGAAAACATCCTCAACACATTATGTAAAACTATAACCCTAACCTATTCAATTAACATCGGATTCCCTATGTATCATCATCATGAGGTGACACCCTCTCCCACCACAAACCACAAAACATAACTCTTGGGAAGCTTCCTTCTTTAATCCATTCACCATTCCACCTAGAGCAATACTCTTATGATGGGAAGCTTCTATATGTAAACCCACACCATCCCTTGTTGATTATCCTTCCATGACAAGAGAGTCCCCACCACATGACATTAAAGTGCATGTACTAGTCTTGTCACATGACCTTAAACTATGGAATTGAACTACCTGGGTTTGGATCCATATATTCAAAAGAGGGTATAAAGGATGCCTACATGAGATTAAATCCCATCAATGATAAACTATACAGGAGTGACATATTTCCTCCCATGGATTCACCTCCCAAATCTATCTTTGTGTGGAATTCTGATCCATCAGTAGATTATCTGGGTATTCACTCATAGGGACACAACTCCTTAATCCACCTACTTAGGGTGTTCTGATCAATCAATCAGACTCCAAAAGGCATTAAAATCATCCTCCAATCCATCTCCACCAGACATTATTATCTATCTCGATTGGACTTTGAACTTGTGACTGAATGTAGAATAAATGTGGGATACCTAAGGAGGAAATCCTTGGAATACATACAACCCATACATCAATTACATCATGATAGACACATGATGCCTTATGATCCATACCTAGGGTACCCCATATGAGATTCCATCCAAATAGAATGATTAACTTGTGACCAATTTCCCAAATGTCTATACATTCCTAGCTATAACCATTTGGCTACTCACCTGACCGAAGGTTTCTACCTTGTCAAGATAGAAGCAATGTAATTAACCATTGTCCACGTAGAGATGACATATGGAATGAGTTCCAAAAACTTGAATTAATCTGTAATGGAGACTTAGACTAGGTAACGAGATCTATGTAGTAATCTATGAAAGGAGGAACTGAAACCCCTTCATTTCATTTTTATCAAGGATAAGACTTCGCCGATAAAAGTGATGAAATCCACCGACCTTTGTTTAGTGGAAATGCAGGGAAACAAACATGTGCATCACATAGACCAAGAAAAAGTGTTATAAAAACTAGTTCAATGAATCCATATAGAATTTCATGGATTGTGTTGAAATAACAGAAGAAGAAAATCCTGGGGAAACTTGATAGGGGATTCATTTGGAAATGTGTGTCACCATGGGGTGCACCTGTTCAAATTGTTAAGAATAAATATGGATCAATGAGATTCTATATATATTATTAATAACTTAACATGTTCAATTTAAATAACAAGTAATCAACCACATATTGATAACCTTTTTGATCAAATAAGCATATAACAATACTTTTCCAAGATTGGTATTCATTATGTATATCGTCAATTGAGGGTCTAGAATGAGGATATTCCCAAGATGGGATTCTGTAAAAGGTATGGACACTATGAATTTGTCGTGATGCTTTTGGTATTACTAATAAAACTTCTTTATTTTAGGATTTAATAAATATAGTCTTATATATTACCTTGATCAATTTTTGTTAGCCTTTATAGGTGATATTTTTATACATTCAAATAGAAAGTAAGAGCATGAAGATCAGTTGAGGATTGTGTTGAAGACCCTAAGGAATGAGAAGATTTATTTAAAATTTACCAGGTTTGAATTTTAGTTTTGTAATGTTTTATTGTTTTGGTCATATAATGTAAACCAGGGGTATATCAGTAGACTCTAACAGTTAAATAAGTTAATGAATATTATCATAGAATAACCAATGTGACTAAGATCTATAGTTTTCTTTGTTTGGTTGGATATTATTCTCACTTTTTGTTGAATTTCTCGTAGCTATATAATCCACTCATCATGTTAACATAGAAGGGAACCAAGTTTCATTGGATAGATGAATGTGAGTAATGTTTTAAGGAACTGAAGAGAAGGCTAGTCAGCATACATATTATTACACTACCCTATAGTGGAGAAGGTTTTGTAATCTATAGTGATGAATTAAAGAAGGGACTAAGACATTTCATCATTAATAATGACATATATATAGCTTATGACTCATTAAAAATTACTTTCAATGAGAAAAAGTACCCAAATCATAATTTGGAGTTAGCTATGGTAATTTTTTAATTATATATATGGAGACACTATCTCTATGAAAAATGTTGTAACATATATACTGATTGAAAAATCCTAAATTATATTTTGACAAATAAATAGATTAATATAAACTAGAAAAAATAATTAGATCTTATTAAATATTATGATAGATCAATACATTACCACCCTGGGAAATAAAAAAAGATGTAATGTGATCTATCTCAGAGGGATCTTTCTAGCTTATCTATTATGAGCATAAAAAAAGATCTCATATTTATGGATTTTCAAAGGATGGATCTTTAAATCTTAATAAAAGGGTATAAATCTTATCTTTCTGAAACGAGTGTTCAAATATCTATCCATGTAAATATTAAAGAGGCACAAAATAAAAATGTAGAGCTGAAACAGAAGGTTAGAAATTTTCATGAGTTCAACCTTGATTGTGATGGAGTAGTAATGTTCCAAAACAATGTATGTGTCCCTTCAGTACCAAATTCAAAGAAGTAGATGATGGATGAAGCTCATTTTCTTTATTCTCTATTCATCATTGACTTACAAGGATGTATAGATATTTTAAAGAGTAGTTCTGGTGGGATGGAATAAATAGAGATATTATAGGGTAGGTTTCTTGATGCCATATTTTTTAATATGTTAAATTTGAGAGACATAAGTCTAAGGATACATAACAACCATTTCCTATACTATAATGGAAATGGGAAAATATCACGAAAAAAAATTCATCAGACTCCCCAAAACATTTAAATGGTATAATGTAATTTTTGGTTATGGTAGATCACATTATGCAGTCAACACACATTATTTCAAATAGAAAAAAATTCTCTTGTGATCAACATACTCAATTATACTTTGAGTAAGTGGTATGAGTTCATGGTATCCAAATATCAATTGTATCTAATCATGATCCAAGGTTTACATTAATGTTTTGGAGAAGACTTTATTAGGATTTATATATAGATTTAATTTTTAGTAGTACTAATATTCCTCAGATAGATGGTCAGTCTAAGAGGACAATTCAAACTCTAAATGACATTTTTAATGCATTCTCTATGGATTTTAAATGTGGTTCGTATCAGAACCATCCCTTGGTGTAATTTTATTACAAAAAAATTTCTTCAATATAGAATTCAGATGGATATTTATAAAGTCCCATACAGTAAGAAGTACATAAATACAAAATTATAGAATGACATTGGAGAAATAAATCTATTAGGACTAGATCTAGATGATTAAATGGTATTGAAGTTGAGATCCATTCAAGAGCACATAAGAACATCTTAGAGTCGAATGAAAAGTTATGCTAAAAATAATTGGAAATATATATAGTTTGAAGTTGGAAAAAATCAATTACTATAAATATATCCCTATAATAGGGTTATTACATTTGTAAATAAGGGTAAGATAAGCCCTTGGTATATTAGTCCACTTGAAATTTTTGATCGTATTAGGATGGTAGCTTATCGATCGGCGGTTCCAATGATTCATTATATGTTCTTGACATGTTATGTGTATCTCTATTAAGGAATTAAATACCTAATAATTGACATTTATTGAACTTAGAGGTCAAAACACTAGAGAAATATATTTATTATGATGACAAACTGGTAGAGATTTTGGATCGTAGAGAGAAAATTCTATGAAATAAGACCACCCACCTGGTCAAATGTTTTTGGTGAAACCACTAATTTTAAGAAGTTATGTAGGAATATGAGGATGTTATAAAGAATATGTAGCCTCATATTTTTATATCAGAGTGTTGAATTTCATGGGTGAAATTAATTTTGATGGGGGAAGAATGTAACACCCCTTCATTTTTGTGAAATAATTCTCTTTGAAAAATTTCTATTTTTGATAGCTTGCGTTACAGGAAACACCATGTTTAGATGAATTGAATAACATTAATAAATAATTATATGTTCATTAACATATAGATATTGTATTGGAGGATAAGAATAATAATAACTAAATTATAAAAAATATATGGTCTACACATTTATAAAAAAATTCGTTATTTATCAAATGATTATAATTAAAAACAAAAAATTATTTCGAAATAAAAGTGATGTTTTTTCATATATTTTTTTGAACACAATGCATTTTTATTTTAAATTAATCAAAAATGGTGAATTACATTAATAAAATGTACATATTATTTTCTTGATTTTTTTAAAACATTCGAAAAATATATTTCTAAGAATATTGTTAGAATAAATCCAGTTTTATGCTTAAAATGATATTTTTTCTAAAAATAGTTCTTATCACATTTTCCACACATACATTAAAATTATTTTCATAAATTTTTTGGTATTTAATTAGATAAAATAAATTAAATATTTATAATCTAGAGTTAAAAATTTTTTAATCATAACTCTTTAATTTTTGATCAATATGAATAGAAAAAGTGCTAAAATTTATCTCCTCAGTAAAGGGTATATCAGGTTAATCTGGATTAAAAATAAATGAAAAGACATAATTATTCATAATAATTATTATTGGATGAATTTAATTCTAAACTTAACATTTTAGACTCAAAATTGAGTTTTTTATTGTTACTTTTCCATTAAAATGCCTAATATATTATTTAAATCAATGAAAGTTTTAAAATGTCACTCTCTTTTTTTAATACTTATTATGTGTCCAAAAAGTGGAAAAAGTAATTTATGAATGAATATAACTGTTTATGTTAATATTAAAAAAATTATTTTCATAATATTAATTTATTTTTATTTTTAGTGATTATATAATGACCATAATTGACAATTCAACACGGATGGAGTATGTCTCCATTTAATAAAAAATTATAATAAATTATTTAAAAAATATTAAAAGTTGTTTAATTTAATTGATTTAATGTGACCCATGAATTATATAAATCTATATAAAATATTGGTGAGGCTTTATGACATTATATTCGAATTCCCCCATAGTCACGATGTGTTTAATGTTAAATTAAATGAATATTTTCATAATTTACAATAATGATATTTTATCAAAATAATATTTTATTAAATCAAATAAAAATAATAAAATTGTTTAAATAAGTCAAGGTGATTATAATATGGCCTTAAATTTCATAAATTGTCTATTTAGTTTCCAATTAACACCTTATAAGTATAATTTAAAACCTTTATGATTTGTTTATCATTGTAGAAATTAAAATAGGTTAACAAAGGGTTAAGAAAAATGATAAGGTTAAAAATTACACCATAAGTTGTATAAATTATATTGGTTAATGGTATTAAAACCCCAAACTACCTTTTATTCTAACACATTTCCATTTGGACGTTTTTTATATTGAGAATAATTTTACTATAATTTAGTCTTTTGGGAAATTTCTAAAGTGCCCCTCAACTCAATTAAAAAAAGGGAAACACCTCCATCACTTCTTCACACAAGTTTTATCCGTCTATATTTCCAAGATACTGAAAATTTACATTATCAAATCCATAGACACATTATATAGGTTATTGTATTCCCCAAAATACCAACACTAGAAACCATTAGAGGAGATCTAAAGGAGTCGTTCCCAAGAAGAGGCAATCACCTTTACATGTCACTTTCTTTTGTACCCATATTTACCTCTACTAAATTTAATTTATTTATTATAAATTAATTATTTAAGTATCCAAAATGTGATTATGTTTTATTATTATTATTAAAACACCATTATAATCCCTATTTCCTATCAAATGATAAGTGAAAGTATCAGTTTTTCATTATTACAACTCACCATTTCCACATAGCGATACAATTAATTATCCATCATTGTCATTTATGGATTATTATTTTGATGGGTTTAATGGTTTTATATGATATTTATGACCTAATTATAATTATATAATTATAATATCACATCTACCTACTTACTATCCAATCATTTGTAAAATGATAACTTCATTCGTGCATACGTGTGTACTGCCACCTCTATGAATAAATTTGATACATTTTTTGTTTATATTTTACATGGATTGTAATAAGGAAGGATTAAATTAATATAAATTATATATATGATATAATAATTATCCTATAAATTTTAATAAATTTTTACCTTTCTTCATTCCATCCGTTAAAAAATAAAAATAGAATTAATGCTTACGTATGGCATGCCATCCTCGCATACAGTGTAATTAATTTTTCTATTTATAAATTTTATGTATGACTATAAATATGTATATAATGAATATATATAATTTTTATATCATTATTTTTATTTTTCAGGTGATAGAACCATGTTAAATATTTATGTATCAAAACAATTAAACTTAAATACTCATGATAAATGAAATAGTTTACACATGAAAATAAAGATTTAAATAAGGAATTATTGATATGGTGAAATGTTATAAAGGGATTATATATGTTATTATTATTATTAATATAAATATTTTATATAATTATAATCAATTTTAAATTTATTATACATGATTTTTTAGTTATTTCAAAGCAAGATAAACTCGAGGTAAGGGTTTTATTTCACAATCTCATCAATATTCAGTATTTTTTATGTTTAAGTATCAACTATTGATTAATTCCATAACATTTCCATGTTTTCTAAAAATTATATAAAAAATGGTTTTACCATTCTCATATGTTTTTTATATTCATTTTTACTCATGTTTTATTTTTACAAATGTTTTTTGAAAGGAATGTATTTTCATTTTCTGAAGTAGGTACTTTTTCATTTTTTCGAAAAAAATATAAAAGAAAAGTTTTTTAACTTACAATACATAAAATAATTTTTCCTCCATCATGAATAATTTTTTATATGAATATTACTTTATAATTTTACAAGGAAATTTTTAAAGAATATTTTTTTCATTATAATTTCAAATTTTTTTAAAAATATAGGATTTTGAAATGGAAAGGTTTTTTTCCTTAAGAATTATTCAAAGTTATATTTCAAAATAATTTTCTAATAATTTGTCATTATATGATGTTAATTTTTATTTTATGTGGATATTATCCGATTATACCATTTTTATTCATTTTGATTTTTTTTAGTGTTTATGTTGAGAATTTTAAATATTTATGAAACCCATTTCTTTTCCTGGGTTCTCATATGATGAATGCTTTAAGTTCATATGACCCACATATATATAATTTTCATTATGTTAATAGTGGGACCCATATATCCCTCAGATTTTTTGGGTAAAGATTTATATATTATGAGATAAATAGGAATGGATTTGGTGTTGAACCCAGTTGGGACTGTTTCCACTATGATAGTATTGAAAGTGAACCTTGACTACTATAATGGTTTGGGGAGTAAACTCATTCCAATATTATACCCTTGGAAACGAGAAATGAATATTAATGAAATTATTTTATATTCTTATGTGTATGCCACAATTCCATGTCTTATTCCATTATTATGGTCTCATGGTTCATGTTATTTGATTAATTTATGGTTTATGTTATATGAAATACCAATATTTATGACTTGAATTAATATTATGATCATTGATATAGAGGGTATGGTTTTGAAATGTTAGTATTACATTATTATACCCTTATTCGCATGTTATGATTTTTTGATCATTGATATACCCCTTGGTTTCCATTTCTAAGCATACAATCTCACCCTTTTCTTATGTTTTATTTCCCCATGTAATGAAAAATTTTATTAAGTATAATATCTCTAATAAGGGTGATAACTATTCATAAATAAAAGGGATATGATGTAGATATTTAATGAACAAGTTTTTTATGTTTCCAAGTTTCAAAATATAGTAGACCTAAACAAATCAATCTTTGATCGAATTGTTATGTAATGATTATTCATCTATTAAGGTGTAATATCTATGTATGAAATGTATGGTTAACTATATCCCTCAATGTTAATGTGTGCTACCTAAAAAATAATGATATAGGTATAATTCACTATATTTAATGGGTCACTCCCAATTCTACACTTATCAAACATTTATTTTAAGGATATATTAGACAATTTATCGTTTTGAGTGTCTCTCCAATATCAATATATCGTACTGATATGATTATATCAATATGGTTTAAATGTGATGTGTAAATTCCATCCACATGATTCCTACATATTCGATGGAAAGATTCAAACAACTCTCTTCTAAGAGGTTTAAATAATTTTAATCCACAATAACTTCATAATGATATCAACTTCATCTAAGAAGGACTAGATGAGTTCAATTTATTATTTGATTTAATCTCTTTTGTTTCAATCCATCTTTTGTTTCTTCAAACATTCATATGTATCAATAATCCTATAAGGTTGAAACTTTTTCTCTAATTTAATTGGATATGTCAATTATATATCAAGCTATATCTTATCCCTTTATTACATTTTATATTTTATCTAAATAAATACTACTTCTCCAATATCCAAAAATAGCATCAAGGAATGTGATTTTTCCAATTCACCAAACCAAGTGTCATCACTATAATAATTTAGAGACTCCACCATTAATTATGACTTTAATTATAAACTATATTTTATTTAAATATTTATATTTCTTCCAATATCTCCTTCACTAATATCTCTACAAATATTTAGATAGAAATTTCATCTTGAAATGACCTCAAATATTCCATTTTATTCACCAAGATAGAAAATTTCTCACTCTATAGTACAACATTAATCCCATGGAAAATAATTTCCATGACTTTCATTATTGACATAACACATCATAATAAAAACTAAATCCATAAAATTTAATATATATATAATCTCTCATATTCTGTAAAGTAAATTTTCTATAAGCATAAAAGTTAAACCATGACCAATATCAATAAAAATACTCCTCCATTAATATGAATTCTTACAAAAAATTATCATTGATCTTCTCAAAAATACAACTTTAAATTTCTCTAAAATACCTAATTTATTTTTCTATATCAAACATTCATGCATAAACATATATGGTTCTTCAATAATAAATAAATAATTCAAGTCAATATTCTCATATAGATATATAAAACATTTATATTTGAATATATGATCAAATTTCTAAATCTAACAGGCTTTTGAAAAAACAAAATATAGATAAGTAAACCATAACTTGTTTTATAAGTAAAAAGTTTTAACACAAAAAAACTACAACTAACTAAATCTATAACCTCTTGAAAGTACAGTCTTTCCCTTCTTTAAAATCTAATATCTAAACCACACCATGATGTGATGTTCCTCAAAACATTATGTGGTTCTGAAAAAAAAACTCCACTAACTTCTAAAACCTTTACCTAGAAAAACACTAAATTTAATGATGAAATCAGTTCCGATTGACTAATTTTATGAAACAAATCCTTTAAAACACAATTTTAATTTTCTCAATAGATTTTCGTCAAAATATACATAATTATTAATATCATTAAATGAATATGACACAGATGTTGACATTTATACATCCTCCTTTTCCAATCATACATGTGAACCATGACCATAATTTCCTCGAAAAATAAGGATGACCTTCGTTTTTCATTGAAATATGATATTAACTAGAACACGATTCAACATCCTTTGAGCTCCAAGGTTTTTTAAGAAAAATAATAAAAAATAAGGTTTCAAATATTTTTGTGGTTTCCAAATTATTTCATGGTTTGATACACAATGATGATTTTCCTCCCATTGTGTCCTTTATCTCTATATTTTATTCTTCCATTATATTTCATTAACGATCGTAACTAAAACACTATTAAACATGGTGTGGATTGTTTCACTCCACTAAATTGAATTCCATTCTCTACCTTACATTTTTAATCATTCAAAAACATCACTAAATTCCTAAATAGGACTAAATAAGAATCTAACACTATTAGAATAACCCTTCTAAGTTAGATTTTGAATCTTCAATCTTCATGAAATCTTTATCTTCACTATGACAACCTGATCATTTCCATGTTAGACTGTTAATATTTAATTTCCTTTATTTTTCATGTCTTATATAGTTATCTGGGTGACCAAACATTCATTCATATATCAATTATATGTATCTTCAGGTCTACCTAATGGCCTATGTGTTTCAAAGTTCTATTTTCTTCGCTAAGTATTTTGTTATCTCCATACTCTCTATTTATTTTCTCTTGATAATTTACTATTTTTATAACCTATAGTTGTTATCAAATGAAACACAAACAAAACCTTTTTTTACTATATTTCCCCAATGGGATTTTCTCCTCATTATGAAATAAATATTAATTGATATAAAAACATATATGATAACTTGAATTCCATCAATATTAACATATATATTTTGAAATAAGAGATTTATACTCCATTCTACCACTTCTAAATTGGATACATTGTATTTATTATACAAATGTTTATCAATTATGAGTATCCCATTTTAAAGTGATAAATAAACCACTCTGAAATATAATTCAAAAGTCTCTTCTAGTAGAATGTTAGATACAACTTATTATGTTTCAAAATGTCATGTCACTAGTTGAGAAAATTAGATATGTTTCTGTATAGATTATCATCCCTAAAATTTATGAAATTATCATATATTTTTCAGTCAGTTATGTATCTTCTTTGAAAATAGATATAAAAATAATCTACTAATCTTACTTGAGTCAAATCATAATATAGGAAATAAAAAAGATAAGTTAGTAATATCATTTTTTCCATTTGAATCACTTACTTCCATAAGATCATGAAACTTTATCCATTATACCCTTCATAAAAATCCATGTTATCCTAAAAACATTTATAATAAAATATTAAAAATAATTATGAAATCATAAAGTGTGTGTGAGTTATACCACTTCTTAAAAAAATTATTTAGTTTTAGGGTATTTATCTCGTGATAAATATGGTTATTACACATTAAATTATTATATTTAAAATAGGAATTTTCATAAAGGATCCAATGTTAAATGTTACTTGGATAATGAATATATAGATTTTTTTCAATGTATTTAGATGATGTAAGAATGATATGTCACTGAAAAATGAGAATGGAAGATAATAAAAATGATAAAATTGATACCAATTTTTCATTAATTCCCCAAAAGTTTAATTCTTAGATCATATTCATTAGATACATCGATCACTGAGAATTGAAGATACCACATCACACAGTTATGTCAAACTGTGATGTGTTCGATGACAACATCAAGTAATTTGAACATGTATATGCCATTTTATACTCTGTAGTTTCACATATATTTTAAAAATTTATTAACCTTTTATTTATGGAATATAACCAACTTATAATAACAAAACATCAATCCTTACTTTAGATAATGATATAGAATTTACATATCAAATAGTTTCTTATTTGGTTGAAATAGAAGGTATGGGAATTACTTCAATAAAATAAAAAAATAAATATTATATAAATTTTAAAATTTATATATAATTATAGAATTGAGTTTAATTATTAACCCCATCTCTGAAGAAAAAATAACATTTACTTTTGGTCTAATCTATTTGGTATCATTGGGTATAAATTTTTGATAACTTATTGTGAAATGTAAATGAGAACACTACATGATGGTGTTGTGTTAACTATAATGAAAAAATTTAATTCTAGTACATTGGATAGTGGGCCTTGATATAAAAATGTGTTTTATTTTAGAGTTATTTAGAAAATACTTATAATTGATTATTATTTCCATGGTCAAGTCAATATGATGAAATGAAAGTGGTTAGATCCAATGACGAGACAAGACACATTTATTGATGACTATGGATTTAGAGTTTTTTAAATGACTCACTTATTGGATATAAATGAGCCATATATTTTGACATCAACTAAATAATGAGTGTTTTATGTGAACTATATTTTTTGGCATGCATTTGGTTCTCTTATTGATATAATTAAATGACATAATTTTGATGATGGTGGGGATAAAATTCAAAATATTTATTCCACCATCTTTTTGATTAAAATATTTCATATGATGACTTCAATAGTCTAATTTTTTAGTTTATTCGAAACCTAAAGTAGTGGTGAATAATATATAGAATAATACATATTTTTTCTTAATTAATTTGTTTTAGTTCTATATGAGTTTTTCAAGTAAGTAAAATTTAAATTTCCTTAGTTGATTCCAAAAATACTTAATAAAAAGAAATCAGAGAGAACCATGCCTAAAAAAAGAAAACATATTTAAACACATTTAATGTTTCACGAAATATCACCAAAATTGAATTCATGGACATCTATTCATTAAAAAAATTAATATTCACTAAGACATGATTAATTTTTTTAAATAGATTGATATTTAAAAAGGTTTAATGATATTTAAAATAATTTAAAAGGCATAAAAATGATTTAAAATTTGTTAGAAAATATTTAAAAAAGGATTGAAAATGGTTTAAATATATATTGAATATATGGTTTAAATATATATTGAAAAAAATATTTAAAGTAGATTTAATAATATAAATACCCCATCATCAAACACCCCAAAATATAGACTTCAGTATATGGAATTTCATATTTAGTTTAAAATTTAATGATTAAAAGAAAATCTCAATCAGGTTTGGGTTTTTGAAGAAATTCAATCAAATACACTCACATATCATCCTTTTATATTACATTACATGTAAAATTTTAAAAAGTTACACATAAAATTTTCTTATAGCTTAGATGGAAACTATAAAAGCAGTTTACATATATGTTGATTTTTTAGTTTATATGTAAATAGATTTTATATTTACATGTAAACTATTCAAATGTTACATATAAACTACGTTTAGAGTTTACTTGTAAACTATTCGTATAACTTGCATATAACCTATTTAATAATTAAATTTAAATAGAAAATATATTTTTTATGCTTTGATTATGTTATAAAATATTTTTTTCCTTGTTTTACTTTTTAATTTATATTCTTTAGTAATGACATGTCACCGCTTTTTTATTATTAAGCTTTCCAATTAGTATAGTTTGATTATTTCTTACTACATTTTATATATTATTTATCTTTCTCATTAATATTTGAAACATAGATAAATGCACACTTCATTTCTATAAAATATATGTAATATATTTAAGATATACATATGAAGATTCTATATGGAATTGATAGATGAATTTAAGATATTTGACTACCTCCTCTAGTTCCCTTAGTGAGTATATTAATTTTATTATTTATCAATTAAAACAAATTAAATGTCATTTTGTTACTATTATTAAAATTTATTTTAGGTAAATTCATATAGTCCACATCTAATCTCTATCCAGGATTCTAATAGTGGTTAGTATCATAACCAATTGATAATGGGTTCTACTAGAGGTACTTGGATCACCCATAGTACTCGTTCACACCAAGAACCACTACTAGATATCCAATCAACCACACTCTATCCTCCCATTAATTCACTTAAGGAATTAATGATGTTACCTTTTATGAATTCATCATCATTTATAATAGGATTTAGTTATTATATATGTTTTCCATATCATATTATGAATTCTCATCCCTTCAATAATTTTACAGGAACTTCTATGAAACCTTAACTTCCCACTCCTATCCTTCAAGGTTTTATGATTGTGATATGATTACTTCTAGACTATAGCTTTCTGGTGAGCTAGATCATTCATTAGAGCATGATCATTATTTATAAGATACCAATCAAGTACAACCCTTGGATACATTAAGGAATAATCACTAGCTTTGATCAGGTATATATTTACATGTTCATTAAATTCTGAAAAAATAATTTTATTTTAGTTGTAATGTGAATTAATTTTATGTGTTTTTTTATTTTTTAGTAGGATATTCTAATTTTTAATGTGGTAATACTTATATGCATAAATTTTGTAACTCGTATACAAAAATAATTATATATTATAATGAATACAATCAATTGAATGGTAAAAATGGTAGACAATATGGAATTTTAATGGTGACGTTATATAAGTATTGTGACATCATTTTAGACTAACCACTCTTATGCAGACATGTAGATAATAAAATCTAGTAGAACGCATAGGTTGATATATGGGTAAGAAAAATTGTTCAATTAAAATATATATTATTATTTTATTTATATGAATCTTAATTTCACCCACATTTTAGATTTAACTTTTTAATGGTCATGATGTGAAGGTGGAATTATTGAAGGAGTTAGGGGAGATAGGGTGATCATATAAGAATGAGTTATATGTTTTTTGGATTATTATACTTGTAAATGATTTATCTTTATAATAAATTATTTTCTAATTAAAAAATATTTGGAAATGATTTCTTATTGAAAAATAAAGATTTTAAGTTATTATTCAAATATAGTGGATTTTTATTGAAAATTAAATTATTATGCCTTTTTTTAATACTTTGTTTAATATTATTGAATTTTTTATATTAGGAATCATCAAAATGGAATAAAAAACAAGGTTTTTATGATGAAAATGAACACTTTGGGACACACTAATATACAAGAGCATGATAAACCATGTATTTTTATATCCAGTTGAGTTTATTTAGGTACCAACACAACTAAACCAAATCAAATAAAACCAATCACATAAGACATTAGTAGAAAAGAACCAATAAAAAATAATTGAATTGAAGTAAATAGAAAAAAAATAAAAAAAACTAGAATTAACAGGATCTACAAAGTTAGAAATAATATATCCCTAATCAAACTGATAAGACCCAACAAAAATCTAAATAAACTAACATGATGTGATCCAAATAGATATGAGGTTGGTGATCATTTCTTACCAAAACAGTATGTTGTAAATTCCCCTTAAATCCAATATTTACAAAATATATGAGGTTATCTAGGTATCTTAAGGTAATTTCCAATTAACCCCTCTAATTTGGGTACATTGAATTAAAGAAAACATAGTTCAGAATAAATTTCATTTATTGAAACCCCTTAATTATCCTTGGAATTAATAGATTTATTTATTTCATTAAGTTTTCATGACACGTCATGGAGTGTTTATGTGATTCAGATAATTTGGACCTCTATTAATTGAAAATAAATCATTTACAAACTAATTTTTTAGAATTACTTATTTCTAGAATATAGACACCTCCCTCAAACTGAAATATATATTTTTCTATAACCTAGATTTTATGTCCTTAAGAATGGTTCACAATACCATAATTGATTTCCCATGTTTACTAGGTGTTTGGTGAACCATTGAATACCGGTAGAAACTCTAAATGATGGTGTTTATGATCATAAAAATTATAAGTAGTTTACATATAATCAATTAATGGTTTATATGGTTTATATAAATGGTAATCATATTATTGTTTACATATAAATTAAAATAATTTATATTTTCCATTAAACTATAAAGAGTTTACACTTTTCTAATAAATTGTAAACTATTAAATATAGATAGTTTAAATGTTCATTAAATAGTTTACATATTAACTAAAGAATATAATAATGAACTAATAGTTTACATATTAATATTGTTTAAATATAAATATAATTTATATATTAATTTAAAAATTGTTTATATGTTAATATCTAAGTTTCATTTACATGCAAATAGTTCAAAAATAAAAAAAAATTTATTATAATTAAATGATTCATTTTATATAGTAAAAATAGTATGACTTTATATTAACATATAATGATGAAAATAACTTCACAAAATAAAAACATATAAACATTGAAATCAATATATACTATTTTAACATGTTAACTTATTAATTATTTACATGTAAACATGTAAACACTAAAATGTATGAGAATATACATTTTAATTAAAATTTATATATAACAATGTAAATAAATTCATTTAATATAAACATATAAATATATAATCTATGAAATCTATTTAAACTTGTGGGAGACTAATGAAACTAAATATAAATAAACATAACTATCCATTCCTGGACTAATTCATAAAAAATAACAAATTTTTTTTTTACTATAATAGAACGAACCTACCATAGTACATTTGATCTACTTTAACCTAGAAAAAAATAAATTCAATTAAACTAAATGCAATCAAACAATAATTAAAGTTAATTGTAACAATATGTATAAAAATAATATAAATCAAATTATATTGAATTGTACAAAACGAAATATAACCAAGTAGAAGAAATCCAAAATGAGTAAAATTGAATTGAATCGAACTAGATCAAATTTAATCGAGATTTCCAATTCAGATATGAATTGAATAACAAAAAATAATTATATAATAAACCAAACCAAAGTAAACCGATAAAGTATAACTTGAACTAAAACGGATGAAACTAAACTAAACTATATTAGCCTAATAGAAACCAAAATAATAATATTTTCAAAAATAGACCATAAATATATTAATTGGACATGAAAGTTTGAAATTAGCATAAATAATACATATTCAAGTTTAACTCATCCAAATGTAGTCAGACCAATACTAAATGAAAAAAATAAATAAGAAAAAATAAAGTAGAAACCATACAACTTGATCCATGGAAAATAATAAAACTAATATTAATATACAATGAAAAAAACAATCCATTTTCTCATTATGGTTTGATTGGTTCTATTTTCACTCAAGTGGGAATAATATGAATTATTTTGGGGAAATTTAGTTTTATTTTTTTAGTTTTGGTTTGGTAAATATTGTTTAAAATGAGTTAATTTATAAATAAATTAGTATTATTAAATAATGTTTTATCACATTCAATTTTATTTTTATTGAGCAGTATTCAACATCAAAGGGTTTGTTCCAGGAGGAAAATTATTTTTCTCAAAAATAAAGAAGAAATGTGGTAGTATATGTATGGAATAGATGAAAAATATATTTTAAGTATTATTACGAATCATTCAAACTTTATTATCTATTTAATATTTAAATATCTCATCTATAATTTCAAAAACGTTCATAGGGTGTATTTGATAATAAAAAATGTCAATGTCAAACTAAATGATTTTTTGCAATAAATATCAGGTGATGGGTTCCATGGTAGAGTATATTATTGATCCAGGAAAAGTATCATTCCCACCAGGTATTGTTCCACTTCAAAGACCTATAATATCTTTGGTAAAACTTATTTAAAATAGGATCATGGAAAATAAGAAGAGGAAACAATTTTCATGTAGTAGAATTAATGAAGTAATAAGTTCACGTAGTAGTTTATGGAAGCAATGACATATTTATTTCCAACAATTACACTGGGTAATTTTTTAGTTTTTTATATATAGATATCGATGATGTGATCCCTATATGATGCATTAGTTAATGAAAATTATAGTTATAATGGTGGTTGAGTAAATTATAATATTGGTGATGATGGTGATGATGATGTTTAAGACAATGTTGCTGGTACCGATTTTATTGTTGAAGGTGATGATAGAGATGATCATGATGGTAATGGTGTTGATTAAAGAAATATTGATCCCCCTATATTTTTGACTTGATATTTTTAGACACAAATATGTGGATAGTGTTTGATGAATGAAAATTATTGTATATATATGTTATGAATTTTTTAAGTTTTCAACTGATTTAATGAAAAATATTTTATATATATTTTATTGTAAACTTTAATTGTTACTCTTTGAATACATAATTGTCTTTCTATACTGATATATATTGGTTTTATATTGTTTTTGTAGTTGGTGGAGGGTGGTTTGAACGTGATGCCTGGTGTGAGACCATATATTAATGGTTCTAGAATTTTTTTTGATGAAATGATATACTAGTGGTTTATAAACTATTGGTATTGGAAAGTTATACCAATGGTTTCCAAAATTGATTGTATCTGCAAATCCAATAGCCTTATACGAGTGATTATATAAGAACCATTCGTATAGAGATATAATGAATGCATAAATTCTAATGGTTCTAAGAACCAATGTTATAGAATATACTTATGATTTTTACCCCTATACCAACTATTTAAAACCATTGGTATAGGTGAAAAACCACAATAGTTTAAATATGCTCCGAAGTTATTGAAAATTTTTAGTATGGTAGAATAATGATAGGTCTTTATATCTATAAAACATGGGAAAAGTTTTTTGTAGATGAAGATTTAATGAATGTGGATCTAATGGAGTTTCAAAGGCTCATTGGTATAATACTTTAATAGACAACTCCTAGAATGAATATCAAGAATATGGTCACTCTTTGTGGTTGAATCCAGATCAAACAAATAGAGTACCATATTATGGTAGTGAAATGGAACATGCACTATTTCAAATGGACTCATGATTATGGATTGAGGTATGAAAAATACACTTCTTCTCACCTTTATGGATATATTGATGTAATATTGGATACATGATGTTAGTGATTGAATTTATAAATTCAAAGGATTACTTTTATTTGTGAAAGGTGTGTTACATGGAACACCATAAAGAAAAATTTTCTTAATCATAACTCAATAGAATCTAACTATGTTATTTACTCACAAGCTACCACTAGAATGATTTATATGATGTTTAAACTCTAATACACGTGGGTAGATGTCTCATAACCACTATTGATTGGTTGTGATGGATAAAGTGCAATTAATTTGTTAAATAATCCTATATAATATTCAAGGTAGAATAATATTGATATAAATTACCACTAAATTAAAAAAAGGTGTAATATTATGAGATTTCATTGGTATATGTTTCAACTACGGAGAATGTTATGTATATCTTGGAAAATCCCATTATGAAGGATTCTGTCCATTACTTGTGAGTGTTATTGGAAGTGTGATCTTTCCTAAAATATTTCCTAGTATTCTATATTATTTCTCGATATCTAATTACTTTTAATTAATTTAAAAAGATGAGAGTATATAATATATCCACCTGTTAATGGGGATAGAGTCTAGTTAATTTTTTATGTGATAATCAAGGGGTGATTAGAGAAGAAGAATTTTCTTGTAGGGCTGGACATGAAGAGTTGATAGCTAATGCTTAAAAATTATATCATGAATTATTTTTTCATTTTTTCCCAAAATAGTATGGGAAGATTAAATATCTAATAGTGATACTAAGGAAGAGAACTTATGAATCAATTTAAAAATAGATTGATATGATTTTTTATCCATTGATAAATTTTCAATATAGTATTTATATTTACACTGAGTGGTTGGAGAACTCTAAAAAACCATTCAGTCTTATAGTGTAGTGTTTAGATAACCTTTATATTGGAGGCATGTTATCAATTATTTATTGAGAAAATTATTTCATGAGTACTAAAATATTTATCAGGTTGTATTTATTGAAAAAATGGTCATGTATGAGTTAGATGAAAAATAGAGATGAGATAACATATAAAGGAATAATGTTTTTTGAGGAAAATTATATCACATTATAAAGGGATCCATTTCATCATTATGGGGATGTAGAAGAGAAATTTTTTATTCTTACATAGAAGAATAAATCTATAGTGATCACATGTTGTGTTTGGAAAGAGGTCCTAAGGATTTATGGGGAAATCATTGAAATATGGTAAGAAACTCATGATATTTTGTTGTAGCACTATCTAAGAATATGAAAGGAGTGAAGTGGAAATGACACACATCATGCCCTAGAAGAGGATTTCACACCCAAAACACCCAAATATGTTAAATTGTTGGGTATTACTAGATTTAATGAGATGATAAAACCACATCATGATTTATGTGGTCATTTCACAAGGGTGATATGAATTTTCAAGATCTAATTAAATATTTGAAAATATATATTTTCTATATGTTTTTTATCCACACATCAAACAAAATATTACATGAAACAATTATTAATGTTGATCTATCTATAAATATAACGATTCTTTCATGAAACAAGGTATGAGTAAAATAGAGTTGAAGCTCTATGATAAAAGGGAATCCATTTTATGGAGCATTCCTATAATATTATGGTTCAGACTAAGGATAATAACAAGGGAATAGAATTGATCAAAATTTCAAAAGCACTTGAGGTAAAAAATAAAATACATATCAATTTATTGATTCTAGTCTTTCATTATTATATTTATATTTCAGGAGGATATACCTACTCTATTCCTTGTTATTATTTATAATAAAAAAATCACAACGAAATGAAAACCATTGTTCATCAAGGATTGTCCTCTCCATAAAAAGTATGAATAAACCTTTTAATAAATTTTGTGTCATGTTTCTTATTTTATTCCCTATAATTCATCATTGAATCATTTCACTTGAGATCTAATAACGCTAAGCAATAAAATAAATATAATTTTGATAACTTGTTAGGGAATAAAATGGATATAAGTCAGAGATATACAAAGATGGGGTGGGGGTAAATAAGGGCCTGGAAACTTCTTCCCAAAAAATTATACATTTAATCTCTCAATAATGTAGTAGATCATGACATCATGATTAATAATGTCACCTTATATGATCTTCTCTAAATAGAGATCTGTTTACTCTAGTTCTAGGATTAGACATTACCTAGTTTGTTCAATTTTTTTCTTACCAACACTCCTCGCTTATGTCTTGTAGGGTATAAAGCTTGAATATATTACACAATGATATTAATTGTTTCACCGGAACTGGGTAATTCAAGAAGCATAAAATTAGAGAATTTTTTATGAAAAATAATACCCTAATATCACTGTTGTAATAGTGGGTTTAGGCTAGGTCAATAATATTCTTGGTGTCATTCACCTTACATGATTTAATATTAAATCACTTCCACCTAAGGTTCACTCCCTATACTCCTCTCCTTTTGTCAGCTATCTAGAAAAGAATACTAATTTTGAAGATATTTTTAAAAAAACATATCACCACTATTTTTTTATTAAACGAGATATATATGGTTCACTTTGATCTCTACTTAATACTTATTTAAAATATTTTTATAAATATTACCATAACTATAGAATCTTTCCATGAATATTCATGGAAAATCATTCTTGAAATAATTCCATCCCATGTTTGAAATACCATATTCTTCATAATAAGTTATTTATGAATATTTTATAAAATTTTCTATATAGTATCATTGTCCTCCTCCCTAACATCCTTATCAAGAATTTCATATAGTACCTACCTATTTTTATCTAATTTTCCAGTGGGTTTTTAATGCTTTTTTTAAGAATTCATTTTGGAAATTGTTTAGAAATTATCATTTTTTCATTCTTCTTCTATGATTTAGTTTCTTAATATTTTTACGAAGTCTTCCCTTTCATATTTTTACACTCAATATTATGATAAGAATTATTTGTGTAATGTCCTCCAAATTTTCTTAAGTCTTATACTTGAATGTAATTCCCCTTATTTCTGATTTAATGTTTTTACACTGATTAAAAAATAACCAAATTAGTGGTATAACACATTCCTTCTTAGAATGATATGACTTGAAAATAACATTGAGTGATGTGACCATATATTTTACAGCATGGAGATCACCACCATGGAGTGCCATAACTGTCAACCTAAACATAGTTATTCTCTAAGAAAATCCCTTTAAAACTTCTATAACGTCAACACCATGATATATAATAGTTTATTTTTGGTTAAAAAAACCCTTTGAAATGAATTTCAACATGATCACATTAAATGTTTTCTTTCACCTTTGAAACAAAAAATTTTTCACTCATGTGTCAACTATAGTATCCAAAAATATTATACTAGGCGTTATAGTTTCTGAAAATTACATCCAACATTAAATAAGGTGTAAACTATGGAATATTATCTTCCATATGTCTATTTTAATTTTAGAACCAATTATCATTCATTTCAACACATCATGATCAAGTCACTAAAAATTACCATAATGGTCCCCCATATTTTTCAGAAGTTCTTTAAAAATGTACAGTATTCACCTCCATAGAGTGCTCTCCATTACCTATCCATTTTGACTATTTCCAGTTCTGTATTCATTGATATTACCTATTCCTTAATGATATACATTACTTAGACTAATTATATATCCCAATTTTTTGTAAGTATTCTTCTAATGTTAAACGACATACATCATGTAATGGTGTAAAAACTATTCTCGCTATTTTCCTAGAACCAAAACAGAGTCCACTTTTCCTTAGAGAAGTCTCCTTATAACCCTATATGCCTTTAATATTTTCTCTAAAAAACAATCCTCCACCATGAAATTGATAATAAAATCCATGAAATAGTTAGTTTATGGTAAACAAAAGACCTACAAGAGACTTCAATCTTTCTCATACTAATATTCTCAATTTAGAATAAAACATTGGAAAAGTTTTTTTATTAGATATCCTTCTATAAATTATTTACATTATTGAAATAAAATCCAATACCAATACTGAAAAATATACACCAAATTCATTATATTGGTAGCATAAAAAAACAAAAAAATGTTTTTTACAATAAACAAAAAAACATCAAATACCTCATTAGGATTCAAAAAATACCCCCTTCATATTTTTTGGAAACAATGTCACGAATCAAATAATCAACTTCATATCATATCATAATGATGATTCCAATATATCAATAATTCTACCTTCTTTACATGTGCTTAAAAAATGAACCATGGTCACCTCCATGACCTGGACACCATCAGTTATCCATTGTGTTAGTCTATAGGTCATTGTTACATGAAATACCCCACTCTTTAACCATATACTCTACTATGATCTATATATTTCTCCTTATATTTCATAAAGATTTGTCCAAATTAAAATTCCATGAAACTTGAAATTATGAAAAAATATCCTCAATATGTTTCAATCATGATTTAATGTTCCACTTTAATTTATTGAGGTCAAATTACAACATATATTCCTTTCCTATTTATGATTCACAACAAACCTATACTACAAAGTGTATAATATAATCCATGGAATGGTCGATGTCCTATGGGAATAATTCCTAAAAACACCTAGTAGATTCATCATATTGATATTCTTACTTTAGATCAGAACATCTAGACATCCATTTACATTATATATTTATTCATAACATCTTTACATTAGTGAAAACAATTCCAACACCAATACTAAAATTCTATCACGACTTTAATACATTGGTAAGTTAATAAAACCATCATTATGTTTCCAAAAAATAAAAAACATCAAATTATTCCATAATATGAAAAAAATATCACCCCTTAAATTTTTTGGAAACACTATTAGGATTCCAAAACACTCCTTCATATCATATCATTATGATACTTCATACTTCCCGGTAATGCTTCTTTCTCCCCAAGATTCCTACTCTCCTTTTAATGGTTAGGCTTGTTCATGGATTACTGAATCTTACTACACCCCCATTGAAATCAAATAAAAATATTTCAATTTTATAAGAGGAATTATTATTTATTATTATTCTGATTTTAACATCTTGATTTCGAATAAAACTAACTACAAACCCAATTCAACTTGATGTTTTTTTGGGGAATCCATTGCATACCACTTTCTAGGATGCCACTACTCTTGTTGTAGCACTATATTTATTATAAATAGACCTTCTCCCCTATGTTAATTTATTCATTTCATAAAATTAAGAGTGATTAATATCCTCTATAAAATTTCATACTCCATTATTCACTCATAAAAAACCATTAAACAAAGGGTACCACATGTAAAATATTACTTTAGTTTTCTCCTTTAAATCTCTAAAAACTATATTAATTATTGATGATTTATTTTTATTTCAATGTGTGTATTTACAAATTATAATTGATCCATAAGAATAACCAGTCCTACTAAGTAATTTATCAATGTTGAAAATATCGGACTAATTGAATAAAACCAATGTTGTCCATTTTACATAACATGATGTCATATAATACATGCAGTCATAATTTTTATCTTCTACTAAGAATTACTCCTATAAACTAAGGAACACTTCCACAAAACCATCATTAAATAAAGATTAATTATACTTCATGATATTCATACTATATTTCATCTCTTTATCTCAACTTTAGGTACCCAAAAAAATACCAATAGTTAAGAAATGATTGATACTAGTTGTTAATACTATATTTCATCACCTTATTCACTAGGTTCCTTTCCTTAGTTTATGGGGATAAAAACACATATATTAGTCAATAAATTCCTCCTAACTTATTATCCTCATCACTAAAAATATTAATAATATTCAATATTTTTATCATCTACCCAATAACTTTTTATAACCTGAAATCATTCATATGATATCAAATATTAAAGAACTTGTTATATTCAAAGAAATATATCATGAAATAATATTTATTGATTCTCATACTTTGAGGTGTTTTCCTATATCTTAAATCATTTATAAAAATTGTTATATCACATGAATGATATAAATTGTGAAATTTATTGTTAATATTTTTATGCTTCTTATTATTATCATGAATTATAGTTTTGTCTTCTCCAAGGTAATATCAGTGCTACTTATAATGCCTGTTGGAACTCTGGAGCGTGAATTAATAATAATTGTAAACTATTTATACCACTTCCACATGGATTGTATCTCCTCAAAAACATAAAACACTTTATAAATAGTTAATAACATTTAAAAACATTGGGAGATAGGTATTTATACATTCACCAATTTGAGGAATATGGTGGGTACTATTGCCCCCATTTTTTCTTTATCCTTCAATTTAGAACCCATCTAGAGATCTGAATTAGTTTTTATTGAATCTAAATTATATAAAAAATATTTGGGGTTGAACTTCCATTATTGTCCTAAATCACATAATTCTCCTCCTAGCATACTCTTACCAACAAATATCTATTTACACTCCAATATGATTACTTTTACATTCAACAAAATCTTGGTTTATTGTTTATACATCATGAATCATTATCCTTATTGACACATACATTTCCTTGAGATACTTATTCCACATGAGATTTATCATTTTTGTTTCATGTGAAATTTTATCACTTTTTTAAAATAATATTTATGTCTTTAAAATAAATATTGTATTGTGAAATATATTTGGAACTCTTTTTCTTATAACATTAACCATAGTAATTTTCTTTAATTATCCCCTAAAACATGTTTCTCTGTGGTTAATATTTATCATTAAATTCACACAAGGGGAAACCATTTACACTAGCTGGTTTCCTACAGAAATTTATATAAGATTAATTGTTGTCATGTTAGTAATTATTCTAATAAAATACAAACCTTTACTTTTATAGTTGGTAACATTTTTTATAAATTTCATCAACTTAACATTATTTTATATACTCTGAAACATATTAAAATATTGTAAATATGAACATGAAATACTGTAATAGAATTACATATATAAATACATACTTTTGGAATCATATTTTTATCCTTACCTCTTAGAGAGACCTTTTTAATGTGTTACCAAAACTACTAAAATTTTCCATTTCCATAGGAATTTACATGTTTCTATTCTTATACTATTTAAAATATATTCCATCATGATAAATACCATATTTTTTTCATGAAGTATATGTATTGGGAAATACAGTATTTTAATTATTTTTCTCCAAAAAAATAATATTTACTCTTAATCTCATCATCATCAATTGTAGGATAAATAGATATAAAATGTAAAGTATAATTTTTTAGTATTTCCCTTAAAATTTTCTTATTCTACATGATTATTTCCCAAGATTAACTCCACTTATAGTTTCTTTATTTTTTGCTTCATGTTTTATGCTACACATTTTTATCTTCATTTTGTGTCTTCCCCCTAGATATATCATAAATAAATTCTTGTGTGAGTTTGTTAATCATGTCAATTATTTTCGTTCATCTTGGTGAAAATATATGTATTGGAATCCTTAAGCCTAAAAGTTTATTGTTACACCTTTTATTATCCTTTTCTAGTTATATCATGTATTTAACAAGTTCCACATTTTTTTTATTTCATCATCTAGATTTATTTTGAATTCTGTAGTTTCTTCTTGGAATCAGTTTTAGGATTCTACGCCTTAAAGTAAAAATCTTCCAATTCCTTGGGATGCGATTCATTTGTATCCTTCATATTATCTTCCAATTCCACGTGTTATTATTTTAAGATCGTCATTTTATCAAATAAAATATTTAGCACCTTTATATGAATATATATGACTTATTCCCTTCTTTAACTTCATCTTATCTACTTTTATCCTCTAATATTAATTCTAAAATAGGTGGGAATATTATACATTTATACGAATTTATGTACCATAATAATAATTAAATTCATATTAACTTTAATTGTAATAATATTTCTATAACACTAAAATATAATTGATAGGATGATTAGATTAATAATCCTAATCATCCATACATTTCTTTCAAGTGCAGTTTGATTCTTCCATCTAGATCAGTATTTTTAAATAAAATGTTCTATAATATGGAATTACATTAGGGTACTAATTATACTTCATTATTATCCTTTTCTATGACACCAAAAAAATATGTGGTGAAAATGAAACATAAATCCAAAAGTAAATTAGATCACCTTAGATTAACCAAAATCCAACAAAAGGAAACTTATGTTTTTGTACTACTTGTTAGACCAAAAAAGGGTCTTCGGTAAGAGATATCCTAAGGGGGGTTGAATCGGGGTATGGAAACTCTTTACAAAATAAAAAATTATTCCTTTAATCTCTCTCTACCCTAGTAGATCTTGAACTCGTGGTTAGTTTGGACTCATGATTTAATATTACTTATATGATAAGCTGATTAATCTCACTCTAAACATTTCTTTTGTTATATTTGATCAATTATTTTTTGAACCCACACTCATTTCTTATGTATTATATAATTTTAATAATTCATGTAGGACATAATTATTTTACTTGGTTCACCCGTACTAGAATAATACAATGATCCTTCAATCATAAATGTGTCAATGCAACAAAATTCACTAATCTCAGTTATATAGTGGTGGATTTATGCTAGGTCACTTCTATGCCTATGGTCACTCCACATAAATGGTTGAGTGTTGTCTTAATACCACTTAAGGGTCACACCCTGCACTGATCTCCTTTTCTTAGTACTCTAGAAATGATTCTAACATTGGAAGAAAATTCAATAAAAAATAGTATCAGCACTATTTATCATTTACCTCGATGTAAATGGAGCACTTTGATATACATTTATTTATTCTTTGTATTATTGATATCAAAATCATTATAACTACATAATATTTTAATGATTCATCATGAAGAATATTTATTCCTCACCTCCCACCACATTCTTGGAATCCCATATTCTTCTTAATAAGATGGATATTCCTCTATTCTACACATTTCTATAAAATAATAGTATTCTTACTTATCTTCTTATTCTAAAGTATATCTTGTAATAAATCTATTTTTATCTATTTTTAATAGGGAATGATATATGATAAGTGTATGAATTATATTTGGGGATTTTTTAGAAATACCTATTTTCAATATTCTTCTTCCATGATTCATATTCTTCCTATTTTTAAGAAGAAATTTATTTATTATTTTTATAATAATCACTATGATAGGTAGTGGTTGTGTAAAGTAATCAAATTAGACAGGTCAACTCCTCAAATGGAACACAAATTATTTCTAATTAAAAAATTTATCTTAATCTAAAAATACCAAAATTATTGACACAACACTTTCCTTAATAGTGTTTCATGAATTGACTCCAGAACTGAGTGTCAGGACATACTCCTTCAAAAAAATAACACCCCCACAATGACATAGTGGAATCAATAACCATGATGTTGTTTTTATCCAAGAAAAACACACTTCAAAATTCTACTAACCTTAGTAACAATTCATGATGTAGTATATTCATTTGAAAAAATAACCTTCCAATTTACCAATAACACAATCAATATCTTATATATCCCACATAATAAAACAAGAGTCAACAATTTTTAGTCCTCTATGACAACTTAAATTCCCATATTAGGCCTCCCAGTTTCTAAAAATAACTTCAAAAAATTCCCAACGATATAGTATTTGTTTGTTTCCTGTTATTTTTTTCCGCTTTAAAGTTCTCACAAGTTAATATTACTTTATCTAAGAGCTCAAAATACCCTTGGTGGGCCTCCTAATTTTTTATAGGTGCTTTAGAAAAAACCATTAATGCCTTTATGGAATGGCCACCATCAACTAGTCATTTTGACCATCTCTATATACTTATTCCAGGAAAAACCCTTATCCTAAACCATAACCTCGACTACACCTGATTTGACACTCCCTGTATTTTATAAATATTCATACAATGTGAAATTTTATGCACAAAATCATGTTTCAAGACTCTTATCACCATTTTTAAATGGCCATGACATCTTCCACTATTCTTTGGATAGGTTACCTCACACCGTTATATGCCTTTGAAATTCTCAGTTAAAAAAACCCCACCATAATGTGGATAAAAACCCACCTACCGAATCCATATAGCTTCCTCATACTGATATTTTTTATTGATATTAGAAATTATGGTCCACTATTTTCTTTATTTATTTTTTTAGAACTTCATTACACTGGTGAAAAAAACTATAACACTAATACCAACAAATGTAAGGGGAAAATAATTACATTGGAATATTAAGAAAATAACCAATATGTTTCCAATAAATAATCCAGTAAAACTACTTACATGGGATGCAATAAGATTTGGAGTTTTGGTAATAACTGATTCACCTAACCTCTTGATGGTGGTCTTCTCTCACATAGGCATAAAAATTGAATATAATTTTTATCCAAATATCCCAAATGATCAATATCTAAAATTCTTTATCATGATGATTGGTATTATATAGCACACAATTTCTCAATTGTATAGGATAACCATATTTTTTATTTCCTCTAAGAATAATGAAATATCTTCATTTTTACTAAATCATATTGTCATTCATGATATGGTTTAACATCCAATGTCCTATATGGTTTTTCAAAAACAATTTCTCAAAAATAACTTCCACCAAGATTGTGGTTTCCAAATTATGAATCAATATGGTACACCCTAACAAGTTTGTTCCTTGTGGTGTCTTTTTTCATTATCATGTATCCTTTTTCAATTATATTTTATTATCCCTGACTATTTAATTCCATTGATCATGGATTAGGTTATCCCACTTCACTAATTAAACATATATATTCCAACAGAATTATACATTTATTCTCAAAATTATTTAAATGCCAATATATACCATAAAAAACATCTCCAACCATTCAAATCGTCCATACAATATAGATTTTGAATCTTTATCAATTAAGATAACATTATCTTCTCTATTCATTTATTATCCTTTTTATATTAGATGACCAATGTGACTTTAAATTTATTTTTACATAAATTCCATAATTTTTATTGAGACCATATGATCCACGATCAATTATATGTTTCTCTAATTCCTTCACTTATTCTATATTTTTTCATGGTTTTATTTCCACAACAAGTATTCAGTTATTTATGAAATCTACATTAATATTTCAATGATAAGTTAAAAATTACATAACTAGTAATTGAAAACAAATATAAAAAAAAACTTTGGTTTGAATAAAGATAATTTTAATATACTTTAATATTTTGGTAAAATCTGACAAACACTAATAAAATATAAAATTGTGATAAAAATTTCTCAAAATATTATCCCAAAAAAACTATATGTTCCAGAATCAATGATGTAGTTTATTTCGTAGTTTAATATTTTATTGAAGGGAAAATTATTGGTTTATATATGTACATATAAAATTAATATTTCTCATAAAAACATTCCTATTTTTTCAATAAACAACTAAAGTTACATATTTAAATAAAAATAATTTTAATAAAATAAAATAAATTAAATTAAAAGACACATCTCAAATATCTAGAATGTTATTCTAAGAAAGAACCCCTATCATTATATTCTCCCAAACTTTAAAAAATTTCTTCCTCCAAAATAAAAAAAAACTATGAATGATTGAATATTATATCCATTATCCCAAAACTTTTATTTTATAAAGGGGAAAATTTTACCCATATATCTACCAATAAATGGAATGTAGTAACCAAGAAAATTAAATCACATAAATATATAGTAAAACATCCTTAAAAACCCACTCAAATGAATTCTCATTAAACTATGAATGATTAAATAATATTTGAATAAAAAACAGGATATAGTCTAAATTTTTTAAATTTTATAAGGAAATAAAACAAATCATTTGATTTAACATTATCTTTATTCCACTAAAAACATCACTTCCGATAATAATAATAAACTTTTTAAAGAAAAAATATTAATTTAAAAGGGTGTATTCATAACCACACTAAGAAATATTAGATATAAATACAAATTTATATTACCCTATTATCTTCAAAAAGTTGAATTTTGAACTACCAACCAAAAGGATGATTATTACATATCTTTATTTATTACATAAAATGAAGAAATGTAACTAATAAACCATATTTAAAAACATAAAATCATAAAAATATAAAGATAAATAAATATCAAATTTAAACCTTCAAAATGTCACAATCCAAAAGTTTGTTCTTTTATTTACTATTTTTTCATATCTTGGACACATTTCATCATCAACTAAAATTAAAAAATTTCAATATTTCAGTTTTTAAAAGGTAAAATTAAGGCATTTCATCCAATTATTTATGATAAAAATGAATTCATTTAATAAAAACATGTTAATATATTTATATAAATTAATAATCAAAATTATTATGCATCTATATTACTTTAACAACACAAAAAATTTCCAACTTAAAATTACAAACATCACATAACAATTCATCCTTTAATTTTAATAAACAGAAAAATATTTATAATTCCCAAATATAATAATAATTGACTAAAAAATATTTGATTACATTTAAAGGATAACAAAAAAATTATCAATATATCTTTAAGTTCACTAAAAAGGTCTTGAATTTAAAGAAATAATAGATATCACATGACTTAAAAACGGGGAAAATGAAATGATTTTTATAGGTAAGTAGTTTAGAAACATCATCTTAAAAATATTTATATATGAAAAGGTTATAGAATATAATGACTCAAAATGGTGATGATGGATAAAATAGTCTTGGATTAACTTAAACTATTTTATAAATTCTTTCTTATATTATTGTAAATAATATCTCATTACATGGATCACCACTCAAGCTATAAGTTTAAATGATTTTATCCATTGATCAATACTAAATTTTGATACCAAATATAGTGAAACTACCTTGATATTTTTTTCATTAATCCACTAATTATCATCATTATATAATAATGAATCTAGGTCATTAACATATTTAAATTATACAATTAAAGATAGACTACTTATAATTTATTTCTACAAATGACATTTATTATTCTTAGATTATCGTACCAATATCTCATAAGTTTCATTAAGTGAAATACCAACCTCATAATTCATTATTAACATAATTACACCAATGATCAAGGATTTCACCTCAAATTAATCCATTCTAACCACTTTAGAAAAGTATCTACCACTGAATCTAATCGGTCAATATTTTCATCTCATCAAAAATATGTATGATCAATTTATCATCACTCTTCTATGAAAGATACTATCAATTAGTTAGATCATCAATTAGGTGAATTACTGCCTCTAATACTTGTAAAAAATGGTTGAAAGATAGTTGGGAATCTGTATGACCTTATCTAAAGTAGACGGTCAAGAATACATATAGTTATCCATGATTGTTCTAGTATATACCCCACTAGAATAATAAAAACCTTGATTAATAGCATAATCACACATTCTAATCACTTTTTAACAACCACCACTAAATTCTATGAAAACTAGTCCATCGTCTAATTAAAATACCAAAAGAACATATATCTTGATCTATTATATCGAAGATGAGTTTAAATCATGCATACAAATTTGGATATTTTAATCATGCTAACATATTCATCACTTTGCTAGAAATATAATCTAAATAGATGACCTGATTTAGAACTACAATAGAGTTATAGAAAATAAAATTATTATATGAAATCCTCATTCAATTTTTTTCCATTGATTTGATTTAAATAAATATGGTTCATCGAAAGTATATTCCCTTACCTTTCAAAAACATTCATCCCCCACCCCCAAAATGAATTTTAAAAAACAAAACAATCCCATATAAATTGATAGTATTGAATTTAATAGGAATCCCATAATAAACCACATGTGTTACCCCCTCATTCGATAACTGTGAATTAATTCATTGTCTAATTCCTCTTCAAATGGTTTTACAAATTTATTAACCATATAAAAATTCTATTATTACATGAATTTATCATAAAATATATAGTCCATTATGAGAAAATCATCCAACCAAATTCCATTTAGATGAGTTTCACCACACATCATTATAATATACTCATATAAAATCCCACCATCTATTAAAAAATATAATTTTTAAATAATCATAGGTTATAGGCTTATGCACACAGATCCCATAATATTCATGTTTTCATAAAAAACAAAAAGATTCAATATAATTGATTCAAGAAGAAAATCTCAATTTTATATGAATGTTATTAAAAAAATTAAAATGATATTTAAATGATGTTTTAAAATTATAAATCAACCCATCATATGTTGAAAAGGGATATTTAGAAGATATAAAAGTATTTATCTATCTTCTCATAATTAATTAGTACCACCATGAAGCAATACTATTTTTTTGAGTCGGTATCATTCTCCAAAATCCCTATATTTGAGTTCATAAGAGAGCTACATCACATCATCTCATATTATATATTTGTCTCATCTCACTGTCACAACTATTTATATATAATGATACATCCCAATAATATTAAAACCTACTTAATGGATCAGAAATAATTTCTCCAAACTAATTTCATATCATATTATGTGAATATTGATAGACCCTCTTTCTCTCTAGTTCACATAGACTATCCAAAAATTTGATCAAATCATGCATGTATAAAAACATTGAATCATGACTATAATGTTAATTATTCTTATTTTCATACATTATACCATTGGATCAGATACCAAGGCTTCTCATTCATCATTCATTAATAGGATACTTACTCAAGAATACAGCATCTTCCCAAAACATTTTAAAAGTTCTATATTATAATGAAATGATCTAGATGTAACATCCCTATTCCGGAAGCCGCCCAGGGGTTCCCCGTACCCTGTGGGTCACATGGCCTCAAGAGCGTTTCCCCAAACTCCAAAGGATACTAACTAGCAGTGAGGGCCTTGTGTGTGATAATGGGGAAGCTATGCCCTCATTGGCAAAGTAACACAATAGAAACAAAATAGATAACAATAGCGGGAGCGGTAATAACATTAAATAAGTAAACAATAGAAGACTAGAAGTAATAAACAACGGTTGCACACAAATATAAATTATGGATGATACATGTGTCTAGGAAATCATCCAAACAAGTCAAAATGTTGGAATAAAATACTAAACCAAAGTAAAAAATAAAACAAATAAACTCCAGCAGCATCGCAATCCTCATCTTGGTCCCATACTCTCCAGCTCATACATAATCAAGTACCTGAAGTAGAAGAGCGCTTGCCCTTATCTATACCTGCAACAATATAATTTGTTTGGGCCCAAAATCATGACCCAAATAGGGTGTGAGACTAATCCCAGTAGGTAACCACTCAAATATCTGTGCCTAACAGTTGGTGAATATATATGGCATGAAATAAGAAAAAAGAAGCAGTAAACAAGGAAGTACTAAAAGTAAACAATCATATAGTTTAATTGCATTCAAATTCACATCTCAAGTAAGTAGATAATCAAAAATAGATAACCCTATGGGAATTCATCACAGCCTAACCCCTCTGGTTCAACCAAAACAAACACAAGTAACCTTATGGGAAGTACTCACAGTCTAACCCCTCTGGTTCAGCTTTAGCAAAGACACTCTGAGGAAGCACTAACCATCAATTCCCCATGTGGTCTCATATCGGTAACTATAGACACTCTAAGGAAGCACTCAACATCTAATTCCCCCTTGTGTTCTCGTAACGAGGAACTACAGATATGCTGAGGGAGCACTCACGCCCATCCCCCTATGGTCTCGCAACGTGAAAACTAAACAGACACTCTAGAGAAGACCTCAATGTCCATTATCTCTATGGTGTACTACACCAGGTTTCCATAGCCCTATGTAATCCAATCATGCACACATGATATGTGGTAGACCAAGTAAACCTCAAGAACTACTTGAATAAACAGTATACAACATATCAGATAAAAACACTCCATTGTACAATACTAGGCATGAAAACCAAGAAACATCCTTACAAGCGAAGCTGGACCAAGCTTTCAAACTAGAAAACATGGGAAACACATCCATATCAAGGTAAAATTAACCCTATTCACAGAAAATTGACCTCTATCCAAACAAAAAAGGCATAGCAGGCAATAACAGGGCTAAAAACCATAAACATGCAATACCCTGTTCTTGGGTATTGGGCACTTTTGCACATAAAAATTCAAAGAACATATACAGAAAGGCACAAACCACCTACCGTGGCATCATACGAATGATATAACTGAACCTAAGGCCTTGAATTTCCCTATAAATCCATAGATATACAAAAATTATAAAAACATTCAACCGTGGATATCTCATGAAAAATGAGAGATCAAGAGATAAAGCTCTAGAAGGAGGAAGAACTCACCGATGTGATTCCAACGCAACTGACAGAGTTTGAATCAAAGAACGGGCGATGAGTTGTTGTCTTGGATAAGATTCACGGTTGTGCGGATTCTCTTGGATGAGATAGATCAATATGAAGATGGATTTTTTCCATTAGATGCGACCCCAGTCCGTTTAATGAAAGAAAAATAAAGTACACGGCGTTTTATTTAAGAGTACACCGATTGTACTTAACGTTACTGGGCCCCGCTTTAGGCGGCCTCCTGTTCACCCCACATGACCATGTGTTCATCCATTACACGACCATCACACGGCTACCCACGGAAACCGAGTACAGGATGTGTAATTATTAGTACACGGTGTGTACTCCTGAAATTTCCAAAAACTCATATTTTTCTCGAAAACACTATAAAAAAAAGATTCATACCTGAAAAAAAGATCCGAGTTCTTACAAACTTCCCCCATTATATAAATTCTTCCTTGAATTCACCTATCAAGGTGGAGTAGAAGAAGAATACTCAAATATCTCCATCCACTATGATCGTACATTATCCTCCCTCTCCCATGTATCATTCTGTACTCACCCGTGCTGCCATAGCACTTGTACTAGAGGAACAGACCAACCACATAGAACCTTCATACTATGATCAACAATCTGGATAGGATGCTCTTCAAATGATGTGTCAACCTCTAGATAAACCTCCTCGGGTTGAAAGACATGAGACGAGTGTGAGAAGTAACACTGTAGTTGAGAAATGTGGAAGACGTTGTGCATAGCTTGGTACCCCTAAGGTAACTACAACTGATAGGAAACCAGCCCGACTCTCACCAACACCTCAAATGGCCCAACATACCTCAGTGAAAGATAAACCTATCTTATAATCCTCCTATGTCACAACCTCAGTGTGAAATGTAGGAAAACATGACCTCCAACCTCAAACTCTAGAGGTTGTCTTTGTTGACCAGCATAAGACTTCTGTCTTGATTGTGCAGTATCCATCATCTTCCGAATCAAATCTATCTTCCTTTTGGTCATCTGGACAAGATGAGGCCCTAGCATAGCCCCCTCTCCTACCACCAGCTAATATAAGGGTGATCAGCATGGCCTACCGTACAAAGCCTCATAAGGTTCCATCTGAATAGTTGCTTGAAAACTATTATTGTAGGAAAACTCCACAAGATGTATGTGCTTCTCCAACGAAGCTCCAAAATCCATAATTCATGCTCAAAGCATGTCCTCCAGTACCTGTATTGTACACTCGAAATGACCATCTGTCTGGGGATGGTAATTTGTACTCAGAAGTACATATGTACCAAACACATTCTGTAACCCTTGCCAAACCCAACAAGTAAAATGAGAGTCCCTATCTAAAACAACGGAGTGTGGAACTCCATGTAAATTTAAAATCTCTCGAATGTACAACCTTCCTAGTGTATCAACACTAAAATTATCCTTGGTCAGCAAGAAGTGAGAAACCATCGTGATTCTATCAATGACAACCCATAATGCATCATTCCCTTGAGGAGACCTCAGAAACCCTGGCACGGAATCCATCGCGACATCATTCCACTTCCACTCAAGAATGGGTAACTGCTGAAAAATCCATGCTGGTCGCTAATGCTCCGCCTTCACCTGCTAACAGGTGGAACACCACATGACAAAACTAGCAACATATCTCTTCATACCTGGACACCAATACTGATGGTGTAGATCATAATACATCTTGGTGACACTAGGATGAACTTCCCAAATTGAGGAATGAAAGTCCCGCATTAGCACTTCGTATATGTCTGCTGACACCCATAGGCACCAATGAAAACGCAAGATCTCATCCTCATCAATAGTCCATAGAAAAATGGGTTCCCCTTCTGACACACTCTCTCATAGGACTAGGCCTTCAGAATCTAATAACTTCCTCATTCGCACTCGATTAAGTAGAGTATAGGTAAAAACTATAGAATAATGAAATGTCTTCCCCTGACTGTCGTAAACCTCTAAATGCATCTCATAGAAGAGATTAATAAGCTTACACTCACTGATGGCCTCCTTAAATACCTATATCTAAGTCCTCATGCACAGTGCATTAGCCATAGTGTTTCCTTTCCCAAGCCTGTAGGCAAGCTCAAAGTCAAACGACTGAAGGTACTCAACCCACCTTCATTGTCTTGGTTTCATATCGTGCTGAGTGAAGTTATATTTCAGACTTTTTTGGTCTGTGAAAACCACAAAATTCTCTACCAACACATAATGTCTCCAACAACATAAAGCATCAACAACTACAGCCAACTCAAGATCTTGCATCGGGTAAATCCTCTCATGTGGCCTCAACTACCATGACCCATATGCAATGAATACTTATCCCTAGATTAGAACATCACCCAGCCTGATACCTAATGCATCACAGTAAATATTATATCTCTTTCCTAACTTTGAAAAAACAAGTATCGGTGCTTATTTCAACCTCCATTTCAGCTCTTTAAAGGATGGATTTCATGAATATGACCATATTTACTTCGCACCCTTCTTAGTAAATCCCATTAGTGGAATTTTTAAGTGTGGGAAGTCATGTTTGAAATGTTTGTGGTAACAATCCAGCCAACGAAAACTTTGCACCTCAAAGATGGTCTTTGGTTGCTCCTATGAATCAACTGCTCTCCCTTTCTCTAGGTCTACTAATACTCCTGTATCATAGATAACATGACCCAAGAAGTGAATTTGGTCCATCCAAAAGTGGAAGTTTGAGAGATTAGAATATAAATGATGCTCTATTAGGGAACTCAAAAATATATCAAGATGGGTAGCATGGTCGTGTCGAGTGTGAGAGTAAACCAAGATATAATCCACAGAGATCACCACGAAAGAATCCAAGTATGGATGGAACACTCGGTTCATGAGTTCCATGAAAACAGTACGCACGTTCGTGAGACCGAACAACATAAAAACAGACTCGTATAGACCATACCTACTTCTAAAGGCTGTAATAGGTATATATTATGGTCTAAAGCGCAACTGGTGATAACTTAATCTCAAGTAAATCTTCAATAACACTCGGGCTCCTTGAAGCTGATCAAAGAGATCATCAATCCTTGGAAAGGGATATTGGTTATTGATTATAAAATCATTCTTCTTCCGATAATCCACACAAAGTCTGAGGGTACCATCCGCCTTCTTCCGAAATAGGACAAACAAACCCCATGGAGAAGTATTGGGTCAGATGAAATCATTTTCATGCAACTCCTCCAACTGCTTCATGATATTTTGTAACTTTGGTGTAGCCATCCTATAAGAAAGAATGGACACCGGTGCCTCTCTTGGCACAATCTCAACGAAAAATTATACCTCACCCTCTGGAGGAAAACAAGAAAATTCCTCTCTTAAGATATCCCTGAAACAATCCACCATTGGAGGAAAGTCCATCTATGATGTCCCCTGGTCATCTTGATATAGACTTTCTATCAGGGCTGTAACTCCTCCCAACCCATGATGCTCGGGTCCCAATCTACTCGTCTGGACATCCCAATCGCCCTTATGAAGAAACAATCCACCCTATGGTGATGTAAAAATCACCATACGACGATAGAAATCGACAACAACATGGAAGGGAACTAACCAGTCCATTCTGAAGATGACATCAAAGCTTTTCATCTCTAGGAAATAGAGGTCCCAAAAGAAGTTACACCTGTTGAGCAATGTATTGTTTTCAAACAATTCAAAATAATGTTTTTTTAAAGGGGGAGATTATTTTAAATAATACTCTGTCTCTTTATGATGATTTTGATGCTCACAAATACCCTTAATTATTTACTAATTATTTCGTTGAGTATTTTGCAGGAATTTATTTTATTTATTTATTTCATACAACGAGATTTCATACTTCATTTATTCCGAGATCAATTTTAGCGTGTTCTGGAATCACTGTAGCGCGAGATCAATTTTAGCGTGTTCTGGAAGCACTGTAGCGCGAGATCAATTTTAGCGCGTACTGGAATCACTATTCATACCCTATGTTGATGAACATAACGTATGGATGAAAAGTTTACTTTTTATGTTAAAAGAAACGTATGGTTAAGGAACCTTACGTTATTTTGAAACGTATGGTTAATGAACCTTACGTTGTTGAAAAGTATTGAAGAAGAACCTTACGTTTTCGTTGTTGGACAAGTATGGAAGAGAAACCGTACGTTAGTTTTCAGTGTTGAGTTTGTTTCTCAAGAGTATGGATCATCAACCTTACTTTTATAATCAACCGTACGTTCTTTGGAGAGTTGAAGCAAGACAAAGTATGGATGATCAACCCTACGTTTGAATGCTGAAGAGAAAGTATGTTTGTTCAACCTTACGTTCTGAACCTTACGTTTGTGAACCTTACGTTTGTGAACCCTACGTTTGGAGCCACGTTATCAACCCTACGTTTGGCGTCGGGATATTTTTGACAGACGATATTTCCTTTTGCATTGGTCAAACAAGCGGATTATTAGGCGGATTTCGAGCTGATTCTTAAGTACGACTTTGACTGAATCAAAGACGATTTTCAACGGATTACTGATTGATTTAAATGGAGCTTTTTATGCCGATTCTTCAGGGGAGTTACAACGGCTCTGTTATTTCTTTTTAATATCGCGAATCTAAAGGAGATTTTCATGGATCTATTTATGCGGAAGATTTTCTCAGATTTGAATATATATGTTCTATCTTGGAAACTTCGGATATATATATACACAGGAAAGTGTGTGAAAAAAAAGAGATTGATCTTTTAACGAGCAAGAAACAGAGACTGTGTAAAGGCGTTCTTTTCTGGTGATCGAGAAGAAGTGTAAAACCTTTATTACCGAAGGAAGATCTTGATAGCAGATTCACGTGTTCTACATCGACTATCTGTTGTGAATCTATTGCTGCTGAAGTTGTGAAGTTTCTGGTAATATCTATTGCAACTGGATCGACTCAGAACTGTTTTGATTACAGATCTTTATTTTCTGAAGACAACGATCTATCTACTGTCAATTTCATTCTGTTGCAATTGTGAAGAACAACTGGAGAAGTGTTTTCTTTATCGAAACCCTTTTTATTTTTGAGTGATCAGCTTCTCGTTCTAAGCTGTGTGGGTTCGTGTTTGAACCAGGAAGGCTGTGTTTGCCTGAATCTTGTAAAGGTGTCAACTGCCTGTACTCAGTTGTGGACAGGTCTGTGGAAACGAGGACCAGATAGTGAAAATCGCCAAGCTCGTGGATTTGAGCGTTGGTGGAGTGGACTAGGGGCCTTCTGTTCCCCGAACCACTATACATCCGTGTGTTCATGCTTTTACTTTTTCCGCTGCATATTTAATCGAGCAAAAGCATAGTGGACAGAATTTGTCTAAATTGAAGAGATTGTAATAATTTTGAAAAGACACAATTCACCCCCCTCTTGTGTGTAATCCGTAGATTCAGATCCAACAATTGGTATCAGAGGAGGAGCTTCTTATTTTATAAAGTCTTATCAAGCTAGAAGTATTTAAAGATTATACATAGTGTATCATGGCTGATATGAGAGAGGGAATGTCAATGGTCAGAGCACCTTACTTTAATGGAGATAATTATGGCTGCTGGAAATCACGTATGATTATTTATCTGAAAAATCTTGGTTACAAAGTCTATTCAAAGATTCTGACTCCCTATGAAATTCCTGAAAATCCCGATATATGGAGTGCTGCTACAGAGGCTGAGTATGACATAAATTCAAAAGCTATGAATGCAATCATCTGTGGTCTAGGACCAGATGAATTTAACAGAGTATCTCAATGCCCGACTGCATATGAAATGTGGCAAACAATAGCTGTTGCTTATGAAGGAACAGATAATGTAAGACAGATGAGATATGCAACTGCTAAGTTAAAATTCGATACTTTCAGAATGATTGAAGGAGAGAGCATCACTCAGATGAATGGAAGATTGACAGAAATTGCCAATAATATAACATCTCTAGGAGAACCAATCAAGCAGGCTGATCAAGCGTTGAAGGTACTGAGAGTACTTCCTACTCGATGGAATGGAATCTCTGCAGCAATCAGACAATCAACTTCTGTTAAAGATCTAACTATGAGAGAACTGATTGGTACATTGATGATGTACGAGGCTGAAATGCAAGATGAGGTAAATGAGCATAAAGTCTACATAAAAAGGGAAAACACTGCGTTTAAAGTGACTTCTCAACAAAAGGATAGAAAGATGAAGAACAGAGAAGTAAGTGCTAAATCAGAAAGCTCTGATTCTTCAAATTCGGATGAAGAACTGGCTCAGCTAGCCAGAAAATTCAGAAAGTTCTATAGTAAGAAGAAAGACTTCAAGAAATCCTTCAAAAAGGATAGCAAGGAAGTGAGATGTTATGAATGCAAAAAGATGGGACATATCAGACCGGATTTCCCAAAATTGAAAGATGCAAAGAAGAAGAAATTCTTCAAAAGAGATGATTATGAGCAGAAAGACAAGAAAGCTATGAAAGCTACTTGGAGTGTTTCTGAAGACTCAAGTAATTCTTCTGAATCAAGCTCGGAGAAGGAGGAAGCCAATTTAAAAGCAAATATGTGTTTCATGGATGAAACTGATGAGGTACACTCATACTACTCCTCTGACTCAAATAATGAATCAAACTCTGAAACAAGCTTCTCAAATAAAAAACTTGCAGCTTACTACATTATGCTTGAAGAAAGGTATGACTCATTATTTAAAAAATATAAATCTATAAAGAACTTGCACAAAGCTATTTCAGATGATAGAAATACTTTGCTAAAACAACATAAGGAATTAATTGACAGATACAACTCTTCTGACTCAAATAAAATTAATTTTGAATCAAAAATAAAAACTCTACAGGATGAAGTAGAATCTTATAAAAAGGCTGCATTAGTTTTTACAAAAGGAGAAAACACCTTAAATGAGATACTTGGAAAAACTGTAATTAAAAAGGAAAGGTTTGGAATTGGAAGTAAAGGAGAAAAACCTAAGTTATACAAAAATTATTTTGTTCCTAGCACTAAACAGGTTATTTGTAACTTCTGTGGAACAAAAGGTCATATAACTAAAAACTGTTTTCTAAGACAACCTCAAATATGTGGAATTAAGAAAGCTTATATTTCCAACGATCTATATGATTCAATAAATTTTAAGAAAACAAAGCAAATCTGGATACCCAGATCACTGCTTGCTAACACTCCTGGACCCAACAAAATATGGGTACCAAAGAAATTTGTTTGAATATCTTTGCAGGTAGCAGGTCACCAAAGAAAGAAAGAAATATGGTATATGGACAGTGGCTGATCAAGACACATGAGTGGAACTTCAGCTAATTTCTCTTCTCTTAATCGAAAGGAAGGAGGACTTGTCACCTTTGGTGACAATGCCAAAGGAAAGATTATTGGTATTGGAACAGTTGGAGATCCAGAGACAGTCTCAATCAACAAAGTACTTTATGTACAAGGGTTAAAACACAATCTGATAAGTATCTCTCAACTCTGTGATGATGGATACACTGTTGATTTTACTAACAATAGTTGTACTGTTTCTAAAGATAAACTGTTTAAGTTTAGAGCACCCAGAACTGATAATGTTTATACTTTGGATTTGTATTCCTTGTGTAAACAACAAGTAAACTACTTAACTGCTAATATAAGTGAATCCTGGATCTGGCATAGAAGACTTGGTCATTTCAATATATATGCTTTACATAAATTATCTAAGAAACATCTAGTTTCTGATTTGCCTAGTCTCAAATTTGAAAATGACAGATTCTGTGATGCATGTCAGCTTGGCAAGCAACACAAATCATCATTCAAATCCGTTAATAAAGTTTCTACAACTAAACCTCTAGAACTTATCCATATGGATTTGTTTGGACCTTTAAGAGTAGCAAGTTTAGCTGGTAAATTATATGTTTATGTATTAATTGATGATTATTCTAGATTTACTTTGATTTTCTTTTTGAAATTTAAAAGTGAATCTTTTAGTTTATTTGAAGGTTTTTGTAAATCTATTCAAAATGAAAAAGGTTTTAATATAATCTCATTGAGAAGTGATCATGGTGGAGAATTTGAGAACCAGGAATTTAATTCCTTTTGCTCAAACATGGGTATTAAACACACCTTCTCTGCTCCAAGAACACCTCAACAGAATGGGATTGTAGAAAGACGAAATAGAACTATTCAAGAAATGGCTAGAACTATGTTAAATGAATATAGCCTACCTATATATTTCTGGGCAGAAGCTGTTAATACAGCTTGTTATATAATGAATAGAATTTTAATAAGACCTATTTTGAAAAAGACACCCTATGAACTATGGAATAACAGAAAACCTAAAGTAAATTACTTTAAAGTTTTTGGATGCAAGGTTTACATCTTGAATACCAAAGATAATCTTGGTAAATTTGATCCAAAATCTGATAAAGGTATTTTCTTAGGATATTCTGCAACCTCCAAAGCTTATAGAGTCTATAATAAAAAGTCAAGGATTGTTGAAGAATCAGTTCATGTGAAATTTGATGAATCTGATCCTTTTGAGAAAAGGATAGAACAAATAGATGAACCTGATTCTAATGAAAACATGAGACTTGAGAATTTAAAGAATGATTTTGAAAATGATATAAAAGAAATTCAGTCCAGTTCAGAAGAACATGACACTGAAGAACCTTTGAATATAATGCCTAGACAGTCTAGAACCTTAAAGAATCACCCTTTAGAATCTGTGATAGGTGACTTAGAGACTGGTATTCAAACTAGAAGAAACTTTGGAAACATAGTTGAATTCTCTGCTTTCCTATCCCAACAAGAACCTAAGACCATAGAAGAAGCCTTAGATGATGAGAGCTGGGTAATAGCAATGCAGGATGAATTGAACCAGTTCAAGAGAAATAAGGTTTGGGAATTAGTTGAAAGACCACATGATTATCCAGTAATAGGAACTAAATGGGTCTTTAGGAATAAACAGGATGATCAAGGGATAATAACTAGAAATAAAGCAAGATTAGTAGCTAAAGGATATAATCAAGAAGAAGGAATAGATTATGATGAGACCTTTGCACCTGTAGCCAGGTTAGAAGCCATTAGAATCCTTTTAGCCTATGCATCTTATATGAATTTTAAATTATTTCAGATGGATGTTAAATCTGCCTTTTTAAATGGTTATTTAATGGAGGAAGTTTATGTTGAGCAACCTCCTGGTTTTGAAAATTCTCAAAAACCAGATTCTGTTTTCAAACTTACTAAAGCTCTTTATGGCCTTAAACAAGCACCTAGAGCTTGGTATGAAAGACTAAGTTCTTTTCTTTTGAAAAATGATTTTACTGTTGGACTAGTAGATCCAACACTCTTTAAGAAAACTGTGAAAAATAATGTTTTGTTGGTTCAAATTTATGTTGATGATGTAATTTTTGGATCGACCAATAAAATTCTTTGTCATGAATTTTCAGAATTAATGCAAAAAGAATTTGAAATGAGTATGATGGGAGAATTAAATTTCTTTTTGGGTATTCAAATATTTCAAAAAGATTTTAGAAATGTTTTAAATCAATGCAAATACATTACTTATTTACTTAAGAAATTTGGACTTGAAAACAGCAAGACATTTACAACTCCTATGTGTACTAATATAAAACTTGATTTGGATGAAACTGGAAAATCAGTGGACAACAAGTTATATAGAGGTATGATTGGTAGTTTGTTATATCTTACTGCTAGTAGACCAGATATAATGTATTCAGTATGTCTTTGTGCTCGATTTCAATCAAATCCCAAAGAATCCCACTTAACTGCTGTTAAACAAATTTTTAGATATTTAAAAGGTACTATTTATCAATCTCTGCTTTATCCAAAAACCTCTGATTTTAATTTAATTTCATATTCAGATGCTGACTTTGGAAGCTGTAGATTAGATAGGAAGAGTACTTCAGGAACATTTCACTTTTTAGGAAAGTCTTTAGTATCATGGTCTAGTAAGAAACAACACTCAGTTGCCCTGTCAACAGCCGAGGCAGAATATGTGTCTGCAGGTAGTTGCTGTGCACAGGTGTTGTGGATGAAAAACACTCTTATGGACTTTGGATTAAATTTCAATAATACACCTATTTTATGTGATAATACTAGTGCAATTAATATTTCAAAAAATCCTATTAGTCATTCTAGAACTAAGCACATTGATATAAGACATCACTTTTTAAGAGATCATGTGTTTAAAAAGGATATATTTTTAGAATTTGTAAATACAGAAAATCAATTAGCAGATATTTTTACTAAACCACTTCCCACGGCAAGGTTTGAATTTATTAAGGGGGAGTTAGGTTTATTTAATTTTAAATAGTTTTTTTTTAATCTTATTCTATTTTCGAATTCTGCTTAATTTTTGTTTCCCGCTATAAGTAATTTTATTTTGTTTTAAATAAAAGTAATGATTAGTGATTACACGGGAATCAAGGCTGTCAGAACCGTTTCACCTTCTAAACTGTTTCACCTTTTTCGGAAACCCTTTCGAAAACCTAAAACCGCACATCTGCTCCAAAACCCTTTTCTGAATCTTCAAACCCTAAACTTACGAACCTTCAGAAATCGTTGTTGAAATGGCAAAGACTAAGCGTCCAGATGAAGCTGAGAGCAGTGCTGCAAAGAAACCTAAAGTAGTTGGTCGGAAAATACTGCAAGGTAAAGTCATCGATTTAGAATGGCTGTTTGAAACTAATTTACTGTTGAAGCAAGCGTTGTCGTTTCAAAGCCTTGAGCAAGCTTTTAATAGTGAAAATTCTGAGTTTCTTTATGAGGCAGAAATGAGACATTTCTTTAGAACTGTTCAGTTTAGCCTTGGAGATACGGAGGATAGTTTATTGGCTCAAATAGAGGATAAGGACTTTTCCATATCATCTGTAGAGATAAGTCAAATTCTTAACTGCCCTCATGAAGGAGTTTTTCATTTCGATTTACGGAATATTGGAGATTCTGTACATAAGTCTGAAGACATTATGTCTTTTCTGTTTGGAACCAGAGTGATAAAGAAAATGTTTATTAAAGATTTGGAGCCTGATCAGAAAATCTTGGTAAAATTTGTTCAGACTGGTTTAGCACCAAGGATGGCTGAGATGGAGAAAATCTTATACCCTGACATGTACATAATGTATCTTCTGATGTGTGATATTAAGTTTAATTTTCCTCGGTTTATGATAAGATATCTGAGATACTGCTGTCAGAGTGAAGCAAGAATGACCTTTTTCCCTTATGGAAGGTTCATTTCTTTGTTTTTGTTTAAAAGAGGAATGATCAGATTGGTAGATGCTGGGGTGAAATGTCACCACAGTAATGTTTTTAATGCTGGAACTTTGAGGAAAGTAGGATACTTCTGGAGCACAATTAAAGGAAAACTCTTACCTGTTGGAGCTGAGGAAGACTCGGAGAGTGCTCAGGCTCAACCGGCTAAGTCCAAGGAGGGACAAGCAGAATCAAGGGTTAGTACAGTGGCAAGGAGAATTCTCTTTGAGATGGAGGAAGTTGAGGAAGAGAGAAGTCAAGAAGGACTTCAATCTAAAAGGAAGAGGTCAATTGATGAAGAAATTATCTCTCCTGCCTTGAAATCCTCTGAACCGGTAATTTCTTATTCATTTGTGAGAGAAGCTGTTGTGGAGCAGACTGCACCGATAGAGGAACCAGTAGCTCAACCGGAAATCCAAAAAGAACCTCAATCTGCTGTTGTGGCTGTTGAAAATGTAATACAACAAGAACAACCTATGGAGGCAGTGCCTAGTGAAGAAGTGGCCCGACCTCAAGATTTACATGAAAATATTGTTCTTGACCAATCAGTAGAAGTCAGAGAGACTACTGTTCGTGATGAACGTACTTTTGAAGCTAATACAGAGGTACTTCAGGAAGATTTTTCAGTGGAAGAGTTTCAAGCTTCAAAAGCTAGTTCAGTGGATCAACCTTGTCAGGACAAGGACAAAGAACAGTCCGATGCAGATTCTTTACCACTTGCCCTGCCTCATCAACCTATTTCTGGACATGAGAATAGAGCACAGGGTGCCCCTGATTCGAGAAAAGAAGAAGTTGTTGAGTTGTACAAGCGTGTCTCTCAATTAGAATCTGAGAATGATAGTCTCATAAATTCTCTGAACTTAGAGCAGTTGAAGTTTCAGAAGCTGAAAGAATGTACTGTTTCAAGATAGGAAGTAGATTTGTTTAAGACTGATATGTTGCATGCTGTTGATCAGTTAAAATCAGAGATGGTAAAGAAAGATGATTTGTCTGAGATGAAGATTTACATGGAGAATAAATTTGAGTCTGTTGCAAACAATGCTGTGAGTGGATCAGGTTCTTCACCTGATTTGATTCGAAGATTTCAAGCAATTACTGGAGCAATGAGCAATATGAGTGACAGATTACACGATCTTCAGTGTAATAGTGCCCCTTTGTCAGTTTTGCTAGATAATCAGAAATTTTTAGTGGATCAGTTGACATCTGGAGATCAACCGATTAGGATTCTTTTGAATCAGTTATCAGAGAAACTGGCTCTTTTTGTTGAAAAAGAAGAAATAATGCATGAGTTTTTCAGAGTTAATTTGATTGAAGATATTCATATGACTCAAGAGAACAGAGATCTTATCATCAAGTTAGGAGATGGGATGATGAAGAGGCTCAGAGAACAGTTTACAGAGATCAAGACCGCGATTCAAAGGAGATAGACACCTTTTTCCCTGTCTTATCCATGAACCTTGATTCCTCTGTATATCACAATCGTTTATATATATAACAGCTTGCGAATGAAAATTCTCTTCTTTTGTTTTTGTTTTGTTGTTATTTATTGATTTATGATTGAGTTAGCCAGTATAACAAATTCACTTATTCATATACAGTTAATTATAGCATTTACTTATAGTTCAGTGCAATATTGAATGTGTTCAAATCCGTAATTTTTTCATTCTTTTTGATATCACAAAAAGGGGGAGAATTTGGATAAACAAAACATTTAAATTCATTTGTTTCCTATGAAGAAATTTGGATATATAGGAGAAGACATTTATCTTTTATCTATTTTTTAGCTGAAAATTTATTTTAATGGGGGAGAAATTTTATTATAGTTAAATATTGTTTTAATCCTTTCAGAATTCTAAAATTTTATAAAACTAATTTTTCAATAAAGATTGCAATTAAATTAGTTCTATTATTTTATGGGTTTTGTGATCATCAAAAAGGGGGAGATTGTTGAGCAATGTATTGTTTTCAAACAATTCAAAATAATGTTTTTTTAAAGGGGGAGATTATTTTAAATAATACTCTGTCTCTTTATGATGATTTTGATGCTCACAAATACCCTTAATTATTTACTAATTATTTCGTTGAGTATTTTGCAGGAATTTATTTTATTTATTTATTTCATACAACAAGATTTCATACTTCATTTATTCCGAGATCAATTTTAGCGTGTTCTGGAATCACTGTAGCGCGAGATCAATTTTAGCGTGTTCTGGAATCACTGTAGCACGAGATCAATTTTAGCGTGTACTGGAATCACTGTTCATACCCTACGTTGATGAACGTAACGTATGAATGAAAAGTTTACTTTTTATGTTAAAAGAAACGTATGGTTAAGGAACCTTACGTTATTTTGAAACGTATGGTTAATGAACCTTACGTTGTTGAAAAGTATTGAAGAAGAACCTTACGTTTTCGTTGTTGGACAAGTATGGAAGAGAAACCGTACGTTAGTTTTCAGTGTTGAGTTTGTTTCTCAAGAGTATGGATCATCAACCTTACTTTTATAATCAACCGTACGTTCTTTGGAGAGTTGAAGCAAGACAAAGTATGGATGATCAACCCTACGTTTGAATGCTGAAGAGAAAGTATGTATGTTCAACCTTACGTTCTGAACCTTACGTTTGTGAACCTTACGTTTGTGAACCCTACGTTTGGAGCCACGTCATCAACCCTACGTTTGGCATCGGGATATTTTTGACATACGATATTTCCTTTTGCATTGGTCAAACAAGCGGATTATTAGGCGGATTTCGAGTTGATTCTTAAGTACGACTTTGACTGAATCAAAGACGATTTTCAACGGATTACTGATTGATTTAAACGGAGCTTTTTATGCCGATTCTTCAGGGGAGTTACAACGGCTCTGTTATTTCTTTTTAATATCGCGAATCTAAAGGAGATTTTCATGGATCTATTTATGCGGAAGATTTTCTCAGATTTGAATATATATGTTCTATCTTGGAAACTTCGGATATATATATACACAGGAAAGTGTGTGAAAAAAAAGAGATTGATCTTTTAACGAGCAAGAAACAGAGACTGTGTAAAGGCGTTCTTTTCTGGTGATCGAGAAGAAGTGTAAAACCTTTATTACCGAAGGAAGATCTTGATAGCAGATTCACGTGTTCTACATCGACTATCTGTTGTGAATCTATTGCTGCTGAAGTTGTGAAGTTTCTGGTAATATCTATTGCAACTGGATCGACTCAGAACTGTTTTGATTACAGATCTTTATTTTCTGAAGACAACGATCTATCTACTGTCAATCGCATTCTGTTGCAATTGTGAAGAACAACTGGAGAAGTGTTTTATTTATCGAAACCCTTTTTATTTTTGAGTGATCAGCTTCTCATTCTAAGCTGTGTGGGTTCGTGTTTGAACCAGGAAGGCTATGTTTGCCTGAATCTTGTAAAGGTGTCAACTGCCTGTACTCAGTTGTGGACAGGTCTGTGGAAACGAGGACCAGATAGTGAAAATCGCCAAGCTCGTGGATTTGAGCGTTGGTGGAGTGGACTAGGGGCCTTCTGTTCCCCAAACCACTATACATCCGTGTGTTCATGCTTTTACTTTTTCCGCTGCATATTTAATCGAGCAAAAGCATAGTGGACAGAATTTGTCTAAATTGAAGAGATTGTAATAATTTTGAAAAGACACAATTCACCCCCCTCTTGTGTGTAATCCGTAGATTCAGATCCAACAACACCCACCAACCTCAAGAGGGAACTCTTTGCACTGAAATACACTATCCATTCTTGTCCCCAATGGAGTTTCCAACAACAAGATATTAGAATAAGTAAATATACATAGCCCAAGGATCTCCACAAAGGAAACAGATATGAAATTACAGGAAGCCCCTGTATCGAAAAGGGAATAACCTAAAACTAAGGAAACTAGGATCGTACCTCGAAAAGTAGAGGGTCTGGGATCTTTCTTCTACTGGGTCTGCTCCACTAAAAATGTTTGGCCAGTACCGTGGCCCTGCTTTACCACCCTGAGCTGATCCACGCTATTGTTACTGAAATCTTGCAGACTGGCTACCATGACTGTGACCTCCACCTCAGCCTGAATGGCTGGAATAACTCTAGTTCCCAGACTGATAAGAAACTCATGGTGTGGATACTGAATGAGGAGTCATAGAAGAACCCTTATCACCAGCTGATGGTGAGAAAAACTAAAAGAAACACTAAAGATAAGCCATCTTGCTACAAAATTGTCACTCCACTGGGCCTCTCGGGAAATGTGGCCTCATATGACCACTCTTCCCACACTTTTATCACACCAACTAGCCACCATAAGAAGTATCCCTCCTACAATGATCTCCACGTGTAGACTCCCTACAACACTTTATACTGTCAGCAAGTGGGGTACCAACTCTGAATGTCAAACCGCCCTAGATCACAGCTCCAGAGTCCCTCATATTGAACTCTGTGATTAGTGCCTGGTTGACTATAGAAGTGATGGAAGTCTTCCTGAAGATGTTCACTTTATATCAGATGTCGTGCCTAAAACCATACTCAAAATTCCTCTCTAAGAAAAATTCATCACCTCTTGGGATGGGTGTGAAGTGCTGCAGCTTTGTGAATCGATATAAATACTCCATAGCTGAAAGAGTACTCTACTCCAGACTCATGAACTCTCAGGCTCGATTGGCCCCCAAGGTCTCCAGATATAAGTAATCATAAAAGGCATGCTGGAACTCATACCAAGCCATAACCTCCTGGTGTCCCACCTGTGAGATCACATCCCACCATCTCTTGGAGGAATCCTAAAACATATACATAGAATGCTTCACCCTCCTCTCTGGAGGTGTCTCCGGATGCTCGAAGATAGAAATCATGGATTCTAGCCATGATTCTGTATCATGAGGTTCTCCTTCCCCTATGAATGTGGAAGGATGCTACTACTGAAAGACTCTCATCAAATCTTCCATTGATGGGGTAGGAGGCGGTACTCATTGTAAGGTCTGCATGGACCTTATAAAGCCCTCTCAGAACTATGTGTCAACACCTGTGTCCAGAATAACGGTTGGTACAAATACTGGCACAACTAGAGGATCTTCTTGTAGTCCATGATCAACAATAACTAGTGTTTGATCAATTACCTGAATCTAGTGTACAACCGGAGGACGTCTTGGTAGCATGACTTTGCAAGGCCAAGGGCACACCTTAGCCTAGGATTATCAAGGACTGAAATATAGAATTGTATGAAGGGAATTGGAGAAAGAAAGCATTCATGTTTTTCAAAACATGGGTACAAGACGTGTATTACACCTACGTGGCGTGTTCCCTTTATCCTTCACATAGGCATATACTCATTCGAAAAGTGTTCGCGTAACACCCCATACACATGGCGTGTTTTCCTAACACACATCGTGTACTTGAATCGTGTTCCCCTACCCGAGATCCCTTACACGGCTAACCCAAACGGTTCTCCTAGGCAAGGACTACATGGCTTTTCTAGGATAGACACGCAGTGTACCGCTTAGGTTTTGACTTCTTGTGTCGTTAGTTACACAGTTGGACACACAGCTGACTCTACACTGTGTGTTTTGTTTCAGACATGGTGTGTAATTGAAGGATTTCACCAGCCCGTGTTGTTAGTCACATGGCCGGACACATGGTTTACCCTACATGTCATGTTCAAGCTTGACACGACATGTATAACTTAAGTTTCATCCATATATGTCATTAGAAACATGGGTGGACACACAGTCTATGCAACACGACGTGTACGTCTGGTACACGGTGTGTGCTACCAAAGAATTCCAAACCTTGTGTCTCTACCAACACAGCTAGTGACATGGTTAGAGAATACATGGTGTGGACATATAGTACATGACTTGTACATAAAGTATATAATATGTACTTAATAAAAACATTTACTTCCCAAAAAGAAGGATACATGGCGTTTATTAATCTTTACATGCCGTGTATTCTGAGTTTTCTGGATAGTAAGCCTCAGAAATTACTCTAAAACCCAGAAAAAACTGAAACGAACATTAAAGTGTCAAATTCCAATCTGTGAGAGCTCGTACTCCCAGTGAATCAAATCTTGGAATCTTATACAAGTCGTATAAAATCATAACAAAGCGATTATCCTCCATATTATGATTCATGAGGGCCCATAACACCTCAAGAACCCAAGTTTGGAGTTCATTCAAACTAACCCTTACACAATCCAATACCCTATCAAAAAGAAGGTATTATATCTAGGCATCTATCACAACATCATGAAAATCTAACACAACATCTATCACAACAACATGCAATCTCTTATGTACCCTAAATGGCATGGAAAGAATACATGACGTATGATTTCTATCAAGTGCATATATGATGCATGAGAGGTAATACCCTCATCTCATTAGGTTGAAACAGAAATAGAACCTCAATAATATCAATGATAATAGCACAAAACATGTGAGTCACCCAATAGTGAATTCAAATCAACTGTAAAATTGTGAAACTATAAAAATTGCAATATCTAAGGTAAATTGGAATTTCCATGTACATGGGTTAGAAATTCCTAGGCACAGCTTATTACCAAATACCTAATCCTTTATATCCTTGGCTATAGGCTCCATAAATTAAGTCATGAATAAAATAATCTCTCTAATAGCACTTTGGAATGTCCCAGTTTCGGAAACTGCCTGGGGGTGCCCCGTACCTGGTTGGTCACATGGCCTCAAGAAAATTTCTCTAAACACCAGAGGTTGCTAAATAATAGAGAGGTCCTTGGGTGTTATAAGGGGAAACTATGTCCTCATTGGAAGAGTAACACAACAGAAATGAAATAGATAACAATTGTAAAGAGTAGTAATAACATGAAATAAGTAAACAGCGGAATACAAGAAGTAATAAACTAATGGAGCACACATATATAAATGATGCATGATACATATTTCTAGGAAGAAATCTAGAAAAGTCAAAATACAGGAACACAATACAAAAACAAAGTAAAAAATAAAACAAATAAACAATAGCAGCATCGCAAGCCTCATCTTGGTCCCACACTCTCCAGCTCCACAGCAATCAAGTACCTGAAGTAGAAGGGCACATTCCATTATCTATACCTGCAACAATATAATCTTTTTGGGCCAAAAAGAATAACCCAAATAGGGTGTGAGACTAATCCTAGTAGGAAACAACCCAAATATATGTTCCTATTAGTCTGTGAATATATATGGAACGCAATAAAAATGAAGTAAACATTGAAATACTCAAAGTAATCAATCCTACAGTTTAATTTTAATCTAATTCACATATCAAGTAAGAATCTAATCAAAAAAAGGTAACCCTATGAGAAGTACTAACATCCTAACCCCTCTGGTTCAACTAAAACAAACACAAGCAACCCTCTGGGAAGTACTCACAGTCTAACCCCTCTGGTTCAACTTTAGTAAAGATAGTCTGAGGAAGAACTCATCGCCAATTCCCCTTATGGTCTCATATCGGTAACTATAAACACTCTGGGGAAGCACTCAACATCCAATTCCCCATGTGGTCTCATAATGAGGATCTAAAGACACTCTGAGGGAGCACACTCGTCGATCCCCCCTATGGTCTTGCAACTTGAAAAGTAAATGAAAACTCTGGAGAAGCCCTCAACATCCATTCTCCCTATGGTCTACTACACCAAGTTCCCACAGCTCTGTGTAAGTAAATCATGCACACACGATATGTGGCAGCCAATGTAAACCTCAAGAACTACTTCGCTAAACAGTCTATAGGATATCAGATAAAAACACTCTATCCTACAATACTAGGCATGGAAAGCAAAGTAGTACCTAACAGGTGAAGCTAGGCCAAACGGTCAAATAAGAATACATGGGAAACACATCCATAGAAAAGTAATATTAACCCTATTCACAAACAATTTACCTCTATCAAAACAATCAAGGCATAACAGGAAATAACAAGGCTAAAAACCATAAACCCAAAATACCCCATTCTTGGGTATGGGGCACTTTTAAACATAAAAATTCCAAGACTATGTACAGAAAGTCACAAACCACCTACCTCAGCGTCTTACGATCTATATATGTGAACCTCAGGCCATGAATTTCCTTATAACACTATAGATCTATAAAAAAGATAAAACAATTCCACTAAGGATATCTCGTGAAAGAGGCAATATCAAGAGATGAAGCTCTAGAAGAAGGAAGAACTCACTGATGTGATTCCGACACAACTGATAGAGTTCTAATCAAAGAATAGACAGCGGGTCGGGGCCTTTGAGAAGATTCGCATCTATATAGATGCTCTTGGACGAGATAGGTTGAGAAGAAGATTGTTCTTTCAATTAGATGCGACCTCAGTCTATTTAATGAATGAAAAATAAAGCACACGGTGTGTTCTTTAAAATTACGTGGTGTGTACTTGCCTTTACCAGGCCGCTCTTTAGGTGGCCTCTAGGTCAACCCACACAGCCATGTGTTCGGCTTTTACATAGCCAGCACATGGCTACCCGCGACAACTGAGTACACGACGTGTACTTATAAGTACACGATGTGTACTCCTGAAATTTCCAAAAACTCATCTTTTTCTCGAAAACACCAGAAAACAAGATTCATACCTGAAAATAAGATCTGGGTCCTTACACTATATTTTCTTAGAAAAAGGTATTTTATATTATACCAACTAATCCAAAAATGGAAAAAATACATAATCTAAACTATTTATCTTATAGAAATAATTCACATACTAACATATTGAATTCTTTATACACACCTCTAATATATCAGGGATTAATGACTAGTGTTATGGTAGTGGCTCAAAATAGTTTGTGGCATTACCTATGAATATAGACTATCACATTTTATCATGTCACATTATCCATTATAATATAAATGAATATTAAAAAAACAAAAAAACATCATATATGGAACATATTTTCAAAATACATTGTTAAATAATCAAATGAATCTCTATATACAAGTATCATGTCACAAAAAAACATAAATAAATATATGGATGAAACTAGTGTAATTATCCAAATGAAAATTATATGAAAACATCTAATGTAAGTTTCTTCAATTTCCAACATTCAAATTAATGTTACAACCTCTGTATATACTAATCTAATTGAAAAAAAGTGTGGAAAATTGTTAAGTTCACATATATGGGTGGGTAATAATAGTCATCATGATTTCTCTAAGATTTGATTCAAACCCTTGACTTACTAGTGGATACATGAATTTAAAAAGTATAGCATTTTAATAAAACTAAACATAAAAAAAATTATAATCTATGGTTACATTGATTTTCCTATTTATTTTCATATCAAGGATTATAATAGATCACTTTGGTCACACCCAAAAAAACAACATAGAATTTCTATATGAGTATTTACCCATGCTTCACAATTTTAAAACAAGAAGGTTCCTCACATACACTTCCGTTCTAGATACCACCAAAAACTAAGACTACCTACCCCACTCTGATATAATAAAAACCCAAAACTCCTAGAGAGGATTAATAATATCAAAGATCCATGACCTTCCATTCTATACTCTATCCCATGATTCTCCTAAAGATGGGTAAGAATAAAACATATCTATCCACCTAGAGAATTATAATGACCCATACCATTCAGTCATAAATATTACATCGAAATAGATGAATATTCATAACATAATATATGAAAAACACATCAGTATTATATGGGTTTAGTGTCTTTGGAAACTTTGAAACATAAACAATTGGTTCATAAAACATCTACATCATCACCCACTTATTCCTTCATAAATAGAACCCTATTTGACATGTCATACTTCATATCTTCCTTCATATCTTAGGGAAAATAAATAAAGAAAAGTGTGAGTTGATATACTCATTAAGGAGAAACAATATAGATATCAGTCATAATTTAAGCATAATAACATATACATATCATTTTTAAATTAAACCATGCATATCAAAGATCATAATCTCAAGTCATTGAATAATCATAAAAGTTTATAAAACATGAATCATAATAAATCATGAGCCATGAGAATATTTTCATAATACATAAAATGTTTCATAAAAAAAGTGTATAAAATCATTTCATTAGTAATAAAGGACCTTTTCCAAGAATATCATAGTAGAATGGATTCATTTCCCAAACCATCATATTAGAAAAGGATCACTCCCAAGACTATCACATGGGACTTTTTTACAACCCAAAAAACCTTATTATCCAAATTTCACTCCTAAGACAATCATAGTGGATTGGGTTCACTCCCCATACCATCATTGTGGACAATTCCTTTACTGAAGTAGTTTCACTTCTCATTCTAGTCATGTCTAACTAATTAGATAAAAATAATTACCTAATACAACAAATGGATATATAGGTCCCACCCATAACATAATTAAACCATACATATGTGTTCTATAAGAATGTAAATCATAGAATAACCCATGAAAAAAATTGGGTTTCACAAGCATTTCACCATAACATAACCCATGTAAAAGATATATATTTCATAAATATCATGCCATTATAAACACAAACCAACCATAAAAATAATAAGTGTGGAATTCATGAATAATATACCTAGTAAATAATATGTAACATCAAATAATGTTATCTTAGATAGAAAATAATTTAGAACTATCGCTTGAAATAATTCTTTAAGAAAATATCCATTCTGTTTTGAAAATATTTTTGTAACATGATGCACAATTATAAAATAAAACATTTTATTTTAAAATAACCCTTGTAAAGTATGTGTAAATTAATTCAAGAATATTAATGGTGAGAAAATCCTATCATGTCATATATGTTAAGTAAAACGTCCCTTACTTATTTTTGTTGGAAAATTAAAAATGAACCAAACATAGAATACAATAAAAATAATTGTTTTCAAAACATTTCATAAAAAGTTAAACACAGTAAAATATGAATTTAAAGAATCATAATAATATATTAAAAACAATTCTTGGAATAAATTTAAGAAAAACTTGGACATGAATTAAAAATATAGTTTTAAGGGCAACTTTTAAAAGATAATTTTTAAACGATGTTCCCTTATAAATATAATATCATTGATTTCAGAATTAATAAAATCAATTGATTATATTTATTCTCTAAATATCCACCTAAATAAAGTGGAAATAAAATATAAGATAACAAAAATTTATCCCACAAATAATCATAGAATTAAATAATCAATTTAGTATAAGGTTAACCGAAAGAATAGAAATTGGGTTAAGAATTCCCTCACAAATTTGTAATCAGTCTAATCGTTTTAACCATAAAAGAAATAATTATTAGATGAAACATTGAACAACAATAAGATAATGAGATTCATGATATTATATATCAAACAGAAATATATACATCACACATAAAAAATAACAGGTGAATAATTCATATATATCATAGAAGAAAATGTGATATGAGAAACCCCTTCCCTATGCTTCCCTTTAGTTTTGTGTACTTTAACATCCTCTAGAATATCTCCTCTTTGAAGGGCCCCTTAAATATATTGTTATTGGACATTGGGTGATACCAGAATAACTTGGACATAGGGAGAGTGGGGAGAGATGTCTTTTTATAGATTTTAGGATCTTCAAGGTTTTTTTGTAGAAATAATGTGATTAGGGGTGGTATTTATAATTGAAGAGGTGTGGTTTTAAGTGATTAAATAATGATTATTTTATACTTAAATCCAACCAAATTTGGGTAGAATTAATTACAATGAACATATATTGTAATTAATGTTATAAAGGCTGGTTAAAGTCAAGAACCACATCAACCACCTACTTAATGTTGTAGTTTTTAGGCTATTTATGATTTTACCTTTTAACATTAATTCACTTCATTATTTTAACTATATTAAGATAAAACATTTTCAACCCTGGTAAATTGTCTATACCTAAACATGAAAAAGAATTTAAAACCTAATTTGGGCCATATGATTCAAAATTTTGAATCCACTATACCTAATTCAATTTATAAAAGTGATAAAAATCAGTTCTAAATATGTTAAGCATAAAACATATAAAAACAATTTATTTTTACGGTTAAAATTATGGTTTTCAAAATTACTAAACATGTGTTTCTAAATGTAACACATTATATATTATTGAATTATTTAAACACATTTTTATCATGAGTAATGGTTAATCATAATCATATATTAATTATTTCATAAGATTTATGGTATTTCATAAAAACCAAATTTTCCTTTTTTCACCCAAAAATAAAATTTATTATAAAATAACCAAAACATTACCCTAATCTAATTCTGAAATAATGATTACAAGAAATGTTTTTATTTTCGAAAATAAAATTATTAAAATGGTCAAAAAGTATATATTTTTTCAGATATAAATCATCAAAAAATATTTTTGTGAATAAAATATATATTTGAATAACAAAATGACATTACTAAAAATTATGTGTTTATTCAAGAAGAGAAAATTAATATATTAATAATGATTTGAGAAATTATATATTTAAAATGTGGTTAATATGATTTATTCCTTCTAATTTACATCTAGGTTATATTTTTCGTATTGAAAAAAATAATATTTTGGAATTTTTTGAAGATTGGTGTTTAGGGAAATATAAGTTGTCAAAGAGATTAATTTTTTTAAAAAAAGATACATACCATAAAATATTTCCGTGTTATATTTTACCCCACTAATAATTAATTTTCCATTAAAATATTCTACTCAAATAAAAATAGATTCAGATACCTCTACCTTGTTACATCATATGTATTTTATATAGCTTCCCTCAAATTGGTGGTTTCTCCCAAAACAATTAACCCGATTAATGGTATTTTTTTGAATAACATTATCTCTTCAATCCATAATCTCCAAAGATTGTTCTTACAAAGAGTGATCTTTCTTCAATGGTAATACCATATAGTTTAGTACAAGTAGTAATGGGTATTTAATTTCTTATGAGAGATACATTAAACACATCATGAACTTGAGAGAGATTCAGTGGAAGCACCAATCGAGGAGCGACCATCCCAATACGATCAAAAAATTTTAAAAATTTTTATCATAAAAAATTTATAGTACACATAAAAAATAAAAGTTTGATGTTTTAAAATTCATTTTTTTGAAGCCCACATCATAAAAGGGGTTAATAAAACCACTTCATAAAAATAGGGAAAGTAAAAGGTGCGGGTCCCCACAAAACTAGGATTCCAATTATAAGAACATTTGTGTAAAGTGAAAACATAGACATGGAAGAGAATTGAAACTATAAATTTCTTATGGAGAATGATATAGAACATGGTAATTAGTAGTTTAATAAAAAAACATAGACCAAATAGGTTTGAAAAAGGCCAATGATATCATCAGAAATGATGATAACAGGATAAAATGTTATTTCAAATTCATTTGAGAAGATATACTTACTTGATTTTAACTTAAAAGTACAATCTAACTCTTTGGTTGTTCCTTGATTTATTTCCACTTAATTTTTTAATAAAAAAAATTAAATTTGAGATTATAATTCTTATAGAGGTAGTGGATTATATGAGTCACAATAAGATTACAATTCATTCCTTACGTCTTTAGTTATGATAACAAAATGGTTAGAAACTATTATCCAATATGTGTAAATATTCATATGGTTAAGTAATACATAAATATATAAAACCTCATAAAATGTTCAATGTAAAAATATTCCTAAATGGTTACCCATACGAACCTCTCAAAAAATTTAAAATAATAAACTTTTGAAATAATTTCACAAAATTTTTAGAATAAACGTGTCATTAATCCATCAAAAACACTCATATAGAACTTAATTATCACATTAAAAACATGTGAATATCATTTTCATGAATTCTCTTGAACCATGGTAATAATCTAAATTACTATAAAAACATACTGAAAATATGAATGCTTTCAAAAATTAAATCTTTACTCATACCATATATCCAAAAATTATATAAACTCAATCCATAAACCACTTTGTCATCATATTAATAATTAGTTAAAATTTCATAAATACTATCCCATTTATTTTATAACAAAAAAAACATCTTTTTTATATCACTACTATCTCTACATCATTCACATATTATGGGTTATATTTCCCTTAATCATGTGTTCTCCAAAAATATCACCTCAATCACTTTTCGTGGTAACTAGTATTATTAAAATACATAAGAAAAAACTGTAGTGTAATAATAAATAAATGTTTCATTATCCCATAACTTGTGTTGAGTGAGTTAATAAAATAAAATTTCATTAAATTATGAATAATAATATTTTTATAGGTCTCACTCATACAAAATTAGATATGAAATTTCCAACTATGGAGGGGTGGATAAATGTACCCTAATTAACATTATTTACACTGTTTAATGTGATTCCATAAGCTTCCCCTTTGTCCTTTTACTTCAAATGTTTTCGTTTATCTTCATCCATATTAGCACATGTATTGGAGATTTGATTAGAATAATTCCCAAACTCCTTGAATTTGAAACATTAGTGTGTGGTTTGTTCATTCTGTGGAGCTTTATCTCTTTTCACATCATTAGGTAACTTATTTTCATCACTTCAGAATTCTTTTTCTCGATGCCCTTTCTTTCCACACTTGAAACATTTTCAATTCCCCATAAGAAATTTTACACCATTTTTTTCTCACATATTGACCGTAAAGGAAATCTCAAAACCTTTTCTCCATGGTTTGGTATAATTCCATTTGAATTCCATTTTTCTTCCCTTATCAAAACCATAAGATTGATGGGTAAAATTTATTTCCATCTCGACCATTTTAGAACATTAAATAATTTTTTATAGGTATTGATGTATCTTATAAGTAATTCCTTTAGATGAATTGTTTTTAAGAAACTAATGTATCAATCTATTTTAATTTCAAAACTGATAATTAAACTACAAGCTTACCTTTATAACATTGTAAATTTTTCTACATATCTACAGATTGATTCATCATCTTTTTTGTTCAACTCAAGAAATTATTTGTCCATATTTTTATATATAATATATTGGTTGTAATTGTTAAATAATAACTGCTTAAATTCATTAAATTCATTTCATTAAATTTATTCTTCTTGCCCCATATTGTTGATAATATTACACAATTGATCTGCTTAACCTTACAAATGATAAATATATAAGAAATGTTTTTTAATATCCCGAGCGTTGAATAACAAAAAATATTTTTTCAACGTTTTTTCCCATTTATATCATCCAATAGTGGATTAAAAGACCCAATAAAAGAATATGGATGTTACCTCCTGAATTAATTAATATAATTTTGTTACATCCCTTTCTAATTTTGGTTTCCATTATGATTCATATCTTGTGTGAGTATAATAATAAGATTTTTTATTCTATATTCCATGACATTTGATTTCTTAGAAGGATAATTGTTTCATTTCCCATCGCATTTAGTATTAACACAGTTCCCTAGGTTTCCATAAATTAACTAAAACCCAAAAAAATCGTAGTTGAGAAATACTAATAAAACATGGAAAACCTCACAATTAAGGGAAAATATTGATGTAATTTCAATCTATGACACCTTAGGTTTAACTTAGGTTATTCATGATCTATTCCAAAACTCTAGTATGGTATTCTAGACTTATCATTAGTGTTCTTACAAAGGTTTCCCCATCCTAGTTTCCAAAGGATAACTAAACCTTACTTTGATACCTACTATAGTGTCCCATAATTTTCATACATGGATATTACATATAAATAGGTGAATATTAATTAAATAACATATAAACAAACTAGGACCATATGGATTTAGTTTCTTCAGAAACATGAAAAAATAAACTACTGGTTTGTAAAACATCTACACCATCTCTCACTTATTCATTCATTAATATGACCATTTTTTACAGGTCATACTTAATAAATTAATTTATATATTAGTGGAAATAAAAATAAGAAAAGGGATACATCATATGATCAATAAGGGTAAACAAGGGAGATATCAATCCTTAGATAATCATAAAAACATGTATAGAACATTTGAAAATTATAATCTGTATATTAAGGATCATAATATTGATTCGTGGAATAAATCATAGAACTTAATAAGAAACAAATCATAAGAAATCATGAGTTATAAGAGAATAATATTATCAGAGGACATGAAATGTGGCTATACATAAGCATTGAAAATCTTATCTTTAATATTCAAGCCCCCATTCCAAGAATGTCGTAGGGGAATGGGTTCACTTCCCAAGCCATCATAATAGGAAAGGTTCACTTACAAGACTATCATAGTATATTGGGTTTACACCCCAAACCATTTTAGTATTCAAGGTTCTCCTTAAAGACAATCATATTGGATTTGGTTTACTACTCAAACCGTTGTGGTGGAAAAAGTCCTTTACAAAACTGGTTTCACTTCCCTTTCCAGTCTTTTATATCTCAAGATATATATATATAACATAATGAATTGGGGGAGATACATATCCCAACCATCACATAATGAAACTGTATATATGTGTTACATAAGAACATAAATCATAACAGAACTCATGAAAAGAAATTATGTTTTATAAACATGTCATCATAACATAACCCAAGGAAAATTAATAGGTTTCACAAATATCATGCCATAATAAAAATAACCCAATGATAAAAATAATAAGGGTGGTATTCAGGAATAACATTATTAATAAATCCTAAGTAACTCCAAATTTTTTATCTTATATGGGAAATAATTTTGAAAGATTTCTTGAAATAATTCTTGAGAAAACAATCCTTTCTACTTCGAGAATATTTTTTAAAAATTCCATGAAAATATAAAAAAATAATTTTCATGGAAAAAAATTGTATGTTTTAAAGAAATATTAAAGTAATTAGATAATCATGAAAAAGATAAAATAATATCATGAAATATAAGTTAAAAAAATTAATTCCATATTTTCTATAGATATTTCATAAATAACCTCCCTTAGAAAATAAAAAAAAAGAACAATTTTAGAACACATTTTTAAAATCCAAATATTAGTAAAAATGAATTTAAAAAATAATAATAAAATAGTAAAAAAAATTGAACCAATTTTAGAATAAAATGGGAATTTAAGAAAATATAGTTTTAAGGGAAACATTTATAAGATAATTTTAAAAATAAAATCCCTTATAAATATCATTTCATTCAAGTGAGAATTAATAAAATTAATCAATTATATCTGTTAGATGTAAATCCAAATAAATAAACTGTAAATAAAACATAATATACTAAAATTCATCTCACACATAATCATAACACGACATAATTAATGAAGTAGAAGGTTAACCCAAAGAAGAAAAATTAGTTTAACATTCCCCTTACCATTTTTTAATTAGTCGAATCGAATACCCCCTAGAAGTTATTATTATAAAATGAAACATTGGATAACATTAGGATAATGGGATTCATGAAATTATATATCAAAAGGAAACATATACACCACATATTATAATTTTTTTTAATATGTTTTAAATATCACATAAGAAAAATTGAGAAGAGAAACCCTTACCTCATGCTTTCCTTTAATTTTGTGTACTTTAAACTCCTTTTGAATATCATCTCCTTAAAGGACCCCTTAATTATCATAGAATTGGTATTTGGGTGAGACCATCAGAAATTGTATATGGGGAGAGTGAAGAGGAGAAACATTTTTAATGATTTTAGGAGATTCAAGGTTTTTTTCGAGAAATTGTGTGGTGATGGGTGGTATTTATACTTTAGGAGGGGGGGTTTGAAGTGATTAAATAAGAATTATTTTATATTTAATTCCAACCAATTCAAGTGGAATTAATACCAATTTTTTTTTATTTTAATTAATGTTGTAAAGGATTTATATAGTCAATTAACACATAAAACACCAAATTAATGTTTTAGTATTTAGGTATTTTAATATTTGTCCTTTTAACTTTAACACCCGTCATTATTTTACCAATATTGTAGTAAATGTTTTTTTACCATGGTAAATTATTTAAATATAAAAAGGAAAATGACCTTAAAACCAAATCTCGACCTTTTAATTCCAAATATTAAATCCATTTTACCAAATTAAATGTATAAAAGTTATATAAATCAATTCTAAATATGTTATGTGTATAAATTATAAAAAAGATTATTTTAAGGTTAAAATTGTGGTTTTCAAAATCACTAAGCATGTGTTTCTAAATTTAACATATTATATTCTATTTAATTACATAAATAAATTTTTATTGAGAATAAGGGTAGATCAGGATCAAATAAAAAATATTTTATAATATTCATGATATTTTATAAAAATAATATTTTTACTTTTAAATCCAAGAATCAAATATTTTATAAATATCCCAAACAAATTACCATATGATAATTTTAATTGTATGAATAAAAAATGATGTTTATTTTGTAAAATACATTTTAAAAAAGTCTCAAAATAAATTATATTTATTTTCTCAAAGAAATAAATGAAAATCATTTTGGAAGAAAACATATAGTTGAAAAATAGAATGAATTTACTAAAAATTATGTGTTTACATCCTAAGAATAAATTAATATATTAACAAGGAGTTTAACAATTATATATTTCATGATGTGGTTGATACTACTTATTCCTTACAATTTAATGTATATGTTCCAATGGCCGTGTTAAAATAATAGAATTTTTGGAAGTCATTTAATCTTGATGTTCTATGAAACATATGATATCGAAAAGATTTAATTTATTTAAAAAAACAAAATACCATTAAATATTGGGCAGTTTTTAAATCAATATAAACCTCTCTTGATAGATGATTCAACTCATACACATTACACGTGGATAGTAATTGTGTAAAAAATAACATATCTAAAAAAATAACATCATCTCATATCACATCTTAGTTTTTATCATTCAATTAATCTCCTAGGATTAAAAACAACATTATACAAAAGGAGAAAAACTATATAAAGTGTCTCCTAATATCTAAAACTTTATTTCTATTCTCCATAAAACCAAAATTAGTTGGTAATAATAATTTTATTACAAAGTGATTTATCATTTACACAAATACCCTACATAAAGGATTAAATAGTGTAAAAAACATGACTGAACGGTTGTTTTGATCAACCCCAAGTTAGTGGGTGTGATTAAAATCAAATATTAAGTATACAATCAAAAAAATTAAACCCTAATTAGTGTGTGATAAATGTAATTACCATATATCATTATCTAAATATGACCCATGTTAGTGGGTGATCTTGAGGTTAATCTTTGTAGTACATTTCCACCCTCATATCCGCTAGTCACTAAACTACATCACATATCAAAGTAAGTGATTAGATAGATTAATAAAACTATCTAATCAAATACTAATATATTAATAAAATTAATCTTCCCATATTTCAATACATAATGTATTAGTATCATTTTCAATGATTTTATCATCCTTAACTTCTCAAAATCTAATAAAAATTAAATATCAATTATTCTATAATTCAATTTAGTTAATAAGATTCATGTAATAATTATTCATTACTATTCCAAGAATCAAAATTTAACTCTTAAGTACTCATAACCCCATGAATAATATATTTAATCATAACTATAATATTCCATATGATTGTTAAGTAAATTATTCATTTTCTTTTAAAAATTACATAATTTTTATTCAATACAAGATTGATATAATTCATCATAATAATTCAAATTAATTCTTTTAATAAATGAAATATATATAAATATATATTTCTTTAATATAACTCCAATGGTGTTCAACATTAATTAAACCTATAAAATATCCACTTCTCCTGAAATAATTACTTGAGAAATTAACTCACATATATCTTATGAAATATAATTTTATCATAAATCTTTTGACAATTAATTTCATTTTCATGATTTTCTAGATATATCCACTTTAGTAGAAAACCCATTATTTAAATCATTTCCATGTACTAAGATCCATCACATAAAATTAATTTCAGGAGAATAAATTAATAACAACTCTTAATGCTATTAAGATATACTAAATAAAAATAATTAATAATTTAATCATTTGACTTATTTATTTTTGTCAAAATTTTACTATACCATCATAAAATTTATAATTATAGATATTATAAATTGAAATTCATTATTATTTAATTCACATTAACATAATAAACTTATTTCCCTTAATAATAATCTATAAGTACTCAATATATAATTTTTTTTAAAATATTCAATATAAAAATATCTAGTGTTGTTATTAATTAAATAATTTCAATCTATATAACTATCATTTTATTCCAATAATAGAGACCAAAAAATGTTTTCATTTTCAGATTAAGGAGGAAAATTATTTACCACAATATATCTACATAAACAACGGAAATATTCATTGATGTTCATCATAAGTGATTGTCAACACAAGCTCACGACACATCTTTAATGAAAATTATATTAATCAATCTATCAATTTAATCCAAAATAATTCAAATAGGGTTCTATTACATATGGTATGTCATGATGGGTCAAGTATAATTTTTTATGTTGAAAATGGGATCCACATGCACCCATATGAGCTAGAAAGAGTCGAACATCGCCCCAATAGGTGCCATGTCACACTGAAGAAAGGGGAAATGTGGACCCTCATTATCTATTTGATCAAAAATCAAATGGCCAGAGTTTCACTCACTGATTGTAAGAGAATTAAAAACTACCACTAGATCCTACTTCCACCATGAGATAAAATCTAGATAATTTTAAATTTTCTAAAAAACTTTTATAATAGGTCTGTATCATTTCTTGGTATATAGAAATGTAAATTCCAACCCATAAATCAAACAAATAAGTGAGATATATTTAGAAAGATGATTTATATTATAGAAACTAATCTCTACAATAACTATAAATGTTTATTTCAAAACACCATGTTATTGGTATACTTGAAGTTTTTTAAAAAATACATATAATAGTATATAATTTTCAATAAAAATATTAATATATTTTAGTTTTTAAAATTATTATTATAACTTTTATAAGAAAAAATCTATCAATTATCTCTAAAAAAAGTAAACCAAAATTCTACAAAAATTATGTCATTATAATTATCTTAAGACTTATAATCAAAATATAAAATGATTTAAATTTGAATTTTAGGTTTCAACCTTCAGATCCAAGTGGAAATTTTTAGATTATTGAGATTCTCTCTAAGAATAACCTCATTCAATAGAACAAATTTATGTAATTATAATGTAATTATATTTATCACAATTAAACCAATATAATAAATTAAATCCATTATATTAGTTATTCAAAATTGAAGTAAATGATAAATTCTAAGAGAAGTTCTTTAAATAAAAAAAAGGAATTTCCTAATCAAATAACCACACCTCCTTTCACATGAAAAACATGATCAGTGATGAATTATTCAACTTTGGTAGCAGTCTACCTCCATAAATTTTTTTTACATTTAGGTTTACATGGAATTTAATCTTAAATTTTTTTATATTAAGGGGTGTTTATATTAAAATAGAATTTTTATTATTTAGTTAAATTCTCTCCACTATATTTAAAAATTAAAAAAATGAAAAAAATTATCAAAATGTCATATCAAGGGGAATCCCCTATTCTAGAATCAATATAAAATTCTATTTCTCAATATGAAATTTTATTAAGGAAAATATTATAGTTTTTACTTTTAAAATATAGAATTAATATTTCTTATCAAACCTTCTATAAAGTCTAACTATACAACTAAAATAACTCATTTAAATATATTTTTTTTAAACCCATGTGAAACTAAAATGACTTCCCAATATCAAATATAGGAAAATAAATTCTCCAAATTAATATATATTATTAAAAAATTTATTTAATTTCATATTAAAATATGATGTTTGAAAAAAAATGTGGTCTTCTCATTATTTGTTTAATTTACTAATGAATTCCTAGAAAAAAAGGTACTTTTAATTTGTTTGAAAATATTTTTGAAATATTATTATAATTCTCAAAATATATGAAAACTTATTATAAATAATTGTCTCTAAATTGCTTAATGAAAATGAATTGTTTCATCAATTTTTGTAGTTCATTCAATTATTTATGTTTATGAATTTCTTCTGAAATAAAAGAAGTTCATCGTATAATTTGTTTTTAAAAAATTATAAGTATATTATATATTTTTTAATGAAATAAATCATATATAAAAACAATAAAGGGTCCTCATCCACAAAAACAATTTTATTAGTAGGCCATGCCAATAATATCCCATATTTAAAAAATGAAACCTGATTCAAATATTTAATCTGGAGAATACACAAGGAATATAAGGAAAAAATTAAATAATGAGAATTCATTTAAAGTAACATCAAAAGAATTAAATTATGGTATCAATTTGATAAATTCAATAACATTAAGTAGTTATTATGAATTAAATAATTTAATTATAACTTATTGAAATAACTATTAATTCTATAACTTAAAGAAAACTTAGTTTTACAAAATGAATTGAGAAATGATTATCACAATTATCAATTATTAAAAAAATTAAGAATAGATATAGTGATTTTTTAATTGATAAATCACATAAATTATAATTTTAAAATAAATAGAATTTATTAGAAATAAATATAATTTTTCAATGGGAAATATTGAAACACTTTCAAAAAAACATTAACTATAATTGATAATTGATGTAAAAAATCAATTAATGCTTTAAATTGAATCCCTAAAAAAGTATAAGAAATAACCTTTTAAACATCAATTTTGGAAAAACCTTACACACATATCCTAACATATGAGTATTATAGGAAATTGTTTAAAACAAAAATGATTGAAAATTTTTACAATTAGGTGACATATTATATAGATTTATATATGCTAACCATATTTTTTTGTTACCTTATTTAACACTAACATCAATATAGCAAGAATATTAGTTAATATTCAATTATATAAATAAAAAACCAAATCTAAAATTTTAAAAATGTAGTATGTTTTATAAGAAGTTTTTAATAATTTAGAAAATCATTTGATTAAAAATTTAATACCATAATAATTAAAAAATATTAAATTGATTAAAATGATTATAAATAAAATTATATGGGTTTCACTTTTTTTAATTATGAAATTAAAAAATTAATTTTATTCATTCGAATAAAAATAAGTATGGTTTTCATTTTTTTAGATCCTTTTATAGTTTTTAGTTCCTAGTGTGTTATGTATATATATATATGGAAATAAAAGAATATAGTTTATATTGGTGTATATTATGGCCATTAAATATATAATTATCACACAAATCTCTAATCATATTTCCTTTTAAGAACAAAATTAATAATTTTATTGAAAATATGATGGATTAGTCGTAAAATGATTAGAAAGTAATTATTATTAATTTTTTTTTGAAAAGTGCCATTATGAATAATTTGAAGATGAATTGAATAAAACATAAGTGGAAACTCATTAAATAATGAATAAAATATTAGTATAAAAAGAAATTTAAATGAAATAAAATTTACCTATAACAATAGTAAAAAATACCAATCAAGAAAATAAGAGATAATATGTTTAAAATATTAGTAAAATAATATTTAAAATTTCAATAAATGGACTTAATTAAGATATATTTAAATTAATGGTTGAAATTTTATTACAATGGAATCTTTTTTTCCAAAAAAAAGCACAAACCCTACCCCGATTACATTCCTTGGATTTCAATTTTTATACCCCCCCCCCCCATTTGTAAAATTAAATTCCCAATATCACACATTGTTATATAGGTTGAACTGCGTAAAACTATTGCATAACCACACGCCCCAACATTGTTGGAAGATTAAATATTCTAGAAGAGACATATGATCCAGATGATCAACAAATATAAATTTAATTTGTCACATCCCCCATTGGAACATCTCTTTGGAAAAAAAATTTGGGGAAAAGTTCCCCCCAAACCCCAACTTTAAAAGGCTGTAGGTCGGCAATTGGAACTAAGGTATAAGAAATGTATAATGGGATTAATTTCTTACAATATAAGAATTAAGGACAAGAGAAAAGATAAGAACCACCAATTGACTCAAAATTATATAAAATATATCATGATCACATCATAATAAAATCCAAATATACATTGTAATAAAAGAAATACAATCTCCCAAATATATATACCAAATAACTTCTTGGAAACAGAACCAATGAAAAATCTCTACTCCAAGCTAGTATAGTCCATCTTGGTCAGCAATATTTTTCTGATTGCCTAAAAAAGGTATATATATATACACATATCAAGGTCGGAATAACACATATACTTAGTATCATCATCCTCAATACCACTCAAGAAAGTATGATAAGAGAATACTACTGTTATCATGAACAACTAGTAAAATCAACAAGCACATACAAGAAAAATTACTCACTCTCACCCCCACCAAGATTCACTCATAAAATATCATACAAAAATTATGAACACTATATCATAATAATATTATCATAAAAACCCTGTGGCCACGTCCACATTGGTTTTCTACTCTCACACACTAATTTTTAACATCCAATCCTCTATCTATTAAATATTATAATCATCTCATCTGTCTATAGTAGTAGCGTATCATGAATATTGAAATTATCTAACATGACCTATCCTCCAACCATGAATGACATCCATAATGTAATACATCCACAAAAAATTCCCACCAGTTGTTCTATAATATCTACGCATCACAACTAACTATGTCATCATCATTAGGTATCACCACCAACTATTCCATAATAATTGGGAATCACTACCAACCAAGCCATCATCATCTATTTTTGAAGAGAGGGAAGATGCAAATCCATTGAGAATTGTGTCCTAGTATGGTCAATTTGGAAATCTAGTTATGTTTATGGATTCACTATTTTTTTAGTCTAGTTCTTGCCCAGATGATCGCTAGAATGAAGCATAGAGGATATAAATGTTGGATACCCTATGTTGTTCGAAGTAGTTTAGGTACCAGATGTTGTTTGCTTAGTCCTGCTGAAATTTCATGTCTTCTAGGATAATTTTTATAGTTCCCAGTGGTGGTAAAGGTTCTCGTCCCTATGATTTTCTCTAAAATTTTTCTAGAGGCCTTGGTGATGTGTATCTTTTGGTTTCTATAGTTGCCTATATGATGTGATTTTTAGTAGCTCCAATTTCCTCTGTGATACATTTTAGGTTTTTCTAGTTCCTTTTCCTCTCCACCTTGTTGAAATGTTAGTCTTTTTTTGATTTTTGTATTTTTTTTAATGGCTAAGTGATTCGAGGCTAGTTAGATGAGTTTTGATTGGTATTTATGGATTCTAAGTAGTTCTTATTTGACTTACTTCATGGCCGTTGATGTTGAGGGTCGTAGATATGTGATCTATTAAGTTAATTGGATGGTTGTTCCTATCCACTTTCTCCAGAACTCTACCACTATATCTAAGGAGGATTTGCGTGGTGGTATTCAAGGTGATTTGGGATTTGAGGGTGAGTGACCTTAGGCTTCTGGCGGTGGTTCTGTCTCTATTGGATCTTGGGGGTTGACAACGTCGAGGATGTGTTTTTCTTCAATGACTTTTCATTCGCGATTGTGAAAGCACATAGACACTCTATAAATAATGGATCCATATGAGGAGTTAGATCAGGACGTATTCACAAGATCATGGCCATCCAAATTTGGATAAACGAGAGGGTATGGCCTTTTCCATCGGTACCAAGCTCGTGAAACCCTGCAAGGGACATCTATCCAAGCAGTCATGTGAAGGTGGAGGCATGATATAACGATGTAGTCACTGGGGATGGGTAGTTAATGTAGTCTCTAATCATTACTTCTTTAATTTTTTGTTTTTAATTGGTTGAAGTTTTTAGGGTTCACACTTACCATTAAAAAGTGTCATTTGATAATACAAAAAAAATGGATTCTCACATCACCACTACCCATCGACAACCACTACTATCTTTATAAAACCACTAACTATATACCACATAAGAACAACCAACTAACCAGACCAAAATTCTAAATTAATAGTTTACTCATCTAATACAATATTTCCATTTATCTTCCATGTCATTATTTGTTATTTTATATTGCTAATATTTAATGAAAACCCACTCACAATAAAACATCCACATTATTCCCAACCCATCATTCTAATTATTATAGTTTAATTCTTATGTATTTTTTAGTTCATTAATTTCTACCCAATAAGCCCATTACATATTCAATATTATTATATTTCCATCCAATACTATCAAAAATTAATGAAAAATACTGACAACACAATACCAATTCCTCTTGAATCTCATCCATCATTCATAATTGGATACCCACTGACACCAGCCACATCACATCATTCATTACTACCACTGACACCATTATAACTAGAAAACAACACCAGCCCCTTTTTCTATTAGAAAACCATGTCACCACTATAAAAACTCTCCATCCACACACACACCACATATCAAATCCAATAACACACAAAATCAAAAACACTAGTTCTCTAGAAACATAGAATATTGGGGTCAAAACTATCATCACTTTAGACTATATTTTTCAAACAATCCATTTCATTATCACCTTTAATTATCATAAAATTATGCAAGGTAATTCCTACATTCATACCCAACAACTAGAAATGATTTTATATAAAAAATTAAACAAATAAAGGGGGATCACATCAATAGATAATCATTCAATAATTATCTATTTTAATGGGATTCAGTTATCATAGAATATAAGGTACACACCAAACCTATTTACCTTAGGATATCTATTTTTTTATCATCATATCCTTCATTAGTTATGCAATAAATTTTTTACTAAATGTACATAGAAACAAAAACCTCATTTAATAACACAAAAATATAGATAAACACATGCAAGATACCTCCCTTCATTTCATTATCCATATTTTTAATTAGTTATATTCTTATGTTAATTAAGGCTAATCACCCAAAGAACCAAAATCTTGATAGTCACACAATTTTTAGAAAATAAATGATAGAGTCTTGAATCCCTTTCCTCAATTCAATCTTCCTGGGATAATCACCTTTCAAAAATGAAATAATTGAGGTTGAAACACTAAAAACTATAATAAAAATAATTGTAACATGAAAAAAAAGTCTCCATACTTTTTTTCTCCATTTATAACTCCAAAATAGAGAAAATATCCACAAAAATCATTTGAAAGGAATGGTGAAAATGAATAATTAGGATAAGTGGATATGTGATAGTACAGGGATTCTTCATAATTTGATCCAAAAAAAGAAATGTGTTTAAAATATCAAATAATATAGATGGAGAGCAGTGAGAGGTGAAGGAGTCATCTAGGGTTCAATAGATGAAAAAAATATATATCAAGGGATGTAGTATCTCTATTTCTATAGGAATCCATGAGGGCCTTCACCACAACTTAGTGACTTAGACCATACCATTGATTCATCTGGTCTAATGGAGTATCTGAGTTTTAAGGAATTTGAACACTAAAAAATTATACTATTTGAAAATTGAATCATGTTTTTTTGACCACCACCATAACCTGGAATACAGTGTGGTGAAATCCCTCTCAATATTTTGACCTACTATATTAAAGAACATAGAATAAAGACACCATAATTATCACTACATTCCTCTCTGATGCACTCAGCCATATCACGTCCCCATGTTCCAACACACACAAAACCCTGGTTATTTCCCCACATCTATTTTCTATAGGTATGACCCTACATGTGCCATGCCAAATGAATCAGGATCCATGAATTCTACCTACAAGGTCTTTTTTCCAAGCAGAGACACCAAGGCACCCATCCACCTATAATGGAACCACACTCATATCTAAAGTGGGGTGGTGCTACCCATTTATCAAATGTTGAATACATCAGTAAAATTTCCTAAAAATGGCCACCCAAGATATTTCACTCGTTATAGTTTGCCCAACCCTACAAAAAAAATTCAAAACTCTCAAACACCAAAATAGATAACACTGCAACTACTTTTCCACAAGTTGGAACTCTAAATTAGTGACTCACTAATCCCCCAACACTCAACGTGCTTCACTATGTCCAACACCATTACCATATCTATGGTACGGTGGCCTCCATGATGGTTAAAACACTCCTAAAGCCTCCAAAACACCTCCAAAATCTCTCATGATGCTGCTAAACACCTAGAAATGCAATGGAATGGACTAAAAGTGTATAATTTTTTTATAAAATACTTCATAAACTATTATCTTACTTTATAATTAAAAAACTCAAAAATAATTGAAATATGTAATAGTAAAAACAACAATCCCATGACATACCTCTTAGAAATCTCTATATATCCAAATCATGATGACCACATAAAAATTGTGAGTTGCTTAAGACATGATTCAACAATATCAAAGATCACACTTTGGGAAGATACCTCCCAAATAGGAATGAAAACATCACCAAAATAAAACAAGATAGAAAATCAATTCCATTAAAATACCATAATAAAACATTTGATTAACTCAAAAAAATCATCTCAAACATCACAATAAATGAAAATCAAAACAAATAAGGACACTTTTCTTGCATATGTGACTCACATTCCCATTTATGCTTCTTTATGTGATGATAAATCTAGAGAAAAATAACTAAAAAGATAGTTCATCTATGAATCAACTTCTCTTAGTAGTTATGGATTTCAGTAGGCCACTCCTCATAGGTTATATGATATTCAACATCTAGTGCACCCCAATCGATCACATGGGAGTCAAAATGAAGATACCAACAAATCTATTATATGTGAATGACATCATGGATCCTCTCAAGCCATAAGGGATGATCCATTTGGTATGCCACCTCTCCAACTCACCCTAACGCCATAGAAGGGAATGTAAACCTTGGAGACAAATTCTTCCCATAATCAATCTTAAAAAAATATAGATAAGGGGAAACCGTTATAAACACATTATCTCAAACATGAAACTCCAAATTCAACCTCCTCTTATCAGTATAAGAATTCTAATTATCTTGTACATCCTCCATCTGATCTAGGATTCCATAGATGTTCTTGGACATTCTCTACTCTAAATCCACTCCATGTATAGTTATCTCTCCAATCTTAGTCCAACACAATATTGATTGAAATGGTTTACCATTTAAATTCTCAAAAGAATGTATTCCAATGAAAGGATTCTAGTTTTTATTGTAACAGAACTCCACCAATGAAAATTTATTCACCTAGAACTCAATGAAACCCAAGATACAATCCAAAAACATTTCTTCCAAAGACTAGATAAATCACTCTATCTTCTTATCCTAATTTTTGTGGAAATATATTTTTAGTGGTAATTGGGAGACAAAAGAAAAATGAACTATTCCCTAGATTCATTGGGTAAAACGATCATTCCTGTAAAATATGGTTGCCCTTGATACCATGTGGAGATACACTGTCTCATCCACATATCACCTTACTTGATGATTTATAATAATTAATTATTTAATTACAAGGAATCATATTATTTCATCACTAGTTCTATGATAACCCTAATAGCATTATACCCTCCTTGGACTTAGGGGAACCTATTGAAAAAATCCATAAATATTTACACTCTCCTCCATTATGGGACATCCAACAACATCAAAAAAAACACAGGAACATGATTCTCTACCTTTTCCTATGGATAGGTTAGACATCGTGCAATGAACTCTTCTAGAAATCTATTCATCTCAGGCCTCCAAACCTACATACTAAAGGAATTATACATATTTAATAAACCCATATGAACAACTAGAGGAGATACTATGAAATCATATAGGATCAAATATCAAATTAATGATATAATTAACAATCTACACTAGAACACTATCTGATATTAGTCCTCCTATGACCAAACTATCAGGGAACCACTTTCAGTAACACTATCGTGTATCGCCTACACAATGGAGTATCCCTGTTAAGAATACTCCTATTTATATAATAAGAAGGATTCCATTATTATATAAGATAAACACCATCTACTATTGACCTACTCTGTACCATGGTGCATAGATCTTATATCCTCCATTAATCACCAAGCCTCCTCATATTTCTTGATGATATCTCCCTATTAATTTCATTTCAACGAATAAAAATACATTTCCTTTTCATGGGGTATAAGAGATCTTGAATTTATAGTTATATAGAAACTCTATCCAGCACTACTGATGTAGGTTTATGTCCCATCTGTAGAATACATACCTTAGGATCTTGTGATTCATGAAGACCATAAAGTTCTCTATGATAGGGTAATGCCTCCAGTAATTCAAAGATAAAACCACAATAGTTAACTAAAAAATGTGGGTGGAATAGTTATACTCATGGGGATATATCTTCTTAGACCATAATAGATAAATTAATATGCTACATTAAAACACATCCCAAACTCAAATCGGAAGCATCAATAGAGACCTAAAACAACAATATTTCTCTAGTATCTAGAAAATGGGAACTCTCATCAACTACTTATCCAGGTAGTTTAAATCCACCTAACACTAACTAGTCTAGTTGAAAGACAAGCCTTTCCTAGTCAAGGATATCAATATGAACATGACTTGAGGTAGGTGATCTATGAACCTATGATAATATCCAAGTAGACCCGAGAAATAAATAACTACCTCAACCATCAATGGATCCACTACTACCCTCACTAAGACACCACATGTACAAGGATGTGAAACTACCACATCCAAAACATACAACTAGAAATATTTTCATAGTGATGGTGGTTTTAGAGTGTTTTATAAAAATATGAGGTGTTTTGAAATATCCTCTCAAAAATTTTAGTATAGACCAATATCATCAATTAACCTGACAACAATCTAGTCCAAGAACTAAGGGAACTTTGAGCTCATGATTCCCATTAACAGAGTGCGATAATTTGTGACACTGAATGATATGACTATAAACTAAAAGTCTCTACACAGACACTAAGATTATTTGTTTAGGATTTCCTTCTATTTAACCCTCATCGGATGAGATAGAGAGCAAAAACCATTATTCAAAAACCAATTGAATCCCTTAAGTTGATCCAACATGTCATCTATCGTTATATGGGGATATAGATTATTTATCTTCACCTAGTTAAAACTATAGTAATCCACACAAAACCTCAAAATATTTCATGTATTCTTGAAAAAAACACTATAGAACCCAAATTAGGTTCAATGGGAAGGTTGAATCCCATCTACATCAAATCATCAACCAGAATTCAAAACTCTATAATCTCACAAGGTTCCTTTTGATACAGATCCATCGAAATCGGTGAAGCACTGAGTTGTAACACTATCCAAAACATGTAGTTACATTTAGGTGATATGGTTATAACTTCGTTTCAAAAAATATATAAATACCCTTCAAGGACCTTAGGAAACTCTATTGTTTAATCCTCCAATAATTCCAAGTTCTAATTTTCTAGTTGTGACCACAACGTCTCTGAACTCTTATAACCCATCTGATAATATTTCTATTCAATGAAAAACATAAATAAGACCTCTATAAAATAGAAATAAATACAAATCTAGATGTAACCTATAATAACACATATAAAACACAACCAATCCAAGTTGATAATGACATCATATGCTTGCATAAGAAGAAGGAATAAAATTCCAGATGACCAATGCTACCCTAACATTGATTCATAGCCATGGAATACCTCAAACAAACATAAATGAACAAAAATAGTGTATTCAACACCAAGGGAACTAGAAGCCTCTCCACCTTTAGTCCAACAAGATGGACTATGAAAAGTGAGATGATGTTTTGAGATTCTTTTGAATAAAAACATCCATAAACCAACATGAATGAAAAATAAAATTTCACAAAAAATGATCTATATCCCCTTTAGTGTTTGTGATATAGTGGAATGAAACTACCCACACCTAACTCTTCTATCTCTTTTCACATAACCACATCCTTGGACTAACTTTAGTCTTATTTTCTTGGCATAAGGGAAATTATTAGGCTCACCTCTACCGACTCTATCATCTCTCGAAGGAACATAATCTTGATGTCTTTAATGTTGAAGATATTCCAGATTCCTTGATTTCTTAAACAACCTCTTAAGAAGATTTTATTTAGGATGATATGAAATTTCACTAAACATTACCAACTAAGTCCCATAGATGGATGGGTAGTAATTTTTATGATATAAATGGCCTTTGAAACTGAAACACACAATCATGATTCTCTTGGTATAACTGTGATAATTTTTGGAACTAGAAAAACATGAGGTTGAGTCCTTGGATTGACAATCTTCCATCCAGAAACTCACCGTTCTACACCTCTGAGACCCTTTATCTAAAGCTATGTCACTCAAAGTACTCCACTGACCTCCATGAGAATGAAACATATTGATCACCTCAGCCATAATTTTTACCACCAAATTTATATGGAGTGAACATATATTTGATAACTGGGGATTGTGGCTCCTCAATACTCATTTCCAAATAATCCTAATCATAAAATATATTATGAGAGAATTGAATATGTCCATATAACTAAATTTTGATATCTCGCACACTTAGGATCCCCTAATGAAGGGATATTAACTCTAACCACTTCACTTCCCTCATCATAGAAGATAGAAACTATGAACATATCATCTTATAAAAATATATCTTTGAGACATCTAATTCCTTCCGATCTACAAGACATAACATATACCATTGATGATACACTCCTATTATCTAACTAACAACTAGAAAAACCGAGTACTCGAACTATGAATTAATTATATTGAATTACATCTCCAAATCCTCTAACCACTATTTTTTCCCTAATTCATAGATTGTCCCCTCATACCTCTATAATTTCTAAGATTGGGAAATGAAAATGTCATCCTACTTATTGGGATGAATCTTAAATGATTAACTAGGTTGTCCCATCAAACCTCCCCATCCTAAAAAATCTATTGATAGTGAACAAATGTAATATCCTTAAAAATGAGAAACTCTTAAGAATGATGGTATAAGATTTATTTAAGAAATTCATTAATTTAAATTCACTTCATCATTCCCAGACCACCCAATTTTAAATATTTAAATAACCATTCATGAATCATGCACCTCTCATTTGTCTCTTCCCTATAAGTAGCATCACATCTCTTAATTTTTTTAGTTACATTAAGATCCTTTCAATGAATCATATGGGAGGTGGGACTCGAAAATTCTTTTTCTTATATAGTATGGCCTTTTTACATCATGTATAAAGTTAAATTAATTTTGTTTCCATACTAATATATAGATTCTTAACTACTTCATATTCTCCAAGATTCATCCTATCTCACAAGTAGTAGTTATGATACCACTATTTCATGACCACCCCTCTACCAGTACCCCTCCTATGTCAAAAATTAAGGAAGTGAGTGACCCAAAAAACCTACCTCTAATAGGCCAGGTGTTGGTGACTAGTATTGAGGGTATAAAAAACATAAAATAAAAGTAATTACACACAATATTATAATTAAGTTCATCATATAAGATAAGAACCAGTTATAAACAATACATCATTTAAAATTAACCAGCATCCCATAATAATAAAATCATATAATTCCTAAAATTAAAAAAAAACTAACTCCCAAAAATATGTACCAAATAACCACTTGGTAGAATCCCCAAAAATATATCTCCACTATAGCTAGTATGATCCAACGGGGCCACAAAATCTATCTTAATTACTCAAAAACAGTGTGTGTGTGTGTGTGTGTGTTTGGGTGAGATAAACTTGTATACTTAGTGGGAACCTCCACAGGTCCTCTCATGAAAATGTGGGAACAACAGACTAATGCTCTAATGAAAAATTAGTAGTTCTAACAAACACATACAGGGAAAAAAATCCATTCCTTGCCTCACCAAGGCTCACTTCCCAATCATCATACACAATTTAATAACACAATATTTGAATAATATAATCAATGGAACCTAGAAACCACTTGCCTTATATTTTACCACTCTCACACCTTGATTTCTAATATCATGGGGATCTATCCATTTCATATCATCATCACCTCAACAATCTAGAGTAGTAGGGTATCTAGAATAAGAATAAAAATCAACATCATGCTCTCCTCGTATGATACACTACCAAGACTATGTAATACCACCACTAGTAATCACTACTAATTATGAAATAATTATTGGAAATCACCACCAACTATGCTATCATCATGTATCACTAAATGGAGAATATATAAGAGAGTGTATGTAGCCATATGATGACAATAATATTGATTTTAGGGAAAACCCCTAAACATAAAACATTTGGGTATCGATAAGGTTATCAGACTTGGGTGGGGTGTGTTTGTAAATAATAATAAATACAAGGTATAAATTATAACATAAAAAAATTAACCTATAGTGCAAAAAAAATTCCCTAAACGATTTAATTTATATCAAATTTTTATCACTACAACCCATTAAAAACCACTTATGCCTCGACAACACTACATGACATATACGACATGATAATAATCAAATAACTAGTCACAATATCTCACTTAATAGTTTACTCAATAAATTCAATATTTCTGATTATCTTCATCATCATGGTTTCAAATATTTAATTACCCATATTTAATGAAAACCCACTCACAATCTATAAATCGCATTATTCTAGACCCATATTTCCAATTATTATAGTCCAATTCAATAATGTTTAAAACATCATTTATTCTCTCCTAAAAAACAAATTTCTTATTTAGTATTATTCCATTTCAGTTCCACTCCATGAAGCATTACTAACAGATCCATATACCACAAAACCAACACCTCCTAAATCTAATCCATCCCATATAATAGGTCATACACTAACACCATCCACGTCACATTATCTAGAACTACCATGCATACCATGCCAACTGGGAACCAACACAAACCCATTACTCGCTCAATAAACCATATAACCACTAACAAACATCTATATCCACACATATACACCACACATCACGTCCACTTAAACTCAAAATCAACAATAATAATTCTCTAGGCACACACAATATAAGGTCCGACACCATAATCACTATAGAATATATTATGAAAAAAATCATTTCACTACTATATTTAATTATCATTTAATTATGCATGGTAATTTCTACATTAAAACACAACAAGAAATGAAATTATTTCTCAGAAAAAAATCATAGTAGGAAGAGGGATCACATCAGTAGATAAAAATTCTATAATTCTTCAATTTATGGGGGATTTGGTTTTCATTGAATATAAGGTTCACACCACACCTCTTTCCTTAGGTTATATTAATTTTTTATGATTATATATATCCATATTTATTTAGGAATTTATTTACTCAATGTATCTAGTAGAAATAATAACTCATGAAAAATATATAGATAAAAACTAGTGAAACACATCCCTTTATTTTATTTTTCATTATCTCAATTATTTATATTACTATGAAAATAAATACTGATCACCCAATGAACAAAAATTAATAGAATCTCAAAATTTACAGAAAATAATAGAGAATGTATTGAATCCCCATCCTTGATTCAATTTTCGAGGATAAATCACCATTAAATAATAAAATAATTGAACATAAATCACTAAAAAAACTTAAGTAAAACTAATCATAACCTAAATAAAACAATCAACCATCAAGTCTTTCTCAATTTTGAATTCCAAAATATATGAACTCACTATAGTGATCCTCTAGAAGGAAATAAGATGTAAGATAAAATTGGGTTGATAGGAGAGAGTACCTTGATTCTTGAGAATAATATCTATATGAACAATATTGTTTATACTCTTAAACAATATATGGATTGAGAGATGTAAGAGGTATATGTGTCAGGTAGGATTTGTGAGAAGAATCAAAATTTGAACCAATAAAAGTCAGATCTCTATTTATATTGGAATCCCAAAGGGCCTCCACCATGGTGTAGTGACTACCACGATACCTATGGTATGTCTAGACAAATGGGGGATATGATTTTTTAATATTTTTTACCCCCAAGTATCACACACTTTTTAAAATAAATAATTATCCTTTGACCACCACCATGACATGAGCTGTATCATGGTGGAATCCTCCTAGACATTTCAACTACCCAAAACAAAGTCCAGGACATAGAGACCCCCTACTTGATGTTTCCTCCCTCATAAACATAATCAAGCTCACTGTATCCTCATGTGATAACACACAAAATAAACTGTGCATTTTCACATGGTTGTTTCCTATATTTAGGCCCAAAAAAGTGCCACACCCAAAAAAGGGATCTATTGGAATTTCAAAAAAGTTTGTATCCATTAGGTGGGAACACTAACGCACCCAAGAACCTCCATTAACACCACAACTATATCCATGACATGGTGCACTAACCCCTTTCACATAGGTTGAATACTTAGGGAGAAACACCCTCTACAATATCCTCCCAATATGCTTGACTTGTCTTGGTGCACCCATAACCACACAAAAAAGCATCAAATGATGAACCTCGAAATGGCCAAGAGGGAAATAGATTATCCACATATCCAAACTCAAAAATATCAGATCACTAGGCCCATAAATCTCAACAGGCTTCACCAAAACTAGAATCATTCCCACAACTATGATTTGGTGGCCTCCTTGATAGCCAAAAAATATCTATAGCCTCTAAAATGCCTCAAAACTCCCCCATGACCATAAAAAATACAATAAAATTATAATTAAGGTGCAATAAGGTTCAGATCCAGTATAGAACCCCTAACCTCTAGGAAGAAACATGAGCAGACAAACCACTAGAACACCCATGGGTGGGGAATGAAAATGAATTATAATAGAACAAAAATACCAGAAAAATCGAATCTATTAAATGTTATATATCATCTATACAGAAAGACTATTATTTTTACTTTTTTGATATCAGGTATGAAATTTAGATTCTTATACCATTAAATTTTAATTCAATAGTAGATATTTATCTTTAGACTCAACTAAAAAAATTATTTTAGGGAAATCCATTGAATTAATAATTATATTTACATAAAAATTAAATTATTTTCATTAATATATAGATATTAGAATTCATATAAAAAAGAGTTATTGTCTATTAAATGACCACTTCACCTAATAGCATAAGAAATTAGGGTTTAAGAAAAAAAATATTGTAAGGATTATATATAAATACTTTCATATGAATTGATTGTAACACATGAACTCTATGATATAAAAAATATTACAGCTATAAGTAGTAGAAACTATGAAAAATAGTTCAATAATGATTATTTTGATGGCGAATCAAAGAAAAAATATGTTCTTTTGGATAAGAAGTATAAAAATGAAATACTATGATGAATTTTAAATTAGAATACATAAAAATGTATTTTTGTTGATAAGATATATGATTTTATTTAAAATATATGTGGAATTAAATTATTAATGAATTAATTTTTCCATTAGAATATTGGAAAGGGATTTATTTTTATAAATATTTTCATGTCATGAAGTCTACTAAATTTCAAGGAAAAAGTCTATTAAAATATATAAATATTGAAAAATAAACCATCATGAAAATAGGACTAAATTTATAATATTATAAATTATAAATTATAAAATAAACACATTGTGAAATTGTTGACCTATCTTTTAAAAAAGGAAATAATCATATTGAACCATGAAATTGAATATATTTTTTAAATATATATGTTTCATATTTATTATCATGGTTGTAGTGAAAGAAAACCTTTAATCTAATATAATTATACAAATGATAAAGATAATAAATATCCCAATTTTAAGCTATAAAATTAAATCAATAAGAACATGACATTTAGAATCAATATGAATAATGATAAAGGAATAATCACATATCATGTTGAATTATTGTGGTACGTCCTAAATGGTTTATTTGTATTGGTTATTAGTATATGTGAACAACTATTCATTGTGGTAACTATATTTTCACCAACGAATAAATTATATTTCTATTTTAACATGAAATAACATGTATCACCTACATTATAAAAACCATTATCATTAATAAAAATAATTATTATAGACTATAAAGTTCATATATGTATATGATTTTCATAAAAAAATGTATCCACTAATATTAATAAACTTTTATTTATTAGAAAATTTATCAGGGATATAAAAAACATTATTTAAAGTCTATAACATTTAATGAATAATTTTATGAATATAATAAAGGTTATGGAACCATGTGGATACCTATCCTATGTAATATGTAAATAGAATCTAAATAAGTGGGGGGTGTTGATAAACATTTTTTAACTTTTCAATAGATTAAAAAATTAATGTGCAATTATCCAAGTAATAACTTAATCATATTCAAATATATCTGATTAATGAATGATGTAATAAATATATAAAACCTAAATATAAAAAAATGTACACCAAGTTATTATAGTATTTTAGATCGAATAATCTTATATATACTATTCACTCTTTTCTACTCAATGAGAAAAATGGTACTATAAACCACACTTTTTAGGGGAATTTATATCCTTTTGCATACACCATCCTTTTGCTCACCTAGAGGCATAACATATAAGGCCTGCCGTTCTACAGACCTAGGAACAACCAATGACAAAACCTAACATTGTTTTGGGATTCAAAACCCAATGATGTACCTATTTTCTAGGATGTATAACCAAAACAGACATTCTTTTAAAAGGGGAAAAGCATAAATTGATGATACATGATAAAAATGGATTAAAATATATATAATGTTTAAGGAAAGAATGAAATAGTTTTCAGAATGTAAAATTTGATGAAGGTCGGTATATATATATTCACTTTAGTAGTAAATGATCAAACATTGACTCTTTCTTATGATCACAGTGTGAATTGAAGTTACAGTATCAGTTTCAATACTTTTCAATTCATATATCAAAATGTTTTATAACTTTCAAAGATTATCTCTCTCTCTAATGATCTATGTATATCATGTTTTATATCAACGCCTCTATTATATATTCTTTTATTACAATCAAAGGCATCAATGTGTTTTTATCAAGTTACCTTTATCCAAATTCCAATAGCTAAATTCATTCACATTAACTTCAATATCTTCATGAGAATGTATAAGTTTCTTGAGAAAAAAATAATATGTCACAATTTTTAGAAATAATATAAACATCAAATTATATCTATTACATATTATGGAAAAAAATCACAATTTATCATTTATTAATAATTAAAATAAAAATAATATTGATGTTATGTTAAAAATGTATTTAAAAATTAATAAAAAGGATAAATTAAATCCGCACAACTTACTGTAATCTAAATATTAAAATTATTTAAAAATAGAGTATCAAAATACTCTTAGAATGAGAAGGTTTGTTCTATATAAGCATCATTATAATATTTTTCTAAACATCATTTTAGTTTCCTATATACACTTTATTTTTTATCTTTTCATGAACATGATTTTTATTAGGAATCATTTTATGATAAAAATCAAAATTTGATAAACATAAGGATTATTTTACCCATGAGCATGAATTCACAGTTTGTCTATATGTATTAAATTTATTCATAATTTTAATTTTCTATAATAATCATGAAATTATATGACTTTTCATTTTTTTTTACTTTTAAAACACAATTAATATGAATTTTAAATTTTCATATGACTTCGAAATCCATTACTTACGACATAGAAGAAAAATTACAAGACTTTGATTTTTTATGACATTTATTTCACAAGAATTCGGAAAAATCATATGACTTTGTGGAAAAATGAATTACTTTAAATCAAAATTGTTTCTTATAAGTTTGATGAAATCATAATATGTTGAAACCCATTTTTTAGGAGATTTAAAACCATTTCCTAAGGATCTAATAAAATCTTCAGGATTCCAAAACAAGTTCATATAAAAGTTAATACAATTTCTAATTGATTAAAATAAATTTTATGAATTTATACTTAGTGAAAAAAAATTAAATTCCAGAAACTACTAAAAAAGGAGATAAAATAATACTTTATGAAAAACATTATAAACACTAAACACTTGAAGAATAATGAAAATTCAATTTAACAATACATTGAGAAATTATAATTTTCCAATTCAAACATGTGAGGTATTTAAAAATAATGAAAAGTATTTTTAATATTCAAAAAAAAACCTAAATTAAATAATCTCTAATTTAAAAAACTTAGTCCTTAAACTAATAATATCCTCATTTTTAAAATGTAGTGTACCATAAATAGTTTTAAAAAACTTCAAAAATTATCCCCCATTTTGAAATTTATCCAAAATATACTACAAAATTATTTAAATAAATCTCCCATTATAAAAATAACTAAATAGTTTTTATAAACCCATAATATCGACTGTTATGAATGTAAAAAATATTATCATACCCCTTAAAAAATGAATTCAAAAAATATTCCGCAATGAAAAAACCAATAATCTTATAATGAAGGTGTTAATTCTTAAAAGACTATTAATTAAATACATAAGAGATATTTTGGAACAATAAACCAATTTAACTATAAAATAAACAATCCATATAAACATAAGAATAAAAACTATACCAATCTAAAAATTTTGTATAAATATGAGTAGTGGACTTCAAATAATATCATTTATTCAAAATATATATATTTAAAACAATCAGAAAAGAATATATGTTATAAATTGAAATTAGTAATAAAAATTTAAAAACCAATATTTTTAAGATAGATCTCTATCATTTTAAATTCAAAGTTTGTTTTCTAAAACTTCCAAAATTATATTTGTTTAGTAAATATATCAACAAGAAAATTATTAATTGGTATAAATTTTAAAACAATATTTTCTTTATTAACATGATTTCTTTTAAAATGAAATCTAACATTAATATATTTTGTACAAAAACGTGTAAATGTCTTTTAAATACTGATATAGTATATATATGCTCAAATTATATAGGCCATTTATCAAAATAAACAGTTAAATATGATAATTATTATTTTATCTAAGGAAATTGAGTATAACATATAACAAATTAAATACACCCTACCCCTATTATACATAATGAAATAGATAATTTCTTTTTAAACCACCATGAAATTAAACTTTTTTTAATTAAATTAGGCATGCATGATGTTCTTCTTCAATTAAGTTTATAACCTCTAAAATAAAAATTAGAATAAGATAAAAGTAAAAACAATTTTGATGAAAATATAATAAACCAGTATATAAAAAACTTTTAGAATATCTAATTATTCTTTCAAAAGATGTTAAATGAGTTTCCTTAGGATTATATGGAAATATTAAATAGATAGAAACTGAATAAATTATATCAAATCAATAAATTGGAAAATAAATTACACATATAATAGTTTATATAAACATTTTATTATCTATAGGTTTGATATATTCATCTAAATTCAAATTATAAGTAATATTCATTGGGTTTTAAAAGTTTTATGTGAATAAAGATTTTATATTTTAACATGATATTTAACATATTCATATTTATTTAAAAATTTACCATCAATTATTTAACGAATTTGAAGAACAAAAAGAGAATTTTACTTCACCCATTAAGATCATATTAAATTTAGACATCATCAACATAGAAAATTCCCCATTAGTAAAATTACTTATTTACTCAAACATAATGTTATTGACATATATTTTCCAAAATAAAATATATTTAGACACTTTCTTAACAAAATATCGTGGATTGTCTTTTCCATTATGAAAATAATTTTGAAAAAAAGGCAAAGATAATATTACATACCAAGCTCTTTGATCTTTATTCAGAAAATATAAATATTTTTATAGTTTATAAAAATGTTTTGAAAAAAATTGATTTTCAAATATAGGTGGTGGACTAGCATATACCTCTTTAAAAAGTAAACCTTTTAAAAATTCACTTTGAATGTTTTTTAAAACAATTGAAAACCTTAATAATGAGTAAATGAAAATAAAATCCTTATATCATATATCATGGAAACTAATGCAAACAAATATTCAAAAATCCAAAAATTATTCTTCAGAATAGTCTTGTGAAACTAATATTTATTTATTTTTAACCATATTACCACATTAATATAATTTTTTATAAAAATTACACTTTATTCGTATAATCAATTTAACTTTACAAAGTTCAAATATATTCAAAAAATTATTTCTTGAATGTTAATAAAGTTAATATTGCATAGAAACATTCCAATTTCAATCATTCAAATCTTCATTAGTATTATTACCCAGAAAATTAGAAAACAATTGATGAATTAAAATGAAAGTTTAAAATATATTATCTAGTATGAATTACAGAATCAGTATTTATAATTATTTTTCTAGACGGAGATCATTATGATTTTTCTATCTTTTAGGATTAGCTTGATAAGGGATTCCCCCCAAATTAATACATTATCATTTTTAATTTGATCTTCCCAAAGTTAAACACTCTAAATTATTCAACAAATTTATTAAAATCAAAATTCAAATTCAAATTATTATTTTCATCGACCATAAAATGTAATTATTTTTTAATAATAAAATTTCTATTATAAAAATCTTTATAATCCATTCTAGATTTATAATATCCTATACATATTATTTCATCACTTTTAAAATTAGGCTTCTTTAAATTATTCTTATTATATAAGATAAATACATTGTAACCAAATAATCTAAAATTTTAAACCTTATTTTTAAATCTTTTAAAAATTCATAAGTGGACACTAATGGAAAAGTAGGCTATACCAATGGTTTATAACTGTTGGTATAGGCTGGAAAACCATTGGTATAGGGTATACCAACGGTTTTCTGAACCGTTGGCCAGTTAGCCGTGAGGAAAGCCCTATACCAACAGTTTCATTTAAACCGTTGGTATAGGTGTTTGAGAATTCTGGGAAACTCTTTACCAACGGTTCTGAACCGTTGGTATAAGTTTTTCCAGAATTCTGGAAAAATCTTTACCAACGGTTCTGAACCGTTGGTATATGTTTTCCCAGAATTCTGGAAAAGGCTTTACCAACAGTTCAGAACCGTTGGTAAAGCTTTTCCCAGAGCTGCTGCACAGCAGCCCCCAGAAGACCTCCAGAAGCGCTACCATACACCTGCATAAAAAAACAGTGCACAACAACCCTCCAGTATACCCTCCATTATACACCTGCATAAAAAATATCACAAAAGCCACATACAGACTTCAAACAGTATAAAAAACACCAAAAATATCCCAAAAAACACATATGACAACAATCATCCGGTGGTAATTCACCTCACCCATCAAATTCTAATAGGCAGAATAGTTTGATAAATATCTATTAGAGTTGAATAAGACATTCAAATTGACTCAAATCCCATTTTTTGTGATACTAGGTTTGGGTATGTAATGATTTGTGATGAATTTTGCATTGAACTTGTATTGTTTATAATATATGGTGAAAAGATATTTTCTTAGGAGTCTCATAACTTATGACCCCATGAGTGAAACTACCCAACTCATGAAAAAGATTTTGTGACTATCGTTGATGAGTGTAAATTTCAGTTGTATTCACTTAAAATGATTTCCTTTTGAAATAAAAGAGAGACTTTGGGTGGTGTTGTCCACACCGCGCCTCATATTGAGGCGGAGTTGACTCGTACACGTCACAAATGACCCATGGATACATGTCCTAAAGTATGAACAGTATCTGAATGCCTTTGGTCTATTTTCCGTATGTCAGTTGTTGTTTTAACTTAAACTGTTGTCCATTTCAAAGAAAAGTGACAGATTTTGAGTGGTGTCGGCCACACCGCACCTTAGATTGAGGTGGGGTTGACTCGTACATGTCACAAATGACCCATGGATCTTTGTCCTAAAGTTTCAATAGAATCCGAAAGTGTTTGGTCAGTTTTCCGTATGTCGTTTTTTTACTTAAAAGCACATCCATTTTAAACAAAAGAATGACACTTTTAGTGGTCCTGGCCACACCAGCCCTTGGATTGAGGCAAGGTTGACTCGTACACGTCACATATGACCCATGGATTTTTGTCCTAAAGTTTCAATAGATTCTGAATGCGTTGGGTCGGTTTTCCGTATGCCAGTTGTTGTTTTCACTTAAAATCATGTTCATTTCAAATAAAAGTTAGACACTTTGAGTGGTGTCGGCCACACCACGCCTCAGATTGAGGCGGGGTTGACTCGTACACGTCACAAATGACCAATGGATACATGTCCTAAATTATCAACAGTATCCGACTGTGTTTGGTCAGTTTTCCGTATGTGGTTTTTTTACATAAAAGTGCATCCATTTTAAACAAAAGAAAGATACTTTGAGTGGTCCTAGCCACACCGACCCTCGAACTGAGGTGGGGTTGACTCGTACACTTCATATATGACCCATGGATACATGTCCTAAAGTATCAATAGTATCTGAATACCTTTGGTCCCTTTTTCCGTATGTCAGTCGTTTTAACTTAAACTGTTGTCCATTTCAAAGAAAAGTGACAAACTTTGAGTGGTCCTGGCCACACCGGCCCTCGGATTGAGGCAGGGTTGACTCGTACATGTCACATATTACCCATGGATCGTTGTCCTAATGTTTCAACAGAATCCGAATGCGTTTGGTCAGTTTTCTGTATGCCAGTTGTTGTTTTCACCTAAAATCCGGTCCATTTCAAATAAAAGTTAGACACTTTGAGTGGTTTTGGCCACACCGCGCCTCGGGTTGAGGTGGGGTTGTCTCTTACACGTCACAAATGACCCATAAATCATTTTCCAAAAGTTTCAATAGAATCCGAAAGTGTTTGGTCGATTTACCGTATGTCATTTTTTTTACTTAAAAGCGTATCCATTTTAAACCAAAGAAAGACACTTTGAGTGGTACCGGCCACACAGGCCCTCGGATTGAGGCGGGGTTGACTCGTACACATCACATATGACCCATGGATCGTTGTCCTACAGTTTCAACAGAATCATTGTTTTTTCTATTTATTAACTTTTTTTCTTTATAAATCACCATTTTTTATAGTGTTATAGGGGAATAAAAACTATATTAACATCCATTTTCTACAAAAAATTATTCAAAATATAAATTAAAAAACTCACTTATTCAATCAATTTTGAAAAATATTGATAAATAACCTTAATTAATTTTCAAAAACATCAATCATTTTTTAATTTTATCTTTTATGTTTCACAAAATATGTCAAAGTGAATCTACTATAATAATCAAAAATTAGAAAAAAAACTTCTTTTAAACTAAACATTTATTTGGTACGTGGATAAATTTGTAAATATGTAAAATATAAATATGTATATCTATTTAAATATTATTAAAAAAATTAAACATTCATTATGCTTATTATCTTCTAAATATGAATTATAAAAAAGGTATTTTATAGATTTTGTTTAGATGGATCTAGAACCTATCCATTCATTATTATTTATGAAATATCTTAAATTTAGTATTTCCAAGCCTACTCTTCCATAAAATATCATATATTTTGCATCATTAAGACACATAAAATAAGGCTGAAAATTTCCAAGTTTCCTTCAAATTTTTTGATAATAATTGGGTTTTATATCAACCCTAAAATTTTCAAGGTCATTGGACATGTTTAGGAAATGTTAAGACTAAATTACTCAATCACTTTTTTTATGGACAAAAAGACCCTTCAACTTTCTCCAATATGTAGCATTTAATGCATTAATTTACTAAATAATTTCTCCATGAAATTTATTTTGAGAATGATACATTAAGTCCTATTTGAAATTAAACTTGTATGACCATATTTGGAGTCCTTTATCTCATGTAATTCTTAATTTACCGAGGTCGAGTCCATTCTGTTATCCAGAAATATTTCTCAACATTATTAATTTGTTTTGGTCTATTGAAGTCTAAATGATCACCATATAAAACATAATAAGTTTAATAGAACAAATAATGAAATCCTAAAAAATCATAACTCCATTTAGTTCAATATTGAAAATTTTATGCTCAAAACAACAAATTTATAAAAATCTATTAAAATTACAAAATTAAGAAAATTTCACATTTTCACACAGAATTCACCAAAAAATATAAAATGATGTAAATCACCTCAAATTGTTAAATTTAAACTTATTAATTAAATGAAATACAAATAAATAATAATTAGAATATTATACCTATCAATTCCCCCACACTAATTACTTGGTCACCTTGATAAGTATGCCATAAATTCAAATCAAACAAAATTCAAAACACACACCCATAAGATACACCAATTTGATAAAAAAATAATTACTCTGAAAAAACCATTATATCACGTTCTCAATTCAAATCATTAAATATATTTCCTCTTAATTTCTCCTCCCATACACTCAAGACACCTTCCTCAATTTAATTTTATGTCATCTCACAAAATTTAAATTTTCAGAAAGGATTTTTTCATTCAAACCCATGAAAGAGACAACATATGCTTGATAAATTATTAATTATCCAAATGATGGGAGTTAAGAACATGTTTTTATTATGAGTAGTTTGAATTTTTTTATGGATTTTGGTTTCAAGGATTTAGATTTCAAAACTTATTTGTTTTAATATGGATTTGTTGGCTCCTTTTAAGAATCATTTCATGGTTCTAATTATCACTTAATTATGGTCTCATCCTCATCCCCATTGTAGAAAATATTATCTAAAAGGATATAAATTTTTTTTCATGGACATCCCAAACATTCTACAATTGTTAATATTTAACACAACTACTCAACCCAAAAATTCAAATTTTTTTTAAAATCTCCCTAAAGGAATAGAATTTTTTCCATTTGGAAGATCCATAAAGGAATATATTGTTTTATCAAGAAATATCTATAAAGGAATATTTTTTAAAAAATTTGATCTTTCAATTGAAAAACCATTTATTAATCATTATATTCTTCACCCAAGGAATCACAAAATGAGTCATCATAATACAAAACAACTTCCCCCGACAATTAAGTTCAACAATATTTTTTTAATTTCACTTCATGAGTTGGTTTGATATCGAAAATTTTCTTGTAATATGGAGAACATAACTTGAAATTAATGGATTATAAGTGATATAAGTATTAAATGTACATTCTATTATAGAATAAAAATAATTTTTTTGGAATGTGGGATTTAAAAACCAAATAAATGGATCAACAATTTAAAACATAGGTACTTCAAATCCTCAAGTTTAGATAGGAACAAATCAAATTATGGTTAAGGAAATAATTGTTTTATTATCTCAAGAAATGTTTTTAATTTAATTAATATTTCTAAAATGGTTCATAAAGCTTTTTGGAATGTGATTTTGAAGAAAAAGATAGTGATATGTGACATGGGATTCAAAAATTTGAGTAAATTTCATAAAATATCCAAAGATATGACCATGAAAAAAAAATCCATTTTCATCATTAATTTATGCTTAGTTTCATGGAATAAATATTTTTCATTCATTTACATGGGTTTAAAAAATGTTAAATATAATAATTTTAGCTTGAAATTTTAAAAAACAAAAAAATTAAATTCAAATTTGTATAAAAAAATAGAAAATTAACAAAAAAAACTGAAAATATTCCTTCCCCAATATTAAATGATTATGTGTACTCAATGAATTAAATAGGATTTAAAATGTAAGAATATTTTTAACTAAATCATACAAGGAAAGTAATTGCCATGGATAGGTATAACCTAGGTTAATAGTAGTGCATGGTTATGTTAAGATCTCAAGTATTTCACACTAGAAACCTACAACCTAGGTAGAAAAGAAAAGATAATAAATTTATTAAAGTAAAAAAATGTAGAAATGGAATAGAAATAGTATTAACGATCTTGGTTTAATCCCCCCTATTGGGCCCTGGGTTTTGACTACATCCAAATGGGAAGTTCCAATGTGTTATCCATTATTTGATAGTTGGTGGAGTTTCTTTGATATGAACCACCACCACTTCTCAATTCTCTATTAAACTTATTCATTTTTGTTGATAAATCTATTTATAGAGTATATAAAATCCTCTCCTATGGGAATGATATAAAAATTTCATGGAAGTAGTAGGATAAAAAATGATTCCTCCTATTTCTTGGTTTCCACTTGAACAACCTCTTCTTTATTCTCCAGGTATTTCTTTGGGTATGTTTCATCAATGAAAAAATAAAAGGGAAACTCATAGTGTGATTATATTTGAAAAACAAATTGAAGTTTAAGAATCAATATAAAACTACTCCCTTCAAAGTAAGAATTTTTGGTATTTTTTATTCAAGAAAACCCATTATGATATCATCATGCACTCCCTCCTATAAATTTTGAACATGTTTTGGGAGATCTAGATGTTCCTCTTCAAGTGCATATTATTGTTTATAATATTTCAACTATGAAAATGACATGTTGGATAAATCTGAAAATTTTAACCAGGTGGAGGTGATACTCAATTCAGTTTCATTAAAATTAGAAGATAATGAGGTAAAAAAATGATCCCCTGAACTCGAGTTTTTCAACTTCAATTACTTCTTCATTGGAAAGTGACTCTTGGAGTTGAATTTCACTAAATAGAGGTAGGTATTAATGATCATCCATACTCAATTAAAATTACACAACAAGGTCAGTTTCATATTCTTCTAAATCTTAGTATCTTTATTGTAGTGTTGATTCATATTTCTATGTGATGGGGAGAACATATTACACCTAATATTCATTCCAGAAGACATAAAAGTCTTATTGATCTCCCATTAAAACATCATAAGTAAAATCAACTTTATTAATATCCTCTATAAATTATTTAGTATGGATAAATGGATATTCTATAAATTACATCAATTTATCCCCAGGATCATCAAAATCATTGATGAGTAGGGAATCCCCTTCTACCACTAGCTCGGGTTTTGGTCTGGGTTTCTCTTCAGATGTGTAGACATATTCAATTAGGTATCCCATTTTTATATACAGTTCAAGCTTTTCCTCACTCCAAATACTGTTTTTAATTTTCAAGAAGAAACCAGTTAGTGGTGGGGTGGGAATCGTATATAAGATCATCAATAAAATAGGAAACCAACTAAAATAGACCATCCAAAGACAAGGAAACCAGGGGAAAAATGCAGAACATGAACAAAATGAACCTGCAAAACCTTAGCTTCCTTGAACTACAAATAGAAATGTTGGATACTATCCAAGGGATTCCCATCAATATTTCCATACCAGATCGTGTGTAATAAGCTCCTTCGTTTGATCAGAGAAGTGTGTGGGTAGGAGAATAGGCTTAGATCTGGGCTTTAGGGGTCACCTGATCTTGTTTATTATCTTGTAAAAGGACCTCCAAAGAATCCACTTGGAGGGTATATAGGTCTTGTATTTTTTTTATTTTTCTCCTGAGCCTTTGAAACCAATTTCATGTGAAAATGAGGAGGAATAGGGGTATATTTCCTTTTGGGACACATTAACTCTAGAGAAACCCCAGCCTCCAGATTCTGATCGGAATCTTCTATCCATCCGGGATGTGATCCGACAACCTCTTCAATGGGAATAGCATCTTTCTCCTCTAATAGACTAGACTAATAATTTTCTATTCCACTTTTCTTAAATGTATTCATGTCATTGAAGATTTATTTTTCTTGAGGGAAAATTTACAATAAAATCTGGTAATTTGTGGTATGGGTATATTAGAGTGGACTTTCGGATTTTGTGAGCTCCTCACATCCTTGGTGAATCCCATGGAGTCCATAATGGTCTTCATTACCTTCATTGAGGAGGAGTTAATGTAAACATCCTCTTGTTCCACTTACATACTCTTAGTTCACCATGTACCATTTTCAAAATCCATCTCATCTTAAAATCCATCCTCGTTCCCTCTCGGATAAGTAACCCCTTCATACCTTACATCCTCACAAGTCCCTAATTCAAATGTAATTAGCTCTCCATCACCCAAAAACACAAACCTATTCTAGTTACCTCCAGTGTATATTTTCTTTAGTCTCTTACTATATTGTCCCATGTCCATATTCTAATTTTGAAAACTAGATAGGAACTCATTTCCCCTTTTCCTTACCATCTTAAAAACTCAATCTGATAGAAAGTATACATTCTATCAACCTTTTAGGTCTAGTCTCAGTCGAACTGGATTCTAGTATTATTGATGAGGGGAACAATTAAATTGTATATTCCTCATAAGAATGAGGATTGACATCAAATATATCATTTTCGTTATGCATTGGGCTCTCATGAACAACTATCCCCTTTTATTTCGTAGAATCTTTCTTATGATTGAAATCCTTTTTTAGTGAATTAAATTCAACCATAGACACTCCCCTATGATGAAATATTTCTTTTTATTGAACTTTTAGGAATTATAAGAGGTAATAATGAGTCCATAACTCATAAGAAATCAGATGTTTATATGTATACTCTCCCTTAATATTGATCCAGATAAAGTCTGAAGGTGGTTTTTATATATAAACCTCAACATATATGTAGGGCATAATGGGATGGTAGACCACTTTAGTTTTTCGATTCACATCTAGGAACTAGTCAATAAGGTTACCTGGAATCTAAAAAATTTATGACTTTTTTAAATTGATAGGAAAAACTTGTAGGCGGATCCAAATTTTCATGATCTATAGATCATGAATCATGTGAAAAGAAAAGGACTATATCATGTGGAAAAAACAAAACCATTTTATGGAGTGTGATCCACTAGACCAAGTAAGAGCCAGATCTTCTTCAGAAGAAATGTGAATCATAATTTTCTGAGAATCTAGAAAAAAAATCACTTCTCATTGATGAAGACCACACTGAGTGTTAATGAGTCTAGAAACGACATCAAAATAAGGCCTCTAGTGACTGAAGTGTGAAACTGAGGTGATCTTGTGAAGGTAAGAAGCTTCTAATAATCTTACTGGGGAAATTGAGAGTGATGAACCTATATTAGAAAATCGAGGAACCTTTAGGGAAAATAAAATACTAGGGAAGGTGGGGAGATTACACAAGTTGGTAATATGAAAAAAGATGAGAAAGACCATAAAAAAGTAGAATATCAAAAGTTTATCTTTCCTCCCCCTTATGAGGTGAATTAATCATTTGGATGACCTATACCGATAAAACCTATATAATCTCAAAGTGAGAGATATGTACAGTTCGACATGGTATTTCGTCTTGATTTCCTTACAATAGAAAATTTATTTGAATTTTTCTTTCTTATTACACTTGTGTAATTTATTCTTAAGTATTTATATGGTACAAGGAATACTCTTTTTGTACCTTGACCTTTTTTTTGATTGGATTCTTGGAAGTACTCCTAGAGTTCAAATATTTCATTGACTAATCCCTCCAACACTAGGTCTTTGAGGTTCTCTTTATTATTCTAGATGATATCCTTGAATTACTATTTCTTGATGATTTTGATTCAAGAACCCTTGGTCTATTTAGTAAATAATTAAATTTAATCCTTCATATAAAAAGTAGAGTTAATAATATTAATTTTTTTAAAATTTTAATACGGTAAAATATTTAAAATTACATCATTGGAATTACCTCCCTGAAAATGGTTCAAAGTTTGCACACATTCCTACAATTGTGTGTTTAAAAAACAATTATTTCTTGATATAAAATGTATCATAGTGTTTAACCAAGGTTTTCTTTAGATAGAATCACACAATAGATGTGTTTTCCAATTTTAATTATAGTAAAAAGAGGTTGTTTTAAAAAAAAAATTTTGAATAAAAATGAATGAAGTTAAGAAATATTTTGAATTTTTTTGTCAAAAAGTGATTAAAATAGTAACATAGGAAGGGTGATCGGTTTTAGGTTGGTTTCACAATTATAAATGTTATCTTAGTTCCAATATATCCAATCATCTTCTACTAAGTTGGTTAAATTGATATTCCATGATCATTTCATCTCACTCCCTTTTTCAAATGATGATGTTAAGTGTAAGCCTTTCCAAGATCTCATATTGTTCTAATATACTTAATATGTGTGTGATATTTTTAAAGAATACCCTTAATTGACACCGGAAATCCCGGATCAGGTCTTGTTTATCCCAAACAATCTAGAATACCCACTACCTATCCAACACATACTAAAAATCATTAAGTACTTCTCCACTAATGCCTAGTCTATTCCATCATATATAAACTAGAACCTAGCATTGGGAGATAATGTTCATTAAACAAATAAAAATCTACAATAGAATATAAAACCAAATTCTACCATAATGGATAATAAAAACTGCTCTCAAAACATGAAATCAACTTCTCGGAGGAGACTGAATGAAAATTATCTTATTTATTATCAAAAAACTTTTAATGATAAAATTGAGAAAACATAAATTTTTACCTAAGTTGAATAAAACCATAAGATATCAAAAAAAATCATTGAAAATTTTCTTAATCCAATTAGACTCATCCTCCCTAAATAATTTCTAGTAGAGTATTGTTATCTGAGTAATTAGATCACCTTTTATAAAGACTTCAAATTGATAACACAACTTCTCTAAGGTTTGGATGTATTCCCTTATATTTACCTTCCTTTTGTTGAATCCTCTTATTAGTATATGTTGATGCTCCTTTCCATCACAGATTCTAAACGAATGAAAAGGGAAATACCTTAAACCCAAAGTTATTCATCCTTTGAAGTAACATCAAAAATTGACAAAGGCATGAATAAAGATTCATTTGCAATTGGGTCATGCAAGTTCCACCAAGGTCGTGCAAGTATACTTGTGCACCGCCCAGTGGTCACGCAGGTGACATGCATGCCCTATCTAAATTTCGCCCAGGGTCTTCACCAGCCTATATATACCCCCTGTGGGCCCCCCAAAAAGAGGAGGAAAAATTCCAGAAACTCAAATTTGAGCACCCAGCACCCAAATCTCTTCTCGAAGCTTCATAAGACTTCTAAAGTAATTTCTTACCTAGAACGGAAGATCTAAAGAGATACAGTAAGGCCTAAGTGTTGAAACTCATCAACACTTGTGTGCCTGAGTGGCCATCCCTTAAGGGAAATGGCCACACTTGCGCGCCGCTTTAACCCTTCAACAGAACTTGCGCGCCTCTCTTCTGGAAGCCTCTAGGGATAGTACTAAGGGCTTGAGCCAAGCCTCACCCAAGTTTTACCCTAAGGTTTGACTATCATGCAAGTACCCATGTTTTGTGCAGGTATACCTGCACGACCAAGACTTGCACACCCATAGAGGACTTGCGCACCCATCTTTTTTGGGGGGGCCTTCCTGCCCATTTCACCTCTCCTATGCCTATTCACCTATCCTATTCAAGATTCAGCCTTCAAACCCCTCTTCAAAGCCATTTATGGCATGTTTCTTTTGTTAGCTTCCTTATCTGAAAGGAATTCTGTGGAACATCTCTCAAAACCTAGTGATTTACACATCTTTATGTCACTAAGGTTAGATATTTCATTCATTCAACCTAATCCTTTAAGATGAGAGAATCCTTAACCTGGGCCTCATTTTCAGGAGTAATCCCTAGTACAAGATATCTTAATTTGGGCATCCTCCTTAGGAATAAGCCCCAAGTCCCCTAATTTGGACATCCTCCTTAGTAGTAAGCCCCAACCTTAATTTCCTTGACCTGTGCTACCTTTTTAAGAGTAAGCCCCAGTCTCCAAATCTACAAATGTGGGCATCCTCCTTAGGAGTAAGCCCCAAGTCCCTTAATTCAAAAATTCCCTTAACCTGGGATTCCTCTTCATGAGTATGCCCCAGTCTTCAAATCCCTTTAACCTGGGCTTTCTCCTTAGGAGTATGCCCCAGTCTTAATTTCTCTTAACCAATCTTAATCTACTTTTTTGATCTCGGCTTCCTTATCAGGATTAAAACCCAATCATAAGTCTTCTTATAATTTGGGCATCTTCCTCAGGATTAAGCCCCAAGTTAGAGTATCCAAATCTCCATAATGTACATATAACTTTATAGACCCTATTCCCAAACTTCTTCTTTGAAATAAGTCCCAATATTTATATATTTTTGCAGTCATACATACATAATCCCCACATCATTTTCTATGATTGCATTTTTCGGGGCACAATTGTCTGGTTTCACTAATACCTCTTGTTTCTCACACCGAGCATGACTCACGTGAGATTAGAGTGTAAAAGTAATTATGAAATCTTTCTTTGAGCCATCAATCATACATAAACATCATACTCCCTTACTCGAACTATGTGGGTTCTGATTCCTTTTCTAAATAAAGGATACGTAGGTAGCCCATCCGCGGGTATGATCCCAACTTTGAAATAATCCATGTCCTTCTGAATGACAATAAACTTCAAATGCCCCGCTGAGTGGCTTTAAAACCAGTATGGTCATCATAAGGACCAACAGACTTTTATATAATGTATTAAAGGATACCATTGATTAAGAATATATAACAAATATAGATGATTCTCTATCGATGAAGAACCTAGAATAAATATAAAAGATTCTAAAATTTCCTACATATCAATCATTGATTGTCATATCTAAAAGAAAACTCATTTTATACTTTTTAATTTAATAAGGATTCACGAACATAACTTAAATCTATAAAGAGAGTCCCAGAGTAGAAAATAATTCCTCTCAAAAAGGTGTGATGAGTCTGACCTCCCATCCTCTCGACCAATGAAAATTCTTAAGTCTCATCGGTCCATAACTAATGAGCACCTACCTTTGGAAAGTAGGTCCAAATGGATATAGAATCATTAGATGTTTCCGGTTCTATGAACAAACCCTTTAGAAACTGGTTGGAATGTTTGAACCTTAAATAAAATAGGTCTTCCCCAATTATAGAGGAAACAAAAAATGGTGAACCCGACGTGAATCCTTAAATAAGTTAAAGTGACGTTTTACCTATTTGTTAGGACCCTATTTAAACTCAATGAGAGGGCCAAAAAGACAATCAATAACATATGTGATTATCCAAAAGATGTAGTGGCCGGACTTATCTTGATTACGTATGTTATATCAAACATGCACTCTTTTCCAAGATCTTCTGCGTTACAAAAATGGCTTCTCTTAAGTTCAAACCCGTGAATACTTCTGCTATGAATACTTCTGCTGTGAATACTTCTGCTGGGAATACTTCTGCTACTCATACTGGATCGTCGTCCACTCTGAGGATGTTATCAACTACTCAGCATCTTCAACGCTGGGTATCAAATGCGCTGGTTAAAGAGTACCGTCAGAACGGTACTATTCTGACTCTGGAGGCCGCTCGACAAGCCCTCCAAGTCAATAATTCACCATGGTCGTCCAGACAGCGATGGCCAGCGATCAATAAACAGGCGGTTCTAACCACTGTTTCCAACCGTTTCGGGTCTTTATCCCCAGAATGAAATCACCATTTACTCACATATTCTAGGGAGGTGAATGAGAAGGTCCCTCAGGGCCTTAATTCAAGGAGACATGAGTCCTTCCCGAGGGCTCCCATCAAAAATTGTCGCCAGAATCGTGCGGTAGTGCACCCTCAACATGATGAGGGTATCATCTTCAGGCATTTAGCTCAGGTTCCTCGAACCCGAGCAGGCAAGAAGAACTTCCAGAGATGAAATCCGATCAACAGTGAGCAGGTTCTCATCTCTTCCATCTCCAGAGAAGTCCACCAACCTAACTTGGTGGAAAGCAACGAGCAAGCACACACACCCATCCGTTTTAATTCCACTGTCCAACAGACTCGTCTGGCAGTAGAACAAAAATCCCGCCATGAAATTACATTGGAGTACTATAGATAGAAGCATACACCTATTTATAAATTATCAGCTAGTCAGAAGGCTCGTCTGACTACATACAATGGATCCTGCCAGCCCAATGTGTTGACAACTGGTAAACAGGAACATACACCTGCTTACACTCATCAATCCTGCCATCAGCCTCATCTGTCAGTATTGAAGGAAGCTCGTCATCCACATTCGGTGGAGTGCAATCAGTAGGCAAATACACCTACTAGTATTGATCAAGCCTACAAATAGTCTCATTTGGTAGCATTCGTAGAAGTTATTCGGAAAGCTCCGGTGACAAATATGAGGCAGACTCAACTCTCTTCCCCCACACTTAAGTACTGTCAGGATTCACTGACAGGAAAAGGTGGACAGGAGCAGGAACACACACCTACTCCAAGCACGGAATGAACGTATATCCCCATTCCAGCAGCTGAAGTCACCAAGCATATTGTATCAATGGTAAAAGAGCAGAAGCAAATCCCTGCTCATATTCTGGATGTCTTCCAGGATATTATAACATATTTAGCAGCATCTCAGGGAAAAACACATAAATATATCCCTAACAGTGGAGTGATACATCAACAGTTCACTCCGGAACAGACACACACCTCTGTTCCACTCCAAGAGTGTTGTGGGGCCCACTCCCCCATATCATACGAACAACCAAGTCAGGAACATACACCTAATTTGAGTAGAGATAATCAGCCAAACCTGATCATTTCTCCTAAGTAGGCACATACACCTGCCTATAATGACCACTTTCATCAACAAGTGGTTCCTAAATTGAGTAAGAAGGAATCTAAAAATAAGACCCTCCCAGCACAGTCAAGAAATCAAGGTCCAATTTGTAATAAGGCCTTGCCCGACATTGGAGTTCTTGAATCCCTCAGACAATTATCTGTTGAAATTCAAGATTCTACTCCCTCATTTCCCAATAGTGGGAACATTAATTCTAAAGGTCTTCATCAGACACTTCATCATGAAGGCTTGCTTCATGACATTTCGGTCGATCTCGATGTTTCATCTTCAGATGAGAGCCACAGGGACCCTCTCTGTGGCCAGAAGACCAAGGAGAAAAATGATTCATCTTTTGCAGTAACCCACCATGGTGGTCATACCCATGATGATGAATTTAACTGCGAAAGTCCTCTCTGCAGTTATAATGTGCATTGCCTGGAAAATTCTCCAATGGACAATGTAGTGATGATAAATACCTCTTATGTTGAGGCACTTGCAAATGTGAATCCAATCATGTCTGATGCTTCACCGCTATTAGGTGAAATAAATTCTCAATCAAAAGATAGCCCGGGGTGTAGGTCATTCTCTAAACCACCCCTGGGTCATTCATCTTCTAGTTTGATCAGTTAATTCTCTACCGATCTTGTTGAATCTGATGAAGCAACAAAGAGGCACCAACTCTAGTCCAATCAGGTAGAATAATCTCCATTTAATGATAAAGAGGAAGTATTGAATATGAGAAAACAATTGGCGAAAGGTGAAGTTCCTGTCATGTTTTGGCCTTCGGTTGAATCTTAGTATGACATTCCAGAGATATTGACGGAAGATGGAATTCATGATATTCATCTCAACATATAGAAAACTCTTTGTCAGTTGAAAAAGAAAATATTATCTTATGATGAATATGAAAATCATATCAAGATAATAGATGGGTTACAATGCCAAATTGACTTGGCTTCTCTCTCAGTTTCTCGATATCCGAAGGCGGAAAAGCAGCAGAGAGCCCTTTAGCGTTCATGCCCTGGCCCACTAAGAAGATTGCACTAGTTAATTGTCAATGCCTCATCTGGTATTCATATCAGGGGATGGGGTGTTCATGGAGCACTACATTTCATTGTACTCTCCAATCAACAAATCCCGCCGAAAATGGTCTCATGAAATGTTATTGCCTATGGCCGGCAACAGTCAATTGGATTTGTTTGTAATCAAAGGCTTGCTCAAGAATATGCTTCAACTAGTTCTTCTAAAAATAAAGCATACAGAGAACAAGTTGTTGAATTACTCATGCATCAAGCAAATGATAATATTGAACATGCCTCTCATTTGGAGCAAGCACATAATCAAGTGACAGAAGTTTCAGAAATCATGAAACGGTCTTTTGAGATGGGTGATAAAAGTGGATGCAGGCTGATGCATCCAGCCAATTTTCGAACTAAAGTCTCCAAGATCAGGAGAGCTTATAAGAAGGTCTCAGATATAGCATGTCAAGAACCACCCCATCTTGCCAGAATGGGGAATCTTTTAACCCAACCCTCAGAATCAACAAATAGGAATCTAGGAGTCGAGAAGGAATAGTAGGAATAGCCCCAGTCCAACGAAGTGGGGAATTTTTCAAATCCTCGATATCTTCCTTAGAGAAAGTTAGTCTTCTCTCGATTAGGGAATAATACCCAAGAGGAACAGGGAGCCAAATTATCATGAGATTCCCTCCAAGTTACGGTTCATCAAGAAGTTCTTGAGGGATCGAATCGACAAAAGTCAATGTCTCATCAGAGACATGGAAGAAGAAAATATCGTACAAATTACGATAGAAGGTATGATATGCATTATGCATCAATTAATGTCATCAATGTCATTGTTGCTGATCCACCGGATGAGGTTCACTCAGAGGGATCAGATGAAGAGGTTCCTGCTCAAGAAATTGTACACACAGACACAACTAAACAAGTTGTGCATACACAAAATCAAAGGCTTACCCAGAATCTAGGTGTTCCTTAAAGTAACCCACATCCCCCTCTCCGAAAGGGATAAAACAAGGGGAAAGGAAAGAATCAGTTTACAAAACCTACCTCTGGATAAGACCAATCACTCTCACTAGAGAAAAGATATGGATAACAAGAGGAAGAAATGATGGAATTGAGGAAGATGAATACAGAACTAATTCAGGGTAGTCTTCCTCCTAAGCATGATGAAGTCAGTTAGCCAAAGAAATTTTTGAGGCTACTGAGATGGATCAAGAATATCATCCTATATCAGTAGACCCTAACAGGTCTAATCCTACGGGTCAAGTGCAACAACAATCGGCAGTGCTACCATCCATTTCAGTACCAGCTGTCACATCTTTCCAAGCTCCAGTCATTGCACATGTTCGGGTCCAAGCTCAACCAGATGTTTCTCAAAAGTTAATAACTACTATGGAGTCATTAACAGCTCAGTTGGAGGCTATAGAGGGAAAATGAGCTCAAATTCAACCAGAAAAGAGAACTTACCCTGAATGGGTTGATGCAATTCCTCCCCCATCAAATTTTGCAAGTACCACATTCCCAATATTTAATGGTTCAGGACACCCAGAGCAACACTTAACACATTTTGTTTCCCGTTGTGATCCTATGACGGGAACCCTTCAGCAACAAGAAGCAGTTAAGCTCAGGTGTTTTATACAGCCATTATAAGGACCTTCTTTTGTCTGGTACACAAGCTTGCAATCCCGGTCAATTACCGTATGGGAGGATCTTTGTCAACTATTCCTTCTTCAATTCAGCTCAACATTTCCAAAGACAACAGTTTTTGATCTTACAAACTATAATCAAAGGGATAATGAGGGGGTTTCAAATTTCATTACTCGCAGGAAGGGATTAGCATATTCCCTGATCTTAGCACTCCCTTAAGAAGAATTGTTGAACATCCATGTGGCAAATATGCATGATGAGTTACGCACGTCGTTGAACCCTGTGAAATACACAAGAGGGTTTCGAGACCTTACTTCAATTGCTCAACATATTGGAGATTCTCTTATAAATACTAAGGACAAAACTTGTGCAATTCCATCAGCTCTAGGAAGGAGAATGGGTAGAGCATAGACTGCTACAGTCATGCTTAAACAAACACATGTACCTACTTATACTTCAAAACCTTCATCTTCTCGAAGAGCTCCAACTCTTGAGCATCAGCAATAAAGGCCATTTCATCAAGATTAACAAAGAGATCAAAGACTGAAAAAATTTGAGGATTTGAAAAGAAAAGTTTACTCTTTCCGAAATGAACAAGTTCCTGGCTACATCATTTCGGCTCTGGAAAATAATTTGGTTCAATTTCCAAGGCCCAAAAGTCAGAACAAGGAAGGAGATGAAGACCATCCCAAATATTTCCCCTTTTATCAAATATTGAGGCACCCCATTCATGAGTGTTTTGTCTTTAAGTACCTTCTACAAAAAATGGTTGAATTGAGACAAGTCAAACTGAAAGGTTCTTCAGCTCAGGTAGCATGTGTTACTGCTACAACTCCAGAGGAAGAAGGCGAGTGGCAGGAAGTCAAAAACAAAAATATACCAAAATATGACGATTGGATGGTCAGAAAAACGATCAACTAAACTCATGCCATTTTGCGAACGCAATTGAAGAAACCAATTTTTTCTTCTGCTATGAAACCCACAGCAAAACCCTCTTCATCAGAGGGAAAATCCTCAAAAAACGGCATTATTAAAAGAAAGAAAAAGAATCAGAAGAATATGAGTATGTGTCAAAGCCCAAGTTGCATTTAACTCTGGCAGATTTTATGCCATCTACTTCAAATCCATGGGCACCGTCCCACCAAACGGCATAGCCAAAATTGGCTAGTCAGGCAGATTCTTCATCGAATGAAAAGTTAATCTTTGGTTCTGTTAACATGATTCACTTAACAGATCTTTATTCCAATCACAGTTTCGATCATGATGAACCCAGGTTCCCTGTATCAAACAGAGGAATCAGAGGAAGTTCCAGAGGATCAGGATATAGAGGAAGAAGTCGATCTTTCAGAAGCCACTATTCCAATTCTACCCCTGCTAGAACTGTGTATGTGGTAGAAACTCGTGGCAGAGACCTTCAACGAGATCAACAAGGACAATCATGTTCTTCCACACAAGGCAGATTCAGTCCTGGCACATTTATTCTGGAGGATCGGTTGGAAGTTACACCTTCTTCCTCTTAGTAAGAAAATAGACTTATTCAGTCTAATATTCCAAATCCAGGACTATTATCAACTCCTACCCCGATACAAGATGCATCAACTTCCAAAGCATCAACTTCCAAGGCACCTGCTAAACCACATGTTCTTGTTGGGAAAAGTATACCGTTAGATCAAAAATATAATGTATTGAAAAACCTATCCCAAGTACCGGCCAGGTTATCATTTTTTGATTCTTTGAATTTATCAAAGGAACTTCAAGAGGTACTCATTGAAGCTTTCTCAAGTCCTAAGTAGTTTGAAACTGAAATTGATGCAGATGAAGCCTACCATGTAGAGAATAATCCTGCAGAATTCCATGAAGTGATATCTTTCACAGATTAAGATGAAGATGATGTCGTGCATGGACATATTAGACCTTTGTATTTATCTGGAAAGGTCAATGGTGTAGACATACGAAGAGCTTTCATTGATAATGGTTCAGAAGTCAATCTCATCCCCATTCGTACACTTCATTAATTGGGCCTCACGAAATCTGATTTATCTCCTTCTACTATGATTTTACAAGGATATGATAAAAATGAACAAGAACCACTGGGTGAGATTACTCTCAGAACTCAGTTTGGAGATCTTGTATCCAATTCAGATTCCATGGTTGTAGATCAAGACTCAGCCTTCAACATCTTGCTTAGAAGACCCTGGCTATATCAATATGTGGTTATCCCTTCATCATACAATCAATGTCTCAAGTATTGTTTCGATGGTCAAATTGGGGCGTTGTATGGTGATAAGGCACCGTTCAAGAAATGTAAATCCCAATACATTGAGGCGTAATTCTATCACATGAAGGGTAAGGAGAAATCCACAACAAAGGAGATTACTAAAGTTAATGCTCCATATGGTTTGGAAAAGATTCCAGTAAATCCATTTGGACATGTGAGTAAAGAATATATGTTGCCTATCAGTCAAATTGACAGGATAGACCCAAATCAAAATACTCTTATGGAAACTTCCATAATGTCAATTATGGAAATCAAGCCAGACAGCATGGGAGAAATTAGTGATTCACTAAGCAATGATGAATGCTCAAATGGGGATGTCTTCATTTCATCTGCTGAAATCCAGCAAGTCTATACTTCACCAGCCAGGCCTGAAGAAGTTATAGCAATGTCAGATGTGAATGATGATGTTGATTATCAATACATCATCTCCTATTTAATACCCAAGAAAGACCCTTCATCATCAATCAGGTCAGAAATGGAAGCTTCCTCTTCAAAATGTTTAAATTTTAATATCTCTTCTGATCATGAAAATTCTACTTCATCATCTACTATGAAAGTAGAAACAAAAGAAATAACACATGTTGAAGAAGAAAAGGAAGATCTCAAGGATGCTCCTCCAGCATTTGAAGAGGGTATCTATACCATCATGGATGAACTCAGAGAAATAAATATGGGTACAAAAGAAGATCCACGCCCCACTTTAATTAGTGCGTCCATGACTCTTGAAGAGCAAGAGATGTATGTTTCATTTTTATTGAAAAATCGAGATATATTTGCATGGAACTATACAGATATTCCAGGCCTTGATCCTAATGTTTCTACTCATCGTTTGGGTTTTTCGGAAGAACATAGAGGATTCAAGCAAGCTACAAGAAGAATACACCCAACTTATGCTTCCAAAATTGAAGCTGAAGTGGATAATATTATCAAAGCTAACTTCATCATAGAAGTTCAGTATCCCAAATGGTTGGCTAATATTGTCCCTGTGAAGAAGAAGAACAGAAAAATTAGAGTTTGCATTGATTTCCAAGATTTTAATCGGCATTGTCCTAAGGATGATTTTCCAGTTCCGATCATAGAAGCCTTAATTGATGCAACACCAGGCTATGAAGCACTTTCCTTCATGGATGGATATTCCGGGTATAATCAAATCCAAATAGATCCAGAAGATGAAGAATCTATAGCCTCCAGATCCCCTCAGGGTGTGTTCTTCCATCGAGTAATGACCTTTGGCCTAAAGAATGCAGGCGCAACATATCAGTGTGCCATGCATAGTATCTCCAAACCCTTTTAGGGAAGTTTGTTGAATGTTATGTGGACGATTTGGTGGTTATATCTAGGAAACGTTCTAATCACTTGGATGATTTGTAAATCATATTTCACAAGATTTGACAACATAATTTGAAGATGAACCCCTTAAAATGTGCTTTTGGGGTAACCTCAGGAAAATTTCTCACTTTTGTTGTACGCCATCATGGTATTGAAGTCGATCTTGATAAGACCAAGTCAATACTTGTGTGTCACCTCCTCAAAATTTGAAATAATTGAGAGGGATTCAAGGACACTTAGCCTATATTAGGCGTTTCATCGCCAATTTGGCAGGAAAAAGTTTACCCTTCACTAAATTGATAAAGAAGGGAGTCACTTACCAGTGGACTAAATAATGTCAAGAAGCATTCGATATTCTCAAGAATTATCTCTTGAGTCCACTGGTATTAATGCTACCTATTGAAGGAAGACCACTTATCCTCTATGTGACAGCTTTAGAGCAATCATTGGGTGCCTTTCTTTCTCAGAAGAATGATGCTGGGAATGATAACATCCTCTACTATCTCAGTCAGACTATGCTTGAAGCAGAACCCCGATGTTCAACTATTAAGAAGTGCTTCCTAGATTTAATATTTGCAGTTCAGATGTTGAGACACTACCTGCAACATCACGAGGTTCAATTGGTATCTCGTAATAACCCACTCAAATTCATCCTTAGTCGTCCAGTGCTTACAGGACGTCTGGCAAGGTGGGCAGTTATTTTGCTGCAATTTGACATACAGTATGTGTCTCAAAAGGCAATAAAGGGTCAAGATCAAGCTGATTTCCTTGCTGAACACCCTTCAGTAGAAGATACATCTTCAGATATTTAATTTACTGATGAGGAAGTCTTCTTTATTCAAGATAGTCTTCAAACATGGGAAATGTACTTTGATGGTGCTTCCAGAAGTCCAACGGGGAGAAAAATGGAATATCCTAAATTCAAATAAGTTGGCTTAGGAATTGTGCTCATTTCTCCAGAAAAGGAAGTGTTACCCCATTCCTTCTCATTATTGGGAGGCGGTACAAATAATGAAGCAGAATACCAAGCCCTCATCATAGGCTTGGAGTTGGCGCTTCAAGCACAAGTGAATCACTTAAAGGTGAAAGGTGATTCAGACCTGGTAATCAAACAAGTCAATGGGGATTATTCCATCAGAAAAGAAGAAATAATCCCTTTGTATAATTATGTCAGAGAATTAATAGCAGAATTCCCTTCGGAACCAAAATTTTCTTATGTACCGCGGTCACAAAATGCCCAAGCTGATGCACTGGCTAATATAGCCACAGCTCTGGAAGATCCAAATCGAGACAAGACAAACATCATTATTTCCCACCATCATACAATTTCACCTTATGTTCAAATTAGAATAGAGGAAATCAATGAAATTAGTCCCATTCCTGAACCATATGTTCATACTACATGATGGATGACACCTATCAGTGAATACCTTCAAAATGGAACACTTCCACATGATAGAACCAGAGAAGAACAAATCCTGCGATGTTTGGTCAATTTTACTCTTTATGATAGCCTAGATCACCTAGAGAAAATTTTCTACAAGCGTGGTTTTGATGGAGTTCTCTTTAGATTCATTGATGGTGAAGAGACAATCGTTGTCATAAAAGAAGTTCATGCAGGAGTCTATGGTGCCCATTAGTCTGGACATAGACTGTCTGATCAAATTCGAAGGCTTGGATACTTTTGGCCTTCAATGATACAATATTGTGTTGATTTCACAAAGAAGTGTCATTCATGCCAAGTACATTCCAACTTTATTCATCATCCCCCAGAGTTGCTTCATACAGCTAAATACTCGTGGCCATTTTCCACATGGGGAAGGGATGTGGTGGGACCTTACCCTTCAGCTACATCCAAGCAGTTTAAGTATATTCTTACTTCTACTAACTTCTTTTCCAAATGTTCGGAGGTGATACCTCTCAAAGAAGTTAGTTCTAAAAGCATTGTTATCTTCATCAAGTCTAACATCATTACCAGATTTGGTGTCCCTCACACCATATTGACGGAAAACAGCACCAACTTCTGTTCATCCGAGGTGAATAAGTTGTATCAAGAATACAACATCAAATCCAACCATTCATCTCGGTATCATGAAACGGCCAATGGACAGATAGAAGCCTTCAATAAGACTCTTTCAAACATACTAAAAAATATGGTAGATATAGATAAGAGGTCATGTCCTCATAAACTCTTTCATGCTTTATGGGCTGATCGAACCACCACCTTCACTACAACACGGTCAACTCTATATTCATTGGTATATGGAAGAGGAGCAGTCTTTCCCATTGAAGTTCAATTACCTTCGCTCAGAGTATCCATTTGTGATCAGTCATCTACAGATGAACAATATCAAAAGCAATTGAATGAATTGGAACGGTAATATGAGAAAAGATTGTGCACCCTGCACCACTTGGAAGTCTACCAGAATCGAATTGCACGAGCTTTTAACAAAAAAGTTCATCTTCATTCATTAATTCAGGGAGAGTTGGTATTGGTTATCAGAACTCAAATGATACCAGGAATGAAACCTCCCAAGATTGAACCAAAACGCGAAGGACATTAGTCAATACATACGGTCTATTCCAATGGAGCTTATTCTTTAATCTCAATGGATGGATAACTCATCACCACTCCAACCAATACCATATTTCTGAAGAAGTATTTTGTATAAACACAAAATACCTCAGCAATGGTCCATGCATATGACCTTAAACTATTCGCACCATGGTCCATGCATATGACCTTAAACTATTCGCACCATCGTCTAACATGATGCTAAACTGTATCGTCCTTTTTCGTCCAACATGATGCTAAACTGTATCATCCCTTTTCATCCAACATTACGTTAAACTGTGAAAAAGTCCCTAATACGTCCAACATGACGTTAAAATGTTCCCTCTTTTGTCCTTACTACATGACATTAAATTGCACAGCCCCCCTTTTGTCCAACATGACATTAAACTGTATTGTCCCCATTGTAATAACTATATGACAGAAACTGTACAGAAATCCCTTAATACGTCATACATGACATTAAACTGTATTTTGTCCCAATTACATGACACTAAACTATGCAGCACCAATAGTCCTCACTGCAAGACTTTAAACTGCATAGTCCCTTCATATATCCTACATGACATTAAACTTTGCATCGTTGGGGTCATTACTACATCTTGTTTCTCACACTGAGTATGACTCACATGATCTTAGAGTAAACTTCAACCATAACACCCTCTCTAGGCCGCTAACCATGTGTAAGTCCCAACATAATTTTTTAGGTCGTTGTCCCCAAGAACAACTTGATCACTAATTCATTTTTTTAATTGAACTACGTGGACTTTGATCCTTGCCTTCTAGGCTGGGTACGTAGGCAACCTCCCGAGGTTCAAGCCCAAAACGAATCTCTTCACATTGGTTCCCCTCCATCTCATACGATGTTGATTCGTGAAGCTTCCCCCAGAATCAATATCTTTATATTGGTTCACCTTTGTCCTTACTATATGACGTTAAATTTCACAACATGTTTTTCCTGTATGACAATAAACTACAACATTCTTTGATACCCTCACCTGAGATGGAATCATTATTTACATTGATTTCCAATCATATTACATTCCAAAGACTACGTGCATACATGGAAATGCCTGAACCTTTTATCTTGGGTCAAACAATCATTGCACTAAAGTCCTCTTTCACCCTTCACATGTATGAGCCAAATTTGTATAGAGGGTATTTATAGAAATACATGGGCTTGATTACCATCCTTATGGGATACGTAGGAACGTTCGAGTGTCCCTCGAATCTAGCCCCAAGTCTTTTGGGCCTAACCCCAAATTCCACTTTCAGTCCCCTGGCTAAAAAGTCCATGTGAAAACACACACTGTGTATTTCTTATAATGGTCCGAGTTCTAGGACCCTAAACTAATATCTCTTACACTTTCATCCCACACGACGTTAAACTATATTTCAAGAACTACGTATGGCTTGATTTCCATCCATATGGGATACGTAGTGAAGTCTGACATTTCAATTTAGGACCCAGCCACAACATGATTATGGTTAGCATTGGTCTGTGAATCTCTACATGCATTGAACAAATGACCATTTTTATGTGTCATAATGCTAACCTTAAATATTTTTAGACCTCCATACCGTTTTTTATTGACTTCTGGTCACAAAATGTCTGAAACCCAAGAGTTCTTTTTCTTGAATATGCAGCATGTTCCCTTAGGCGGCCTTGCATAAGTAGTCTCATAACAGACCTGTCAGCAAAAATATGCTATTATTTGACTATGCATCCAATTCCCTTAGGTGGCCCTACATAATTCAACCCCCTAACAGGTTTGTTAAATAGTGGTAACTTCATTCTTGGAATGAAAACCTATTTTTTCCTTATTGGTATTATTGAAAATATGTAGGGATCCACAAAAATAGTCATCCTTAAAATATTTGTCCCATGCTCTTTTTCATGATCTGAAAGTATTCAAGTCTATGGTTTATATTTTCCTTCCCTACGCTTGGGTCAGACCTTTGTAAGAGTAACATTCATCTTGTTCTTAGACAATCTCTTTTGGAAATATCTTCTCCATATTCAAGTACCTCTCTCTATACAGAAAACTCTATGATTTGGATAATTTGAATCTCCATAAACTTCCAATGTCTTTTTAGCAGTAGAAAAGTAAATTTCTGAGAGTTCTTTTGCCTGACTATACAGCATGTGCCCTTAGGTGACCTTGCATAAGTAGTCTACATAACAGACCTGTCAACCAAAAGATACTATTATTTGACTATCAGCCAATGCCCCTAGGTGGCCCTGCATAATTCAACCCCCTAACGGGTTTGTTAAATAATGGTAATTTCATTCTTGGGAACTACTTATTATAATGACTTTTAGCCCTTTTTCATATAATTCCTCAGATACAATATTTAATAAGTCATGGTTTACATATTTTCCCTCATACTTGAGTGTGGTAATATGTTTCCAGATAAATTGTCAAGGAATTGAGTCAATTTTAATCCATTCGGTCAAAGCTATTTGACCTTAAACATTATCCTTTATATAGTCCAACATGCATGACTTTAAACTGCCAGATTTCTTGTTTCTTATTTACCTCAGAGCCACATCCTCATTTTCTTTCAGATCCAACTCTGAGGGGGGACTTTTTTTTTACGCTCCTTTCCGTCACAGAGTCTAAACGAATGAAAAGGGAAATACCTTGAACCCAAAGTGATTCATCCTTTGAAGAAACATCAAAAATTGACAAAGTAATGAACAAAGATTCATTTTCACTTGGGCCGCGCAAGTTCCACCAAGGTCGCGCAAGTGTACTTGTGCACTTCCCAGTGGTCGCATAAGTGACTTGCACGCCCTATTAGAATTTTACCCAGGGTCTTCACCAGCCTATAAATACCCCCTATGGGACCCCCAAAAAGAATAGGAAAATATCTAGAAACTCAGATTTGAGCTCCCGCCGCCCTAGTCTCTTCTCAAAGCTTCCGAACACTTCTAAGGTAATTTCTTACCTAGAACAGAAGATCTAATGAGAGGGAGTAAGGACTAAGTGTTGAAACTGATCAACACTTGCGCGCCTGAGTGGCCAGCCCTTAAGGGAAATGGCCACACTTGTACGTCGCTTTAACCCTTCAATAGAACATGTGCACCTCTCTTCTGGAAGCCTCTAGGGATAGTAATAAGGGCATGAGCCACGCCTCACCCATGTTTTACCCTAAGGGTTGACCATCACGCAAGTACCCATGTGTCGCGTAGGTATACCTGCGCGACCAAGACTTGCGCGCCCATGCAGGACTTGAGCGCCCCTCTCTTTTTGGGTGCCCTTCCTGCCCATTTCACCTCTCATATGCCTATACACCTCTCCTATTCAAGATTCAGCCTTCAAAACCCTCTTCAAAGCCATTTATGGCATGTTTCATTTGTTGGCTTCCTTATCTGAAATGAATTCCATGGAACATCTCTAAAAACCTAGTGATTTACACATCTTTATGTCACTAAGGTTAGAGATTTCATTCATTCAACCTCATCCTTTAAGATAAGATAATCCTTAACCTGGGCCTCCTTTTCAAGAGCAAGCCCCAGTCCAAGTTCTCTTAATTTGGGAATCCTCTTTAGGAATAAGCCCCAAGTCCCCTAATTTGGGAATCCTCCTCCGGAGTAAGCCCCAACCTTAATTCCCTTGACCTAGGCTTCCTTTTCAGAAGTAATCCCTAGTCTCAAAATATAAAAATATGGGAATCCTCCTTAGGAGTAAGCCCCAAGTCCCTTAATTCTAAAATTCCCATTAACCTGGGCCTCCTCTTTAAGAGTAATCCTCAGTCTTAAAATGCCTTTAACCTGGGCTTCCTCCTTAGGAGTAAGCCCGAGTCTTAATTTCTCTTAACCAGTCTTAATCTAATTTTTTGATCTACGCTTCCTTCTCAGGAGTAAAACCCAATCATAATTCCCCTCCTAATTTGGGCATCTTCCTTAGGATTAAGCCCCAAGTTAGAGTATCCAAATCTCCATAAAGTACATATACCTTTATGGACCCTGTTCCCAGACTTCTTCTTTGAAATAAGTCCCAATCTTTATCTATTTGGGTATTCATACATACATAACCCCCACATCATTTTCTATGATTGCATCTTTCGTGGCACAATTGTCTGGTTTCAGCAATACCTCTTCTTTCTCACAGCGAGCATGACTCACGTGAGCTTAGAGTGTAAAAGTAATTATGACATCTTTCTTTGAACCATCAATCATACATAAACATCATACTCCCATACTCAAACTACATGGGTTCTGATTCCTTTTCTAAATAAAGGATACGTAGGTAGCCCATCTGTGGGTATGATCCAAACTCTGAAATAATCCATGTCCTTTTGAATGACAATAAACTTAAAGTGCCCCACTGAGTGGCTTTAAAACTAGTATGGTTATCATAATGACCAAGAGACTTTTATATAATGTATTAAAGTATACCATTGACTAAGAATCTCTAACAAATACAGATGATTCTCTATCGATGAAGAACCTCGAATACATATAATAGATTCTCTAAATTTTCTACATATCAATCATTGATTATCAGATATAAAGGAAAACTCATTTTATACATGGTAATTTAATAAGGATTCACAAACATAACTTAAATCTATAAAGAGAGTCCCAGATTATATGATAATTCCCCTCAAAAAGGTGTGATGAGTCCGACCTCCCATCCTCTCAACCAATGAAAATTCATAAGTCTCATCAATTCATAAGTAATGAGCACCTACCTTTGGAAAGTAAGTCCAAATGGATATATAATCATTGGATTTTTCTGGTTCTACGAACAAACCCGTTAAAAACCGATTGGAATGTTTGAACCTTAAATCAAAGAGGTCATCCCCAATTCTATAGGAAACAGTATAAGATCTTTCTTGATGACCTGAGAACACTGGTAAATATTATTATCAACACATATCAACATCTTCATCATATATTTAGCCTCCTCTTGTGCATAATTGATCTCAAGATCCTCCTCCCCCATTTCTTCTTCCAAATATATAATAAACTCCCGTATTTTCACTTTTGAAACTTCCTCTACACCTGTCTCCTAATGATGTTCAGCCATGGAAATCTTGAGGGTGTTGGAATTTTTATACATGGACACACCATTCTCTGGGTTTTCTTCTCCAGGGATGTTCTTGAAATGCTCATTACTAACAGATATATAAACCATCTTTTTTCTCACTTTTCATCTCAATTTATTTTCAAAACTCGCCTTTGGTTTCTTCCTCAGTTAATGTTAAACTACCCATCATCTAATTGTATCTCAACTTTTATTCTTATCTATTATCTATTTTTTTGAATGTAGGAGTAGTCCATCCTGTCTTTAACACCCTCCTCCCTGATAAGAATACATCTTCCCATGTATTGAGTAACCTTTCTTCCTTTTTTCCTTGGTCTATAAATCCCTCTGATGTGGTCTTCCTCCACACTATAAACAAAATATAAGACAACATAACTCATCTCTTCAGTCATTAATAGGAAATCCTTGACCCCCATTGCAAATATATTATTTATTAGGATCTCTATGTTCCAGGGACACCACCTTAGTTCATAAGGTATCAAAATGACTACCAATATTTAACACTATCATTGTTCTTCTAAGACTGGACCCTTGTTCTAATTCTTCTCATCCCTCTTATCCTTTAAATTAGTTCTCCCTAACATTACTTCCCATAGAAACTTTCTTGTTGGACAAATGAAATAGTTTTTTGTGCTTATGGGAACTTTTAGAGCACACTTCCCTGTCATGCAATTAAGTGTTAAGAGAATTGAGTCTAGGTTCCAAGAACATACATACAATAATGCTTTACACTACCTCTATAGGACCTAGATTGGGTTGGGGATGACCAAATCATTTCTCAAGTGGATTGAGATATATAAAATAGTTGGATTTGAATTCATGGGCCTCACATTGACCCGAGTTGGAATTGACCCACCATGCTCAACCTATTCCACAGTATTAGATGTGGCCTTATCAGATCCACTAGACCTCAAATTGGGTGCCTCATTATCCTCGTGATTCCCTCTAGAATAATAAGTATTCCAGTGACCAGAACTCTTGCTTGATGTACAATACTCTATCTAGGATTCCAAAACAATATATTTTTTTCAATAGAACTCCACCCCAATAGTGATCCAAACCCATTCCACCTACATCTTAGAGATGTCCACTTTGATGAAAATGTGGGGAAATCAAGTGGCATACCAAGCTATTTTGGCTATCCAGAACCAAATATTGACACACTGGGTATCCCAAAAAAATTGTGGGATTTTGAAATGGATTTGGTAGTTTAGGGAGACTTACCAATAAAACTATGGTAGGAGATTCCTAGTTCATGTGAAAATCATAGGACCACCAAAATAGATAAAAATGGTTTCCATTGAAACTACATGGAGCTCTGGACCACGCTATAAGTAATTACTCTATCGAAATAATATGGATCTTGATATGCTTCTTATCAAGAAGGCCATCAATTTCACATTCCTACAAACCCCAATATCAAATCACAAACCTATAAAAAGTATCAAATAAAGTCTAGTGAGACATGAATAATGAAAATAGAATCATATCTAGTTGACTTAAGGATTATTTGAATTTGGAAGGTGGATCAATATTTGAGGATCACCATTAAAGAGATTTGGGACCATTGGGATATTCAATATGGATGGAAAATGCGGTAGAAAATAAGGGTTTCATAATGTTTTAAATAAGAGTATATGAGCCTCAGAAAAAGACACCAAAAAAGGTCCCCTTAGTGGGGAGGGATGGCTTGGGTTTCCATCATCATTATTTAGAATCTAAACAAGGATCATAGAGGCATAGAATCATTCCTCACTCTATGATAGATAAATATATTTCATACAATTAATCACAAGAACTCAATAATTTGATAAGTGATAACCTCCCCTTAAAAAATCACTCAGAATTTTATCCCTCCATTTGAAGGGTAACTATGTATAAGTGGTAATAATAAATAATTAAAAAACTAAGAAGAATAAAAATGTGAAAAGGAAGAGTAGAACATTTATCCTCTAGAATCATTCTGGAATAATCTTTTGGCTATTCATCCCACAAGACCGCCAAAAATATCTAAGGTTAATTCTTAATGTTTTTCAGAATTGATTAGACTATCAACCCTAAAAATTAATGGTCATTTTATATGGATGTAAAATGTTATTCCTGTAGTAATCAAGATTAGTTTTTCTAGATAAAGTGACCCTTAATATTTCTCTAATTTTGATAGTTCAATGCCTACATTAATGATAGAATTTCTTCATGAAATTTATTTTGAGAAATATTTTTCAAGTACGCCTTCAAATACAGTTATTATTACTTCATTTAGAGATAAGTATCCGAAGTTATTCTTATTTTAATTATGTGGGGTTAATTCTATCATCCAGAAATATTTTTCAACTTCATTGATTTGTTTGAGCCTCTTGAATATCGAATCAGCTCTAGGTCTAACAGAATAAGTTGAAACCAACAAATGAAGAATGTATAAAAAAATAATCACTCCATTTAGATCAATATTTAAAAGGTGATGCTCAAAAAACAAAAATTATAAAAATATATTAAATTAGTAGAATTAATAATTTTTCACATTTTAGTGTAAATTTCTCCAAAATTGTAAAATGATGTGAATATGATCAAATTGTTAAATTGGTAGGGATTAAATCATTAAAATACACATGAAAAATAATTTAAATATATCCTATATTAACTAAGTTCCTTTATCTTATACACCTCACATCATAATGGTTGGAAAACCCTATCCCCTATCAATAAACAATTTTACAACACCATTTTAAATTAACCATAATTTTCCAAAAAACAATTAACTAGTTAAATAAAATTTCCAATAAATTTTATAGAGTAAAATTATTTATAAGTTTTAATTTCATTTTATTTAGTTTATTCGACATAAAAATAAATATGTGTGATCAAATAAATTACACTAACCATTTAATTTAACCAAAACCAATAACAATAAAGGATCAGGAAAATGAAATTTAAATTACAAGTTATGGAGTAAAAAACATTATAAGTTGTAATTGGAATTTTATTTAGTTTACACCTCATAATAATCAATCCAAGTGATCACATAACATGTCTTTTATTCATCTACATGATCAGTTTAGTATGGTTTAACCACACACCTATACAGTAAATTTTTTTATAGAAGGTCGTGAAAACATAAATTAATTGACCCATGTCATTGACCAGGTGATTAAATAATAAATCTTGAGAAATCATGGAAACCCAATGTGAATCCTATGTTCATGATATGATTCATGAACACACACCTTATTTTTTATCTAACAAGTGAAGAATTACTATAAATCAATAAATTCCTAATCATGTGTATTCCTTAAGGTGAAATCAGTTCAATAGTAAAAGAAAATAACATGAACAACTATCCCATCCTAGGAAACTTAGAGTTACCTTTTATGTGGGGTGAACCATCCCTGGAATAACTTCCATAATTTATTTGACAACATCCTATATCCTTTCTACCATTACCAAATAGTAAAACAAACAAATGGATCCTTCGATGAAACTTTGTAATTTCTTACCGCACCAAACAACTAATTAGAGCCCATACTGATAGTTGGTACTATAAATTAGGAAGGCCTCCATATATGTTATAGGTTACTGGATAATAGTATGGGTTTATAATGTTTTGGTGGGGATACTATATCCTCTCATCAAATTAAAAAATAACATAGATAAAGATAAATTATATATCATTGAGATAAATAAGGAATTAAATAAAATCCCAAGAAAATTATTGATAATAATCATGTATACTATGAAATATTAAATGAACTATATACTACATTCTGGGAAAGAGAATCAATAATAGAAATTCATATACATCTAAAACTAAATGAAAAAAACACTAGGACAACCCTTACCAATAATCCTAAGTCCTAGTATGATCCCAAACTCCCATGATCCACCATGGAATGTCAAACATCAAGAATTGGGCCTTGCCTAATGTCATACCAATAATAAATTAGTATCGTCTCAGGTACCCAAGTTCCATGTTGTCCTAAGTATAGCATGATTACAACTCATTTGGACACTACTGATTGTGTTCTTAAATAACCAGTCTAGTAAAACTAACTGTATGAAGGGTTCTTTAATAAACAATTTAACAATTCAAAAAATAAATAAAAAAATAGTAAAATAACCACTATGTCATGGATCCCATGGTGACACCTGAGATTGGTCCATACCACTATCGATCCAAGGTCTATGACCCAAAAAAATCATACCTGCCTCAGTAAGGGTTAGGGTGTCTTTAATCACACGGTGTAGACCATGCCAACCATAGTATTGTGACTACCCATTCATGTGTTTTCTATAGTATCTGAAGATAACCCGTGAGGGAATCATTATTTACTAACTCAACACCGTTTATGAAGGAATTTTCATTTAGTAACTCAACACTTCTTATGTGAGTGTTTTAATTTAGCAACTCAACTTTAACTACGAGGGTATTTTCTTCTAGAATTAGTTCAAGGCCTACCTAAGGGAATATAATCATATAATATCAAATCTTCCCACAGTGGAATTTTCCATTCAATCATCAAAACAGAACCAAGGTAATATTCATTCGGGTTAATAAAATTCATAGCATTGGTCACTATATTACATTACTTGGTTCCTTTATTCCATAAAAAACATTTGTTACTTGTTATAATTAATGATGGATTTTCATAAAAACCCCAAAAATTTATCAATAAATTTTCCTCTTAATATATCAATATTGTATGGTATTTACACATCAATTCTATTTCACATGTTAAAATTCAACATTCCAGACATGAAATCAATTCACAATTTCCCATTTACCCTTTTAAACCCATTCCCTTTCAATTCACAATTCCATTGACATTCACTTTTCCATTTATACGAAACTCAAAAAAGAATTTAAGAATCATTACTAATCATTGGTGACTATGAAATTTTAAATTTCATTCATCAATCAAAACATAATTTTACTTTTAACAATTTAAAATATAATTTACCAAATCATGAAACCAAAGATATTCCCCAACCTTATTTCACAGTTTAGAGACATTATATATATTTACAATTTCCATCATCAAGTTCAATTTCTAAAATAAGGAAATTTTCTTAGAATCACTCTCTTTATAAGGTTAAATTCATTTTCATTGGAGTAACTAGCTAATAAAAGTAATAATTAAATCATTTAATTCAAATTTAGTTAATGTGAGGAAAGAAAAACATGACCACACAATGAATCATTTGAAAAATAAAGAAAACATTCGGGTTAAATTTTAGGGATCAGACACCTTATCCTTAAAATAACCCACAAATCTAGAATCAACCTCTAGTTCAAGCTAAAATTGAATAAAATGAAGAAGAATATAAAAGTGACGAAAATAGGTAATTTTATACTTAAATGGTTATAGGTAACTAAATAAAAAATAAATGAATTATAGAAGCAAGAGGAATCATATCCTTAACTCAATATCTAAAATGAATCCATTAGAAGGTGAAATAGACAAGATGTTATGAATATCTGCCATTGAAGAGTGGGGAAGAGGGGAGGTTTTTACATGATATTTTTGGGTCGATAAGGAGGAGAGAAAAAAATAGGGATTAGGGTTTTAAAATCATATTCACATGAGAGTAAAAATCCACTTTTTAAAGGGATAATGCTTTGGTATCACACTTTTCCAAACCACGAGCAGACATTAAAGTTATAATTTCTCCAAAACACCCCCACAATGCATGGTTTGTCTCTATAGTTTACAAACTTTATGCCAGTCATGTGATTCGACATTGAACCTTTTAAAATAATTTTCATGGTTTTTCTACAACAATGCGCAAATTGTGTGTTAAGTCTAAAGTCCAAGACACCCTACATAGTTTTCTATGAAATATGAATGTTTTCTATCAAACCTTGTTCAAACCATTAAATACAATCATGAAATATACAAACCAAACATAAAAGTTTTATGATCATAGGTTACTACATGGTTTCTCTGAAATCACGTTCACTAAATTGTGCACCTTGGAAAGACCCACCCCCAAACAAACATCCAAAATTCAACTTGATGTTCCAAAAACATATATGAACACCATAAAACCCTCAAAAACCTCAATCCAAATCCAAAAATATTCATCTAATACATTCAAAATATTATATGCATGGTCCAAAACCTAGTTTTCAAAATGAACCATAAACCAAACTCAAAAATTCTAAATCCCCATATTTTCCTAACTCATAAAGGGACAAGATTTTACTATTAAGTTATTAAAATATCACTCATCAATAATAACACTACTCCAAGAATTTCATTCTAAGTAGTTAACAAGAAACATTAATATCTTAAAATTGTTAAAAAGATAAAATAAGTTAAATAACTAATAATTAAAATATTTCAATCCTCAATCATTTTTGATACCATACAAAAATATATTTCTATACATTAATATTCATAATATAATTAAGTAAAAAATAATAATTTCAATATTTAATTAAGTATTCTTAACTTCATCATATGAAAAAACTTAATATAGGCATCTCAATAATAAAAAATAAGAAAAAATTAAATTACGTAAAACTTGGAGAGACAATTTTGAAAAATAAAAAATGATTATATAAGTAACCATCAACAAAAAAATATGCTTTATTATGAAAAAAAATAAGAATTTATATTTAATGATTCAAGGATAAGGAGAATATAATATTTTTTATATTCATTTTTTTGAAAAAAATAAATATAATATTTTATCAAAGATATCTTAAAATGTATCTCTAATGTTCTCATCTGATTTATTTAACTGAAACCCACAACGATTTCTAGAAAAAAATAGAATAATAATGAATATTAAATTTCATAACCAATTATTTATATTTAAATATTTGAGCTAAATCATGAAGTCTATATGAATTAGTGAATTTTAAATCATGGGATAAATTAAACAAGATATACACATAGAAGATAGTTATAATTGTAGTGTATTTAATGACCATGATTTATATATCGTTTTTTAAAAAACCCAAAACCATGTACATATGAACTTAAATAAATATATTGTTACTTTAAAAACATAAAATTACATTATAAAAGAGCATATTTCGAGACAAAATATATCATTACCATTAATTTATCATGTTTTTCGGATTTAAAAGAATTTATACCCTTGTATATGTTTCTTTCATCATTTCATTTTTTTCAAGGAGAAGAAGAAAGATATAAGTATAATAAATTAAAAATTGATCACTACCATAAACCCAAAGGTCCATTATTTATTGAGCACCAAAATTGTGACACCCAATTTAACTATAATATTCTTACATAATATCCCAATTATTAGAAATTTCAACCCTATTTAATCCTCTAATGGATGGATGTTCCAAATAAATGGGCCTATATTTCGTTTATGACTCTGAGATATCATAATCATTCATCTCCTATACATTAAGCTAAGTTCTATCAATAAAATATAGGTTTTCCTTGTATACTCAGAAAAAAACATACAACTAAACTTTGTTGATATTCTAAATATTTTTCACAAAAAAATTCTTTACCCTTTTAATCAAACACTATATTAAATAACTATTAACTATAGTTGTATTTATTGAAATTTAATGCACACCAATGAAAAGTAACACTCAAATTAGAAATAAAATTAATAAAAATACTAACTAAATCTTAATGGAAAAAATAGACATTCTCTATTTATCATAATTGAGTGAATAAATCCCAACATTGGATTGACTCACCCCAATGTTCTCTAAATAAAAATAAAATCAATAATTCCTCAACACATTTTAGTTATTATTCTTGATGGTTGGTCAAGATTATTTGGAATGAATTTAAGGGGGAAGGAGAGATTATAATTTCTTTATTTTATTTTGTTTTTATAAAATAGATATAGATAAAATATAAAGATAAAAATGATAAGTAATGAATTTATCTACCAAAAATTATTTCCAATCATCAAATAATGTGGTGATATTCGGTGAAAAAATTTCTTTTATTTTACTAAATAGTTATTTCAATCATAATGTAAGGAAATCAAAATCATTTCTTTTCTTTAATTTTTTATTATAAATTATTATATAATTTTCACTATAAAATCATTTTAGAAACATATGAAAATTCATAACTAAACCCCATATAAAAGATCTAAGAGAATATAATATTGGAAAATATAACTATAATAAATAATTTAATGTAAGGGTTATGAAGCACCAATCACAATGTTATAATTGATGTATATTATGCCATAACAAGTCCATATGGCCCAACGGAAGATGACATATATCATCTTATGGATAACATGGCATCCATTTTTAATTTATAGTATTTATATATAGAAAAATGGGTATAATTAATGTTATTAATTCATTTAAATTTTTTTAAATAACAATATATAATAAAAACATGTTGTTCAATGTAATTTTTAATAACAAAAAAATTAATAAAAAATAAAATTTTATGCTAAAATACATAACTTTTAACACTATATCATAATGTTTGTCAATAAATTTATGTATTTAAAACCCAATTTTATTTTGATAGCTATAAATATTATTTTTGAAGTTTGAGTTTGAGTGACGGTCCATTAAAATAAAAATCCTTTCACTTAAATGTTTAATGATGATTTTATAAGATTCTTTATTCAGTTGTTGAGTCACATTAATATTGGAAACATAATGAATATAATATTTCATATCAATTATTTAAAGTAGGGTTATAAATTATTTTACATCTCAGTTTCTAAAATAAACTATTTCATAGATGATGAAAACAATTATTTAAACTATTTTTCAAATTGGTTATTTGGTATAGTTAACGTGCTGAATGAGCTTCCCTATCAACTTATTGAAAAAAAAGTGAAATCATTGGATTTTTTTAGAAATATATGTAATATTTCATTTTGTTTATTATATTAACCAACATGAAATATCTTTTACTACATAAATTATAATAATATCTAATATGGTAAAGTGTCTAATTTTGGTTAATGGTTATAATTACCAATATAAAATATAGTATTTAAAAAAAGGTATTAGGAATTAAAATCCAAACTTCTTTTGGAGAAACTTGAGCAGTAGATTCATATAAATTTTATATGAAATATTATCTCTTTCCTCAACACACAAAAAAATGGTTATCATGCCATTCAAAAATAATATTAGTTCACAATTATAGAACAATTGAGGGAATATTTGTCAATAAAATTATGAAAATAATCCACATAAATTTGATCTTATGAAAAATGAAAGAAAAAAAATTAGATGAGAAATAGAAAAAATATATCATTTAGTTTACCTATATATAGAGGTCTTTGATCTAATCATCCTATGTGAACAAATATCATTATCATGGTTGCAATCATTAAATATTTTTTCATTTCTTGTTCACTACTAGAATTGTAATCACTTTTCATATCACCAATACCACACTATCTTAGGTATCACTATCTCATTTATTTCTCAACTAGTTTTTGGTGAATCACTATGTTTATTGGAAATATTAAGTCACAAATTAAAATAATTAAGAAAACATTAAAGAATGTAGATGTATTATGATTTTCTGATCACAAGTAGAGATTAATGTGGGAATAAAATAGGAAGAAAACCGGCTTTATTTCACACAAAAATCTTAAAATACATCATCTCCACACCTCTATCTATCTCACATGGAGCTCTATTGGAAATCTCACTAGATAAAGTATTTCTCTTTTCTTTGATTGGTTATTAAAGGAAGCTCCTAAAGTTCTTATATATCCATGGTGGGAGGTTTCAAGTTGGACACAACTCCAACCAATCACCCTACCAACCATAGGAATTCCAAAATAGAAAACACCTATCATGGTTGGTTGAGTTGGTGGACCATTCACCTTTTCAAAATGGTGGTGGAAGCTGAAAAGATAAACCAATTCTACCCCTCTATCTGAAAATCACTGTAGCATCAGCAAAGGTCTAGATTCTCTTAATAAATGACCTTTTTCCATATATTTCTCAGGTTATCCATTGTGTGGATCCTCACAAGTCTCAATAGATATCAATACATCACTTCTCATATCCAATTATAGTGAATATCGATGTGCTTTGTCTGGGAATGGTACATGTTGTTCTTGCTCTTGTCCAAAGCACTTTGACTATTGTAATGAACCTTTCACTCCATCTGCCTAAATATGATCTCTTTGAGAAAATTATTTACCTGTAAAATATCTTTTCTAACTTCCAAAGTACCAATTTACACAACTTTTTTCATCGATAAATAAACACACTTCAGCAACAATCACTTCCATGATACATTTCCTCCTACAAATGTATATATTTATCCTAATGTAGACTTCCTGATAATAGGATCTCTACCCATATTTTCATATGTATAGCCCTATAAGATAATATCATCTACCCACTAGCACAAACATATCTTTTAATTAACTTTAAGATACCTCATAATACACTTGACTGCATCTTAATGCTTCTTCTTAGGATTGGAGAGAAATATACTCACAATCCCCACTATATGGGAAATGTCAGGTCTCACACTCAATATAGAATTCATCAATCTTCCAACTACTTAGGAGTATGGTATCATCTTCATTGCCTTAATTTCATCCTTAGACAATGGGTATGAACTTTTTCTCAACATCAAATGGGTGAGAAGAGGAATGCTCACTGGTTTAGATTTTTCCATGTAGAAATGCTTTAGAATATTATCAACATACGTCTCCTCAGAAATCCATAACAACCGCATCTTTCTATCACGAATGATATGCATCCCTAAAATCTATTAATCTGCTCCCAAGTCCTTCGTATCATAATAATTGGATAACTCCCTTTTCAACTAGCTGATAATCACTACATCCTTCCTAATGATCGACATGTTATTAACATAAATTAGATGATGAAAAAATTTACCATCCTAAAACATCTAGATGTAAACACACTATTCCACCCGGTTCTTCTTGTATCCATGACTCACCATTAATAATTAAAATTTCTTATACCACCACTCAGGAGTTTTCTTCAGTCCGTACAAGCTCTTATTTATTTTAAAGATGAGGTTTTCTTGTACGAAAACCATAAAATTTTCAGGATACTTTATATAGATCTCTTTAGAGTGGTCACCATAAATAAAATATGTCTTCATGACCATATTTTCAAGCTACAAGTCAAAGTTATCCACCAATGAGAAAATGACATCGATTGAAGTCATCTACACTGTGGGTGAAAAGAACTCATCAAATTAAACTTTTTTATTCTGAAAGAATCCCTTAAAAAATAATTGGGCAATGTTCATGGAATAATTTTTGCAGTCCTAATTTTTAATCCTTAACTCTGATTTTTTTGTTCGTGTATTTTTACATTTAGGTAGTTCTACCATATTTTATGTATGGTTCTTCATCAAAGACTCCATCTTATTCTCTATTACATGTAGCCACCTGATTTTATTAAGATGAGACATTAATTCGAAGTATCCGTATGGATCACCATCATCAATTATAAATAGTTACTCTAACACAATTTTTTTTGATGTAATAAATCCTTTTAAATATCTTTGAACCTATGAAATGTTAGGTTCGAGAGGTGCAACATCACCTATCACCTATGATGGTTCTAAAACATCTTTTAAAGAAGGATGAGTCTCCCCTTGCTCAATATCCTCCTCCACTTACTCATGGTCTAATTCTGATGAGTTTTATTACACCTCATCTACTTCATTGATAGGTGGTGATGGTATAATTTTTGGATCATGAATTGATTCCTTAAAACATTCCCTTTGAGAAATTCAATGATTTTGAATGTCTTCAATCGTCTGGTTCTCATAGAATACAACATCTCTACTTATGATCGCATTGTTCTCCTTGGGGTCCCAAATCTTTTTTCCAAACTCATAATCTCTATAGACAATTAATATTCATGGATTTGATCTCTTTTCATTCTTCTTCCTGAGCTACTTGGTTACATGTGAAAATACCAAACCTGCAAATACTCATAAATGAGAGTAAGAAGAATTTTTACTAAAACATATCTTTTGTGGAATATCAAAAATTAGTTAGACCTATGATGATATATTTATGAGGTAGCATGAAACAAGAATATCTTCTCCCCATAATAGATTAGGTAGCATATACAGACTCATCATGGTTCTTAAATTCATCATGAAGGTTCTATTCATCCTTTAAGAAATTCCATTGTGTTATGGGGTGTATGGGGTTGTCCTCTCATGTTGAATTCCTTGACTTATACAATACGAATAAAATTTCCTAAATGTATATTATCCTATGGTGTTTTAAAAAATAAACATTAACTTCCTTCTAGTTTCACACTCCACAATGGCGTGGAATATCTTGAAGTAGTCCAGTACTTCTTCCTTTGTCTACAAGAACAACACCCACACCCTTCGAGATGCATCATTATAACACCCCATACATTTTTTGGTATATTATTCTTAAATACTTTCTATTCATTAGATATACTATATTGCATGAAGCACTAAGTATTTTTTGAATGAAAACATTATAAGAGAAATTTATAAGCAATCCATTGAATATAAATTTTCCACTTCTATGTTTTGAATTTCGAAAAACTTTTATCTAGAGTTGTGACCAGTAAGTCATTTGGAGTCTGATAGAACCAACTTGATTTTATGATTAATAGTAACACACACTTATGAATAGTAATATGGATAGTAATATGACCATTATAAATAGTAAATAATGACAATATTTTTGTTTCTTATGGTAATAAGATAATGAGAAGTTAATTAATTTTTCAATGTAATACAAAACTAATTATACCTTTAAATTTTTATTTTTCAAATTATCTATGATTTTATTTATAAATTAAATTAAAAATACTTAGAAAATTATTTTCAAAAAATGGAGTTCATTTTTTAATTCTACACGATGAAAAATGGTTTTGGGGAGTTTTTAGGATTTTTCTAAAATACTTGAAATTTTCATGAATAATAAAAATACAGTTTTGAGTTTTTAGTAGTTTGATGACATCATAATGAAATAATAATTAAAATAAAAGGTTTTTTGACTTTTTTACAGTAACATATGACATGAGGTGTCTCAGTTGGCTAAACCCATGGGAAAATACCAGGGGCAAGCCCAAGGTTTGGCAAAAAAACACTAACGAGGTGTCCCTATGAAATTATTTAAAACTACCTATCTTTTTCTATAAATACCCACTCATCCATTTGTTTTATTTAATTCTAAATCCATAATACTCGAGGATCTAGTGTCTGTACCTCTTTATGAGTCATTCTAAGGTGTCTTTAAGCCCCCAATGTCCCATCCTTCATGATCTAGGTGTTACTCTACAAGGTAAGGGAATCCTTCATTCTCTTCTTTTAGTCGGCACTTCTTTTATGTTATCTATTTGATTTTCCATTCTCATATGTCAGGGTTTGATTTTATTTGTTCTTATTAATTTCCTTTGGATTTAAATATGATGAGATACCCTTTTTCTCTCACCATTTCATTTTATGAAATTTTTAGCGATGTCGTTATGCTGCTGAATTTTCATAAGGGATCTTTCATCTTTTCTTTTATTTTCAAGTTCATCTCTTTTCTTTTTCTCTCCTCACCTCCTATATCTAAATGACCATGATAAACTCCAATATCATCTATATACTAGAATTATATCATGTTAATGGAATTACCATCATCAATATTCTTACTCCCTCCCTTTTATTTTTATAAATGAAATCAACATCCATGAGGTTCCAATTTATAACCTTCGTGGACGATGAAGTTTCGTTCTTCACATTATCCTTCATTAATGGTCATGAAACCATTTTTATGGTTGAACTAGATAATAATATATTTATTTAATCTCATTAATTTTCTAGAATCCTTAGACACACATAATATAAAATAATAATAAAAAACATGTTCATTATGAACAAAACGGCCATGTTAATCTGAATATTTGTAATAAACATTTAACTAATGAATAATCATTATGGTATATAACCCAAAATAATTATAAGATCTTATATATCTCCTTAATTTCATTAATAATATATATTAACAATTCTGTATTTTTAACCACATTTCAAATGAACTTCCATTCATGAAAAGAAGTAATGAATCATGAAAACCAAGGAAGAAAATGCTTCCAAAATAATAAAATAGAACCTCTTAAACCCAATAAAAGGGCCATGAATGAACCAAATAAGGTTATAATAAATCAATTAAATGTATATGAGGTTCTTTACTTGTTAATTAATGAATATAAATTTTATTATTCAGGTCATTAAAACAGATGAATAACACACTTGAGAAAAAGGTAAGGGGTTTCTCATCTCACATTCATTTCTGGGAGATTTTCATTGTTCGCCACTTATTACTTGAATGTGGTATATGTGTACTTCCATTTGATATATAATAACATTATTATAATTATATTCATGTTATTCAATTATTCATTTGAGGGTTATTAAGTTTTGGTCATCTGATTTGACCGATTACATTGTGGTAAGAGACTTTGTCTCAACTACTATTTTGTTGTAAATAACTTTGTATGGTGCACCTAATAATCCTTATGTGGTGTACCTAAAGACAATTTTAGATCACTTTTAATTTAAAATTATATTTATATTAAATATCCATAATCTCATATCTTGGATATTTTTTTGTCTAAATCGTATACCATTTTACATATGGTGTTTATTTAGAAAATTATTTTAACTATGGAAATATTGATTAATTTGTATACTCTACTCTATACGGATATCGAAAAGGCATATTTATCTTGTATTGAATCAATTTATAAAGAATTATTTTGATATGCAGTAGAAGGTGGGGCATGATATAGCCCCTCGATGCATTTCTAGGTCTCATGAGACAAATCAGTTGGTGACAAACCCTTCGAGTTTGTTTACAAAAAATAAGATGGGTTTCTACCCACAGAACTAAACCGTTTTAATGGTATTATGGTATCATGTTCCAGATACATGATTTCCAATTAATAAGAATTATATTTATTCATTTTCAGTCATTACAATCGATGAGGTTTTCACTATGAAAAAATCTACAGATGAAGGCCCTTTCTCAGTTTATTAATGGCGTGTGTTTTTCATTTATTCACCATGCGATATTTGTTTTTGATTTAGTTATTATTGATTAATGGTTCTGATAATTGTAACCCTTATTGATAATTTGAGCTCACCCCTTTCATTTTCTACCTTCAACAGGTGATGAAGAGGAGATCATTTATTGAGTTCCTATGAATGCAGTTTTTAGTTTTTGTTATGTATTGTATTTTGTAACCTTCTCCAATGTAATTTGAGATACATTTTTGTATATAGATTCTTAAAGACTACTAAAATAATCATTACTTCAGGATTTTTATTCTTTTTAACCATGAAAATATAACAAGTAATGCACCAGCTCCATTCTTGAGGGTTTGGGGTGTTACAATCATTAATAATTGATAGGAAATATTTGTTACCTCCTAGAAAATCCACCACCATGGGTCTTTATTCATTAGAGTACACCAGATCAAAAAACTATGATATCCTTGATAAAGCAGTATCGAATGAGACTCTTTGTTGCTCCCCATATAAGCACTATTTTCAAGGATCAAGTGATTTATCCTTTTCAATAATGATATACTTCTTATTCTTTGGGGAATATAACCCTATTTCACTCATGTAGCTAAGTCTCCTATACCACATATTGGATGAAATCTCTCCTTCCACTGTGTTGAGGCTATCTGTACATATCTTTACAAGAATTCTGTACAATGAACTACATATATGTCCTTAAGAAATAATGGGGGATCCTTTTTTCATCTTCCATGCTCCATTTCTGAAGATTTTGTTATATACTTATCTATAAAAAATTATACTAGATAAAAAACTGATTTTAAGGCTTAGAACATGTCGAAAATTATTCAGGGTGATTTTGTATCCAACATTCATCTTGACTTGGATATCACTCATACCACCAATCTTCATTAATCTAGTATTCCCCATTTCGACCACACCAAAGTTTCTAGCTTGATAATTCATGAAATAATCAGGATGTTGAGTGATATGGTATGATTCTACAACATCAACCACCAATTTTTCTGTCTTGTTGTATGAAATCATGTGTCTTCTTCATCTTTGGAGTAATGCACAACTTCTCTAATGATTCCCACATGTGAATCTCAATTTATTCTCTTTCAGTTATGACTTTTTATATTTTCATGTAGAAACTTTTGGAAATTATTATTAATGTGTCCCTTCATTATGCATTGGAAGCATTTGTATGTTGGCCACCTTCCATATGTGGACCTTCCTCTACTCATTCTTCAGCCTCTACTTCCTACACCATGACCTCCTCCTTGTTTCCTCACACACTTATCTAAGGTGGGATATTGCCTCTGGTTATAACTCATGCCCTTCCATTGGGCCTCCTCATTGAACAATCCATCCTTTAACATTTCCATGGTATGTTTTTCTATTGGCACTAAGTTTTTGAGTGAGATGAAAAGTGTAACCAGGCTATTAGGAAGGGTGAAAAGTAGGTGGTTCGCTTTATCTTCATCATTTAGATCCTTACCTACAACCACTAATTGTTTTATAATGATTTGAAACATGATGGTGTGCTCTACTTTAGAGCTTCCACTATATAGTTAAAGATTAATCAACCAATTAAAAAAGAGGATATTTTTCTGAGTATTTTTTGACTCTAATGTATTTTCCAAAAATCTTCCAATGTGCATACGATTCTGTCTCTAGGGAAACATTTTGGTAGGCACTATGATCGATCCATTGGTATATTTGACTGATCTCCTTCTTATTTATATTCTTCCACTATTCTTCCTTGCTGGGATCGAGGTTTATTCCCTTGTTCTCAATGGGTTTAAAAATATACATATAATTGGTGATATATTGTATTCAATACTTCTAAATGGAGTATTTTGAAGAAGTCCACATGACCATCCCTCCAGTGGATTTCCCCTCCATTGAATTTTGAATCGTGTAAACATTTATATATAATATGGAAAAATTGAGCACACCACTGTGTTCAGAATGGTCAAAAATGGGAGAATAGACTCTTGGAACATCGATATCGAAAAATTATTAATCAAGATATGAACAAATGATGGTTAATAATCAAGATCGTTTGATGATGTGGAAATGATGTGGTTCACCGGAGCAGCTATGGGAATATCACTAGAAATGTATACATCATTAGAACCATACCTTCTTCACTAAAAAGGGGGTACTATAGCACCCAAAGGCTAACCAAACATTTACCGATCCAAGGGAGCTCATTTTATTTCCATTCGTGGCATTAGAATCAGCTCGACAAGAAATTTCATAATATACCTTTAAAAAATGATTCTGGACTAAATGAAAATTTTGGTGGTCATAAAATGTTCACTTATCATCACAGTTTTACCAAAACCATCCTTTGATACCTTTTTTGATTCATTAGTCATGAATATAGAATAATGGAGGAATAAAATGGGATTAAAAAGGGCTATTTATTTCACAGAGGACAAATATTAAAAAACTTCATCTCCAATCCTCTATCTCTCTTACATGTAGATTTATTATATCTCTCACCAGATAGATGAGATCTCTTGGTTTTTATTGATGAATAAAGGAATATCCCCAATTCCTCCTTATATATCCATGGTGGGAGGTTTCATGTTTGACACAACTCCCACTGATCCACCTACTAATCATCGGCATTCCAAAATGGGAACCACCTATTACGGTTGGTAGAGTTGGTGCACCATCCACCTTTGACCAATAATGGTGGGAAGCTAGAAAACTACATAAATATGTACTTTAAGAGAGGGAAAATGTATATAATTAAATAATAAAATGAACCTTTGGATTGGAAAAATAAAAAAATTGTGCATGATATAATAAATTTGTGTGTGAAGAAAACATTAATTCCTTTTATAGGTTGATTCTACATAAGAAACAAAAAATATATATATTAAACAATGTTTTTGATAACTTAAATTAAAAATATGTAAAAAAATCATATTGGTTCATTACCAAACCGATGTAAAAATTTACAAATAAAATATTTTTAATGTTGGTTATAAAAAATTCAATGTTAAAATTCTGAATGATATTTCAAAACATGAAAATAAATTTTTCAAAGATTTTATATTTCTTCAATGTGGTAATATTAATACTATCAAATTGACACAATATTATAAATTTTTTTAATTTTCACCATAAATAATTTTGGTCACTATTGAAATTTTTTAATTTTGTGTCTATGGAAGTTAGTATACTACCATTTATTAGTATTTAAAGGTCACATTAGTGACTATAAATTATGATTTTTTCGGTCTTAAAAAAATGAGCCCCACCATCTTTCTCCCATGTGAACCCCCATTCCCCACATCCCTGCACATCCCCCCACATGAATCCTAATTTGACCCATGTGAATCCCCCCTTCCCCTATATGACCCCCTTACTTGTGGAATCCACATACTCATGAAATCCCTTCTCCCAATCCACCCTACATGAACACCCCTTCTCACAATTTCTCCCTATTACCATGTGATTCCCCCTATGGCCACAAGATTTCTGATGGGATATCCTCTGATTGGATGATGATTTCTTCACCCAACACTCACCCACAACTCTCCTCACCCCCACACCCTAGAAAGTTTTTTGGATAAATGTTTATGGAATATTAGCTATATACATAAATACCCTTTTATTTTATTTAATTAATTGACTAATTTATGAAAATTTGTTTAACTAGGGATCTATGGTGTTTACAATATTAAAATTCAATTGGGTGACTCATCTCCTTGGATTTCCTATAATGTCTTGATAATTTTGTACATTAAATTGTTTCTAGGATACTTGATTGAAAATAGAATTTAAATGTATAAATTTATATAGTTATTGGATTATATTTTCTCATTAGGTTAGTTTGAATGAGTTGAAATAGATTACTCCTTATTAGATTTTCAATAAATGAATGGGTTTTAAAGGTTTGATTTTTGACCTTATTATCATCATTATAATTAGTAATTTCATTCAACCTTTGTTAAATTTACATCAGTTGAATATATCAGCAAAATATTTAAATAAAAATATAAATATTTTACTATAAAATTATAGTTTTAAATGTTTTATTAGTTAAATATATATTCTTAAAATACATTTAGTGTATAATAATTAAATATAAATAATTTCTTCAATTTTTTAACTAAAGTAAAAAAGTTTTTTTAATTAATAAATATTTTGTTTTTGGCCTTTTTTCTCGACAAATAATTGTGATCTACATATATATATTTAAACACACACACACATATATATATTATATATCTATGTGTGTGTGTTGTAAATTGAAAATATATTATTAATATATATATATATATATATATTCTTATGTTACTCATTAAACATTTTTTATTTTCTGTAATCAATATTTTTAATAATTATTTTTTCCCAATAGCTTTTTATGCTAAAATTATTATCATTGTATAACAGTTTGAGTTCATTTTTATTCATTTTTAAATATAATGAATAATTTTAATATTATTTATTTTACAGTAATACAAAGTGGTTATTTTTTGAAAAATGTATTAAATATATACACATTTTTATCATTTTATTTCTCTAATAAATATATTATCATATATATTGTATTATTTTTATTTGATTGGAATGTAAATTTAAGAAGTACTATTTTTATATTTCACATTTTTTATAAATACTTATATTGATAAGAGCTTTGTTGATCTACCAAAAATATTCTCTACTAAATATTTTAAAGGGGTTAATCAATTTCTTGATTTTCTTCATAGTTTTGAAATAGATTTTATTTGTTGTTAATGAAAAATATGTAAAAATGGATATTTCATCAAATGAGATATTATTATGGAAGATATATTTATAAATAGATTTTTTGAAAAAAAAACTATATAAAATGGGCATGTAATGGGGAAGAGTATGTTACTTGTCATAGATTTAAAAGTATTTAGATGGATATTCATCAAATAATAGTTGATCTGATGAACCCAATTCTCAATGAAATGATGCATCAGTTTTAACTTGAAATGACTTAAATATTGAATGATAGAATAGGATGGAGTAATCCATGTTCTTGTGAAGATAGAGAATCATTGAAATTCATTGAAATTATTGATGATAAAAATATTAAATTATATCCTAAATTCACAAAATTTACTAAACATTAGTTTATAAATGAACTATCACACTTGAAGACTTTTAATAATTGGATATAAACCTCCTTAGATATGTTGTTAGTACTTTCAAATAATTTATTATCTATTTCTGTGAAGTGTCCAAAGTCATACATCCAATCATGCAAGTCAAATGACAGCCATGGCATCACTTTTGAAACCATTGATTCGTGCCACAACAACTATTTGTTATTTAGAAAAAAATGTACTTCTTAGTATTTGAACTATTTTTTTACTCATCTTGGTGAAAATACATTGATTTTAATAGATTTTATCATATTATTCCTTGTAGGGTCTTGAATAATGGTAAATAGATCACTACTTTGTATATGATTTACTTCCCACTAAAACTAATGTTGAATATATTTTTTATTTTTACTAAAATTTATAAACTAATGTTATAAAATTTAGAGAGGAATAATGAGGCTACTAAGTAAACTCACCTAATAGATTCTTTGGCATGAACGGATTTTTATCAATGACCTATAATTTTATTAGGATATCCCTAATTTTTTATTTGCTTTTGTAGCAGATTGTTTTATCCCTTTTGGGTATATAGTTAGTGAAACATGTTGTACATGGTCAATGGTTTTGGTTCCATGAAACCATACCCCACTATTATATATGAATAACTGATTTTGGGTACTTTTTAGTCTTATTGATTAAAAAAGACAACTTAGTGATAAAATTGATGTTTATATGAAACTATTGATTAACGAGCTATAAAATTTTGAGATGATAGGGTAATGGCTTTTGATCTAGTAGATAATTAAATGTTTAAACTTTGGGATACTTTTTAATCTCCAATTAATGACTTCACATCATATTCTAACTTATTATGTCAGAGTGTAAAAGTAAAAGTTTCCTGCCCTTATTGAAATAAACGTAATAAATCCACATGAATTAAGTGCTATAGAAAGAGGGAACACATTGGTCATGGATGATTTATTCATCCACTGTAAAAATTTAGAAAAGATAATGTGTCATTTGATAGTAATAGATTTCATGAACAAGAACTGAAAATAAAGTTCGAGGTTCAAATTATATCAGAGATTGAACAAGGAAAAATACACAATGTATATGATTTTTAGGATTTATTAGCTTTAAATTTCAATCTATTCCTACTAAAAATAGATAGAACAGTTATAATTTGAATAAGTGAAGTATTTTCATTAAATTTCATTATTGTAAAGATATTATTTTAAGGTACAATTTAAATGTGATTCAGATTGATAAAAATTTGTGCAATAATATACTATGCACTATTTCAGGTTTTAAGAGAAAATCAAAGGAAAGTGATAGTACATGAAAATATTTGTAAGAAATGGGATTGATAAAACTACTAAATATAATATTGGGTGAGGGTAATATGGAATACATTCCTACAATATAGTATATGATGGTAAAATAATATAAATAGGAATTTATATCAATATTGAATATGATCAAGGCTTCTTATTGTTATTTTCCAAATATTTACAAGTGGTTCATTGTGGAGAGCATGGAATTATAGGGGTTGAAAATAAATGATAATAATATTTTGATTCAATAATCCATCACAATTTCAATGCATGATTGTTTTCTTATACATTCTTTAGAGTTATTGATTGATGTTTCAAATTTTCTCGAATAGATATATTCAAGAAGTCATCGCATGGGTGATTTGAAAAAACTATATGACAAAATTTTTCATACATTATGTTACATAGAGAAACTATCTTCACCTTTTTTTGATTTAATTTTCCACCTAAATACGCATTTAACTAGTGAATTAATTTATGGTCTTCCCATGTAATTCAGGTGGATGTATTCAAAAGAGTGATAATTAAATACATTGAAATGGTATGTGTGTAATTGTTCTTGTAATAAAGATTAAATTTATTAGGTATATTTGATTGAAGAATGTATTGGGATTTTAAAGAATATTTATGTACTCAAATTCAATTCATCAAAAGGAGGAAGTGTAAGTCATATTTGAAGAAATAAAATGATGATCCGGTATAATTTCAAATGGGTTTAAAATTTCTAAGAATTTCATGTAGTCAGTTTACTAGAAGCATAGAATTGAGTTTATTAGAAGGAGAAATTTTTATAATTGAATCACTCCTAAAAACTTTTATGGGACTTGAGTGAATAATTTTAGAATTTTTTATCAATCAGTGATTAAAGGTTAGGATAAGGAAAACTATAAGGTATTTGAAGTGACTATTTTCTATCTAAGGGAGTACTGTGAAAATAATATTTTAGTGAAAACAGATGATTGGATGGACCCCACTATAAATATGGGAAGAGAACACTAGCGAAAATTTAATATAATTACTTATTACTAGTGATCCACATGGATTAAAATTAACCATTTTTAATCAATATAATTATATAGAAATATTTTTTTATAATTGTCTCTCATGGATTTAGGATAAAAATATGAACCATGAAAAATTAAAGTGATCCTTAGTTTTTTGTTTTCATTTATAGATTATATCCTCATGGGTATATATTTTAATAGACATTGTATATGTTTATTTACGGAGAATTTAAGCTTCTTAATTTTTAGATATCTTAGTCTAAGAGGTTTGGTATGCTAATATGTGTGAATTCTAGAGGTATATGAACTTCTGTAGGATGTATGATCTTGATTCAAGTGGTTTAACTTTCAGTGGTTTTAATTTTTTCACATTCCACCAACCAATAAGTTATAGAAAATATTGGTACATTATAATGGACTTATTATAGTATACTCAAGTATTTCAATTTCTATTTATTTCATGAAATTGTTTGATTTATTGGTAATTACTACATTCATGTAATGGTATTAGAAGATAGAAATAATATGATTGATAATATTAATATAAGAGACTGTGAATTCTAGAGGATAAAAATTAAAAATTATATCAACTAATGGGACCTAGAAATTCTACTAACAAGAATAAAACAAATAGAGATAGGGAATAAATAATGGAAATGATTTGATCGGAAGGCACACAATTCGATTTAGATGTCATTAGCAAGTAATGTTACCTTCAATATCTAAGAAAAGAAAAAAATGGTAGAAATTTTGACTTCCCTAATAGGTATGAATAAAAAATGATTTCTTTAAACTATATATTATGATTCATAGGTTGATTGAAATGATATTTTCAAAAGGAAGACTAATTTCATACTGTGTTAATGATTATAAAATGAGTAAGAGTTAATTGCAGTTAGTGAAAGTCATTTTTAGGGATGATGTCTAGCCATTTCTGTTGTTACCATCATTACTGAGGAGTTCGGGGTGATGGTTACTATTTCGAGTAGTTTAAATGAAAACTTTTACATAGTATTTGAGGATAATATAAACATAATATTTATTGAACATCTCAATTAGAGGTAATTATAGGTCCATAATGGTATTGATTTTAATACATAATTTTGAGTATGATCACCCAAATAAAATAAAACTCAAAATAAAGAATAGAAATATAGAGATGAGAGTAGATGTAAATCTACCAGAACCAAACCAACTTTTGGGAACTAAATTATGATTTGAATCTCAAGTAAGATTAGAAGGATTAGAGAGTAATTCTATATAGAACAACATCCAGAAGGTTTAGTTCATTAAAGTTAATAGTTGATAATACTAGTTTATTATTACTTTTAAATGTTTTAGTGGATCATGTGTGGTTAATTCGGGTGCATCATTTAATTCAACATCAAAGAAATCATGCATGGAAAATTATGTATCTAGATGATTCATAATGGTACACTTGGTGGAGGATTATTATCTTGAATCTTTCAGAAAGGGTGATGCGAATATATAGATTTCAAGTGGGATCTTCCATAATTTTTAGAGAGTGGGACACCATTCTATATTTACTGAAAAATATTATTTCTATAGTATATATGAATAAAGTAATATATAGAACAATATTTTTCAATTGTTTATCAAAATGTCCCTTTGGATGAATGGTGGTGGAATGGGGAGTTGAGGTAGGAATTTATATCAGAGAAAAATGTAAAATGGATGTTTTTTTCTATAACTAATACTATAAAAAATATTGAGTTATGGAATAATCAGTTTGGTCACATCAGTAAAAAACATTTAAAGTTTATAGCAGAAAAGAGTTTATTGATTCTTGATTATATAAACATTGTAACGTTTCAATGTTACATACTCAATAAATAGAGGAATGTTACATTTTATTCGAATAGAGGTAAGCCTCTTGAATAGAATCTTGAACTTGTTTATTTTAAGGTATAGGGACTAAAAATAGGTCATTCTCATAGAGGTTCCTTATACTTTTCCAGGTTTATTAATGATTCATCAAGAATAGTTTGGTAACTTTTCCTAAAGAAAATGTCAAAATTGTTTTTTTACTCAGTGGAAGGACTGGTTAAAAGGTTGACCCTATGAAGGACCAAATTTCATAGGTTAGATAATAGTGGTGAATATAATGGAATATGTTTCAATAATTACCACTAGATGAAGTGAATTAGGAATGAGAAAAACGGTCATAATACACCAGAACAAATTGTGTGGCTAAAATTATGAACAAAATATTAATTGAGAATACAGGAATCAAGAGGTTTCATTTTATTATATACAAATAAAATTGGGTGGAATCACTGAATTTTGTTGTCCACTTAGTCAACATAAGTCCATAGGCACCAATTTGGTAGGGAATTCATAAACAGTTTTGGTTTAATAAACCATAAAAGGTAGGTCATTTAAATGTTTTAGAAGTATTTTTTATGTTCACATTGAGGCTAAGAAGATGGATAATATAAGGACCTAACCTTAAACATTGTATCATATTGTATTTAAAGTCAATAATTCATTACCTTACATTTGAGGATATTTTTAGGTTTATAGTAATAGAGAATTAAGTCATAACTTAGACATAAAAAACTATATAATACAAAGTGGACACTTCTAATCAGTATCCAATTTCCCCATAATCTAATGTTTTTATAATATTTCATGATTTATTTTAATGGAATATCTTCACAAATTTCAAATTGACTTCTTATTTTTCCTTACCCATCCTTAAATTCTATTAAAAACATTTTAAAATGTGGGATGACCCCAAATAAATCTCAATAAGAGGTATGAAAAACAAACCATTAGTCCATTGAAAAACATTGGACCCCATGAAAACCCATTTCTTAAAAACATATATTTTTACCCATAAAGATAATTATCATTGTATTAAACATATAATTTATATTTCCTTTTTAAAATAAATCATTTTCCTGAAAAATCATTAGAAATAACAAAAAAGTCATGTAGGTGACTCGAGAAATAATATCATACAACCCTCAAAGAACACTTATAAAACCCTTACAAATTGGAATAACCATACATTCAACATCCAATATTATTATCTAGAGAACATAATCATTACCTAGTGAATTGTAGCGCTATCTGGGTGAACCTATCATATTGTCTATAGTGGGGTTACCTGGCACTATATGGGAACACCAATTTTAACATTATGTTACTATTATCAGGTATTCCTAAACCCCTATTTTTTATCATGATTTAATTGGGATTCATTTTGGGGTAATTTTAGGTGAAAATGCAGGATTGTTTGAATATTTTTGGTCTATTCAAAGTTAGAGCATGGTTTTCCCAAACCATGCACCATGCTGAAGAAAATTGTGAAAACTAAAGTAGTGAGATTTTTCACAGTTGGCATGTGCTTCAAAAAGTCATGCACCAACCTATGAGAAACTGTGAAACCCATTAAAAGGAGATCATGAAAAGGGTTCATTATTTTTCTAAATTTTTGGGGCCTACCCAGCTAATCATGAATATGAGATTTTTTTAATCTTATCTTTTATTTTGAAATTCCTAAATCCCTCCTTTCAGGTCCCTGATGGGCCGGTACGACCCCATATCTTTTTTTTCATTCATTGGAGGATCCTAAGATGAAATTTTGGCCCCTATAAATCCTCCTAGTAGAAAATTGAATCGTGGAGAATAACATTTAATCTCTTCCTAGTTATTTTCCTCTTCGTGTTCTCTTTTTCTTGATCTCTCATATTTCCTCCCTAGGGTTTTATAGTTCTCCATATTTTTGGAGAATCTAATGTCCTTTATTTTATATGTTGAATCTAGGGTTGATTACTGGAAATTTATTTCCAATGTTCTTTATAGGATTTTGTTGGATAGGGTTTGGTGTTTGATTTCATGTGTTTCCAAGGTTGGTGGTTCCATTATTATGTCCATTTTTTATTAACCCTAAATTAATTAATTTAATTTCAATTATTTGATTTAAATTCAATTTATTGATATTTTTCATTAAATTGGTTTCTTAAAAAACTTATTTCATTGAATTAAGGGGATTTGGATTTTAAATTAGATTTTTGGCCTAAAATTGGGGAAAACACTAATTCTATTGAATTGGGGATTCATTTTGAAATTGGATGGAAATTGATTAAATTAAATTATAGATTTTAATTATATAATTTTAATTGTAGAATTGATTTGATTAAATTGATTTCAAATTTAAATTTATATAGAAAAATGTGTTTAAATGGTTTTAATATAAAGCCTTAGAGTTTATCTTGGAAAAAGGGATGATTTGATTAAAACCCATGTGTTGTTTTATCAATGGAAAATTTGAATATTTGAAATGGGGAGAGGGATGGAATAAAATTTTAAATAGTTTTAAAATTAATTTCTTATCATTGATTTTATCATAGCACATATAGGATGAGGTAGTTAGTTACTTATTGGTATATCACTCTTTTGAAACTTTATAACTGAAAAACCTAGTGTTGTAGGTCACACCCACAACAAGATAGTGATGATTCCACATTGGTTAGTATTGAAGAAATGTGTGTATAAACATATTATTTTGAGTCACTTTTTAGTGTTTGAGGATCTCGTAGCATGGAAATATCATACCTTTTGGCATATGACCATGTTCCTTTCTTATTTTTATATGAAATATATGTCATTTAGGTTGTAAAATATTTTACATGAATTAAAAATTTATATAAACTACTTTATATAAAAATTTTATTAAGTCATTTGTTTAAAGTATTTTCCTTCATTTGAAATGTATAGAATGATTTGGTTTGAACTATTATTTTGAAATTATAAACATATTTACTTAATAATGGAAGATCTATTTGGATGATTAAATGTTATAATCTGCTGTGGAATCTTTGGTGAGACCCAACAGGACTTTTAGCTCACACCCTACTTGTTCCTTTAAGTGTTTGTAGATTATCTTCTTCTAGGTTTTAGAAAGGGTAAGGTACCACATAGAGGTGTTTGAAGCTATTGATCATTGGGATTGGATATTTGTGTTTGTTGGGACATGAGATTTTATACTATTTTATTGTACTTTGATGTTTTACATTAGGGTTTTTCTACCTGTTTGTCTTGTTACTCAGATTGAGTGTTAAATCAGATGTATTCAATGTTTTTTTATTGATGTTGTGTAGCATCATGTCTCTAAGAAGATGTGTGAATCGGACCTAGGAGGAAGCTTCCTTTGAAACACCGCAAGTGAATCCTCTCATGGACTCAAGTCTTTTTTAGATAATTGTGTGTACTATCTAAGCTCTAGGATAGGGACCACCACTAATTTTAATTTTGGCTGTAGCTATGGAACCTCAAAGGGATGATCTTTGGAATTGTTCTCAAGATTTCATTAACCAAAACCCACCATCATTCAAATGATAAAATGATCCTAATGTGGTTGTGGAGTGGTTGAGTTGTATTGAAAGTTGTTTGGGTTCTTGGATAACTATGATGAAATCAAGGTAAAGTGTTTTACCTTCATTCTAGAGGGAAAGAGCAGAATATGGTGGTACATGATGTTGAAAAAAAGAATAATTAGGGATTATAGTGGAAATGAATTAATTCCCTTTTCATAGACCAGTTCTATATAGATTCAATAGTTTTTTCCAAGGTTTGTAAGTTTTTCAATCTTCAGTAGGATAATAAGATGGTGACAGTGTTTGTAAACTATTTTACTGAGATTGCGAAGTTTTCACCTGAGATTATTTCTAAAGATAATATGGAGACTTGATGGTTCTAGTTGAAACTTCGATATAATATTCACTATCATGTTTACTTACAGAATATTCCTTATTATGTTGAGGTTATATATAGATTCGTGATGGTGGAAATGGACATGGATGAAAATTAAGGATTTTTAGGATTTTTTATTCTATCAGTGGTAGTGCTAATCCTTATAAAGTGAAGAGGAAGTGTGATGAATCTCGGCAGTAGGGTTTTTCTATACCTCCTTTAGTTCATGGAATATTCCCTTAGAATTATTACTAGTACATAAATACTTGGTATTCTATGTGGGTTTGTATTGAGGCACCTAAGAATTGTGGCTCCTACAGATTCTCGGGCAAACTACAAATGCTCTTCCATGCCTTTGCTTCTCCCAATAGTGGCATGGGATCTTCACCCCCAAGTATAACTACGGGGGAATCCGATGGTTCAAGAGAAAATGGGTTCTATCTATAGATATATTGAACAAAACTTCATCACATAGTATAAAAGTATCCCAAGGAAGAAGATATGAATCCAATGACTATGAGAAGTACCATTACAATATCTTCATTATTAGTGACTAATATATTTGATACGGGTGAATATCATTCATTTATTTCAACCAATATTATTAATTTGATAAGTATTCCTCCAAGATTTTGTCATCTATGATGGATATTACTACACCCATTAAGAAAAAGAGAGACCATGGTCTATGTAGTGCTGCCTTTATTTTCCAATTGTTCATTATTAATCTTGCTAGTATTTATCTGGTTCTCAATAAGAAACGTATTGACATCATATTTGGGATGTATTGCCTCATTTCTAATACAGAATTGATTGATTTTTCTCTAAGACAGGTCTCCTTTACTACACCTTATGGTGTATGTCATATCGTTTATGGATAATGGAACCTGAGGTCGATCAGACTCAGACCTTCTTATCCAGAGTTGGGCAAAGTTATATCTATTTTCCATTTTGATATGGATCAAGAATCTTTAACTAGAGATATCCCTATAGTTTTCATTGGGTTTCCTATCATCTTTCCTTTGGAATTATCTGGTTTTCCACTAGTAAGAGTGGTATAATTTTTTTTTGATTTATTGTCTGGTAATCAACTAGTATTTGTTCCCTCTTACTGCATGTCACTTTTGGAAATGAAATGGGCTAAGTCTCGGTTGGATGATCTTCCCGATAAATTATTTATAATCCCAAGTGTGTCACCTTGGGTGGTGTCAGTTCTCTTTTCTATATAGGTTGATGGTTCACTTCTTCTTTGTGTGGATTACCGAAAACTCAATCAAGCTATGGTAAAGTAAAAATATCAATTACCTTGGATTGAATATATATTCAACCAGTTGGAAGGGAAAAGTTGTTCTCAAAGATTGATCTTAAATCTGGTTATAATCTATTGAGGATAAAATAAATTGACATTAAAAAAACAACATTTCAGAGCAGGTATGACCATTATGAGTACCTTATTGTTCCATTTAGTTTAACCAATGATCCTACATAATTTATGGATTTAATGAATAGGATTTTCCATGAGTATCATGATACCTTCATGGTCATCTTTGTGAATGATATCCTTTTTTACACCATGTTTGATGACGATCATGTACATCATCTTAGTGCAGTTCTAAAATTGTTGAAAAATCACTGACTTTATGTCAATATTTGAAAATGTGATTCATGGATTTATGAAGTGAAGTTCTTGGGAAATGTGGTTTCAAAAAATGGTATTTTTATTGATCTTGAAAAGGTGAAGGATGTTAAGACATTGTAATAACCATGAAATGTTTTTGATATTTGGATCTTCTTGGTTATAGAAAGGTATTATCACTGGTTCATTAAGGAATTCTCCATGTTGTCTTCTTCGAGGAATGCTTGATCTCATAAGGGAGTAATGATTTTTTGGGATAAAAATTTTCCAAATTATTTCTTTGAGGTGAATAAACTTTTGACTATTGGGCTGGTGTTGACTCTTCCAAAGGCCATGAAGTGCTATGTGGTATTTTGTGATGCATCAGGTTCAGGTTTATGTTGTGTACATATGCAGGATGATCAAGTTGTTGAATATTGATCTTGTAAACTTAGGAGACACGAGATGAAATATCTGATCCATGACATAGAACTTTTATCTATGATGAACACACTTAAGAGTTGGCAGTATTACCTTTTTAGATAATTGGTTACCATGTTTTTTTACAACAACATATTGATTTACATCTTATCTCAAAAATATTTAAATCTCCCCCAGAATAATTGGTTTAAATACCTACAATCATTCAAGTTTTACATCACCTATAACTTTGGGAAATGGGACGTCATCATGGATGTGTAGAGAAAGAAACTTCCAACCAAGGTGGTGAATAATTTGTTAGAAGTGTTTAACTTGTTTTCCCTCTTTGAAAAATTCCATATTGGAGTCTGAGAATCAGGGGATGAGGTTTCCTTGGTCATTGTTCAGTTAAACACATCCCTTCTTGAGTTTATCCTTCAATAAAAGAATATTTATGAAGTCTTTTTGGATTCTATAGGCACTCTTTCTGATGAGGAGACCATGCATGATTGGTCATTCTCCACCAAGAGAATTGTATTCAATCATAATCTCTTTGTTGTAACATTAGTGGTAAGGAAATCTGTAATGTGGTATTTCTATAACTAATAGTGGGAAGTGATCCTAGTAACCATAAAAATGTTATATTAAATCCATTGTAGATTGGATGATTAAATAATCTCACTTTATAGCCATCTCTGATACAACCATGGTTTATGAGTTGCGAAGACTCTATTTAAAAGCATGTTTTTAGTTTCACTAATTTCCATATGTTATAGTCTCAAATAGGGCTCCATGGTTCACTTCTCATTTTTGGAGTGTCCTTCAAGAGTAACTTGTATCTTAGGTCCATTTGAATATGGAATACCATATATAGCTATATGGCCAGAAAGAAAGATCTATACATACTCTTTAGGATATGCTCACCACCAGTGTTCCTTAATTTGGTAGAGCTCTGAATTACCATCTAAGGATTGTTGATTTTTATTATAACAATAGTTATAAGTCTTAAATTTTAATGGATCCTTTTGAGTCCTCATAAGACCATCCTTTTAGTTCTCCACTGTGTTAGTCTGAGATTTGTGAGAGTTCCTTGTTTGGACCAATCTTGGTTCAAGAGACTAAAACAAATATTTTTTCTGATTCATCATGGAATGTTGATAGCACAGAGCTGGTAAAAATCTTATGATGATCTTAATCATAGAATATTGGAATTTTTAATTAGTTACCAGGTGTTTTTGAAATTTTCACCCAATTTGGAACATTAAATGCTTGGGAGGGAAGGAAAACTTTCTCCTCATTTTGTGGGACCTTCTGAGGTTTTTAGGACGTGGGGAAAGTGTATTATCAGTTAACACTTCTACCACAGCTAATGTTGATAGATAACATGTTCTTTTTATGTCATATTTGGAGGTATCCATATGATCCATCTCATGTTCTAATATATAGTGATCTTGAGATCAAACCTGATTTATTTATGAATGAGCATCCAGTCAGGATAGTTCATTCTGAAACCAAGGTACTTCATGGGGGGATGACACCTTTGGTTTGAGTTCTTTGGCAGCACAATTTTTATTCCCATGAGACATGGGAGAGGGGAGAACTTATGAGATATTATTGGCCTCATATTTTTGACATGGAAGCATCTGAGTTGGCTTTATGGGGATAAAACGTTTCTCTTGTGGGGAGGTTGTAACGTCCTCTTACTGTTTTCTGGTATTCATACAAATATATTTTTATTTTTATTTTAGTTGATTTTTTGGTGGTTCAATCATGTAAAAACTATATTTTTTTCATGTTTCTAGCTTGTGAATTATTGGCACACGATTTTCACAAACTGTTCACCCTTCTAGAGAAAAACGCACAAACTAAGGTAGTAGGGTTTTGCACAGTAGGTGCATAGTGTGAAAATTCATTCAACTACCTAATAGAACCCATGTGACCAACTAAAATGGATGAATTACTAGGGAACATGGCTTTTTGATACCATTCTGATCTACCCAATGAATCATGCGTATGGAATTTTCTTAATCTGAAATTTTATTTTTAAATTTCCAAAAAGCTTGTTTTAGGTCCCCGATTGGCTGGTACAAACCCATATTGTTTTTTTCATTTCTTGTAGTCTCTTAAGAGAAACTTCTAGCACCTATATATCCTTATAGAAGTAGATTGAATCTAGGAATACAATTTTTGATCACCTCACGGTTAGTTTCCTCCTCTCGTTCTATTTCTCCCAGTCTTTTATCTTTCCACTCTAGAGATTTATAGATCCCAATATAGTTGGTGAATCTAATATCCTCTATTTTAGATCATTAATATATTTTTTATTATTGGATCTTAATTTCTAGAATTCTTCATAGGCTTTATCAACTAGGGTTTGGTGTTTTGATTTTATATTTTTATGAGGCAGGTGGTTCCATTATGATGGGTAACTTTTATTATCCCTAAATTGATTGATTTAAATTATTTTATTTTATTTAAATTAAATTGCTTGATAAGTTTCTTTTATTCATTTATTTACAATAAAAATCCATTAAATTAGAGGGATTAGTCTTTAAAATTTTATTTTTAGCATAAAATTCGGGAAAACCCCAATTTCATTGAATTGGGGATTTGTTGTAAAATTGGATAGAAATTGTTAAATTTATATTATGGAATTTAATTGTGGAATTTGAATTGTGGAATTGATTAGAGGATATTTATTTAAAATTTAAAATTGTTAAAAAGAGTATTTAATGGTTATGATAAAAAAAATATTGAGTTTTATCTTGGAAAAAGTCATGATTTGATTAAAAAACTTGTGTATTGATTTTTAAATGGAAAATTTGTATATTTTAAATGGAAAATGGGATGAATTTCATTGGAAAAAAAATTTAAAACGAATTTCCAATAATTTATTGTATTAGATCACATGAAATCCTAGGTAGTTAGTCAGTTATTAGGATAACACACTTTTGACAGTTTACAAATGAAACAAAACATAGTGCAAAAGGTCACATCCCTTACGGGATGGTGATGAGTCCTATTTGGTCAGTATCGATGAGACGTGTGTATACACATATTTTTGGGATTCAATTTTGAGTGTGTGAGGATCCCATAGTCTGGATCTATCTAGACTTTTGGTATATGACCATATTTCTCTCTTTTTTATTTTTGAAATATATTCCATTGTTTTTTTGTAAAAAATTTTACAAGACTTATGGATTTATGTAAACTATTTTATAAAAAATGTTTATTAATCCATTTTTCCAATGTATTTCCCATCAACTGAAATTTAAAGCATGGTTTGGTTTGAAATATTCTTTTGAGATTCTAAACCTATTTATTTAAAATTAAAATCAATATTTGGTTAATTATATGTTGGCATATGTTTTGGAATCCATGGTGAAACCCTATTGGGATATTATCTCAAAACCTACTTATGACTTCAGGTGTTTGTAGATTATCTTCTTACAAGTTTGAGAATGGGTAAGGAGACACTTAGAGGTGGTAGTAGTTATTGATGCTTGGGATTGGAGAGTTGCAAATTTTGGGCCTTATACTTTTATCTAGGTTTTGGTACATTGTAATTATACCTTTGGGTTTGTTTACCTATTTCACTTCTAGTACACTTCGCTCTCTAGAGTTTTTTCTGTTGTCATTCTAATTTTTTATCTTTGTTCTTCTATTTTTGTTCAAAATTAATTCCCACTTTCAAATTTTATGATGCTAGGTTCTAGTTTTCAATCCATGGGGATCAAGAACACAACCTCGGGCTATATTAGAGCTGACTCATTTATCGGGTTACTAGGGTACCCATGATGTTTCATGACACCCATCATATATAATTTCTAGGAACCACAACATGAATAATACATTTTATTATTTTACACTTTCATTATAAAACATTTGAAAGCTCTTTTGAGCTCATATGAAAATCACTTTCAGATATCAAAATACCATTTTAATTATAAACCCAATTTTCAATATGAAAATACCCAACATAATTGAAAGAGGGTATTTCTTTTAAGAAAACATGAAATATATAAATGTAAGAAAAAAAATAATATAACATTCATATTTTATTGAAAAATTAAATTTCTTTGTGTACTCTAAGTATATAACATTCTTTTTTTCCATAGGTAAAAAAGTACTCTATAAACACGTAAAAGGATTCCTTTCGAAGAAAATAAAGTAAAAAGAGAAAAAAATACCTTATAAATATTTTATTTCCATATAAATCTTTTCATAAAATCTTTTTTAATTCCTGGACATGTAAATGAAATAGTTTGAAGGAAAATATTAAAATAAATGTTTTTTAATGAAAAATCCCTTATCACATTGTAAATCATTAAAACATAAGCCCCATGAAGAAATGAAATTAAAAAAATATAAATCCCATGATAATAGATAAATTCATGAAAAATTATGTCAAAGGGTATTTATAAAAGGATTTTAATTTATTATAGGTTTATACCAAAAAAATTCCTCAATGAATAGAAATTGAGATGAAGCCCCATACAATGAGTCTGACTTGTCACATGTGTCTTTATCCTCCTAAATAATAAAATTATGTTAATTATTTAATTTATTTAGAAAAAATTTCAAGTTTATTATTTAATTTTTTTTCAATTATTACCATTTTATATAAAATTACATAATAAATTATTTTACATCATATTTTTTAACCATATCCGGCTTATGTGTAAAAAATGACATTGGTACGTTGACTATAGTAAAAGAGTTCATTATTTAAACTTTTATAGAATAAAAATAATGAAATATTTAACATATTTAAAGATTAATTATACTTTTAATAAAAATCATTATGGATGGTTTTTATAAATTAAGTACGTTATAATCATGAATATGGTAGGTTGTGTGTACGCATGAGTAACATTTCCATTTTTCAATGATAACATTTGAATTTTTTGATGATCATTATGGGAATGAAGTAATATTTTAACTTTTTGGAATTAAAATAATATAATATATTACATATTATTTATTTAAATATACTTATATATATCATCCACGTTGTGTGGTGATGAAATGAGAGATATCGATCCGTGAAGGCTGTAGACCATAGGTTTATGATCAACATTATCATTTCTCAGTGAGGGAAAAGTTAAGAAATAAAATGATATAATGTGATTTTAGAATGATATTTTTTTCATTAATATAACAATTATTATATTTGTAACACATGTATTCACTATCTTTACTAATATTACCATCCATATAAAGCGTTAGTGAAAATGAATCACACCACTTTACGAGGTGGTAGTCTGTTGTACATTTGAACGATGTTATCATATACCCTATGGAATGGAATGTAATATATATAAATATATATATATGATATAATGAGACAATATAAATAATTAAGATATAAATATAATACGTATACTTTATATCCACCATCATACCCAATTGTGAGAGGTTTTAATGAAAAATAAATGATATCGGTTAGTGAGGCATTAGTCTGTCTTGCACAGGAATATTGATTTAGTAACCCATTTTATGGAAGAGGAGAAGGATTTAAGTTGTTAAATTATCATAATAATAGATAATTATATGGAATATATTGATTTTATTATATAATTATGGTTTAAGTATAATTTAAGTGTGTGTTGGAAGAAAGAAAATAATTATTATCATTGAATAATGTTACAACTTCTTCAAGTAATTATTTTGGTTTGCACCAAAGGACTTCCTTGGTTTGATTTTCCCAAGAATAAATATTATAGTATTAGATTAGGCAATTATAAAAGTTAATTTTTCATTTATTGGCGGATTCAATTGGTTTTAAATGTGTGGAGAGAGAATAAGTGTGAGTGGCCTTTTCTAAGGGTGGTGAGTGGAAGACCTATAATTTTTTAAAATAATGATTTCCACACACACTTATTTCATATAAAAAGGATAAAATAATATAAAACTATCTATATTATAAGGTTTAATGTCTAAATATGTACATACAAGGTATTTTAGACATGTTTTTTTTGTAATTTTAATACTTATCTTCTTATTTTGATCACCTCGTAAATCCAAATTTACATTAACTGCGATAACTATTTTATTATGTGATCACTATTAATTTAGGTCAAAAATTAGGATGAAATTATTGGAAAATGTAATTATTATGACTAAAAATATTGAATTAATTTTACCAAATTCAATTTATATATTTGTAAAATTTTAATTTTAAACAGAACTCACTGACACGATGAAAACGTCGGTTTTCAAGTTGAGTATTTTATAATAAAAATGTGATTTTATAATAAAAATATGACAACTAATAATCACTGTTTGAAACTAAATTAATATTTAATAATATATAATAAATAAATTTTATTTATAGCATTCCCCATAAGGGATAATTTTAATTAATTAAAATGGAGAAACATCGTTCCTTTAAAAATAATTTTATGAGAACCCCATTTTTAAACCCGAAAACAAACTTATACTAAAACCCAATATAAAGATGATTCAAAAGTAAATAAGTGGATTAAATAAAACTAAATAATAATTACATAACACAAAATCATATTAAAAACATATTTACTCTTTTAAAATATATGAATTATTTAAAATAAAAGGGTTTTTTATTAGGATCAGTATTTTTCACAATTCAATAAAATAGAAAACATTTCCAAAAATCACAAAAGTTTACCAGAGATAAATTTTAATATTCTAATTGAAAAAATTATATTCAAAATTTTAAATTATCAAATTTAGAAATTAATATTTTAAATAAAACCATATAAGAAAAGACATTAGTTAAACTATTTCATTTTTTATTTAGAAATTACTTAATATTTTTATAACTAATATAACTATCTAATTCGTATTAATATATATATATAAATGATATATTATATTATTAACTAGATTATTATATTATTCCCCCTTTTATAAATTACATCCTTTCAATTTTATTCATTTACTAAACAAGTGTGGAAATCTTTTCATCATATAATTTTTATATTCGCATGTCGCCTCTCCAACTATATGGGTTTTCCATAAAACCTTAATCTGGTGAATCACATTAGTCTACAACACTTGCCCTCTATGGTCAAGAATCTGAACTGGATGCACTAATAAGAATCATTCTCTTCCAACTGAACTACTTTAGGGATGAGAAAATTCTATAAATTTGACACATATTTTCATAACATCAAAACATGAAATATGTTGTGTGCCTGACATAAAATAGAAGGAAAACCCACATAGTAGGAAAATGATCCAACTTTATCTAGGATTTCATACAATCCAATGAATCAGAGACTCTGATTTCCATTTTTACCAAAAAAATTAACACTTTTCCATGGATATAATTTGATAAATATATGATCACCAACCTTGAATGACTGATCCTTCCTCTGGTTATCCACATAATGTTTCTGCCTCCCATGAGATATCCTCATGTTTTACTAAATCAACTAAAACATCTCAACTATTTCCTCTACCAAATCTGGTCCCATCAACTTCCTTTCACCAAAATCATCCCAAAAATCTAGAGTTTTACACTATCTTCCATATAATTATAAAAATGGTTTTATTTATAAAATGAAATGAAAACTGTTAACAAAAGAAAACTAAACAAAAAAAATGATCCCAACTTCCTCAATAATCCATTGAACAAGAACTAGGCATATCATTCATGGTTTGGATTGTCTTCTCATATTTTCCATTATATTGAGGATAAAAACCTATACTAAAATTTAATTCAGTACCCAAAAATATCAAATGTTTGTTCCAAAAATTATTTGTGGACCTAGGATCATAAAATGATATAATGGAGAGATTAACTACATGTAGCTTCACTATATCCTTTATATACAGTTGAGAAATCTGACCCAAAAACATTGTATCTTCAATGGTAATGAAATGTGTCGATATATTTAATCGATAAATAATAATTGAAATCACATTATTACCTAAATAATTAATTTGAAATTCTACAATGAAATCCATTGTTATATTTTCTCATTTCCACTCTAGCACTGGAAAAGGTTAAAGAATTACCTTCGGTAACTGTCAATCTACTTTAACCTTATGAAAATTCAAACACTTCATGGTAAATTTAACCATATATTTTTTCATTCCATCCTTCTAGTAATAATTATGAAGGTATCTAAACATCTTAGTGATTCTAGGATGAAAATAAAATGGAAAACTATGATATTCACTCAACAAATATTTCTTCAACTATGAATCAAAAGCCACACATAATCATTTTAAAAATAATAAAATTACTTTTTCATCAATATTAATATTTTGAAACATACCATTATTAAATGATTCAACCTTTTCCTAAAAAGAGTTATCCTCTATTTGAAATTTCTTAATTCTATATGACAATGTTGATTGCACTAACACCTAAAACAAAATAGAGTATGTACCTACATTACCAACTTTTGGGCCAAAAATTATCAAATAATTAACCGAAGGGTAACCTTCCAAACATAACATTGTAAATGTAGAATTTATTTCAACTCAAAGCATCAAACACTTAGTTTTCATTTCTAGGATGGTAATGAATCACGCGATCATAATCATTGATCAGTTCCATACATCTTCTTGGTCCCATGTTTAATTCCATTTTACTGAATATATACTTCTAGCTTTTGTGATCAGTATATATTCCACACTTTACCCCATAAATATGATTCCTCAAATGTTTTAAATAAAAACCCATAGCAGCTAACACCAAATCATGTTTATGGTAGTTTAACACATTATTCTTCAACTAACATGAATCATAAGTGACTTCCTAATCATTATTTATTAGTAAAAAAACAAGTCCTTTCAATGAAACATCACTATAGATGAACAATTCACCATTTCTTGTAGAAAGGGACTAACCTAGGGCAATCACTAATTTTATTTCCAGTTCTAAAAAATCATCACATTATTTTTTTGAGAAGAATTTAACTCATTTTCGATTAAAGTTAGTTAGCTAGATAGATAAACCAGCAATTTTTTAAACAAACTATCAGAAGTAACCAACTAATCCATAAAAAACTATGAATCTCTATGATATTTTTGGGTCTTGGACATTCTTCAAAAAAAAATTGGTAGTGTTAGAAGTTATAGAATCTTCAGAAACAATATATCCAAGGAAACAAATTTGTTGCTACCAAATCTCACACTTACTAAATTCATAGTATAGTTTCTTTTATTTTGAGGTTTTAATGACAATAATTTTATGTATTTTATAATAATATTGAATTATATAATATAAAAAACATTAATCCATAAATAAAACGACAAAATTTTGCAAGAAAACATGAAAAATTCTCTTCATAAAGGGAATAAATATAAAAGGTTCTTTAGACAACCCAAATGGAATAACTAGAAACTCATAGTAACTATATCATGTCTAAAATGTAGTATTTGGAATGTTTTCATCCTTCATTTTCAGCTGATAGTACCCAAACCTCATATTAACATTTTAAAAATTATTATTCTCTTTATATATAAGAAAAAATAATTTATAAGAGGTAAATTGTACTTGTTTTAACTATAATTTTATTCAAGGATATATAATCAATGAAAATTCTCATTAAATCATCCTTCTGTTTAATAAACAAGATATATGGACCCCATGGTAAAGTTTTAGGTCGGTTGATACCTTTATCTAATACCTCCTATAATTTATTTTTAATTTTAAAATTTCCTATTCATCTAATTGATTAGGGGGTTTTGAAATTAGTAGAGAATCAGACATTAAGTTAACAGTAAATTCCACCTCTCGTTCCGGAATAACACTATCGAAATCATCTGAAAAAATATCTATGTATTCATCCACTATTAGAACATTACTAATTTGAACAATATTAATTTTTCAACAATTTAATCTCGGTAACTTTTACTTCCATATCTAATCAATTTCTCATCTTCTTATTATATTATCAAAGGCATGAAATCATTGATAAAAACTTTCTTGTCACTTTAAATTATCATATAATGATAAAATAAAATCCAATCTATACACAAAATGATATAAAACTATACTATGGATAGTTTAATAATATTTTTAGGATATTCCATCCCACTGATAAAAATATAAATACTGTTATAAATATTTTTCTCTTTAGTAATTCCACCTAAAATTTCCCCCAAAAGATCTATCTAATATTCAAGAGGTGTTATTCCAAATTTACTAAGAAATTTTTTAGAAATTAAAGGATGTGAAGATCCAAAATTGAACAGGGTATTAGAATAATTTGAATGCACAACTAACATACCTTTAACCACATCATTTTATATCCTAACATCAACTGTAGTAGTAGCAAAATATTTCTCCACACCCCTTTTCTTCAAATCTTGATGATTTCTAGATCGAGTTAATACATTCAGGAACACGTTATCATAATGAACCAACTGATCACAACTAAAACACCTCACATGTGGATGGATATAGAATACTGCATTATTTGGTTATTCAAGATTATTTTACTTCATATCATAGGCCATATGGACAAACATTCCACATCAATAAAACTTCTGTGATTTAGTAAGACATTTTATAGGGTTCTTTTTTCCAAACTTACTGCAATATGGGAACTTCATTTTCTATCCTCCGAATTCCTTTTTTTTATGTTTCCTGGTATCTTACCATCTTAAAAACGTATGAATTTCATCATTACGAGGCACAAAAGTGTCAAAAAACACTATCTCATATTTTTAAGCATAATGAAAGCAAATCATTTCGCTTCGTGACGTGGTCGTCCATCTTACACACAAATGTTGTTATCATATCCCATAAGAAATTGAATATAAAAATGTAAATATTAAATAATAAATCCAATGATTTAATTATGTTATCAATATTATATATATATATATACTTTATAACCATCTTCATACCCAACTGTGTGAGGTGGAAATGGAAAAATTAAGGGCATCTGTTCACGAGGCGGTTGCATTCCGTACACACGATTGATTAATTTGTAACCCATTTGATGGAAGTGGAGAACAATTTTGGTTAAAAAATTGAAATAATAACATATCAGTATATTTAATATACTAATTTTATTATATAATTATGGTTTAATAAAAAATTAATGGGGTGGTTGAATAAACAAAATGAAAACACTCACTGAAGAACATTACCTTTTATTTGGAAAACTTCTTTTGGTTTGCATCAAAGGCCTTCCTTGGTTAAATTTATACAAAAAATAAAGATTTTACTATGATATTAGGAAATTAGAGAAGTTATTTGGTAATTTATATGCCTAACCAATGAGTTTTTAAGGCATTAAGTGATTAGGGGAGTGGATGGACTTTTATAAGTGGGGTGAGTGGTACACTTGTAATTTTTGAAAAGAATGAATTCCACCCACATTGTTTTCATGTCACAAGGAACCAATAATGGAAAATTATCAATCCTATAAGTTAAAAGGTCTAAATATTCCTATAAAATATATTTTAAAAATTATTTTATGTCATTTTAACCCTTGTTGTTTTAGTTTAACCCCTGATAAATCTATTTTTACCGTTACCACAGATAATTAATTTTTACTATTTCCAATATTCATTTTGGTAAAAAAAATAAGTTAGACTTATTAGAAAATATATATTATTATTATTAAAAATATATAACACATTTTTTCAAATTATATTCACATAAAAGGAAAATATTAATTTAAAAAAACAATCTCAATGAAAAAGTGGGTTTTCAATCATAGTTTTTTTAGAAAAAGATGATTTTATATTAACTATTTGAATATTAATAATAAAAATTGTATGAAACACAATTAATATTTAATGATAAATAATCTATATATTTCATTTAAAATATCCTCCATTATGATTTATTTTTATTAATTTAAATGTAGGAAAATTAAACATTTAAGACATGTTTTAGAAAAACTCATTTTTAAACCCTAAAACAAACTTAAACTAAATATAAATATAAATATTTTTAAAAATAAATTATGTGGATAAAATATATATAAATGATTCTTATGTTTCCTGATATCATATTCAATGAATTTTGGGACTTCAAAAATACTTAAATTATTGAAAATAAAGGACATTTATTAGAAAAAGTAATTTTCACTATTCATTTGAAAATTCATATTTTCCTAAAAATAGAAAATTTAATGACAGGTAAATTTTTATATTATAATTTAGTAAACTATAATCATATTTTAAAATTTAAATTATAAATTTAAAAATAAAACATTTAAATAAAACCTTATGAGAAAATAATTTGTTTAAAAATATTGATTTTTTATTTAAACATTACTTAATATTTTTATAAATATTACAACTATATAATCGATAAAAATAAATATGAAAAATATTAATTCAATTATTACTTGGGTTGTTACAGATAATATAAATGTTGTGACCCAAATTTATTTCTTTGTAGGATATAGAGATGAAAACATTGGGTATAAACTCTCAGATACAAATAATAGGATGACTTCCACATATCGAATTGTCATCTTTAATGATATGATCTTATAAAAATAATGAATCATGGTATATGTGAAATATAAGTATAAAGAATCAACTAGATATATTCATGTTGACCTTGATGAATTTCTAAGAAGTTCATAATTTTTAGAGAAATCGTGTTTTCACTAAATTTCTATAGAAATTAATCTAGTCAAAGATATACTTGAGTTCTTTAGGGATGTTAAATAACGATTAAGATAATTAAATGTTTAGTATCTTGAAATTATGGAATTAAATGTTTTTTCACCAAAAATAAAAGATTCATAGGTTCAATTTCAACGTTCTTCTCGAGTCATATGATTGGTAAATAGGCATGGTTAAGAATTTCACCACACACTTTTAACAGATGAAGGAAAGTCTAAAATCCTAAAAGAAGTGGATACACACCGTGATTTTGGTAAGTGGAAGTTATACATTGAGGAATATTTTCCTTTTTCTTTTTCTAATAAGTCATAGGAGATAACAGAATTACTATAATGAAGTAAACCGCTGGAAAATAAGTGTGTTTTCTAATTTAAATAATAAGTAGATTGATGAAAGAGGTATAAAACAATGATTTTGGTGAATGTATTTAAATAGAAAGGGGTATGTATTTTCTCTAAAATATGTTTCATCAGTTTCAAGTCATCATACCATTCATATTTTTGTAGTATTTCTTTTTTTATCGATACTTTTTTATTAGAACAAATTAATATAATAAATTCTTTTTTATTGTGAATTACATGAAGAAACCAAATGGTTTTGAGGTTGATCGGAACAAGGACAAAGTTTTTAAGCTAAAAAATTATCTCCATGACTAAAAAAAGTGCCATGGAAAGTAAATTGGTAATTCAATTCATTTGTGGTCGAAAAAGGATTCATGAGAAGGAACTCATATCACTATTACAATCGAAAGGTGTTCATGGATTGTTGATCTATAATCCTAATACATTATGTTGATGATATGATTTTATGGTGAATATTCATTAAAAAAATTCCTGAATTAATGTGTGAATTTTATGGAACTCTTAAAATTAAGGATCTTTATAATGTATTGAATATTCTTTTTTTGAATATTGAATGAGATTGGTGTGCTAGGAGTTTAGTGTTTCCTCTATGAGAGTAAAACTATAAGATTATCGATCAATTTACAATGAAACAATTTAAAGAGATTTTAGACTATTTGTATATGACCTTTATGTTTCCAAAGGGTCAAAAACCATGAATATAAGATGATGCGATTTATATAGAAAATGTTCCTTGTACTTCATCAATTGCATGTTTCAAATATTCTATTGTTTGTAGATGCCATAAAATTGTTTTTTCTGTTGGATCATCAGTTGGTATATGGAAAATCTGGGGAGGGAACACTGGGATTTTATGAAATGGATTATCAAATATCTCAAATTAATGGAAGATTTAGCCTTATGTTTTGGGTAATCTTAATCATTTAAAGGGTATGTAGAAATATCTTCTAATGATGATTTTGATACTCAAAAGAGTATATTAGCCTTTCTATTTACCTTTATAGGGATAGTGATCTATTAAATTTGTAGGTTACAGTTGGAAGTTGAACTCTCTATTATGTATGTATAATTTGTGGTTGTAACATAAGTATAACACAAGATTTTTTTGTTGATATTTTTATTTGTTGAACTTTATAGAAATTATAAAAAAAATTACTTTTCTATAATATCCAATGTTCTATCCACTTAGCTAAAAATATGGTGTTATTATCTAGGACTAAATATATCATCCTGAAATACTACTACATTAAACTGTTTCTTAAGGATAGAAATTAGAGCTTCAAAGTATTATTGGATTAAAAATTATGACAGAAATATGCACTAATTTTTTGATAAAAAAAGTATGAGGTAACATTGTGCCTCATGGGGATTTGGGGACCGAAAATTGTATGAGATAATTACATTTATGTGGAAGTAATATAGGAGTTTGAAATAATATTAGTATTAAAGGTTTCACAGATATCCTTAAATTAATATTGAAATTGGATATTTTTAGGATTTTTAATCCTCTTATGGTATCAAAATATAGTTGACCAGAAGGATGGAATGGAATAAAGACTTTAATAGATGATTGGTTGATCAGGAGGAACTTTTGGTAATTTTATGGTTTATTGAAATATTATATAGTTATTCAATTAAAGGATCAAAATATTAGATAATAAAAAGGTGTTTTATATGATTGAATCACTCTTAGAAATTAGTTTTTGGGAAATGAGTGAAGAATTTTAAAAAATTTCACCAACTAACGATTGGTAGTTAGGATAAGGTGAGCTACAGAAGGTTGTTGGTAACTATCGTCATGGATAAAGGACCATGAATGTAATATTTTGGACCAACTGGATAACTTATTAGATCCCACTATAAATATATTGTGAAACCACTATCATAAATTTAAATTTATTACTTTACAATAGTTATCCACATGGATAAAAAGTAACCAGTTGCAATCTTTTTTATTCTAGAAAAATTTAGTATTTACAATGTTCTCCTACAAAAAAATGATGAAAATATTAAACACATCGAATCAAAGTGTTATTTACTTTTCTATTTTCATTTTTTTATTGTATGATTGTTTGTGTATCTATAGAAATACTTTTTTGTGCTGATTTAGTGTGTATTCAGTCTTCTTATGTTTTTAATTTTTTAGTATGGGTGGTTTGGAATGATGCTATGCGTGATTTCTGGAAGGGGTGGAACCTTAGATGCACTAAATATCCTACTTATAGTGATGTGACTTTAAGTAGTTTTACTATTTTCAAATGAATCCTCTCAACATAATTCATTAATTTTTGTGTTGTATATATTGATGAGGTTGAAATAAAATTAGAAAAAGCATCATAGATTAATGAAGATCGTATTAGATAAGGGACAATGTTTAATAAGGAAAATGACTAGTGGGTTCAAGAATATCAAAGCATTTTTTAACACTCCATCAGTTATCCCATTTTTAAAATAATAGAACTATCACCATATCAATACAAGTTTAAATTTTCATGGGATGACTAAAAACACATTCTTAGTGTTAAAAAACTCTAAAATGTTTATATGACTATGAAAACAATATAAAGTTGCCTTAAAATGATTGGAAATCATAGGAAAAATATCATTAAATTAGTTGTGACATGTATGAGTATATGAAAGACCAATATGATATGCAGTGTGCTCAAAATGAAAAAATAATTAGATTTAAAAGATATCAATGTCATTAAAAATACATGGAAGTGGTTAAAAACCAAGAAAACAATATTGTAATTTAGTGAAATCATAATACATAAACTATAGATTAATTTTTGAAATTTAGGACTTTAATTCATGTAAATATGAGTTTCAATTTATTTGGGATGACAAAAAACACATTTTCATGTTTTAAAACACTCAAATATTAGTGGAATGTTCAAAACCATATAAAAGGGAATATTTAAGTTCTTAAATAATAAGAAAACTATATTTGAATTATTTTTGAATTAAATAGGTATAATACACACTAATTAAACATATGTTTTATTCAGAATTACAAATTTAGAAGGTTTAAAAGACATCAATGTTTTTAATAATGCATATATTATGAAAAAACACCTGAAAAGGACTTCATATTTCCATTAAATTATAAAAAAACATATTTTTGAATAATAGGAATGGTAATCATAACAATTGGTGTTTCTTATTTATTGAGATGACTAGAAAAACCTATTTTGTGTTTTTAAACATTAGAAAATGTGTGTAATAGTCAATATCATATTAAAATATCTATAAATTACAATGAATCATAATATAACTATATTAAAATAATTATTTATGTGTATGAGTAGAAAAAAATCAATCTGACTTGTGAAAATTTTGGAATCACAAAATAATTAATTTTAAAACAAATCAAAGTCTTTAAAAATATTCTTCTAGGGTAAAAAAAATATGATTTCATATTAGAATGAAATAAAAGAAAAAAATTGTATATATATTTGTTAAATATAGGAATAGAATCCACATAAATCTAAGCTAAAATTTGATTGAGATGATCGAAAACACATTTTAAGTGTTTTAAAATTTTAAAACGTGCTTATAACAATAAAAACCATAGAAAGAAACCTTAAAATGATTTCGAATAATTGAAAAACCATATAGGAATTATTTTTAAAATTTTTAAGAAGATTAAATGACAATCCAATGTGTAGTGTTCCCAAAATTAAAAAATATCAGTGTTAAAATATATCAATGTCTTTAAAAATGTGGGTCGGAGGGTTTAAACCAAGAAAACATCATTATATTTCTATAAAATCAAATATTATAAGTAAAAAAAGATTTTTTAAATGAAATAACTTAATCTCTATCAATGTGAGTTTTTGTTTTCTTGGGTTGATTGAAAACATAGTTTTAGTGTTTTAAAATTTTAAAACGTGCATATAACAATCAAAACCAATGAAAATGACCTTGGAATGACTTGAAATAATAGGATAAACTTCTATAAATTATTTTTGATGTGTAAATATATAATTATAATCATTATAATGCATGGTATTCTTGTAATGAAAAAATAACCAGTTTTAAAAGATATTTAATTCTTTAAAATCACACATTAGGGGTCCAAATTAAGAAAATAACAACATATTAACATGGATTCATGGGATAGAAATTGTAGATATAATTTTGAAATGTAGCAACTGGAATCACATAAATCTGAGTTAAGGTTTTCTCTAGGTGACTAGAAATACATTTTTGTGTTTTAAAACTCTAAAACGTGAATAAAATGATAAAACCCAAGAAACCAGTCACACAATAACATTAAATCCAAGGAAACCCCTCCTTTAATTTTTTTTAAACATGTATGAGCAACTGAAAAATAAATACAATGAACTATGTGATCAGATTAAAAAATATGTATTTTTAAAAGATAATAAGTCTTTACAAATGTGTGTCATTGGGTCTAAACAAATCTAATAATTTTGGATTGTCAAAAAATAATAGGATAGAAACTGTAGATTTATTTTAAAAATAGAAGAACTTATATCATATCAATCTGAGTTTTGGATTTTTTGAGATGAAAAAAAAATATTTTTATTATTTTAAAACTCCAAATTGTGCATGTAATACTCAAAAGAATTAGAAAATGACCTCATAATGATGTGAAATTATACGAAAAAACTATTTTAATTAATTTTGATGTGTATGTTTATAAATCACACCAATCTAGCATGTGGTGAGATCGAAATGAAAAAAAATAAGTTTTAAAATATATCATTGTCTTTAAAAACATTCATCAAGGGATGAAAACTAAGAAATTGACATCATATTTCTATAAAATCATAGGAAAAACCTTAGATTGATTTTTGAAATATAGTAACATATGTAACTTGAATCAAAATTATTTTTTTCATGGTATTATTGAAAAAACAAATTACTGTTTTAAAACTCTATATAGTGGATGTAACGATCAAAATCAGAGAAACTATCTCAATAATTAAAAGAAATCATTGGAAACCTATATTTGAATTATTTTTTATGTGTATGAGTAGATGACATGTAAATATAATGTGTGATGTGCTAAAATGGAAAAATCATTATATTTAAAAGATATCAAAGTCTTTAAAAACATGAAGGAGGTGGTACAAACCATAAAAATGATCTCATGTTTTCCTAAAATCATAGCAAAAAAACAATAGATTGATTTGTGAATAGTATAAACTAATTCCACATCAATCCAATTTGTTGTTTGATTGGGAAGATTGAAAATGTTGTTTTAGTGATTTATAAATCTTAATTGTGCATGTAATGGTCAAACCCATAGAAAATTACTTTAAAATGATGTAAAATCCTATAAAAATTTTCTTTTAATTATTTATGATGTATAAATGTAGTAAACATATCAATCTGATGCATTGTATTATCAGAATAAAAAAAAGTAGCCTTAAAATATATTAATATATCTTAAAACATGTGTTTCGGGGTCCAAATCAAAAAATACCTTGGATTACAAAGAAATCAAAGAGAAAAAAATGTGGAATTATTTTTCAAATTTAATAACAGACTCCATGTTAATTCGAGTTATTATTTCCTTAGGATAACCAAAAACTCATTTTTAGTGTTCTGAAACTCCAAAACATGCATGTAATCTTCAAAATAATTGAGAACGACCTCATAATGATGTGAAATCAAAGGAAAACTGTGTTTAATTTATTTTCAATATGTAAGAATGCATGAAATGTCTATCTGGCACACAGTGTTCTCAAAATGACCAAATAATAATCCTTAAAAGATAACCATTTTTTTAAAACATGTGTCTAGCAGTAAAAACCACGAAAAGGTCATCATATATCTCTAAAATAGAGGAAAACCATAAAGTTATTTTCAAAAATACAAGAACTCATTCCATGTCAATCGAGTTTCAATTTTTTTAAGATGACTGAAAACTAATTTTTATTGTTTTGAAAATATAAAACATGCATGTAATGATCAAAACAATAAAAAATAGATTTAGAATGACATGAAATCAAAGGATAACAATTTTTGAATTATTTTTAAAATTTATAAATAGAAATGTTTCAATTACACATGTGTTGATCTCAATATAACAAAATAATAATCCATAAAAGATATCAATGTCTTTAAAAGTATTTTTTGGAGGGGTTAAAACTAAAAAAATGACCAAATATTTGTTTGAAATAATATTAAAATGTCTTTATAGTGATTTGAGAAATTTCAGAACAGACTCCATGTAAATATGAGTTATGGTTTTCTTAGGATGATCAAAAACATATATTTAGTGATTAACAATTCAAAAACATGTGTGTAATGGTCTAAACCATAGTAAACAGTATCAGAATGATTTAAAACCATAGGATTTCTATTTATAAATTATTTTTGATTTGTATAAGTAGATATATTTCCAATATAACATATTTTGTGGTTGGAATTATTAAATAAGTAGTTTTAGAGGTTTATTGTTTGTAAATTAAAAAATATATCTATAGACAGAGAATTCTATATGGAAGTCATTAGGTGGACACAATAGGGTATTAATAATAACTTTTATTGATCTCTTATGGTCCTTTTTATGATGGTCCTTTTTTTAGAATATGATAGTCTATGAGATATTTTTTCATGATTGTAATATTTAGTAGTTTTATTATTAAATGTATAAAAATCGATGAGAATTTCATGGAAAATGTCACATGAGGTTTTATGGGTATTAGTGGGGTTTTTTGGATTGGTGTTCCATAGTTGATTAATTGGTCCTCAATTTTATTTATTATTATATGCCTGTGGATGCTCCACCAGAAACTGGGTTAATATTTTGATAAGCACCCACACATTCATCCACTTTTTATCCTAAAACATCTAATAATTCTATTACTCACAAGATAACCCTACTAATTAATGATCTATACCCAGTGATTTTCCTTTAATATGGAGCCTTTTAGTAGAATGGTTAGCATTAGTAGGTAGAATGATTTTCTTATGGAGGTGTTGAGTGTCCATGTTACATGCATTATAGATATAGGGGCAGGTCCTATCTGTGATTCACAATGATCGTCAATGGACGATGCTGGATACAAGTTCCTTTACTGCTTCCTAATGATTTATGTGTAGTTCTTCACATGTGTGAATAACTGTATTTCAATTTTTTATCATATTTAATTTCCCATTTTATCATTCTTCCATTTATATTATTAGTTTTCATGTGTAAAACATTCTTATTATTGAAATTATTATTTATTTTATCAATTTTAATCTTCTTGTATTCTTAAGTTCTATTGAGCCAATGTTTGGTTCTTAGGCCTCCAACATGGGCCTGTTACTTCAGCCTGTCTTTGTAGGCTATGTTTCTTTCCCATTCCACCATGTCCACCACTACAATGTTTACTCTGGTCACTGATCTATTCTACCACTCAATGCATCCTCTCTATCCACCTATTTGGCACATTGATTCGTGTTATTTGGCTTTTTTTAAGCTCTATGTTGTTTTATCTAGGGATTAGCCTTTCTATTTTGATGTGTAGAAGGTGTTATATTGGTTTGATCACCCCTGCTCCCTCATCTCTTATGTATTAAGTTTGGTTTACCTCTCTTGTTGTTTTGGTGCACCCTAGATCCTGTATCTAAGTATCTAACTGTAATCGGGTGATTCCAATCCCTCTGTATTAAGACTTCATGTTAGATGATCTCATCAGTATGCTACTAGTGTATAACTTATAGTAAATCTCTGATGACAGCTTCCATAAACCAAAAAATATTAGAGACCGAGTAACTGAGTGGAAAGTGATCTAGTCCAGGTATTTTATTTTTTGAGAACATGGATTCCTTGTAAGTATGAAATTTTGGTATATCTCTTTAATGAAGACTAAAAGAGATATAAATGAAAAAACCATATTTCATATAGAACTTTAATTTCATTTCATTTTCCCATTGATTATTATTTTACAATAGCAATAACTTTATACTTCTATTATTGTTTCTTCATCCCTGTATACTGTAAATCCATTTTTTCTTTGAGCTTTAATAAATTTTTTGTGTATGGTGTGGTATTATTTCAATTCACATAGATCCCAAAGAGACCGAAGTACGTAACTAATTTTTTTATTTTAAAATTTTTCTTTAATTCTTTCATTTTGTATGTTTGATTCTATTATTTTTATACTTCTACAATTAAAACCCCCCAGTTCAGTCCTTTCAAGTTTGTGTGTTCTGTTCCCAGTAGTGCACCCTCACCCCTCAAAGAGGTGTATCAGAGCCACCCTGGTTCTCTCTTTCTATCGTGCTTATTTCTTTCTCTCATTCTTGGTTTTTTAAAATCCTTTCATTTCATTATTTTTAAAAATCTATAACTCTAATTTAATTTATTTAATTTAATCTATTTTCACCTCTTTTAATTCCTCTAGATTCTAAATCTAGTTGTACAATCATCATTTATACTATGATTCATCAGTTTTTTGGGGATTATTCTTAACTCTAACCATAAGAAATCGATGTCTACTGATTGGGTGAACATGTTAACAACTAGGTTTTAAATTGAAAATTTTGATGGAGATAATGACTTTAATCTATGGAGAATTTATATGTGGGTCTTTCTGTTTTAGCATGTCTTATCTAATTCCCTCTCTTAAACAAATAAACCCATTGTAAATTTGAATCAAACTGGGCAGGCAACTACAAAATATCAAGATATTTTCCCTAATGTTTTAGTTAAATGAAATAGTTCTCTACTAGTCTCTTTAGGATATAATATTCTTAAGAAAGTTTCCTATGAATCTACTACTGGTCGAATGTGAATTGAACTAGAAAAAATGTACATTAAATCTTCTCTAGTTGGTGTGATTTGAAAAAAATACCAAATTATTACATTTAAAATAAAACCTAGTAGTTCAATTAAGGCAGAAATAGATAAATTTAACATTGTTATTTTAAATTTATCCAATATAACTATAACTATTTATGATGATTTTAAATAAATGATTCTTTTTATATCTTTAGTTAATGACTATATCACCTTATTAGAAATCATGATGTATGGTCGTGACTCATTAAACCTTGAAGATGATAAGTCTTCCCTCCCTTCCAAATAATTACATTCCAAACCTTGAATAAAAGGCACAGAATATAACATTTTTACTAGGGTTAAACTGTAGTATATAAGTAAAAGGAAATAGTTAAATAAAGATAAAAGAAATAAGAGTAAGAAACCCAAACCTAGATCCAATTATAGGGAAATAGAAATCTTTTTCCTTTATTACAGTATGCCCAAGCACACTAATCCCAAATGCATGAAGCATAAACAAGAACATGAATCTAAAAAACCCACTCGAATGTCCCATTTAGTGGATTCTAGTTATGTCATCGCTGAAGTGTTAAATATTTCCATCCATTATCTAAATAAATAATAGGTCCTTGACTATGGATTCCCATTTCACATGTGTTAATTAGAGAGTCATTCCTAGTCTTAGTAGAGAGAGCTAAGGGTGATGTCATCATAAGGAATAATAATAGGTGTAAAGTATGGGAGATGTTTTTTTAATAGAACTAGATTACCATTCCATGATCACTTTTATTGATGTTGTGTGGGTTCCCAACATTCAAAGAAACCTCATTTCTTTATGGGTTCTATATAAAAAGGTGTTCACCATTAGGTCTAGAATTGGTATTTTGAAATCTCCAAAAGATATATAACTATAATTAAAGTTTCTATAGTTAATGGGATTCATATTTTAAAGTAAATTCCCATTTAAGATAGTTCAGTAGTGTATATATGACTAATATTGATAATAATCTACTATGGCATGGGAGATTGGAACATGTATGCTCCAAGGTTATATAAGAACCCTACAAGAAAGGGTTGTTGGGTAAAATCACAGTAAGAAACCTTTAATTTTTTTAAGATTATATGATGGGAAAGTATAATAGAGTCCCATTTATTATGTCTAATTTTAAATCTACAATCCCTTTAGAATATATACATTATGACCTATAGGGTATTTTTAGGACTAACTCTCATGGTCAAGGTTCTCAATTTTTCAAATTTATAGATTACATCTCATGAAAAGTCTATATTTATATTCTAAAAATTCAACCTACTATTTTTTAGACCATTAAAACCAAGAAAATTTTAGTAAAAAATAAGTTTGGGAGAAATTTTAAAATTATGAGGACAAATAATGACATAGAGTACCTATCAATTAATTTTATTCAATTCTATTAATATGAGGGTATTATAAGACAAAAAAATATTAGGTAACCCATCCACCTAATAAAATTGTCTTTCATAAATAATAAATATTACTATTTTAGAAATATTTAGAAGTAATCTTGAATTATCAGGTGTAATTATATATTTTTAGGCATAGGCTTCCAATATGGTAATCTACCTTATTAATAAGTTCCCTTCTTCTACCATTCAATTTAAACCCCTTGAAGAATTGTGGAATAGTAATCCATCATCTTATATAAATGTAAGTGTTTTATTTCACTTCTTATTCCCATGTTAAGACTGGTAATCCTGAACCTATAGCCCTTATATGCATAATTATAGGGTATTCTGAGGGTGTAAAAGAATACAAACTTTTAATTTAAAAACCCAGCTACCAAAAATGGATCATAAGTAGGGTTGTGGTGTTCCATGATTATTCTTCCCCTAAATACAAGTATGTCACAACTGAAAGAATTAATCTTGGATTATAATGGTATATATAAACCGAGCCACCAGTCCATTTTGAGGATTATATCAATCCTAATCCACTTAATCCTAATCCCAAAAACTAGGCTAATATGACACCAATTATGGTTCAGATTTTGAAACAGAACCTCCTAATAATGTTAGACACTATCAACTAACCTGAGATAGAGTCAGAAGTGTCTAAACCACCTGATCCATTCAGACAATATGATTTGGCTTCTTATTCCTTCCTTGCTTCCGATGATCTAGCTGATCATGATTCTTAGACCATTAAGAAATACATTAATGGAAAATACTTTAAACCATGGGGTTTCCCCTGAATAAAGAAATGCATTCCTTAAGGAAAAATCACACATGGTTTATTGTTAATAAATCACCCAATGCTAAATTAATTGTATGTAAGTGTATTTATAAACTTAAATAAGAGAACACAATTGGAAGTAAAACTAAATTCAAAGGAACACTAGTTTCTAAGGGTTTCCTTCAAAGATAAAGAATAGAATATTCTCCAAAAATACTATCGTTATGAATTCATCTATTAGGTCGTTTCTTGTTTTTTTCCTACAATTACCATCATATTGAACAAATTTTTTAAAAAATCTTTTTTATATGGTTATTTAAATGAGAAACCTTACAAGAATCCTCTTGATGGTTACCCAAGATAATTAAAATATAATCAAGTGTTCTTTTTGAATAAATATTCATATGGTTTAAAACAAACTTCAATTAAATGGTAAAAAATGAATCTTTTATTCTTTATACCCAATTTTCAAGGATAAAATATGATTCTTGTGTTTATGTTAAATCAATTAAAACCAACATGGTTTATTTGTGGTTGTATATTGATGATATAATCATTATTTTTAAAAACATGAGTCTCATTACTATATTAAAATCTCAATTAAATGGAATGTTTAAGATGATGGAATTGGGTTCAACCAGACATGTTTTTGTTGTTGAAATAATTAGGGGTAGGACTAATAAACCACCTTATTTATCTCATCCTTATTACCTTTTCAATATTCTCAAGAGATGCCTATTTGAATATCTCAAACTTGTGAGTGTACTTCTTGGACAACACTTTAAATTGTCTTTAACTCAATCACCCATTGCTCATGATGATATTTGGTTTATGTATAAATACATTATTTTAATATAGTTGGAAGCATCATGTATAACTTGATCTGCACTTGACTGGCCATTTCTTTTACAATATGTACCCTTAGAAGGTGCATGAACACTCTAGGGAAGCCACAATAGAATTCCCTAAAATGGATTCTCTGGTATATTTCATGTAGTTCTAATTGGTTTCTAGGGTATGGTATGAATACAAATACAACTGAATTAATTTTTTTATATATAGATGATGACTACGTAGGAAATATTGATACCCTAAAGTCTTTCATAGGATATTTATTCACTACCAACAGAGGGATTATTTCATAGATCTATTTAGAATGTCAAGAATACTAAAGAAACTATTTTTACAGGGAGGTGATTTATCACTTATGTTTGGTTAGACCTGGGTCAATGGGGACACAATGGGAAGAGCAACTTGTTTTTCCTTCACAGCTATAACATCTAATCCCTCTCTAACCACAACATTGTATTCGCACCCTACGACTTTTTTGGGTTCCTAAAGGGAATACCTTGGGTCATTAAGAAAATTCTTGGAAATAGGTATTCCAACATTTTTTTATTCATTAAAAAAACTTACTAATACCAGACCTAATGTCCAGTTGTTAGACTACTGCAGAACTTGTAGGCATCCTTGGTGTGACCTATAACTGCACATCTGTTTGAGGATTAGCATCACCTATAGGTTGAGATAAAATATGCATGCTCTAAAATAATCTGTCATAATATTTTTTATCATCCCCAAATTCATTCAATAACCCAATGAACTTTCAAGGAGTTAGAACATTAGTACGTTGGTGGAAAGGGACACGGGTGCCATCTTAGTGGTTCCCTCTACAACCAACAGAGTTTTGGTAGTGCTTCCCTCTACCAAATCTAAGAATTTTCCAAAAATTGGATATGTATTCATCCCTTGGGTTCCATTCCTCTCCCTTTTCCCTGGAAAAAAATGCACAGAGGTTAGTGAATTAACATCAAGGGATTTTACCCTTTTTTTATAGAACCAGGAATATACAACTCATTTTATCCTAATGCATGTCAAGTAGAGAGTCATCTTCACTATATTAATTAAATCTAAATCCATGTTATTAAGTTTGACTTTTCATCTTATCACTCCAATCACTGTGCACATGTCCCTTATAATTAGGATCCACATTACACATGCTAGTGTTCTTACCTTCCTCACGGCCATTGGAAGTAGAGTTCCTAATAGGATGAAGGGTTCCTTCATCATAGGTGATATGCCATGATTGGATCAATGAGCCTTGAGCAACCAAGTTTCCCACATCTTCCTTGGTTTTTGTTTTCTTTGTGAAATGATCAATGGAGTGACCTTTCATATGGTAATATCTACATACCATTCTTCCATGACATTTATCATAGGTGTGTACTAGATTATTTCACCCTTTACAAAATCCAGGGGAGTTTTCATATTCAACCAATATATCGAATCTTTGTCCATCCTATGTCCAAAAAAATTTCATGACTATAGGGGATATTTGATCTAATTCAACTTATAGTCTAGAAAAGTTAAAAACCTTTGATTCTATATTTCTTTATCCATTCTAATAATAACTCCAACAACCGATGCAATTTCCCCTATAATTTGAGGGTGTCAATGGAACCAACAAAAACCACGAACACATATCCATACATAAGTGATCAAGTTATCGAAATTTAGAGGATCCAAATGTGGATCTCAGTATTGGATTCTATGGATTCCAAGATCAAGTCTTATGAATCCATATACCCTAGGTATTCCTTTAAATATTATGATACAAAGACAATGTGAAAGTAACCACTACCTAGATAGGTTATTCTGCATCCATAAAAACCCCAGTAATCTACAAGTCACTTCCTAAGCTCTAAGTATTCAAATTGTATTCCTTTTATGATAGATAATGATGGGTATTGATGGAAAATTACATTCGTTAACCCATTCTAGGAGAATAAAATATGTATCTTCCATTAATTTTGTATCCCCTTTTCTCATAATGTTTTGCGATAAGATATTAGAATCACTTCAGATCCCTTAAAAACCCACCTGGTTGAGGCCCTAGGATTGCATGGGTACTCTCTAGTGAGATTACAGACTAAATTAGATTCCTTTGAATTCCTAATTCCATTTGAATCAACATACTTAGGATTTCCCAATACCACATGCACATAGGAGGATGGATTCACTTCGATTCCAATGAAAACCTGGTCATCCCTTAGGGTCTGGATGGATTTCAAGTCTAGAGAAACAAAAATATGATGCGAAACCCCATTGACATTCTCCACCAGAAACTCCTTGAATTTGATATGATAATAAACCGAGGCCATTAAATCCAACAAACCCTAGATCAATTCACAATCACAATGAGAGTCTCCAGATTGCTGCTTCACCATCTCTCCCCCCTTATATATATTTATACATTACTAAGTATTATTTTTAATATGTTTTAAATTTATATGATTAGTATTTATTTAATTTTTTTTATTATGATGTAATATTTATAAAATTTTTTTAAATTATATAATTATATTATTTAAATGTTTTTTAAATATTTCCATTATTTTTTATGTTTTTACAATTTCTGTATTTTATATTATATGAATTAATTTTTAAAAATATTTTTATGAATTAAACTATATTTAATCTTTTTTAAAATTTATTTGATTTAATATCATTTATTAATTTTTAATATTTATTATTTTTTAAAAATAGTATTTAATAATTTTGTAATATATATATTTGTACATATATTTATTAAATGTCTATGTCATATTTTAAATATTTTTGTAACATATATGAATAATATGTATTTTTTTTAAATATGATTGACCAACATCTTTAATGATGGGAATTGGGGATGAGTGTGATCATGAGAGTGATAATGCTGAATTCTGCGACGATATCCTCATAAAATTTCCACTTTTTACTTCGGAAGCTCTTAGATGGAGTCTATCAATTAATTGCATCAATGTTGTCGGGGGTGTAGGATCAATGTGGTCAGTAATTGATTTTTTTCATCATGGTTTTATGGATTTCTTGTTCTGGGATTTGGACTTTTATGTTTTTAGATTTCGAATATTATATGAATGTGGTTCTAAGGGCCATGTTATGTATGTTTGATTGCCTTTACTTTTTAATAAAATTTAGTGGGTCATGGATTTGGGTTACCAGATCCATGATCAAACCTACCTAGATATAATTGAAAAATAAATATATTTATTATATTTATAGATATATATATTTATATGTTAATACATATTTAAATATATAATAATATAATAATATATAATTAAATAAATATATATAAAAATATAATTATATATAATTATATAACTATATTTATAATTAAATATAAATTTTTTAAAAAATTTATTTTTAATTATAAATATATATAAATAAAGGGATATGAAACGTTGAAAAATTTTAAAAATCACTATATCAGGGGCTATAACCAATTACCTTCATCATTTCGAGTATATATCTAAAAGGTTCATGACAGATTGTGTTTGGTTCTCAAATCTATTAAAAAAAGTTAGGATGATACAAAGAGGGTGTAGTGTCATGTCATGTTGCACAACATGACACCAGACACAATGGGATGATACAAACTATACTAATATTATTTTACATGATCTTCCCCTTCCTTGAGATGTTATATTCCAACCAATGTACCATTGAGAAGGTTATAAATATGTTGACTCAATAATATCCAAAGTCACCTCATCCTCACTTTGATCTTTTCCAGGTTTTGTTAGTCATCTTTGAGATTCTCCAAGTTACTTTCGAGATCCTTGATCTTATCTTGGTTCCTTTAGGGATCCCATGTGTATCTATAATTCTTCATCATGGCCTTTTTATTCAGCTTACCCAGGCCCATCATGAGAATCTTCCCTAAGTGCGTCCATATCAGCCTACCTAGGTTACTTCTAATCTGACCGTTCTGGAGAAGGATCTATAGTAGATTCCTTAAGATCATTCATGATTTTTATTTTGGAATCCCCATTTATAAATGGGGTAGGAGCACCCTTTATGTAATTCTTAAAAATGGAATCAATAATATGTAGAGAGGGTGATAAGATCTTCTTATTTATATATCCCTTGTACTCAAAAATATCAAGGTATAGTTTATCAAAATCAAGAGAATTGAAATATTCCATCATATATAAGAAGTTTGGAGAACCCCCTCCCATATCATTAGCATGGGTTATTTCATAATCTATTAAAGGATGAACTTTCAGGGCACATCCCTCTTGAAAACGTCCATAGAACACCTGCTTCATACCTTCAGGATATTAATGATCAACATTTACAATTGACATCTTCTCAATAGAAAACATGGGGTGAGAGTTCATCAAAAGAGACTGTTCCTTGGAAGAATCTTTATTTGTTAGGATATCCCACAAATCATCATGTTGATATCATTTTTCCAGAAAACCAATAGATGAATAAATTATCTTTTTATTATTTTCATCCAAAAGTGGTTTGGAAGATGGTGTAGTTAGCTTATTCCCCGATCTCTACATTAGAAGGGATATAGCCATCAAAAAAGACTTTTCCCATACTATTATCGGATGACATGTACATATCTTTAAGCATGGTAGTATCATCATACTCAATTTCACTCTTTATGTCATTCTACTCTTAGATCACAACATGGGAAGCATGAACTCCCATTTCAAACATAACACATTCAGATATTTCTAGACCCTGTTAAGTAGCATCAATGATCACAATGTTCATCTGAAGATCGAATCCAAAGACCACTTCAGTAAAGGAACATGCAGGTATCTTCACAATGGGTTCAGGGTCATGTAATATTCCACTAGAATATTCACTATCATTCCCTAGGATATTCCCCTTGACACTAATAGAAGAAAACCTAGAATAACGTGTCTTACCCTTCTTGAGGATAGATCCCACCAAAATTCTATCAATAACAGGCCACTTGAATTTTAATTTTTCAATCAGATGACCACTTTTTTTAATTAGTATATTTTAATTTACTACAACATAACTCAAACAAATTTCCAATACATTGGCAGTTTTCAAAAAATTCATTCAGTCTCTTATACTCTGCTGACATTTCAAAGATAAATTAATTGGTTGCTAAAAACACAGTTTTTATTAGAGGAGATTTAAGTTATGACTTAACTAGAATTCTAGCACAATGTCCATGCCTTTAAATCTCATTATATTTATTAAATTTCATGGGTTGTTACATAGTTGAGGCCACTTCCTAGTAGATTCTTTGATTACCGAAAACCAAGTTGAGGACCTTAATCATAATATGTGCGTGAAAAATAGAAATTGTATCAAAATTAGAATCAAATATAGGGTCCAAATCTTGAATTCTCATTAAAATTGGCTTAAGATAGATTCAGTAGATGCCCTAGGAATTTATCTTAAGATCATTTAAGGGGAAAAATATATGATAAAAACCATTACTAATAGAAATAACCCTCCATCCATGAAAACCACATAACTATATGAGATCGTTCTAAAATATTCTAGTCTCTAAGAGTGATCCTTTGATGTTATCAAGAAAGAAAGAACTATGTATGTACAATTATTAATATGACCCCAAGAACTAACTCTCTTTAATCTTTAAATAAATATATATTTAATTGGTAATAAAATTACAACAAATCCATTTAAATAATAATTATATTTTTTTATATTCTTAATTATATATATTTTTAAATTAATAAATATATAAATAAATATATAAATTTATATAATTATATATTCAAAAGAGTTCCAGAGAATCCAGATCTACTGGTTCCTTCTAATCACTTCACTAATGGCTAGGGGGATTCATAGAAGCAATACAATTTAGGTTCTTCTCATCAATTCGATATGAAACCCTTCCATAAGGGATTTTTGTTCATCAAATCAGTAAATAAAGGGGAATCTCATGAATCTGGGGATATCTCCCATGATTTTTGCAATCCTCGTATTTTTAAACCTAAAAATAGAATATTCACATTCATCGCTAACCTAGAGGCACTCAAAGAATGACATAAAACATGTAAGTACTCTCTTTTTAGGAATTTAATTCTTTCTAAGGGACAAAATTTGATGATCACTAAGGATTTTATGTCTAGGATCTTATATATTTTGGGAATTTATATCTAAAAAATTATCCCTGTAGGAAGAGGTTATTAATAATTTCTTCCAGGGAACTAAATTTCAACCCTCATTCATAGAAGCACATAGTTACACTGATTTAGACTAAATATTTGTGGCTCTATCTTGGTATCCTCTAATACTGAATGGACTTGTGTCCTAAATTAGTCCTCCCATTAGATAGATCAAAACATCATTAAATGAAAAATTTGAGTACCTTTCTAGATTTTTTGTGGATGGAGACATGCTCATCCCTTTTCTTGACAAAACCACTTTGGTGGAAATACTAAATAATTGAGGTTCAATTTAAATATGAGTTCATCCTATTCTTATGGTACTTATAAATGACAGTGGGGGATAAAGTATCCAACTGTATAAATTTTATAAATATTCAAATTAATAATCTAGTAACTTATTCACAACTTTCTGGGAAGAAATATCATAGTACCTCAAATATGAGAATAGTGGTAGCTAATGACCACATCTCTATTGAAACTGGCTCTAGAGAAATGAATAATTATTTTGATACAAAGGGGAATAATATTGAAACACAAGTGTAGGTCTATAAAATATTGAATAATGGTTATGGGCCTCTTGATACCCTTGCATTTGTTAACCAGAGATAGATAAGTTTGGAAACACGTTCGAGTCGATATGATCAACTATCTTGTATGACAGTTGAGCACATGGTTGAAGCTTCTGACACTAGTGCAATCCATTCTCTCATTAGAGTTTGTTATAATAAGGAATTTGATTTTCAATGCGATCATCCCATCTACAAAGCTAGATCTTAGAATAATGATAATGATAGAAGATACCCTTTTAAAGATACCCTTGTTTGAAACTCTGAAAACACAATCTTCAAGGAAGTACATAAAGAATCTTCTCTTGAGATGTAATCCCAAGTTGAAATTGATTAATTTCTTTTTGAAAAGAAACTATTACCCTCAAGTGGGAAAATTAAATTGGATAGAATGAACTATAAAATCAGGTCCCATCTTTCAAGGGAAGTAAAATTCTAGTATATGAGGATGGATATTATCTTGTATCTTATAGGAAATATACTGAATATGTTTCACACTAAAATATAGAACAAACCTCACTTGTTCAGGCTAAGATAGATTTAGTTGTAGAATATATTATTGGATATGTTACAACATTTTAGATAGAACCTTGTCGACTAAGAGTGTATGATGAAGCAATTATTGAGGTATAAAAAAAAGTATAAAGGGATGAATAAGTTTTTCCTAAGGATGAAAAATGAAATCAAGTTACTGGTGGAACACTATTGGTAAGGTGAAAACTGAGGATGGAGATAATATTCTAATAAGCTTAGGTCAGAACCAAAATTTTACTTTGCTTGAAATTTTTAATAGATCTAATAAAAAAATGTTTTCTTGAGTAATTTAGTGATATTCATGGACCATTGGGAGAAAAATCCCCAAAGATTAAGATTGCTAGGGAAAGGATCAGTTTTGATCTGATAAAAAATGTCTCAAATCAAGATACTCATCATGTGGAATATGATTCATCAATAATGGATGATCAAGATAAAACTTGTTAGGACCCTAAGTTTTGGAAGAGAGAAAATCATATAAGAGGTTATAGTGTCTCTTAAGGAAGGGGAAGAAGGAATAAAATAATGTGATTATCAAATCAACTTTTGGTTCTACTGGTGTTTTTTAGGATAATTTTATAAATTGTAACCCCCCACCTTCCTTGCTTGTGTAATTTCTCTTTTTAATAATAAAATTCATGGGACCATAGGTCTTAATCCATGGTTTTTATCATTTATGGTATATGAAATTATATTAATAAATTTATAATTATATTTAAATATTTATAAATATATTAATTTTTCATTATAATGATAAATTAACATATATATATATATATATATGAAAATAATTAGAAATTATAATAAATATACTTAAATAATAAATATATTTATTTTTTCATAATTATATATTTATATATTAATATATAATGAAGTTGGGGTCGTGCCTGAGTGGTAAACCCTATAATCTTATATCCAAACGACCAAGGCTAGAATCCTAGTAGCCTCTTAGGGGGTTTATGATGTAGGCATTAACACAGGTGCAGATATAGGTGGTTGTGGTGTACACCTGACACGAGTAGGTAGTAATGTTGGAATGAATCAAGAAAGAGGTAAAAACCCATTAACATGTTGATGCATGTAAGTCCCTTGGGCCATCAAAATTAATGGGCCTTTGAGACATCCAATAATGGGAATATGATCCTTTAAAATATAAATAAATACTGATGGATGGGTGTGTTGTCCCTTGGGGGATATGACCTGCCTTTCTGGCATGTGTGTGTGAAATGTGTGTGTGTTTGAATGTAATTTTACCCATGATCACCTGATATATAAATTAATACAAAAATATATAATTATATATAATTATATAATTATATATAATTATATATAATCATATAATTATTTATATTTATATAAATCTATTTACTTATATTTATAATTATAAATATATAAATATATTTAGATATATTTTTAAATGATTATTTATAATTATATAAATTTATATTTATTTATAATTATAAATAATTAAATAATTTAAATATATTAATTAAATTTTTAAATGTGTTCTTTATCAGTGCTTTGTTAGCACTCATAACGAATTATTTTTATCAATGCTAAAATAACTTTGAAAAAATACATCACTATCAGTGCTAAAATTTTGGAGCTAATAAAGATTTATTTTATCAGTAATTTCTTAACCCTCATGATGCTTGTTTTTATCAGTACTAATTACTTTAGAACTCATAAAACCCCTCTTTATCATTGTTTTTTTAATCACTGATAAAACACTTCCATGTCATTTAAATGGAACCCTAACTAAATTCTTCCCACTCGCACCATTCAATATATCACAAAACTCTATCTTTATTATGGCACTCCGTCAATCATTTAGGAAAAATCAAATCCTTCAAAATCCAAGGTATTGATTAGTTTTGATTGTTTATCCCCCTCAAACATATTTGTTTTTTTAAAATTTTATAATTGTTTTGAATAGTGTGTGTATCGATCTTGTGTTTTCTCTATATACATCGCACCCGAAAGCTGAGTCATGATGTTACATCATGTATATACATCTTACAACTCTTAAATGAAAACATATTTTAATTTCCTTCATGCATAAAAACAAAAAAAAAATCATATTGTGCTTGTGCATCTCATGATGTTTGAGAAATTATCACAAGTTATGCATTCATCAATCCCATTAGGAAATGAAATTTCATGGATAGGCTTGATAAAATAGATATATTTTACTAGGAATGCCCAATAAAACACAAAACTCATATTTTAATGTTTTTAATAACTCATAACCAACATTATACATTACAAATATTATATGAAACCATACATGAAAGTCCAAACTTCTTTCTATTTATGTGAATTTTATCTTCTTATGTGAATCACTCCATCTCATATGAATATGATCTCTCCATGTTATATTTGTTTTTTCATTGTATTTATAATGATAATATATCAGTCACTACCCTTAATTCATAATCATAAACATATTTTATTTTAATTTACATATGTTCATTTCTTATATATTTACATATGAAACATAATTTTATAAACTTTTTTTATTACTATTTTATAAAAATTATTTCTATAATAATTTAGTTATTAGTATAATTTTATTATAATTATCTTATATATATTTCATAATGTTTATTTTTGATTCTCCACCTAATATAACTTTCCTCTATACATTGTGGGTCTACTCTCTCCCTCTCCTTCATGTTCATTTCCACTCGATTATTCTTATTTCTCAATCAGATTTCATGGAACTCCTAGCTATGCACCGCCAAAAAAATTGACCACTTATCATGTAAGGTGGTGACCACCAATGATAAGTAGGTATAGTTTTTATGGTAAAAATATGTTAATAGGATCCATGTTGAAAGTATACCTACTACTCCCAAGGATTAAAATAAAAAAATTTCCCCCCTTTTCTTCCATTACCAGGAAGAATAACCCCAATCATTTTAATATCTTCTGAATTGTTTTTAATTTTTATAGGAATTATAAATTGAGTTTAATTTAGGTTTTTTTATTTTTTCCATTTTTTTATATCTATAACACTTTATTAAAATTATTTCATCCTACTTTTGATACTTATGTACACACTCTTTATTTATATATTTTAGTTTTTGTTAATAATTTTTTAATAGTTTTTATCTTAATATTGAATTAATAATTAGTTTATTTTTTTAATATTGTTTACTATTTTTTAACATTACTATTATATATATATATATATTTAAGGATAAAGATTCTTTATATATATTACACGTGTAATATTTCATAAACACATGGGTTACGCACAAGGACTGTGGATATAAAATGAACAGGCACGTATGGAAGAACTTGACGTTACGATATAACCAGAACAAAGGTGGGGTCAATTTTTTACATTCTTTTAGAAGTTTATATTACGTCACAACCCATAAAATATTACATTACCACTCATAGAGTATGACTATTTTAACACACAATATGTCATTGATCAAATTCTAACATAGCTAACAAAATAAATCCAACACAATTAGAATTACGATGATCGAATCTTCTACCATTATGAAATAATTTGAAAAACCATCATTAGACTCATATTATCTTATAATAATGAATTAAATAATCTTAAATGATTATTTATGAATGATTTGTGTGGGTTCCAAGTTCATAGTTTATGTGTATTTATTTATTTTTTCATATATTAATATTAATGAATCAAATTGGATGTATATAAATAAAAAATGGATAGATGATAATCATATGAAAATATAGTATGAGACTGTGGTTGGAGATTTCATCATGTTTTAAAAATATCATGCATATGACCCTTCTAAAATAATTTTTTCTTGTTTATGTTGTTATTCAAGACTAATTAGTCCATAGGAGTTAGAAGAAAACTTGATGTATCATGGAATATATTGAAGTTATAAATGTTGGAATAAACATAAGGAAAAATTAAATGAATCTAGTGACTAGTATAATATGGAATGTTATAGGTCATATTATATGACTATAAGTGTGTAAAATGATGATGACTATATTGAGGATGTTATTACAGGTGTGGATAGTGATAAAGATCGTATTGAGTAAATAATAATGAAAACTGAAGATTATATTTTTGATTTTCCCAAGATGATAGATAAGTTAAATAGTTGTAAAACATATTCCATTATATGCTAGGTTTACTAGAGATTTAACATTATTATCCATACAAAATCTTTATAATTAAAAATATGGAAAAATATGGAGTGATACTATTTTTAATAAACTGCTTTCTATTCTAAATGATATCCCCCAAGAAGATAATTTGATTACTTTCCAAACCAAAGACCCTATATAAAGGTTGCGTTCAATGGGTATGATCTTTAAAATAATGCATGCCTATCAAAAGTATTGTATGCTATGTCATAAGTTCCAAAAATCACTTCAAAGTTTCTAAAATTGTGGTGATTCTTGATACAAGAATAATGAATCGGGTCCTACAATATTTGTACAGTACTTTCCAATCATTTAAATGTTTAGAAACCTAAAAGAAATTGAGGTGACTATAAGAAAATTGATGTGGAATATAGATACATGATATAAATATGGAAAACTTCATCACCTGAAAGACTCTAATTAGTGGAATATAATTGATTGAGAGTATATTGAATTTATAAAAGAGGTGAGAAACCATCATCTTATTCTATCTATAGATGGAGTGGATCCTTTTGGTTTTCAAAGTAGAAATCACATATCATGTCTAATTAAGTTGGTAAACTATTAATTCCATCGTGGCTATGTATGAAACAAAAATACATTATGTTTTCTCTGGTTATATCAGGACTAAGACAATTGGGTAATGATATTTGTGTTTTTTTAGCTCTATTAATAAAATATTTGAAATTATTTTGGGATTTAGGTGTTATATTGAATGATCCCTATATAAATGAATATTTCCCATTGAGATCCATGTTTTTTTGGATGATAAAATATGTTCCTTCTTATGGAAATTTTTTAGTATATATAATTAAAGGAACTCAACGGTGTCCCATTTATGAACAAGATACACAATTAATTAGGTTGGAACATTCATCGAAGACTATGTTTCTTAGACATTTCATATTTACACCCTAGTTACATAAGTATTGATCTAGTATGCCATCATTTTATGGGAGTTTAAAAGAATGTACAAAATCCTCTCCACTAATAGATGATCAAATTATTGAGAAAATAATATATATATAAACACTTCTTTTGTAAACATTTTTTGAAAACCCATAAAATACTGGTTGGAAAATCGATATGTTTGTTTTTGAATTACTATATTTTAATTTTTTACATGTACAAAAATGTCTTCTTGTTATGAACGTTGAAAAAAATGTATGTAATAGTTTCATGGGAACGTTACTAAATATACCTGAAAAAATAAAGAATGGAATTAAGGATAGGTTGGAAATGATTAACATGGGAATATAAGTATAGTTTGCTCTAGTGAAAATTAAAAAATGGAATTTTCTTCTTCCAACTTCTTACACTCTTTCCAGGTAAGAGAGATATCAATTTTTTCAACATCTATAAGGATGTAAATGTTTCAAAGTGTTATTCATCAAATATCAGGAATATCATGTTAATGATTAATTTAATGTTAGAGGGTATGAAACCACATGAATATAATGTTTTGATGCAAGATCTAATTTCAATATCATTTCACTGCATTATCCCAAGAATTTCTGTCATAAATTAACTAAGATCAGTTTCTTTTTCAAATCTATCTGTAGAAATTTTATAGTCTTGGTGAAATTTCAAACAATGGAAAAATAAATTTCTATCATAATATGTGAATTTGAGATGTTCTTTCTGCCAACATTAATTTATATAACGGTTAAATGGGTCATTCAATTCATAAGATATATTTTATTATATGTTCTTTTACCTTATAAATGGATATACCTCATTGAACTATATATGAGAAATTTTAAAGGGTATGTCAAAAATAAAAGTCATTCATAATGTTGTATGGAAAAGTGACATGTTGTTGAGGAAACTATTAAATTCAGTGTTGACTGCTTGTTTGATGTGGACAAGATTAGTGTATTGAAATCTCATCACACCAGGTAACTTATGGGTGTAGGAATTTTTGAAATAAATGTTGTCACAATTACTATTACAGAGTGGGAGAAGGGAGCCATTTACATTTTTAATAATAGTTTAGAGGTTTCACAATATGTTTAAACCCACAAAGTAATTCATGACATTTGAATCCATCAAGGAATGAAAGTTGGATATAATATACACATAATAAATTTTTTATAGGATGGTTCAAAAACCATATTTTTAATAAGTCATCTAAAAATATAAATTCAATATCATAAATACTTCTCTAGATATCCTTATAAGAATTTTCATATATATTATCTTGTAATTATTATGTAATTATTGGTTATACATTATAAAAAATAAACCTGAGGAATGAAGTACCATAGAAAATTGTGGAGACACAGTTATGGCAGAAGTGATGCTTGTATCTGGTACCAAGGATAGAAATAAAATTTATAAAAATATATCTTACTCCATCAGCATGGTGGTGGTCACCTTCAGTAGTCTCTATGGTTGGGGTGATGTGATTCTGGATGAAGCCAAAGCTCTCCTGGATGGGCTCAAGTTTTGAAACATAATGGGTATCTCTATGTCCATCATTGAGTCTAATTCTATGGTTCTCATCAGTTCCTTACATGGTAAGATTACATCCCCTTGGTCAATCACATACATCATCCGCAAATATTTTGGTCTTATTGATCAAGCGGACCTAACTCATACGGGGAATGAAGGAAACAAAGTGTATTATTTTTTTGGCCTTAGAGGATAATCAAGGCAATCATAAAATGATTTTTTTCAAGTTTGGGTTCCCTCCCCCATTAGTGTACTAATATCATTTGTGATGATTCCCTTAGATTGCACTATTTTAGACCTCCCTGACCCTATTTCTCATTGGTTCCTTTAGTAAAATTTCTTAATTTGGATGGATACTTGATATAGGGGTAAAATACTATCAAACATTTAGAAAATATATATTTCAATAACTAGGTTGTATTTTTTGTAATATAAATAGATTTACCTAATATTATTATCATTTAACTGATGTATTTAAGTAATATAAATTAAATGCACAACCACTTATAAAGATAATGAATTCTTCACATGTCAATGCTCCCAATTCTAAGGAACAACCAGTTTCTCATCATGATTGTTCTACAAAAATAGAGGAACAATATCCTTATGAAGTTACTACTTCTATAAATATAAAGGAACAACATATTGATAATGTTAAATATAATGAAATGGTTTACAGTGAAAAACCTATGTCCGAGAAAAATAAGAGTGCCTTAGCATGATGTTGTTACCAAAAGTTATTTAGGTGATAAAGAAAAGTCATAAAATTTGAGGTTTTATGGAATGTACACGTCCAACCCACAAACCCTGACAAGGCCATAATCGATAGTTACATTGGGCTCACCAATCTCATGAGTGGGTCAATTTATATTGATTAATGGAATAATGTTTTTCATGTGCTAAAGATACTAATTTGGGAATATATTATGTTAAAATTATGATATAAATTCTTTATATTACAAAACAATATTGAAATGTTAATTTACACTTCATTATCCCTCATAGAGTGCACTTATAGTATATGGATATCAAATGAAATTTGAATTAATGTTCTTTGAAAAGGGTCATAAAGGCTTTTAGAAAATTATTAAAAAATATCAACTCAATGATGATAAATAGAAAATAAACCTATATTGACCATAGATGTATACACACTTGATAAACCATCAAGAGTCGTACTCATTTCTCATTCATCCTTAAGAGACATACTTTCAAGTATATTGTGACTAGAAATACAATTCTTGAAAATACATTTTTTTATCAATTTGATTAAAAATTATTAATTTTTAAAACAATAATTGAGTGTTGAAAATAATAAAATAGTATCAAAGACAACATACTCCTCTCATAAAGCAAGAATGGGGTACGCTCCACTTGAAAAAAATGGAACGTATTATAAAGTTATCATAATATTTTTTATGTGTCATGAAACAAAAATATAATTATACTACATTGTTTATATGTATGTTAATGAATCAAAATTCAAAGACTCTTCCATCCCATATCATATTCTATGGATAGAGGTATGTGTAAATAAACAATGGTACTAATAGATAAAATCACACAAAAAGTGTGGGAAGTATGTGTAAGTTTGAACTAATAAATATTTGTTTCACTTTAAATTGGTATTACATAATAATGATTACATGTTTTCCTATATTTTATATCTGAAATATATATAAGAATCATCAATAACTATACCTAATGAAAAAAATACTATCAGTGGCCCTGAAGCGGGATGAATAGTATGGCAATGTTAGAGGTGTGGGTTTTGGGGTGTCACCCAAAACATATTTTGAGAAAGGTAATGAACTGGGGTATAAAGATAAGAAAATGAAAGAGTATAAGGAAATATTAGATCTTATAGGATAAAAATATAATTATCAGTCATATTTGATATAAAATTTATGGGAAGGTTTCAAAGAGAAGAAACAACACAAGAACAACCACTATGTTAAGATCCCCCCCCCCATCAACTTTGAGGAAATCTATTCCCCACAAATATTTTCCATAAAAAGGTAATAAATGTAGTCATAATTGTTTTCTATGGAATTTAATTCAATATTAAAATGGTACCTTTCTTGTGATGATATTATATAGATTGAAAATGATTGCAATTTATATTATGAACACCCACTCATCTCCTTGTTGCATGGGGTACCAGTTACAATATCAAAAGACATATTCTATATAATAAAAAAATTCTAATAGGTCATGTGAGAGTGGGGATTCACATAGATCAGGAGTTGAGCACTGTGTTACTTGTTCCACTTGAGGATGGATATATTCATATGGTTGAGAAAGTAATTGGATCTTTCGTAGCATGGCTTCTAGATCTTGTAAAAATACATGATGATAAAGAGGTATTAATTTCAAATTTATTTTTTATGGAAAACCATTAACAATTAATGAAAAAATGTCTTCAACTGATAAATATTATTATATATGGAAAACCGAAAGGGGGTTAAATGGAGGTTCAAATCAAAAAGATCTAAAGGATCAACCAACTAATTAAAAATATATTCACAGAGAACCTTTACCCCGCTTATTCAACCTCCACGTTTTCTATCACGAAAGGCTCAGGTAGATATAATGTTAGAAATCGGTTATAAAACCATCATTTATTTTAAATAACATATATATAGAGATTCCATTAAATAATATATTGGTCTTGATAATGAAAATGAAATCCTCAAGAATGAATGTCTAGATTCATAATTGTAAATATATAAATGAGGTGTGTTGTTAGGATTTTTTTTTTCCAATAGATAATCTACTATATTAATTAGAACTAAATAATATTAATATTTTTTTAGGAATATATTTATCAATAATATTTTAATGGAAAGCCCTATGAATAGAATTTTTTACTCATTATCCTTCAAATCACTTCTATATAACTATTCTACTAGGAACCAAATATCATTGAATTAATTGTGGAAAAAATGGACACAATTTTCGAATGAAAAGTTAAAGAATAAACAATATTCTTAATACCCACAATGTAGGGGTAAAAATATACAATTCAATCATATAAAATATATTTTCATTCATTTAATTACTTATTCATTTTTTGTTTTTAGGTTGAATTGGTTAACCAATGTAGAAAATTTGGATACTCGAAAGATTTATTTTCTAGATTCAATGCAAGAATACCCAAAAAACCAACCATAGGTGATTACATTTATTAGATTTTAATACATTATAGGAAACATTTTACAAATAGACTTCATGTTATACATTTTATATTATTTTTTATGAAAATTCTATTATGAGATGGATGTGTTTAAATATTGTTAAAATTGTTGCATGAAGAAATTCCATGATCATAAAAAACATACAAACTTCAAAAAAATGGATATGTATTATGGTATATATAATAAAATTCCACTATCAAAACATATATCAAAACAAATAAATTATTTTTATTATTTTTTCTATAGTTCTTGGAACAAAATAATGGTAAATACTATGATATTTATGTTTTTAAATTTATGAATTATATTGTATTCTATCAAAAAACCGGCATCCCTAAAGTGGTAATTTCAATGATAATTACAATTTCATTTCAATTATTTACAAATAATTTATTTATTTATATTTTTCTATTACAAAGAATTCTTTTGATAATCATCATATTAAAAAGATGAATTATATTTGTTTAGAAATTAATTTGAAGAATACATAGTGTTAAATTGTATATAGAAAACATCAAGAGGTGACATACTACAACTTATTTAGTGAATTTTCTCACAATTATATCAAAAAAATTAGTTACTTTAATTATAATTTTTATATGAAACATATTGTGTTACTTTCCATAGATTTAATGAAGGAGGATGATAAATTCATGATGCACTCATATACTATGATTATGCACCCAATGAGAATGATGCACTCATCATGATTCAAATTTTGTTTTTATTATAAAAAGAATACAATATTCTGGGTTATCAAGTAAAAATATTGTTAGATAACCCTGAATGTTGAATGGATTGAAGAAAAAAGAAATGATCTAATGTTTCAGAATCAACCATAACTCAATATGATACATACTATTCCTAGTATGACTAAATTTTTATCTCATTAGTTTAGAGTTGATATTTTAGTTCAAAACACATGTTATATACTAAAAATAGATCAAACACTTTCATATTTTTTTGATAATTTAGAAAAATTATTCATAAGTGTTTTTTGACATCAAGTAATTAGCTGCACCTCAATACAATACATGGTGTGCCTGGTATGAAAGAGCTAGTAACATGTTTGAAGCTACTCATGCACGTGTAGGGATCAGTAACACCTCAATTAGCCTCAACTCAATCTGATAAATTGTGTGATTAGTATAACTCAAAGTGAATGTAATTATTTTATAATTTAAATTTTATTTTAAAACACACATCACACACTCAAAACTAATAAAACACATTTATTTAGTTTTGATACATTAAGAAAATGGTTGATAATTCATTTGTGACATATAAGAATCAAACACCTATCAATATATGCTTTGTGTGTCTAGTTTGAAGTAAAAGTGTTTGTTTATAGTTTAAAATTTAAATTTTAGTTCAAAACACACTTTACATACTCAAACCTAATAAAAAAGTTTTGATTATTTTCATAGTTTAGGAAAACTATCTACAAACTATTTTTGATGTGTGGGAATCAATCAAACCTCAATTCGATACACAATGTCATCATTATGACTCAAATTGTCCATTATCAATTTAAAATTTATGATTTAGTTCAAAACATCTATCCCTAACTAAAACAAAGAATACATACTCATGTTTTATTGATAATGTCGAAAAATAATTCATAGGTCATTATGACATGTTGGAATTAGACTCACATCAAACTGACACATGATGTGACCTGTGTGGCTTAAAGTGAATTTTTTGGTTTAAATTGACATTTTATTAAAAAAATTACAAGATATACTCAAATTCAATAAAATACATTCATATTATTTGGATACATTATGAAATATATAAGTAATTTGTTATGTGTATGAATCATCTGCATGTCAATATGATACACAGTGTGATCGGCATGACTCCAAGTGTGTTCTTTTATTTATAATTTAAATTTTCAGTTCAAAACACTTATCACATAATCAAAACCAATTAAACACAACTATATTGTTTTGATACATTAGTAAAATGACTTATATGTCATTTTTTATGCGTAGATATCAGTTTCACCTCAATCTAATACACAGTGTGCAAGGTAAGACTCAAAATATCCATTATCATTTTAAAATTAACAATTTAGTTCAAAATGTGTGTCACTCACTAAAAACTAATACAACATGCTTGGTGTATTTATATATTTGGAAGATTATTCCTAAGTCATTTTTTATGTGTATGAATTATTCTCACATTAAACTAAAAAATGATATGATCAGTATGACTCAAGTTTTGTGTTTCCAGTTAAAATTAGAATTATAGTAAGAAAGAAACATGACATACTCAAAATCAATAAAACACATTTGGAATGTCTTTAAACTTTAGGAAAGTATCCATAAGTCCTTTGTGATGTGTAAGAATTATCCACATGTTAATCCAAAGCATGGTGTGATCGGTATGTCTCCAAGTGTGTTTTTTTATTTAAAATGATCATTTTAGTTCAAACACACATCGCAGAATCAAAATTGATAAAACACATTAAAAATATTTTGATACATTCAGAAAATTATCCACAAGTCATTTTTGATGTATATGAATCATCTTTACCTCTATATGATACACATTGTTCCCAATATGACTTAATGTATTTGTTATTAGTTAAAAAATAAAAATTTAGTTCAAAACATGTTTCACTCACTGAAAACTGAGAAAAAACACTTGTATTGTCTTGATACATCAATAAAACAATTCATAAGTCATTTTTTATGTGTATAAATTAGTAACAAGTAAAAATAACACATTATATGACCTGTATGACTCAATGTGCATGTTTTCCATTTAAATATACATTTTAGTAAGAAAGACACATGATATACTCAAAATTGAGAAAAGATATTTGGATTTTTTTGATACTTTTAGAAAATGATCCATTAGTCATTTGTGACGTGTAAGAATCATCCTCACATAAATATGATGCATGGTGTGACTTTTATGAGTCTAAGTCTGTCTTTAATTTATAATCTTTTTTTTCAAAACCCACGTCACATAATAAAACTAATAAAATTTATTTGGGTTATTTTCTTACTTTATGAAAATTATCCATATGTCATTTGTAACATAAAGGAATTAACCACACATCATTATAATATACAATGTTATGAATATAAATCAATATTTCCTTTATCAGTTTAAAATTGATAATTTTTTTCAAAATGTGTGTCACTCACTACAAATTGGGAAAAAGAACTGTAATTTTCTTGATACTTTGGAAAAAATTCACAAGTCATTTTTGTTGTGTAGTAATTAGTCTCAAATAAAACCAAAAAATTATGGGACATGTATATATCAAAGTATGTGTTTGAAGTTTAAATTGATATTTTATTAAAAAAAGACATGTGATATACTTAAAACTGAGAAATCACAATCATAATGTATTTATTATTTAGTAAAATGATCCTTATTTCATTTGTGACATATAGGAATTAGTTGAACGTAAATCTGATGCACGGTGTGACCCATATGACTCCAAGTGTGCCTTTTTATTCAAATTTTGTTTTTATTTCAAAACATACGTCACATATTAAAAACCAAGAAAATGAATTTTTATTATTATTATAAATTCTCAAAACTATCTATAAGTAATTTTTGATGTGCATGAATCAACATCACCTCTATCTGATTCAATATGTTTGTGGTATGACTCACAGTTTTAGTTATCAATTTAAAATTGAAAATTTAGTTCAAAACATGTTTTACTTACTGAAAGCAAATAAAATGTGCTCATGGTGTCTTGATACTTTAGGAAAACAATTTATAAGTCATTTTTTATGTGTAGGAATCAGTCTGAGATCAAACTAACAAATGATGTGAACAGTATGAATCAATGTGTGTGTTTTCAGTTTGAATTGAAATTTTATAAGAAAAAGATATTTGACCTACTCAAAACTAAGAAAACACATCCATGTTGTCTTTATAATTTATAAAAATGGACTTTATGTCATTTTTTTATATTTAGGAATCAAGCTCAGATAAATCTAGTGCACATTGTGACTTGTATAACACAATTTGTTTATTTTTAATTAAAATTGAAATATTAGTTCAAAACGCACACCACATACTAAAAAAGAAGAAAAAATCATATTATTTTCATACTTTAGTATAATTATCCTTAAAATATTTTTTATGTTTAGGAGTCATCTCCACCTCAAACTAATACATAGTGTTTCCAGTATAACTCAAAGTGTACGTTTTAAGTTTAAAATGTATAATTTAGTTTAAAATGTGTGTCACTCACTAAAAACCAATAAAAAATACTCAAATTGACTTGGTAATTTAGGAAAATGATTCATAAGTCATTATAAATTTGTATAAATTAGTCACGCATCAAAATGATACACAATGTGACCGATATTACTCAAAGTTTTTGTTTTTATTTTAAACTAACATTTTAGTAAAAATGATATATGACATACTAAAAACTAAGAAAATGAATTTGGATTGTCTTTATTCTTTAGGAAAATGGTCCCTATGTCCTTTGTGACATGTAAAAAATCAAGGTGTCTTTTAATATAAAATTGAAATTTTAGTTCAAAACACTTTTCACATAAACAAAACCATTAAAACACAATTATATTATTTTGATACTTTAGTAAAATGATCCATATGTACTTTTTGATGTGTAGGAATAATCCACACATCAAGATAATAAATAGTGTTCTTATTATCACTCAAAGATTCCATGATCAATTTTAAATTGATAATTTAGTTTAAATTTTATTTCACTCATTGATAATCAAAACAACATGTTCATATTTTCTTGATAGATTAGAAAAATTATTCAAAATATATTTTTGATGTGTAAGAAGAAGTATCATGTAAAAATGACACATGATGTGCCCAATATGACTCAAAATATAGGTTTTTTGTTTAAATTGACAATATAGTAAGAAAGATATGTGATATACTCAAAATTGAAAAAAAAATCATTTTATCATGATACTTTTCAAAACTGATTCTTAAGTTATTTTTGAGATATAGGAATCATTTTCATGTCAATATAATGCACAGTGTGAATAATATGACTCCAAGTGTTTCCTTTTATTTAAAATTGTTATTTAAAAAATTACTTTTTCAATTTATGTTTAATTTGTTTATTTATAGTATTAATAACATAAGAGTGGTTTTTTTATATAGGTGGATTATTTTTATTGATTTGGGTTGGTTTCTACAGCAACTAATACCATGATTGGTCTTTTTTGAGAGGTGGTCAGGTGTCAAATACCATGAATCAATTTATGTTTTTGATTATTTTTTATGGTACTTGCTAAGGTAATTATAAAAAAAATGTTTGAAATATATATAATATAAAGTTTTTTTCTTCTATTTTTTATTTAATGTTTATTTTAATTAAATTATAGATTTTCTATAAATAGTTGTATTTTTTGTGGTAGTGTTTTTTAATTTTAATAGAACACTGTATTATTACATCCTTTATCAATGATTACAAAGTGGTGATAAAAGTGGCCAACTTTTAATGGCGCCTAGATCAAAAATACTTTTTAATCACTAATAATTTTTTTTAGTTCTTTTAAGATCCACTTCTCTAGTATATTTGGTTGGTTTTGAGTATATAATGTGAGTTTTAAATTAAATTATCACTTTTAAATTAAAAAACACATTTTTGATCATTCATTCCCCATCGTCCATTAGAGTGAAAATGGGTTCGTTCCTACTTGTCAAAAATTAATCAAAGATCATTTTCATATAATTTTAGGAAAATAGGAGCTTATTTTCTGTGTTTTGAACATTTGACAAAATTGTTTATCATAGATACCACATAAAATGGAAAAATTCACATTAAATCATTCAGGATGAACCATATATCAAAATGAAACATGATTAATTCTTATAGATCAAATTTGAATTGATGATCATTATCATTGAGTTTTGTGACCTTAAAAGATATTTTTCTCAGTTTTTTGCATGTGATACACATTTTAAACTAAAGTGTCACTTTTTAAACAATATTTAAGAATGAAATGAAGTTAATTAATAAAGGATTAAAATGAATCAAAAAATATTTAAAATAATTTCATGAAACTTTTTTCTTTTTTTCTCTCTTATGATCATGTGATGTTTGTTTTTTATTGAAATACACCTTTTAAATTGAAAAATCACACTTTCCATTATCTTGGACACACCATGCTCAAAAATAATGTGCACCCATTACTATATATCATAATTGAATAAAACAATCCCTAGAGTTTTATCATAATCAAACTTGGTTTGCTTGATTTTGAGTATGTAACATAAGTTTTTTTATAAAGTAATTATTTTAAATTTAAAACATCCACTTTCAATTATTCTGAACACACTGTAAAAAAATGATTTTTGGTTCATTTTTTAATTTTAGAAATGAATTAATGATAAACTTTCAAGGGTTTCATGAAATCTTATGCATTCTTTCTGGGTTTTGATCTTGTGACATGTATTTTAACATATATAATATAAAACTAAAAAATGAACTTTAGGTTATTCCAATAAAATCACACATCAAAATGTCATTTAGTAAATTCCAAGAATTAAAAATAATTAAAAGATCATTTTCAGTGAGTTTTATGATAATATAATCCCATTTTCATGGTTTTGAACATGTAATGCAGGTTAATAATTGACATATATCATAATGAATGAAAAAATACAATTTCATTAATTCTAAATACACCTCATCTCATAATGATATATTGTTGTTTTTATATGTAACTAATTAAAAAATTATTTTATTCATAGGATTTCTAGATAGTAAAATATCATTTTATTCTTTTTTAGATCTTTTGATTCATGTTTTATAAATAATAGAACACTTTTGAATTGAAAAAAAATGATTTCATTCATTCAAAAAACATCAGGCATTAAATTAATGTGTAGTTATTTCTTACATTTTATAAATGAATCAATTATATTTTTCCTAACATTTCATGATTGTGTAATAATTTTTATAGGTTTGGCTAACATGACATGTTTCATTAACTAAAATTAAACATTTAAATTGTAAAAAACACTTTTAGTCCTTTTAAACACACCGTGTGTCAGAATAATATGCGGTTTATTTCTACACATAAAAAATGAATCCATAAACATTTTACATTAGTTTCATAAAATTTCAAATGTGTTGGCTTTATTTTCCTCATGTGACAAGGGTGTTTAACTTAGATAACACTTAAAATGAAAAAATGAACATTATGTTATTCTAAATATATTTCTCATTGAAATGAGGTGAGGTTTATACCCATGGTTTTAAAGTGAAACAATATTAATTTTTCAACTGTTTCATGATACTCCAATATTTTTTGACCATTTTGAGTATTTGACACATTTTTTGACATAATGTACAACTTTTAAGTTGAAAACAATCATTTAAGGTCATTCCAACTTTGACATGAATCTAAATGATGTGTGATTTATTCCTTCAATCCATAAATGAATCAAACCCCATCATCCTAGAGTTTAATGAATCTCTAATAACAATTTATTTATTTTGATCATGAAAGGTGTATTTTTAACTAAAATATAACTCTTAAATTAAAAACACAACATTTCCATAATTCATGCCACATTATGTGTTACAATGATATAGGGTTCATTCCTATAAGTGAAAAATGTATCTAAAATCATTTTACTAATCTTTCACAATAATCAAAGATAATTTTATTATATTTGAGAATTTGATGTGAATTTTTTCATAGATATCACATCAAATGGAAATAATAACTCTCAGGCATTCTAAAAAAATGATGCATCAGAATGATGTCTGATTTTTTTATGAAACATTCAAATTTGATCAGATGATTAAATAAATAAGTTGTTGAAAAATACCACTTTAATATTTTTTAAAATAACCTAACATAATGTAATCCATCCATTCATCTATAAACAAAACTTATTAATCTTCTAAAAATGACTTACCACCATTATTAGTATATTATTGAAAAAATATAAATATAGAAATTGATAAATAATATTTTTAATGAATGTATGTATATTAAAAAATAGAAACATAAAATATATACCTTTAAGATAATTTTATTATTTTAATGAGGTATAGAATAATTCATAAATTTAAAAACCTAATATCCATATTTATTTCTATTTACTTGTTTTAGACTTTACAAAAAAAGACAATTATAATTTTCTAATTATATCAAATAGAAAATTGTTATTATATAAACCTTTATAAATTTCCAAATATATTAATCCCTCGGTTTATTTTATTTTATTTTTGTTTCATTTTCCTTATACCATTTAGAATTAGATAAATTAAAACTATACTACTAAAGAAAACATGATAGTTGATACATACAATAAAACATTTAATTTAAATAATATATTGAAAAATGAAAATATAATGCATTTATTATTAAAAATAGATATCTTGTGTGGTTTATTTGTTGGATATCCAAGTATTGGCTCCATAAAATATACCATTATACTAATTGAATTTATCAAAATTAGTAACCATTTATTACTAGAAAATATAAAATAACAATTAGACATCATGTTGAGGTGGAACATTGTCATAATAGTAATCAAAGTATATAGTTTCACTTTTTAATGGTATGTTCTAAAAATAGTCTAAATCTATAACTATTTATTGAAATACTTTAGAAACTTCTTTTAATGACCCAAAATTCTATAAATGGAATTTCCTTCAGAATACATATAAGTGTTTCGTATTTAGTATCATTGAAAAATATAAAATACATGAAATGCATAATAAAAATATAATGCTTTATTTCACTAATTAAGATCATTAAATTCATAAAATTAATATTTCCAAATGAAATTAAAATTTTATAATGTGTAAATAAAAAAATATAAATTTAAAAATATAGGAAAACATGGATAATTGGGATCCCCTAGAATTATTTCTACCATCAACAAAATAGTAAAAACACAAAGAACATTAGTAATTCAATAAAAAATTTCAAAATGTAATATATATTAACTTAAGAGGAATAGAAGTTAATGATAAATGAAGGAATTTATAGATATATATAGGAAGTAATTTCACTATTGAAATGCTAATTTTAATATTGGAGAAATAATATAGGATTTCTTATTGTAATTTGACTATTAGGATAGTAATTTTTCTATTAAGAATAGTTACATGCCCGTTAGGATAGAAACCAGACCAATGGAAAAAAATTTATTATTTAGGGAACATATGAACTAAAATTTAAGGTAATTATATCATAATAAAATTAAATAAAATTATTAATTATGATAAAATAAAAGTATCACACCATGAAAACATAACTTTATTATTCTATAATACATATATATGTTAGTAAAATACATATTTATAAATAATTTCATATTTTGGAATAAAAATTATTTCCATGAAATGTTCTTATAAAATAATATTTATTTTTAAATAAATGATAATGTAATTTCATGAAGTCCCATATAATCTAAAACATGAATATATCAAAAAAAAGTAATTCCTAAATAATTTAAGTCATTTATTAATAAATTAATTACCTTATATCTAGAAATTTATTTTATAAAATGGATGTTATTTTTGAAATCATGACATTGAAATTTAGTTTTGGAAAACTTTTGAGAATTTCCTAAAATAATTATTTTTTAGTGAGCAATAAAAAACAGTTTTGTATTTTTGTTATATTTTATGACCTCATAAATATATAATAATGAAGGGATAGTTAAAATAAATTAATCAAATAAAAAATAAGTTATTTTAATAATATAATGTATTTTAATGAATAGAAAATAATTTTCAAACTTATAAATAACCTTCCAATGTCTAAAATGGAAATTATGGTTTTAAAAATAATATTTTGTGGAAAAATTATATTCTCATTTCCAAAGTAATCTAAAATATTGAATTTTTGTTCTAAAAATAAAATATGTAATATACTTGCTTCTTAATTTCATAAAAATTGATCCAAAATAATTGTTATGGTTTTTTATTTTCTTCAACCTAGTTAAAGTCCTATATTTAGAAACTAATAAACAATCCTCCCACATTTTATATAAATACCCACCAATTCTCTCATTATTCTACTCTACTAATACGTTCATCATGATTTTCCCCTAATTTTAATTCTTTATTTCCTTTCTACGGAGCTTCTATGGTTATAAGGAACTCTTCTCAAGCTTTAAGAAGCAATCTCACATGGTAAGATATTATCTTCCTATATCCTTTTATTCAAATACTTCTTTTATAATAAGCCTTTTTATTTTCAATTAATTATGTCTTCATGTGTTCATAATCAATCCTTTACTATCCAATTAATTCCCAATTAATCATAGACTATCTTTATATCTCATTAATCTCATTCCAGGAACTGTTATATACACTCATTAGGATACTAAAATCATTCCTTGATTTTACATGCCATAATATTATGTTTTGAATACCCAACCCTACTTTAATACATTTAACTCTAATTAATTGATATGGGAATTCCATTTATTAAATCCACATTCCCTTCTCATGGGTTAAGGATATTTAAAAATTTTATTATTATATATGATCTATTTTCCACAGTTAATGTCTGACATGTGAATGTGCACTTAGAGAGTGCTCTATAGAATTATATGTAATGAACCAACCTGGGTAAACCTTACATGTCACCCAACATGGCCTTACAAATAGAGAGGTGTAATAAAACAACCAACAAAACTTATTTTTAATAAATTGGAGTCAAACTAGTATAGTAATAAGTAGAAGAAAGAGTACATTTCCATGGGTCACACAACATCAATCCTAAAGGGATCGATATAAAAGTAAAATATTATAATCTATAGGATGAGTCACCATGTGACTATCTGTCCCCACTAATCTATCCCAATATAAAGGTGATGAAAACTAAGAGAAGGTGGTGAAATATTGGATTTTCTTCCATTTTCCGATGTCCTGCAAAATCACATCTACAAATTCTAAAAGGAAAAATATGGGTCTGAACAAAAATCCTAATAATATTTCACCAACGAATATATATATATATAGTATAATATCATGAAAATGTTTCCTATAACATTTAAAATAAAATTAGATAATTATGAATTATTAAAAGAGGAACATTTTGTAAAATATCCTTCATTTTATATAAACATTCCATATTCACATAAACCAGGAATATTTAAAGTACATGTTAGATAATATGAAAGGATAAGCCAAACCATACTTTCATATGACATAAGATAAGAATATGAGTAACTAACCATGAAATATACCATATTTTGAAAACCCAGTCATATATGAAAAGAACAGTATTGGGCTCTATCATATTGTAATATATACTCATGCATATAAATAAAACACTATGTCGGGAATCATGTGAATCCAACCAATATTTAGTCTTGTCACGGTGTATTGACATTAACCCAAAAGTTGTAATACACACTCTAAATTAACATATGTACATTTCTCGATACCCAAAAGGCTACCAATGTTCAATATTTTTCAAAAACCTTTTGAAAACCATACTTAAATTTTATAAAATATTTTCACAATGAAGATTTAATTTTTCTATACTTGAAAATAAATTTTATAATCAAAACCACCTTTAAATAATTTCATTGAACACATGCCATTGAGAAATATATTTTTAAGGAAAAACACTTTAAAACATGACTCTATAGATAAATATCCACATTAATGTCAAATAAATCCATTTTGTAAAACAAATAAAATGAATTTACATGAACCTATATTTATTTAAGAGTTATATCCTTTGTATAGAGACACCTAACACATGTATTGAGGTGAAATAGTCTATTTTTAGAACAGAGATTGGGAATGAGCAGATTAGGTCCTTGTGAGCCAAGATCTATAAGAAACAACATCAAATCTCTATCAATCCCCCTATATCTAGAATACACAGCCTAGTTGGGTTCTAACAAGATAAGAAGAGAAGATATTGATAGAGGATCTAAGAATAATAAGAAAACCTGAAAAAAAAATTAACATACTTGGAATATATCCATCAAGAACAAAGGAAAAACATCAATAAACCCATTGTTGAATCCTCTAGCTCATTGGTAAAGGTTTATTTTGAGCCTAATGTGGATTAGAAGGTGTTTAGGTATAAAAAAACCAAGGTAAAAGAGGAAACTTATAACTTTTTAAAGGTTTATATTGAGGCACACAGTTAGGTTTCAAGGTTAGGCAAATCATGTTCCAACCATGTGTAGCCTCTATATCATTAAAAATGTTGCACAATTTCATTGAAATGAGCCACATAGTTTGAGAAAATTTTGATCAAGACATATAAAACATTTGGAAACCAACCCTTGCACTATCATGATTTCTTTGGAGAGATGCATGGTTTGAATAATAATTCTCAAGCCATTAAAAATGTTACTAGAACCTCACAAATGCACACTGCATAATTATAACATGGTTATTACTAATTGTGTACCCAAACTGTTATCCTATAATTTTTTCATTAAAAATACATGTTTTCAACATATGAGTCTTATAAAACTATATAAGGACCCAAAAAAACGAAGACCAATATAAGTAATAACTATGACCCCAAGGGTGGGAAAATTCTCCCCACCATGAATGATTTTTGTACCTAAAATGTGCTCAAGTTTCTTAACATGAAAAAATAGAATCCTACTTCTACCTCAAAAATGATTCCCACTCTGATGTCACATGGATATCCCATTTTCACTACCATTGTACAGAGAAAATGGTACTATTTTATAATGGAATACCTTTTTTGGGTGATCTATAATCTAAAATTCTTTCTCAACCATAGTTGTGTTAGGATAAACATTAATATCTTCCAATTCAATTTCATGGGAAGGTTATGTTTGATACCTCCTTAGTTAGGAATCATAAGACACATAATGAAGTGATATCAAAAGATTTGGTAAATCCAAATGATATGCCACCTTTACAAGTCATTCAATTGTTTCAAAGGATCCAACAAACCTCAGACCCAACTTACACTACTTACCCAAACCACAATGTCCCAAGTGAGGTGAAATCCAAGGAAAACCAAATCACAAATATAAAACTCTAGCAGTTGATGAAGATAAAAAACATATGATTTATGATTAATCAATTCTAGGAAAAATCTATTTTCAATCAACATCACCCTTTTATCCATATCCAAAACAATTCTTTTCCCAACTAAGGACTTCCCTCCCAACTCTTCCCAATACAAGGGAGATATACATGATCATCTATAAAATTATTTGAAGGGGTAAATATTAATTAAATCAATATTACTATTGTTATAGTAAAATTAAATGATAAGAAGATTCGTTTCCCAAAAACTGAAAAAGTCAATAATGCATGGATGGAGCATATCAACAAGAATCTAAAAGGATTTATCAGTCTATCCATCCATTCGTGGATGATATGTCATGTTTAATTTCAATTATAAATACATATTCTATGGTAAACCTTTATTATATATAGATATAAAACATGTTTCCCTGATAAAAAAATTTGAGATAGGACACTATAAATCCTCACATCTTTTTAGATGTGTAAGTACTCAAGTTACTCCATCTTCATTGTATCATTGATAGGGTGAAAATGAGATAATTTTTTAATATGATCAATGATCACCCAAATCACAGACTTACCAAAAAAACATATATTAAACTAAATATTAAGTGTATAGAAATTTCATCCCACTTCCATACTAAAATGGTTATAGGTTGCAACAAACCAATAGGTATTTTGTGCTCTTCCTTAATTCTCTGGATATTCATGCACCATAACATGAAGCCCATAATTTAATTCCCCATCCATGACCACTAATACCAACATCCTAGTTCATGATATTGGTTGGTAATCCCATTGTGTATGGTCCAACATGACCTACGAACATTCTCCATCAATTCGTACCTCAGATATATAAGAACAACCATCACACCTCAAAAACACAAAGTGCCATGGGCGATTGAGACGAACCACCCAAGGCCTCCCCACAAATATAGGATTTACTAAGGTTCTAACATTTATATCTGATATTTTATTTAGAGGAATTTGATGATCAAACAAAATTTCATCCTTCACCAAGGCTATGAACACCTACCCACTAACCACTTTCACTCCCATTCTCATCTATGAAAAAAAATCATCAATGACTGCATGTACCCTAATTCCTTCAAGGCTAGAGTTAGTAATTTCTTGCTCAACACAGCACTGACCAAATTCCATTTCTAAAGAGAATAATAAAAATTTAAATAAAAAAAATTAAGATACTCAACCAAGTATATCTATCAAAAATTCATATCTCTTATAGTAAAAATATACTTGATAATTTTATGATTATAATATAATTTTAACTACTCCCCAAATAGATATCAATGCCAATTTTTTAATTCATGCATAATAGGTTCTTACTCAAGATCATGGGTAGGTTAGTTATTCTCATGAGGGAATAATTATCAAGAGCCGTAAGCCTCATCATATTTCCTTTACATTAAGACACTCCCCAATCCTGAACCTAAATCTTTATAGAAAACATAATACCTAGAAATTAGTTCTAAAAGGATCAAAATATAATACAAAGCCAAACTCTTCTTTATAACCTTAAAATATCTCTATCATTTTCAATTCCATTCAATCTTCACACAATTATAGGTCAATATTTTCATTCAAGATTCAATCATTGAGTGGTGATGAACAAACCACCTATAATAACTATCCAAACCCATGATGATATGGTTCTTAAAAACATTTCTAGTCTGCTCCCACTATTTTCCCATATAATTATTTTAAGGATATACTATGATACCCCTCTCAGATATAACATATAAACCTCAACTCTTCAATTCAAAATTCACACTTATAAATATTACCATGAAATATTTTTTTAATCAAGATTCCTAGGATAATATCTAAATAATACATGTGTTCCTCATTTGACATATAGTACACCAAAATATCATCACTAAACACAATGATGAAGGGAACCAAGAACATATAAAATATTTATTTCATTAATTCTGTAAATACTGCTAGATCATTAGTGATATTGAATAGTGGTACCCAAATGCTATCTTTGGTATATACTCTTCTCAAACTCTCAACTAGTGATACCCTAACTAGAGGTCAATCAGTGAAAACAAACAAGCCCATCTTAGTTGGTCAAAGATATTAAAAAATTATTGTAAGGAGTATTTTTTCTTAATGGTCGCTCGATTTAACTTTTGATAATCAATGAAAGTCTAAAGATTCTATATAAATTCTTGGTAGATGGGATATAAAATTACCATAGTAACCTACCAAGATGAATAAATACCTTAGACTCAAGATCTTCAAGATGAACCTTATGTTCCTTTGACTCAGTAGGCCCCATGAGATAAGGTGGAACAAAAATGGACATCATTCTATGGAGCGGGTTAACAGTAAAATCGACTTATCTTTTCTCTGGTAACCAAGATAAATCATTATAAAATATATTAGGATACAAAATCACTGCAGTAAGAAGTGGTTTGGTCAAGATAGAATCAAGTACATCAAGAAACAATTTTGACAACTGACATGGCATCATTCCAGCATAAGGAACACAAGACTTTCCGTCCCCAATCTAGATTCCCACTCACCCTGAAAGTCATCAGAGACTCCATCAAAATAAAAGAAATGAACTTGATGATGATAATAGTTGATATGGACCTTAACACTAATTATAAAATCCATTCTAATAATGTGTTTGAAGGTATCATGATCAAAGAAGAAGAATTCCAACACCCCCTTAAAGTTGTATATTATCACCCAACATGGAGGACATTAGAATCCTTGTTTAGATTTCATTCCAAAATGTGTGGAATGATCCAAAAAGAATGAAATAAGTTTTAAATTTAAAACTCACATATAAATTTTAATTAATGACTTAAATATTTTTTATCACATGTATCAAACAAATCTAGTACCATAGAGAACAAAAATAACATTGTACGTCTAACACCATCCAACCCTGCTTCATATTCCTATGGAGCATACTCTACTACATAAAGATATTTGGTATCATCTCCCTCTAATCTCTATTAGATGCCTAAACATCCCCCTTAGCATGAAGAAAATAGCCCCACCCTTTGAAGAATCAAAACAAACCTATACACCCTCATTGAGAGTGGATCAAGCCTTATTTTCATGGAAATATTTCCACAAAAAACACTTGAGATGGATAGATTATCCATAATGATGAAAATTTATAGGAACTTCTATAAAATTGGTTTGGTATGAATAGAAATTCCACACTGGTATCAAATAACCTTATGTTGTTCTAATTAATCCCTAGAACAAATCCTAATGAAAACATTATACCCTTACATTTTCTTTTCTGACCAAAAAACACACACTCTATATCAGATGTAACAACCAAATATACACCTATACCATCTTCCCAACTATGTATACCTGTTTTATAGTCTCTTTATTAACTACCTCTATTAACATAGATATATATAAGAGAATGAAAATGAAAAGAATATTATCCCTTATTACCATATCAAACCTTTTATCTTTAAGGTAATCATTAGTAACAAGGTTAGGTTATAGGCGAACCAAATCATTGAAATGGGTGGAATAATCCATAATTGTATCCTACCCTTTCCATAAAGTTATAAATTCCCCAGTATTTTCCACTCATAAATTTTTATGATAAGAATCTTAGTTGATGATTTCAATGAAATGTGTCCAAGTAATATCCTCATGAAACATATCTTTCATGATAGAGTTCCACAATTTTTTTAACGGTTTTTTAGGAATATATGTCAAAAAATACACCTTAGAGTCCTCTATTGTTTTCCAAAAATGGAATATCCTTTCAATCTACTCAAGTCACTCTTCAAAATCCTAGGGGGCCTTTCCCCCAAAAATTATAGGTGGAATATTCTAAATAAATTTTGATCCCTGATCCACCACTCATATCTAGTTCTCTACACCTGCTTGACCCAAAGTTTGAATAGTTTGGATTACATCTTTTACCAAAGAAGGTTACACTAGGGTATTTTCTTACAAAACATGTCTTATAGCTTCCCCATTCCATTTTTGAATATATTTTCTTTGAGGAATTATATAATAAATAAAAAAACTATTAAACTTAAGATAAAATTCACAATTCAAAATAAGAACTTCCATAATCCATATAAATTCATTTAAAATAAAAGAATTTAAAGCAACCATAAAACACATTAATATTGGAAACATTATTTAAATAAACCCCCAAATAATTTAATTTAAATAAATTCAAAATAACACGTCCCAAGTTTGGTAAAAATACCAAACCATGAATTCCCACTCTTGTTCAGTCAAATAAGTGAGATGGCCAAGCACCCTCCCACACATACTACATGAATCCTGATTGTACTAACTTCTTTATACCAAATACCTTGAGCTAAGCATAGGATGTGTAAAAATGATTCAGGATGGGTATTCTCTCTGATACAATTTTACAATGAACCAAATTGGGTAAACCTGACATGTCACCCAAGTTAGACGCCATAAGGTGATGTGCTGCAAAACAACCAACAGGTCTCGTTTTTAATTCAAAGATTCAAACCAATAGATTAAAAAGTGGAATTAATAATATATATACATAATATATGCAACATCAATACCAATGGGATAAACTTGAAATAAAAACAACACAAGCCATATGGGAAGTATCTATGTAACTATCCATCACCACCCATGTTTCCTACAATGAAGGTGACAATAACCAAGAGATTACATAAAAATATATGATACACTTTCCTTCTTCAATTTCCGACCAAAACACATCTATAAAAACCCAAAAGAAAAAAAGTGAGGTGTGAGAACAAATATCAATAAGATTTCACCAAAGAAACATTAGAATATCTAATATCATGAACCATTAGCAATATATTTTAAATAAACACAAGTTTGTAATGCATCAACAAGATGAAATTTTTTATAAAACATCATTTAGTTTTCATAAACATTCCATATTCACATAAATCATGAATATGTCCACTAAAAGTGAGATACTATGAAATCATAAGCCAATCTATCCATGCATATATTATAAAATATGTATGAGAGTAACAATCTATGAAATATACTATCATGTGAAAACTGAGAACAAATGAAAAAGCATAATATTGAGATCTGGACTATAGGAATACATAATTAAATGTATAAAAAATAAATTAAGCTTAGAATCATGTGAATCTAGTCGATATTGATTCTTTTTATAGTCTGATGATATCAAACCTCTAGTCCAATTACAAACACAAAAGTGACTTATGTCCATTTCCTGATGAATACAAGTTTCCTAATGTGCTATGTTTGTAAAAAAAATTGAAACCCATACACAAAATTAATAAAAAAAATTATATTTAATCTTTAACACATATATACTTGAAAATCCATTTTATAATCAAAACCACCTTTAAGGCATTTCATCAAACACATAGTGTGCACAAATCTATTTTTAAATAAAACACCATTTAATAACATAAATCTCTTGAAACAAATAAATATTGATATAAATTAAGATCATTTAATTAATAAAAGTAATGAAATTTATAGTAACATTGAGTAATTCATGAGTTATAACATTTTTATAGAAATTCCTAAATCAATAATAAAGGGAAACAAGTCACCTTTAATAATAGAAATTGGGAATGAGTATACCGGGTAATAACGATCCTAGTACTATAATAAAAATAATCATGTATCTACCAAACCCCTCATATCCAACATACACATCCCAGTTAGATTATAATAGGATGAAAGGTGAAGAGATCAGGAGAAGATATAAGAAAAAATAGTGGAAACCAGATCAAAAGTATAACATACCTTGAAAAGATCTATAAAAATTAAGTAAAACCATCAAGAATCCCAATGAAGAAGACTCTTTCAAAATTGGTAAGGTTTATTTTGATCCCAATGGGTATTGAGAGGTGATTATGTATAAAAAAGACCAAGGGAAAATATATAAATTCAAAATTTTTAAATATTTTGATTGAGGTTCACAATTATGATGAAAAGTTATAACAATTGTGTGTAAACTATGCATGGAATCCATATCTTGAAAAAAGGAAAAAAAAATACCTAGATATTAGCCATATTGTTTGATAAAACCATGATAAATCCATGTGACACCCATGGACACCCACCCAGACACTAGAACAATTTCCCTAGAGAGTTGTATAGTCTTATTAACTCTTATCAAACCATGAAAAATTCCATTGGAACCCCATATACCCAAACCTCATGGTTACCATATTTTTAGTATTAATTGTGTGTCTAAATTGTGTACTTATCCCATTTCATCAAAAAAAATTAATATATAACTCTCAGAAACCTCTAGAACATCCCCAAATAATAACCATGTTCAAAATAAATAATACATCTTACCAGGAGGGCGTTACATTAGGTAATGAATTAATATCTAGAGATGGAATGTTTATGATACCTTGGAATCATGACTTTTTAATGTTTTATGATACCTTGGTGAACAACCTTGGAGTATGTTTTTTAACACCTTAGGGATAAACCTTAGTGATTATCTTATGAATGTCTGATTTATATATTTTTTTCCACATTTCCATGTCATGCTTCATGAACTTATGATAATTCTCTTATATTATACCTCATATATTTATGATCATGTCATATTATTATGCCTCATGGTATACCAATGATTATCACTCACATTCCATTTCATTTTATTATCCCTTATTGGTATTTTTGGTCACCTTTTTCTATCAATGTATATCCCCAAATAATCGTCTGAAATGAGATGACATAAGATGGTTTTTTAATGTATTCATCCAGGATGATTTAATAATGTTTATTTTTTCTCCAACGATCATGTACCCTAGTGGTAAAGGCTCTTGATTGGTATCCAAATGACCAAGGATCAAATTTGGGTAGGGATGAATTTCTGCGGGGTACTATAACAGTACTGTAGCAGGTCATTATAGCAGTATTGTAGCAGTGGCAGAACTGTAGTAGCGGCAGCACTATTGCGGGGGAGGGTCTGTAGAAGGTACTGTTGTTGTGGAAGTACTATAGCAGCGTGGGTACGGTAGTAGTATTGTTCACCAAGGGGTCCTTTGGGCAAGCAATCAGCTTTCAAGCCTTGTATTCAGGCCACTTGGCCTTGGGTCTTCAGGCTATGTAATGGGTCTCCCTCTACCTAGTCGACAAATGTCTTTTATTTAAATAATAAATTGAGGCTTCGGCCCCAACCTTTTTAAAAATAATGTTTTTCATTTTCTTTTTGATTTATATACATCAAGTATTAATCACCTAGTTTCCAAGATTATATACTTAAAACTATCCTAGTAATTAATAAATGTATTATTTTTTTGAGGAATTATGTAAAAACTCATTTATGAAAAAGGTGGGACTCCACAGTTGGTATCATAGAAAGTTTTGGATATTTTTAGAAATTTGGAGTTGAAAACATTTATAAGAACCATTGGGGTGATTCAAAATATAGGAAATCCTGTTAAATTTCTATAATGTATATAATGTGTGGTTTTCTTGAAATCGCATCCCTATCTGAATACAGACAATTGGATGTGGTTGTGACATAGATGTGACTAGGGGTAATCACCCTAAAATGGATGGTTAATAATCAAATCAATCTTCACTTGGTGCATGATGAGTGGGACTATGAGTTAACAAACGACTAGATATTCCGGAGGGATATTTTTTGGTCGATCACTATCCTTATATAAACCAATATGAAGGATATATAGCTAAAATAATAATAATTTGTTAACTTAGTATTGAATTATAAGAACCTAGAAAAATGAAATTACACATTTTATTATTAAAATTCCATTTAGATATATTGTTATAATATTTAAAATCATATCAATTTTCTCATTTATGTTTTCTTCTTCTTGAAAAATGGATGGAAATATATGGGTTTATAAAAAAATAGATATAATGGAAAATGTGGTGATGAAATTCCCAATATGTGGGAATATAGAGTTGAAAACTTCATGATGATATGGATTTAGTAATATCAGGTTATGAATAATAATCAAAACCATGTGGAGTATTATAAATTACTATAGAAGTAAAAACTAGAAATTGAAACCTTTATACGTCAATGACCACCTTCTTTTAGTGGGTTATTAGACCCTTTGATGATATAAAAATGGATTAACAATACATAAATGATATTTTCTATACTCAATTATTATAGGAAGGAGAGATTTACTTTGGCAGTATATGGTTTGGAGGGATAATCTATTCAGTGGTATACATTTATCAAGAACATGAAGCCAGAGGATAAAGTTGATGTTTTAGAAGGGGAGGATTTCATAAATGTATTTTTCAAAAATTATTTTACTCACACCCTTAAAATAAAAATGGAAAGGTAATTAATTATGTTGAAGAAAATCAGAATAAAGAAATAGGAATTTATGAGATTAGATTTACAAGTCTTTCTTAATAAACTTAAATCTCTTTCATTTATTTTTATGGGAAGATCGATCGATTCTGTTGTGTTGTTAGACATCATCTACCTAAAGATCTTGTAACTTGTGTATTTTGGAGTAATGATGAAATAATTTTGTTTGTTCTCAAAGTAGAAATGGAGTTTGAAGATATGCAGTGGTCACCTGAAACAAATGATTATAAGAGGAGGATGGAGAAAAAAATTTAAATGATTTTTGACTATAAAAGGGATGGAATGAAACAACAACCACTCATATAAAATAAATGTGGGAGGAATCATTCACGGAATTATTTTAATGAAATTTGAATGTGTAACAAGTGTTAAAGAGATGAAAAAATAGCTCTAATAAATCATAGATATGTAATTCCTCAATATTTGAATATAATTGAAAAAATGAAGATTTTGAAAGTATAACATGTAGTATAATGCTTCAAGTGTGGGGACCATGGAAATTTTTCTAACCAATATCAAAATCAGAAGAAAATGGATGGAAATCACCATTAAATATAGTAGAGACAATGGGGTCATTTTTTGATTTTATAATCATCATGGATAAAATCTTGGCTCCAAATGATGTGGTAGTAGGTATACACATCGTACACTTAATGCTAGCAAGTAAATTATTTGATTCAATTTCTACACATTCCATTTTTGTATTCATGTCTGAAAATAACACTAAATTAAACCCTAAACATCTAGTGGTAGAGTTATCAGTCAAAAATAATGGTGGAACTATTTTAAAATCCATTATATATAGATATTCACATATTATCATAATTATGTAAAGTCTCCTTGAAATCATAGTGGTTATTCTGATGCTAAAATTTGATAAAATATTAGGGATTGATCAAATTTCAAAGTATAATGCCAATATTAATTATATAAGTAAAAAAATTAGTTTTCTTAAAGGGAAAACCTCTTTCGATTTTAAACGGAGAGATATACCAGCCTGAGTCTTGTTAATAACCACCTTCTACAACCCTCTTTATAGAAGTGATTGTTGAAGAAGGAGAAGAAGGCGAAAGTATAAAGATAGGATATGTACCAATTTTAGAGGAAAATATTGATATATTTACTAAATAAATTATAGATATCACATTGGAAGAGAGGTAGATTTATCAATTGAACTCAAACCTATATCTAGACCTATATTGAAGGCCCCATATAGAATAGAATATGTGGAGTTACTGAAATTGGAGAAGAAACATCATAATATTTTATAGAAAGGTTTTATTCAACAAGTTGTGTATCCTTAGGGAGAACATGATATCTTTTTCTCTATTAAAGGTAAGGAAAAATTATTCCCTAGAAATAAGAATTTCCATTTCTAAAAAACTAAAAACCTAATTTCCCTATAAAAATGTGGCCTTTATCAGTAATTTATTTAAGGGATTATGAAGGGGGAATTTGTCCATTATTTTGTTAGCACTAATAAAGGTTTATTTTATCTACACTATGGTTAGAAATGATAAAGGATTTACCAGCTACTACATACATACAACCATGTGACATCCCTAAGAAAAAACTAAAAATTAGAAAATCCTGGAGAAAATAGATTAAATATTAAATTAAATACAATGAAACTATTTAATCACACTATCATTTAATTTCAAAATTTATAATAAATAATTTCATACAAAATATTTATATTGATGTAATATTTACAACTAATCATAAAAAATTACAGCCGAAAAAAATAAAACTCTTATAGAAAAAATTTTCCAATGATTAAATGAACACTATAAAAAGTGTTTCTCTGCAATACAACTAATGTTTATTTTAGTACCAATTCAAAATAAAATAAAATAATTATAATTTTATATTATAATATCAACATTTGGGAAATTATATTATTCATTATATTATTAAATATTAATTATACCATTAATAATTATATTATGAAATTTTAATTACATTGTTAATTATTAATTTATATAAATTATATTATTAATCAATAAATAGATTGGTAATGTTATCTATTATTAATTATCTTAATTACTTAAAGAAATTAATAATTATATCACTAATTACCAATATTTTAATTATATTATTAATTATTAATTATATTAATAATTGTGTTATTATTAGTTAATTATATTAATTAGATATTTTTTATTGTTCGTTGTTGATACATTTAATTACATTAATTGTATTAGTAGTTATTATAATTTCCACACCAAGCATGAATGTCGTTCATGCTTTCTACTATAATTATTTAGTCACACTTCTAGTGAAAAGTTTTTCTAAATATCTGTTATTTTCCAAATGTTGGAAAACAAATTGGGATTTTTCCTTAGTTTTGAAAATTTTATTCATATTTTAATCTAAAATAGAACTTGACTATTGAAAATAAATACTTTTAGTCATACAGACCACATCATTTGTCAGATTGACGTTTCGTTGATTCTTACATTCCACAAATGAATTATGTATCATTTTCTTAAATATTCAAGGCAATAAGTTATTTTTTTCATCTTTTTGGCTATGTGAATCATGTTTTATACTAAAATGACATATTTATATTGAAAACATGAATTTTGAGGTATACTAGACACCTCATGTATCAGATTGACGTGTCATAAATTCTTATAAGTCACAAATAAATTAGGGATCATTATCTTAATGTATTAGGATAATATATTCTTTTTTCTCAATTGTGTCTATGTCTCACGTGTTTTAGAGTAAAATGACATGTCTAGTATGAAAATACACACTTTGAGTAATACCAACCACATCATGTATTGGATTACATGTGTTTGATTTCTACATATAAAAAATGAAATATGATCATTCTTCTAATGTTTGAAAATAATTCCAGCTATTTTTCTTAGTTATGAAAATGTGAAATGTGTTTTTAAAAAAATTACACTTTTATATTGAAAAAAACACTTTGATACATACTAGAAACATCATGTGTTAAATTTGCAGGTATTCATTTCTTACATGTCAAAAATGAATTTTGAAAAATTTCACCAATGATTTAAGATAACCAAATATGTTTTCCAAGTTTTGGCTATGTGAAACATGTTTTATCCAAAAATGACACTTGTAATGAAAACATGAACTTTGAGTCATACTAGACACATATTGTTTCATATTTATGAAAAATAAATTCCTACTCATAAAAAATTAATTACGGATCATTTTCCTAATTTATTAAGAAAATACAAGATTTTTATGGGTTTTGGAAATGTGATGTGGGATTTAAATTAAAATGACACTTTTATTGTGAAAGCATGAAATTTGAGTCATAGTGACCAAATTTTGTGTCAGATTGATTATTGGTTGATTATTATATGTCAAAATTGAATTATATATCATTTTTCTAACATATTAAGACAATTTGTGTATGTTTTCTCAGTTTTTTTTATGTAACCTGTGTTTTAGAGTAAAAAGACACTTTTATTGTGGAAACATGCACTTTGAGTCATATCAGCCATATTGTGTTCCATATTGATGTGAGGCTGATTCTTATAGATAAAAAATGAATAATGAATAATTTTACTAATGTATAAAGATAATATAATCTAATTTTCTTAGTTTGGATAATGTGAATCACTTTTTAGACTAAAATGATATTTTTTATTGGGAACACGCACTTAGAGTCGTAATCGGAACACACTGTGTTTAATTGAGGTTTTTTAAATTCCTATACATAAAAAATTAAATGTGAATCATTTTCCTAAATTGTCGGGATAATTATAACTTTTTTCTCAATTTTGGATATGTGATTCATTTTTCACTTTTTAATGCAATAAAGACGCTTTCAGTCATTTCGAACAATCGTGTATCAAATTTATGTGTGGTCAATTCCAATATGTCATAAATTAATTTTAGTTTATTTTTATAAGGTTTGAAAATAGTGGAATATCATTTGACTATTTTTAATAATTTATCACATGTTTCAAACTAACATGATACTTTTATATAGAAAAACTACACTTTGAGTCACACCAGTTACATTTTCTTTCGTATTGATGTGAATTCAATTACTCTACAAAAAAATGAATTATGTATCATTTTCTTAAATATTAAATAAAATTATATCACATTTCTTTTGTTTTGTGTGAAGCATGATTTATACTAAAATGGTACATTTATATTTATAATATACACTTTGAGTTATACCAGTCACAGCATGTTTGATATTGATGTGTGATCACGTAATACAAATAAAAAATTAATTATGGATTATTTTCATAAATTTTCATGATAAAATAATATCATGTACTCATTTTTTCTATGTGACGTTTGTTTTAGAGTAAAATGACATTTTAATGTGAAAACATGGACTCTGAGCCATACTGAACACCACATGTTTCAGATTGATGTAAGGATGATTAATACATTCCAAATATAATTTTTTTATCATGTTTCTAAGGTAACTAGAAAATAATATTTGTTTCTCAATTTTGGATATAAGAACCATGTTTTAGAGTAGAATGATAATTTTATTGTGAAAACATGCACTTTGTGTCATACCAGCCATATCATTATTCATATTGATGTGAGATCTATTCCTATATTTCAGAAATGAATTATGGATCATTTTATTAACGTATGAAGACAATATGATCTTGTTTTCTTAGTTTGGGATTTTGAAATTATGTTTTAGAGAAGGATGAAATTTTTTATTCTGAACGTGCACTTAGAGTCATATTAGGAACATCATGGGTGATATTGATATGTGGTCAATTCCTATATGTCACAAACAAATAATAGATCATTTTTCATAATGTATCAAGACAATCCATGATTTGTTTCTCATATTTCTTAATGTGACACATGTTTTAGAGTAAAATTAATGTTTTTTAATGTCAAAACTACCACTTTCAGTCATACCAACAACATCGTGTGTCAAATTGATGTGAGGTAGATTATTACACATAAAAAATGAATTATATATCATTTTACTAATGTTTTAAAATAATAAAAGATCACATTATCAATTTATAAAATGTTATGTGTGTTTTAAACTAAAATGAACCTTATATATTGAAAACGTGTAATTTAATCCAAAATGGCCACATCAAGTGTCAGATTGATGTGTTGTTATTACAACACACCATAAATAAATTATGTTTCATTTTACTAATTATTCAAGAAAATCAAATCTCATTTTCTCAATTTTGGATATATGATTCATGTTTCATACTAAAATGAATCTTTTAAATTGAATTTTTTCACATTAATCCATACTAGCTACATTATTTATCTATTTTATGTGTGGTAGATTCTTAAACTAAAAAAATTAATTTTTGATCATTTTAAAAAGTTTCAAAACCATTTTTACAAACTCATAAAAAGTCAATGAGACACAAAATAAAAATGATGAGGCTATGGTCATGGAAGTGCCTTCCCAAGATAAGGGTCCCTAATAGTGATAAACTTTCATAAAATAGGATAAGGCTTCCATTGGAACTCCTCTCATTTCAAAAATTATTTCTTCATTGATAAATATTTTTCCCAATCAATCTATAAATCATGGACACATGGGAACACAAAATTGAATATAATACTAAAAACCAAGAAAACAAAGGTATAAAATATATATAAAATTCCGAGAAAACCCTCTTTCACAAACCACTACTCTTCCAGGGGTGCAATACATCCCAAAAATTTGTAATATGTCTTCAGATTTGTGGGTAGAAGGATCCTCTAACCTTTTCCCTCTTTACATCATCTCAAATACATCCTTGATGATACTTATCATTAAGAAACAACTCAATCCATAGTTAATTTTTAAGTTCATCACAATTTTTTTTTAGTTTCTAAAAAAACACCATATCCCCTAGTAAGAAGAAACTAGTGAACAATTAAAAATAAATTCATAGTAAAATCGGTAGTGAGCATATACCCTTTAGAATAATTAAAATATTATAGTAAAAATAGTAATATTGATGTACTCAAATGATGTGAAGGTATATGAAATGTATCTAAAAGGTTGAATTGAAGATGGACTCCATCTGTAGAAAATGTGGGTATATTGGAATGTTTGACATATTTTAAAATGATTTCCCATCCAGTGGTAGTAATTTATGGAGATTATTTTTCTTTTACACCTAAATATTGCTTATATAATAATCACACCTGTTTCCCCTTGTAACAAAAATATAAAGGGTTTTATCAGTTTTTATCCTTATAGAGGTCCTCAAATAGTTTAACACAGTGAGATACTAATGTTGTAACTCCCCAAATAAAAACATTTAATTTTTTTTTATTATGTAGAGGAACCACCATTGTGGGAGGATATTAAACTCTATATCCTCACTTAATAGAGGAATAAAATCTATGGTGGGGTTAAAATTAATTTGTAATTATAGTAGGATGAAATCTATAATAATATTTGAATAAAAATTTAAAATGTAGGATTAGAATAGAAATGTATCTAATAGATTTCAATTACTACTTGAATTTTATTTTAGGGAAAATAATATCTAAGAATTCACATCCCAAATTAATCTCTGAGGTCATAACCTTTACTATATCACAAATGTAATAGGTAACAACCTTAACTTGATATCGGTAGACATTATGACATCATGTACTATGATCACTCATCTAGAAAAAAAATTTTATTTCTTCTTCTGAGTACATAGATTATTGGTAGTCCTAGTATAACATATAAAATATAGACCAAAAAACGATTAAAAATATTTTAAATGAAATTTTAATTAAATTTTAAAATACATATTCATAGATTCTAGTTTATTAATGTTATATAACATATTTCACAAATTTACAGACATAAAATGAAAAATACTTATCATTATTTTCTTTCAGACACTATATAAATGTTGACCAAAATAATTAAATTTTTTGAAATATTTTTTGTTAAGAAAATATTACAATATATAACATAATTTTTCTCATTTTAGGAATATACAGGATTATTATGTTGAGTCACCAAACTCGTACCATGATTTTGATAATATTTATAGATCACTATATCATAAAAACAATTCTCATTAAAAACTAAATTGAAAAGTATAATTTGATGCGTATCTGTAAAATGTTGATTTTACTTCATTAAAAATTCACAAGTGAAATCATCTTTGGTATATATTTTTTAAAATTAATGCTTTAGATCAAAAAAATAAAAATTTAGGGTATCTAAATTGAGTATGATGAGCATCCAGTGTTTCCTTAAAAAATAAATAATAAATAATTAACGAAAAAAAATATATGATTAGATTATAGAGGTTTACCCCTATATTATAGGAATCATGTAGAGTCGGTTGTATAATTTTTTATTTTCAAACACCGTGCTTTATTCATCATTTTTTTTATCAATTTCTTCCCCATTCAAATTAAATTCTGATGTATAAATGATAGTGGGATTAATGAGAATAAATTTTTATTCAACGGTTTTTTCATTTATATAGTTGTAATATATATTTCCTAATAGAAAATATGAATATTTATTAACTATAATGAACACAATAGATCAATATTTAGAAAATCAGACCATGAAAATGTAACTCATGTATGCATTCATAACTGAGATTCCCAACCATTCAAAATTGATAATTTTATTTATACTCTCAAGACCAATCTCATCTGTAATGGCCTATAAAAATATTTTTTCTTCTTATTTATTCCATGACAAATTACCATATTTGAATTTTATATCCATATGAACTTTTAATATTAATATATGTGGGAGTGGAAATAGTGGGTTAAAGGTATGTAAGATTCCTACCTTCTCTGGAGTTATCTTGGGCATGTTTTCAAGTACTTTTGGTTGTCTTTAAGTACCTTGGTTCATAGTTATGTTTTGGGTGCTTTTGGGTGGGGTTTTAAGAATGTTTAAGGATATGGGTTTTTGCATGGTTTTTACATGGTTTGATAAGCTGTGAACCAAAATCTAGGTAACTATGTAACCCCAAATAGTGAGGTCCCCATGGTTAGTTCACGTTTTCCCTAATAGTGCTCCCCTGTCAGGGAAAACCGTATACGCGGTTTAATTTCATCTAAAAAAATACTTTAAAAATTACAAGAACCCCTGAAACACCCCAATATTTACCTAGTCTTGGGCTTGATGTATTTTGAATGATCTCATATATTTTTGAAGGTGTTCTAATGTTGTTCGATCTATATTATTCAAGATTTAAATCCTGAATTGAAGATCTTTTCTTCTTCGAGTAAGTGTATTTCATCCTGATTTCTATCCTGATAATTCTTTATTCTTCTCTCTATCTTATGGAAAATATTATCCAATATTTCTTTAGATCTAAATATTTTTTTATTATATCTAGATCTCGGATAGTATACCAATATTCATATTGTTTAGATCTTTATATTATGATATTTTTATTTAGGGATTTAGATCTAGAATCTCGTATCTATGTCGTTGTGTTGCTTGGATTTTGGGGATTTCTATTGGGCAAACATTCATCAAAAAATCGAGGTGGGTGGTCAAAATATAATTCCTATAGTCATGCATTTGATATGTATGTGAAATGTTATATAATTTCTAGCATCCTTTTGTAATGGGTTTCCTTGAATTGGGTTAATTATATTGACCAATTGAGTTATTGATGTTTTTTTGAAATAGGTGATTAATTGGGGAAATAATCATGAGACTAATGGGATTCTCTATTAGATAATTAATTTGGGTAAATTGGTTATAATATATAGGAATTTTAATATAGCTAATTAATTATTATATATCAAACTACCTAAGTTGAAATAATAAATTGTGAATTAATTATGTTCTTGAGATTTTGATCTAGATAATTAATTATGGGATTAATTATGCAAAGTTGAGATTTATAATGAGAAAATTAATTCTGGAAAATTAATTATGGAGTTTGAATTACGATTTTAATTAATTGATTTATTAATTAATTAATGGTTTGATGGACTTAGTTAATTTTTGAGTTGACTAATTGAATTGATGTGTTAACTAATTATTGAATTAGTAATGGGATTGGGGTGGATAATTAATTGGTAAAGTAATTTTGTGATAAATAATGGGAACATGGTCATTCTATTAAGTCATAATCATGGTAACATGGTCATCTTACTTACATTTATGATATTGGTATCTTTGGAAGTGTGTCTTATAAATATGAAATTAAAGAATGGAAGTAATGTTACTCTATGTTATAGCCTCACATGAGAATATTCGACTTCGGAATGAGTCGAATCAGGTACTGATATATCATAACAACTTGAATACTTATAGATTTGGCTAGAAGTAGTTATTAAGATATGATATTACCTAAGTAACACTTCAAGCTCTGATATGAGGTGAATTTAGTATTGAAGAATAGGTATCCTGGGGAACTTGGGAGTTAATGTAGTTAGATAAGAATAAATGAAAATGTGATAAATTTTTTATTATCGAATTGTGCTTATTTCCATATAAAACTACATTAACTATCTTTTTACTAGACTTTTTTTAGACACTGTTGGTGGTGGCCTACTGAGTTGTACTCACATCCTATTCAGGCTTCCTGATTGGTACTTGAATAGATTATAATGTTATAGGACTAGATAAGGAAAAAGGCCTTGGGATAGGTAGCTAATTAGGGATGGATCTTGGAAGAGGGAACAATACATGGTTCAGAACCAATTTGGGAGTAATAGTGTATTTATTTTCAATTACATTATAGACACTTAACACTTATAATGACATATCATGTTTTTACTCTAGTTGAGTATTGTGTTTTTTGTTTGGTTATCTTGTGACATGAGTATTGTTCTGTTTATATATGCTTCTGTGTTTGTTTATTTACTTCCAATGGTGTTTTACTCTGATAAATGAGGGTATAGTCTCCCCATGAATGAATTACCATACCCTCACTACTAGTCGGTAGCCTCTAGCATATGGGGAGGTGCGGTTGAGGTTATGTAGTGAAGGGGATCAGGACACCGTATAGTGGAACCCAGGTCGGGACATTATAAAGTGGAATCAAAGATCCAGTTTTCTTTATTCTTATATTGTATTACTATTTTGGGAAAGGTAAATAGGAGATTAGGAAGATTCAGGGCTTGGTAATGAGCTCGTGCATGGGAGTTTCAAACCCATATATGGGGAAAAACCAAGTACCCATGGTGGGATTGTTATTATTTCTATTTATTGTTATAGTTGAATGATATTTCACCTCGGTTGACTCACTTGTGGTGTGATGTGATTAATTTTTTTGAGAATTTTTCTGTATTTATTCGTGACCTGGAATGGAATGATAGTTGATCTTTCATGCAACATTCTAGAAACTTCGGGTTATTGTGACATGCATTGTTTTAGGCATGCGTAGGGAAATAGGTTATGGGTAATTTTTGTAACATTAATCGTTTTCCTTGTGAAGATATTATAATAAAAAATATTTCCTTATATGAATTGAGAATGATTTTAAAATGATAAAAATTGATAAAAATTGGGTATCTAAATGAGAAACTTGATTGTGATAGAGTGTTTACCCTTGTTAACCAAAATCTATGAGTATGATGGTTAAGGGTAGTGATAGCGCCTTGGTTTTGACCATGTGGTGAGGTGGGGGAAAATGCTTGTTGTGATTATTTTCATCTTACATAAATGTTATAATGTTATTTTTTAGACATGAGACATGTTTTTGGCCTTGTAGAGAGTATTCCTCCATGACGCTTGTTGAGGGGATGATCAAGGGGTGTGTCTAGGAATGTTTTTCTAGTTAGTAAAATTGAGGCACTGATTGTTCCAACTGAAGATGAAGGGGAAGAATTTCAAGATAACTTCACTATATTATGAAATTCATGGAAATATAACTACGGTGGGTTGTGAAAATTATGTCTAAGTTGACAATAGGGTTTCAGTTGAAGCACCCTCCAACTTTTACTGGAGAGGGTAGACCTGAAGGAGATGAATTTTGGGTTTTGTCTATAGAGACAATACTTGACAATTTGGAGACTTTGACTAATAGGAGTGTCATGTTTTATTCTTATATTCTATGGGGATTAGCGAAGCACTGGTGGTACATTCAAGCGTGAACTAGATAGACTGATGGTATGTTATGGAAGGAATTCTTGGAGAGGTTCTTGGAGAACTTTTATCTAGGGACGCTGGGACAAGAAAAAGTTAGTGAGTTCATGAATCTGAAAAAGGGGAGAATTTCAGTGATGGAATATTCTAGATGCTACACATATCTACAACACTTTTCTCCAATGTTAGTAGGAGATGAGGTAGCTATGTTGAAACATTTTCAGGATGGACGTAAGTTTGAGATTAATTATTAGGTGAATATATTCAGGCTGGAGAAGTTTACAGAAGTGGTGGATCCGGGTCTCATAGTTGAAGGGAATCTAAGGGAGGATTTTAGTTTTTGATGTGTGTTTGTTACTAGATGATCAGTAGGTTTGACTTCTAAGTGCAGGAAGTACCATTATGACAACTTTATCCAAATAAGTGGGAAGTAGTATACGCAGAAAAGAGGGTTGGTTGGACAGGACCTTACTAGGATGATATATCATCAGTATGGAAGGTTAGGACACTATATTTGACATTTTCACCAACCATAAAAAGAGTTTCTATCTTATGGAAAGATGATACATCTTCCTAAATTCTGTGGGTCATAGTGGCAGAATGGTACTGAACGAGTAGCTGGACAAAGTCAGTGTGTGGGAAGAGGATCTTTTACACCAGATCAAGCTAGTAGTTGGAGTTATATTTGATGAGGTGATATAGGTAGTGTATGTGGTGCTTCTGAGAAGGAGCACATGCATCAGTACAGTGGTGTTACTCAGGAGAGTTAGAAAAAATCAAAGGGAAGAGGGGAAACACAATTACATGAAGTATATCCAACACTTGTGGATAGTGTGGCTGGACTATCGATAGTAAAATTCACTATTCTAGTATCTTCTACTTTACCTAGTGCCTTGTTTGATACCGGTGCCTCTCATCCTATTATATCTTCAAAACTTGTTGACATTTTGAGCCTAGTGGTAGAGTTTGTGAGCAGGAAAATGACTATAGATACACCGCTGGGAGTACAGTCTAGAGATATCTACCTTTCCAAGGGATGATCACTAGAGATTAGGAAATATCATTTACTATGATATCTCTATGTTCTTGATATAGAGGTCTTAGACTTAATTATGGGTAAGGACTTGTTAGTCACATATCGATCTCACATTGACTATTACCATAATAGGGTTACATTTATGTCTCCTAAGGGTGACTAGTATATTAATCGTGGAGAGTGGGATATTCAGGTAAGCCGAATAGGGCCTATTTCTTAGTAACTAGGAGAGCTCACATCCCATTTTTCTAATCGTTGGTTGAATGACAGGGGTGTTAGGAGAGATTTCCTTCCACTAGTAGTGGAACTGTTTCAGTATGTCATTCATAAATACTTCTTTAGGTTACCACATGAGAGAGGTGTAGAATTACCTATTTATCTCATGTTAGGGGCTGAGCCAGTATCTATTGAATGATATAGAGTATCACCTACTGAGCTTAAAGAGCTTAAGACTTAGTTGGAGGATTTGGAGGATAAGGGATTTATCTATCCATGTACATCACCTTGGGGATCAACTGTTTTGTTTGCAAAGAAGGGTAATGGGATTTTATGCCTATGTGTCAATTATCATAAGATTAACAAAATAACTGTGATGAAATGATATCCTTTTCCATGTGTTGATGATCTTTTTGAATAGTAGAAGTGATCTTGTGTGTTCTCAATGATCAATTTGAGATCATGGTACTATCATTTGAGAGTACGGACTTCAAATTTACCAAGGAATTCTTTCAGAAGATGGTATGGCCTTTATGAGTTTAGCGTAATGTCGTTTGGGTTGAAAAATACCGTATTTGTGTTTATGGATTTTATGAATAGTATCTTTCATATATATCTAAATCAGTTCATGGTGGTTTTTATGGAAGACATCTTGGTGTACTCTAAGACTCATGATGAATCATGAAAAACATATTAACATTGTCCTGAGTACACTGAGATAGCATCAGTTATATACCAAACTATCTAATTTTTAGTTTTGGATGATCAGGTACACTTCTTGATACACATCATCTCAGAGGATGTTGTGTTAGTGGACCCAAAGAAGGTTCAGGCAGTGGTTTTGTGGGAGTATCCAATGAATGCTTTTAATATCCAAATATTTCTCAGGTTAGATAGATATTACAAGATATTCATCCAAGACTTTCCTCATTTGGAGGCATCGATTTTAAGCTTGACAAAAAAGGGAGGAATGTTTGAATGTTTAGAGGCTTGTGAGAGAGATTTTTTGGAGTTTAATAAGAGCTAGACATCAGCAACAATATTTATCTTACCAGGTTCAAGTGAGGAGTATATTATTTATTATGACGCTTTTGGGATTGTACTTGGAGTTGTTCTAATGCAGGGTGATCAGGTTGTGGCATATGGGTCTCAAAAATTGAGGCCTCGTGAATGGAATTATCATACACACAACTTCAATTTGGAATAATTGTTATATTATCTTAAGTGTTGGTGACACTATCTTTTGGGAGAAAAGTTTATAGTCTATACATATCACAAGATCTTGATGTTTATATTTTCACTGCGTGATTTGAATCTTCAACAACAGAGATGGGTTGAGTATATGTAGTCTTTCCATTCAGAACAGGCATATAAACCTGGGAAGGGAAATAGTGTGGTTGATTCATTGAGTAGGAAAACTCATACACCGATAGTTCAGAAGTCGAGTGCAGAATGGAAGATGATAAGCTTGCTGGATGAGTTGCATGTAGTGGTTTAGGAGAGAAAGGAGCGGATGACTCTAGTTTTAGTTGCAGTGGAGTCTACGCTTTTGAGACAGATCAGGGACAGAAAAAATAATGATCCAGAGTTCTTAGCATTAAGATAAAGCTTTGAAGGTGGGGGAGAAATATTCAAACTAGTTGATAGATGAGGATAAAAAAATCTATATGAAGAACAGAGTTATGGTACCAACAAGCTGCGAGTGGAGCTCATGTGGGAATTTCATGCCTCGATGTGGGCATTGAATCTATGTGTAACCAAAATGTACTGTGATGTGTGATGAAAAATTTTGTGTCCATGAATAGAAAAGGAGATAGAATGGTTTGTGATAATATTCTTCACCTTACAGTAGGTGACGGTAGAGCATTAATAACCTGGAGGATTGCTACAACCATTGCCTATTCATAAATGGAAGTTAGATGATGTTACCATGTACTTTTTAGTAGGTCTTCCAAAGACTATTAGGAATAATGATGTTATTTAGTTCATTTTGGACCTACTGAATATGGTAGCACATTTCTTTTCTATAAGATAAACCTTTACAAAAGAATAGTTGGGAGAACTATATGTTCGGAATATAGTCTGTCCGCGTGGAGTGCCACAGACTATAGTTTCAAATCGTGATTCACCCTTTAATTCTCTCTTCTAGTAGGGATAGTATAATGTTCTTTATATAAATGTTTTTTGATTACATATTTCCACCCATATAAAGATGGGAAATCATAATATAACATACAGGTGCCTGAGGATATGCTATGGGCATGTGAGCTTGACTTCAGTTGATCTTGTGAAAAGAACTTGGCTTTAGTGGAGTTTTCCTATAACAATATTTATCAGGAAAATATACAAATGGTACTATATGAGTCTCTTTATTGTATTGTATGTATATCACTTCTATGTTTGATGGAGTATAGTGAGTCATAGTTGTTGGGATCGAGTCTCATGCAAGAGATATCGAGTAGGTACAGTTGATTCAGAAACGTATGGCTATGGGTCAGAGTAGGCATAAGTCGTATGCTGGAATACGGAGATGACCCCTAAAGTTTGTATAGGTTTATAATGTGTTCATTGGAGTTTCTACTAGGATGGGTCACTGTAGGAAACTGAGGCAGGGCAAGTTGGTGCCCAGGTTTGTTGGACCGTTTGATATAGTGGAGATAATGGGTTAGCGGCATACTAATTGGCTCTTCCATACAGATACAGTGATATGCATGATGTTTTCCAGGTATCCCAATTATGATGGTATCATCCTGACCCTTCTTAGGTGATCAGTGTGGATAAGATTGACCTTGAGATAGATGCATCCTTCAAGGAACATCTGATATGTGTGTTGGATCGCAGTGAGAAAGTGTTGCGGGGAAAGACTATACTGATAGTTCATGTGTTATGAAAACATGGACATGTACAAGAGGAAACATGGGAATGATAGGTACATATGAGGGATAAATGGCCCAATATTTTGGCATGGAATCTAAAAAATGCTTCGGAGTGGAGCTCAACGACAATTTGTTATAAGGTAGGGAGATTTCAAGATCCCAACCTTCTCTGGAGTCATATCGAGCATGTTTTCAGGTACTTATGGTTTTTTTAAGTACCTTTGTTTGGAGTTATGTTTTTTGGGGTGTTAGGGTGGGATTTTATGAAATTTTAAGGATATGGGGCTATGAATGGTTGGTTATTAGTTTAGAAAACCATGTGCATAATCTGAGGTAATCGTGAGACCCCAGACAGTGTGTTCTACATGGTTAGCACATGTTTTTACTAACTATGTACCCCTAATAGGGAAAACCATGCATGTGGTTGTATTTATTCATAAAATTATTTTAGAAATTCCCCAAACACCCCTCGAAACAACCCCATTTAGACCTACGATCGGGATGTATTTCTGATGATCCCAGAGCTTACCAAAGGGATTCTAAGGTCATTTGAACTTTGTTCATCAAGATTCAAAGCTTGAATCGAAGATCTACTCTTTTCCCAATAAATGTATTTCATCTTGATGCCTATCTCGATCATTCATTCTTATTATCTTGATCTTTTGGTGGATTTTATCCTCTGTTTCATTGGATCTAAATATTTTCTGTGAGATCTAGATCTAGGATAGTAGATCTAGATCCAGATTGATTGCATCTTAGTATTTTGATATCTTTATTTAGGTATTAAGATCCAGAATCTCATATCTACATCATTGTGTTGCTCATATTCTAGTAATTTTCTTTGGGAAAACATCCATCAATGAATTGAGATGGGTGGTCAAAATCTAATTCCCATAGTTATGGATTTGATATGTATAATCCAGATTATAGAATCAATATCATCCTTTAGAAATTTTTTTCCTTGAATTTGTTTAATTATATTGACCAATTGAGTTATTAAATTTTTATTGAAATAATTGATTAATTGCTGAATTAATCATGAGACTAAGGGGCTTCCCTATTAGATAATTAATTTGGGGAAAATGTATATAAGAGATAGGGGTTGTAATCTAGGAAATTAATTTTGAGATATCGAACTGGCTAAGTTGAGATAATTAATTGTTAATTAATTATGTTCTTGATATTTTGATCTAGATAATTAATTGTGGGATTTATTATGAAGAGTTGAGAATTATAATGAGATAATTAATTTTGGAAAATTAATTATGGAATATAAATTGTGATGTTAATTAATTAATTGATAAATTAATTAATGGTTTCATGCACTTAGTTAATTTTTGAGTAGATTAATGGAATTTATATGTTAACTAATTATTGAATTAGTAATGGTATTAGGGTTGATAATTAATTGGAAAATTAATTATGTGATAAAGAATGGTAACATGGTCATTATATTTAGGGGTAAGTATGGTAACATAGTCATCTTACTTAAGTTTGTGGTATTGGTAAATTTCGAAATGTGACTTATAAATATGAAATAAAATAATCAAAATAATGGTACTCTGAGTTATGGCCTCACATGAGAATATTCGACAACAACATGAGTCAAATATGGTACTGAGATATCATATCACCTTGAATACTTCGATCTTTGTCTAGAATCTGGTATTATGATATGGTATTACCTAGGGAACACATCAGGATCTAGTACGAGAGGAAGTTAGTATTAACGTACATGTATCCTTGGGAACCCTAGAGGTAATGTAGTTAGATAAGAATAAATGAAAATATGATAAACTATTTATTATGGAATTGTACTTATTTCTTTATAGAACTGCATACAATGTCTTTTGAATAGAATTGTTTTAGACACCGTTGGTGGTGGCCTACAAAGTTGTACTCAAACCCTATTTGGGATACATGATTGGTACCTGAATTGATTATATTGTTGTAGGGATAGATAAGGGAAAAGGCCTCGGTATAGGTGGATGATTGGGGATGGACCTTGGAGGAGGGAACAAGACATGGTTCAGAACCTATTGGGGATTCATGGTGTCTTTATTTTTAGTTACATTATAGACACTTGACACTTATATTGACATAGAATTTTTTCCCTCCAATTGACTATTGTGTATCCTATTTGGTTATCTTGTGACATGAGAATTTTTCTCGATATATATGCTTCCATGTTTGTTTATTTACTTCTAATGGTGCATCACTATGGTAAATTAGGTTATAGTCTCCCTATGAATGACTTACCAGACCCTCTCTTCTAGTCGATAGCCTCTAGTGTATGGGGAGGAACATCTGAGTTCATGTGGAAAACTGGATCAGGGAACCATAGTGTGGTACTCGGGTTGAGACATTACTAGGTACTCTCAGAAGGTCATTTGGATTTATTAGTTGATACACTTGATTTTCTTGATATAACCTTCTATTTCCCAATATTTTTTTTATCTTTAACACCATACCTCATTTAATAACTTTTTCATCAATTTTAAATTGTTTTTAATTTGAAAAAAAATTATAAATGACATATCCCATTATTTCCATGTATCTGTATAAGATTAAATGACCATTTTCAGGAATGTTCCAATTGCTTTATCAACCATGGTGACATCCATATAATCAAAAGGAATGGAAAACTCATCCCTCAGATAATGATATACTTAAATTCACACTCTCATAAGACATTTTTGGAGTTTTTTATTGTGTACCATGTATCCTAGTATATTTTACATTGTACCCATCACAACAATGTGATGATTGTGTGATGATAGATATAAGTCACATATAATTAATCTTTATAGAATTTTTGTAATATAAAACTGTCAGTATTTATTTGATTAACCTTTAGAAGAATGGGTTATGAAAAAATTTATTTCCTTGGGAATCATAGGAAGTTGAGGGGAATGGATAACCTCAAACATAGTAGGGTCAAGTGGATATTCATAAACATAAATTTGTTCTACTATTAGTTCACTATGACTCTTTCACATATATTGGTCCACCAATCCATAATAGAAAATAATATATTTTAAATCATCTACTTTTGCCTTTATTCCTTCAATTTTCTCATATATATCTCCTTGAAACTTTGTCTTCTCAAAATATTCTTCATGCGACACTAGAAAACCTGCACCTATATTGAAACCATATTGTTTTCCCCACATCAAATCTACTGAAAGTTGTTTTTTAAGGCATAATAAATTATGGTTATTTTTTCCAAAAGATATAAAAACATATAAACATTAATATATACTTTTATGTAATACCATTATGATGAATAACAAATTACTATTACGTAATACTTATACATTATTCCTATACATCTTGTGTGTTATCATATACTAGTTTTCCATCTTTATTTATAGGAGACTCCTTCCATATTGCATGACATGGGATGGAAGTGGCTTTAGATTCTGATCCATCAATTGAAATATAAAAAAATGAATAGTTGTTGTTTCATATAACATAAAAATTTTACTATAGAATTGAAATACATATCATTTTATATTCAAGGGAAGTGTAACGCATCCTTGATTTATAGTAGGAGTGCATTGTTTTTAATGCACGCTAGTTATTTTTAGAACTCCTTTTCCATTTATTAAATTAATAATTTTTAATCAAAGTGGATAAAATAAATAATTTCAAATAAAATATTATAAATTAAGATAAAACTAAAGTTATTTCTAATCATGGTTACTAATGAATAATTTCAAGGTCTCTTGGTTTATAATGCATTTATATGTAGTTTGTGGGTGGGTGTTTTATTTATCCTCAACATCCCTGAGATTCTGCTTTGTCAGAGGTTTCTTAAAGGCCCTTTGATCATTTTTAGCAATCATTAATACAAATTTTTTATGATAATCATATGAAATAAATAAAATCTTCAAGGGACAATGATAAGTAAATCTACATTTCATTATATATATTTTTTGAAAAATAGTTAAATTATATCATAATATTTCCCTAATATCTTCACAAATAGTGATCTTCAATGTAGTCATGACATTATGCCACGTATTTATATAAATTTGCCCATGAATTTGAGTTATGAACCAAATATAACTAATGAACATTAACTTTTTTGGGTAAAAACTTGGCCACATTCATTCTATCTAACCTCAAATTTTAAAGCTCTTCTTATTTTGATGATAACTTCAATTAATAAGGATATTGTATAGATCTCTTTTTTTCTTCATCCACATGGTATTTATCCCATAAGAAATCATTTGTTTTAGCATTTATAGTGTATCATTCCTCGATATTGGTAACATCATCATGTAGAAAAATCATTATCCACAACAATAGTTAAAAATTTAATTTAGATTATGTAAAGGTAGTACAAAACACATAATATTATGAGGAAAATAATAGTATATTAAAAAATTAACCTTTTCATTGAACTAAATTTTTTTATTTAATAGTTTAAGGGATTTGAATCCTTTATTGATTTAAAAAATATCTTCCTTGGTATCCCCAATAATATACAAGACACTATCTACATTGGGACCACTATGAAATGAATATGATTTCCAAATGAAAGGGTTATCCTTAATTTAATTCTCATCTGACCCTCTAGTTGTTTTTTCACAAATAAAACAATTCACCAATTCATGTTTGTTGTATGTGGGACATAAAATAATTGCACTACATGTAATGATAATATGAATGGATTTCCTTATTTCCATTCATACTTAAATAAACCTTCATAAAGCCCAATTAATTGGATTTAATTACACTGTTGTTGTCAACCCATTTTCAATGTAAAATGAACACTTGAAATGTTGTATAATCCAACTTTCAGATTTGTTTGATGATTAGAAAGTATAACATATTAACAAAAATTATATTCCAATCCTCAGAACTGAATACATACACCACTTATGCCATAAAAATAACTCCACAATTTGTTATTGTACTACATTTATCTTATTCCTCTATATAAAATGTATAACCATTAATTATATGACCATTATAACATAATACATTTACTTTTCATCATCGGGAAACTCATCGAAGATGTTCATCAGTTGAATTTGGATTTACAGATAACTCCTTATAAATATGATCTCAAAAAAATTATTCAAACTATTAACTAAGTGTATTTGATATCAATATTTCATCCATGGATGGATTCTAATGTCTAAGAATTACTTTTTGGTCTTAAAAGTACAGATAAGCCTCTATTACTATTATATAAAACGTAAAGGTTATATTTATCCTTCTATGAAGTGGAAATTGTAACATCTCTTCTAGAAATCCATTCACCCATAAGGCATCTATTGTGATGAGTTTTCAATAGACTAATGATATCAGCATCCAATAGGTAATCAGAATAGAATTCAAAAAATTATTCAATAATATACCTCTCTTCAATTAAAACTTTTGGATAACTTCAATTATCTTCATTCCCTATCAAAATATTCATCTATTGTTTAATAATTTACATCCCTCTATTATCTATAAGACCACATAATTGAATCATTATAATCAAGTATACCACTAGGTAGAGAATCCTATCAAATAACAATGAAAGGAAGAATATCTCAAATCCATATAATATGATTGAAATTTCCTTTTTCATAATTCCAAACTTCAATGGGTCTAAATATTTACTGTATATGGATTTAAAAGAAAAGTATGGTTAATGTACGTCAAACATTTTTAGGTATAATTCAACGCAAAGCTGCGGAAATTAAATATTACATCAAAACATGAATGTTTTGTGATTTTAGACCCTATAAATTTGAATTAGTCATTGAAATGACATTATAACTATTTGATGAATACCCCTATATAAATTTTATAAAATTAAGAAATATGTGAAATTGACATTTTTGTTGTGTGGATAGAGTGTAATCTTCTAGAGGAGGAAAATTTAATCTTTCACCCTTCACTAGTCCAAACTTTTCTTTTATCCCCATGTCAATCATGCACAACCAAGAATTAATTACATTTTTTTGTCTAGAGAATTTTGTAACATACTAATATATAATCACATACATTTTCTTATACATACATGACTTCATGAAAATTTTTAACATAAAAACAATTCCAATATAGAAATTCAAATAAAACTAGATACTTTTCCAACCTAATTTCATAACTTTTTTTAAAAAAAGTTTTTATAAAATAGTGTCAATATTTTTACATACTCAAATAGTAGATCACCTCTTACTAGAGATGGTGCAATTCCTTATTTTTTATATCTATAAAATAATATTTTCTAGGATTGGTATTTATGTCATCAGGGTAAAATTTTGCAATATCCTTAAAAAAGGTCTTTAAGGAATTCTTGAACCTAAATAATTGGGTACCATATTCACAAATTGGACACCTCAAAATTCCTTTAATACTATAACTTGAGAAATTTCCACAAGAAGGAAATTAATTTATCATCTCATACAAAATTCCTCTCGATGTAAACTCTTCACTTATATGAGAATCAAACAATTTAACACATGCATCCCACATAAAATTTTGATCATCGATCAAAGGATCCAAATAGTAATCAAAATCATTACTCGATCTTTTTGGTTCTAATATATTCATAGACAACATAATTTATTTTAACTTCATGCATAACCATAGTTGAAAGCTATAATATACCAACATTACTAGATATGTGTTGTGTTTACTACATTGTGCACTAAAAAGATTTATTCCATCTATAGATAATATAATACAAAGGTTTCTTAGTTTGTTTACAAATTCATGATACTCATAATCAATTTTCTACTATTGAGTGAGTCTACTAAGTGATTCATGGTACTAGTGAAATAATATAAAATCATTTGGAAAAAAATGTACTTTTTTCAATGATCATACCCATTGAATGTAGCATTGTTTTAGAATCTTATATTTGGCAAGGAAGATCATTTTATTCTTTTCATATATCATTAAGAATAAAAAGTAATTCTATAAAGCTGAAGTCACTTAATCTATTTCCATATTTCACATTATATAACATTAATAAAATTGACAATGTTGTATATTTAGTGAAACTAGTATACAATGGTCTTTTAGAATAACTATTTAAATTCCCAAAAAGCAATAGACATTAATAAAGGTAATATTAAATTATCATTTTAATTTTTTACATATGATCTCCATCATCATTTACACTAGTATTCAAATCAAATGATCTAGAAATCGCATCATCATCCCGATCAGTATGTACATTCATTTTTTCCTTGTGTTTAGTCCAACATCTATAGATTCAATATATTCCTTGACAAATAAAATATCATTAAAACTCTTATGTATTAATTTTCCATGAATAAAAACAATATAAACATAGGAAAAGGATTTGATATGGGTTGCATGCATGCTCTATTAAAAACTTGATAAACTCTTCAACTTTATCCCCATTCCCTTTTTTCATAATATTAATACTCATCAATTTTGTATTTATATACATCATGTTAGGTTCAATGTTATTAATTCTATAAAATAAATAAATAAATACACATAGGGTATGAATATAATGTATATTTACATTGATGTGTAAAAAGTATCAAAATATGAGTGTAAAAATATAATTATGTATATGTGTGTTTCAAAACATATTTGTGTGAAAAAATAAAAAACCTATGTTCTAAAGAGGTATAGAATCTTCATAGTCAAAGGATAAAGTTATTAATACTTATAAGAAATTTTATTATTTTCCTAAGAAAAAATTAATTCTCACTTTGGACACACAATGAAGAAATAAAAACAAAGTTTTAATGATAAAAGGATAGAAGTTGGTGTGTGTCCATGTCTAGCTAAAAGTCAGGTAACCAAAACTTTGTGGATCTTGAGTTAAAAATTTAACTTTTATTTACGTACTCCCATATTCTATATTTTGGGAATGTTTACATTTTGTTCAATAATTATTTTTCCATTTGTTCCCCAAAAAAATTAATGGATGTTGTCTCTTCTATTTGTTTTCTTTAATATGTTTAATTGAATAGTTATTCCATGTTTAATGTTATTATGAGAATTCAAAACTATATGAGAATAGTTTCAATTATTTGTAAGCTATTGAAATTTCTCAATACTCAATTATGGTTTTGATTACAATTAGTATACCATTGAATAGTTCTTATCAGTTATCATTGATTATTTAAACAATCTTATTGAAAGAAATAGAATTATCATTGTGATTATGGTAAATAATCACTTTATGTTAAACTATATCTTAACATAGATCATAGTTATGCATTAAGTACTGAAAATAAATATTTCAAAGAAATCCTTTTTAAAATTAGAAGAGGAACCTGATAGATTGAACATTTTTAATTTAAATACTCTAAATACAGTTATTACTTTCCTAGAAAGATGAATTCTTCCCTTTTAAACCCTCTGTCATTCTTTCACATGTTTTTAATTATTCAAAATTGACTATTTTTTCTCAAATTTTTAAATAAAAATAATAATTTTGAATTTCAACATAAAACTTTTTCCAATAAATCCAATTCTTTTCAATTTGAATCAATTAATATTTTTAGGGATAAATAACTCAATCTGCAACCACCTTGAGAGAAAACTTTGTACATCCATATTTTATTCATAAGTAAAAAATATTTTCATTGTGGAAGAGGGATAAAATTACCACTATCAAATTATAATTGTAGTCAGGGGTTCCCAAGAAGTTCACTTTTTCATATTTTGATTCAAATACATTTTTAAATATATTTTATTACTTTCAATTTCTAATTAGACCCCATTTTTTATATCGAATATCAAATTCTAAAACACCCACACAATTATTTTGAGCATTCTGACCTTAAAATTAATAGGAATTTTCATAATGGAGTCAGAAAATATGGTAAAGTGAGATACTATGATTTTAGAAGAGACTTTTATAGATAAAATTTGTGAAGATAAATATGAAACATCCATAGAAAGAATTGAAAAATTTAAAACATCCTAACATGAGTATATAAACCCATTGGAAACCCAAGAATAAGAAAGAACCATGAAGGAATTAGCTTCCTAAGACCTCGGTAATCAAAAACCTAATAGTCTTGATCATTTATGGTAGGTCAATACACTATGGTAATGATATGCCAAGGAGAATGAGGGTGGTATGGTACATGGGAAAAGAAGAAATAACATTTTTTTTAAACAATGAATGATCAATTAAAAAGCGGTAAAAAGAATTACCTACCTTCAGTTTTGAGGGGTCTATTTTTCTGAGACGTTTGATGGGTAGAGGCAATAGAGGTCGTGTTCTGTGAGAGCATAAATGTTGAGAGTGAGTGAGCTTCTATTAGGGTTTATTTTAAAAGTATGAGAAGGGTTTTATTTGTGATTTCTAAAAGGAGTTGATAAAAACCTTTTAAAATAAATTATAAAATAATACACGAATGTATATTGAAAGTGAATAAATTATAAAAATAGTAAAAAATAATCAACATTATTAATTCAAAAAATAATCTTAAATGCATGAATAATATAAATGTGTGAATTTTAATAAATAAAAAATTTATGGACTTCAAAAATATTAAAAAATGAATAAGTTTTATTAATTATATATAATATTAAAAAAAATTAAATAAATATATATTTTTTATGTACATTACAACCATATTAAAAACACTTAATGTAAATGAATAAATATGTATAAATAAAAATTAAAATGAGTAAATTACAAAAATATTAAATAATAAATTGTAAAAATGAATAAATTTTAAAAAAGTAAAAAATAATTGACATTATTAGTGAATAAATAATATTAAATAATAATAAATGAATGAATGTTAAAAAAGAGTAAAATTTAATAATTAAAAGAACTAATTGATTATAGAAATATTAAAAAAATGAAAATATGTTATTAATTATATTGATTATTATGAGATTTTAAAATAAATAAAAGTTAAATTGAAAATCAATACATATTAATTATATAAACTTCAACCATATTAAAAACATTAAATATTAGTAAATAGACGTGTATAACTAAAAATTAAAATTGGATATAAATAAAAAATACTAATTGAATAAAAAAATTGAAAAAAAATAAATTAAAAAATATTAAAAAATATTTAATATTTTTAATGAATAAGTAATATTGAAAATGATTAAATTATAAAAAATATTAAAAATTAATAAATAGTATATATTAAATAATATTATAAAAATTAATAAAAGTTTCAGATTAAACACATAATATATTAAATATGTTTTTTTAAGAAATAAAATTCTAAAATGAATATTAAAAAGTTGAATAAATTATAGAAATAATATGTGTTCATTTGTGTCTGTTTCTATATTAAATTACATTAATTTCCTATATTATTGCATAAAATTAATATATATATATATATAAGAGAAGTTTGATATATTTTACCTTTAAAATATGGTATTTACATAATATTCACATTAATGGTCCATTACTCGATACTAATTAGTTAAAATTTATATTAATTTTTAATTATAAACTATTTTTCACTAAATATAAGACTTATCAAATTTAGATATATATTTTTTATTATATAAATCATATTGAAGGAAAAAATATACATTAATATATATATATATCAATATGAAAATATTTCAAATTTTAAAAATGGTAATTATGTTATTGAGTAGTCATGTATAAAATAATATTAAAAAATATTAAATTACAAAAATATTAAATGAATTAAAATAAAAAATTCATAAATTTGAAAAAAAAAATACTAAACGTTATTAATGAAAAAATAATATTAAATGAATGAATGTTAAAAATGAGTGAATTTTAATTAAAAATCAATAGATTGAAACAATATTAAAAAATAAATAACAATTCTTAATTATATATATTTAAAAAAATAAAACATCCTATATATTAAAATAAAAATGAATAAACATATTAATTATATAAATTAAAACAGTATTAAAAAAATAATTTTTAAATAATAAATAAATATAAATAAGTATAAAAAATGAATAAAAATATAAAAATATCAGACAAATAAAAATTTAAAGTGGATAAATTATAAACACATAAAAAACATTATTAATAAAATTAGTAAATGTAATAATGATTAATTTAAAATATATAGATATATTGAAAAGTAATAAATAATATATATTAAAAATATATATATAAAATAAAAAAATTATTAATTAAAAACATAATATATATATAATAGTAAATATTAATGAACGAAAATAAAAAATGGTAATATTTACAATTTTTTGTGTATTAATATTTCTATAAAATTGAATTAATTATATTCGTGTGAAATTATTATATGTCATGTTAAGTATATATACATATTTAGTAAAAATAATTAATTAATAATTAAAGATTTATTATTTAATATATATGTCAAACTGAAAAGGAAAATGAAATTTATATTACAAAATGTTATTAAATTTATATTAATAATAATTTGATAATATTTTAAATTAATACTAATTTGAAATTAACTTATAAACCAATTTTTACTAAATATATGACATATTAAGTGTAAATCCATATTTAGTATTACCTAAATCATATTTTAGAAAATTATATATATATATATATATATCAATATAAATATATTAATATATCAAATATGATTTTTTTAAAAGAGAATTCTAAGATAATTTTTTATCATCACTATAACACGAGCTGATAAACGTCATTATTATTAGCACTAAATGAAATTTCTAAAAAATATAACATTTACCAATGTTGGGACCAAGATGATATTGAATGTTATCATATTTAGTTATTGTTTTTTGTTATCAAAGAGATATCAAAGGAGAAATCATCTCAATTTGTTTTTGGTAAAAATCGGACTGATTGTCGTATTCAGAAAAGTGGATCCACAATTTCTATGAAAGTCCATGAGAATAGAAATATGTTTTCTGGTAGAAAAGGTTTATCAAACTCACATTGGGTTCATAATGAGGTTCTTAACATATTGAGGAGGAGAATCAGAATCTGCATGGATCTAATATGGAATATAATGATGTTTTCCAATTTTTTATTTCTCAAAAATCATAAGTTTAAAAACTTATGATCAAATATTGATGAAAGAAAGGTAAGAAAATGTGGTTCCAATAATATTTAGGACAATTGTATTCAGGAAGAGTAGAAAAGAAAGATTTTTCTGGAAGACAAAGATGTTACAATACACTATTTGGTATGTCAGATGATGATAAATCTGATCTTCAACATAATAAAAGTCATGAAGAAAGTCGTTCTTGCAAGAAAAGTTTTATGGAAGAAAGAAGTTAATGAAGTAAAAGATTTTTTGTCTCAGATCATCATATTCATATTTATTTGAAGGTTGGGAAGGTTTTCTTAATCATATTGAGAGTAATTGAAGGTGATTATTTTGAATCAGATCGAAATCCCAGATATTTAAATATCTGGCTAATGAAGTTGATGAGTATTATAAACAAAAAATAGAATAAATTTAAGTGATGAAATATATTTCATATCATACTTAGAAAAGAAGAAGTGGAATAGATTGAAGAAGTTAGAGATAATCTAATGTCTCTATAATAATAAAGAAATCAGAATGAGATTTGGTTCTAAGAATCATAATGAAATGAAATATATTTTCCCACTTACATTTGGTGAAGAGAAACATAATGAAGAAACTTTTGTTAAACATATACTTTCATTGTAATTAAAAAATCATAATGGGTAGATAGTCTTTCAGGTGGTGCTGAGCAACGTAATAAAATATCATTAGTTCTGGTTTCTTTTCAAGTGGGTCAAGAAAATCATTGTGACCAAATTCTTTTATCATGATGAAGAAAATGTATTAGGAAATCACAATCCAGAATTAGAATCAGAATAAAGTGTGTTAAGAAGTCTTCAGGTATAGATTCACAAGTGGGTCAAGAAATCAGGATGGCCATCATAATGGATAATTGTAATGGGAAAATCGGATTGAAGATTTGTTAGAAAGACTAAAGGGAGAGGAATTCAAGAGAATATCCAAAATATAAGGAAGGTTGAATAAAACAAAGAATAATCTGAATATCAAGGGGAATTTAGTGAGTTAAATAATGATCCATATTTCAATGGGAATTTAATGAGTCAAATAAATATCTTATATTAAAGGGTGTTTAAAGATTCATGAGTTTTGGTAAAGCGGGAAAACCTTTTTAGGATCCCACTTGAAACATTCTTGAGAGCCTATAAATATGAAGAAAGTACTTCATGTATTCTATGACTTACATTTATTGCTAAATAAGAGATACAATCTCCTTAATTTAATCAATAAAAGAAGAAGAATAAGAGGAAGGTCGTATTTAGAAGGATTTCATATCGAGCTAGATAATCAACCTAGGAAAATTGTATTGAGATTTCCAGAATGAGGAAGAATAAGTTTAGATTTGTTTCAAGTGGTATTCTACCAAACCTACAATTTTTGTATTGAACAATTGAACTTGGGAATCATACTGGGAAATCAGACTAATTGTCATTACAAATTCCAGGAAGTTCATACCATCCTATGGGTAACAAATTTAATAATTTTTTTGAAAGATCATATTTGTGAAAGTTTATCATGAAGCACTATAACATTTTTGTTACAAAAATTTTATTTAATCATTTTTTCTACATGAAACCCATGCACTATAGTATTGAGCATGGTGTAACACGAGAGTAAGGGCATATCCAATTCATTGTATTCTGCACAAAAGGATTGTTTTCTAGTGGATTGTATTATATTGGATTGTTTCAAAACCATACCAAGTACTAGAAACTTGTAAATTCTTATATTCTTGTGGTTATGTTTTTAATTTATTTCAACAGAGAAAGAAATCTTCAAAAATAGGTGAAGTATGTCTCTTCATAAAGTAAAATTAAAAGAAAAATATATCACTTATTTTATCCCTCTCCCTCTTTGTCATACTTAAATCCTGGTTAGGTAATCTCAACTAGTATTAGAGGTAAATATTCCCTTAATTTACAATTTTTAGTGTTTTGAAGAGATTTTCTATGGAGAATTTGAATTTTTTGAACAATAAGAAGATTCTAATCTTTAATGGTGAGAATTATCATATATGGAAGGATTTAATGTTTCTTTATCCTATATCTCTTTAGTATGATGTTTTTTAAGCTACAAAATATGTATCTCCTCCTATTAATGACAGGGTTTCTCTTACTATTGATAATAAGAAGAATCTTGATAATGATCGAAGAGTGAAAAAGGATTTACTCTCAATAATTTATGAAAGTGAGTTTTTAATAGTGAATGGTTTTTATACAACCAAAGGTATCTGGGATAATTTGAAAAACATTTATGAAGGAAATACAAAAGTAAAGAAAGAAAACTTACAAATATGGATATTGAAGTATAAATATCTCAATATGATAGAATAAAAATCTATTGGTGACTTCTTTACTAAGGTAGATGACATAGTAACCACTATCATAAGTCTTTCTGAAGAGTTTAAATACACTACAGTTGTTAAAAAGATCTTATGATTCCTTCCTAACAAGTTTGATGCGAAAATTTCCTCATTAGAAAATAGAGATCCAGAAAATCTATCTCTGGATGATCTTCATAATACTCTCATTATATATAAAATGATAAGGCATAATGTTATGAATGGAAGAACTGAATATCATAGAGAAATGTCTTTCAAATCCACTAATAATAAAAAGTATAAGAAGGTTATTTAAGAAGATTATTTTTCTAAATCTCACTCCTAAAATGAGGTACGTAAAAATATTGATGATATTTTATCCCTATTTTCTAAAAATGTGATATGTGGTATATGTAAATATAAAGGGAAACTTCCCTTAAAATGTTTTGAATGTGGGGATATTGGGCACTTTGTGGCCAATTTTCCTCAAATAAAGAAATAATATGACAGTGATGAATAATAAATAAGGCCAATAATATCATGTAAGAAACAAGGTGATAAGGATAAATATTTTTATAGTGCAAATGATAAATAATTTTTCAAATAAGAAATTAGAATTTTCTTATCTAAAGATGATGAAAAATAAGAAATTGAGTCTGAATCTAAAAAATCATTTGAAAATTCTATAGAGAATACTTTTATTGCAATAGGTAATAATGAATAATTTAGATGTAATATTAATGAAGATTAAGAAGAAGAAAATAAATTATAATTTCATATTAAGAAATAATTAAAAGCGTGTCTCGGAAATAATAAATAGAAATAGAAAGAAATCAAGAAAATAAAAATGAAAACTCTTCAAAAAAATAACAAAGATGGTTTTCTTGATGAGAACGTCAATATGATAAAATAGATTGATTATTTGAATAATTATCTTGAGAAATAAAAAAATCATAAAGGGTATCTTGAAGTAAAATTTAAGGTAAAAGAATAAGAGTTGGAACTTTTCCATCAAAAATGTTATAAAGATGAACATAGGGGTACATATTTTAAAAACTCTATCTTTGAAGTTAGTGAAAGTTCTCATTAGGAGAAAACTATGAACAATAAATAAAATTATCCTTTAAAAGATTAAAATGGAGTTTAAATTGTTCTTAAGGAGAAGAAAGCTAGGAAAGTTATGTATGTAGTAAAAGTTAACAAATTTGAAAAATCAAAAGTTTCAAAAAACCCTATGTCCAAAAATATTTCTAAACATTATGAATATGGAAAAGATCTTAAAAATTCTATTTTCATCAATGTTTAAAAGAAAACTGGGTTGTGAAATAAGAATCCGGTTGAAAATATAAAGGTTGGTAGTCAACAATGTTTTGTTAAGAAGGTTGTTGAGAAAGATACTCACAACACCAGCAATCTGAAAGTTTCAGAGACAAAAACTCTTTTTATGGATTCTGCTGGTATTGTGGTGGATTTAGACATATAGAAAATTTTTATTTGTTCAACCAGTAACATTACTAATATTCTCCAGGATATGAATGTCAGGGGTTGAGTGGGAGTAAATCCTCTTAGAAGAATAAGTCTGAGAATGATGTTTGGAAGATACTTGATAAGGTTGTTGTGAAAATTGAGAATAGGTTACAACCATTCAAAACAATTTGGTAATGATGTGAAAAATTTATACATATTTATAATTTTTGTCATGTTTTGTTACTAGAAAAACACAAGTTTTGTAACAATTCTCAAAAGGGAGAGGTGAAGAAAGAAAAGGGAGAAGAAAAATCTATTATTGTTGAAACCTCTTTGAAAGAAATAAAAATAGAATTCACTTGGATTCATGATAGTGTTTATTATTATTATATGATATGAGACTTAATGTATTTATATAATGTAAAATACTTAAAATAAGGATCACTAACATTTGTAAATGATGAATCTATAAGAATTAAAGGTGTTGGATTAGCCATCATTGGGAAAGAAAAGATGAATCCCAAAAAAGATTTACATTTTGATGGACTGAAACCCAACTTGTTGACTGTTTCACAACTTTTTAATGAGGGTAACAAAGTTATATCTAGAACATATTTTTTGTGTGAAAAGTGTGTACTATTTAATGATAGTTATAAGAGTCCAACATACAAAAAGAATCTTATTTAAAGTTCATAAAGTAAAAAAATAATGTTACTTGGGTATGGTATAAGAAAATTAGTTGTGGAATAAATATTGGGGACACATGTGTCATAGAAACATGAGAAAGTTATCAAAGCTATATAATTTCCATGATAATATTTATATGTCAAGAATAATATATTGGTGTTTCAATATTTATTAGAAAGGAAAAATTACAAACTCAGTGAAACAAAAGTTGAGATTTGTTCAAAACAACACTTGGAACTTATCCATTCTCATATATGTGGGCCAATGAGAAAACAATAATCTAATGGATATAACTACTTCATCACTTTCATTTATGGATTTACTAGCATTAATTTTGTTATGTATTTAAAACATAAGTCATATGCCTTGTAAATGTTTAAAAGGTTTAGGAGAAAATATGAGAAGGAATGTAAGTATTCAGTGAAGAAGTTGAGAACTAACAATGGTGGTGATTATAAGAATTAATAATTTGAAAATTATCCCAAGAATCATAGAATTATGAATGATTAAAATTGACCATAGACACCTCAACAAAATAGGTTTTTGGAAAAAAAATATAAATCTAGTGGAAATGGGGAGAACTATGTTACCTGAACATGGTCTTTCACATTACTATTAGAGGAAATCCATGGTTAATATTGTTTATATGAAAAACTAATCTTTTTATATTCCATGTTCATATGTGATTCCATTTAAAAGTTTTAATGGAATAAATACAAGATTGAAACACTTAATATTTTTTGGTAGTCTATTCATTATAAAGATGAAATGTGGAAACCTTGGAAAGTTTGAGCAGAGAGGTGAAGATGGAATTTTTTTTCTATGATCCAGAATGAAGAGGATAAGGGTGTTTTAAAGAAGAAACAAAAAGAATTTTTGATTTTTTTGAAGTGAAATTTATTGAAAAATCTAATGAGGATAAACAAATTCATTCAGATATGGAAGTCGAGCAGGATAAGGAACGATTTGTTAACATTTCTGATAAGGATGAAAGAAATGTAATCATAATAAATAAGAAGAATCAAACTCATCTAGTTCAAGTTATTAGGATGAAACTTAAATAACTTATCCTTGGATGAGTAAGATAGTGGAGTCTCAGAACATAATTGGTGATCAACATTAGAACATTCAAACAAGAATAAATTCAAAAAAATACACAAACTTTTTTGTATTCAGAAGTTGAGCCAAAATATGTGAACGAAGCCTTTGATAATCTAGAATGGGTTCAAGATATGAATGAAGAACATGATTAGATATAAAATAATGATACTTGGGAACTCGCACCCATGCTGGATAAAAAAAATATTATTGTTACAATGGTGGGTTTTGAGAACAAGATAAATGAAGAAGTTGAAGTGATGTGAAAAACATAATTATTAGTGTGAGAAGGTTAATCACAAATTGAAGGTGATGCTTTTTATATGAATTTTTCTCTAGCATCAAGTTTATAAAAAAATGGAATCTTTCTTTATATTACTGCACAATAAAGGTATACAATTTTTCAAATGGATATGATGTTTAAAATTATGAATAGGGATCTTGATGAAAACATTTACATCGAAAACCCATGTGGCTTTATTGAAGGGAAAGATGAAAGATATTTGTGTGAGGTAAAGAAATCCTTGTATGGGATAAAAAATCTCCAAGATAATATGATTTTAAGTTGGATACTTGCTTGAGGAATATGGGTTTCAATAAATGAAGAGTTGATAGAAATCATTACATTAAAGAAATCCAAGAGTTTCCCCCCATCACAATTATTAATGTTGATGACATTATCCTTGCTGGGAATGATAAAATAACTTTTTGAATATTTACTAAAGATATGAAAAGTTTTTTTGAAATGTATATTATAGGAGAAATAAAATAATTTATTAGGTTACAAAATTTAAAAATGAAAAATCACAATTCTCTTTATTAATAAAATTATTTTAAGGAATTTCATAAGAAGCTCAACATTGAAAATTTAAACCAATTTCCACACCAATTTCAATAAGAGTAATGTTTTATGAAGATGGAGAAGGAAAGAAATTTTATCAGAAATAGTTTTTTAATATTATTTGAAGTTTTTTATATTTTAATTCCTCAAGAACATACATTGTTTATACTATTTCCTTATGTTCCAAATTTTAGAGTGCTATTAAAGAATCACATTTACTTGTTGGAGACAAAAAATTCAGATATATCAAACAAAAAAAATTCAAAATCAGGTATGATAGATCAAAAATTATTGAATTCAAATACTTATTGGGAAGGAAATGTTAATGATAGAAAATCCATATCTGGTGGAGTTTTATTTCTGGGTAAATGTTGTGTTTTTTGGAAAATAAAGAAATAAAATTTAGTAACTGTTATCATGGTTAAAGTTGATCATGTTTCCTCTACTAAAGATGCTACCCAACATATGTGGATGGAATCTCAGTTTAAATACATACTTTTTTAAGTAAATATAACCTTTATCTTGGGATTTGATAATGGATTTGAAATCAACCTTACAAGAAATATAGTACAATATTCATATTCAAAACATATTAATATAAAAAATCATTTCACCAAAGAGATTGTGGAGAATAATGAATTAAAGTTGGAGTATATTCCTATATCAAAAATATTTACTGAAATATTCAGAAAACCATTACTAAAGGAACCATTTTATAAATTGAGGTTGAACATGGGCATCCAACCTCTTTCTCATCAATTTTGAGGTATGTGTTTTTGTCCCCTCTCTCATCATACCTTGGGATAGTTTTTTCAAGGGTGGAATTGTTTCATAACTCATTCATTATTGAGTCATACATAAAGGGGTAGTTGTGGGTAATTTGTGAATTTAGAATGTAATTTTTTGAACTATTCTAACTATTTTTCAGATTGGTTGTAGGAAACAAAAAAAATCATCCAGGGAAGTTAAAAAATTAGACAAATGATGAGGAAGAAATATGGGGAAGAAAGACAAGGAAGAAATATGAGGAAAAAAGAAAAGTAAGAAATCTTAGAAATAAATATGAAGAAGAAAACTAAGGATGATATGAGGAAGAAAGTTGAGGAAGAAAAAATAATAAAGCTAAAAACGTTTTTCTTGAGTCACTACGTTTAGACAACATGGTTTTGCTATCAATTTTTTTTTCTTATAATGAGTTAGATCATGTAGGCCTAGAATTATTGTTTAAGTAATTCATTACTTGAGGTTACAAATTTAGGTGATTTATAAATCATGGTTAATAATAAAATCCAAATAGGGATTTTATTATGACCAAGATGATAAGAATGATTATCATATCTAGGTATTGTATTTTATTGTTCGTAAAATAACAAAGAAGGATAAATCATTTTTTTTTTGGGAAAATAAAATTGAAAATTATATTTATAGAAACAAACTCACAATACCTAAGAAATTCTATCAGAATGAAAATATTTTTTCTAGTAGAAAAGGTTAATAGGATTCACTTTGGGTCCAGAATGAGGTTTTAATCGTATTGAGGTAGAGAATTGGATTATGTATGGATCCAATATGGAATATGACAATTATTTGGTGTTTTTTATTTCATAAAAATAATATTTTGTAAAACATGTGATGTAATCTTGATAAAATGAAGGGGGAGAAAATGATCTTCTAATCATATTTAGTATAATCGTATCCAGGTTAATTAGAAAAGAAATACGATAATGGAAGACATGGAAGTAAAAATACTTACCTTGTTTAGGAAGATGATGCCAAAGAAAATCTTCAATGTAATCAAAGTCATGAAGGAGTTCATGATTACAAGAAAAAGTTTGTGGATGAAGGAATTTGTTGAAGTAAAATATTTTTGGTCTCAGATCATTAGATTCATATTTTTTTTAAAGACTGGGAAGGTTTTCTTGATCATAATGAGAAAAACTGAAGGTCATAGTTTACAGTCAAACCAAAATCCAAAAAATTTAAATCTCTATAGAATGAATTTGATGAGTTTTTAAACAAAAATAATAATTTAAGTGATGAAGGATCATTGGTATCATACTCAAAAAAGAAGAAGTATAAGTGGTTGAAGAAGTTTCAAATAATCTTTTATCCCCATCATAATAAATAAATCAGAATGATAGTTGGTTCCAAGAATCATAATAAAAATAAATATACTTTCCTTCTTATATTTGGGGCAGAGAAACATAATGAAGAAACTATTTTTAAACAAATTCTTCCATCGTAATAATGAAATAAGAATCAGTATATAGTGTTTTAGGTGGTGTATAGAAACATAATGAAATATATTCAGTTTTGGTTTATTCTCACGTGAGTAAATAAAATTATAATGACCAAATTCCTTTAACCTAATAAAGAAATCATATTGGGAAATCAGAATCAGGAATTAGAATCAGACTGAAGTATTTTAATATGTATTCATTTCAGGATTCAAAAGTCGGTTAAGAAATCAAGATGACCATCATAAAGGGAATATCAAAATGGAAAATTGGAATTATATTGAAGATTTTTTACAAATAATAGAGGTATCCAAATTAAATAGAAGATAAAAAATTTAAGGAATTTTAATGTTGTCAAAGAAATATCCATATTTCAAGGGTAATTGAATGAGTTAAATAAATATTTAGATTTCAAGTGGAATTGAATGAGTCAAATAAAGGTCCATGATTGATTGAGGTTTGAAGATTTGGGAGTTTTTTAATGCGGTAAAACCTTTTTAGGATCCTTTTTAAACCATTATTGTAAGCTTATAAATATGAGTCATTACATCATGTATTTTTTAACTTGCATCACTCGTGAAATAAGAGATATAAGATCCAAAATTTAAGTAAGAAGAAGTTTCCTTTTTGTGTTTTCTTGAAGCATTTTACTGGATAGAAAAAGAAGATCAATATGAAGATTATATTCAGAAGTATTTCATATTGATCAAGATAATTGGACCAAGAAAATTGTATTGAGATATCTGAATTGAGAAAGAAGAAATTTAGATTTGTTTCAAGTTGTATTATGGAGAAGTTACATTTTACCTATTGAAAAATTATAATTGTCCATCAAACTGAGTATCATTATGAAGTCTAAGAAGTTCTTAACATATTCTAGGTAAGAAATTGAATAATTTTTTGGAAAGATCGTATTTTTAAAATTTGATCAAGAATAATCATATCATGATTGTTACAAAAATTGTCTTGCATCATTTATTTCTACTTGAATCATGTGAACAATTGTAATGAACATAGTGCTACATGTGTGTAAGGGAATATCCTACTCATTTTATTCCACACAAAATTTTTTTTTTTTCTAGTGGATTGTGTGGTATAGATTATTTTGGAACCATACCAAGGACTAGATACTCTATTGAGTAGTGAAAATTATAAATTCTTGTGTTCCTATGGTTATGTGTTTGACTTTTTTCTATAGAGAAATAAATATTTAATAGAAGGAGAATGTTGTTTCTTTTGAAAGGAAACATAAAAGAAAAAGATATCATTGATCCACCCCCTCCCCCTCTCAGTGATACTTGAATCGTAGTTGGGTAATCTCAACCAACACTAATAAAAACAGTGATAATTATGGTAATTTTGTAGTTACTTTTTTAGCATGCATAAAGATTCCCTTTATTGATTCTTTTATCCACGACTAGTAAAAACACCCCTTCATCAACACTTTTTGTTACAGATGTCGATTGGTTAATATTTTCAATTCTATAGTAGTGCATGAAGAAGAATGAGGGATGGACAAAACTCTTGATTGAGTATTGATAAGTTAATGGGTTCATAATGAAGGAAAATTACCCTCTTCTAAGGATTCACTACAAAAAAATGCGGTCTTAGTGTTTGTTTATTTGCAGGATTTTTTATAACCGCTATTAAATAAAACATTTTCAAATATTATTTAAAATATATTGGTGGTTTCACAAAACTTCCAAAATTAGTCAAATAATTTTCATTTTAGATGATGTTTTGTTAAAATGACCACAATAACCTTTAAAAACAGCCTAATTAACCCCTCCCTCCAGTAGTTTGGGTTTGGTTTAGTGGAATGCACCTCGTAATACTACATGAAAAATGGGGGTTCAAAACCCATTGGGCAAAGGTATTATAGCAGTACTGTAGTGGTACTGTAGTAGCGGCGGTACTGTTGATCGGCGGGTACTGTAGCGGCGGCAGGGCACTGTAGCGGTGGCGGTACTGTGCGGGGTACTGTAGTAGCCGAGTTACTATTCACAGAATGGAAATATGGCTAACAATATGGGCCTACGGGCTATGTAAGAGGCTACAAGACCACTGGGCCTTTGGGCTATGTAATGGGTCTCCCTCTACCCAGTTAAAAGAGGTCTTTGCTTTGCTTTATAAATAAAAATGAGGCTTCGGCCCCAACCTTTAAAAAAACCCTCCCTCCACCCTCACACCAACCCTCATGGCCCTCTCCCCCCCCCCCTTCAACACAGACTATCGACCACAGCAACACCCCCTAAACCACCTCATTCGACGTCAACCCCCCCCCCCTCCATCCACACGAATTAGTGACTACGGATACACCCCCAAACCCCCTCCATCAACATTGACCCCCCCCCCACCCTTGACACTGACCCCTAACACCCCACCCTCGGCACTGAACGCTGATTATAGAGATGCCCCAAACATCTCTTCTCTCCACAATGATGACCACTCTTCTCCATTTCTTAGTGACCACCACCTTTGATGGTGGTAGAGCCCAAACCCTTTCCCTGTAAAATTTTACTCATCCCTTCACAATTTTTCTTAATCATTTTAGTGAATGATTCATATGTTGTTTGGCTTATATCCACAACCACCACATTGTTTGTTTCCATATCCTCACCTTAGTGACCTTCTTCCATTACATCTGACCCATTTATTATGAGTGGTAATATTTATTAATTTATCCTCTTTTTATGTCAGATTGAATCATTTTCAAGTTTAATTTTTGTTTTTTCATATCAATACCCTACCCTGGTCAATGAAAATGATGGGTGATGTTAAAAATTGATTAAATTTTTTTGATTAAACTTTTATATATTTATATATGAATGTATTGGGATATTAATAGATATCTAACACATATGGATAAAAGTTGGATTAATTTACATTAAAACACACCTTCATGTGCCAAGAGTTTAAAAGAATTTATAGATTATGAAATTGTAAACTGATTAGTGGAGGGTATAATAAAATGTATGTTCCATGATTGTAAATTCAAGAGATAATTGAAAAGAAACAAAGTATATGAGTAAAATATATGAAAAAGTTATCCTAATCAATATGTATGATGGATTTAGCAAGGAGAATCAAATGTAATGGAAAGTCGAAATAATGAATATCATGTCAATGAAACTCAATGTGACACGAAAAAGGAATATTTAGTTGAAAACTTGATAAATAACACATTTATATTTGAAGGATATTATATCCAAGATTTTATTATATAAAAAAACCTATAATTTATCCTGAGAAGGTTAATATTGCTCAAAACTTTAGCGATCAAAAAAATCAATTTTTATGAATTAGCTAAATGTAGAAAACAAGAACTATATGAAGGGTGTTCCATGTATTCAAAGATGTATTTTCTTATTATATTTCATTATATCTAGTTACATTGTGTAATTATTTAAAAATAATTGTCCATGATTTTATAATTTCTTTATGATGAATTTAGTGAAGCTAATATCCCGGAATCATTAAATGAGATGAAGAAAATCATCAAAAAACATAGACATGATTATTCAAAGATACATGCATTCCCTAATGATTGAAATATTTATTGGGAAAAATAGTATTATAAAGAATAATTCATAAGATTTCATACATGTAGATGAAATTCAAATAGAAATAATTAGAGTACAAATAAATGAAAACCCAAGAAAAATGGATGAGAAAAACCCCTAAAAAGGTATTGTGTCTCTATCCTATGAAACCATGCTTTCAAATATTATTCATATCATCTAATACGTAATATGTTATGTAGTTTCATGATTATGATAGTGAGAATGATGGATTGATGAGACATTCAAATGATTCAATATCATAAAAGGTGTTTGATTAATTACATTCATATTTTACATTGGATCCTTGGAATATATATTTGGGATAGTATTCTGATGGTTTTAACCATTTTTTGTACATTAATTTCTAATTATATAATATGGATAGTCATTTTGATCCCCTATAATTTACCTCCATGGATTAGTATAAAAATAATTCTTTCTTGATTTTGATGATTATTACTGGAAATAAAATTCATTTAAATGATATTCATGTATAACTTCAACCTCTTATCAAATAATTACACGAATTTGGGGATGATGGCATGGAAACATTTTATGTTTCAATAATAAAACTATTCAAAATTCATGATTATTTAATGTGGACAATTATTGACTTTCCTAGAGTAGGAAACTTATACTTTTTAAACAATAATACTGGTTTGGATTGTTTAGTTTTTAATTTTGATTTTGAACCTCAATAATTACCTCATAGTAGAAAATGGTGTTTTGTAGATCGTCATCAATTTATTGAGGCTTCTCATAAACTCGAGTTTAATAAGACACAATTCAATGGAGATGTTGAACTGATAAATTCAATGAATATGTTAACTGGTTTATAAATCTTAAGACAATAAATGATTTTCACTTTTGATTATTGAAAATGTAATTAGTTTAAAGAAGGTGGAAAGGGTAGGATGTACAATATCTGAAACATCCGGAAGAAAATGAGTATATTTTTCTAACTTCCTTAGTTAGTGTTTAATTTGATACATCATAATCTTTACATAATTCATATTGAGAGAAACTCATGTGACAATGTAATTTTTTACATTTCTTAATGAGTAGGGAAAGTCAAAGGATCGCCTTAATGCTTCTTACATTTGGAATAATTAAATATAAAGTGTTATTGGTCAACAAATGTAGATATAAAGTATACTTAAACTATTTTTACAATGAAAAATACTGAAAATGATGTAATCCATCAAAATTTAAATAATGTAAAAGTTATAGATGGATATTCAAGTAACATTTTTATGGTGTATTGAATTTAAACATTGAAATTGATATAGATCAAAAATTCATGAATCACATATTCTTATGGGGTAATTATCATTGATGGAATTTAATAATATGTTACCTAAAAAAGTAATTGTAGTTCGATTTTAGTTTTAAACCATCTTCAAAGTTCTTTTTTTTTAAACTATAAATCCACCAAGCATAATTAACTTTAAAATGAATTTCTTTCATATCTTTTCATTTATAGATATTAATTACACCTTTATTTTTCAAATTTGGGATTCATTTGACTGTTTATTTGGTTGAAGAAGATAAATATGGTGTATTGGTACACTATTAATGAGTTTATCCAATTTATAGTTACATTACTATTATTTTTATTTGTATTGATAATTTTAATTTTATCAAATCATTATGTAAATTTTTTTAATATGTTTCATGTTTTTTTCATTAGGTACTTACGTCCTTTGAAATAATATGTGGGGAATAAATCCTAACCAGAAAGCGTTGTGGTTGATGATTACATAGTTGAAGTGTGTTTAAACTTATGTACTATGTATTTAGATGGGATTAAGACTAGATTCAGTCATGTTGTTTGTGTTGATGACATATTCAATAATTCTCATTCTAAAAACTAGTCATCGGTATTTCCAACTATTGTATGAACGTTTGGAAAGGGGTGAAATTTTACATTGACTGAATTGGAGTTAATACAAGTGATTTGATATTTTCTATTCAATGGTCTTATGTAAATACATTTATAGATGATTTGACATTTCAAACAATGAGATAACTAAGGGTTCAAGATAAAAATGATATGGAATTAAAAAAAGTTATAAATAATTAGATTTTTCAATGGTTCTCCTATCATGTATATATATACTCTTATTCATTTTATTGATGTGTAGTTTTTTATATTAAAAGTAACACATTATATCTTTTGGTCTACATAATTGATTTTGAGAATAATGATGAAATATCAAATGATTTGATATTTTTCGAAAGGGGGTCCTCTAAGGAAGGCTATGAGATTATATTCGTATAGTATTCATGGAATTAAGTTTCTTACAATTTATCATGAATATTGATTGATAACTAAAAATTGTGGTGTATTTACACATACATCGGTTGTATACTAGGAAAATTTGATTTATTTAATTGAATTAAACTATTATGGTATATTTTTAGTTGTATTGTTCAATTTTATGTGGATAAACATTGATTGAGTTATAATGAAAGATTTGTTAAATTTTACTTCTATCAACTTTTATCAATCGATCCATACCGATGATCATATAGAGAATGATTAATTTATCTTATCTTTATAAGGGAATATGATTTATTAAAAGGATTAGGAAATGATTGAAAGCTGGAGTGTTGTTGTACACTTGAAAATGAGAGATGTGTATGATATATAAGATGAAGTCCAATTGTTACTTTGTGACAATAAAACTCATCAACTAAAAAACATTCAATTATTTTTCAAAAAATGTATTGAAACAATATACCTTTCACTCAGGGTTAAAATTAAGTACTCATTAGAGAGGTGGTTTATAAAAAATAAAGAAAATGAAGATGAATATAATTAAATATATAAATTGGTAATGAAACTATATTATAATTTCTCATTTATATGTGTTTCATACATATATACATTGTTCTATTCTTTCTTTTTTTTGTAAAAAAATTTACTTCTACTTATTTGTAAATTCAATATATTCTAACCCATTTTAATTATAGGAATGGTGAGAATAAAAAAACATCAAGATCCTATATGATTAGAATCTCATAGAACACCACCACTATAGTTAGCATCATTGAATCCAAGTTATTCCACTATACTAGAGACTTCTAGCATGCCTATAGCTTTCTCAGATATTGTTGGTAACCCATCATCAGATGCACCTATGGTCATGGAGCAGTTGGTTACCCCTCCAACTAGAGAATATTGGTGAGTTACCCTTTCTAGTATGTATGTCATTGAACAAAAAAACTATATATTTTATTAATTTTTTAATTCATTTATCAACCAAGTTGAGATAATAATATAAGAGACATAAATATGAACATGATTGATGTATGGGGCCTAAAAGACATAAATAATTTCATTCCATTTGATGAGTTCTGGGTGGATACCAGTGTTTCTTCCTAAATTTGTAAAACTATTCTTGGGTGTCTTTCTTGTGAGGTGGTGAGCTTTCCCACTGACTATAAATATTGGAGTAATATTCACATATCTTGAAAAAATGAGGTGTTTGATTAAAAATTAAAGGTAATATAAATTTAATATTCATGGATAAGTTATTTAAAAGGAATGAGTAAAATTATTAATATTCTTATGAAGTGTTATGATTTTTATTTCTAAATGTTTTTTCATTTTTATGTTCCTAAATTTATTTCACCCCCATGGAGCTTGTATTTTTTGGGCAAGAAATGGAGAGACTTTAAATATATATTATGTGTCAAGTTTAATGACACATCAAAATGATATTCATAAACATACAAGAAAGTAAATAAAGGAATGTCTCATTAGTAGTGGAAGATGTTTTTCAAAATATATAGAGATATATCTCATGAGGTTATTTCATATTATATATTATCTTAAAAACATAAACACAATAAATTAATAATTTTTATTATAGTTTCATTATTCTATGGGAATTATCTAATAAAATACAAAGTAACATGAAAAATAAGTCATTCCCATATTCCTAGGTTGTATAGTTTTTTCTAGAAAAAGAAAAATCTTTATTGTATTTTATCAATTAATATTTATATTATTCTATTATAATTGAAGTTTATTTTATAACTTGTATATATTTTTTATAATAGATTGTGAATTATGATACTTGGTTGACCAGAAATAGATGTGGCTTAAATTTTAGTATAATCCTGATAGTAGTTTTTTGAATGAACCGACCAATGACTTTGGAGTAAGTACTTATTCACTATTTATATTTATTCCATTATTATAAAAATATAATAATGAAAAATAAATTACAACTAAAAAAAACTTAAATATAATTAAATGGGGTTATATATATGGATCAAATGGATCGAGTGGCAAACTAGGTGAATGTGAGTAAATATGTGGCAGTGCAGATGGAGAATCACTTGATCAACATATTTGAAGGACTTGTAGTGGTTCCTCCGGGGTTAGGGGGTATCGATGCAATAGATTCTTTTAGGATACCTTCTTATGAAGAAGTTTCCCATTTTGGAAAGGTATTGGAGGTAGTGGACAATAGGGGGAATAACACATGGATGCATGAAATATCGGGTGAATTCATAAAGTGGGGGAAGGGTGGGGGAAGAGAAAATCAGGGTTTTACCCTATCCTGGATTAATATCAGTAATCGTTTTGATGTTTTGATATCTAAAACTATTAATTTGGTGTCAACTGGGGCTTTTTGTATCTCAATAATGGAGTCCGGGGGTGGAGAGAGTGAAGACCCACCCTCAAAGGACTCTGAAAAGGTAGGTTCTAGTAAAGGGCTTCACAACCCAAGTAAGAAGAAGGGACAGAAAGAAAATAGGGACTTTGGTAGATGCATTTTGCACAAGAGGAGAAAATACAAAGTCTGTAAGGACTACTCATACCTACCAAGAACTATGAAGAAAAGATCAACTAAAAAGGATAGGAACATGGTATTGAAGGGTGAGTCATATAAAAAAGCACAGGCAAAGGAGTTTGGCTTGAACTTGGTGAGTGGAAGTGGAATGGAGGAAGGTCCTAAGCCTAAGTATCATGGTCTATAGAAAAAGTTTGATACGGTCGAAGAATGGTCTCAGACTCTATAAGACATGGTAGTGTTGGCTTCCCCTCTAACTGCTCCTTATGGGATATCTAATAAGGAGGCGTATGTTAGTGTAGTAGTGGTTATCATAGATAACTCACTATGGGGTGCAGATGTAGTGACCATGGAAAAGCCATGGGACCTTATTATTCACTCTAAGGAAGAGATTCTAGAGAAGGTGTTGATCTTTAATGCTTTTAAAGAGGAAACAGTATAGTTTAATGGAGAACCAATTCAAGTAGAAAAAAATAGGGAGTAGGGTGACTGGATCATCAAGAAACATATAATCATGTCTAGAGGCTTCAATGCTAAGAAGATAACAGTGGAATATTTCATGCATACATGAGACAAATTGGCCTACCAATTTAAAGAAAGTATCAGAGATGATCCTGATAAAAAGGTAGCCGAAATTTCCTGGAAATTATATAGGGAGGATCCATCTAATATGTTGAATTTCGTTTTTAATTATTCTATTATTTGCTATAATTTTTCATGTTCTTTTTTGTACTTTATGGTTTCACACCTTTTCCATAAAAGTGTCCTTAATAAAAATATTAACTTTGGATGGATGTATGGGCTCTAATTAATTGGGTTTAAGGTTTTTTGTTGTTATAAATTTTTTTTATTATTATTATTTAATAGAAATTAAATATAATTAAATGGTAATGAAAAATGTATTAATTAGATAATATTATAAAGTTTATATAATTTAAAAAATATTTTTTAGTATTTTTCTATTAATGGATTATATTTTAAGAATCCATGGATGTGAACCCTTCGCAATCATCATTAGTTTCCCAAAATGTTGTAGTTTCCATCATTTTGGTGAAAGGGAATCTGGGGAATGTACAGGGTCCAGGTTCTAGGCCTACTCCATCAACTTTGTTTAGTAGAGTGTAACCATTATTTACTACCACACCTATTGGGGGTTACAGTTGTCCATTGATCAGGAATTATATATAGAATTTTTAAGGATAAAAGGAAAAGTGTAAGATCATGAATATTTTAAAAAAACATAGGATTAATAGTAGTAAAAATGTTAAATTTCATAGATTTTTTATTTCAAAGGATTATTGTAATGATTCATAAGGAAATTTCTAGTCTTATAGAACATCCTACCAAGGTAAATTATAAACTCAATCCATGTCTCAAAAAAGAGTTTTAAAATATATCAATGTTTTAAAAAATGTTTTTGAAGGGTTAAAAACCAATAAAAGCTATTGAATGGATATAAAATTAGTGGAAAGTGATTAATGAATGATTTTTGAAATTTTAGAACTGACACGATATGAATCAAAGTTATAGTTTTCCTTAGATACCATTAAATGTTTTTTTATTATTTTAAACCACTAAAATTTGTTATTAACGATAAAAACCATAGAGAAAAACCTTATACTGATGTGAAATCATGGTAAAACCACTACTGAATTATTTATGATGTGTATGAGTAGACAACACATTCATTCGAAATGTAGTGTGTCCAGAATGACTCAATAAAAATTATTAAACGATATCAAATGATTTAAAAACATGTATTAGGGGTTCAAAACCATGAAAATTTTATAAAATTGATGTAAAAATATATTGAAATGACCATATATTTATTTTATAAATTTAGGGATTGGCCTCATGTCAATCCAAGTTTCAGTTTTCTAAGGATGCCCATTAATGTATTTTTAGTATTTTAAAACACTAAAACATGCATGTAATGGTAAAAACCCAAGGAAATGACCTAGGATTAACATGAAACCATGGAAAAAATATTGTTAAATTTTTTTAGATGTTTATGAGTAAAAATATATCTATGTAACACACAGTGTGCTTCGAATTACCCAATATGTAGTTTTAAAGATATCAATGTTTAAAAAACATGCATTAGGGGGTCAAAACCAAGAAAAAGACATCATATTGTAATGAAATCATAGGAAAATAACCATAGATTGATTTTTGAAATGTAAGAGTTGATTCAATTTGAATATAAGTTAAAATTTTCCAAGGATTACCATAAACATGTCTTTAGGGTTTTAAAAAACTAGATCTTGCATGTAGTGGTAAAAATAATAGAAAATGACCTTATATTAATGTGAAATCATGGTACGTCCATCATTGAAATATTTTTGGACGTGTAAAAGTTTATAACACATCCATATGAAGAATGGTGTTCTTGGAATGACTCAATAATAAGTTTTAAAAATATCAATGTCTTTAAAAATGTATGGGGTGGGTTAAAACCAATAAAATAGTGTTTAATGGACATGAAATCATAAGAAATGACATTAGATTGATTTTGGAAATTATATAAATAATGCCACCTAAATCTAAGTTACAAATGTCCCAGGATAACCATAACCTCATTTTTAGTGTTTTAAAACACTAAAACATGTGTGTGGCGGTCAAAACCATTGGAAACAACATCATATTTATGTTAAATCATGGGGAAACCACCATTGAATTATTTTTTCTATGTGTGAGTAGAAAATACATCCATTCAGCATGAAGTGTGCTCAAAATGACTCAGTAAGAAGTTTTAAATATAAAAAATCCTTTAAAATTTTGTTTCAAGGGGTCAAAACCAAGAAAACAACATCATATGGCCTTGAAATCATAAGAAAATGAATTTATATTGATTTTAAAAATCTAGGAACCCATGTTAAGTAAATTTGATTTCCAGTTTTCCTTGCATGTCTGTAAATGTGTTTTTTGTGTATTAAAACACTAAAACATATGTGTATCAGTTAAAATGATAGAAAATGACCTCATATTAACATGAAATCATAAAAAAACCCTCCATTGAGTTATTTTTGATTTGTATGAGTAGACAGCATGCCCATATGATGTGTGATGTGCTTAGAAGGACTCAATAAGATATTTTAAAAGATATTAAGGTGTTAAAAAAATTTGTTCAGTTGTAAAAACTATGAAAACATCATCAGATTGCTATGAAATAATAATAAATTTAACATATGTTGATTTTTAAAATTTAAGAACTGATGCCACACTAATTCAAGTTATAGATTTCCCAAGATGCATGTACACAGGTTCTCTGGTGTTCTAAGACACTAAAATGTTTATATAATGATGAAAACTAAAGAAAATGACTTCATATTGAAGTGAAATCATGATACAACCACTAATGATTTATTTTTATGTTAATGAGTAGATAACACATCCATATAATGTCCATCATGCTTAGAATTACTCAATAAGATGTTTTAAAAGAAATCAAAGTCTTTAAAAACATGCTTTAGGGGTCGAAACAAATAAAAAGGAAACATATTACTGTGATATTTTAGGAAAATGACAATAGATTTATTTTTAAATTTTTGGAACAAATTCCAAATCACTCTAAGTTACAGTTATCCCATGATGCCTACAAAGGCATTTATAGTGTTTTAAAACACTATAAAATTCATGTGACAGTCAAAAACGTAGAAAATGACATTAGATTATTGTAAAATCATGGAAAAACCATTTTTTGTTTTTTGTTTTATGTTTATGATTAAACATCCTATACATCAGACATGTGATGTTCTTGGAATGACACAATAATCAATTTTAAAAAATATCAAAGTATTTAAAAACATGCATCAGGAGGTCAAAACCGAGTGACCAATATCAGATGGACATGAAATCATAGATAAATTACCGTAGAATGATTTTTGAACTATTGGAACTAATACCAGGTCAATACGATTTACAGTTTTCCAAGGATTCCAGGAAACACTATTTTAGCATTTTAAAACACTAAAACAATCATGTAGCCATCAAAACCAAAGAAAACGAACATCGATTGACATGAAACCATGGTAAAACCACCATTATACGTTTATGTATACAATCCAAAATCATGTCTATCAGATGTGCAATGTGCTCAAAATGACTCAATAATAAATTTTAAAAGATATAAATGTCTTTATAATGCATGAGAGGGGATAAAAACCATGTAAATGAGATTATATAGACATCAAATCATTGTAAAATTCCCTTAGAATTATTTTTAAAATATAGGAATAGACTCTACACTAATATGAGTAGATATTTTTATGGGATGCCCATAAACATGTTTTTTGTATTTTAAAACACTAAAACATGCGTGCAATGACCCAAACCATGATAAGAAACCTCATATTTATGTGAACTCATGGAAAAATTTATTTTTTTACAATTTTTGACATGTATACGCAGAAAACACATTATTCTGACATAAAATGTGCTCTAAATGACTCAATAAGTTGTTTTAAAAGATATCAAAGCCTTTATAAATGTGTGTCATAGGGTCAAAACCAAGAAAACGACATCATATGGCCATAAAATCATAGGAAACAATTATATATTGATTTTTAAAATGTAAGAACTAATTTAACATCAATCTGATTTAAATTTTGTAAGGGATTATTGAAAATAAATTTTTATTGTTTTGAAACAGTAAAACTTTTTTTTAATAGTTAAAACCATATTAAAAGACCTCAGATAAGAGCTAAATCAAGGGGAAACCACTTTTAAATTACTCTTGATGTGTATAAGTATAAAACACATCCAACAGATATGCGGTGTGCTCAGAATGACTCAATAATTAGTTTTAAAAGATATCAATGTCTTTAAAATCATTTTTGGAGGGTCAAAACTAAGAAAACAGCATTATATGTCCTTGAAATCATTGTAAAATGACCATTGATTTATTTTTAAACATAAGAATTAACTCCACATCAGTCTGAGTTATAGTTTTTCTATGATTACCATAAATTCTTTTTTTGTATTTTAAAACACTAAAACATTAATGTAATGTTCCAACCCATATAAAATGACCTCATATTGATATTAATTCCTACGAAACCATAGTTTAATTATTTTTGACATTTATGAGTGGAAAACACATCTATCTGACATGTGATGTGCTCGAAATACCTCAATAAGTTGTTTTAAAATATATCAAAGTATATAAAAATGTGTTTCAAGGGTTCAAAACCATGAAAAATATGTCAGATGTATATTAAATCGTAGTTCAATTATTGTAGATTAATTTTTGAAATTTATTAACTTACAACACATAAATTTAATTTATGGTTTCTCCAGGATGCCTACAAACACATTTTTAGTGTTTTAAATACTAAAACATGTGTGTAGTAGTCAAAACCATATAAAATAACCTCATATTGAAATTAAATTAGATTAAAACAACCATTAAATTATTTTTTATGTGTACAAGAAGATGACGCATCCATCTGATAGGAGGTGTTCTCAGAATGACATAATAAACAGTTTTAAAAGTTCTCAAAATCATTAAAAATGTTATTCACAGGGTACAAACCAATCAAATGGTGTCAGATGAATGTAAAATCGAATGATAAAACCCATATATTAATTTTTGAAATGTAGGAACCAAAACCATGTTAATTTGAGTTACAGTTTTCCAGGGATACCCATAAACACGTTTTTAGTGTGTAAAAACACTAAAACATCTCTGTAATGGTCAATATCATATAAAAAGACCTCATATTGATGTGAAATTATTGAAAGGAAACCAATTTATTATTTTTTAAAATATATTAAATTATTCTATATCATATTATTTAATATCTTTTATTTATTAAATTCTTGCACACCGCATGTCAAAAAAAATTGATTATATTGTTATATACTTATATCTTTTGATATCTATGTGTTGAATTGTAACTCCCTAAAAATTATTTTTCGTATTTGTAGAAATATTATTTTATAATAAATGTTTTCTTATGATTATATAGAAATACTATTACATTTCATAAGAACTTTTCATATCATAGGTTGAGATTATATTTCACAACCAGGAATATTAAAAGGATATAAAACACTTATTAGTAAAATAATAACACATTATTACTTTATTTAAGAATGGTACATTCAGTATAAAAAAATTTATAATTATTTAACATTTTACAATGGGAATAAAAATAGATAATTACTAGATTAAAATATATAATTTTGTTCTCATTGATCCCCTAGGAACATCCCACCCACGAACAACGCTATAACAAAGAAACAGAGAGTTTTTAATACAATATACATTTTATAAATGATATTGAACATTTATTTGAATTGAAGTGAATAATGAATAGTAATAATTATGGTGTATTTATAGGGAAATATGATCATAATAATTCATGCTTTTTAGTAATATAGTTGATCATCATTATTCTCATTAGTCAATAAACTAGTTCATTATTATTGTTGTTGGATACATCAACACATTTAAATGATCGTCGGGATTATTTAATAAGAAATGTTATATTATTTTTAGATATTATAGACATATTTGATTAAAATATGATTTAAATTTAAATTTTAAATAAAATTTAATTTCATGAAATAATCCTATAAATTTATTTTTAAATGATAATATATTTTAATGGAGCTCTATGTATTTTTTTGTAATGGTCCGAATATTGAATTTTCTATTAAATTGATGATTTTCCTCAAAATAATGAATTATTTAAAATATAAAATTCTCATTATTATAAAATTATATTTATGAAATAAATTTCATTTTTTTGTTTATCACTTCAACTTTATCTTAGGGTTATTTTATGTAAATTTTCTAAAAAATGTTTTTTGGGTTAAAAAGTGAGAATGTTGTTTTTACGAAATATGATAACTCGAATGATATAATTAAAAAAATGTCAAGATTTAAATTTTTTATCCTTATTATTAATAAAAAATTATTTATTGAATAACATTGTACATAATGTGTTACATTTAAAAACACATGCTTATCATTTTTGGAAACCGTGATTTCAACCTAAAAAACTATTTTTATAAGTTATACGCATAACATATTTAGAATTTATTTTTTTCAATTTTATAAATTTAATAAATTAAAATACATTTAATATTTTGAATTATAAGTTTCAAATTATTTAATAAGGTAAATTTCATTTTTGGACACAAAAAAAACTATAGTGGTAAAAAAAGTTACCGCAGTATAAGTTAAATAATGTAGTGAGTTAAAGTTAAAATATAAAAGCTTAAAATACCTAAAAACACAACATTAAATGGGTGTTTTATTTAATTAAAGACCTTAAAAATATTTTGAAACATTAATTATCAAAAAAAATCGTTGAAATTAATTCCACCCAAAATTGATTAGCTTTAAATACAAAATAATCATAATTTAATCGCTTAAACCCACCCTCCTCAAGTATAAATACAATCCCCCACCACCCCTTCTCCTCACACCATATAATATATTAATATTTCCAAATATAATAAAAAACCTATCCTACAAAATCTCTTCACATCCAAGTGATTATAGTCTCATCAAAAGACCAATTCAAAGATCCTTAAGGGATCCTTCAAAGAGGTGATATCCAAGGGGTAACATTATCAAACTACCTCTATCAATTTATTTTCTTCATGTACCTTATAATAAAATAATTTATACATAAAATAATAATAACTCTAGTATAATTTATATAATATAATGTTTTTTTTATAATATAATATCTTATATCCATCCCTTTTCTCATATCCTCTTATTTAATGAAATGAAACCATTTTCCAATTTATGGCGGCTAACTGTCTCTGTGGATAATGAGTTTCCATTTTCCATTACCACCTTAAAGGTTGGTAAAAACACTATAATTATGGTTAAATAAGAGTTTATTAAGTATATTCTAACTTATTTAATATCCTAGAACTAATATATATACATAATATTAAATAAAACAAAATTAGATCGAGATTGTCTGAAAAATTGCCAAAATAAACTAACCAATTATCACAAAGGTTCTTAATTAATGAATCATACACATGACAAAGAAAAAATGATATATGGGATCATTTATACTTATGTAATTTCAGGAATAAAATTTAATTCCACTTTTTTCATTGTTTTCCCATTTGACCATAAAATTCATAATTATATGTAAGTGAACCATCCATGAATCCATGAAACAAATGCTGCCAGAACAAAGAAATTGAACTTTATAACGAACTAAAATGTCCATAAATTAGTTTAATAAAATTATAGTAAATAAAATATATGTATAAAAGGTTTTTAATTAAGTAATCAATGAATCTAATTGGATTATATAAGACATTAAGTTCATGTGTGGAATACATTCGGACATAAGGTAAGGGATCTCTCCAAACCACCATATTTCCTTTGGGTGACATTTTACCTCTATTTTACTCAATTTATATCTTCATTATTATTATATAATTATCCAATATTTTTTTAAAAATGTCACACACACACATATATATATAGATAAATTCATCTTTTTTGTTGGTAAATACATTTTTAAAAAGGATCCCTTCATGATTTTTGTCGATAAAAAACTGATTAGAGGGAACTTCACAATTTCTTACCCATTTACATTTACACTCCATAAAATGTATTAATCCTTCAATATTTTCTAAAATCAATCATTTTATCATGAAAAAAATTAGGTCATTTATAGTTTATGGAAATGATTATTCCTTTTTCCTCTTTAAAAACTCTTTGTTCTTTTCCTTAAAGTCTTGCTCAAGTGGAACATTTCTAAAACAACCTAACCAATACCTTTCATGTTTTAAATTTTGTTGGAAAATTTAAGAATAATATCTTCTTATTTTTTTTAATGAAGTTACAATAATGATTTAAGTCACTTATATCATTGATACCATTATGATACTCTATTTGGTTATCCATTATGACATGATTATGAAGCCTATTTTATTCCATGGGTACCCCTATGATTATTCATTATGTTTGTTTATTTATGTGGAACACATATTCATGTACATGTTATTATGGAAACATAAAGATATCACTCTAATTAATTGGATAATTTTTATTCTCATGATATGTTATGTGTGGGATTAGGTATTAAACCGAATACATTATGGGACTCTATCCACCTTGTGATATCAACTTTACAATTATCCATAACTCCTATTTATGTCATGATATATGTTTCTGCCTCATTCCTTTATTTCCAAGATCATATGGTTCCATTTTCTATATTTTATACCTCTATAAGTTTATTTATGAGTCCTGAATTTTATGTTATCAAGTTATGCCTTCTGACTCATGCACTATGCTTTATTTCAATATTTACTCCCCTACTGGGATTTTTTTCTCACCCCTTTTATCTATGTATTTCCAAGGTTATCCTATAAATTTATAGGAGATAAAAGTGAGTTATTAACTCATTATGGAGATATATAAAAATATTTTTTATTCTAGTTTCATGTTTTATAATTATCTACCTAATATTATAAAGATGGTAGAATTTTCGATCCTTAGTTTGAATTTAGTGGATAAATATGCTTTAAAACATGAAAAAATATGTGTACAAAGATAGGGTCACTATAGTTGGTATCATAGAATGGACTAGTTATTTTTTGGATTAATACTAGAAAGCATTAGTAAGAATAATAGGGATAATTCTATCACCATTGATAACCTAGATTGAAACCTAGGGAATCATAAGTTAGGGAATAATTTTAATTTATAAATATATATTTCTATGTTCATGTTTTTATTTTTATGAGATTAATGGATACGTATTCAATACCCTTAATTTTTATTTTTATTTTTATTTAATTGAAGAAAATAAGAGACCCCATTCTAAAAAAAATGTGATAGGAATTGTGATGATTTCCCTAATGATATGTCTAACCTAAGGTGATAAGAGACCATACCTTCATGAAAATACAAGATCAACTATCTTAGGTTATGATTAATATATTAAATTGTGTGGAGCATCCTTTTTCTCTAAATAAATATAAAGTCATGTCCAAATACATTATGAGACAATGGACTACAATCATTATTAGATCTTCTAATCCCCTTGTCAAAGAACAATGGATTTACTCCATTGAAAAGATATATTCTAACCTCTAGTTCTCAGATAAAGATAAATTCATATTGGTGGTCTATCATTTTGATTAAAAAGCTAATAAATAGTGGATATTGTTAGAGAACACAAATTAAAAACAGTAAATTGATTCTATTAAATGGAAAGGACTCAGTAAAATATTTTTTAATAAATATTTTTCATGAACATTCTATCTAGAGATGAAGAGGGAGTTCCTTGAACTGATGAAAAATGAAGATGAATATATAAGGGAATATGAGGAAAACATCACAAGGCTTTCATGATACACCTCTATATTTTTCATGAACACTGAAGTAAAGGTAGATTTATTATTTATTAGACTAAATATGATTCAATTAAAATCATTTATGATATGATATTTTGAAGTTTATGAAGATATTTTTAGTTGTTACCTTATGTTTGTGATTGATATTGGATACTCTCAATGGTATCATAGTCTAAGAGAAAAAAATGGAAATACAGTTTAATATGGAAGGATTAACATATAAATACCAAGTAGGTAATAGAAACCAACATCCCACGTGTCAAAACAATATAAAGAAACATCCCTGGAATACTCTGAAGGGAACTGAGAGATTCTTTAAATATTGAAAATAGAGGAATTGGAAAAATAATTATTGAAGGTATATGATGAATCCCATTAATTCAGAAGAATAAATGAAGGTTTAGATCAAATCTCTTCCTATAGTATAGTGTTTAAACTATAAGTAATAAAACAATTGTAGGATCCAAATCCCTAATACAAGGGTCTTTATAGACAATCAATGAAAACAACCACCAAGTTGGGAAGGAAGGTTATATTCTATCACTATTATTGAGATGGATCTCAAAAATTATGTGGTGATAGGTTTTTTGGTTATTCATTCAAGAATAAAAAATGTACTTTTTTATTATATATCTACACATTTATTCATATCTTTTAAGTTTAGTAAAACTATTCAAACACCACCGCAAAGTATGGAGATTGAGTTATCTGTGAGAATAGTGAATATAAAAATTACTGAATCTAAAGTATATGATTCCTCCCTGGTAAATATTTGTGGATTAAACCTCCCAAAATATTATGGAATACTTATATTTTTGTATTTTGATGGTATAATAGTCATGCATTGGATATATATATATAAAGACAACATCAACTATTGGGAGAGGGATATCACTCTTCACATCCCAAGGAATCCTCTAATTTTATAAAAATGTAAGAAGTAGGATGACTATCTTTTAGAATATTATTATATATTAATTATTATATTTCATTATAAGAAATAATATATATCTTAAATGAAAAAGATTAAATATAAAATAATTCTTGAAGATATACCCATTGTGAGGGACTACACTAATGTGTTCCTTGAAGAATTTATAGATATTCCTCCTAGCCAAGAGGTTGATTTATCAATTGAAATTATACTTGGACCTCTTACCATATCAAATACTCTTTACATGATGCCCAAAATTGATTTAGAATAACTGAAAAGAAAAAGTTACAAGATAATCTAGATAAGGGTTTTATAATCCCAGGTGCTTAACCATCGACTAAACTAGTTCTCTTAGTCTGGAAGAGGGATTGATCAATGTGTACTTACATTGATTGTAGTGATATTAACAAAATCAGGATAAATAAATAGTATCCCCTACCATGGATATATGAATTTTTCGATCAAGTATGTGCGGACAAGTATTTCTTTAAGGGGGACCTTTTGTTAGGATATCACGAGTTAAATGGGAAGAAGAAAGATATTTCCAAGACAGACTATCAAATAAGGTATGGAAACCATTATTTCATAGGTAATCTGTTTGGACTTAGTAATGATCCAAAAAAACTCATGGACATAATTAATATAGTCTTTAGATATTACCTTGATAATTTTTTGGTATTATTTATAAATGATATTCTAATATACTCTAATGGAAAGGAGAAGCATTGTGAGAATTTGAATACTTTGTTAAAAACATTGTGATGGGAAAAACCATATGAAAAGTATAGTAAATATAAGTTTTGGATGGAGTAATTATCATTATTTTGGAATGTTTTCACCTACAAAGGAAAATCTATGGACACCTCTAAGACAAAGGAAATTGAAGAGTGGCCTAGAAAATAATCTGTAATGTAGATCCATATTTTGAATAATCTATATAGGTATTACTGGATATTTTTTAGAAACATATCATTATTTTCAAACCCACTAACCAAGATGACACCTAATGGAGTAAATTTTTATGTAAAAGTGATTTTGAAGACTGCTTCAAAGAATTCGAAATTGGATTATCACTACATCAGTACTTAAACTAACCTTGAGTGGGGAACTATTTATGGAATACAACGATGCATCAAAGAAGGTATTAGGATGTGTGATGATAAAAAATGGTAAACTGGGATCCCGCACCACAAGGAAGCTAAGATTTCATGAGAAAAACTATCCCATGTATGATCTCTAGTTTGATGATGTGGTCTTCACATTGGAAATATGGAAGAATTTCTTTTATGGGGGAGATGTGTGAGATATATAATGATCACAAGATCTTAAAATATATATTCACAGAAAAGGATCTTAATATTCACTAGAAATAATGGTTATAATTCAGCAAGGATTATTACTGATCAATCCAATAACATCCTGGAAAAGTAAAAAATATGGAATATGCTTTAAGTATAAAGGATCCTGCAACTTTATCATTGATGAGAATTGATAAGGATCTAATTTTCTTAGACATACAAATGATGGAAATGGGAATGATTAAGGAAGTAACATCATAATTCCTTCAAAAAATGAGTTCCCAACCATCCCTTCAAGAGAAGATAAATGATGCAAAAAAAGTTAATATGTAAATTATGATAAAGGTAGAATCTATTAGAAATTGGAAACCCTAAAAGTTTAACATTAATGAGTAAGGAACCATAATATTTGGGTCATGACTATGGGTACCATCAAATCCTAAGAAAAATATGGAGATTTTGAATGATGAAAAAATATCATCCTTCAGCATCCACGTAGGGGGAACAAAGATATATCGAGATCTTTAAGATCAATTTTGGTCGGACAATATAAAGGAAGAGATCACTAAATATACATCAAAGTGTCGATTTTGTTATCATGTGGATTTTGGAAGGAAAAATTCTAAAGGTATTATGCAACCATTACCCATACCTACATAAAAATGGGAAAACATCATTATGGACATAGTCACTACACTTATAAAGACATATAGAGGAAATAAGGATATATGGTTTTTTGTGGATCATCTTACAATCATAGTTTACTTTATTGAAATTATATAGGACTTCTCACTCCATAAACATGTATGGATATACATCATAGAAGCGTTGAGGGTGCATGGAGTAACATTATCAATTATATCTTATTGAGATCTAATATTTACCTCCAAGTTCTATAAAAATCTCCAAAATGATCTAAACATTGAGATGAACTTCAGTACGGTTTATCACTCCCATACTGATGGCTAGTCTAAGAGAACTATCCATACATTGGAAGATATATTGAGAGAATGATTTATGAACTTCAAAGGAGTATAGTACTGACATATTCCTCTGGTCTAATTCTATTTACACAAAATTTTATACTCAATCATCCAAAGGGTTCCATATAAATCCCATTATGGGAAAAGATTCAGAATACCTACATATTGGGATGATGTTAGTGAATTTAAGCTACTGGGACCTAAAATGGTTGAATAAATGGTATAAAAGAAAAATATCCTTCAGTATCATATCAGGGTATCCCAAAGTAGATAGATGGTTTATGAAAATAATCATTGAAGAGAACTAGATTTTGAGGTTGGAGACTTGGTATTCCTCCACATATCTACATGGAAGAAATTCATGAGATTTAGGAAGAAGAGAAAACAACATCCCTGATATATCATCCCCTTTTAGATTCTTGATCACATCAAAGTTGTAGCCTATTGACTATGACTTCCACTGAACATGTCTTAAGTACATGATGTATTCCTCATATCCCCCTTAAAAAATTATATACTAGTTCCCTACCATATACTGACATCCTAGATGGTATAGCTAGATAATTATCTATCCTATGAGGAGAAACTTGTAAACATCTTGGATTATAGCGATAATGTTCTATGAAACAAGACTAATCACCTTGTAAAAGTACCATGGTTAAACCATAAATATATAAAGGTGACAAGGGATCTAGAGGAATTATAGTCACTTATTTTCACTATAGTGTGTAAAATGAAATGTTAATGGAAAATTTTTATAAGATGGGGATAATTTAATGCACTGAATATTCTTTTATGGTATTAACATAACTCTTATTTTATAATTAATTTTTTATTATCTACACATAGGAATATTTTTTCATTTTATAAGAAATTTTTACATCATAGGATGATATGAAATTTTACAACTAGGAATATTAAAAGGATATTAAACACTTACAAGGAAAAAATAACACTTTATTCATTTATTTAATAATGGTACATTAATTCTAAAAAAATAATATTATTAATAAAAATATTAAAAAGGGAAGAATAAAAAAGAATATAAAAATTAAAATATAAAAATTTGGGTCTCCTTAATCCCCTAGAATCATCCTACCCATGAAAAATGCTATATTAAAGAAACAGTGTTAGTAATACAATATTTATTTTGGAAATGATATTGAAACTTGATTCGAATTGAAGTTAATAATGAAGAGTAATAATGATGATTTATTTTTCAGGAAATGTGATCATCATTATGATTATTGTTCAAAAAATAGTTGATCGTTATTTTTATTAGTTACGCTGACACACTTAAATGATCATCAAGATTATTTTATAAGAAAAAATGTATTATCTTCATAGACAACTAACATATTCTATTAAAATATGATTTATATAAAAGTTTTAAATAAAACATTATTTCTTCAAATAATCTGATAAAATTGTTTTTAAATGATAATATATTTTCATGAATCTTGAATTAATTTTTATAATGGAAATAATGCTTATTTTTCTATTAAATTTTTAAATTTCATTAAAATAATGTTTTTAAAATAAAAAATTGCCATACACATAGAATGATTTAGATAAAATAAATTACATTTTTTGGTTCAACATGTCAAATTTCTCTTAGGATTATTTTTTGGGAATTATTTGAAAAAATATATTTTTTGGGTTAAAAGGTGAATATTCTATTTTTTATAAATATGATAACTCTTATGATATAATTATAATTATGAAGAACCAGAACCATATACCATCTCAAAATGTTAACTGACCAAATAGCCACATACCTAAAAGGCATTCCTGATCACCACGAGCTAGTAACTAGAACTTTAGTGTCAATGAACAACCAAAGGGAATGATTTATCCTAACCTAAAGTAGATAACAATACATATATACAAATATAAAAAGAAACAGTGGAAGAAAACATAAATATATATAATAATATACAGATAAAAATTGAAGTGATACAACTGAAATGGTAGAAAAAAATATCCAAGAGATATGTCAAACTACAAAGGTCAACAGAACAAGAACAGTTACTTTAAGAGTCTCCATATAATAGAGAGGGAGAACTCCCACTATCTCATCATTAGCTAACCAAAACTAGCTAATAAAAAACATCACCACCAAACTGTGGTGCCTTGACTTTCCCTGTATTGAAATACATACAAATGTCTACACACTTTTACAGGTGTACACATTGTGTGAGATAATAGGATCACTATGATCCCACCCAGGTGTTCCAGAATTAGTCTCTATACAATAATCCATGCATGCACAACTTTAAAGAAAACAAGGAATGAAAAATAAATTATGTGAAAATAAAATAAAAACAATTAATTTTCCATTTCTCCACATTTTCAAATAAAGTAGGTAAATTGGTTTCAAATCATTTCACAAAGAATAGAGTATTCATATCAAAACAAAAAAGGTATCACATGTCATATCATATCCAAGGAAGTAAAACCAAAATATTATAATCCAAAAGCATGGGTAACATAATTAAAAGGATCACACTGGTTTTGGATGTCTATAACACTTGTTCCTATACATATAAAATCATGTGCATTAAGTCTCTAGACATTTACATTGAATATATAGAGCAAAGGAACACCCTAGAAAGTGAACCCCCTAGTAGGAAAAACATGTCCCCCTAAAAAATTCCTAGAGAGAAGAGTAATACTCCATGAATGAACCCCTAGTAGTGTATGAGACTTATTACTACCCCTTCCACCTAATTACCCAAGGCTTCCCATGTGCCCTATTTTCTAAAACAATTCATCAAACCTTTTCATTAAAACTATTCTTTCATAACCATTTCAAAAAACTATTTCACAATCATTTGAAAACCCTTTTTATTTACCAAAACTAGGGTAATAACATATTTTATCAAAAACCCACTTCTACACATTCAAATCAAATCATTCAATCATTTTATTTAATTTATAAAACAATTTTTCACAATTAGAGCAATGTAGTTCACTAACATTGGCTAAAGATGGAACTACCTACCTCAAAACATGAGGTCATACATCCTTGAAAATGAATACACCACCAATAAAAAATTGAAAATAAATTCCATATAATCAATCATAAAATATGTTATAATTTATTCAATAAAAAAATAGATTGTGGAAAGGGTCTACCACAACAAACCTTGAAGAACGCACACCCGCCACTTAGTAACCAACAAACGAACAGACACCTAAGGAAGATCACATAAAGTATCTTGAAAGAAATCAAGATAAAAATCATATTATATTAATGAATCCTATAAAACAAAAAATATGGCTCTATCATGATCAAATAAAATGAAGAAGCATAAGTATTCTCTTACCTAGAGACTCACCAACATAATCCTGAAGATCGAATGTCGAATGACTCGATCTGGAAGGAGGGAAGGTTCCCAAAAATTCTATGGGAGAGCTCATAGGTCAAGAGATAAATATTTTTTGGATGAATGAATGAATTATATTTTGTATAGTTACCAAAAAATCCAACTTTTTAGACTTACATGGTGTGTAATCCCATTACACGTCATAAAATCCACGGGGTCTATATACATCAAAAAACCCATTGAGTTTATATTTAAAACTGATATTTAAAAATTAAATGGATATTAATAGTTACATGGTGTTTAGCCATTAATTTTTTTTACCATGATCGGGAATTATTCCCAGAGAATAATACTCGGTGTGAAATCCCTTTACACAACATGTAATCACCTAGCAGACAGCAGAAACTCCAGTTTTCAGCAGGAAACTCCAAACCACCTCAGGCATTCTGTAAACTTGTGGAGAATTACATTAATCTATTATAAGTATATTATCATAATACATTAATTAAATCAACCATGCATCCCTAAAATTTATGACATTTTCCTCTAGAATATTCTATACATCCTTAGGAATTCTAAGACACACCCAAACAAAGAGGAAAATAATTCAAGAGAAGGGATATACTTGAAAGACGAAAATGGGAAGTTACAAGGATATTATCAGGATTTAAAAAATAATAATGCTTATTATTAATAAATTATTATTTAATTAATGAAATTTTACATAATTTTTTACATTTAGACACGCATTCTTATCATTTCTTAGAACCATGATTTTATCCTTAAATTTTTTTTATGACTTATACTTGCAACATATTTAGAATTTATTTTTATCACTTTTAAAAAATGAATCAATTAAAATGGATTGAATATATTTAATTAGAAGTTCCAAATTATTTTATAAGGTTAATTTCATTTTTGGACATCAAAAAAAATAACATGGTAAAAAAGTTACCACAATATAAGTAAAATAATGTAGCGCATTGAAGTTCAAAGTTAAAAGATTAAAATTCCAAGAAAATACATGATTAAATGGGTGGTGGATGTAATTAATGAATTTAAAAGACCTTATAACATTATTTATCAACCATATTTGTTGAAATTAATTCCACCCAGAAGTAGTAATCCTTAAATAAAAAATAATCATTATTTATTCATGTAAAATCACCCCCATATCCTCAAGTATAAATACAACCCCTTTATCCTCACATATTATAATCCTTGAAGAATTTTAAATCTCTAAAATCCCCTCCCCTTCCAAATATTCCCATGTAATAGGGATTTTGGTCTCACAAAAGACCAATTATAAGATCCTTAAGGTGTCCTTCAAGGAGGTGATATTGAAGAGTTAACATTCTCAAACTACCTCTTTCAATTTATTTTATTCTTCTACCTTACCCTCTCATCATTAATCCATAAAATAATAATAAATCCAATATAATTTATATTTAATAATTTAATAATTATAATGGAATATATTATATCCATCCCTTTTCCCATATCCTCTTAATCGAAGAAACGAAACCATAGTCCAAATTATAGCGGTTAACCGTGTTCACGAATAACGAGTTTTGATTTTCCATTACCACCTTGAAGGTTGGTTATAAAACTATAATTAAAGTTATATATGATTTTATTGTGTATATTATACATTATTTAATTTCCCAAAACTAATATATATACATAATATTAAATAAAATGAAATTTGTTTTTGATGGTTGGAAAACCACCAAAATAAATGAACTATTTATCATTAATGTTCTTATTAAATGAATAATCCACATGTTAGAAAATATAATGATATATGGGGACATTTATAATTTTTTATGTTAATGAATACCATTTATTTCCCCATCTATATTAGTATTCCCATTTGAAAATAACTTCTAATATGCAAGTGACCCAACCATGAAACCATGAAATGAATGCTCCCTGAAATTGAATATTATTACTCACCGAAATAGACATCAATAAACATAATAAAATTATTATAAATTAAATATATGTTTAAGAGTTTGTGAATTAATTAGTAAATATAATATTATTATCTAGGACATTAATTTCTAGTGAAGAATGCATTCAGACAAATGGTAAGGGATCTCTCTGAACCTCCATACTTCCTTTGGCCAATGTTTTACCTCTATTTTTCTATATTTATCTCTATATTAATCTTATATAATTCTCCCATATTCTATATATATATATACCAAAAATACACAGACACATTAATATATATATATATATATGTATATTAATTCATCTTTTTTTATGGGAAATACATTTTTAAAAAGGTTCTCTTCTAAATTCCTCTCGAAAAGAAAACCCAATTAAAGGGAACTTCTCTATTTTTTACCCATTTATATGTACACTCCATTAAATGCTTTAAAATGTCCATATTTTTTAAAATCTATCATTTTATCAGGAAAAACTTGTTTATGTCATTTTTTGTTTTATGTAAATAATTATTCCCTTATCCTCTTTAAAAACTCTTTATTCATTTCCCTAAAACTATACCTAAGTGGAACTTTTCTTAAACTATAAAACCACACCTTTTCATGTTTTAAATTTATAAGGATATCATTACTCATGATTTATTATTATTAATTACTTAATTAATGTCCAAAATTATTTCAATACCTTATATCATGGATACCATTATGATACACCCTTTAGTTGACCCTTATAATATGATTATGAAACCCATTTATTTCCATGGGCAACCCTTATGATTATTCCTTATATTTTCTTTGTTTTTTTGGAACATATATGAATGTAAATGTTGTTATGGGTGTTCCTATATATAATTCCAATTCATTGTGTAATGTTTAGTCTCATGAGATGTTTTTTATGGGATTATGGATTAAACCTAATCCATTATGGGACTATATCCACCATGTGATATTATTTTAGTATTTATCCTTGACCCATGTTCGTGTTTTGATATATGTTTCTTCCACATTTCTTTATTTCCATTATTATATGATTCCATGTTCTATATTTTATGAATCTATATGTTTATTCATGATTCATTCCTTTTATGTTAACATGTTATTCCTTCTGACTCATGATCTATGCTTTATTTCCATGTTTACTCCCTTATTGAGATTTTTAGCTCACCCGATGTTTTTATGTGTTTCCTAGGTTATCATATGTGTTTATAGGATCTCAATGGGGATTAGGTTATCCTTATGGGGATAGATAAAATGTTTTTTAATTCTACTTTTGTGTTTTCTAATTATGTACCTAGTCTTCCAAATACACTATACATTTTGATCCTTTATTTGTATTTGATGGGTAATTATACATAAAACCATTTATTAATATTTGCAAAAGGATAGAGTCACAATATGTTTCATATATTAAATAGGTATTTTAATTTTTTCAAAGAATTTTTCATGATATATTATTTTTTATGTTAAAATTCCATTTATTTGATTAAAAAAATAACAAATGTTATGTGAAAACATACCAATATATTATTTTCATATTATGTTATTCATTAATTTTATTAAACATTCTGGTTTTTTTGTTAGTGATAGATGTCAGTAGTAGGTAAGAGGCTGATCATTCTAATCCATGACACTATACATAAGGTTATCATGATGGCTAATATCTCTTACATTATGGATAAATATTATTAGTTATTCTACTTTAATTATTATTTATTATGTTTAGTTAAAATTTATAACTTTTTTTGTTCCAATTAATGACATCATGAGGTCAGTTTCACATATAATGACTCTAGATATGGAGGTAGATAGATTCTATGGAGTTGGTGGGATAGATTTATTGGTCATGGGTTGATGTCCTATGTTGTACATATTTTATATATATATATATATATATGTATGTATGTATATGATTACTAAGATTATAGTTGACTACTAGTTTTATATTTATGATTGTGGGTATATGATGTGTTTATTGTGTATTTATGCTTTAGTTTTTTGTATGAGTGAGTACATTGTATGAATTTTTTATTAAATATCTTTCTTAAAAATTATTTAATATGTTTAGGAGTGTCTTATAGTAACTTCCACTGAAGATAATCAACACTAATTTTTTTAGTGGTGGTTTTGTTATTTTTTTACTCTAAGAAAGTGAAAAACTATTAAATTATTTAATGGTGATTATGTAAATTTCCTATTTTTTTCAAAAAAAACCACCATTAATTGGATAAAAACAACACTAAATACCAAAAAAACCCCTTAAAAATTCAACTAAAATATAAAAAATTGAGCTAAATGATTTCTGACCATGAAATATGTGGTGGTTTAAATACCATCCACTAAACAATATTGTAGAAGTTTAAATCACTACTATTAGAAAAAAAATTACCCCTAATACAAAATTTTTTTCAGTAATTAATGATTTATTCGAACAGCTTTTTGGGGCTCAAATCTTCTCCAATATTGACCTCTAATCTTGGTATCATTAGTTAAAGGTAAATAAAGATGATACTCCAAAAGAATAAATTTCAAATAATATATATAAATTATGATTTTGTATTTATTCCCATTGTATTTACTAATGTGCCCACCATATTTATAGATTTTATTAATAGAGTCTTTAGGGACTAAATTGATAAATTTATGGTGGTATTTATTGGATATATTCTTATATATTGAAACAGTTTATTTTTAATAAACATTTCAGGAAAATGGGTTTGGTATATAAAATCCATAGTTAAAGTCATTTCTGATTATTAACTAGTATTAATTAATTACTAATTATTATTAACCATTCACTTATTTTAATTAATTATAATTAATTATTCAATCACAATAAAATGGGAATATAAATACCACATTAAAAATCTACAATGATTTTAATGGAACCATCACTTTTAAAAAGTAGCACTAAGTAAGAGTTTTAGTTATATATTTAATTTAATTTAAGTGATATAATGATGAATATAATATCATTTAAATTATAATAATTATATATATATAATCAAAACAAAATAATTAATTTTAAAACAACAAAAAGAAGGTGTTAGATCCCTAAATGCCTTCCACATTTTTATTTAACAAAAGGTGTCGGCCTGGTGCCTTGATTTTATGAAATTAACACCTTTATTATGGGGCCAAATGTGTTGATTCAATCAATATAATTTTAGTAAATAATAAATTTTTTAATCCACTAAATTTATTTCAAATCCATGTTTAATAATAATAAATACCTAAACCCAATTTCATTATTTTTCCCCAAAAACCCCATAAAAATAAAATAGTCCTTTATGGGAATTGGTGGGTTTTTATTGGATAGGTGGTGGACACTTGATCACCCAACCCTCAATTTTATCCATTTTTATATGTATGAGGGTGGTTTATCGCACACAAAGTGTTAATATTTTTATGGGAACCCATGATTTCATCTATTTTTCAATCTAAAAAACTCTAATAATAATATTAAAACATGAGAACATTGATCATAAATGATCAAGGATCAATGATTTGTCTTTGAGATGAAAAGTGTGGGGATAAAGGGTTGGAAATATTTAGTTTAATGATATTCCTATGAGTATTGGAAGTATGAAACACATGCTTCATGGAGATTAGGGGCTTCTCCGTGATTCATAGTGATCGTCTCTAGATGAAGATGGAAACATGTTCATTTGTGGATTCTTAAGGATCTTTAGGTGTTTTTCACATGCAATTGGGTCATCTTTAGATTTTAATACATGACCCCATAGAGTTTCTAATATAAAATATATATACTTCTCAATTTCTAACCACTATTGGTGTCCTTGATTCCCATATCTAATGCATTAAACATTTATTGAGTGTTTTATTCCATTCAAATTATTTATTTCATTGGGGAACCACATCCTCTGGTTCCATTGATGGGAACCACCATTCCAAACCAATTTACAACCAAGTATATATACCCCATGACAATATTTATTCATTTATGGATGAAAAATCAGAATTATAACACTATAAATCTTTATATATTGTATATGAGGGTTGGATGGTCTATCAAGAATGTCATATACCGACTGAGTATATATATCCCATGACACTCGGTATCCCTTTATCAAATTGAAACCAAAATTATAACACTAGAAATATTCATAATTTGAATAATATGGATATATTTTCTACTAATAATTCCATACAATCCTACCTCTAGTCTTTGATAATGGTTTGTGAATGTCGCCAAACATCATATACTCATTAATTTTGGTGGAGTTCTAATAACGACATCCTTCGATCAAGAATATGTGTGGATAAGTTTCTGAGTGAAGAAAGTCCGTTATCCAGACTAGGTGAATAACTCAGTGAGAATAAATATCCTCAAATATTTTATAATAATGGATAGAATATTTTAGTAATTTCAAACCCTCAATTATGGTGCTATATGGTTTTACATTCCTAATTCTCATTTTTTAGCATTATCTATTTGAAGATTATATCACATTTTTCTTTAAACATGTATGTTTTAAAAAATTTATTATTTTAAAATTAATATAACATGTGTGTGTGTTTGTGGTTTTCTTTCCATGTACATAGGCCCAACAGGAATAAAGAACATTAAAACTAAGTGTACTTTACTTCATTATAAATTTATTTCATCTTATATGTTTTTTTAGTTAAATTTTACTTATGAAAATAGAAGTACAAATTATGCCCTTTTTAGGTTCCTACATTCATCCCTTTACAATTCACCTTATCCCTCACAAATTATTATTACATCCACATTGGTTATCTTTCGTTGTAAAATCCATCTCTTGGTTTCAATTTTGTTTTCTGTTTTGAATTTACACAGTTTGATCTCATCTTAATTCACCCATATTTTATTCTATTTATAATTAAAGCCACAATAACCACCATATTTATTTACAATTATAAATCCATTTGGATAACCATGTATACCTTTTTATATTTTTGGGTTCTTGGGGGTCATATTATTATTTTTATATAAAACAACTTTGTATCTAATAATTTGGGTAAACATGTGAACAAATATGTTTTAAATAGAGAAAATTTGATAGTGACAATGACTTTAATTTATGGAGGATTGAGATGGGAGTCTTTCTAGTTCATCAATGGTGAATTTATTCCCTATTGTGGACTAAGAAACCTACTGTAAATATCTGTGAAACTAGTTATACCACCACATTTTATCAATATGTATCCCCTAATGTTCTTTTTAAGGCACCCATTTTTCTTTTTCTTTATTGAGGTGATAATGTTCTTAGAGAAGTAGCCTTTGAAACTAAAATTTCTAGTATATTTATTAATATAGATAAATTATAAATGAAATATTATTTAGTTGGTAGGATTTATAATAAACATTTAATTTTTACATTTAAATTGATACATGGTATTTCAATTAAATACTATTTAGATTAATTCAATAAGGTGATGTTAAATCAATCCATAATAAAGGTAACTATTGATGATGAAAATTAATAAATTATTCTTTTAATTTATTTAGATAATGCCTAAAAAACTTTATTAATACAATTATGTATAGTCATGAATCCATAACCCTAGAAAAGAATAAGACTTCCCTGCTCTCTAAAATAATACATTCTAGACCGAGAGTTAAAGGTGAGGCATAGATTATTTTTACAAGAGGTAAAACATAGTATACGGGTAATAATAATGGGTTTAGTAAGGATAAATTCAAGAATAATAAACAACCAAATACTACATCTATGTATTGGTAATGAAAATTTTTTCATTAATTATAGAAATATTTAGAACACTAAGCCTAAGTTTAGGTAGCTTAAACAAGAATGTGAGACCAAACAGCCCTTAGATCAGTCCCTTTTATGGATTCTAGTTATGACATAGCTAAATTATTGAATTATTCCAACCATTCACTAAACCATGAGTGGTTCCTTGGCATAGGCTACTCGTTCCACATGTTCCCCTTTAGGGATTCATTTTTATATTTCATAGAAAGAGTATAAGGATATGCCTTTTCAGGAAAAAAATAACTGGTATAAGGTAGTGGTAATAGGTTTTGTTTTAGTTAAACTTGATGAACACGCTATCATTGATTTTAAAATTTTAGGTGGGATCATGACCTATATAAAAATAAAATTTAGTAAGGTATTCTAGACCAAAATGGATTCACCTTTAGGTATGAATCAGGATATCAAAAAATCTTCAAAGGCTCTAGAACTATCCTTAAGGGTTTCCTTATTAAGGGGATATCTCTTTTAATTGGAAAGAACCATTCAAGATAGTTGGGTAGTGTGTATACAAATAATACTAATAATACCTTGTTATGGAATTAGATATTAAGGAATTTATGCTCCAAGGGTCTATAAGAACATAATCAAAAAAGGTTTTTGATTGAAATCACACTAATAAACCTTCCATTTTTTAATGATTTTGTTATGGGTAAGTCTAAGAGAGACACCTTTAATAGTTTAAACAAAAAATATTCTTACCCCTTATAATACATTAATTATAACCTATGGGGATCAACTGGGACCACCTCCCGGGGTGATGGTTTTTTTGTTGATACCTTTATAGATGAATTCCCAAGAATAATTTGGATTTAAAAATATAAAAATAAATCTTTTATTTATAAAACCTTTAAAAATTGTAAAATACTTGTAGAGAATTAGCTTGGTAAAAATATTAAAACAATTAGAAAAGATAATTTTAGAGAATAACTGTCTTATATATTTATTATGTTTTATGAATTTGAGTGTATTTCAAGACACTAGACTATTAGGAAACCACCCCCCACCCCCCAATATAATGGTGTTGCTGAAAGAATGAATAGAAATTTTTTAGGGAGAGTCCAAAGTAAGATTTTATGCTCGAGAATTTCAAAATATTTATGGGCTGAAGATTCCACCACAATAGTGTTACTCATAAATATATGTCCTTCATTAAAAATGAATCATTAGTAGAGATCTGGTGTTCCATGGGTCATGTTATCCTAAATCTAAAACATTCACACCTGAAATTTATGATCCAAGCATAGATGAGGCTATTGAAATTGAGCCTCAAACATAATGTGAGGCTATATCCAGCCTTCTCCACCTAATCCTCTACATATGACTTGAGATGATTCAATTTCTAGTTCTGATTTATATTCATAACCTAAACCTCCATCCAATAATATATAATATCATTTAAATTGAGATCGAGTTTTAAGAGTTACTATAAATCCATCTCAGTTTTTCCAAAATGACATGGCTTATTATTCCTTTAATGATTCCATGGATATTGTTGATGATGATCCCCATACCTAAAGTAAATACCCTAATAAAAAAGATTCAAAATATTGTATCTCTTACATGGATGAAGAAATTAATTACTTAAGATAAAATCACACTGGGTCTATCATTTAGAAACTAACCAACGCAATAATAATTGCGTTTAAGTATATTTTTAAAAGGAATAAAGATAAAATTATTGGAAATAAATTTTAATTCAAATCAAAATTATTTTATAAAGGATTCTATCAAATAAAAGGTATATACTATTCTGAAATTTTCTCTCTAGTTATCAATCATTATTTAATAAGGCTATTGCCTGCTTTTGATTATTATAGCAAACTCCACATTTCAAAACTTCATATAGAAACTATTTTCCCCCATAGTTACCTTAGTGAGAAACTATAAATGAAGAAAGATGATGGTCACTTTAAATAATTAAAAAATAACCCAGTTTTCCATTTAAATAAATATTTATATGGTTTAAAGAAATCCTTTATAAAATGTTATAGAAAATTTGATTCATTTATTCCTGATAACTGTTTCATTAGGATCTAGTATAATGATTGTGTTTCTTCTTTTCAATTAAAAAATACACGCCTTACAAATTATTGTTTTTTTATTAAATGCTTATTATTTTCAATGATATGAAACTCATTACTATTGTTAATTCTCAATTAAAAAGAATCTATAAAATGAAGGGATTAGGGGAATCTAATAAAATTATAGGTGTATAAATAGTTATAGATAAACCTAAAAATTGTTATATATTTCAGAATATGATTATGTCCTAAAAATTCTAAAAAGGTATCTATTTGATTCTCTCAAACCTATTATTATACCTTTTTTACATAACATTAATTTTGGATTCAGTCAGGCACCTACTATTGTTATTTATATTGATTTTATTTCTAAAATTCCCTATGAAAATATAGTTGGAAACATCATGTATAGTATGATCTACACAAGGCATGTTACAAAATTTTTTATCTACACCCTTATAATATTTATGTCTATACCAGGGAAGCCATATTATCTTTCCCAGAAGTGGATGAAATAGTATTTTTCTAGTACTACTGATTTACCTTTATGTTATGATAAGAATTTGGATACTACTAACTTAATTATTGGATATGTAGATGTTGACTATACAAGAAATATAGATACAATAATATCATTAACCTAATCCTTTTCACTACATTTGGAGGCCCTCTTTATAATAAATGAAATATGTAGTATGTGGTTTCTCTTTCAACCCCATAATTAGAATATACATCCTTGACTGAGTCTGTTATGGAGGCCTTATGGTTTAAGGGTCTGTCTACTAAAATCAAATTTTATAATTTTTTTATAAATTTGTATAGTGACGGTTAATATTTATTACATTTATCAAATAATTTAGCATTTAATGGTAAATCCAAACACATATATATTAGATTACATTTCAACAGAGATGTTATATAATCTGGAACTATGTGTTCTAATAAGATACACACTGATGATAACCCATCTAATAGTCTGACTTAAATTGTTGCATTATCTAAATTCAAATATTTCTTAGATAGAATGAATTTGGTTCCCATTTTATAACATTAGGTTCTAGGATCCGGATATTAGGTGAGTGCATATTATTGTTTATTGATTACATTCTTATTCATCCATTCTTTCCTTGATAGTGAACCTTACCCTCACATTTTTTTATCTAGGTAAAAGGTTTAAGGAGTCGGATATTCCTGATTTCATATCATCCATGGTGGATGGAACCAATTCCCAGCACATTGTGATGGTTTACAGGGCACCATAGGTCTGGTGGCTCCAATCCTCATCATTTCCACTACAAATTAGAGCCAGGTGGCTTGAATTTCTTTGGGATTCCATAACCATCGAGCCACTGACAATGTGTTAGGACTTTTAAAATTTGAATAATCCATTTTCGTCTTTACCACCATCACCATAATGATTGTCTGAATCAACTATCATCAACTCTACAATGATCTCATCCACCACATCAACTCCACATTAGTCAGATCTCTATGTGTATCGTATTATCTATGTAGAAACTAGAATGTATAATCGAACCCATTATATGTGTCATCTTTTCATACCAATGATGGAATCTAAAATGTAACTCCAACTCTATATCATGATCCTCTCTTGTAAAAACCTTGAATCCACTTTAATACGAGTTTATGGGGAGGAAACAGACCAATATTAGGATAATAACTCATTTATAATAAAATATTGTGTGAATTCGCCATGGAAATGGAATTAAAAAAATAAATAGTAGGTAAAAAATTGAGATGAATATATTTAACATGGAAAACCCCTCTAGTGGATAGGATTAAAAAAACATGACAACTATAAAATATTCATAATGAATTAGAGATTAAAAAATCCAAGTAATTTCTAAACATGAATTATAATGAGAGAATAGAAAAACATTTTTGAAAACCACACCCTTTATCTTCTCTCTAAAAATAATCTCATGATAATACATCACCCTTAAGACATTAAACCAAACATGAAGCATCATTATAACACCTAAAATAATATGTTACACAAACTGATTGTTTCTAATCCTTACTGCAACCCAATGCACATTACTTCCTATGCTCAAAAACTACAACCCACATATCTAATCTCTTTTTTCTCTCTAGAAAATGCACCTCTGCTACTCCCTTTTGATAAGTAAATAAATCCATAAAAGATCTGACGCATTGGAATTAAAATTTAAACATAATGTATGAGAAATGAAAAATGATAAGGGAGTTTGAAAAAGAAAGTGGAGTGAGATTTTCTGGAAAACAAAATAGAGTGATATTTTCTCCCATTATCTAATGAGTTTGGCATAAAAACGCTTATAAAAGTATATGTTGTGTAAATGGTTTAATTGAGGAAGAAAATAAGGAGGAGGGATAGAAAATATGTAGATACTGATAGAGAATGAATATATCTTCTAAAGTGCCAATAATAGTGAATGACGAGATGATAAAGGTTAATTAAGTAGAGGTGATGAATATGTTTTTAATAGTGTGTCAATGATGGTGAATGAAAGTGTGTGTGAAAATATGATGATTGTGACATGTATCAAAAGTATTCCTTGTTTAAGATATTATGTGGTGTGTCTCGATTCCCATGATCAGTGGTAAAACAATATGGTATGTCCATGGGTGTGTGAAGAATACCTTCTGATGAGAGAAAAATTCATCTAGATTTTGATATAGAAATCCTTTGACTATGTTGTAAAATTCCTTCAAATTGATTTTTAAAATAAATTCAAGTAGAAAAATACTTTGGGTTAATTTTTCTGGTTTTTTAAAACTACATCTTATGTGCTTTAAGTCTCCTCTCAAATAGGACAAGATGGGGAGGCATGATTGCATAGTGTATCTATAGTGGGGTGACTCCAAAGAGATACTTATAGGGGACTATGGGGGATCATAATTTTTGGAGCTTAACTGAAAGGAAAAATATTGGGAAGGGGTGTTTAGGGTTACGTAAGATGAACAGAAGACATTTTTGGTGGGGTAAAATGCCCTCAGCAAGGGCACTTGGGGAAGTAGTGTGGTGAGAGAGGCCATTCCCATTAGTGAGGGTTGGTGATTTCTGAAATGGGATATGAAAATAGTGGTGGCATCCATTATAAAGGAAATAGGGGGAGGATCCATTCGGTAGTTGCATAGAGGGTTTTTTCTTTTTTTATATTTTAAAAAAAATTGAAAAACACTTAGGTCAATTTTTTTCAAAACTAATACATAAAGGTGTGATGTTCCATCATGAATTTGTCTTTTTCCATGTGGTCCAAAGGAATTTTGGTCCTTAATTTTATTGGAAGAAACCTTACCAAAGGAGTTAAAGGAGAAAATCCATTTTCCCAAACAAAAAAAATATTTAATAAATTTATAATATATTTGATAGTATATTTAAAATATTTATTTTAACTTTTTTCATTTATATATATATATATATAATTATGAATATTATAAATTATTATTTATTGTATAATAAATTTTTGATAATAATATTAGTATTAATAATTATATTTTATATATTTCTCATTTAATTAATATTGATTTTTATTATATTATTTTCTACCTAATTAGTTACATTAAAAAATACATTACTCACATCATTTTTTATATTCATAATTTTTAATATATAATACTATAATTAATATTTATTAATAATTTAATTTATAACATTTAATAATAATAAAATAATTAATGATACTTCCTAATAATGTAATTAATAATATTTTACTTAATAATATTTATGACCATAAATTTTTTAAATTGTAAATGTTATGTTTTCAAATAATATTTTTTTTGTCATGAAAATTGGATTTTATTTATTATATTCATTAAATTAGTTTTTTCATTTATTTTTTATTTGTTTAGTCATTATTTTTGAATTTCATTTACACTATATCTATACTTTATAATTTATATTCTCTCAAAGTAACTTATGTGAAACATAATAATGTTTCAAGAAGGTGAAACTGTAAGACAATAAATCATAAAGTATACATACAATCTAAATTAAATTTTTCATAGTAACTAAACATTTAAAAAATATAAAATAAAAATAATTCACTTAAAAATTTATGAAAAATAATATTAATAACACAACATATTATTGTTTCAAAATATAAAATTTATTTTTATAATTTTTTTGATATTCGATTTATTTTAATTATTTTTATATGCTTAGTAAATGATTTAAATTTCACTGTGATTTTAGTTATACTATATTTTATGCACATAAACTACAAAAAAATTGGTTTCAATGGTTTCTTATTAGTGGTGTTTTTTATAACCATGTCTAATTAAATTTTATTGATTATTATTTAAAATATATAGTTAGTTTTTTGAAACCACTACTATTAGTGAAATAATTTTTTATTTAGTTGTAGTATTAAAAAAATGTCGTTATATCCTTTAAAATACCTAATTAATCCCTCCCCCTCAACCCCCATGTCGATTCCATTATCCTCAACCCCCACCCCTTAACCCCTACCTTAATGTAAAACACCGAACACTGACCCCCCTAATGCCAATCTCTAATCTTGCTGATGCCCCACAATGGATCTTCTCCCAACTTCAATGGACCTGCTTCTTTATTTCCTATATTCTTCCACCCCGGATGGTGGTAGAGCCCAAACCCCTTCACCATAACCCGGTCCTCCTTCCTAGATCAAACCAATTTACCCTACTCTTACCCTTTCAATAGTTGGATGTTGTTATGCACGTATCACTGACCTACATGATATCCATTTCCCTATCCCCACCTCTATTTTCTTATTCCATGATATCCATCATAATTATTGTGATATTTATTATTTATTATTTTATGTTACTTATGATTTTCATCTTGGATTAAATCATTTTCATGTTTAATTTTTCTCTAGTCAAATCAAGACCCTACCCCGATCAATGAAGAAGTTTGGTGATGTTAAAAATCGATTATACTTGTTTATTAAAATTTTCAATATTTATATTTTATTTTATATGGAAAAGAGTTCATTTTTAATATTAATGGATAAAATTTGTATTAATTTACCTCAAAACACACCTATTTATGCCAAGGGTTTGAATGAATTTTTATATTATGCAATTAAAAAATGATTATTGGTTGGTAAAATAAAATACATGTGTCCTAATTGTAAGTTTATTCAATGGTTGAATATATTCTAATTATATGATCACTTAATCTTGAAATATTTTACAACTCTATATGTATATTTTATTTGGTATGGAAATCAAATGTTATAGAAATAAAAAACAATGAATATCCTATCAATGAAACACAATGTGACCCGCTAGAGGAGATTTTAGTTTAAATCTTGATAAATCAATCGTTTGAATTTATTGGATACACTATCAATGATTTGAATAAACCAATAACACATTTATTTGATCATGTATAGGTTAATCTTCCTCAAATATTCAGTTACAAAAAAATGAGTTCTATTAATTAGTTGATGAAGAAAAACTAGAACTGTAAAAATGGTTTTCCATGTATTTGATATTTTATTTTGTACATAAGTTGTATCATATCAAGTGTCTCTATGGAATTACAAAAAATCCAGTGTCTAGTATTTTAGAGTTTCTTTATGATTAATTCAGTGAAGTTAAGATCCCAACATCATTCTGTGATGAAGAAAACAATCAATAAACATTAACTTGATTATACGCAGTTATAAGCATGACCTAATGATTTCCTAAAATCTTGGGGAGAACAGTCTAATAAAGAAGAATTCATATGATTTTATAAAATTTGATGGAATTTAGTGAGTATAATTACAATAAAATTCAAAGAAAATATGGAAAGAAGAAAAAGAATAAAACTCTCATATAGGTATTGTGTTACATTACTCTAAAACTTTTCTTGAGAATATTATCCATGTCATCTAAGATAGTATACAATATGAAATGGTATTCTTGGGATAGTAACAATGATGTCTTGATGAGACATCCAAAAAAATAAATATCATGAAAGGTGTTTAATTCATTATATATATATATATCATATCCTAGGAATTTTATTTTGGATTCCCTTATAAGGGATTTAATAATTTTGGTACTTTAAGTGCTAATTATAGAAAATGGGTAGTTATTTTTATCCCATATAATCTACCTATATATATGTGTATGAAGAATAATCATTTCATTATTTCAATGATTAATCCTTGAAATAATTTCCTGGAAATGAAACTAATTTATACCTTCATACATTAAACAAACAATTGTGAGAGTTAATGGACGGTGGTTTAAAACATATGATTCTTCATTGAGAAATCTATGCACAATTCATTCAAGTTTAATGTGGGAAATTAGTGAATTTCATAGACTATGAAACTTATCTTGTTTTAACACTCATACTAATTTTGATTTTCTAGTTTGTAATTTTGATTTTGATCCTCAACATTTACCTCATAGTGAAAAATGTTGTTTTATATGTCATCAATGATTTTATAATTCTTCTATAAATTCATGTTTAATAAGACTCAATTTAATTGAGATATTAAATTGAGAAAGTCACTGTTGGTTTTATCTTGATCATAAATCTTGGGATAATTAATTAATGTCACTGTTGAATTTGTAAAATGTGATTAGTTTAAATATGTAGGGGAAGGGTGAAAGGTTTAATATTTAATGAAACTGGATAAAAATAGTGAAATAAAATATGTATATTTTTTAAACATCCATATTGGGAGTTTAATTTGATATGTTATAGGCATGACATAATGCATATTCGGAAGAATGTACATGAAAATGTAAATTTTACATTACTTAATGAGTAGGGTACATCAAAGTATCACCTTAATTCTCATAAGGATTTGGAATCAATGAATATGGAAGGTATCCTTTAATTATTTTTAAAATGAAAAATCATGAGAAATACATATTTCTTCAAACAATAAATGAATGTAAAAGTTTGAAATGGATATTAAATTAACATTCCATGGTGAGTTGACTTAAAAAATCAAAAGTTACATGGATTTAAACTTCATGAATCACATAATCTGATATAGCAACCATTAGCATTGTATAAAATGTTCCCTAAGAAAGTAACTATAGTTCTAGTTTAGTTTTTTACTATATTTATAGATATTTTTAGAAAAACTCTAAATCAAAATGATTTTAGTAAACTTCAAGAAATAATAGTTTTGATAATTTTCATTTTTATATGTTATTCCCCCTTTATTTTTCACACTCATGATTCATTTGACTATTCATTTGGTTAAAGAAGATAAAATTGGTGGACCAGCACACCATCAATGGATATATCCAATTGATAGGTATATTAATAATATTTTTTATTTTCATTTTTGAATTCAATATTATCACATCATTTTCATACTTTTTTTAATATGTTTATTATTCTTTTCATCAGGTAATTAGATCATTTGAAATTATATGTGATAAATAAACATCAAATTGAAGGTTATATTACTAATGGTTACATAGTTAAAGAGTTCTTGACCTTTAATTATTGGTATTTGGATGGTATTGAAACTATATTCAATAATTTTAGATATGTTGATAACATCTCCAATAGTTCTCATTCTGAAAACTAGTCATTGGTGATTCCAACTACTGGATGACCAATTGGAAAGGGGTCAAATTTTACACTGAATGAATTTGCGTTACTAAAAGTGCATAGATATTCACTAATAAATAGTATTATTTCATATCCTTTTTTGAATAATTTATATTTCAAAAAATATATGACTAATAGGTTGAAATCAAAATGAGTTGTAATTAACCAAAAAAATAAAAAAGGATATCATCGAAGGGTTCTCCCATCAAGTAAGTATACACTCATATTCATATTATTGGTGTATTTTTATTTTTTACAAATATTAAAAGTAACACCTTATATCTTCTTTACAATACAGTGAATGTCAAGAATCGATATAAAATATCAAATGATTTGAAGTTTTTGGCTCAAGGTCCTCTAAGGTGGACTAATAGATCTAATGCCTAAAATATTCATGGCTTCATCTTTCATAAACTTTGTCATGAAGAAGGCTTGAAAACTAAAAATAGTGTTGTATTTACACTTTTATAGGTGGGATAATAAGGAAGTATTATTTATATAATAAAACTAAACTAACATGGTAAATTTTTATTTGTATTATTAAAATGAAAGTGGGTCAACATTGATAATGTTATAATGAAAGATTCATTACATTTTACTTCTATCAACATCTCTCACTTGATCCATACCAATGAGTGTGATGAGAATGATCCATTTATCTTGGATTTACAAGATAAGAAGGTTTATTATGTGGATGATGAAATACATGAAGTTCGGAGTTCCTTTTACACTTAAAATAAATAGACATGTATGATATGGGCGATGAACGTCAATTAGTACTTTATGACAGTGAACCGCATCAACCAAAGAACATTCAACAGTTTTTTGCTACCAATATTAAAATAATATAACATGCAATACATGATGACAATGAAGTACTAATCACAATGGACTTTTGTAACAATGAATAAAATGAATATAAAGATAATTGAATGTATAAACTAGTAATAAAACTATGTTACAATTTCTTAATTATAATTGTCTCAGGAATATAAAAATTATTCTATTTTTTCCTTTTTTTTAAATCATATAATTAATCTTTTTTATACATTGAATATATTCTAAATCATTGGAGTTGTAGTAATGTTGAGAAATTGTTTTATGAGATCCTTATCGATTAACATCTCATAGGACACCACCAATACCATCAACTTCAGTGGATATGATTAATTTCATTATACTAGAGACTTCTAGTGAGCCAAAAACATCTCTAGATATTGTTGGAAACCCAACATCTGATGCACATTTGGTCACGGATTAGTTGGTCACTCTTCTATCTTAGGGATATTGGAAAGATATCATTACTAGTATGTATAAAGAAACTATATATTTTATTAATTGTTTAATTAATTTTTTAAAAAGATAAATATATAAATAAAGTAGATATAAATATGAATAAAATAGATGTATGGGACATAGAATACTTAAAATTTATCATTATATATTATGATTTTAGGGTGCCTAATAGTGATGCTATCAGAATTTTTGGATATATATTTGGCATATTTCTTTCCAGATAGTGTGTTTTCCTATTAATTAAAATTATTATAATCATATTCTCATAGATTGAAAAAATATGGTGTTTGATAACCATGTAAAGTTAATATTAATTTTATATTCATTGATAAATAATTTAAAAGGAATGATAAGAATTATTAATATACATATAATGTGTTATTTTTTTATTTCTAGATGTTTTTTCTTATTGATGTACATGGCTCTGTTTCATTCCCATAGGGCAAGAAATGCTGATACTTTATTGGGAAGTACATAGAATAATTTCATAGATGGAAGTAAAATTTAAAGAACATGGAACTTATTAGATAACATTGGAATATTTTTGATGGGAAATGGAAAATTACTTAGTATCTGAATTTCTAAGGATAATAGGAAGGAACCCCGAGGAAATTTCCATTTTTATAGTCCATACCACTAAAGAAAATTCTAAACTCAATAGATGACCTAATAAGTAGTTTTAAAAGACATCGAGGTTTTTTAAAACATAAATAAATGGCAAGAGAAAATAATGAAATATTATAGGGTTATAAAATAATGGGATAATGACTATAAATTTATTTTCTAAGTATAGGATCTTATGCCACACAAATCTAGTTACAATTTTTTTGGGATGCATGTAGTTGCATTTTCAGTGTTTTAAGTCACTAAAACAAGCATGTAATTGTAAAAATTCATAGAAAAACAAATCATATTAGAATGAAATAATGGGAAAATTTTGTTTGAATTGTATCTGATATATAAGATCTAACAACACATCCATGTGATATGCAGTGTGCTTGAAAGGTCCCAATAATCTATTTTAAAGGATATAAAAGTCTTTAAAACATGTTTTGGGGGAATAAAACCCAATAAAATAACTTCATAGGTCCATTAAATCATAATAAAATGTTCATATATTTATTTTTTAAATGTAGGAACTGATTCCGCATCAATATGAGTTCTAGTTTTCTACAAATGCCCATAAACAAGTTTTAAGTGTTTTAAAACACAAATACAAGCATGTAATGGTCAAAACCATAAAGAAATCCCTTGTATTAACATGAAACCATGAGAAAACATTGGTTAAATTATTTTTTTGTGTATGAGTAGAAAAAATGTCCATCTGAAATGTGGTGTGCTCAGAATGACTTAATAAACAGTTTTAAATGATATAAATTTCATTAAAAACATGTGTCAGGGGGTCAAAACTGAGAAAATTGTATTTGATGACTATGAAATCATTGTAAAATATCCATAGTTTTATTTTTTAAATTTATGAACTAACACCGCATCAATATATGTTATTATTTTCCTAGGATTCCTATGAACACATTTTTAGTGCATTAAAGAACTAAAACATGTGTGTAACTATCAAAACCATTGAAAATGTCATTATATTGACATAAAATCATGGTGAATTCACTATTTAATTATTTTTGACACATAATAGAATACAACATGTCCATTTAACATGTGGTTCACTTGTAATGACTTAATAATCATTTTTAAAAGATGTCATTATCTCTAAAAAAGTGCAATATGGTGTCAAAACCAAGAAAATTGTATCATATGTCCATTAAATCATAGGACAATGACATTATATTGATTTTTAAGATGAAATAACCAATACCATTTCAATCCATGCAATGATTTTACAGGGATTCCCATAAAAATAGTGTATTAAAACGCTAAAACATGTGTGTAACAGTCAAAACTTTAGAGAAAAACCTCATATTTAATTTATATCATCGTAAATACACTATTGAATTATTCATGACATTTATCAGTAGAATACATGTTCATCTGACATGTGGTGTGCTCAGAATGAATTAATAATCAGTTTTAAAAGATATCAAAATCTTTAAAAATGTTCGATGGGGGGTTAAAACTAGTAATAAAATGTATTATGTCCATGAAATCATAAAAAAATGATCGTATGTTTATTTTTGAATTGTAAAAATTTATGACACATCAATACGAGTTAGGATTTTTTTTATATTCCCATAAACATGTTTTTAGTATTTTAAAACACTAAAATATGTATCTATCAGTAAAAATAATAGGAAACAACCACATATTTATATGAAATCATGGTAAAACCACCATTGAATTTGTTTTGATGTCTATGAGTACAAAAAAAATATATTTGATATGTGGTGTGCTTATAATGACTCAATTAGTAGTTTTAAAAGATACCAAAATCATTAAAAATGTTCATCAGGGGGTCAAAACCCAGAAAAAGACATTATTTTTCCATTAAATCATAAGAAAACAACTTTATATTTAATTTTTAAATATAGGAATTTATGCCAAGTAAATATAATGTAGGGTATTTTTTTTAAAATATATAAAATGATTCCATATTAATGTCATTAAACTTTTTTTATTGACTAATTTCAAGAACAACGCAAATCAATTTAAAAATTTATTAAATTGTTATATACTTATCCCTTTTGAGTTCCAAGTGTTGAATCATACCTTAAATATGTAATTTTATGTTTTAAAAGTGCTCTACATGATATATTATTTATTTTATGTTAAAATTTCATATATTTTATTTAAAAAATAACAAAAGTTATCTAAAAAATTATGAATATATTTTGTTCATATCATGTTTCTTATTTCTTTTCTTAAATGTTCTGGTTTATATTTTAAGTGAAAAATGTCGGCAATAGGTAGGGGTTGATAATTTTAGTCCATGACACTCTTCAAAAGGTAGTCTTGATGGATTATAGTTTTTGGGGTGTGGTTAAATATAATTAATGATCTGATTTTAATTCTTATTTATTATGTTTAGTTCAAATTTCCATCATCCTTTTGTTCTAATTGATTACATGATGTCAGTGATTATGTGTGTGATGACATTAGATATAGAGATTTATGAATGCAGTAAAGGTGATGATATGGGTGTATTGGTTATGGGTGATTGATTTTGGATATATTTTATTATGTACATATGATTATTGAGCTTCCCGCTTGATTGGTGGCTATGTATATATGAATATGGATGTATATTTGTGCGTATATAATTGAGTTTATTTTATATTTTTGGTTTAGTTTATAATATTACTGATTTTTTTGTTTGCATATTTTTTTTATAAAATAGTTTTTTAATTTAATTTGTCTAATAGAGGTTTCTAATAACCACTACTAAACAGAACAACTAATAATTATTTTAGTGGTTGTTCAGTTTGTTTCAGTTATTTTTTTCCTCCAAAAAAGAAAATTTTCTCTAAATTATTTTTCAACATTTATGTTAATTTCCCTCATTTTATTTCCCTTTTATTTTTTATAAAACACTTCCACCAATTGAAAAAAATATCCACCCAATATTAAAAAATTACACATATAAAAAACATCTCTAAACTATAGAAATTTTCAACAATTTATTTATGTCCATGAAATACATGGTGGGTTAGATAAATAATACTAAGATGACAATTTTTTAGTGATATATTTTTTTATGTATTAATATTTTGTTCTTGATAAATAAAGTTCATGTCAGGAAAAATAATTTTTTTATTATATTATTGAAATAATTTTTATTTTCAACTATTTATTATATTTTTAGGATATGTTTTATGTTTTATTTGTATTGTATTTATAGTATATATTTTATAATATTTTAAAGTTTCCTATTTGAAATTTAGTAAGTATCTCTATGTTCCAAGTATTAAATATTTAAATATTATAAAATTTAAACTATAATCACAATTAATATGAATTTTAAAACATAGGGTAAACATATAAAAAATAGTAGGAAAAAAATTCTATAAACATAATACATATAAAATAATATAGATTGTGGAAAACATTTTTGTTTAAAATCCTTTATGTCAATAGAAGCATATAAATCATTGATTAAAATCATTTTCTATAATTAGGTCTCATCCAAAAATATTTTCTATGAATGGGATACATGTATAAAAATTACCTACCTTTATGGTGGAATGTGATGAACTGTAGGGGATTTTACCCAGACATAGGAACCTCAACTATTGTCTTCCCTATATGAGAATCATTGGGAGGAGGTGTCATCGAGATATTGAGATGGGCACCAGATCATTCTCCCACTACATAAGTGGAAGGAACTTCCATTTGATGAGGGAACCATAAATCCTATGAAGGATCAGTCATAAAAGATATATTCATGGTAAATGACTCTTAATACGAGATCAGATCATCTATACCTTATGAAAAAAATGGATATGATTTCAATATTAATGGATCCCATGATTGATGGTGGAAATCCAAAATATACTGAGAATTTTCTAATATAGCTTATTCCTCTTCAGGTGGAATAGTTGAGGCCTCACGTTCCACCTATAATGGTCTACGTCATTGTCACCATAGATCATCAACATCAGCAGCTGTTGGAGGAGGTTCTTGAGAAGTAATATTCTCTTACTGGGAAGTAACATGATCTTCCTATGTTATAACATAGTACGCTTCCTGACTAAATACCTATCCTTCCACTTGATCATAAATGTGTATAATATTATTTAGTTGAGTATATTTTAAATATATTTAAATATAATTAAAAAATATACAAAAAAAACTAACGTAAAGTTATGGACTTACCAAATCCTAAAGTCCTCTATAGGGTATTGTAAGATAAAGAATATACATTAGTCTATACTATGGATCATACTCAAACTATTATGATAGTTGTAATCACATATTATGAATTAACATGATACAAAATAATGCACATATATCTTTGCTATTGAGATACCATGCATGTTATCAACACCAGTCAATATCCTACCTTTTTATCAGCTCCAAGAAATAAAGCACTTTTAGCTTTCTGGGTGGAAATGGAATACACTGGACAAATAAAAACTTCCACATCACTCTCTTAGGCTAGTTCCACTCAAAAATATAAAAAATGTTTGAGATGTACTATAACAATGGAATCATGAATCTTAACAGTTAAGTACGCAAGAAGCTGGTCTAGTAGAGCCTAGTATAGAATCCATGAAATCTAAAATGACATGTGAAGTTTGTTAAAATATTTTGTTACTATTTTGAAAAAATGATAATATTATGAAACTTATTATTGAATTGATTAATGTAAATACATACATTGGTGGGTTATAGATAGTCCAATATTAGATGATATACACTTAATTTGTGTCTCAGTTTCATGATGAACTGGTGTTCCAGACTCCACCTATAACATGCAACATAGAAAGTGATAAATAATAATAAATTATGTATAATAAATATTATTAGAATTATAAAACAATAAATATGAGTAAATAAACCAGTGTCCACATAAATAATCATGCATCACATCTGTATAAATCATCATACTAGCTTAAATAGGGTCTACAGGGGGATGCGTCCCCATTCCCACATCTAAATAAGGATAAAAAATCATCCAAGATCATTGTGATCTAATAAAAATGTCATGTATAACTATATATTCATATATACCAACCACAAAAATTGCCAACTATTTCTCCCAACTTGATCAAAGTCCTTTAGGATCCCCAAATACATCATTTTAATATGCATACCAGAGTGATCAATGCGCAATGTCCCTCCAACGATCTTCAAGATATATGTCGGGGTATGACACATACTGGTATTCTTATCGGCCTAAATGGGTAAATGTGTGTTGTGCATGTCCATCCATCTCATGTATAGAGAACTTCCATCTATATCAATATCATCCCCCTCAATGTCAAGACCATGAAATCATTTTTCAATCTCAAAATAGTATCCATGGGTGGGTCCTACAACTACAGTAACCTAGATAGAAAGACTGAGTATAACTATAACATACTAAAGGGTGGTATTCATATCTCCCTCAGGCAAGTTAAATGTTTGATTCTTAGGTCTCTATCTCTCAGTAAGGGAAGAAAGGAGGTGATAAGAAATAAATTTATAATGTAATACAATGACACTATATAAAATAACATGTCATAGGTATGGTATAATATCAGTTGGAGGTAGAATATGATGATAATGGTTTTCTCTATGCTTTATAATATGTCAAACATTAGGGTTGGCTAACACATCACATGAAACAGGCCTATTCCACTCAGTGAGTGGATTAATATCCTCAATCTATATGCATAAAATTGAAATAAATATCATGTGAGTGTAAAAATGTACATATAATTTTATGGTTAATAGAATGTTATGATTAGTAGAATATAGGAAAAAATAGTTAGGTTATCTCCCTTCGATCTTTCTATGGTTAATAACATGGATTTAACTCTTTTTCATCATCAAGTGTACAATACATAATTACATCTACATCGTTCTTTAAAACTCTATATGATCATTTTCTAATGATATTTTTCAGAAGTCCTTCAAAACAATTTATATTTTTACTTAGGTCATCACTTTTTTAGAATTATAATATTTTGAACAACCATGGTAGCTGATTAGGTACTTTCAAAATGATGATTTTCAAATCAATATATAATATATTTTCAGATGGTTGATTTTCAATCATTGAATCTTTTAAAAAATCTCACAAAATTTCAACAAGATTTCTGAAGCAATTCAAATTTTTAAAGGCTTGTGGAGTTACATTATTTTAAAGTGGTAAATCAATATGGATGAGACATCAGGGCGGATTTCAAACCTGAATGGGAAATACCCTTTGAGGGTCATGGTGTCAAAACACAAACTAAAGCAACCATACCAGTTGAAAGATCCAAATGAATTTATTTCCTTGAATCTCTCAAAGGTACTGATATGTATCAAGATGCCTCAACGAAGCCATCTCTTTGGAGGAAACTTAAAGATGGTCACTTTAGAGTCGAGGCTGGTCCTGAGGCCCTTCAACAGCATACTCAATTGTGTAAGTTTTCAGTTTTGGGTCACATTTCATATATTAAGGTGGTAAACCTTGTTCGACCTCTGATATTAAATCAATAATTTCACATGTTTTGGTCTTCACTGATTGGAAACTGGTTCTAATATGTAGGGGCTACTTTCACGTCTTGTTAAGATCGCAGGATGAGCTTGATCGTGTTTAGAAATTAGGAAACATACAACTTAATGATAGTGTTATGAAAATCTCTAAATGGGATTATGCATTTAATCCCCATACTTATAGGAATACCATGGTTCAAGTTTGACTTAGATTTCATGGCCTCGATTGGTTTTTCTGGCACCCCAAGATTTTGAATGACATGGTCCCCTGCATAGGCACTCCCCTGAAAATTAATCAATCTATATTAAATGTTGATCTAGGACTATATGATAGAGTTATGATGGAGGTCAATCTAGACTCTAAACTCCATGATGTTATTATTTTTAACACAAAAGACTTCAAAATGGAGGTTAGTAACGAGTTTGAGAGTAAACCCCCATTCTGCGAACTATGTAAAATCTTTGGGCACTTCTTTCTGAACTGTAGGGCTATGAAAAGTCAAGTAGCCCAACCAAGGGATAATGAATAGACAGAAGTTAGAAGGCATAAAAAGGAAAAATCTCTATTACTGATAAACCCAATCCCTCCAAGAAGAAAAATGAAATATGGGTAAAGAAATATACACTATTCGGAGATAATTTGGGTACTACCTGGTTTGATCTTTTGGATGAAGAAGGGAATTCCACTATTGAATAGGGAATTTTAGAAGAAAATGAAAGGCTGGTCTTGGATGCCTTTGAGCAGTCCCAAGATGAAATTATTATAGAGTAACCACATAGGGGAACCTCTTCTATTTCTGGGCATCTTGGTTTAGTGCCTGCAGACTCATCCAGTGGGAGTGAAATCAGTAAATCCATGAAGACTAAAGACTAATGTACACAGTAGGTTGTGGATCCCATAACCTCCAAGGGTCATGTTTCCCCTCTTGATAAAACATGTTGTCTCGGTTCAATTGATGATCCACAGTCTCCAAGGGGAACAACCTTGTGGTCTTGGATTACAAGAATGAAGATATCCATCCCTCCAAGGGTACGGCTGAATACATAGGTTTGGTTCCCCCAAACACTGCTATAGGTGCTACTTCAAATTCAAATGTTGTTATATCTAAAGAAATCTCGGAGATAGTTGGAACAAACCACACTATGTATATTATGGATTCTGCTTGTCTACCAAGTTGTAGACTAGATTACACTCAAATACTACTAGGGACGATCCAGTGGCTATCCCATTACATGCTAAAACACCTGATACAATTTAGGTTGTTTCTAAAAAAGGTACTTCTAGAAAATCCACTATTTCCCCTGTGAGTAAATAGGGGAAGAAAACTAGTTCTAACTCTACTCAAAGGGTATAAGATCTAATATGAGGAAGGTATTGGGTAGTTCAAATAAAGGGGGTTCCAACCCCAAACACAGGTTCCAATGAATTTTTTGTTTTGGAATTGTTATGGTATTTCTAACCTTGACACTTTATTTTGCTTAAAATATTTCTTATTATACATAGACCTAAAATTATATATATTACTGAACCAAAATCAACTTTTCTTCAAAAATTATACACTTTTCCCCATATGTTTATAACTTTTTAGGTGCATGAAATGATATCCCGATGTTGAATCTCTTGTTTTTTATCATTCCTCTTTGTAAAATGTGAATGCTTTCAATGTTTCTGAGTAGATGTTTACTTGTGATTTTTCCATTGATGGCTTACACATTTTTTGTACCATGATTTATGCTAAAAATATATACCAATCTAGAAGACCTCTTTGGCATGATCTTGGTTTTTAGAAAATAACATCCACAATCCCTGGTTTTTTGATTGGTGATTTTAATGTGATTCTATCTCCCGGGGAGAAAATTGGACCATCCCATTATTCCATCTCATCAAGAGAATTTAAAACTTCCATTGAGGATAGTAATATTGTGGAAGTTAACCTCAATGGTGCCAAGTTTACATGGTATAGAAAACATTACAACAAGGTAGTTTCTAGCAAACTTGATAGAGCATTCCTGAATATCTCTACTCTGGATAAACGGGATACCATCTCTAGTTTTACCCTTCCTAAGCTAAACTCGGATCATCATACCATCCTTGTAAATATTTTTATCAAACGTCTTAAACTTATTCCTCCTTTAATATTTAATAATTCTTGGTCCTTAGAACATGAGTGTTTTAATGTCATAAAAAGTTTTTGGGTGACTATGAATCGGTACAATGATGCTTTTGCTTATATCACCAAACTAAAGTACCCTAAACAGTGTTTTAAAGGTTGGTGTAGCTCCAAATCAAAAAAAATGACAAGGACATGTATTTTCGTGAAACTAAACCTATCCAAATTCAAAACAACTCTACTAGATTGGATTTTTCTTTATATCCTCAACATAAAGTCAACACTCCTATGAAACTCAACACACTTCTCGTCCTTAAAGATAAAATGAGTAAGAAAATGTTAAAAACTAAATGTATCTCGGATGGTGATAGAAACACTAATTTCTACAACTCTCTCCAATGAATTAGGAAATTTTGTAGACCTCTTAACTTTCTTAGAGATGAAGACACCCTCATTAATACTGAGGAGGCCATTGATAATCATGTTGTTTCTTACTTTGAAAATATTTTCAATGGCCTGTATTCCAATAAAGACCTCTTTCTAGATGTTATTCCAACTATGGTGAATGAGGAAGACAACACTTATCTTTTAGGCACCCCTCTTGATCATGAAATCAAAGACACTATTTTTAGCCTTAATCCAGATAGTGCCCTAGGCCCTGATGGCTTCAATAATGGTTTCTTCCAAAAATTCTTGGAGGTTATTCAAATTGATGATTTCAAACTAGTCAAATCCTTTTTTCCAATGGTGTGCTTCCTCATGGTCTAAATTATTAGTTTATTACTTTAATTCCTAAAGTGGAAAATTCCTCTAAGATTCATCTCTACAGACCTATTGTGCTTATTAACACTCTTTGAAAAATAATTACAAAACATCTTTCAAATATACTAAATACTATAATTAATAAAATTTACTCTTGGAATCAATTTGGTTTTATCAAGGGTAGTTCTATACAATATTGCATTTGTATTGCTTATGAATACACCAATACCTTAAAAAAATCCACCATGGGAGGAAATATTGTAATTAATCTTGATATTAAGAAGGGCTTTGATACCATTGATTGGAGTTTCATTTTTAAAGTCCTTAAGAGCTTTGGATTTAATGATACTTGCATCCGTAGGATAAACACATTATTGAAATCGGCCTCCATATTCATCTTTTTCAATGGTTCCCCTAAGGGTTACTTTAAATGCACCAATGGTGTTAAACAAGGTTACCCCTTATATGATATTTCTTTTGCAATTGAAAAATATTACTGGAGAGAATTTCTCACTCGCCTTGTTGATCAGAACAATCTTAAACATATTCAGGCTTTCAGAAACATAAATGTTCCCACACATCTTTTATATGCTGATGACATCATCTTGTTCTTACAAGGTGATAAAAGGAATATTCAAAATCTCAAAAATGCATTGTCTCGTTACAAAGAAATTTATGGTCAAACAATTAGCTGGAATAAATCCTTTGTCTTCTTTGGGAAAATTTACCTTCTAATAGAAAAGGTTATTTCATCGATAATCTAGGCTCAAGGAAGGATCTTTCCCTTTTACTTATCTTGGTGTACCAATTTTTTGGGGAAGGTCTAATTCCAGTTATTATTCCACCACTGTTGACCAAATATTTAATCAACTTTCCTCTTGGAATGGTAAACCCCTCTCTATATCTGGTATAATCTATCTTGTTAATTCTACAATTGTCTCTAAAATGGTCTAATTGTTGATGGTTTACAAATTTCCTGCCATTCTTCCTAAGAAAATAAATGTTTACATCAAAAAATTTGTTTCGTCTGGAAGTACTCTTGAAATGAAGCTTGTGACCATTACATTGGATACTTGTTGTAAACCTTTATATAAGGTTGGTAATGGAATCAAAAACCTTATGCTATTTAATGATGCTCTTCAAGCCAGACTCACTTGGAAGCTACTTCACAAAAACTTTGATTCCATTTCATTCTTCAAAAATTGATTCCTCAATAAGTTAAAGAAATGAAACTTAAATTATATTACCTCTTCCATTTGGTCATCTATTAAACAATATTTTTACATCATTATGAATAATTATAGATGGATGGTTAGTACTGAATCCTCTAAGAACTTCTAACTAGACAACTGGACTGGTGTCCCTTTAATCTCCATGTTTCCTCCCAATACATTCCCAGAGAACACCAATGGCTCTATCAGGGATGTTATTAACTCTTGTAACAAAAACCTTCTTTATAAAATTATTAATATTATTTTAAATTATTCATACTTAAATTATAAATACTTCTATATCTGGGAACCTTCTCAAAATGGAATCCTAGACACCAAAAGTTTTTATAACCACAATTTTTTAAATTCTGATACTAACTTATGTTGGTTAAAAAAATTGAGAAACCTTAGAATGAGACCTCGAGGCTTACCCTTGTTTGGAATATTTCACATAATAGAGTCCCCACTGAGGTTTGTCTTTAGACTTTTGGGATTTAACTTTTATTCAAATTCCATCTTTGTAACCAACATAAAGAAGATACTAACCATATTTGTTTGTCTTGCACTACAACCTCATCTCTTTAGAACTATATCTTTGACATCTTTGATTCTAGATGGTTACTTCTTGAATCAATAATCTCATAACTAAAGAATTGTGTGGATTTTGTAACCTCTTAGAAAATAAGGAATGTTTCATTAACTGCTATTTCTGATCTCCTCCATGTGATCTAGCATGATATAAATGCTATTCTTCATAATAATTTCTCATCAAGTCTTAATGTAGTTCATGCATGGATCCTCATTACCATTCAACATGCTGCCTCGATTTAGAATCCATATTGTGACAACACTATTATAGACTTTGAGATCCTCTATTTACTTCGGATTGATGGACTCTATCATCAACCTATATTCAATTTTGATGTGTTCTAGAAAACCCCACTCCCAAGTCAGATTAAAGTGAATGTTGATGGAACTTGTAAAGGAAATCTATGTCCTGCAAGTTGTGGTTCTATTTTTAGATACTACCTTGGGAAGTGTCATGGTTATTTCATTGGAAGTTATGGTATTTCCTCATCTCTGGAAGAAGAAATGATGAGTGTGATACATTCTTTTTCTTTTTCTAAGCAAAAGGGTTGGAACAATATTTTCATTTAATGTGACTTGACCACTATTGTACTAGCCATTTGGAATGGTGTGGTGTATCATTCATGACCACTTACTACCTGTTGAATGAACTATCTTGCTTCGCTTATGGGGACAAGCTACATTGTCACTCATTTCTTTCATGAAGTGAACGTGGTTGTAGACGGCCTTGCAAATAATGGAGTCAACCACGACATAACTTGTCTTGATGACCTTCATGTGATTTAATCCCTCTTTATGAGAAACACTATAATAAGATTTTGTCCTTTAGACTCATGTAACTCATTTTTTCTTTATTAATAATTTTTTCTCTAGTTTTGGACCATAGCACCAACTTCTTCAAAAAAATAAATGTGGATGATTGTGAGAACTTGTCCCATCACTGTTAGGGAATCACTTACTACTATGATGTTCCCTATGACATATATTGAATCTCAAACACTAGCTTTGTTCTTAAGGCTAGTCCATCTCATTCTGAATCCTTCTAGACTTTGGTCTCCCACATAGTCGCAACTTTTTTATGTCATGTATCAATATGGTATAATCTTTAGGAAATGGGAAATTGTGAAACTCCCCAATATTAATCCATGATTCACGATAACAGTTAGTAATGGTGTCGATTTGGTACACTAGATCAATATATGGTTCCAATGAGATGTTCACATAGGAACATACCACAATATAATGAATGCATGGAAACCACAGTGGCTAAAATGATTCTATAGTCACAATACCTCACATCCAGTAAAACAAATAATACTCGGCCATTTCTACCTATAATGGGTTCTTAAAACTCTATCTCTTTGAAATAAATCTATTATTGATTAACAATTGTCACTCAATAAGAATAAAATTCATCACTGTTATTTTTATTCTATCACTGAATGTGAAGTCCATACCATAACCATTGATAAATCCCATCATCATTCCATATTCCTTGTTTTATGAAGTACTTTACACATAGATAGAGTGTCTCGTGAACTAGGTCAGTTATAGGTAACAAGAAAATACACTTGAAGACACTATTGATTCACTCCATAATTTTTGTGGTCATGTGTCTATAGATCTTCCCCCCATTTTATTCTAATTAATATTTATCTTTTAGAATATATATTATGTAATGATAAACTTCCTGATTATCCTTAGGAATTAATTCTAATTTATGCTCAAAACTATTCCAATCTGGCTCATATGCTACACAAATGTCATCATATTACATATAAATTATTTTTATCATTTCCTTTAAAAAGTAAAAAAATAGGAAACATTTTGTATACTAAGCTTCTTAATATCCTCATTCATAAATTCGACATGAAATGTCCTTGAAATAATGATAGTAATGTGTCAAATGAACTATCGATTATGTTAACTTGGGGATATTTATGTAATAAGATCTACATTTATTGGTTCATTGTTTTTTCGATGATGATATTATTTCAAACATAAATCCTAAATTTTGGTGAAATGGTTGTTAATACATCCCAAAAATAAACTCCAAGATTCATTGTTTTACTTATATGTTAGAGAAAATGGAGAAGGAGAAGGTTTACAGTTACAATCTTTGGTTGCAGTAATCAACAATACACCCACATAACTTCTATATAAAAAAAAATTTAGTCTCCATAAATTGTTTGTAGAAACAAAATGTGGTAATACATGGAATGAATTCCTATAAAACCTGATGAAATTTGACATGAGAATAATTGATTATTTATCTTGAAACACATGTTCATTTTTATCAAGGTGGAAAATAAGTTGGTAATTTTCCCTCAATATTGATAGAAATTATGAAAACACTGGATATTATTCATCTCAATCACTGTAAGCCTTGAAAATTTCATTTTGTTTCACCACCCTTTCCTTTCTATAATAAATCTTGTAACCATATTTTTTTATATGCTCTCACATATAAGGGATACAAGAACATCTTTGCAAGACCATATTATCTCAAAAATAACATATGAAACAAATTCAACATCCAATAATGTTTGATCTTGTGTCAGTGTAACACCCCACCCCTACCCTATTGGCTTGAGGAGGAGGTGAGGGTTACTTGGCCTTAAGTGATGTTCCCAAGGGGCCAAAGGCTGGAAATAAATGACGAGGTCTTCAAGAAAAAATTGTGTATTGGTTTTCCCTTAAGACAAAACCAACCAAACCATCACCAACAACCACTATATGATGCATGTCAATAAACCATTCAAGCATGTATTCCCAAAAGACAACCATGTTGTTCCACAATACAACCCAAAAACCAATATAAATCAGAGTATTATGTGGAATACTAAACAAAAAAACACCACAATCCATGACCCCCACCATAGCTCCACACCAATATCCAAGCTCCAAGCTCCACCAACACATCACAAGCATCCCCACGAACCACTGGAAATGATATGCCTTACCTTTACCTGTATCCCAATACATGAAATCTTTAAAGACACCAGAGTGCCAAAGAAGGGGGTGAGTAAAACTAATCAGTAGGATTTCCCCAAATTAATTCCCAACACACGCCACTAGGATAAAACCATTAGCGCATTAATATAAAAAAATTTATATAAAATAATCACAAGTGAAACCATTACCATAATCCAAACACACCCTTACCAAGCCATCTCTCCCAAACTAAACTACAATGCGAAAGCTAAACAAAAATTCCACAATCCATTTCATCATTTACACATTAGCACAACAATTTCCATATTGAAAAAAAATGCACACAAAGCAACCATAACGGTGGAACTTCCGTCCAACATGTTCACCCATTCACAACTAGAGGTACTTCCCGACCACTTATCTTTTGATGGTGTCCCTTCTATACACTATCCATCCCCTTTTTATAGTGGTACTTCCTTCCCACTTCCACACAACATTTCAATCAAGCCATAACCAAGCACATAACCCACCAAGTCCATAACAACATGAAATCAACAACTTCCATTACATGTCAACCACTTCAATAAATCACCCATTTATTGAAACCACCCTTAAATCATTTTCCATGAAATTACACATTTCAATAAAACAATATCTTTATTGATAACCATTTTCAGAAATCATTCACAGTAACCCATTTTTAAAATCTTCATTTTAAAATCAACAATAGGAAACACTTCACCACAAAACCCACCTTTTCCCAAAAATCCCCAAAACATCACCCAAGGGATTTTTAACCAAATTTTCACATCAAAACACAATTAATTTCAATCCAAAAAAATTAATTGTAATCAAAACCATTATCTCTAACCAAGTAGAGTTGAGAGAGAATCCACCTACCTTTAGGGTTCCACCGAAATCGGCCCACAAGCAACCACTCTTCAAATCCAACGAACGCACCACCAAAACCTTTCTAGATTCCCTTCCCTAACATCCACAAGCCTTAAAATTAACATCTAAGGAAACCAAAACCCTATATCTACACAAAACGGGTCTAGATATAGAAAACCGAGATAGTATGAGATGTAGATCTAGAGGAAAACACAAGGAACCCAAGAGGAGAGACTTACCCGGGAAAAACCACCTTCAATCAACCAAGAAACCTCTTAAAAACACTTCCAAAATGAGTGGGAGAGCACCCTCAACCCCTGAGAACCCTAAATCCTGAGTGAGGATTGAGTGGGAGAGAATTTGGAGAGGAATAAGGCAAGCCCGAGTAAATCTGGATTCAAAACCCCTACTTTTAAGTGGTCGCACAGTTATCCCGTACGGTTTGGAAAACCGTGCGCTAACCATGCACACACTACTTCCTTGAGAGAAAGGGTCACATGGTTGCCTCACATGGTTTGGAAAACCGTGCTCAGACCATGTTAATCCTATTGTCTCCCCATGCATGGTTTCTTGGAGAACCCGCATGGTTTCCCCTAACCATGCTCAAACTGTGATCCCTAAGAAAAGCCTCCAAACATATCCAAAACCATTCCAAACTCTCCCAACATCTACCAAAATCATCCCATGCACTTTAAACACATAAAAAGTATAAACAATGGCTACGTACCTCAAACCGGGGGTACTACATTCTCCCCACCATTGGACTTTACATCCTCGAAAAGTAGTGAACCATCCCTTTGCCGAAAGAGCTTGGGTCACTGCTTGACCATTTATTTCTCCCGCTCCCAAGTCTCCTCTTAGATCAGGCCATGCTGCCACAAAACCTAAACCAGACCAATGATTTTACCCAGAAATACTTTATCTTGCCTATCCACAACCCGCACGGGCACGTGCACTAATGAAGCATCCGGCTCTAGCTCAACATAGTCCAATCGAATAACATGGCCCGAATATGGCTGATACTTTTTCAACTATGACACATGTAACACATTGTGCACTTCACTGAACCTAGGTGGAAAAGACAATTGATAAGACACCTCACCAACCCACTCAATAATCTCAAAAAGGTCCAATATACCTTGGAGATAACTTTCCCTACTTCCCAGATCCACGATGTCCTAACCTAGGAGAGATCCTAAAGAAAACAAGATTACTCTCCTCGAACAAAAACGGCCATCGACGATGATCCGCATACGATTTCTATTGACTCTGAGCTATCTCCATTTTCTTCCTGATTAACCTGATCTTCTCCATAGTCTCCTGGAAAAGGCTTGGTCTAACCATCGAGGACTCACCCATTTCCACCAAGCATAGTGTAGAACGACACGGCTACCCATACAATGCTTCAAACTGTAACGCCCCGACACCAGCTACCCAGAGTCGGTGCATTACTTCGTAACATTGGCATGATCACAAAAGATCAAGTCCCGAAAGACCGATTAGTTTAGTAGCCTTGGAAACACTAGATACATTCGTAAACGTTACATTACATCATAAAGTGAAAAACTACAATAACAAAGTCTCTATAGTCCACACTCATATCCACTTCTGAATATCCCTGCAGGTCATTCATAAAATACTTCTTCACATCCTGGAAAATATTAAAACATTGAAAGGGGTGAGCTCAGATGCTCAGTAAGGATAACAATAATGCGGAAGCTTTCATAAATAAACATTAACATTTAAGGCAATGTATAACTAAAACAAAAGCCTTTTAAACATGAACTTCAACATAATATTGCAAAAGAAAAATGAGATAATGCCATTTACATGGATATTCTACTGGTCGAATAATCACATGCAATATCAATAACCACTTTCATAATGATGGAATGCATAATGCCAGACTATCATAACCACATAGCCAAGGCCTCGTGCCAAGACCACAAATAAGATTTTGTCAAGGCCTCGTTCCAAGACACTAGTTTGTCTCATGAGACCTGCCGATGCATCGAGGAGCTATAGCGGGCTCTACCCGTCACTTATTAAGTCCAATGCATTCCTCATATGAATAGGTTTAAACATATCATAAACCATAACATAATCGTATCACATAAAAGATGCATAAAGGAAACATAACATTTCAACATTTCAATCAAAAGATATCAATACAACATATTGAAATAATAAAAATGCTTTCAAAACCATTTTCAATACCAAAATAAAAGAAAGTTAAAACTTTTTATTTATTTTTCATTAAAAAAAATGATGGCTTGTAGAGGAAGCCGAAACTCAAATAATGGTCACGGCGGCGGAGAAGTCGTTGTCGCCGCATAAGTACGGAAAGAAAAACATTCCCTTTTTGTCGTTTAGTAAAACGCTTCGTATAAAATAGATTCCTTTTGAATAAACATAAAATTCAAAGGGGTTTATACACCGTATAAAAGAAAGTTGTGTATAAAGCCAAATATGCCTCAATGAAAGGAGATTGAGACGAAGTCCTTACAAAGATCATTTTAAATAAAATATATCTATTATGTGTATTCACTATATGTACACATAAATAAAGTACAAATTCAAGATAGGACATAATAATATAATGACATAATTTGAAAGTATGAGATTAACCCAAAGAATGGAAGTTGGGTTAAGAAATTCCCTTACCTCATGTCCGACTTGACTCAACCGTTCTTTAACCTCCTGAATAATAAACTAGAGTTAATATCTACCTTATTAAGAACCATTTTCAATTTCATTATCCTTTTTATATCACTTATTACAATGTTATGAACGTTATGTAATTATTTAAGTTAATAACGGTCGTTTTGTCGATCTTTGGTACTTGTGTCAACAATAACCGTCTTATAAATACAAGTTGTTCATGTGGTGAAATATCCATTATATCCAGAATTATATTCATGATGTAGATATCATATATATCATATATATCCCGTATATACATTCATTCATAATATTACGTAACATTTAGAGGTAAGAAATGAAATGCACCGTTCATGGAGACGGTAAGCCGTACGTACGCATGAACGCTACTTTCATTTCTATTTCGTATTTAATGTAATGAAATCATAATTATATAAAGGTATAATATAGTTCCATTATAATATCATATATAATATCATTTACTCCATTTTTTATAATCCCACATATGGCATTAACGATTCACATCACTTTGAGGGGGCGGTAGCCCGCACTTCCTAAAATGAGATTATCGCGTTTTACCCATAATGGAAATCATAAAGTATTCCATAAATGAGAAATAAAGAAGAATAATTAAAACATAAACATATTATATATCATATATAAAAATAGTGACATCTTAATGGCCACCTTTGAAGGTGTTATATGAGTGTTGAACAATCATCGTTTCGTGAGGCAGAAATTCGCCATCCACAGAAACTGTATGTTCATTAACCATTATATGTATGTGTGTGTAAGTGTAGCTAGAATCCTTATTATAACAACATCCTAGTATATTGAGGATACTGGTGTTGTTACAAAAGAAATGAATAAAAAGAGTTCAGGGGGTTTGAGAAGAAAAATAAAACAAAACAACATTAGAGAAGACATTACCTCAAAATCGGGTAACTCTTTTTGATTTGAGCCCAAACGATTCCTTGAGAAGAGTTCTGCCCAAAGTGAGGATTCTAGGAGTAATAGGGGGAAGTTGGAAAAGTATTTGGGCAGAGTTTGGCCGAGCCAAATGGCTTGAAGGTGTGAATAAGGTGGGAGAGGTGGGGGCCTTTTATAAGTGGAGAGGAGGGGCTCTTTTGGAAAGATTGAAATGTTACATTATTATACAATGATTTTCGAATTCTAAAGGTCCCACACTTATATAATTCGTGGATAAGGTGATAAGGGTTCTAAATATCCTCATCCAATAGGCTTTGGACAAGTGTAAGTCTTGTATTTTTCATTATCTTCTCATTTTATTTAAATCGTTAAATAATGAGGTCATCGCTTCATCATAATGATGTCATAATTAATTTAATTTATTTAAAGTCTAAAAATTATAAAAAAAATACTATGATGTAGGAAATCTATTTATCTTTCTAATTAATATTTATAATCAAAATTTGGACTTGTGTAACCCCACTTAAAAACTGTTTTAGTAAAACAACTCATGTTTGTGTCGATTTAATTTTAACATTAAATAAATATATATTAATGTCATTTTCCAACCAAAGTGGCTCCATGGGGTCCCCAAGTTGACCCATGGGTTGTCTTGGTCGGCCATGACTCATCCAATAGGAGTATGACAAGTGTCAATCTCATCTCATATTATTAAAACATTATTTCTACCTTAAACTACACTAATTACCTCTAATCGCGATTAAGAACTTAAAAGTTACTATTCACCAAAAATTATTTTAATCTCATTGAACCACATTTTAATTATTAATGACAACCATGTATATTGGATTTTTGAAAATCAAATCACAGAAGTGGTAATATTTCATTTAAACGAAAAATCAGTTATTTAACTACCACTTAGTGGTTTCACTATTCATCAAAAATTGAAGTTTTTCAGAACAAGGCCAAAATTTCACCCTAAGCTATAATTGATATTCCGAATTAAAAAATGATGTATATTTTACAAAATTACAAACATATAAGTTGCATTAATTAATTTTATAATTAATTCCCGCTGTTACAACAAATAGCGTGTTTTTAAGAAACAATTTATATCAAAAGATTGGCAATTGTTTATGTCCAATTTCAATGTTAAATTAATTCTAATGACCACCATTGGATAAAACGGTAAAAATATATTCTAATTATACATTAAACCCACTAAATAGTATAATTTATCACTATAAATTATTTTGATTAAAAAAGTTGTTTTAAGTATTTTTCCCTATTCATAAAAAAATTGGAAATTCTCAGAAAGTTACAAAAAATTCAACTTAGGCTAATTTCGATATTACGAATACAAAAATGAAGTCCATTTTGAAATATAAAATTTCTATAATTTTAAAAAGTGGTTATTACTATTCATAACGGCTACTTTGATTAGTCGCGGTGTTTTAGAACTCGAAGTTGCGTACAATGCAAGCTATTGCATTATTGAATGAGAAGCGTATCATGGAAGCTCGGGGTGTTACATTCTCCCCTCCTTCAATAAATTGCGTCCTCGCAATTTGAAATTTTTCTTTGAAAGTAAAAGGTTGAAAAGAGAAAATACCTTTGAGGAATACCCACATCGGAAATAAGATTAATAAAAGTTATCCTTAAGAAGAGGGAAAGGGAAATGAAAAAGTCACCACCCAATTATGATCTCGATTAGGAGAACATTGGTGGAAATTAGAGACATATAATTGGAGGAAAAACGTAAATATTTGTAGGGAGTGATTGAGGTCATCAATCACAATCAACTGTCAAATTGAGGGCCTCAAAGCCTTCAATCTATGTTGATTTAAAATATCATCAGTTCAACAAGACATAAGGTATTAGGATAACACATTTTTTTGTTTTAATATCCCTTTACTAAAGTTTAAGAATTAATTTATTCATTGAATAAGAGATAGGTATATATATATTTATTCTTGACAGTTAGAGTTTCAACCATCAACTCATCTTTCACTCAAAAAGATAATAGAACTCAAAAATATTATACTTAAACTAATTGTATAAGGTTCCAAATGTTAACACATACCATTTAGATTAGTAAAATTATTTTGTATTAACCAGGGACTTCTTGTAGGCTAGTGGTAGGAAACAAAGGCCTGTCGCACTATGATTGTGGGTTCGATTCCTGCAGCTTTGTCCGACGCGACAGGTTATGCCCCACCCTGCAGGTTGTCCTTTTCCTAAAACTATAGTATTATAATATTCAAAAATAATCTTCATAAATTTTTAACCTTAAACAATACTATCCAAAGATCAACTTAATCCACTCCAACCTTTATAGTTATCCAAAATACCTCTGTCCAGACATTCTCTAAAAGGTCTCTTAATTCCAAAATCAATTTATCAGATTCCCCAAACAAAGTAAAGTTTCTATTATTGTCACATACTAAAAATATAAAAACCTTACTGAAATCAACAAGTACTGCAGTACAATCCTTATATATATATATATATCTCATTATTCTAATAACCAAAATATAATCCATGAGTCCAAAAGCACCAATACATTAGTTATTCTGCTTCAACTGTAGTAACAGCATAAGATTGTCCTTGATCCCTTGGCCTTTTCTGAGGTAAGTTTCCCTGACGCTTAGGACATTCATTTGCATAATGCCCCATTTCCCTACAATTATAGCATTCAACTTTGACAGCCTCTTTCTTTCCCTTGCAATCACGAGCATGGTGACCCTTTTCTCCACATTTATAACAAACTCCCATTCCTTTTAGGCACGTACCAGGGTGATTCTTCCCACAATTATCACATAATGGAAAATCCTTCTTTCCCTTTTTCCCTTTATCTGTCTCTTGTTCCACCGTTCTCTTCTTCTCTTGTTTTACTTTGTTGTCATAAGACTTAGAGAATTCCTTTTCTGTCTCGATAGCACACGAGACAATATCTTCATATGATGAGAAGGATTGTGATACTAAATATCGACGGAGAAATGGTTTTAACCCATCAAAGAAACGATCAATCTTACTCCTTGGGTTACGTATATAATCGGCAGCATGCCTCGCTAACCTTGTAAAGTTAGCCTCATACTTTGCGACATTATCATCCTCCTTCTGCCTCAAACTCAGAAATTGTCTTTCCATATCTGCTCGATGGTCACGGGGAAAGTATTTTTCTAAGAAAAGCTCTTTGAACTCCATCCATTCCATATTCGATACGTCATCATCTTCCTTTGTGTTTTGAATCAGCGACCACCACTGGTCGGCATCTCCAGTGAGGTGGTAAACTGCCATGACAACCTTCTCCCTTTCGCTACTCCCCAAGGCATGGAATATGTTCTCTAAGGAGTTTATCCATTGCTCAGTTACTAACGTATTTGTACCCCCATTGAAGGTTGGTGGTTGTTGCCTCATGAAACGGTCTAGCATTGATCCTCCACGTTGCGGATCAGGGTGCTCCATACAAGTAAGGTTATTATTCATAACCTGAGTAAGTTGTCCCAGTATGGTGATTAGCTGATCGGCACCAGTTGCATCACCAGCCCCACTATAATTATCTTGATCTGGAGGGCAATCCCTACATGGAGTGCGTGCATTGATACGGTTTCCATTTCTTCCACTAGGCGCCATTTCTAAACAATTGCATAAACTAGATCAGTTTATGAATCAAAATACATAATCCCATACTTATAAAACACTTAACATAAATTGAACTATTTATGGATATAATCCATAATCATAAAAAGAAAATGTTTCCTTTGAGAAAGTATATACTCATAACCCTTCATAGTGGTTTGTAAAGAAAATGAGAATTATCCTAAGCATATCCCCCGGGAGTGTCATAACCAAGAGTGCAGCAAGGCCCGTTGTCGTGCACCAGTTCCCGTTCGACTCTAGCTCAAAGCGGTGTTTTCAGGTTTTACCCCTAGGTACATCTGTGCCAGAGCCGCCTCTACCTGCTCGTATCCAGATAGGGATGTATTGCTCAGAAAAATCACAAAATCTCTACAATAACAAAATTCTAGGAAGTTCTTCTATACTAATCCTCAAAGTATATCTTTGGGCTATGTGTTCTAATCAGAGTTTATCTAAATCTAGCTTCCAAGGTTAGTACTAAACTGCCTCTGATACCAACTGTAACGCCCCGACCCCAGCTACCCAGAGTCGGTGCATTACTTCGTAACATTGGCATGATCACAAAAGATCAAGTCCCGAAAGACCGATTAGTTTAGTAGCCTTGGAAACACTAGATACATTCATAAACGTTACATTACATCATAAAGTGAAAAACTACAATAACAAAGTCTCCATAGTCCACACTCATATCCACTTCTGACTATCCCTGCAGGTCATTCATAAAATACTTCTTCACATCCTGGAAAATATTAAAACATTGAAAGGGGTGAGCTCAGATGCTCAGTAAGGATAACAATAATGCGGAAGCTTTCATAAATAAACATTAACATTTAAGGCAATGTATAACTAAAACAAAAGCCTTTTAAACATGAACTTCAACATAATATGGCAAAAGTAAAATGAGATAATGCCATTTACATGGATATTCTACTGGTCGAATAATCACATGCAATATCAATAACCACTTTCATAATGATGGAATGCATAATGCCAGACTATCATAACCACGTAGCCAAGGCCTCGTGCCAAGACCACAAATAAGATTTTGTCAAGGCCTCGTGCCAAGAAACTAGTTTGTCTCATGAGACCTTCCGATGCATCGAGGAGCTATAGCGGGCTCCACCCGTCACTTATTAAGTCCAATGCATTCCTCATATGAATAGGTTTAAACATATCATAAACCATAACATAATCGTATCACATAAAACATGCATAAAGGAAACATAACATTTCCACATTTCAATCAAAAGATATCAATACAACATATTGATATAATAAAAATTCTTTCAAAACCATTTTCAATACCAAAATAAAATAAAGTTAAAACTTTGTATTTATTTTTCATTAAAAAAAATGATGGCTTGTAGAGGAAGCCGAAACTCAAATAATGGTCACAGCGGCGGAGAAGTCGTTGTCGCCGCATAAGTACGGAAAGAAAAACATTCCCTTTTTTTCGTTTAGTAAAACGCTTCGTATAAAATAGATTCCTTTTGAATAAACATAAAAGTCAAAGGGGTTTATACACCGTATAAAAGAAAGTTGTGTATAAAGCCAAATATGCCTCAATGAAAGGAGATTGAGACGAAGTCCTTACAAAGATCATTTTAAATAAAATATATCTATTATGTGTATTCACTATATGTACACATAAAGAAAGTAAAAATTCAAGATAGGACATAATAATATAATGACATAATTTGAAAGTATGAGATTAACCCAAAGAATGGAAGTTGGGTTAAGAAATTCCCTTACCTCATGTCCGACTTGACTCAACCGTTCTTTAACCTCCTGAATAATAAACTAGAGTTAATATATACCTTATTAAGAACCATTTTCAATTTCATTATCCTTTTTATATCACTTATTACAATGTTATGAACGTTATGTAATTATTTAAGTTAATAACGGTCGTTTTGTCGATCTTTGGTACTTGTGTCAACAATAAACTTCTTATAATTACAAGTTGTACATGTGGTGAAATATCCATTATATACAGAATTATATTCATGATGTAGATATCATATATATCATATATATCCCGTATATACATTCATTCATAATATTACGTAACATTTAGAGGTAAGAAATGAAATGCACCGTTCATGGAGACGGTAAGCCGTACGTACGCATGAACGCTACTTTCATTTCTATTTCGTATTTAATGTAATGAAATCATAATTATATAAAGGTATAATATAGTTCCAGTATAATATCATATATAATATCATTTACTCCATCCTTTATACATCCCACATATGGCATTAACGATTCACATCACTTTGAGGGGGCGGTAGTCCGCACTTCCTAAAATGAGATTATCGCGTTTTACCCATAATGGAAATCATAAAGTATTCCATAAATGAGAAATACAGAAGAATAATTAAAACATAAACATATTATATATCATATATAAAAATATTGACATCTTAATGGCCACCTTTGAAGGTGTTATATGAGTGTTGAACAATCATCATTTCGTGAGGCAGAAATTCGCCATCCACAGAAACCGTATGTTCATTAACCATTAGATGTATGTGTGTGTAAGTGTAGCTCGAATACTTATTATAACAACATCCTAGTATATTGAGGATACTGGTGTTGTTACAAAAGAAATGAATAAAAAGAGTTTAGGGGGTTTGAGAAGAAAAATAAAACAAAACAACATTAGAGAAGACATTACCTCAAAATCGGGTAACTCTTTTTGATTTGAGCCCAAAGGCTTCCTTGATAAGAGTTCTGCCCAAAGTGAGGCTTCTAGGAGTAATAGGGGGAAGTTTGGAGAGTATTTGGGCAGATTTTGGCCGAGCCAAATGGCTTGAAGGTGTGAATAATGTGGGAGAGGTGGGGGCCTTTTATAAGTGGAGAGGAGGGGCTCTTTTGGAAAGATTGAAATGTTACATTATTATACAATGATTTTCGAATTATAAAGGTCCCACACTTATATAATTCGTGGATAAGGTGATAAGGGTTCTAAATCTCCTCATCCAATAGGCTTTGGACAAGTGTAAGCCTTGTATTTTTCATTATCTTCTCATTTTATTTAAATCGTTAAATAATGAGGTCATCGCTGCATCATAATGATGTCATAATTAATTTAATTTATTTAAAGTCTAAAAATTATAAAAAAAATAATATGATGTAGGAAATCTATTTATCTTTCTAATGAATATTTATAATCAAAATTTGGACTTGTGTAACCCCACTTAAAAACTGTTTTAGTAAAACAACTCATGTTTGTGTCAATTTAATTTTAACATTAAATAAATATATATTAATGTCATTTTCCAACCAAAGTGGCTCCATGGGGTCCCCAAGTTGACCCATGGGTTGTCTTGGTCGGCCATGACTCATCCAATAGGAGTATGACAAGTGTCAATCTCATCTCATATTATTAAAACATTATTTTTACCTTAAACTACACTAATTACCTCTAATCGCGATTAAGAACTTAAAAGTTACTATTCACCAAAAATTATTTTAATCTCATTGAACCACATTTTACTTCTTAATGACAACCATGTATGTTGGATTTTTGAAAATCAAATCACAGAAGTGGTAATATTTCATTTAAACGAAAAATCAGTTATTTAACTACCACTTAGTGGTTTCACTATTCATCAAAAATTGAAGTTTTTCAGAACAAGGCCAAAATTTCACCCTAAGCTATAATTGATATTCCGAATTCAAAAATGATGTATATTTTACAAAATTCCAAACATATAAGTTGCATTAATTAATTTTATAATTAATTCCCGCTGTTACAACAAATAGCGTGTTTTTAAGAAACAATTTATATCAAAAGATTGGCAATTGTTTATGTCCAATTTCAATGTTAAATTAATTCTAATGACCACCATTGGATAAAACGGTAAAAATATATTCTAATTATACATTAAACCCACTAAATAGTATAATTTATCACTATAAATTATTTTGATTAAAAAAGTTGTTTTAAGTATTTTTCACTATTCATAAAAAAATTGGAAGTTCTCAGAAAGTTACAAAAAATTCAACTTAGGCTAATTTCGATATTACGAATACAAAAATGAAGTCCATTTTGAAATATAAAATTTCTATAATTTTAAAAAGTGGTTATTACTATTCATAACGGCTACTTTGATTATTCGCGGTGTTTTAGAACTCGAAGTTGCGTACAATGCAAGCTATTGCATTATTGAATGAGAAGCGTATCATGGAAGCTCGGGGTGTTACACAAACAGAGCTATATGTATTGATTTCTGATAAATGTTATTGTATGAGAACTCAACCAATGAGAAGTGCTCCTCCCACGAGCCACCAAAATCCATGACACAAGACCACAAAATATCCTCCAAAGTTTGTATCGTCCTCTCAGATTGACCATTCGTCTGAGGGTGATACGTCGTGCTCATCATCAAATGTTTCCCAAGGGCTTGCTACAAGGATTTCCAAAAATGCGATATAATCCTTAGATCTCTATCTGATACAATCGAAACTGGAACACTATGCCTCTTTAACACCTCCTGGATATAGATTTTGGACAGATCCTCCACTGTATGAGATTCACGAATCAGGATGAAATGGGCTGACTTCGTTAGCCGATCCACTATCACCCAAATGGCATTGTGCTTCCTGACTATTCTTGGGAGACCTATGAAAAAATAAATCTCTATTTTCTGCCACTTCCAAACATGGATTGGTAAATACTGCAACATTCCTACTGGACTCTAATGCTCTGCATTGACCTGCTGGAAATTCAAGATTCTCGAAACAAACTCAATCGCGCTTCTTTTCATACCAGCCCACCAGAACTGCGCTTTAAACGCTTTATACATTTTTTTAATTCTAGTATGAACAACCCACCTGGAATGATGATACACCCTGATATGATCCTCCTGACAAGTAACTGGTACAACCATCCGATTCTGAAAACACAAAACTGAATCTCTATTCAGTTGCCAACCCTCAATGGTCTCCCCACAATTATGTTTCGACCTCATGGTCACACACTCAGAATTAGATATCTATGCCTCTTTAACTAGTACAACCAAGTTATGAATCAAAAAAACTAGAAAGAAGACTGCTCTATCACCCTGGTCCTCACATTCCAACCGCATGTCAGCTATAACTGACATCAACTGCCACTAGTCCGATGCCTGTTTCACCACCTGAGCATATGATTTTCTACTTAATGAATCCGCCACCAAATTTCCCTTACCCGGTGTGTACATCAAGTCAAAATCAAACATCTAGAGATATTCCATCCATCTCCTTTGCCTCAAGTTCAAATCCCTTTGTGAGAAAATGTGCTTCAAGCTCTTATGATCTGTTTATACCATGAATTTCTCACCGAAGAGATAATGGCACCACACTTTCAAAGCATGGACCACTGCTGCCAATTCCAAATCAGGAGTTAGGTAGTTCCTCTCATGCACCCTCAACTGTCATGATCCATATGCAACCACATTATTCCCTTGCATGAGAATGCACCCCAACCCTGATCCTGATGCATCGCAATACACCATGTACCCTCTTCCGGGTTCTAGAAAAACAAATATTGGTGTTGATGTAAGGAGACCCTTTAGCTCTTCAAAAAACTGCTGGCACTATTCATTCCACTGGAATGGAACATTCTTTCTTTTCAAAGATGTCATCGGTGAAGCCAAATGTGAAAACTCACGAACAAAACACCGATAATACCCAGCTAGACTGAGGAAACTCTGTACCTCAAACACATTCTTTGGTGGTTGACATGAGATAACAGCCTCTATCTTTTCTGGATCCACTAAAACGCCCCTTTCAGAAATCACATGGCCTAGAAAACAGACTTCTGGTATCCAAAAGTCACACTTTGACAATTTGACATACAATCGATGATCCCTCAAGATCCCTAGCACTGTCGCCAAGTGCTACTCATGCTCCACCCTTGTCTTTGAATACACCAGAATATCATCTACAAACACCACCACAAATAAATCCAGATATCTATAAAATATTTGATTCATCAATTCCATGAATACCACTGGCACATTCATTAGACCAAAGTGAATAACCACATATTCATAATGACCATATCTACTTATAAAAGCTGTTTTAGGAATATCGTCCTTCCTCACCTGCAATTGATGATATCCCGACCTCAGGTCAATCTGGGAGAACCATTGGGATCCCCTCAACTAGTCGGAAAAATCATCAATTCATGGAAGTGGATATCCTTTATTTATCGTAACTTGGTTAAGTATATGATAATCAACACAGACCCTCAAATTCACATCCGCCTTCTTCACAAACAACACTGGCGCTGCCCACGAAGACGTGCTAGGACAGATAAACCCTTTGTTTTCTAACTCCTCAAACTGGACTTTCAATTCCCGCAATTCATTAGGTGTCATCCGGTAAGATGAAAGTGAGATAGGATTGGTCCCCGGAAGGATATCAATCGTAAACTCCACTTCTCTTACAGGAGGTAACCCAGATAATTATTCAGGAATAACATCCATGAACTGATCCACCATTGTCGGGAGAACACTTTGTTCAACACCCTCTACTGATTCCAATGACAACACTACCAACTGATATGATAATGTTCCCACTACTGGTGCCAATGAATTCGTTTCACCTTTCATTTCATGCCTCTATCCTCTAAATAGATGTCTAACACCATCGTGTGTTGTAAAAGACAATGTATGTGCATTACAGTCGATGTGGACCTTAAATGCCACCAACCAATTCATTCCCAGGATTACATCATACCCATCCATCTCAAGCACTGATAAATTCCACATTAGCTCAACCTTTCCTACAATGATACAACATGCTCTACACAAGAAGACTCGACCCTCTCTTTGACCCATAAGAGTTTGAAGTTTCAAAACCAAGGGCATCATTTATACCCTTAAACCCAGCAACTCAACCACACATGCAGCAATAAAAGAGTGTGAGGAACCCATATCAAACGGCACTTTCATCCAGGTATAATTTAAAAGAATAGTACATCGAACCATGGATGGTCCCGACTAATCATCCACCATAACCTACTCGGCTCTGAACAACTCCTTTGTTTCCACACTCTTCTCTTTATTACCCTGCTGAGGAGTTGTGGTGTTCCGAGAATCACCATAACTGACTTTGCTCTGCTGACAAGGGGTATGTTGCTATCCCCGTCCCGTCGATGCATACTACATCTGCGATCCCTGAGAATACATGTTTGAATTTTTTGATTGACATGCATCATATAGTGGTTGATAGTGGATGGTTTGGTTGGTTTTGTTTTAATGTAAAATCATTCCCCAATTTGTTCTTGAAGCCCTCGGTATTTATTGCCAACCTTTGGTGCCTTGGGAATGTCACTTAAGGCCAAGTAACCCTCACCGCCTCCTCAATCCAATGGGGTACGGGCGGGGTGTTACAGTCAGGGTAGGCTACACACAAGTATTTGATTCCCCAATCTTGGAAATTATCCACCCTATAAGTGAAATGTTATAAATTGATCTCAAGTTTAATATATAACAATCACTATATTTATCACACATTATGATGTATTTTGTCTCATTTTACTCAAGGACTAAAAATATAAATTTTCTATCTATATGAGTCATTTTTGTATATTTTTCATGTCATATTTTCTTGGAAAACAATTCCAATGTATAATGATTTTTCTATTTGAACAAATATATCCTATACAACTTATGGAAACTTAGTCATTTATGTGATAATATTCAAGATGAATTTAGTAAAATTTTCCATAACATTAAACCAAGATGAAAATTATGGTGGATAATTTATCATGAATCATGGATGATGTACAATTAATTAATTTCTAGAAACTTATTCCATAAATTATCCATCTTGATCCTCGTTAAAAGAAAATTCTTAGTCTATCCCATCATTAGACAATTTATCATCATAAAAATCTCTTATAGCATATCTGGGTGATCAGTTCGGTGGTATTCTTATGTATGATAGGCAAGAGTCATATATTCTTGGGTTGGTCCTTTTTCGATGACTACTATATTCATTTTTCATAATACAATAGAAAGATCCAACTATATGATTCAAACTTCTACATATAATTTCATCAAATTATTATTAAACCATTGGGTATTGGTTTTTATTATGTGGATCCAATACTCTCACTCTCTCTAATATTTTATGGTGACTTTTCTTGAATTTTGATGGATCTAAGCTACTATTTTTGTCCTCGTGATGTTTCTTTGGCCCATCAAAGAATGTAACACGACATAGTTAGGGGAAAGATGCGATTAAGGTCTTTGTTTTGGATTCTCATGATGTTCATGAGGGTCAACCTTCTCTCTCTATGAATAATGCAGAAAAGGTGTGTCGTGTCTCTGTTTCTGATGGTCCAATGGATCCTCTGAATGATCTTAAGGGTAATCAAACTCTTTAAGTCGAAAACCCTATTGGTTCTAGATTTTTTTCTAATTCCCAATCAGATTTGAAGTCCTCGAATAAGATTAAGAGGAATGGAAATTTGTCTTTCTTTGAAGCGAACCCTAAATTTTTTAGGGAATGTGTTGAAAACTGTCAGAAATCCATTATTGTTTTTTTGTATCTATAGAGACTCTCTAATGATTGGAATATTGAGGAAATAAAGAATCATATTCTTTAGGTTTTAGGATTTGGTGGATGGAATATTGCCTCAATCGGCATGGGATTTTTTCAAGTCATCTTCCCCTCATAGGCTTTGAAGTTACAAGTCTGGGGTCATCGATTTATCTCTCTCAAGTCGGGTACTCTAAGAATGAAAGATTGGGATCCATGGTTTGATCAAGCTCAGGTAAAAATCTCAATTACCCCATCTTGGATCAAGGTTACTGGTTTGACCTAGTATTTTAGGCACCATAGTATCTTGTGGGATGTTGCCTCTACTGTGGGAACTCCCATCAAAATTGATAAAGAGGCTAAGATTTATAGATTTGGTATTTTTTCACAAATTTTAATACAATTTGATCTTTTCTATCTGTTGATTGATAGTATATATTTAGTTTCTGATGAGTTTAAATTGGATCAATCTATTGAATATGATCATATTCCTAATATCTATCTTAACTTCTCCTCCATTAGGCATGTTAAAGAAAATTGCCATAGGGGTCTTAAATCATCCAATTGAATAAGGCTTGGTCATGTAGATGAACGTTGAAAATTTATATTTTATATAAATACATATGTTAAAGACACACATCCCATGAAATGGTCTAAATCTATAGCTTATGGAAAGTAACAGTTTGTCTCTAATGATCCTGTGTAGCCACTGGGTAATCATCCCTCTTATCAGGATATGATTGTCTCCAATGTTGGGGAATATTCTAGTGACTTTTCTAGATCTTTATTGAAATATAATAGGATTAACTCTAATCCTCCCACTATCCCCATTCCTAGACAATGGATTGTGGATGGGTTTAGTCAGCCAGTTCTGGCCTCTGGTGTGTTTTTTAATGCTCAGCCTGCACAAGGTGATGCTCATAAAATTCATCAAGTTAGTGGAATGCAAGAAGAGGGATTTTATTATGATTTACCTATTGAAAAAGGAAATAGTAAGGGGAAAGCTTCACACTCCTCTTAGCTAAAGTTTCAGGTTATTGATAGGAAAGAGAATTCAACCAAGTCATTGAGGAATTCCATAATCACTAAACAATATTTTTCGGGTACTCTCTACATGGAATCTTTATCCCCTTCCAAGGCTTCTCACAATATAGTGGGACATGCCAATGGGGATTCACAATCATTAGGGTATGGATTTGATGTTTTGAGCCCTAATATGGAGGGTACACCCCTGGGAATACATTGATTAGTGGTGGTGGGGTGTCTTGTAGTATTGGACCTGCTACAATGAACCCTTCTTCTGGAAGAGTAGTAGGCTCTAATGAGGAGGATTCTCATAAGGTTTTCACAGATCAAATAACCTTATTATTAAATCCAACTGGAACAACATGCTTATCTACTAATGATCTGATTGCTTTTGAGCCAAATATGGATGAACCAAGAACTTATATTCTATATAAAAAATACCAAATTTCTTTTCAATTTTGGATTCAATTAATAATTTTGAATTTGATGCAATATTCCTGGAAAGTCTTGAGAATAAAATTATTGGGAACAAAAAAGAAAAAATTATATCTGATTATAGATTAACATTGTCCAAAATGTTTTTCTCTCTTTGAGGAACCTATAGGTTACAAATGAGAATATTTAGGTGGACTCAGATGACGTTCTCCTATGTGGGAGCATTGTTAATACCCAAGATTTACTTGGGGATGTGTCTTTAAATGAGGCAGTTCCCCATGTTGATGACTTAAACATTATTTATGACCAAGATCGTCAAGATCTATTTCCATGAAATTATTTACATGGAGGTTAGGATATTGATTACCATATAAAGGAGGATGAATCACTAGATACAGGTGATCAAGATGATACATAGATACCTCCAAAACAATGGAGGTGATGTTGGAACCCTAAAGGATGGGGTGGATCTCAAGGATGAAGTGGTAGACATAGAAAGTGTTGATAGTGTAGGTCCTTCTTTTTATTTTTTTGGGGTCATGTGCAACATGTTTTTAACGTACATTTCCATCATTCCATTTCGTGTCAACATTATTTTAATATATTTTTGGGGCCATGGTTTTATCCATGGTCACAACATTCTTAGTATTATTAAACCATTAGTAAAATAATGTTATTTCCTATAAACAATCCTCATAATCATCTAATGGATAAGCCAGATTCCATAACCAATTAAAGAATTTCATATGTATAATTATAATAGACTATATCTCCTAAAAAGTTCTTAGATTTAACCAAAAATGAATTATTTCATTATGTTCTCTAAGGGTAAGACAATAAGTTATTCTAAAAAATCATATTGGTTGTTTACTATATGAATCTCCTTGATCAGGTTGAATAACTTCCCCATAGCAGTATACACATGAAGAAATTATTATCCATGTGAAAATGATTTTTTATCATGATTCAGTTAGTTTAAATAATTTTAAGAATGATAAATTATTGAGGTGTAGAAATTTTCATATAATAATTGTGCGAAGTTATTTCATGGTACAAGGATATAATTAGTAGATGAGTAGTTTATAAATAGAATGCGAATTATTTAAAGAAGATACACTATGGGTTCCAAACCAAATGTGTAGTTATGCCTCTTTTTAATGAAACAAGTGATGATTATGTTAATACCCGATCCTACACATTTGGGTTTATTACCCCTAGGAATAAATTTACCAATTATTAAATCCACTTGTAGTATCCAGACAGGGATTTCATTGCTTAGATAATCACATAGTCTTCAATTTACTAAAATTTTAGGATGTTTTTATATATCCTCAATGATTTCACTATTGTTTCATAGTCAAAATTGTGATATTACTAAAGTTATATAAAGATATTAATTAAAGAGAATGCGACTCATCTAAATCAGATCCCCTAGGAGTGCTAAATCAGGTGTACAGTTAGCCCTTGTTTCTATGCACCAGGTGATGATTGAGTTAAAACTCAATCCTCTATTTTTGGGGTTATTACCCCTAGGCACAACTATGGTATAGCCTATATCCACTTGTAGTATATAGACATTTATTTGATTTATCTGATTACCACACAATATTTTAACATTAATTTGTTAATTTTTCCTTAATCAATTGTTAATTAAAAGTTACTAAGTACTAATTTTATAAGCTACTTAATATTTAATTATTAGATAATCATTAGTTCATTATTATTTCATCATTATTTAAACATTTTATAATCATTATTTTATCCTAAGTTAGTTATTATCCAATTATTATTTAATCCTTAGTTAATCCTTAGTTAATGATTAGTTAACCACTACTTAATCATTACATGGGCATTAGTTCATCATTAGTTAATAATTTCTTAATAATTCATTAATCACTCCTTAATAACTTGTTAACCAGTAATTAATAATTTTTTAATTATTATTTTCATGGTAGTTAATTTATTAGTTACTTAATAGTTAATTATTAGTTAATTATTAGTTAATAATTAGTTAATCATTAGTTAATAATTATTTTATCCCAAGTTAATACTATGTTAATCATAATTTAATCATTATCTAAGAATTATTTATTACAAATTAATGCTAATTTAATCATTATTTAATCAGTAATTAAACATTGCATTAGAATTATTTAATTATTTTTTAATTAATAGTTATTAAGTAGTTAATTTATAATTAATTAATTATTACGTGATAATTAAATATTGGTTAATAATTTGTTAACTATCGGTTAATTATTACTTAATCATTAGTTGAATGATAGTAAATCAATAGTTAATCAACATTTAATACTTATTTAATCATTATTTAATCATTGTTTAATTATAAGATAAAAAAATTAATTTTTATTTAATCCTTCTATAATCATTTATTAAGGATTCATCAATAATTTTTCAATTAATAGTTATTTAATAGTTGATAATTAATTCAATAACATTAAATCATCATCCAATTAATATTAATTTGTAATTGCTAATTGTTAATTAATTAACTAATAGTTATTTATTTGTTAATTATAAACAAATAATTTATACTAAATAATAATAATTTCACAATAATTATTGAATTACTAAGACTAATTATAATTTAGTTGATAATTATTCATAATTAAATAATTATAATTTAATCAATAATATTAACTAATTTAACTATTATAGAAAAATTAAATATTATTATCTAAAAAAAATGTAAATAAAATAATTAAAAGAAACTAAAAACTAGACAAATAGATAAATAAAAAATAATAATATATGTTATAAAAAACACATTTAGATGAAGCTTCAAAGATTATTCATATCTTTGAGGCCACCAATAGTGTTATGAAAAAATGAACAAGAAACTGGGAAAATTTTAGAGAGAGGGGGTCAAAAAATTGATGAGGTTTTAAGAGAGGGAGGGAAAACTATGAGAAGAAGGTGGGGTGTATTTTATAGTGGTGGGGAAAAGGGTGTTACTTCCCAAAACACATTTCTCATAATAAAAGATGAAAATTAATTTGGGTGGTAATTATTTTTCCACGTCATTGTTCCAGGGAAAAGGCATTACTCACCTTAAATATTTTTTGATTTATCTAATAGGTGTTAAAGTGGTAGACTCCTTTCATATTTATTTATTTTAAAAAAATAACCTAGGTTTATATTAAATTTTAAAAAAACATATATAAAAACTATGTGCGTGGATAAGGTTATAAAAGTCGAACACACATATTGGATCAAATTACCCAAGGTGAATAATATTGACACTTCATTATCCACTAAAGTACTTTAAAATGCTAAAGAGGCCAAAGTGAATTTATTTTATTTTTTTCAAAAAAATAATAAAATGGTCCTAGTAAAAATAATCCATAAAGTGTTTAATTCCTCAAATCACTTTTTTATTTTCTATTAAAGGTCAAAGGAATTTATGGCATTAAATCCTTTGTCCATAAATTTTGAGAAAGGTCATTAAAGGACTTAACACCTTTACGCAATCCAAAAAACTAATTTAAAATTTTTTAAATATAAATTTTTGTATATTTTTTATTTTTAATATTATATATATATATAAATATAATTTCATAGTATTTAAATTTTTTTATATTGTATATAAATATATTCAAATTATTCTAAAAATATTACATAAAAATTCCACATAAACTCTACTTTTATAATGGTGTAATCCTTGACATGTTTTCTAAATTTTCATTGTGGGATTCATATATCACTTTTTTAGCATTGGATAAATAAAATAATATTTATTACAAAAAAATAATGATGATAAATGAGTGATGATAATATAATTATTATAAATAATAATTATTTAATAAGGTAATAAAAACTTACTAATAAAGTTATTGTATTGATTAAAAATAATTTCATTAATTTTATAATTGATAATAAATAATTAATCACAACACACTATTCATAATTAATTATTATTTAATAATTTAATTTCTATTAGTTAAAAATATAATAGATTTTATATTTGAAAATATTATTAATAATTAATAATCTAATTTATAATAATAATAATAAATTAAAAATTAATTAGTTATTTTAAATATAACAATTTAGTAAACAATTAATAACAATGTATTTATTAAAAGATAATAATAATAAATTATTATTATTATTATTATTATTACAAAAATGGTTTGCATCATGTAAATTCTTTTTTGTTTATTATATTTATGAATTATAATTATACTTTTATTATTAATTAATGATTATTACATATGCATTCATATATAAAGAAAATATTTGCATCTAAGTACTTGACCACAAATAATAAATTCAAGATAATAATTTTCAGAAAGGAAGAAAGTATTGATAAAAAATTCATTATAAAAATGTCATTATAATAAATTCCTGATAATAAATTCATTTTAATAAAGTTATCATGATAATATTATTAATAATAAAGTCATGACCCACAAATTTTTTGATCTAGAAAAAAGATAAGAAAGTCATAACAATTATATAAAAATAATTTTTATTGAAAGATAATAATGTCATGATAAAAAATCATGGCAATAAAGCCATGTTAATAAAGTAATGATGATTATCTATTATTAAATTCATTATAACTATAATAATGTTATGTGTTATGAATAATAATAACAACATTATTGTTATTAATGATGTAATGTAACTTGATTATTACTAATGATTTAATAATCATATTTTTATTAAATATTATTAATTAGTAATATAATTTTAATAATTATAACTTTAATAATAATAATAACATTATTAATTATAATTATTAATATCATTAATAAATAGAAAATATCAAATATTTTTAATTATTTATTTATTTTATATTATTATTATTATTTGTTCATATATTATTACTCACACTTAGTATTACCTATTTATTATTTTTATAAATTGTTTTTTATTTTCAATTATTTTATATGTCGTAAGTGTCTATCTTAAATTTCATTTTGCATCTAATTGTAATTTATATTTTTTAAGGTTTTATAGTTAATTCTTATCAAGTTTAAATGTTATGTTTGGAAACAACAATAGTTCTTGTCAACTATATTATTGTCTATCTATTATTTTTATGAAAATATTTTTTTTTCAAGTTTTTTTATATGTTTAGCCTAACATTTAAATTCCATTTAGATTGAGTTTATAGTTTAAATTTTATAATATTTCAAAATCTCCAACTTGAAGCATAACAAAAATTATTATATTATAAGTTGGTAACTTTAAAAGGGTTATAAAATATAAACTATAATTACCATCTAATTGAAACATGAAATTTAGGATAAAAATATAAAATAGAGTTGAAAATAAAAAAAAATTAGTAAATATGATAAAAAAAATTAAGTGACTTGAAAAAAAATTATTGATTAAAAACATAACATTTACACATTAAAAAATTTATGTTCATCATTATTATTAAGTTTCACATTATTAATTACATTATTTTTTAATTATTATAATTAATTAATAATATAATTATTATTTATCAATAATTTAATAAGTATTAATTGATAATCATGAAATTATTATATTAATAATTGATAATTAATTATACTATTGAAATGTAAAAGTTATGTTTTTAATCAATAATGTTTATTCCATGTAAATAATTTTTTTTCTTCTATTTATGAAATAATTTTTATTTTAAATTATGTTTTATATATTTAGTCTCTATTTTATGTTCCAATTAGATTTTTTACTTTTAGTTTATAAGTTATAATCTTTCAGATTCATCTACTTGAATCATATCCAGCCTTAATAAATTTCATGTTGGAAACATTAAAAGCTTATAAAATATAAACTATAAGTACAATCCAAATGAAGAATAAAACATTGACTAAACATAATAAAAAAATTTAAAAAAATAATTCTTCATTAATATAATCAACCAAAAGTAATTTACATTACACAAATATTATAGATTAAAAATATAATATTTACACTTTAAAAAAATTGACTAAAATATAGTATAAATAAAATCTAAATAAAATTTTGAACACTAAGTGTAAAAAAATTAAATACAATAAATCTCAAAAAAATTATGTATATATTTTATGTTTTGAAATAATAGTATTTTATTCCATTAAAATTATTTTTAATTAATTGATTTATGAACATCATTTTATTTCCAATTATTTTTTATATGTTTGGTCACTATTTTAAATTTTTTTTGATTTTTATTTTTACTTTATAATTTAAAGGCTTTCAAAGTCACGTAACTATAACATTATTATGTTTCATGTAGGTGAATTTGAAAGTGTATAAAATATAAAGTATAAAAATAATCTAAATAAAATTTAACACACTGAACAAATATATATAAAAAATAACTAAAAATCAAAAAAATCAAAAATATAATTAAAAAACTAATTTACAGGACACAAACTTTATTATTTAGAAACATAATATTTACACTTTAAAAAAATTATATGCATAATTCTTATAAGGTATTATAATATTATTTAATTTGTTTTGAAATATTTTTAATTATTTTATTATTATTGAAAGTTATTAATGAGAGTTTCAAAAAATTTAGGATTCTTGGACTGGATATGTATTTAACTTGGTCATGTTTGTTTCCACTATTTTTTCCAAATGAACAAAGGAATCATGAAAGGAGATACATATTACTTTTACTAAAGTTGTATTCTCTTTAAATACATGAATAGATTAAGGATTTAACATTTATTATAATATAAGCACTTTATCACTGTCATGGATTAAAATTCATTGGTTGAATTGGGTTCTTTATCACCCCAAAGTCCTTTAAGACATTATGGATATTATTGGACTACCATTCAGAATGGATAAGGAAACTGAATTGGTTCACTTTGGCCATTTTTTAAGATCATTATCCAGGTATCTATGAGTTCCACTTTAATAGAAAAGGTAATTATATCCAATAATAATGATGATATTAATCTAAAAATTGAATTTGAACCGCATCCCAACTTTTTGTGTTGATTTCAGTAAAATTGGTTATTCAATGAGCCAATGCTGAAAGGGAATGATTTGTGGGGTATGTTCTCATAGGGGTCTTGCTGATAAAGATATTGATAAGAAGAAGAATGTTGTTATTTATTATTTTTAGAAATATAGAGATCCCATCATGAAGTGGGTATACCCCATACAAACATGGAATATGGAGGTTAGTGCCTCCATGGTTCAGTAGTTGGGCCAGAAGGATTGTATTGAAGAATAGTTGAACACTATGAATATTCTAATGATCAATATGGGAATACTCTTCCCCCAATAACCCACAGTGTGTTTTCTACTAAAAAACAATTTGGGAAATTTTTCCAAGAGACACAACCCCAACAAAGTAAATATGGTCCTTGGGAAAGAATTTCTTTTGGAGAGGAGAGTAATTAGCTCTTTCTCTTGGTAGATAACTCTTTTAGGGATACACTATAAAAGGTTTTTGAGGATGTGTAGAATGATGGGTAGTCTGAAAGTTAATAATCTACACAAGTTCATGTGGACCAAGATTTTTGGCAGGAGCCTAAATTAGGTAAAGGCGTGATGAAATTAGCTGATGATTCTCCAAAAAAATATGAAATCCAAGAGGGGACATAGATCTAACTAGGGGTTAGAAATTAAAACCTGGATAAATATTATGTTTATCAGGTTGGATATTATTCTTATAAGGATATTGGAACTACTATTGTTGTTAATCATGTTCCCACCTATAACTCCTTTGTTATTATCGACTCTCCTAATCACAAAGAGGATTTTGGACAGGATTTAGATGATGATAGGGAGACATTGAAGGGAAAAATGGTCTCTATAGTGTTATCTATAAATTATATCTATAAGGATTATACCTATAATTAATATTATGTTTGTTAATCTATATATGATAGCTTTGGAATGGTCTCATATTAAACATGTGATGAGGCTATGTGTAAGAATTCCAAATTCTTACCAGAAAAATATTTGTAAGAATTATTACGTGAAGGATGCAGTGATGCTTGCATTGATTGTTTTGACTCATAAGTAGAGTAAATTTTGTGAAAATTTTCATTGGTATTTGTAACTATAATGAATACCTCTCAGTATTGGAGTGAGTATCCACTAAAATTGAAGATCATATTTGGTCCAATATAGAGGTTTTTATTCCAGTTTTATCATGGAAATTTATTATTTATGATATGGTCAACCCATGGAAGAAACCTAAATCTTATAAGAGAGTTTGGAATAAATGTTGGAATGGTCCATGTAAAATAGGAAATAGTTATAAGAATATCATAAGGAAATATTTGTCCTCATACTCATCTTGCATGATGCATGGTATGTAATATCACTCCTTGGGATTCTTGGAGTGATCTGGTCAATGTGGTTTGCTTTTCTTTTTGGTCTTTTTTTCTTCACCATGATGTATTTTGACATTGATTCCATGTATCCCTCATCTCTATTTTATTTTCTTCTTCAATAAAGTGGTTTGACCCCGCCCTGTAAAAAAATTATTAGTAATATTTATTACCCTAAAAATTAATTATTATTTATTGAAAATATGTTATCATTATTCATTTATTATCATTAATGGATTATTATAAATATTATATTATTCCTTAAATTCTATAAAAGTGATGTATTAACCCCACATAAAATTTGTCAAAAAAATTCAAGGATCACACGCTTATAAAAGGAGATCCTCGATGATGGTTTTTTTCATAATTTCATATTAATTACAATAATGTTTGATAATTAATAGTAGTTAATTTTGGTTAATTTTTTAATATATATATATATATATATGAAACATAATATATATATATATATATAATTAAATACACCATTTCTTGTTTTATAAAAGACTTTAAAGGATTTAACAAATATTTCTAAGGTTTCTAGGAAAATGTGTTAAGGGCCCAAATGCCTTTGTCCTCCGAAATATGAGTCTAAAAGTGTGATTCCCTTTAACACCTTTGTAGATTATTTTTCAAAAACATTTAAACATGGGATTATTTCAATTTAAAAAAACCTATAAAACCCCTGGCCAAAGTCCTTGAATTGGAGAACCCAAAAATATTAAAAAATCATTGCATTATTGTAGTATCCCACATTGGAGAACCATCTTTTTGGTATTTTCTTCAAGAAAAAAAATAATAAAACAGAAAAAATAAAAAACCCAAATATCATCAAAATATATAGAATGAAAATAATATATATTTTTCATTATTTTATAGTAATTATGTAAATTAAATGTATAGATTCCTTTCAAAATTACTATAAACAACTTAGTTACATAACATATTATTTGAAGAAGATCATGGTGATGTATAATAAACCACCATTTCACTAAAAAAATCTAGTCAGAAGCAAATATCTTTAAATTTATTAAAATAATGAAAATAGATAACAAGAGGGGTGAATGGATTCAAATATAGAGACTTTACCTTATCCAAAAAAACAATATTATTAAAAATAATAAAGTATCATTCCTATCATCATAGTTAGATTCATCTACAGTTTCCCACTCTAATTGTGAGTTGCCTTGATTTAGAGTCCTAAGGATCCCTATCATGGACCTTTCATGCTCTAGAGTGAGAATGACCTTTGAATCCTTTAAATAAGATATATTAGATATGTTCCATGGTAGATTGGAATAATATTTTGATGGAATTATTTTTGAAATATCACACATTTATATACTAATGATAGTATCCTTAAAAGAAAAACCAATAGAAGGTGGAACCATAGAAACTTTTCCTTCAGGCTATGAAATGGAGACCTCCGATGCATCACACTGAACAAGAGCCTCAATTTCATACTCTTTTAGTTATGCACATTGTTGAGTGTTATCCCCTATGTTATTCCCTTTCATTTCCATTACATTATAAGAAAAAATTACCAGGTAAAAAATTAGAGGTAGATCAATTGTTTATCCACTTTCCACCTTCAGCACTTACTAGTCTAGCACTAAAATGTTCTTTGCCCCTATCAGGATGGGGTTTCTTATCACTAGTAAAAACTATATTAGTCTGTATAGACTACCTACTAATTTTCTTCCTACAGTAGTCCTCAAGATACCCTATTAAAGAAAAAAAGAGAGAAAACCATATTTACATGATACATATCCTTGACATGACTGAAAGTTTTACAATCTCGATAAAAATCAGGTAGTCTTTTGTATTCAACTTTCATATGTATATCAGCATCCAATGATGACATAACAATATTATGAATCAAGAAAGATCATAAATCAACCTCCATTGGGACTCTATCATAATGACCAAATTTGGAAACCTTTGTGGCCCTATACATTTTGATCATGACTCCCTCAATAGAGGAAATAAAAAATAAGATTTTATAATGCCATAGGATCCAGTTAAGATCAAAAAATTTAATCTAAACATGAGCTCTAGTATTTTTTATTGAAATTAGATTTAAATGAAAATATCATTATTGAATGAAAATGATACTTGGATTTAAGGAAATGGATTTGATCCCCCAAGCTATATGCTTCATCTCCTCATATAGAAAAATAATATGAAAAAATCCCTAACACATGGGAATACATCTCCAGTCAGAATAACCCCATATAGAAAACGATTCTGAACCAGGTATTAGATTTCTAAAAAAATCCATCCAGAAGAACCATTATAGTTATGATTGAATTCTCAAAAAACTTGAATCTATTAAGAATAGCCTCATTGCTATAAGAAACATGGGTAGTGTCATCTTTCTTCGTAGTTCAATATAGAGGAACATCCATTAGAATAGTGAATTTATCTTCTATTGGAATCACCTTCAATCACCACATGACCATAACAGGAAATCCCCCTAACTATTAGACTAGACCATCCCTCCCTCATTGCCTTCATAGCTGCCATAGAACTAGGATGATGCATCCCACTAGCCTTGTCCTCCAAGACCACATTAGATCGAGGAAGATTCACCTTGAAGGTGTCTATCACCATAGATTAGAGATCTTTAATCGAATCTATAATCACCTTCATAGCCTGATGAGTTTCACTCACCTAAATCTCCATTATTGCAGTTCAGAGCAGATCAACCTTGATTTTCTAAGTTCCACATGTCTCGATTGAGCCAAAATTCAAGATCAGCTAGATTGGATTTCCCCATCAACTCCATCCAAATATCCATGTTAAGAAGTTCATTGTTTCAAGTCAAAAATGAATTTACAAACATTTTCCAATAGTTTAATTTAATTTTGTGCTCATGTGTTGGTTTTTTATCCTATGACCTATGTTTCTAACTTATATAACATTTAAATGGGAAAAATAAAATTTAGTTCATTTTGATCTGACTACATATTGTATTTATATATAGTTTATTCATATAGGTCACAAATTAATTATCGAATATTATTTTAGAGTTTCATGATTATTTGAGAATTATTTCTCAGTTTTGAGCATATAACATGTGTTTTTTAGTGAAATATCTCTTTTCATTGAAAAAAAACATTTTCTATAATTCATACAACATCATTCATCATAGTAATGGATGGTTCATTTCTACTTGTCAAAAATTAATTGAAGAACATTTTCCTATAATTTCATGAAATTAAGAGGATATTTTCTCTGTTTGGAACATGTGACATATGTTTTTATCTTATAAAAGAACTAAAATCAAAAAATTAACATTAAATCATTCATACCAAATCATATATCAAAATTAACCTTGATTCATTCCCATAAATAAAACAAGAATCAATGATCATTTTATTTTAGTATTATAACATTCAAATATTTTTTATTGGAGTTCATTATGATATTCCAAAAATTAATCGATGATCTTTATGCAAGAGATTCATGATCTTTTTAGCTTTTCTTCTCAGTTTAGATCATGTGATGTTTGTTTTTAACTAAAATACACCTTTTAAATTCAAAAAACACACTTTCCATTATCATGAACACACCATGCATAAAAATAATGTGTGAATAATTCCTATATATCAAAAATGTTACAAAAAAAATCAATAGAGTTTAAAAAAATAAAACTTGGTTTTCTTGGTATTCAGCATGCAATATATTTTTTTATAAAATACTACTTTTTAATTAAAAAATCCAATCTCGGCCATTTTGACCACTTAGCCTTAGAGGAGTTCAAATAAAAAATAATTTTTAGGATTCAATTCAGGTCACGCATTTCAAGGCACTTCATAATCTAACAAGTCTATCACTAATGTTTTGGAATAAAATGGGCGACTTGAAAGTGATCGAAATGAGACTAGTGTAAGAGACTTCTAAGAAGGTGCATTTGATTAAGAAGAAGTTGGTTACCCACTATAGTAGGTATCACTCATATACTGTCCTGATGTGAAAAACCTTGGAGTTCTTCGTAGGAGATGTGGTATTCTTGTCAGTTTCACCATGGAAAAGGAATCGATGTATAAGGAAATAGGGGAAGATATCACCAGGGTTTGTTGGTTTTTTTGAGATTGTAGATCAGTTTGGGATGGTGAATTAAATTTTGGATCACCCTCATCAATATTGAGGTATGTATGATGTGTTTCAAGTGTTTCAGCTACAAAAAATATGATCCAGACCCTATACACATGATTGATAGTGAGGATGGTGAGTTGGAGGCATATGATTTGTATGAGTAACATCTAGAGCAGATTATGGACCGAATCAATAAGGTATTGTGTGGGAATACAATGACTCTTGTTCGAGTGTTATAGAAACATGGATGGATCCAAGAGTAAACAAGGGTGAAAGAATTTTATGTCCACGTATAATGGCCAGATCAAATTTTTTAGGACCCCTAGGGAAAATTCTCATGGATGAGAATCCCTTATAGGGGGGTTTATAATTCCCCTTTATAATTCAAGGTGTGTTACTTTTTAAATTAAATTTATTTGTATGTATTTTAGTAGATTATGGATTATTGAGGGATAAAAAGTTTTTTTATGGGATCTTCAAAATAGGTTGGGTTTGAAACATTTTTTAGGTCCACCAGCTAGTTAATGGTCTACACAGGGGGCTGGGAATTCTTCATAGACCCACCAACTACCCGGTGGAGTCAAACGGTTAGGCAGTGATCTCCTAGGAATAATTTTAATGAAGGTATATTTTGTAATTATGACTAAAACTCTTATTATAACACCTCCACCACTTCCATAATTCATCACTTGATTTTCTTGTGGGGAAAATTTTCCTAGGATAGATTTAAATCTCTTCACCTCATTTCATCATTGAATTGAATGTCTTTTGGTGAGGTGGGTTCTTGTGAGTAAATCTAATGTCATTCAAGATTCAAATCATTATTTATCCTTCATTAAATTTTCTATAGCCCTAATTATTTTAATATGGGTTTTTTTAGGTTTATGTTATGTAATGATTATTATAGACAATGATTTTGTGTGGTTTAATTTCACCATGCCTAAGGTCGGAAATCCCTTTCCATTTTGTGATTTTTTTCATAAAGTTTCATGTATAATTTTGTATAAAGGTGATTTTATATCTAGAAGGACTCATATATAAGGTAATAATGTATATAGATAAGTCCATATTGGAATAGAAGATCCTTTATAGTGAGAGGTTCGGGTAAATGATTAGTTAGATTGGAAATTACAATTGTAATTTTGGATGACATAGGGGTTGTCCACTTGGGAACTTTGACCTCAAGGGAGATGTTCAGGCATAGTTGTAGTTTCTTGGTCCTAGATAGATGATGGATTAAATTGAATTATTTTTAAATTTATTTTAATCTTTTTATTGATTAATATTAAAAATAATAATTATTTACTATAGTGACCTCCCAAGAACCTTTGGGATGGGTTGGTGTGTAAGGGTGACCAACCAAGAACCTCAATGATGGGTTGGTCTGACATGGTTGACCTCATAAGAACCATTGGGATGCGATGGTCTTAAATGTTTGACCCCCCTAACCCTCTATATATGATTCACAGTGTGATTGAGGTTGTGGAATATGGGACAAGAGTGGGGAAGGGGTTGTGTTTGCCTATGATTGTTCAGACAGGCTTCCTTCTGGCATAGAGTCAAAGAAGGGAGTGTCGGGGTTCACTATGGATTGGTTAGTGCATGATGAACTAATGCAGTTATAATTTTATCATATGTTTATTTTCTTACAAAGAATACAACTTTATAAATTTGTTTTATTTATGTTAAGGTCTCATTGATGGTGTTCTACTAAGTTTATTCTCACACCCTACACGTTCATCTTGATGTATGTGCATACTTTATGATCAGGGAACCTATTAAAGTAATGGGCCCCATGATAATATGATAAAAAAGTTATTTTTGTCTAGGGATAGAGGAAATTTCAGAACATAATCCATCACCTCTGTAATGATGCATCTTGTATTACTTATCCCTTTTATTCTGTTTACATTGATCCACCACTTCTAGGGATCCATGTTTACTACTTTGAATGATACTGGATATTGTATGTCATCCATTCATAGAGTTCAATGTTTATTTCATTGTTTTTTCATATTTATTTCCTTACTCATGTTCATTGATGCTTGATTTTTATTATTTCTCCTATTGTATGTGATATAATTATATTCATTGGTTACTAAGGGAATAGTCTCTTGTCGTGTTTCCAATGCCATCTCCACTAGTTAGAAACCTCTTATATATAAGGATAGGAATATGAGGTTATGTTCCACCTTGAACCAGATTGGGTGACTTGGGTTGGGATGTTACTTGACATGTGTATTTAACTAAAATATACCTTTAAAATTAAAAATAGAAACTTTTAGTACTTTTTACAACACCATGAGTCAGAATAATGTTTGGTTTATTTCTAAATGTCACAATTGAATATATAATCATTTTACATTATTTTCATAAAATTATAATATTTTTTATTGATTTTGATCATGTAACACATTTTTTTCATTAAGATAACATATAAAAGGGAAAAATTGACTCTATGTTATTCTAACTATATTGCTCATTGAAATGACTTAAGTTTTATTCTTATGGGTAAAAAATGAATAAAAAATCATTCTTCAATAGTTTCATGATACTAAAAAAATAACTAGTTTTTTAGCACATGACACAATATTTGACCTAAATTATTACTTCTAAATTGAAAATAATCACTTAATGTTTTTCCGACCTAGAAACACATTTGATTGATGTGTGATTTATTATTTTATTCCATAAATGAATCAAATACCATTTTTTTAGAGTTTCATGGCACTATAATGTCATTTTAATTATTTTTATCATGTAAGGTGTATTTTTAACTAAAATACAACTATCAAATTAAAAAAAACCATTCCATAATTTTTACCATATCATGTATAATAATGATATGTGGTTAAATCATACATGTGAAAAATGAATCTAGGGTCATTTTAATAATGTTTCATGATAATCTAAGATTTTTTTCTTGGATTTCATCATGTGATGTGGGTTTTTACATAGATATCGCATAAAATAGAAACACAAAATATCTTCCATTAAAAAATATATCACTTTTCAGAATTATGTCCAATTTTTTTATAAAACTTATAAATTTGATAAAAATTTAAATAAATAAGTGGTAGAAAAATACCTCTTTAATATGTTTGTATGCATTATGACCTAATTATAATCAACCTGTTCATCAATAAACATATCTATTTCATCTTTTTAAAATGACTTATTATATGTATCTATATAGTATTGAAAATATATAAATATATAAATGGATATTTAATATTTTAAATAAACATGAGAATATTTAAAAATAGAAACATATAAATGATACGTTTAAGGAAATATGAGTTATTTTATGGTGTATAAATTAATTGATACATTTATGGATGTAGTATCCATATTAATTTCTATGTGGTTGTTTTGGATATTATAAAAAAATTGAAATTATATTTTCTTTAACAATGCAAAATAATAAATTGTTTGGATATATTTTCACATATAGTATTTGAGTAGTTTCATTTTTTCATTTTCCTTAAACCCTTTAATGTTTTATGCATGATAACTAAATTACTAAAGAAAAAATTATTCTTAAAACGTATTATAAAACATATAATTTAATTACTATATAAAATATTGAAAATATAATGAATTATTAATTAAAAATCAATATCTATTATGGTAGATTTGTTGGATATCCAAGTATTAGATCAATAAAATATACCACTAGATTAAGTGGATTTATAAAAATTAGTATCCATTAATCCATATAAAAATACAAATAATTAATGATTACATCAAGTTAATGGGAAAATTTATCATAATAGTAATCTGAGTACATACTTTTACTTTTGAATGGTAGGTTTTAAAAATAGTCCAATGTTTGAGAATTTTTTTTGAAAAACATTAGAAACTTATTTTAATGGATTGGAATTATATGAATGGAATTTCACTTGTAATATATATAATTGTGTCATATTTAGTAATGAAATATAATATAAAATTCATGCAACACATAATAAAAACTAATAATGATTTATTTCACTAATTAAGAGAATAACATTTATAGAATGAATAATTCTGTAATAATTGAACATATTTGAATTGGTAAATAAATAAAAAAACAATACATTCACAATAATAGGAAAATGTGGATCATTTGGATCCCCTAGAGTTATTGTTTCCATGAACGAAAACTGTATAAAATAAATAGAACATTAGTAATTTGATTAGAATTTTCAAAATGTAAAATATACGAATTAAAAGGAATTTAAGGGAATTATGAATGAATTAATTAAGACACATTTATAGGAATTAATATGACCATTGAAATAGTAATTGGACCATTGTAAAAAAAATATGACTATTCAAATAGTAATTTAACCATTAGTAATAATAATCTGACCATTAGGAATAGTAACATGACTGTTAGAATAGAATCCAGACTATTGGAATAATAATTTTGTATTTAGTGAAACTATAAAATAAAAAAATAATGGAATTATATCATAATAAAATAAAATAAAATCATTAGATGTAAAAAAATAATTATCTTGCACAAAGAAAACATAATTTTGTTTTTTGTAAAATATATATATGTTATTATAATAAATTTTTATAATAAATTTAAAATTTTTAACTAAAATTTATTTCTATGGAATGGTATTATAAAAAAATATTTATTTATATATCAATGATGATATAATTTCATGAGGTCTCATGTAATCTGAAAGTTGAAAATGTAATAACAAAGAATATTTTTATAATAAATAAAGATATTTATATAGAAATTAAATACCTTATATCCAAAAAATATATTATATAAAATGGATTTCATTTTTGAAATCAGTTCATTGAAAATTGGTTGTGGTGAAACATTAATAATTTTCTAAAATAATTTATTTTCTAGTGAATAGTAGAAAAATATATTTTTTGTGTTTTCAGTATATTTTATTACCTCATAAGTGTGAAATAATGAATATATAATTATTAAAACTGAAAAAATGAAAAATAAAAATATACTCTATTAATATAATGTATTTCAATTAATTAAACTGAATTTTCAAACCTATGAATAATTTTCCAAAGTCTAAAATGGAATTCAATGTTTTAAAAAATAATATTTTTTAGAATAATTATATTCTCATTCCCAATGTAATATAAAATATTAAAGTTTGGTTATCGAACTCAAATATTTTAAAAAAACCTTTTTAATGTCAAAAAACATGATCCAAAACCATAGTTAACCCAATGGTTTTTTATTTTCCACTCCATAATTTTAAAAGGCCTAAATTTATGAATTAATAAACAATCCTCCCACATTTTCTATAAATACCAACCCATTCTCCCATTATTCTCCACTACTTGTCAATTGATCATGAATTTCTCATCATTTTAATCCTCTATATCCTTTCAAAGGAATTTATAAAGTTCCATGGAACTCTTCTCGAGATCTAAAAAGTTTTCTCGCAAGGTAAGGGATTCTCTCCCTCTCTCCTTTTATTCAAGTACATTATTTTCAATAAGCCTTTTTTATTTTCAATTGATTATGTTTTCATGTGTTCATAATCATTCCTTTATTATCCAATTGATTATGTATTAATAAGATACTTTCTTTATCTATCATTAATCCCATCCTATAAACCATTATTTATACCCATTATGCTACTAAAATCATTCCATGGTTTTCCATGCCTTAATATTATGTTTTGAATACCCATCACTACTTTCATTCAAGGGTATTCATATAGATATGACTATAATTTATTTATTGGATACTTCCATGTATGAAACCCACATTCCCTACACATGGGTTAAAGTGATGAAAAATTTTCTTATGGTATATGATCTATGTAGCACACAAAATGGTAGACATATGACAGGTAAACCCTAATATAACTCAAATAAATTGGGTGAATAATTAATCTTGAGAGATGAAATGTTTATAATACCTTGGAATCATGTCTTGGTAATGTTTTATGATAACTTGGTGAAAACCCTTGGTAATATCTTGTATGAAACCTTAGGAATATGATTGTTAGTGTGTTATTTTTATTTTATATCCCCATATCCATTGTAAAGACTTGGATATTATTAGTTTTATTTTTTAGAAAATTTATGGGAAAATTCTAAGACTAGGTGCTAAGACAGCGTGTGATTCCAAGGCCGAGTGTGCCCGAAATGGTTTGACAAAAAATGTTATGTTTTTAATAGCGCGCATGAGTGGTTTTTCTGAAAAGTGGAATAACTCTTAAATAGGTTCTTGGACCAAAAATATGAGGGCACAATTACATTTAGGATGGAAGGTTTACCCTAGGCACTACTTAACATTAGTCGGTGCGGGTCTCCGGTGAGAAAACCTGAAAATGTCATAACCGTGAATAAAATTATTTTGTTTTCCAAATCCTTATAACTCTTGAATGGTGACATGGATTGAAAATATTATACCACCTTTGATTTATTAATGGGGTGTCTTCTATAGGTGGAGCCTAACATTGGCTGGAACGGGTCATCTATGGAAAGTAATTTTTAGGCCATAACCGTAAATAAAATAATTAAATAAAAATTATTTTCTTTTCAAATACTATAAATCATAAATGGTAACTCAGATTGGAAATCCAAGAGTACCATTGATCTTGTGAGGGTCTGGTTTCCTTAGGGGGGGTCCACACCTCAATCGGTGCGGGTCGAGGGTAAAATTTAATTGTAGGAGTTTTAAAAGATAAAAAAATAAACTTCGGAAAAAGTTTATTTTCTTTCTTTTTACATTTCACAATAATGCAGTGACACTACAACTCCATAACAAAGTATTTGTTTCCTTTCATAAATTAAATAGTGTGGAGATACTGTATGACATCAAAACGGTGATTTTGAAATGTGTTTCTTCATTTAACAGCTTGACAAGGATACGGGATCAGATTGACAATCCTGGAGAAATTCTCTGGAAGCTCAGGAATAGAAAAGGTATTTGTGAAGCCTCTCAGTGGAGAATGAAAAGTATTGATGAATGCCGATAGATCATAGATCATGAATCGTGGATCATCGACCAAGGATCGTGGATTAAAGAACGATGGTGGTGAAACTCCATTATTCATCAATGAACAATCCAATCCTCATTGTAGGAGTTATATTTCTATTTGATTTACTTCTTCTTGTTCATATTTCAAAAAAATAACATGGATCAACCAACGTAGTGGTGGATGTGTGGGTTAATCGTTCTTGCGGGATGTGTGTCTTGTTGTGGGGATTAATTTTTAAATTATATCTTTGATATTTTTAATTAGTTCTTAGTGATCCTAATAACAAGAATTAATTTAGGATGACATGAAAAAAGGCATGGATCCATTCTTCAGGTGTTCTTGTGTTTCTCATTACCCCTCGTCCTTCGCTTTCTATTCATTCTTCATGAGGATTTGAGCAGATAGATTGTTCCGCCTTTGATTTGTGGCACAACAATCCCGAGGCTGAGAATTCAACTCCACAACAACCCCACAGAGGTGTGACAATAGGTGTGGTGTGAGATGAGGCTTCTAGTGGAACAGTCGATGGTGGAAGTGGCACCGACCCGGTGGCACAACCGGGCCAGGATAACGACCACCATCATGGGAGCAGGAGGCAATGGCATGTCACAGTCTAGAGGGACCACGAGGATGGAGTGACCCGTGGCAGGGGGCCACGAGTGGCGATGTAGGTGGACACCGGCTCGACAGCTAGCAGTGCACGGGAGTCACGGCCAAGAAGGCCGTAGCGATGGAGGATAGCCACAGCAGAGGACCACGGTGGAGGGACGTGGCTTGCCAGAGATGCATTGGATGGAAGACATGTGGCTTTTCCATAGGTGGTGCTAGTCACACAAAGCAGCCACATAGATTGTGGACCATCTGTATTGACCAGGGCGGGGTGTAGCTAGCTGGTTGCATCCAGTGTAGGTGGACATGCCCACATACGGTGGGCTAGGTTGGAAAAAACTAGACCACCCCAGGTGGCCCTATAGACTGGACCCGTGGCCCAGATGGTCGGGTCTAATAGAACCATCTGGCTAGGCCGGTAGGGGGCCAGGCCAGTAGTGGGTTGGGCTGGGAGTTCCGGCTGGGCTAACCCAACGGGCTGGGCTGACCCAGCGGGCTAAGTAGGACCCGGAAGGTCAGGTCAGTCTGACCGGTTCGGGCTAGACCTAGACCCCATCAGTCCCTTTTTACTTAAACATCCATAACTCTCAAACTATGTGTCTATTTGAAGAGCCCTTTATGGCGTAGGGACCATTATGACGAGACGTTCCTTTTGAGATAAGATAAGTGAGTTTCTATGGAAGTTGGAATATGGCATATTGGATCGAGGAGTAGGTTCTCCCTAAACAAGCAAGCTAAGGACAAAATTATGTTGCTAATTGTGACCTAGACTTTATGTCTTACCTAGACTATGTGTCTCCCTGAGAATGTGTGTCTTACATAGACTATGTGTCTTACCCCGACTGTGTGTCTTATTTAGACTATATATCTTACCTAGACTGGGTCGGTACTCCCCTATCCCATCAGGGCATGGGTCTTCTAGACTTTAATGACACTATGTGTGTTACCAACACTCCATGTGTTACTATTTGAGGGTATTTTGGATTCTTTCAACAATCATGTTATGTACCATAGACCTATACTTGGTGTAAACTGACTTTAGTGACTCTAATGGCTATTATATAGAGACTCCATTTCTTAGAGAGACCAGATGACTCAACAAAACTTTGTGACGTATTGAGAACAGGTGTTCTCTCAGATAATTTTGCTAAACCTATTCTACATGCTTACTTTCAGATAGTTCGTGGAGTGAGATCTCCAGGAATCGAGCATGCTACGAACGAGGACATATGGCTAGCAGTGGATGAGACATTGAGTCTTGGAATCCTTTATGATTATACCTAGATGTTCAGGTTATATGTGTACTTTGTGTTTCGGGGTTCCCAACTGAGTATTATTATAAACACCCCATCACCGGCTTTTCTCACATGTGCCTTGTCTTGTGAAGACGATCGATTCTTTGACATATTCCTTGGTGGAATGGGGCTAAGTGTTGCTTAGACTGACCAGATAGACAAGGTGTTCTTCTGGGGCTTAAGATAGCTGTTTTTGTACTACCCTTCAGGTAGGTTTTTCTATAGAGGAGTTTTAGAGACCTATACTTGTACTTTCCTTTTTATTGGGCTTGTATTCTAGCCCCATTTACCTTCAGTTTTATTCTAGTATACCCTGTGTTGTTTACTCAGTGTTTTCACTTTCCAGCATCTATGTATTGGAGTTATGTGTGTGTGTGTGTGTGTGTCTAGGTACTTAAGAAAATACCTCCCATTTGTTTGGGATATTCCTACTCAGTGCTAGTTTCCATCCCCTGGCCTATGAGAGGCGGGATTGGGGTGGTCATGGAATAGGCGCTGGGGACAGGTTATGATAGATTGGTATCAAAGGTAGGTTGGTTCTACCTTAAGAACCCAGAGTCTAATAGTGGGGTTTGGGTAAACAGTGTTAAGTGTTTTGAGTTTGGCTTTCAGGTAAGGGAATTCAGTGTTGGTGTGGTGGATGACGTTTCCATACACCATGACCCTCAATTCTTCTTTTTAAATCAGTAAATTGAAGCACTCATTATAGTGAAAAATTATGGTACATGCATCTTATAGGAATGGGTTGTGTTTTTGATGTCCTTCTTATGTTATCTCACTAGGTATACTCTGTTAATTGTGGTACATATTGTTTTATTTCAAGATGCTTCCATGTATACATCCAGCTAGGATTCCACCACATGATCACAAGGATGATTCATAGGTTTAAAAGATATCAATACAAGAATTTGTACCAGAGGTAGCACCTCCGTGTGGTGTATCAGCTATACCACCACTTATAGAGTATCACACGGTACTCGTAGTACCATCGGATGAGATATACAGGTTGAGAGCACTTCATGAGTTTTAGCAAAAGTGATCCCTTGGGTTCCATGGTGAGCCCGACTTTTAGGTGGATAAAGACTGGCTTGAGGTGCTAACCAATTTTTCCATCCAGTCAGGAAACCATTATTTCAGATGGAATTCCTAGAAATGGGCCTTCTATGTGGCTCTGAAAGGTAATGGATGTGTTTAGATTACCTTACCTTATGATGAGGTGACTCTTCTATGGAAATATTTTGAGAAAATTTCTTAGATAAGGGGATCACACCATAAAAGCTAAGGATTATGCATTCCCAAGAGCTTCTACAGCTTCAGCAGAATGATATGTTGGTAGCTGAGTATTCATCGAGTCATACTGACCTTTCTAAGTACTCGATAAATACGATACAACCAATTATTTACAGATCAAACCTTTGAGAAAGGTGTGATTAGGGACATCTGAGTGAGTGTTATTACTTTTTCATTCAAACTTATGCTAGTATTATAGAAAAATCATTTATTGTTAAAAGTCCTTTGGCTGAGCGGATATATCCAATGAATGTCATAAGCAGGAAAGCAGGAGAAGAGACCTCGGGAGTAGGAAGTTGAAGTCAGTCTTAGAGACTTGGACATGTGATACATTCTGAGATGACATCCCAGGATAGGGGATCTGCAGCTCAGGTCTCATAGGTTTAGTCCATCCTACCTATAGAGAGGCAATACTTTGCATGAGACAGTAGGGGACATCTCACTAGATATTTTCGAGCCTATCGTGCTGCTAGAAAGGAAATGGTGCATGTACCACTGAGGTAGATTCATTAACAAGAATAGATGGATCTGTAGAGTGGAAATGTGGAGGAGGAGCTGAGAGAGCAATAGGTGGTGGTATACATTTCGACATGTTACCACCACCACCCCCTTGTGGTCTACACTGGGCTCAGGTAGCTAGAGGACAGGGGAAGGGGCATCTACATGCAGTCAAGGTATATGACCTAAGGTCTCTAAGAATGATTTGAGGTGCGATAGGTGTCTACTCTTAGCTATTATTCTAATAGACACGGGTTCTAATAATTATTCCTTATCATGAATCATGTTCAATACCTAGAGTTTTTGGTTATATCGTTGACTTGGCCCTTATGTCTGGAGATACATTTGGGACGAGACTTGATAATCACACATATACCGACAGTGTGATCTGAACCTTGAGGTGATAGTTTTGGTTGGAACCTCTTGGTGGAAGTGTTGAGGCCTTACAACATCATTCTTGGTATGGATTGGTTATCGACAGTCCATGCCCAGATTAACTATTTTAGGAAAAAGGGTGTGGTATGTCTGCAGCGATGGAATTGGGTTTTCCTTAGTTGTTGAAAAAGGAAACCCAGGAAGTACATGATAGACTCATGCATAGGAGGGTGCAGCCGATCACTCTTGAGTAGACTAGCCTTACCCTTAGAGCAGTGGATGTTATGAGTTTTCAGTTCCTAGTAGTAGTGGAAAAGTATGAGGATGTATTACTTGAAGATGTTCGAGTTTTACCACCCCATATAGAGATAGACTTCTTCATTGTTATACACCCTGAAATGGAACTAATATCAATATTAGTATATCGGATGGCTTTTGTCGAGCTTTGTGAGATGAGGGTTCAGGTGGAGGATTGGCAGGGGAAGTTCTTAGTAAGACCTAGTGTTCAAGGTTTTGTTTGGATTACTATAAATTTAACCAAGTGACCATGTAGAACGAGTATCCACTACCAAAGGTTTGGTGAACACTTTTATCAGTTAAAAGGGGAATCATTTCGTGTGGATAGAATGGTGCTCATAGGCTTTTCAGTAGTTAAGATAGAGTATTACGAGTACCCTGATCTTGAGTATGCCATAGTATGGGGTTGAGTATGTAGTGTTATGAAATGCATTAGGGACCGAACTTGGTTGTGTCCTGATGAAGAGGAAAGTGGTGATTTCCTATCATTCACATTAGTTGATACCACATGAGAAAAACTACGTGACCCATGATCTTGAGTTGGAAACGGTAGTCTTCGCATTGAAGATGTGTCGACACTACCTGAGGGGTGGGAAATTTATCATCTACTCAGACCACAAGATCCCTAAATATATCTTCTCCCAGAAGGTTCGGAACTTTAGGCGGGGATATTGTCAAGGTTTCCTCCAGAACTATGACTTGGAGGGAGTCTATACTCTAGGTAATGGAAACGTGGTAGAGGATTCTCTCAGTAGGAGATCCAGTTCATAGTTGCTAAATAAGGAAACAGAGTAGTTCGCCTCATTACAATTATCATTTGTGGATAGAGATGATGAACCTTACCTCCATTCAGTGGTTGTTACCCCTCCACTCTTATAGTGAGTCAGGGAGGCACAGCTCGGTGACACTGATAGTGAGACATTATATACTCAGTTGTCCATGGGGAATTCCCCTGATGGATATTCGAAAGGTGGGTATCATGTCGTTCCATTTAGAGGACACAAAATAGTATTATTGGACACCTAGAGTGGTGAGATGTGTCAGTATATACATGTGGGTGTCAATGAAGACACCGAGGATGATGGAACTGGTTAAAGAAAAGCTTACCTATTGATATAGAATCTGAGCACTTATTTGAATCTATTTCTAATTTTTCAACTCACCATGTCGAGTCCTTGTGCTAGGAAATGGATTATCTTTCTTTCCTTGGGGTTCTAGGAAGGGAGTGAGAAAGGATATTGATGGACTTTGTGATGGGTTTACCATGTATGTCTAGGGAACATGATAACATCTTGGTGATAGTGTACCAACTCACAAATTTGGAAACTTCATAGCTTTTTGGGAGTAGATTTTAGTAGAGAGATTGTGATGTCTCTATATGTAGGAGATTTCTCAACTCCATAAAATCCCATAGATGATAGTTTCTAATTAGGATGATCGATTTTCATCCTGGTCATGGAGATCAAGGATCAGCAAGAGAGCACCCTCTTTGGGTAGTAAATTCTTTTAGTGTGTGCCCAGTGGCAGCATGAGAATCTCTCGAAGCGCACATGGGAGCAGGAGGCTTAGGTTTGTGCTCATACCCTCATCTGTTTTGGTATCCCTTGGTTTGGCTTTCCAGGATGTAAAACCCTAAGTTGGGGGGAATTTAATGACTCAGATTTTCCAATTTTTATTTTTTAGAAAATTTCTAGGAAAATTCTCAGACTAATCATTAAGACGACATGGGATTCTGAGACCCGGTGTGTCCGAAATGGTTCGATAAAAAATGTTATGTTTTCAATAGCGTGCAAGTAGTTTTCTTGAAAAAGTGGAAAAACTCATAAATGGGTTCCCAAATCATAAATCTAAGGTCATCATTGCATTTAGGGTGGAGAGTTTACACTAGGTGTGACTTAACTTTAGTCGACACAGGTCTCTAGTGAGAAAACCTGAAAATGGAATAACTGTAAATAAAATAATTAAATAAAATTATTTTATTTTTCAAATCTTTATAACTCATGAATGGTGACTCAGATTAAAAATCTGATACCACTTATGAGTTCATAATTTGGTTTTATCCTTAGGCAGAGCCAAACATTGGTCAATGCGGGTCAACTGTGGAAATTAGTTTGTGGGACATAACTATAAATAAAGTAATTAAATAAAAAATTGTTTATTTTCAAATCCTATAAATCATAAATGGTGACTTGGATTGTAAATCTGAGATTACCATTGAGCTCGTAAGGTATTTCTTTCCTTAGGCAAGGCCTAACATCGACCATTGTGGGTTGAGGGTAAAAGTTAATTTTTGGATGTTTTAAAAGACAATAAAATAAACTTCAGAAAAAGTTTATTTTATTTCTTTTAACATTTTGTAGTGATGCAGCAACACTGTAATGCCATGATAAAGTAGTTTTTTCCTTTCATAAATGAAACAACATTGTGACGCTGCAACACAGCGAAAGGGAGACGTTGAAATGTGTTTCTTTATTTAAAATCTTGATAGGGATAAGAGATCAGATTGACAATATTATAAAAATTCCTTGGAAGCTATGGAAAAGAAAAGGTGTTATCGATGAATCTTAGTGGTAAAAAAGTGGTGATTAATGTCGATGGATCACGGATCATGAATCGTGAATCAAGGACCGAGGATCAGGGATCGACGAACGATGGTGGTGCAACTTTGTTCTTGACCAATGACTGGTCCAATCCTTGAGGTAGGGGTTATATTTATATGTGATACACTTCTTTATGTTCTTATTTCAAACAATGAATGTGGATCAACCCACGAATAGGTTGATCTGTGGTACGATCATTCTTGTGGGATGGGTTCCTTGTTATGGGGATTAATTTGGTAATTAGATCTTTGTGATTTTAAATTTGTTCTTTGTGATCCTTCTAACAAGAACAAATTTGGGCCGACATGAACAAAGGCTTGGATCTATTCTTAGGGTGTTCATATGTTTCTCCTTCTACCCTCATCCTTCACTTTCTCTTTATTCTTCATGAGTATTTGAGAGGATAGATTATTGCACCTTCGATCTGTGGTGCAACAATCCCAAGGATGGGAATAGGACATCATAGAAGCCCTGCATAGCTGCGATGGCAGGAAGAGTGAGTGACAAGGCCAACGACAGAGTGACCGCCGGTAGAAGTGGAATTGAACCGGTGGTGCAGCCAGGCTGGGTGAACAGTCTCCATTATGGGAGCTGGCCGCGGTGGTGCGCCTTGGTCCAGCAGGACTGCGACTATGGAAAAACCCATAGTAGGGGCCCACGGGTAGTGGCGCAGGCATCTTTCAGCTCGACAGACGATGAAAGAAGGGCCTGTAGGTGGTGCATGGGATTCGAGGCCAGTCAAGTAGCAGTGACGACAGAAAACCACGGAAGGGGGACATGGCAAAGGGAAGCATCTTTCCAGAGCCACATAGTACGAAAGACCTTTGGCTTTGCCATGGGTGGTTCTAGTCACACTTATCAGCCACATAGATCGCGTACCAGTTGTGTCAACCAGGGTGGGGAATTTCTAGCTGGATGCATTCGGTGTAGGTGGACTGACCCGCATGTTGTGGGCTGAGCTAAAGAAAATTGGGCTGCCCTGGGCGGCCCCATGAGCTGGGTCCAGCAGACCTAGCAGGCTGGGATGACAGTGGGTTGGGTCGATAGTGGACCAAGCTAGTAGTGGGCCGAATCGGTAGCAGTCAAGGCTGGTAGTTCAGGTCAGGCCCATCCATGGTGGGCTAGGGCCAACAGGTCAGGTCGAACCTAGTGGGTCGGGTTAGACTCAGACCCAACCGACCCCTTTTTACTTAAACACCCATAACTCTCAAACTGTGTATCTTTTTGATGATCCATTTATGAAGTTAGGATCCTTGTGACGAGCCAGTCCTTTTGAGATACTCTAAGAGATTTTTCTTAGAGGTTGGTGTATAGACTATTGCCTCGAGGAGTAGGTTCTCCCGGAATGAGTGTTCTAAGGAAGGAATCCTGCAGCTGGTTGCAACCTAGATTGTGTATCTTAACTAGACTGTGTGTCTTACCTAGAATCTGTGTCTTACCTAGACTATGTGTCTTAATTAGACTATGTTTCTTAACTAGACCGAGTCAGTACTCCCATGTCCCATGAGGGCATGAGTCCTCTTGTCTTTAACGACACCCTTTGTCTTACCGACACTCTGTGTGTTACCTACACTTTGTGTGTTACTACATGATGGTACTATGGATTCTTTGACAAAAATATTTACATACCATATTCATATACTTGTTTTAAGCTGAATCTAGTGACTCTAATGGCTATGATATTGAGACTCAATGTCTTAGAGAGACCAGATGTATCAAGGAAACTACATGACGTATCAAGAAAAGGTGTTCACTTGGATACTTTTAGTATAACTATTTTATGTGCTTACTTTTAGATAGCTCGAGGAGTGAGATCTCTCGAAATTGACCATGATATGAATGGGTCCGTATGGTTGTAAGTGGATGAGACCTTGAGTCTTGAAATCCTATACGAGTATACCTAGATGTTCTTGTTATATGTGTTGTTGACATATACATGTGTTGAGCTGACTATATCTTCTTAGTGGTTTTTCATTTATGTTATTTTACTTTGTGTTTCAGGGTTCCCTACTGAGTATTGTTTTACTCACCCATGCACGGGCTTTTCCCGCATGTGTCATGTCTTGTGCAGATGATCAATGCTTTGATGGAGTCCTTGGGGGACCGCAGCCAGGTGGGGCTTAGAGTGACCCGACAGATGAGGTGTGCTTTTGTGGATTCAGAGAGTTGTTTATGTACCTACCCTTCAGGTATGGTTTTCTATGATGAAGTTCTAGATACTTATAATTTTACTCTCCTTTTTGTTGGGCATGAATTTTGGCATTGTTTACCTTCAGTTTTATTCTGGCTCACCTTGTGTTAGTTTACTTTGTGTTTTCACTTTCTAGCATATGTGGATTGGAGTTGTGTGTGTGTGTAGGTACTTAGGAAAACACCTCCGATTTTTTTGGGATATTCCTACTCAACGCAAGTCTCTATCCCCTGGCCTATGGGAAGTGGGCGTGGGGTATTCATGGCACGAGCCCTGAGGGATGGGTTGTGACATCCATGTCATGCTTCATGTACTTATAATCATTATATAATATTATGACTCATGTATTTATTATCATGATCTATTAGTGTACATCATGTTGTTTCCACAATGATCACTAACATTCCATTTCCTTTATTTATCCCTTACTAGACTTTGTGCTCACCCATTTTTATTGATGTATATCCCTAGGAAATCATATGTAGTAAGGTGTCCAAAGATGGATTTTTAAATAATATTTTCACTAGAAAATTTTTTTTATGTTTTTCTTCACGATTTATCTACTTCATTTATCATATACTTAGTTTCCAAAACACTTAACCTAAATATATCCTTGGAAATAATTAATTTATTATTTATGTAAGGGATCATTTTAAAAATAATGTATAAAAAATGAAACTATTCAAAGTTGGTATTAGAGAAAGGATTAGTAATTTGTGAAAATTACATCTAGAAATAATATTTCAGACCCTATGGATAAGTCTAAATATAGTAAAACCTATAAAATTAGATATAATTTTGTTTCCTAGAAATTAAATCCCTATATGGATACTGTAAATTGGATGTGTATGTGACATAGATACACCTAGGGGTAATCAACCTAAAAAAGGATGGCTGAGTATCAACTCAATATTCACTCGGTGCATGATGAGTGGGTCTAAGACTATACACCTAACTAGACATCCCCGAGGTATATTCTTGGGTGGATCACAAGCTTTATATGAACCAATATAGAATAGGTTTTGCTAATTTATTTATTATTTTTTATGTTTGGATTAAATGATATGATCATAAAAGCATGAAATTAGAAAATATTAGGATTGAACTCCCCTTTTGATATTTTATAATAAGATTTTCAATAGTAGTAATTTTCCCAATTAGGTTTTCCTCTTATAGAAAAAAATAGAGAGAAAAATAAGGGTTCATGTGAATAATAGATTCAACGGACAATGAAGTAGTTACCTTCCCAATATAAGGGGAACTGGAGTTGAAAAATCCATGATGATACTAACTCAGTAATCTCATGTTATGAATAACAACCCAAACCATGTGGATAATAATACTTCTATAAGGAAGAAATAACTAGAATTCAAATCCTTTATGCATCAATAAAAACCTTATTTTAGTGGACCTTCTGACCCTTTTATTAGAAAAAAAATGGATTAACACTTGTGCTCTATTGTTTTAACTAGGAGAAAATTATATTAGAATCATACCTCTTATAGGGTGAATCTAATTATTTTTGGGCACTAATTATTAACATGAATCTAAAGTATGAAGTTAAATCTATGAGAAGGAAATATTTAAAAAAAGTATTTTTTTCAATTATTATTTTCCTCACACCCTTCAAATAAAAATGGAAAAGAAATTCCTTGAGATAAAGAAATGGAGAATGAATAAGTGGGATGTTATGAGATGAGATTTATAAGTATTTTTTGATACACTTAAATATTTTTCATTGATTTTTATAGGAAAATCGATCGATTCTTTACAGACTAAGACTTCATCTATAAAAGGATATTTCACTCTAAGACATTGGGAGTTATTAAGAGATAGTTTGGTGAGATATCAAATCTGAAATGGATTTTGGATACATATAGTGGTCTTATGGAATGAATGATAATAAGTAGATGATAGAGAAATTTTTTTGAAAGAATTTTGAAAATAAAAGAGAACTGAAGAAAAAAACTACCCATGTGTAACAAGTGTGAGAATATGTATTCTGTGAATTATATGAAAGGATGTAAACAGTGTTACAAGCATTAAAGAGATAACATTATATCTATAAATATTCATGGATATTTAAATCCTTAACATTTGAATGGAAATGAAAAGGGGAATATGGTTTAATTACATCCTGTAGTAAAATGATTCATTTTTGGGAAGCATGGATGCTTTTCAAACCAATGTCTAAATCTGGAGATAATATTGGGAAACCACTATCAACCCTAGCAGAGGCCAAGGGAACAAGTTATTTTTTTCAACCAATATGGATGATGTTGAGGTTCCAAAATACATGTTAACTAGTATACTCATCATACACTCAATTATTGAAAGTGTGTTGTTTGATTCTAGTTTTATGCATTCCTTAATATAATTCATGTTTTCAAAGAACATGAAATTAAACCCCAAAATACGAATTGTAGAGTTTTCAGTTAAAATTCATGGTGGAACTATTCAAAAATTAAGGATATATAGATATTCTTATATTAAATTTGGTATGTTTAATCTCTTTCAAAACCTGGTGGTCATTCCAATGGTGAAATTTGATAAAATAATAGGGATGGATTGGATGTTAAAGTATAATAAAAGATCAACTTTAAAATTAAGGAAACTTTAGTTTACTTGATGGGGAACCCTATTTTTATTTTCAATAGAGATATATCCCAGCTTGAGTATTTTAAAGAACCAACTCATATGACCCTATTTAGTAAAATTATTGGTGAAGAAGGGGAAGAAATTGAATGTGTAAAGATATTATATGTACCCATTATCTAGAAATATATTAATATATTTATAATATATTTTCCCAGACCTCTCCTAGAAAGAGAGGTAGAGTTCGAAATTGAACTCATACCAATATCGAAACTTATATTAAAGATCACATATAGAATGGAATATCTAGATTTGGAATAATATAATAAAAAAATTCAAGATATTTTAGAGAATGGTTTTATTCAACAAGTTATGTCTCCTTGGGAGAACATGTTCTCTTTTTGAAGAATCATGATGGATAAATGCATTTATATGTTGATTATAGAGAAATTAATGAGGGTAATAGTGAAGAAAAAATATCATATTCTAAGGATTTATGATTTATTCAACTAGCTTGGAGGCTCAATTTTTCCCCAAAATTGATATCTGATCAGAGTATCATTAGCTAAGGGTGAATAATGAACATATTCAAAATACTGCATTTTTAAAAAACATATGGAAATTGTGAATTTTTTGTTATTCATTATTGATTGACTAAAACTACTAACAAAATTATAGATTTTATGAATAGAGTCTCTAGGGACCAAATTCATAAATTTATTATGGTATTTTTTGATAATATTTTGATATATTTGACCAGTTCCTTATAATAAATTTTGTAAGGACGTGGGTTTTGGATACCAAATCCATGGTTCATACCATTTAAGATTATTAATTAGTATTAATTAATTACTTAAAATTATCGATTATTAATAATTTCTATATTAATTACTAAATATTATTAACTAATAAATTATTAACATTAATAATAATTAATTATTCCATCATTGGAAAAGTGGAAACTAAATACCATATTGGAAATTCGTATGGATTTCAATGGAACCCACCCTTGTAAAAGGGAGCCTTGAGTAGGAATTTTAGTTATATTTATAGATTAATTTAATATAATTAATGTTGAATATAATAGAGGTTAAATTATTCCAAACAATTCTATATGTATATATAAAAAAAATAATAAAAATATTAAATATTAAAACAATACAAGGAATGAATTAAAGCCCCAAAATCCTTTTTCATTTTCATTTAAAATGGTGTTTGGGGGGAACACCTTTAACTTACAAAATCAACACCTTTTTGATGGGTCTAAATATGTTATCAAAAAAATTTTGAATCTCTTAAACCTTTCAAACCAATATTTAAAAATAGAAAAAAAACTAAATCCATTTTCATTATTTTTTTAACAAAAAATTCTAGAAAAACTATTTTAAGGGAATTGGTGGGTTTCTGTTGGAGAGGTGGTGGGCAGTTGATCACCCTTTCCTCAATTTTATTTAGTATTATATAATTAAGGATGTTACACCACACACACAATTTTAATGTTTTTGGGGAAACTCCTCACTTAGACCCCTCATCAGAGTTAATTAAAATAAAAAATGAAATAAAAAATTGATATGAATATTGATTGTTTCATTTAATTTGAAGAGGTAGACAGTTTTTGTAAGAGAGTAAAGCTCTCTATCTCTCTTTCTCTGTAGAGGATGGGTCCTTTTAGAATTTTTTTTGGGTTTATGTGTTGTGTGATCATCTTTCATCCTTCTTCAATAGTGATCTTCTATCTCTTTTTACATATATAGTGTAGTTAGGGTTTCAATAATAATTTTTATATCTGTAATCAATATGAAATTTTTTTCATTTAATTTTATTTCATATGCTGTGGTCTTTAATATAATTTTAGTTTTACCTATACTTTTATTTGGATAAGTAAAATATACTCTACATGACCATATCTATTTGTATTTCTTTATCATATGGTTTCTTTATTTCATACTACTTTTAGACTGCATCTTCATTCTTCCTTTGATCCTCTATTTTTTATTGTATTATGTTTGAGATACCACTCATCTTTGAGAGTCCTTATATGTAATCTTGATTATTAGTGGATTATTCATTCTAGACTAGGACTCATGGTTTTCCCATTTTGAGTTTTCTAAGTTAAAAAATTCAAGTTTCATCATTTATTTTTTCTACACATATTTTTCATTCACTGTTAATTAGTTTTAATTTTTCCATATTTTTTTAAGGGATGAAATATTTATTACTAAGGCATGTTTTATTTGTTACTCATTGGAACGCTCATTTATATCCATCTTTCCCAACATATGGTATCCTAGGGTGTAGTATTTTATTCAGATAAATCAAGGATTTAAATTAAATTTGGATGATTATATTGAACAATACCGATTATTATACATGGAAATTAAAAATAAAGGATCTAATTTTTTTGAAGTTAATGAATCTAAAATATTTTGGTACCAGAAATCAAGAAATAATGTCATATAAATAATGATAATTTGATAATGGGATGGTTTGGGGTTTCATTTATCAGTGGTTTGTATAAAATTTTATAAAACATGTTCTTAACATCACCTTTTCCAAAACATTTAGGGAGAATATTGAGACCACTTATGTTTCTAATAAAAGAAACAATAAATTGTTTTTCCCCAAATGGGTAATAAATTTGAGGTAAAAAGAAGGTAAATATACTTATAATAATTTGTGTTAATTTCATGTTTATTTTAATAAGTTTTCTGGTATGGGTATTAATTTTAATTATTAGGTTTTAGTTCTTTAGGATCATAATACTTTAACTGATTCGCGGTATAATTTTCATGTTACCCTAAATAGTTTTAGTCCTAATGGTTATGTGAAAATTAGTTTTTTCAAGTATTCTTTTTTAAATTAATATTTTATGACACATACATAAGAGATATATTTTTCAATGATTTTGGTCATAATGAATAGGAGGATATGTTAGGTAAGGAATCAAGGATAGAGAAACCATGGTAAGAGAAAAGTCATATGAAAATATTGGTCAAAGAAAAATGTGTTTGAATGTAATAATTATGGTATAAAATAACATATTAGGAAGTTTTTTGTATCATCTAAAAAGGTAAATTAGAATGAAGTAAAATCAAAAAAATAACAATGGATTTGGAGATTATTGTTTCACCACTGATACAAGGTTTATCTAGTTATTGTTTATGACCCCATTAATATTTCATTAGATGATTATTTTTAGGTTTTTAATAGTGGGTCCTTATTTCAGGTGACATTGAGGATTTATTTCTTTACATCTTATAGGATAGGTTGTTTTTTTATTTTAGTTATGGGTAATGATGGTCATTATGGTGTTTTAGGTATTAAGACTATTTTTTTGGAGGACAGTATAGGAAGTAAGATGATTTTGAAGAATGTTATACTTGTGTTTATGGTTTTTTTGAATCTTATTTCTACCAGTGTTCTTGATGATAATGGTTTCACCAATAATTTTGATTTTTTATAATGGAATTATTTAGAGGGTTTCTTGATATTATCTCAAGGGAATAAGAAATTAAGTTTGTACTGAACTAGACATTATATTTCTTATGATATTTCTCATGTTGTTCAGTGAAGTGTTTCTTCCAAGTTATTTCATAAGTGAATTAGCCACACTAGTGAGAAGGGACTTGGTTGTTCAACCAATATAAATTTTATTTCTTGTTTTAAGGGTGTGAAATTGGATATGTGTGATCACTATATGGTCATAAAATAGTGAAGAGTGAGTTTTTGTAGTCATACATTACACATTAAGTCATAGGTACTTGAGTAATTACTTTTTGATGATTTTGGATAGTTGAAGTATAATAATTTTAGTAGAATTATTTATTTTGTGATGTTTATTGATGAATACTCATATAATATTTGGTTTTATAATCTTAATGAAAAAATTCAGGTGGTTAGTTTTTTCAGAAAAAATCATGTTTCAGTTGAGAGGTAATCTGTTAAGAAGTTAAATTGTATTCATACTGAAATGGGGGTGGGAGTATTGTGGTATTTTCATCAGTATTGTAGGCATAGAGAACTTCAATGTTAGAATACACCTCCTAATACACCTCATCTAAATAGTGTAACTTAGCATATGGGCATGAATTTTTATGAAAGATTATAATTTTTAAATTTATAATAAAATTTTCTTTGACATTTTTGTGGAAAGTATTTATTTAATTTTACAAATATTATCAATTTATCACATGTGGTTTCTTTAAATCCAGAAAATCTAGGAATCTTTGGGAAGAAAAAGTGATCAGGTATGATAACTTATATGTTTGTTATTGCAAGAATTTTATTCATGTTCTTAGAGATGATAGATCCAAGAAGGATGGTAATTCATTAAATTACATTTCTCATTTCTATATACATAATGAGTATAGATATAGGTTCCATGATCATGCTTTGAAGAAACTTTTCATAATTTATGATGAATTATTTATGGAGGACAAACTTTTACAATCATTGATAAGGGATAAAAATTTACTTTTTCAACTTATCCTATATTTTCCAATCTTTTTCTACTTAATGAGTCATGTTTACCTCATATTGTTGATTCTAATGATCATGTTGATTTGAAAATGAAGTTCAAGGTGAATAGTTTGGAGATGATGTTTCTGATGCACCTTTTGTTTTTGATAACCTGATTCTAGTGGTTATTAATGAACCCAATGTTCCACTTCAGAGATCATCTCTATATCATTCAATTTATAATTTGTATTCAACTAATGATCATGGGCTCCTTAGTGAAGGTGTAGAACCAGAATATTTTTATGAGGTGATGTAAAGTGATTATAAGTACATATGGATATGGAAATAGATAACCAGATGGTATCACTACATGAAAAATATAGTTTTTATCTGGTGAATTTACCTATATCTAAGATATATTTGCACAATCTACGGATTTATCATATTAAAAAAAGTTTTTTCATGATAGAAGGAAAGGTAATATTTTAAAGGGTTTTATAAGAAGAAAGGTATCAATTTTGAAAAAAAATAACATATTGTCAAGATATATTATATTTAAGTTGTTATTGGTTTGGATGATAGTTTGGATCTTCAAATTTAGAATATCGATGTTAATATAGCTTTACTCTATGTATATTTAGAGTAGAATATTTATATGGAGTGGTTGGGTTTTTTTTTGAAACATTTAAAGAGTATTATGTCTTAAGGTTGAAGAAGAGTCTGCATGGTTTGAAGAAATCTCCAAGACAGAGATATAAAAAGTTTCAATCTTCTATTTTTCCTCAGGGTTTCAGGAATACCTCTTCTAATATTTTCTTTTGTATTATGATATTTACTGATGATTATTTTATTATATTACTACTTTATGTTGATAACATTCCCATTACTATTTATGATGATTATTGAATTGATATATTGAAGAATGATCATTGTAAGTATTTTGTGATTAAAGTCTTAGTTCTAGTTTGATTAATTCATAGCATGTTTATCTACCATGATATAAAGGCCAATAAATTATAGTTATCTTATGACAGATATATTGATAAGGTTATTCAAATAATTTTGATGGAAAAATAAAAAGTGTTTAGTAATCTCATTATACATGTAGACCTCGTTTCTAATCAATCACCTTCTACTTATGAAGTGAGAGGGGAGATACATCACATACCTTATTTATATGATGTTCGTCATTTGATGTATGTGATTTTTTTCACTATACTTTATATTTATCATGCAGTTAGTGTGGTTTTTCATTTTCTATCAAATCTTAGTAGAGAGAAATGAAGAGTAGTAAAGTATATATTTCATTATATACATGGTTCTTTTGATCTTACATTGTGTTTTTTCTAGTGGGGAACATATTCTTTATGGATTTATAGATTTTTATATAGAAGGATATATGGATTTGAGGGATTTTACTTCATGATATTTGATCACTTTTTTAGGTGGAGTCATATCATTGTATTCTAGATTACAGAGATTTTTTTCTTTATAAACAACTATTTTTTTGGGTTAATTACTGCTACAGTGGAATGAAAATAATTTTTTCAGATGAACATTTTTATTCAAGAGCTTCATTTTAATTAGGATGGGTGTATTTTATTTTTTTAAAGACAACATGTGATTTTTTTTTGGGTAATAATCCCACTTTTCATGGAATATTAAAACATATTGATGTTTGGTATCATTGAATCTAATACATCCTTGATTCTTGATATTTGATGCTTGAGAATATCCACATAAAAAATAATGCGTCTGATATGTTGACCATAATTTTACCCAAAGGTAAATTTGAGACTTTACAGTTGATTTTAGGGTTGGTGGTGATCCCCAGTTGAGTTGGAGGGGGAGTTTGTTGGGGGAACCCCTTATGTGGAAAATTTAAAATAAAAATGAAACAAACAAATTATATGACTATTGGTAGTTTCTTGTATTTTTTAGACAGATAATTTTTTAAGGGAATAGGGCTCTCTCTCTCTCTCTCTATATGGGCTACGTATTTGTGAAAGTTATGTTGGGGTTATGTTTATTGTGATTCTCCATATACCTTAAAATGAGATCTCTTATATCTTTAAGTATACCCAGTGAATTTAGAGTTTCAATAATGATTTTGAGATCTATAACCAACCTGAAATTTTTCTCATTTAATTGGATTTCATTGGTGGTGGTCTTTAATCCAATCCTAGTGTTTTTTCTACACTTTTATTTGGATGAATAACATCTTACCTATATGGTTAAATCTATATAGATTTCCTTATCTAGTTGTGTTCTTCATTTTAGTATGATTTCAGAAAACATCAACCTTTTTCCTTTGATCCTGTAGTTTTTAGAGTACTATTTTTGAGATCCCACTCATCTTTTGGAGTATCTCCCATGTACTATTTATTTTTAGTGGATTCTACTTTCTAGACTAGATCTTGTGGTTTTTACCTTTTGGTTTTTCAATGTTAAAATTTTTTGGTGTTAACTTTTTTTTCTTCATATTTTTTTGGTTTTTTCACATCAAATTTAATTTTTCTATCTTAATTTAAGGGGAATAAAATTAATTTTTATTTAACATTCACTTTGTTTTCCAATTTCACATTTGTCTCTTGTTATCTTTCCCAAAAAAATATTTTTATGGGCACCCAATATTTGATCCATTATTCATCATAAAAAACTATAATAATTATATATATGAAAACTTTCATCATAAATAATCAAGGCTCAATGATATGGACTTGTGATGGAGTTTTTGGGGAGATCCCAAGGTATATGCTTTATGGAGATATGGGTAGGTCTTTTCCATGATTCTTAGTGACCATATCTGGATGAAGCTAGAGACATTTTCCATCACTACTTCCTAATGATTTATGTGCCTTTTTCGTATGAAATTGGGTCACCCACATATTTCAATACATAAACCCTAAAATTTTATAATATAAAATATATATCAAGCTTCATTAATGACCATTATATACCTCCATGGTCCCCATATATGGTGCATGAAACATTAATTTAGTGTTTTAGGCCATGTAGATTATTTTTTTATTATGGAACTCTGGTTCCATGAATGGGAACCATAATATCATATCATCATTACCAGCCTACTTCCCTCTATGTATATATAATCAATTACACTTTTTATCCCTTTTATAGCAACGAACCCCAAATTATAATATCATAAAATTTACAATGTTAAAGACGATGGATAACTGGTCTATTGAGAATGCCTCAGAAACCTACCATTATGAATTGAAAATGGTGTTTGTGCAGATTCTTCATTATCCCAGTCTTCCCAAGCCTATCACATAATCCCTTCTAGGGTTATATCATAAACTTCATGGGTGAAAGGAGGAATTTCTCATCTATGCTTATATTTGAGCCACCGTCCTTCATGGAATCTGAAATGGGACTTATTTTTTCATCCAACAATCCTCCCCTCAAAAGAAAGAACAAACATTGTGGATTTCCTTTCAATGATAATCCATTTGATCCAAGTCATCTTACACTTGTACTATTATTTCTATCTTTTTGTGATAATAACCCGATTGCAAAAAAAATATTATGTGAATTTCTAACTAAAATGGGAGTGTAAAATATAAATTGAAAGAAATAAATTGAGATAAATATTTTAATATGGAATAACTATCCATTATGGAGGATTAAAAAATAAGAGGGTAAATCTTAAATATTCCAATATGAATTAGAGAGTACAAAATTCAAGTAATACCCAAAATTGAATTACAATGATATTTTTGAAAAAACTTTGTGAAAACCACACCTCGATACATCTCCACCTTTCTTCTAGTAATAATAGATGAAAAAACATCACCCCTTATAGATCAAAACCAAACATGCAAAATCATATAATCACCTTAAATAAACCATTGGAAAATTAATTTTTTATTTCCCACTACTACCCATTCCCCAAAATGGTTTCCCATGTATCTTCCCACTATAACACTTCACACCATGTCTATGATATTTTTTTCCCTCTCTTGTGAAACACCCATATTTATTCCTTTATATAATAAAATAATGCAACAAAAAAATGTGCACAACATGCTTTCAAATATTCAAATAAGATGTAATGATAATATCATAAAATTCAAAAATATATGTGGGATTGTATTTATGATTTATCTCCTCCTTGAAATTCAAATACCAGATGACCCAACTAAACTCCCCCACCATATTGACAATAAAGGAGATGAATTCCTAAAAATTAAATAGGAATGAAAACTAGTTGGCATCACACCAACTTCTATCCTCTATAAAAAAATATGGCGACCATCTTTAACATTTATAAAAGAAAAATGAAAGTTACCCTTGAAAAATAAATCCAAATGATGAAGTCTTCTCCATACCTATTTTTTAACTACACTACTGATCAATATTGGAAACAACACATGGCTTCCCCATAACAGTGATCTCTACATAATCAGTATCACATGAATAAACAAATGTTTTCCTCTTCTCAACATCCTCTGATAAGTTTGTAATAATTAGAACACCACCGTGATCTTTGATTTTAATTATTTACTCACTAATGAAACTCTCATAATGAAAAGAATTATTTTTAAGATTTGAAACAACTATCCTAACCATCTTCAGCTTCCAAACCTTCTTCATCCTAGTAGATGATTTTTTACTCATTCTTGATGATATTTTGTTCCACAAATATGAAAAATTCCGCTTTACAAATGCATATTTCACTCCAACACACTACTTTGCATCCTTCTTATACAGTGTGTCATACATTTTTCATTATTCATATACCATTGATCCTATGTATAATTTCTATCTTCTATTTCCAAATTAACTACTAAATCCATCATTCTCAAGAGCACACAAAGATAAAAAATTATGGCATATACCTAGCACATTTTTCACATCCCACAAGATTATTATTCAACATATATTTGTAATTTTAAATATATCACTAACACCAACAAAACTGGAAGAATCACTGTTTCTCATCTTAAATCTACCAAAGTCACATTCTTTATATAAATCAAATATTTTCCTCTTCGATGAAGTATGGTATGAAATTGACAAATCAACCACCCATTAATTGTACTATTCTTAACTATGACATTAATATCCAACTGAATGTAAATCAACCTTACCCTATATAATAATTACCCTGGTATCCTCAATATTTGTTCCATGTGTTTCACTTTCTTCCTTTAGCTTTTTCAAAGTGTTGTAGTTTCTATGCACATGACCCTCCATATCATAAAAGAAGAACTTGACTATTATTCTTGTCTTTAATTGACCTCAATTACTACCATGTCTATTTTTCATAGCCAGAATACCAATATTACCTAAGGAATAACCATCATTAATATTTTTCAAAGTCTCATTCATTAAAAACAATTAAATATCATTATCCAACATCAAATTTTCTTTCACAAAAATCAATATAGTGATGATATTATCATGTGAATATAGTAATGAAACTATGTGAAGAAAAGATTTATCTTTGTTTTCTATTTCAAAAGGTAACAAGTTACATTTTTCATTGATCTTGATGGACACTAAATTCAGATCTATCATAAGATTGATGAACTCATCCATATGGTTACCTAAACAGCCATTCTCTGTAATTCCTAAACGATACAATTGTTTTTTTAGATATAAACTATTTTTGATTGATTTTGATTCATATATGATTTAAATATTTTCTCAGATCTCTTTCAGAAATGATGGATTCATCAACTCTTACATAATATTATCATCTAAATATATCTGAATTAGGTTTTTCAAAAACTCTCTATTATCTTTAAAATCACAATCACTCATTTACTTCATCTTTTATGATTTTTTCTTTTATGGACTTCATTTTATTCTCACAAACGAAACTATTTTTTACTCATTGCTTCCATACAATTAAATAATTTTTCATATTAAACAGTTTGATGTAAGCATAAATCCCTTAGTGTGAATCGCTCGTATCAAATTAGAAAGTCACATGGATAACCAACTCTGAAACTAGTTATTCAAGGATATTCCTTATTATCATAGCCTTTCTAGGACCAACACATAAGTTCTTATGGTGTTCCATCCAAAAACCAAGGGGTGATAAGGGGAATTTTTTATACAAGATTGTATATGAGCCACCATAATTTGCAGAATCTGATGTGGGACTTAGGTTTTCACCTATTAAATAGTTCTTGAACACTTCCAAATAGAATAAAATCATTGATTCCTTTATAATGAGATAAACCATTTTTATTTTTAGTTAGGTAAAATGTGTATAGAGTCTGATGCGTCAGATTCCATATTGACCATGGAGGATGGAACCAACACCCAACTCATGGTTATGGTTTGTAGGGGCACCGTGGGGTCAATGATGTTGGACCTCGTCAATGTATCCCAACAAACTAGGGGTCTCATTGCTTTAATTTAATAAGGCTCATATAATACTCAAGCAACCAGCAACATTCTAGGTAGCACACTGATAGGGTGGAGCTACACTGTGGTAATGTCGGGGCACTATTTAGAGGGGACTATGGGGGTATGTACATTATGGTAGTAGATTGTGACAACATGGATGAAGAAGGGGAGTTTAGGGTGATGTAATAATATGGGGATGCATCTATGGTGGGGATAAATTCCCTCAGAAAGTTCTTATGTGGAATAAGAGTGGTGGGGGTGTCCTTATTGGGATCAAGTTGTCTAGAAGTGGTTTTCATATGCTTAAATAAGTGGTTGGTGTTTGTTTTGTTTTTTGTTTTCATTGATATAAAAAAAATCACTTTTTAATTGTTGGTGATCAGACAAATCAAAGTTTAACTCAGAAGATCAAATGTAGAATACTTAAGAATGTCCATCAAATCTTGTTTTCTATTTTAAAGATGATTTCTGGTTGAAGTTTTTTTTCAGACTCACATTTTGTTCAAAATGATGTTTTCAATAGAAGTGAGTAGTTGTAATAGATCGTAAATATCATTTGAGATATTCAATACTAAATATGACAATGTTTTTCTATTTTTTAAGTTCTCAGCATCATAGGTTAACTAAAAACTGGTGATCCAAGATTTTTGAAAAAAAGGCGGAGAAAATGTGTGTGGGAATTATAACTATTGGTTATTGGATTGAGGTTGAGATGGAAGGACATAAGGTTTTTAAAAGATTGGAATTCATATAAAATTCCAACCAAAGTCATATGATTCTTTTCTAATAATAATGTTCTCAACATCATGATGAAGTCATGATACAAGAATTAATTTTAGAATGAGAGAGAATGAAAAGTCAAAGTCGTTTCATCACATATCATCGGTGTGTGGATCACTAGATGTAAAAAATATTTTAAGGTAGAGTTTGAATTTTCTATGGTCAGAGGATTTCCATAAGTAATGATTGAATAATCCTTTAGACTATCTGATCCACTGAACAAACTAATCCATAAGATCAATCATAAGTTATAGAGAGTCTGAAAGAAAAAGTTTTTTCCAACACTATTCCATCAGACAATATGTGCTACTGATCCATTAGAAGAGATTTTGACACTGATCCATTAGAAAATTGTTTGTTTTCTTTAGGTAATTGAATATAGAGTTATATCGGAGGAAGAATAGAGTTTTTAGGACTGATAAACCAAATTAGCTCTCGAGACTCATCCCTCAGATTGAATCAGAGACCGATCAATCTGAAGATGTTAAAAAAGTATTCAACCATTTTTGTATAGAAAAAAAGTTCATTCTTTCTCATTTTGGTTAATACTCCTCTGATAGGAAATGAAATTGATAAATCATTGGAGGCTAAACTTCATTAGATGTTATATTCATCAGTTTAAAGATTTTTAGAAGAAATAAAGAAAAGATGAAATGATCTGAAGCTATTGTTGAAGTGTTTTTAAGGGTTTTAAAGTATATAGAATTTACAATTATGTATATGGAATAATAAGGTTAGATGAAGCATCATAATGGAAAGTTTCCAGTCTTATAAGTGTTTAATCAGAGTGAACAACTCTATCAGAATGAGAAATTGAATCAGACTAAAAAACATTTTAAAAGTTTGAAGAAGGCTGAATTTTTTATAAGATTCATGAAGTTTCAAGAAAAATCCAGAAGATTTAATAAGTAATAAAATGTTTAAATATTAAGATTAAATGTAATTGAAATTCAAGTTTCTATAATTTTTTCGAGTGGTAAAATAAAATTGGTTTCCCACCCATTCCATTTTTGGGGAACCTATAAATAGAGGTCAAAGTATAATATACTTTGACATTGTTCATGTGTGGTTGATAGTAAGATCGCTAGACTTTTTTGTTGCAAAAATAAGGTTACCTGATGGAATTTATTGAAGAATTTTTTCCTGATAGAAGAAGTGTAAGGAAGAGCTTCCATTCAGGGTTTTCCATATCAAACTGAACAATCGAAATGACCAATTCAAGAAAAGAATAAAGTGATTAAGAATTGGTTATGGATTATTTATTAAAAGTTATTTTTGGACTGAATAGTCAAAATGAATAATCAAACAGAGATATCAGACTGAGTTTTCATATAAATTCTAAAATTGTTGTTTCTACCTATTATGGGGTGGGAAAGTGAAGAATATTTTTCTAAAGAATTATAAATTTGTAAATTTTTGAAGAAACACAATCACATGTTCAAAACCAACTGGTGAATATTTCTACTCTTGTTATAAATGTTTATTTACATCATTAGTTCTAGAAGAATCACATGAAATATTGTATTGATTGTAGTGCTATACAAGTGTATGGGAATTTCCTACTTGTTTTATCCATGAAAAATGATTTTTTTTCTAGTGTATTTTGTGGTATTGGATTATTTACAATCCATGCCAAGGACTAACTACTCTTATTGAGTAGTGAACCTTATAAATACTTGTGTTCTTGTGGTTGTGTGAATGTTTTGTTTTTAGAAAATTGATAATTCATTAACAATAGATGAAGTTAATTACATAATAAAGATAACATAAAATAGAAAGTATCATCGATTCACCCCTCCTCATCTCAGTGATTATATGGATCCTAGTTGGGCCTTTACAATTGGTATTAGATCGAAGGTTCCTTGATTTACTCTTTGTCGAAGGTTTTGAAGAGAGTTCGTTATGGAGAATTTGAATTGGTTGAATAGTGAGGGGATTTTGGTCTTTAATGGAAAGAACTATCATATATAAAAATATAAGATGTTACCTTATCTTATATCTTTTAGGTATGATGTTTTGGAAGATGCTACAGACGGAAATCAACCTATTGTTTAAAATTATCCTCTTACATCTGTAGATAAGAAGAATTTAGAGAATGTTAAAAGATTTAATAATACATTACACTCATCACTTTTTGAAGTTGAATTCCTTAGTGTGGAGGGAGTTGGAACTATTAAAGGTATTTAGGATAAGTTAAAGAACATTTATTAAGGAAATAAAAAAGTAAAAGAGGTAAAGTTACAAATATGAAGGTTGAAGTATGAAAACCTCAAAATGGGTGAGTTTGAGTCTATTAGTGACTTCTTTACAAGGGTGAATGATATTTTTATCACTATAAAATATCTTAGTGAGAAGTTATAAGATTGAAATATGGTTTAAAAGATCTTGATAATTCTTCTTAAAAAGATTGATTCCAAATTTTCATATTTGGAAGATAGATACCCTAAAACTCTATCATTATATGACCTTTACAATACCCTCATTACTTATGAAATGAGAAGGGATAAAGTTATGAAAAGTAAAGAAAATTTTTATGGAAAAAATTCCTTAAAGACTTCTAAGAAATGAAAAACCTATGAAGAATCTTGAAGATGAAGAAGCTGATGATTCTGAATATGAAAATAATTCTTGTAACAGTCTTGATGAATTTTTATCCTTGTTTTCTAAGAATTTAAATATATGTATATGAAATCAAAAAAAAATCTACCCATTAAATGTTTTTAATTTAGAACTGTTGGTACCTTTTCTATGAATTTTCCTTGAAAATTTAATGAAGATTATAGTGATGAAGATGGAGGAAAGGAAATAATATCATAGAAGAAACAGTTAATAAATCAAAACCCAATTCTAGGGGAAAAGACAAAACGTTATCCAATTCCAAAATAAGAGGTTTTTTTGTTTAAATATGAAAAATATTAAGACAGTGAATTTGAATATAAATAATTCACTAAATTTTCTGGGTAAAATATGTTTATTGCAATAGTTATTGATGAAGATTTTGGAAGAAGTAGTTTTAAAGAAGAGATTGATTTAGAGTGTCACGTAAAGAGAGAGTTAAGATAATTCCTTAAAAATATAGTAAGAATTGAAAGTAAAATCAATAATTTTAAGAAGGAAAGCCCTACAACAAAAAATCAATAATTTATTCTTGAAGAGAAGGTTGTGTTTCTGGAAGAGGTATATTTCCTAAATAATTCTCTTGAAAAAGAAAATAATCAAAATGAATATCTTGAAGTAAAGTTAAAATCCGAGGAACAGTTGTATAATTTTCAAAAAAAGTTCTATAAACATGATCATGGAGTTACAAGTTTCAAAAACTCTATCTCTGAGGTGGGAGAAAGTTCTAGAATGGATAAACCTAGGAAAAATCAATAAAATTCATCGTCAAATGTTGAAAATAATTTTGAATTTGTTTCTAAGAATAATAAATATGAGAAAACAATTTATGTGGACAAAATTAACAAAGATGAGAATTTAGAATTTTCTAAAATTTAGGAGTCAAAAACAAAGATTTTTACTTATTTTAATTCTGAAAAAGTTGGGATGAAATCTAAATTGAAGAAAATATTCTGGTTGATAGCAGAAATTTTGGGGGATAACAATTTACTGATGGGAAAGATAAGAAACTTGTTAATAGACATGTTCGCAACTCTATGTAGTATGGTTATTATAGTGTAAATTACTCTTTCTATGGGTACTATTGGTATTGTGGTGTATTTGGTCATACAACAAGTATTTTCTGGTTCAATTAAAAAATTATGATTATTCCATGAATTATAGGAAGAAAATTTTGAGGTGGAGTCAATCCTCTCAAAGAATGAATTCTGATAATGTTTTTTTGAAATTTTAATATTGATTCCAACATTTGGAAACTATTTTTTAATGGTGTTAGTAACTTATAAATCTTTCTAAAGGATGTATTGTTTTCTTATGGGCACAAAAACATGTTTATAACAATTCTCAAAAGACGGATATGAAGGAAAATAAAGGGAAATAAAAAAACTCTGGTTGTTGAAAATTCTCTTAAAGCTAAAAAAAGATAATGACCCTAGATTCTGGATAGTGGGTGTTCTTATCATGTGATAGAAGATTTGAAATTTTTGAATAATTTGAATGAATTCAAATAATGAACTGTGATGTTTGACAATGATGATTCTCTCAGAATAAAAAGTATTGGATATTCAATTATTGGGAATGAAAGTTGACGTCCAAGATGGACTTGTTTTTTATTGGTTAAAACTTGACTTGTTAAGTGTTTCCAACATTTTGATGAAGGAAATAAAATTGATTTCGGATAAGGTGGTTTTATTGTGAAAATACTTAAATATGGGATAGTTGTTAAAAGAGGCCAGCGTATGAAATAGAACTTGTTTCAAGGTGGTGATGTTTAGAATTTATGTTATCTTAGTATGATGGAAGAAAATAAATTATGAAACAAAAGGATGGGAAATATTTTTCAAAGAAACATGAGAAAGTAAAAAAAAGTGAGATATTGTTCATGACATTCCTAATATGAAAATAAGAAGAGATTATCATTATTCAATTTTTCAAAAATGGGAGATTACAAACTCAGTGCACTAGAAAGATTAAATTTATTCAACTTGACCCCTAGAATTGATTTGTTCTGATATTTATAGGCCAATGATTAAATAATAAACTTTCATAGATAAATACAATATTTATTTGATTGATGATTTTACTCACATTACATGTGTCATATATTGGAAACATAAAGTAGATTCTATGAATATTTTTAATAGTTTATAGAGAATAGTTGAAAAGGAATGTGTATATTTTGTGATGAATTTGTGAAATAATAATGGTGGTGAATACAAGAATGAATGATTAAAATGTTATTTTAAAAACATGTAATTTTTTATGAGTTCACCGCACTATATACACCACAATAAAATAGTATTTCTAAAAGAAATAATATATGTTTGGTTAATATGGGGCATACAATGTTACTTGAACATGGTATTTCTCACTACTTCAGGTGACTGGTAATGAGTATAACAGATTATATTCAGAATAAATGTTTCTATAGTAAAAACTCTCATATGAATCCTTATGAAATGTTCTATGAAAAAAACTCCATGTTTGAAACACTTAAGAGTTTTTGCGAGTCCCTACATCATAAATAAAAAGGTGTAAATATTTTAATGTTTGATCAGAGATGTAAAGATGGAATATCTCTTTTCTATGCTTTGAATGGTAGTGGATATAGATGTTTCAATAAATAAACAATATTAATTGTTGATATTATGTAAAATTTCATTAAAAAGTAGAGGAAGATGTTCCAAAAACACATGTAGAAGAAGAAGATGAAGAAGATAAAAGATTTGTTATTAAGAAACATAAAAATAATTTAAAAAATATTGATGCCATGAATATGGAAGAATCATACTTATATATTTCTAGTGATAAGGAATAATTTCATACATCTCATCCAACGATGAGGAAGCAGGTGGAATTTCAAAACATTATTAGTGATCAAAATAAATAAGTTCAAACAAGAAGAACATAAAAAGTTGTTTCAGAGTCTTATTTGTTTTTAAAAGATGAAACGAAATATGCTAATGAATATTTTGAGTATTAGGAGTGGATTTATACTATGAATGAAGAGTTAAATCATATTTATAAGAATAATACTTGGGAAATTATACTTAAACCAAATTACAAAAATGTTATTGGTACAAAGAGGGTGTTATAAAAAAAATTGAATGAAGATATTGAATATATAAGAAATAAAAAAAAGATTAGTTTGAAAAAGGTTACTCACAAATAGAAGGTGTCAATTATGATGAGACTTTTTCTTCAGTTCAATATTACAAACAATCATAATCATTCTTTCAATTAATTCACAATGAAGTTATAATTTTTTTTAGACGGATGTGAAATCATAATTTATTAATGGAGAACTTGATGAATAATTTTATGTTGAAAACCCCTATGGATTTTTCATTGGAAAGGATATAATTTATTTGTGAAAAATAAAGTAATCTTTGTATGGTATAAATAAATATCTATGACCTTGGTATTCCAAATTGTATATTTTATTGAGGAATTTTAACTTTAAGAAAGTAAGGGTTGATAGTAATCTTCACATCAAATAAATTTAGGAGATTTACCTCATTGTTATTGTATATGTTGATGTTATTATATGTTTTGGGAATAATGAAAGAACTTGTGAATATGTTTCTAAATATATGAAGAATTTGTTCGAAATGTCCATACTCGGTGAAATGAAATACTTTCTTGGATTAAAAATATCTAAAAATAAGAAATAAATTTTTCTTTATCAAGAGAAATATTCTAAATAACTTCTTATGATTTTTGGCATGAAGAATTAAAAACATACTTTCACACCAATTTTAGTGGGAACCATGTTTTCTAAAGAGGCAGAAGGAAAGGAAGTTTCCTCTAAAGAGTTTCATAAGTTGATTAGATATTTTTTATATCTGACTGCTTCAAGACCATATATTTTGTATGTTGTTACCTTATGTGTAAGGTTAAAAAGTTATATAAAGGAGTCACATCTCTTGGATGTAAAATCTATTCTCATATATATCATAGACACAATAGATTTTGGAATCAGATATGACAACTCAGAATGAATTGATCTGTTTGATTATACAGATGTTGACTGGATGAGAATTATGGATGATAGAAGATCTATATCAGGTGGATTTTTCTTTCTAAGATAAATTTATGTGAGTTTTAATAGTAAAAAGTAAAATTTTGTTACACTTATCTCAGCTGAAGCTGGGTATGTTGTTTCCACTCAAGATGCAACACAACTTATTGGGATGAAGACTTAGTTGTAAGAATTTTTGAAATGAAGTTACCTCTACTATTTGGTTGTGATAATAAAAGTTCTATTAACCTTCTAATAAATCTATTTAAATATTCTTATTCAAAAAATATTGATGTCAAATATCAATTTATCAAAGATCATGTGGATAATAATGAACTCAAGCTAGAGTATGTTCCTATAATGAAATAAGTTGTTGACATATTCACAAAACCTTTACCGAAGGATTAATTTTTCAAATTGAGGTTGAACATCAGTGTCAAATATCTTTCTCTATAAGTATGAGGTATGTGTTTCTTTCACTTCTCCAATATAGTATTTGTATAGTTTTTTCAAGTAGGAGAAAATAATTCTTCATAAATCTATCCATTGATATGTGTTAAACCATTTTAATTAATCATGTATATTGGTGGATTTTTGGCTAAGATGTGAACTCAACAAGAAATTTTGTGAACTATTCTTATATTTTGTTGAAGTATTTGTAGAAAACTTGTTTTTGTAGGAAGAAATAAGTTTTAAAGAGGTCGAAAGTTGGAAATTTTGAAGTTTGGGAAGATTTTAATATGTTTTTTAAGTCACTACTTTTGGATATCATCATTTTTTATTAATGATTTTTGTTTTCTATAATGATTTCACTCACCTAGGCTTAGAATTATTTATTATTGATCCATAGCTTGAGTTACAAATTTTTAGTGATTTATGAACCTTAGTTGACAAAAAAATCCAAAGGGGAGATTTTTGGGACGATGTTGGATAAAAGTGGTTTTCAGATGCTGAAATAAGTGGTTGGTGTTTGTCTTGTATTTTTTTAATTAAAAAATCAAATAAAATTATAAGTGTTGGTTATCAGAAGAAGTGGTATTGGGCTCATAATATCAAATGTAGAATGCTTAATAAATTCTATGAAATCAAATTTTCTATTCTAAATATGTTTTCTATTTGATGGTTTTTTTGGAATCACATTGTGTATGAAATGATGTTTTTTATCAGAGTGAGAAGTTTTATCATCTATAGAATGTCATTTGAGATATTTGATACTAATTATGATAATTATTTACAATTTTTTATGTTCTCAACATCATAGGTTAACTGAAGACTTATAATCTAATATTTGTGAAAAAAAAGAAGGATAAAATGTGTGTGAATTATAAGTATTGGTTGTCAGATATTGGTTTGAATGGAAAGACCTAAGGTGTTTAAAAGATAGTAAGTTATAAAAATTTCAAACGAAAGTCACAAAATGATTTTCTAGTCCTAATTTTTTCAACATCATGAATAAGTCGTGATACAAGAAAGAGTTTCTATAAGAAGAGAGAATAAAAAGTCCATGTATTTCAGTCACAGATCATCGGTGTATAGATGATGAAATTTTCTGAAGGTTGAGAGTTTGAATTTTCTAAAGTCAAAGGTTTTGCAGAAGTACTTATTGACTAATCCTTAAAACTATTTAGCCACCAAATTAACCAATTCATAGGGCCCATCATCAGTTACAGAGAGGATGAAAGGTAGAATTCATTTCCAACACTGGTCCATCGGACATGGAATTCCACTGATCCATCAAAGGATATTCTGACATTGATCCATCAGAATTTTTTTTTGAAATTTTATGCCATCGTATGTAGGGTTTTGTTAGAGAAAGAATATAATTTTTGGGACCAATGAACCAAATGAGATCTAGAGAACGATCCATCATATGGAATCATAGACCAATCAATCTAACGAAGTTCCACAATGTAGTCAACCATTTTTATAGAGAAAATAAAGTTTGTTTTAATTTTGGTCAAGACTCCTCAGATAGGATATGACACTGATAAATCATCAGATTCTAAACTTCATCAGATGTTGTATTCATCATTATAAATATTTGTTAAACAAATGAAGAATGGTAAAATATTATAAAGATGATTTTGAATTATGGTCGAAGGGTTTCAAATTATTTATAATTTTCAATGGTTTGTATGGAAGAATAGGTTCAGTTGGAGCATCTGAATGGGAATTCTTAAGTCTTACAAGTTTTTAATCAGAGTTCCAAAAAATATAAAAATGAAAAATTATATCATACTAAAAAAAGTTCATAATTTTGAAGAATGAAAAAGTTGTGGGAAGATTCAAGAAGTTTTGAGAAGAATCTATAAGAGTTGATAACTACTGAAATGGTCAAATATGAAGTTGAAATATAAGTGAAATTTTTGTTTCTAGAATTTTCTTGAGTGGGAAAATTATATTTATTTATCACCCATTCCATTTTTGGTGAACCTATAAATAGATTTCAAAGTAAAATGTTCTCTATAACAATTTATATATAGGAAAGAGTGAGAGCGCTGAAGTTTTCAATTGGAAGAAGAAGGTTTATGGAAATTAATTCTTAAAGAAAGATTTTCAAACAGAAGAAGTGTAAGGAAGATCTTTCATTTAGGTTTTTCCAGATCATATAGAGCAATTATACAGACCGATTTAGGAAAAGAAAGAATAAAGTAAGAATTGGTTTCAGACTATCTAATCAAACTTATTTTTAGACTGAAGAATTAGACTGGAGAATTGGACTGAGGTATCAGACTGATATTTTATACGAAGTCTATAAGAGTTGTCTCAACCAGCAGTTGGGTGTAAAAGTGAATAATTTTGTTCTGAAGAATTAAAAAAGTGGATGTTGTTAATGTAGTGCAGTTACATGATCAGGACAAACTAGGGAAGGTTTTCAAACTTGTTACCAAATGTTTATTTACATCATTCATGCTATAAGAATCACATACACTATTGTATTGATCATATTTCTACACAAGTGTAATGGTATTTCATAATTTTTGTATCTACACAAAATTATTTTTTTCTAGTGGATTGTGTGGTATTAGATTATTTCCAAACCATGCAAAGGACTAGAGACTCTTATTAAGTAGTGAACCATATAAATACTCGTGTTTTTATAGTTGTGTGGTTGTTTTATTTTAGTCAAAGTGATAAATATTTAACATTAGGTGATGTTTGTTGCAAAATAAATACAACATGAAAGAAAATGGTATCACTAATTCACCCCTCCCCCTCCCAAAGATTATACAGATCATGGTTGGGATTTTTTAGTCATTCCCATCGATGAGGGGCTGGTGATGGATTTAATTAGAGACAAGAATAGTGGATGCAACCGTCAAAAAGTAAATAGGAGGAGAAGATTTTGGGTAGTGTGCATGATGAGGGTACTGTATAAGAATGAATATATAGGATTAGATTACCAAATTACCAAAATATTTAATCACATATAGCCATTTAAGTACTTGAAAACATTTATGGGGCTAGAGCGGGTTTTTTATAATATTTTCAAAAAAAATTAATCCCATGTTACTTTTTTTGAAAAATAATCCACAAACCCATTAATGCCTCAAATACATTTTTCCTTTTATAGAGGATTCCAAAGTAATCTATAGTGTTAATGACTTTTCCCGTATAATTTGAAAACAGGAATTAATGGCCCTGACACCTTTTCTTGAACCTAAAAAAATAATTTATATAATTATATATATATATATATATATATATTTGGTATTTATATATATATTATATAACAATATTCAAATTTTTTATATTCGATATTAATTTAGTCAAATCACCTTTATGGGTTAACCCTCGTTCGGTGGTGTGGGTAATATGCAGGCAAGGGGCGTGATGGTGAGGTAACAAAAGGTCAATGGTGTGATGATAACCCCCACTCGATAGTGGAGGTGTGGTCAAAAGCTAGGGGTGATGGTGTTTTTCATCAATGTTGTCTCACTCATCACTGATATGTGGATGGATGATTGCATCATCATTCCACAATGGTGACGATGGCGGTGCTTAGGCGACCAGAATGGTGGATACACATGGTCTGACCGACGGTGAGAAGGATGTTGTCCAAGGAAAAATTAAGTATTGTAGAGACCAATGATGGTGTCCCCTAATCAATGGTGGGCATGATGTGTAGGAGAGGTGGTCGATGATCAAAATTATCAAGCATATCCAACAGTAGGTAATGTTGGGTTGTGGGATGGTGGCGATGATGATGGGGGCTTGTTGTGACCTTGAGTAGCATTATTTTATCGTCCTTCAAGAGGTTCTTATGCAGTTGTCATCCATGTTGGTGTGGAACTTTGAGTATAATTCTTGTGTAGTGGGAGAAAACCTTATGTTCAATAATGGAGACTTGTGCCCTCATGGAAAAGGATATTCATGAAGGGCAGCCACATCCAAGGGCTGCTTTGATGAACATCTGGGCCACGTGATACAGTATCTTGGGTATGAGTAGTAAGACCTTCAAGGCCATTTATTACAAGCCTGTTTGATTTTTTATGGGGGCCTATAGTCCATCTACTGAGGGTCTGTAGCCCTATATATAAATAAAGTGCTTTATGAGTGCATTACCCCAAGGGCGGTGCTATGACCCGCCCTTTCGTATTGTGGGTGTGAGGTGTGTGTTCTTTGTTGTAATTTTACCCTCAATATCTAATGTATAATGAAGATTATATTATTTATTATGACAAATTACTAATAATATATATTATATATTAGGTATTTGGGGGTATAATTATAGTGAAATGATAATAAATGATCAATGATAACATATTTTTGATAAATAATAATTATTTAATAAGTTAATAAAAATCAACCAATAAAGACATAGTAGTGATTAATGATAATGTCATTAATTTTTGTAAATGTTAATATATAATTAATCATAACACATTATTAATTAATAATTATTATTTAATATTTTCATTACTATTAAATTATAATATAACTCATTTGATATTTAAAAATAATTAGTAAAAATTAATAATAATAATAATAATAATAATAATAAATAAAATAAAGTAATTGATTATTAAAAAATATAAATGTAGTGACCCATTAAGAAATGTAATTATTAAAAATAATAATAATCGATAGTAATAATAATAAAATTTAATAATATTAATATTAAACAAAAAAATTTGTCATGCAAATTATTTTTTATTTATTATATTATGAATAATAATAATTTAATTATTAATATTAATTAATGTTGGTTACATGCATATAGAGAAATAAAGTAAATATATACATCTAGGGACTTGACAATAAATAATAAATTCAAGATAATAAAGTCATGATAATAAGAGAGTCTTTATAATAAAGTCGTTATAATAAAGTCATAATAACAAAGTCATGATAATAAATTCATGATAACAAAGTCATCATAATAATATTATTATTAATAATGTCATGATTCACAAGTCATAGGATCCAATGATAAAAGATAATAAAGTTACAATAATTGTGAAAAATAATTATTGACAATATCATTATCAATAAAGTTGTGATAATTATTTAAGGATAAAAAATTGATGACAAAAAACTAATGATAGTAAAGTCATGATAATAAATTCATAATGACTATATTTTATTAAAGTTGTGATAATGATAATAATTTTATTATTTATGAATAACAATAATATGATTATTATTATTAGTGATGTAATGTACCTTAATTATTATTAGAAATGTAAATAATATTATTATTATTAATTATTATTGATTATTAATAGAATATTAATAATTATGACATTAATAATGATAATAAAGTAATTAACAATAATAATTACTATCATTAAAAAATAAAAGAAGAGATGAAGGATGGTTCATGATCATGAGTGGCGATACCATGGAATTGTTGGTTAGGGTTCTACCATTGCAATGAAAATACAACACTTATTGGGATTTAATCGATTTTCTAAATGATGTTCCCAAGAGATTCCTCAATATATTATTCGAGACTTTTTGATTCTTTTGTGCCTATAGATGTGATTCCACAATGTAATGACCCAAAGTTTTTCAATGGAAATTCCCTTCTTATATTTATGTCATAAAATCACATGAAAGCACGACATAATGAACTACTAAGTGATAAGTGACATTTAAACATAATTTTGTCACTTATGTGTCTGTAATTTCGAAAATCCAACATACATGGTTGTGTTCAAGATGTTTTTTGGAGTCTAATAAAACAAAAATAATTTTTGGTGAATAGTAACCTACCCTACTGAATAGTAACATACCCTTATGAATAGTTATATACCCTAATAAATAGTAACCCCACATATGGTGGTATAAAAATAATATTCATGTTGGAGGTACGATATACCTATAGTTTAGAATGAGTTAATGGATGTTTTAAAACTGGTTTTGATAATAAATTATTATTATAATGAAATATTAAAATAATCATATTTAGGAAATTATTTTTGAAAAATGGACTTCATTTTTGGATTCTACACATCAAAAAATGGTTAGGGTGAATTTTTGATATTTTTCTAAAATACTTGAATTTTTGGGGAATAGTAGAATTCGATAATTCACAATAAATGCTAAATAATGGATTAATTGAGTCATCAATGATATTCTTATGATGTAAGACCACTTGGTTAGAATTCACATGACCCATTTACTATTATTGGTCATGGAATACTTACTATTCTTTGTCTTGTGAAGAAATAATAAATTAAGGATTATAATATCATGAAATCCCTCCTCTCCTCCACTATAACCCCCCCCCCCCCCTCACTCCCTCTTCTCTCCACTCCTCTCAAACTCCAAGACTTCTCTAATTTCGGCCCAAATATCTCCCCAAGGTCATCTCCCACGTCCAAAAGCTCTCATCCTCCTCAAAATACCAAAACCTCTCCCCTTAAGAGGTTCTCAAAGGAGGAAGTCTCAAGAGATAAATTCCTCTTCCCAAATTTCTTCTTTTCTTTTAAGTTATTTTATTTTTAATTTCTTTCCTCACTTCCCTTCACCATAATAGTATGATAAATCTAGTATGATACATGTACTGTAATGTCTTCATGCTATAGGTAAATTTCATTATCTTCTCCCTTTCCCCACTCTTTTATTTGGAAGAAATGAAAGCATCGTTTGAGATGTGCTAATTTAGCACATTCAAGGATAACGGTTTATCAATTTATATTATTATCTATAATTATGGCCATGAAACCATTTGTGTTATGGTTGAACCAGATTATTATATATGTAATATATCATATTTTTTGGTTCTGTAATATTTTGGTACAAATGGAATTAAGTTATAAGGAAAAACACATTCTTTGTAATCAAATCCACCGATTAACAAAAACGGATATCACTAAGGTTATATATATAATAATTCGACATCACTCTAAGTAACATAATTAAAATTAAAACCATGTAATCCCCTGTATATGAACTAAATAATATAACTTAAATTATGGACAAACACTTTCATCTTTCATATAATCCAAACATGAATCTAAGTGAACCGATCTTTTAAAGCCAAGTAAACAAATGAGCTCGAACAATTAAATTGAACCTTATAAATAATCAAAAAAGGATTTGAATGAACTAAAAAAGGTTATAATAAATAAATTACATATAGAAGAGGTTCTGTAATTATGAATTAATAATTCTAATTTTTTTATTCAGTTCATTAATAACAAGTGAAGAACACCACCAGATTTAAGGTAAGGGATCCTCCCCTTTTCACTCTTAATTAAGATTGTTCTCTATGATATGCCATTTTTTGTAATACCAAGTGATGGGGTATGTTTATACACCTTCCCCATACTGACCTAATATTTTATAAGTGATGAGAAACCCATTATCTTTTTCATCAAGCCCTCTTAGTTACACCCAATACCATGCCAATAAACCATGATGGATACTACCCGAACTTCCTTTATTCCTTCGGGTTGTTCTATATTTCTTTTTACCAAAATATAGTTATCTTTTATTTTTATGTATAACTTCAAAATACTATTTATATGCTCCAAACTCATGTTCTAAGATCCATCTCTCATTCTCTTTCGTGGATATACATTCTTTTAAGTGAATCTCTCCTCGATACTTCCCAACAAGCACCCTCGTTTTAAAGGAACTTCTCAAACTTTTACCCAATTTCAGGTGAACTCTATCTTCTATTTTAAAACACCATTATCTTTGTTAATTATGTATTTTTATGATTAAAACCTTCTTGGTTCAATTCTGGTTTTATATAAAATAATGTCTTCTTTACTATTTTAAAAGCCCTATAGTATTTTCCTTAAAACCGCACAAAAATGTTTTAATGCTAATGGTTCTAAAATACATTTCTCGTAAGTTTTCACTTATGTTTGACACCACTTACCATTTTATATGCCTATTTTACCCTATGAATGCCCATGTATTTTCTAATTCTTTCCTTACATGGACACTTTCGTGTTACACCCATTTGATATGTTTTATGTCATGACTGTGGTACCCAATTGATTCCATGGGTGCCCTTATGTTTATGTATGGTTGATTATGCATTATTGTATATGTGGTAAGAATATTTATGTGGAAATAATATTCATGAAAATGTTGAGATGGGTGCGCTTAGATAGTGATCCAATGCATTGGGTAAGGTTAAGTCTCATGAGATGCGATTTGAAATGGGATTGGCGGTTAGCCTTGACCCTTACTGAAATGGGAAACGGGATTGGCGGTTAGCCTTGACCCGTACTAAATATATGATTTATGATTCTTCCACATTTATATGATTCCATGTTTATATGATCCCATGATTATATTAAATGATTTCATAAGTTTAATTCTTTGGATATCATTATTTCATGTCTCTTAACTTATGTTCTTGAGGTGTATCCTTATGTTCATTCCCTTACTATGAATTTTTAGCTCATCCCTTTGTTCATGCATTCCCCAGGGTACCCTATGCCGATGTAAGAGCTCAAAGGAAGTTATAAGCTCTTTATGGAGACTAAATAAAGAAGTTTTTTTTTAGCCCCATGTTTTATTTTATATGTACCTAGTCTTCCAAAACACTAGACTTAACGATCCTTGGCTTGTACTCTTATGATTAATTATGATTAAAATCATGAAATGTTTTATGTAAAAGGATTGGGTAAATATAGTTGGTATCAAAGGATGGTCTAGTGATTTTTGGAGATTAGGAATAGAGCACCTTAGTGATAACCTTAAGGATGAGACTAAGTATAAGAAAATAGTCCTAAATTTTGGTGAGTATAGAGTAAGTGGTTTATCAAGAAAATACATCCTTATCTGGATACGAGTAGGTAGAGGCGGCTCTGTCACAGATATATCTAGGGGTAAAACCTGAAAACACCTCTTTGAGATAGACTCGAATGGGAACTGGTGCACGATAACGAGCCTTGCTTCACTCTTGGTTACGAAACTTCTGGGGGATATGCTTCGGTAGATTCACGAGCTTAGTACTAACCATTATTAAGGGACAAAAAATCCCATAAGAATATTAGTTAAGAAATAGATTGAGGATAACCTAGATATAAACCTAAGGAATCACAAGTTAGGATGTACTTCTTCTTTATAATTGTATCCTTTAATGTTCAAAGTTTCCTTTTTATGATCAATAGATAAGTATTCAAGACCTCTAATTATATGTTCTTTTCTTAGTTAATGGAGGGAAATAGAAGAACACGTTCCAACAAAAAATGTGATAGGAAATGTAATGATTTCCCTAATGACATGCCTGATGTGATGGAAGCGGGTGATCAAAACTTCATGGCAGTACTTGCTCAGCTAGCACGAGTTATGAATAATAACTTGAATCAGGTGGAACATCCCCCTCCCCCAAGGAAAGAGAAATTTGTCGCAGAATCCTTCATGCGGAAAAGGCCTCCCATGTTTAGTGGGTCTTCTGATCCCATCCTCGCAGAACATTAAATTAACTCCATTGAAAAGATTTTCTCTATACTCTAGTGCTCGGAAGAAGAGAAAGTTGTACTAGCAGTCTATCATTTTTATGGGGAAGATGATCAGTGGTGGACACTGATCAAGAATACAAATTTCCAAGAGGAAATTGATTCCATAGAATGGGAGGAATTCAAGAGGATGTTTTTCAACAAATATTTTCCTCGAACCCTCTGTCTCAAGATGGAAAGAGATTTCCTTGGACTCAAGGAGAAGGAAGATGATTCCATCGGGGCATATGAAGAGAAATTTACAAGGCTTTTAAGGTACGCATCTGGCTTTTTCATGAACACCGAAAGAAAGGTGGATTGCTTCTTTAGCAGAATAAAGCCGAGTCTAAGAAAAGTGTTGGCAATTCGAGACTTTGACAGTTATGAGGAGATTGTCCGTTGTGCCCTCAAGGTTGAAATGGATATTGGAGACTCTCAGTGGTCTCATGGTCCTAGTTACAAGAAGTGGAAAATGGAGAAAAACATGGGTGGTTCATCAAAAAAATACCATGATGCAAAGAAGACTCACTTTTCCCCTTGAAGAAATGGTGGGAAAAGAATCTTGGTGATTGTCTCAAGGGAACCAGAAATTTCTTGAAATGAGGAAAGTTTGGTCATCTATCCAAGAACTGCCAAAGGGATATGAAAAATCCCGCTAATGTTGAAGAAGAAAGGAAGGTTCAGATCAACACTCAGCATGCACTATAGTGTTTTAACTATAAGGAGCTTGGGCATTATGCGAACAATTTCCCTAAGCCGAGGGTTGTCGGAGGCACTCAACAACAACCTCTAAGGAAACAAGGAAAAGGTTATGCTATCACCACTGCTGAAGTGGAGCCGTAAAACAATGTGGTGACAGGTACGCTTGGTATTCATTCATGAATAGCAAATGTACTATTTGATTCTGGTTCTACGCATTCTTTTATATCTTGTAAGTTTAGTAGAACTATTCAAACACCACCTCAAATTTTGGAGGAAAAGTTATCTATGAGAACAGTGAATGGGTAAATTATTTCGTCCATTGTTTATAACTCCTCCCTGGTTAATGTTTGTGGACGGAACCTCCAAGAAAATATTTTCATACTTTCTTTAGTGTAGTTTGACGCTATCTTGGGCATGGATTTTCTATATTTGTACAAGGCCAACATCAATTGTTGGGAAAGGGAGATTACTCTTCACATCCTGAAGCATCGTCTGATTCTTTACAAGTACAAGGAGGAAGATGATTCTCCTTTAGAATTTTCGTCTCAAGTTTGGATATTGCTTCCTTATGAGCATGAATATCTAGCTCAAATGATTGAGACAAAGGATAGAATCATGCTTGAAGACATGCCCATCGTGAGGAATTACACTGATGTATTCCCCGAAGAGTTGTCTGGTCTTCCCCCTGAATGAGAGGTTGACTTCTCAATTGAACTAATCCCTGGATCTCTACCAATCTCAAAGAAACCTTATAGAATGGCCACCGTAGAGCTGGAAGAGATAAAGAAGTAGTTACAGGATAATATAGAGAAGGGTTTTATACATTCGAGTACTTCATTGTGGGGTGCTCCGGTCCTCTTCGTCAAGAAGAAGGATGGATCAATGCGCCTATGCACTGATTATCGTGAGCTCAATAAAATAACTATAAAGAACAATTATCCCCTTCCATGGATAGATGACTTGTTCGATCATCTTCGTGGGGCTAGTTATTTCACTAAGGTGGACCTTTAGTCGGGATATCACCAACTAAAGGTGAGGAAGGAAGATATTCCCAAGATTGGCTTTCGAATGAGTTATGGACACTATGAGTTCATAGTGATGCCCTTTGGACTCACTAATGCTCCAGAACTTTTCATGGATTTAATGAATAGAGTTTTTAGAGATTACCTTAACAAATTTTTGGTGGTCTTTATTGATGATATTCTAATATACTCCAAGATAAAAGAGGAACATGAGGATCATTTGGAAACTGTGTTAAAGAATTTTCGAAGGGAGAAGTTGTATGAAAAGTACAGTAAATGTGAGTTCTAGATGGAGGAAGTATCATTCTTGGGGCATGTTATCACCAGGAAAGGGATATCTGTGGACCCTTCCAAGATGAAGGCAATTGAAGAGTGGTCGAGGCCAACTTCTATAACGGAGATCCGCATATTTTTAGGTCTAGCTGGGTATTATTGACGATTCGTGAAGAAATTTTCATGATTGTCAATCCCAATGACCAAGCTGACACAAAAGGGAGTAAAGTTCGTTTGGACACAGAAATGTGAAGACTGTTTCAAGGAGTTGGAAAAGAGACTTATCACTGCGCTGGTACTCACAATCCCTTCAAGTGGAGAACTCTTTGTGGTGTATAGTGATTCTTATAAGAAAGGCTTAGGTTTTGTGCTAATACAAAATTATAAAGTGATAGCCTATTCTTCAAGGCAGTTGAAAATCCATGGGAAAAACTATCCCACGCATGATCTGGAGTTGGCGGCTGTGATCTTTGCGTTGAAAATATGGTGGCATTATCTCTATGGGGAAAAATGTGAGATATATACTGACCAAAAGAGTCTCAAATATATATTCACAAGGAAAGATCTTAATATGCACCAACGAAGATGGATAGAGATCATCAAGGATTAGGACTTCTCAATCCACTACCATCCAGGTAAGGAAAACTAGGTGGCAGATGCTCTAAGTAGAAAGGATCATGCATCTTTATCAATGATGAGAATTGAAAAGGATCTGATCTACTTGGATTTGAAAAGGATGGGCATGGGAATCATTAAGGGAGGAACATAATCAATCCTTTCTCAAATGATTATTCAACCATCCCTCTTGGAGAAAATAAAGGTTTCTCAAAGAAAGGGTGTGGAAATTCAGAAAAGGGTGGAAGCTGTTAAAAATGGGAAATACTATGATTTCAAAATTGATGAGGAAGGATTTGTAAGATTTGTGACACAATTATGTGTACCATCTGATTCAGAGATAAATAAGGAGCTATTGAATGATGCACATAGCTCGACCTTCACTATCCATCATGGGAGTACCAAAATGTATCGTGATCTCCGAGAACACTTCTGGTGGGATAACATGAAGAGGGAGATTGCGGAATATATTTCAAGGTGCTTGGTATGTCAGCAAGTTAAATCTGAGTGACAAAAGTCCAAAGTTATGATGCAGCCATTGCCTATACCCATGTGGAAATGGGGAAATGTTACTATGGACTTTGTCACGGGTCTCCCGAATACGTCTGTTGACACTCCTTTTCATCACGGAGTCTAATGATTGGAAAAGGTAAATACCTTAGTCCAAATTGTTTCATCCTTTAAAGAAACATCAAAAAATCGACAAAGGGATGAACAAAGAGAACATTTCCCATAGGTCGCGCAAGTTCCTTCATGGTCACGCAAGTCCACTTATGCGACGCCTAATGGTTACGCAAGTGACTTGCACACCCTAAAGGATAACTACCCGGGGTCTTCTCCAGCCTATAAATAGACCATGTGGGCCCCCCATTTGGGGGAGGAATTTTTCTAGAAACTCATATTTAAGCTCTCGGTGCCCTAGTATCTTCTCAAAGCTTCTGAAACACTTCTAAGGTAATTTCATACCTAGAACGGAAGATCTAAAGAGGGGGAGGAAGGCCTAAGTGTTGAAACTCATCAACACTTGCGCGCCTGACTGACCATCCCTTAAGGGAAATGGCCACACTTGCGCGCCGCCTTACTCCTTCAATAGAACTTGCGCGCCCCTCTTCTGGAAGATCCTCAAGATGATTCTAAAGGCTTTAACCAAGAGTCTCTCAAGTATCACCCTGCTGGTTAACCATCGCGCAAGTACCCATGTGTCGCGCAGGTATACCTGCGCGACCAGGACTTGCGCGCCCACGCAGTACCTGTGCACCTGCCAAGACTTGTGCGCCCTTGCCTTTTTGGGTGCCCTTCTTTCCCATTCCACCCCTCTTAAGCCATTCCACCTCTCCTATTCAAGATTCAGTCGTCAAGAAACTCTTAAAATCCATTTATGGCATGATTTCTTGATTTGACTTCCTTATCTGAAAGGAATTCTGTAGAATATCTCTCAAAACCTATTGATTTACACATCTTTATGTCACTAAAGATTGAGATTTCATTCATTCAACATAATCCTTTATGATGAGAGAACTCATTAATCTGGGCCTCCTTTTCAGGAGTAAGCCTCAGTCCCCAAATATGGGCATCCTTCTTAGGAGTAATCCCCAACCATAATTCTCTTAACCTAGGCCTCCTTTTCAAGAGTAAGCCTCAGTCCCCTAATATGGGCATCCTTCTTAGGAGTAAGCCCCAACCATAATTCTCTTAACCTGGGCCTCATTTTCAAGAGTATGCCCCAGTCACCTAATATGGGCATCCTCCTTAGAAGTAAGCCCCAACCATAATTCTCTTAATCTGGGCCTCCTTTTCAGGAGTAAGCCCCAGTTTCCTAATATGGGCATCCTCTTTAGGAGTAAGCCCCAACCATAATTCTCTTAACATGGGCCTCCTTTTCAGGAATAATCCCGAGTCATAATTCTAAAATCTGGGCATCCTCCTTAGGAGTAAGCCCCACGTACTAATTTACCTGGGCCTCCTTTTCAGGAATAAGACCCAGTCCCCTAATTTGGGAATCCTCCTTAGGAGTAAGCCCCAACCATAATTCTGTTAACCTGGGCCTTCTTTTCAGGAATAAGCCCCAGTCATAATTCTCAAATATGGGCATCCTCCTTAGGAGTAAGCCCTAGTCCCCTAATTTGGGCATCCTCCTCAAGAGTAAGCCCCTACCATAATTTCATTAACCTGGGCCTCCTTTTCAGGAGTATGCCCCAGTCCCCTAATTTGGGCATCCTCCTCAGGAGTAAGCCCCAAGTACCTTAATTTTTCAAGTCTCTTAACCTGGGCCTCCTTTTCAGGAGTAAGCCCCAGTCTTAATTCCTCTTAACCAGTCCTAATTTACCTTTGATCTTGGATTCCTTCTCAGGAGTAAAAAACCCAATCATAAGTCCTCTCCTAATTTGGGCCTCCTTTTCAGGAGTAAGCCCCAAGTTAGAGTATTCACATCTACATGAAGCACATATACCTTTATGGACCCTGTTCCTAGATTTCTTCCCTGAAGTAAATCCAAATCTTCATTTATCTGGGCAGTCATGCATATATAAGTCCCATCTTATTTCTTATGATTTCATCTTTCATGGAACAATTGTCTGATTTTTACCAATACCTCTTGTTTCTCACACTGAGCATGACTCACATGAGCTAAGAGTGTAAAAGTAATTATGACATCCTTCTTTGAGCCATCAATCATAAACATCATACTCCCTTACTCGAACTATGTGGGTTATGATTCCTTTCTTTTTAACAAAGGATACGTAGGTAGCCCATCTACTGGTTCTATCCCAACTTTGAAATAATCCATGTCTTTCTGAAAGAAAATAAACTTCAAGTGCCCCACTGAGTGGCTTTAAAACCAGGATGGTTATCATAATGACGAAGATACTTTTACGTATCATAGGATACCATTGACTAAGAATCTCTAACAAATACAGATGATTCTCTATCAATGAAGAACCTCGAATACATATAAAAGATTCTCTAAATTTCCTACATATCGATCATTGATTGTCATATCTAAAGGAAAGCTCATTTTATACTTGGTAATGTAATAAGGATTCACGAACATAACTTAAATATATAAAGAGAGTCCCAGAGTAGACAATAATTCCCCTCAAAAAGGTATGATGAGTCCGAACTCCCATACTCTCGACCAATGAAAATTATTAAGCCTCATCAGTCCACAAACTAATGAGCGCCTACATTTGGAAAGTAGGTCCAAATGGATGTGGAATCATTGGATGTTTCCAGTTCTACGAACAAACCCGTTAGAAACCAATGGGAATATTTGAACCTCCCATCAAGGAGGTCATCCTCGAATCCGAGGGAAACAAAAAATGGTGAACCCGACGTGAATCCTTAACCAAGTAAAAATGATGTTTTACCTATTTGTTAGGCACCTATTTAAAACTCAATGAGAGGGTCAAAAAAACAATCATTGACATATGTGCTCATCCAAAAGATGTAGTGGATGAATTTATCATGATTACGTCTGTTATATCAAACAGGAACTCTTTTCCAAGATCTTTTGTATTTCCAGAATGGCCGCTCTCAAGTTCACATCTGTGAAAACTGCTATTGCGAATTCCACTGGTGTTACTTCTGCTGGATCGTCGCCCGCTCTGAGGATGACATCACCTACTCAGCATCTCCAATGCTGGGTATCAAATGCACTGGTTAAGGAGTACTGTCAACACGGTACCATCCCAACTCTGGAGGCTTCCCGACAAGACCTCCAAGTGAACAACTCACACCGGTCGTCCGGACAACGACGACCAGTGATCAAGAAGCAGGCGGTGCTGACTACCATCTCCAACCGTTTCGGGTCGTTATCCCCGAAATGCAATCACCATTCGCTCCCTTATTCTGAGGAGGTGAATGAGAAGGTCCCTCAGGGCCTTAATTCAAGTAGACAGGAGTCCTTCCTGAGGGCTCCCACCAACAATCGCCGCCAGAGTCGTGCGGCAGTATGCCCTCAACATGGTGATGGTGCTGACTCTAGGCGTTCGGCTCAGGTTCCTCGAACCCGAGCAGGCAAGACGAATCACCAGAGGTGAAGTCCAGTTAACAGTGAGCAGGTTCTTATCCTCGTCATCTCCAGAGAAGTCCACCAACCTAACTTGGTGGGAAGAAATGATCAGGCACACACACCTACCCATTTTTATTCTATTGTCCAGCAGACTCGTCTGGCAGTAGCACACCAATCCCATTAGGCAATTCAGACAGAGTATTATAGATAGGAACATACACCTATTTATACATCATCAGTTAGTCAGCAGGCTCATCTGACTACATATGATGGATCTCGTCAACCACATTCGGTGAAGTGCAATCAGTAGGCACATACACCTGCTAGTATTAATCAAGCCTACCAACAGTCTCGCTTGGTAGCATTCGGAGAAGTCAGTCGGAAAGCTCCGGTGACAAATAGGAGGCAAACTCAACTCTCTGACCCAACACTTGAGTACTGTCAGGATTCACTGACGGGAAAAGGAGGACAGGAGAAGGCACATACACCTACTCCAAGACCGGAATGGACGTATATCCCCGTTCCGGTAGCTGAAGTCACAAATCATATTCTATCAATGGTGAAACTGCAGAAGAAAATCCCTGCTCATATTCTGGATGCCTGTCAGGATATTATAACAGCTTCAACAGAATCTTAGGGAAAGACAGATAAATCTATCCCTACCAGTGGAGTGACACATCAACAATTCACTCCGGAATAGACACAAACATCTGTTCCAGTCCAAGATGGTTGTGGGGCATACTCCCCCATATCATACAGACAACCAAGTCAGGCACATACACCTGATTTGAGTGGAGATCGTCAGACTAACCTGGACATCTTTTCTGATCATGCACATACACCTTCTCAGAGCATCTACATTCATCAAAAAGTGGTTTCCAAGGCGAGTAAGAAGGCGTCTAAGAAAAAGACTCGCCCAACACGGTCAGGAGATCAAGATCCAATCTGTAACAAGGCCTTGCTCGATGCTGGAGTTCTTGAAGCCCCCAGACAGTTATCTGTTGAAATTCAAGATTCTACTCCTTCATTTCCCAATAGTGGGACCATTAATTCTGAAGGTCTTCAACAGACACTTCCTCATGAAGGCTTGCTTCATGACAATTCGGTCAATCTTGATGTTTTATCTTCAGATGAGAGCCACAAGAACCCTCTGTGTGGTTAGAAGACCAAGGAGGAAGAGATCTCATCTTTTGTTGTAACCCATTATGGTGGTCCTCCCCATGACGATGAATTTCTCTGCGAAAGTCCTCTCCACATTAGTGATGCACATTGCCCGGAAAATGCTCCAGTGGACAATGTAGTGCCAAGAAATCCCTCTTATCTTGAGGCACTTGCAAATGCGAAACCATTCATGTCTGATGCTTCATCGCTAGCAAGTGAAATACTTTCTCAATCAGAAGATAGCCCAGGGTATATGTCATTCTCTGAACCATCCCTAAGTAATTCATCTTCTAGTTTGATCAATGATTTCTCTACCAATATTGTTGAATCCGATGAAGCAACAAGGAAACACCAACTCTGGTCAAATTAGGTAGAAGAATCTTCATAAAATGATAAAGAGGAAATGCTGAACATGAGAAAACAACTGGCGAAAGGTGAAGTTCCAGTCATGTTTTGGCCTCTGGCTGACTCTCAGTATGACATTCCAAAAATGTTGACGGAAGATGAAATTCATGATATTCCTCTCAACATATGTAAAACTCTTTGTCAGTTGAAAATGAAAGTATTATCTTATGATGAATATGAAAATAATCTTAAGATAATAGAAGGGTTACAATGTCAGATTGATTTGGCATCTCTATCAGTCTCTCGATATCCGAAGGCTAAAAAGAAGCAGAGAGCCCTTCAACGTTCATGCCTTGGCGCACTAAGAAGATTGCGTCAGTTAATTGTCAATGCCCCATCTGGTATTCGTGTCAGAGGATGGGGTGTTCATGGAGCACTGTATTTCACGGTGCTCTCCAGTCAACAAATCCTGCCGAAAATGGTATCCTTCAATGTTATTTCCCATGGCCAGCCACAGTCAATTGGCTTTGTTTGTAATCAAAAGTCTGCCCAAGAACAGGCCTCAACTAGTTCCTCTCAAAATCAAGAATACAGAGAACAAGTTGTTGAATTAGTTATGCATCAAGCAAACGAGAATATTGAATAGGCCTCTCGTATGGAGAAAGCACATCATCAAGTGACAGAAGTGTCGGAAATCATCCAACGGTATTTTGAACCAGGTGATAAAAGTGGATACAGGTTAATGCATCCAGCTAATTTCTAGACTAAGGTTCACAAGATCAGGAGAGCTTTTAAGAAAGTCTCAGATATACCATGTCAAGAGTCACCCCAGCTCGCCAGACTGGGGAATCTTTTAAACCAACCCTTGGAATCAAAAAATAGGATTCAAGGAGTTGAGCGGGAACAACATGAACAGCCCCAGTCCACCGGACTAGGGAATTTTTGAAATCATCAATCCCCTCCTCAGAGAAAGTCGTTCTTTTCTCGATTGGGGAAGAAACCTCAAGAGGAACGAAGAGCCAAATTATCAGGAGATTCCCTCAAAATTATGTTTCATCAAGAAGTTCCTGAAGGATTGAATCAACAAAAGGCAATGTCTCATCAAGGACATGGAAGAAGACAATATCACAGAAATGCTGATAGAAAGCACTATAGTGCTACAGTTATGCTTAAACAAGCACCTGTACCCGTTTATACTTAAAAACCTTCATCTTCTCGAAGGGATCCACCTCCTGAGAGCCAACAACAAAGGATGTTTCGTCCAGATGATCAAAGAGATCAAATACGAAAACAATTTGAGGATTTGAAGAGCAAAACATACTCTTTCAGAAATGAACAAGTTCTTGGTTACTTCATTTTGGATCTGGAAAATAATCTGGTTCAATTGTCAAGGCCCCAAAGGCCAAATAAGGAAGGAGATGAAGACCATCCCAATTATTTCCCCTTTCATCAAATGTTGGGGCATCCCATCCAAGAGTGTTTTGTCTTCAAATACCTCCTTCAAAAGATGGTCGACTCGGGACAAGTCGAACTGAAAGGTTCTTCATCTCAAGTATCATGTGTTACTGCTACAGTTCCGGAGGAGGAAGGTGAATGGAAATAAGCCAAAAGCAAAAATGCAAAAAAGTATGATGATTGGATGGTCAAAAATACAATCAACTGAACTCATGCTATTTTGCGAAAAAAATTAAATAAACTGATTGTGTCTTCTACCATGAATGTTGTGACAAAACCCTCTTCGTCAGAGGGAAAGTCCTCAAAGAAATGGCATGATTCAAAGAAAGAAAAAGAATCATAAGAAGATGATTATGTGTCAAAGCCTAAATTGTCTTTGACTATGGTGGACTTCATGCCATCTAATTCAAAGCCACAGGCACCGCCCCACCAAACAGAACAGCCTAAATTGGCTAATCAGGAAGAGTCTTCATCAGACGAAGAGTTAATCTTTGGTTCTGTTAATATGATTCAATTAACAGATCCATATTCCAGTCACAGTTTCGATTTCAATGAGCCTGAATTCCCTATATCAAATAGGGGAATCAGAGGAAGTTCCAGGGGCTCAGGATACAAGGGAAGATGTGGATCTTTTAGAAGCCACTATTCCAATTCTACCCCTACTAGAACTGTGTACGCAGTAGAAACTCATGGTAGAGCCCTTCAGCGAGATCAGCAAGAACAAGAAATTACTTCTACCAATAGCAGATTCAGTATGGGCACAGTTATTTTGGAAGACCAGTTGAAGGTTCCTATATTCTTCCTCTCAGTAAGTAAATGGATCTAATCGGTCTAATCTTCCAAAACCAAGAAAATTGCCAACTCCTATCCTGATACAAGATGCATCAACTTCCAAAGCATCTGCTTCCAAGGTACCTGCTAAACCACATATTCCTGTTGGGAAACGCAGACCTCTGGATCAAAAGTATGATATATTGAAACACTTGGCCCAAGTACCATCCAAGTTATCAATTCTAGATGCTCTAAATCTGTCAAAAGATCTTCGGGAAGCACTCATCGAGGCTTTGTCAAGTCCTCAGGAGTTTGAAACTGAAATTACTGCAGCTGAAGTCTATCACGTAGAGAATAATCCTACAGAATTCCATGCAATAATATCTTTTACTGATGAAGATGAATATGATGTTGTGCATGGACATATTATACCTTTGTACTTTTCTGGCAAGGTCAATGGCATAGACGTCCGAAGAACTTTCATTGACAATGGTTCAGGAGTCAACCTGATGCCCATTCATACACTTAGTCGATTGGGCCTCACAGAATCTGATTTATCTCCTTCTACCATGATGTTACAAGGATATGATAAAAATGAACAAGAACCACTGGGTGAAGTTACACTCAGAACTTAGTTTGGAGATCTTGTATCCAATTCCGATTTCATGGTTGTTGATCAAGACTCAGCCTTCAACATCTTTCTTGGAAGACCCTGGCTACATCAACATGCAGCTATCCCTTCATCATACCATCAATGTCTCAAATATTGTTTCGATGGTCAAGTTGGGACATTGTATGGTGATAAGGCCCCGTTCAAGTCATGTGAGTCTCAATACATTGAGGCGGAATTCTATCACATGAAGGGAAGGGAGAAATCCACAACAAAGGAGATTACCGAAGTTAATGCTCCATATGGTTTGGAGAAGATTCCAGTAAATCCATTTACACATGTGAGTATAGATTATGTGTTGCCTATCAGTCAAATTGACAAGATAGACCCAAATCAAAATACTCTTATGGAAAGATCCATAATGTCAGTTATGGTAATCGATCCAGACAACATGGGAGAAATTGGTAACCCACCAAGCAGTGATGAAAGCACAAATGGTGATGTCTTTATTTCATCTGCTGAAATCCAACAAGTCTATACTTCGCCAATTAGGCCAGAAGAAGTTATAGAAACATCATAGGTGAACCATAATTCCGATTCTCAATCCATCATCTCCTCTTTATTACCCAAAAAAGACCCTTCATCATCAATCGGGTCGGAAATGGAAGCTTCTTCTTCAATATATGAAAATTTTTACATTTCTTCTGATCATGAAAATTCTTCTTTATCATCTACTATGAAAGTAGAAACGGAATAAATAATACATGATGAAGAAGAAGAGGAAGATCTCAGAAATGCTCCTCCAGCATTTTAAGAGGGTAGTTCTACCACTGTGGATGAACTCAGAGAAATAAATCTGGGTAAAAAAGAAGATCCACGCCCCACTTTAATCAGTGCGGCCATGAATCTTGAAGAGCAAGAGATGTATATTTCTTTTCTAAAGAAAAATAGAGATGTATTTTCTTGGAACTATACAGAAATGACCGGGCTTGATCCTGATGTTGCTACTCATCATTTGGGTTTATCAGAAGAACATTGAGGATTTAAGCAAGCCACGAGAAGAAAACACCCAACTTATGCTTCCAAAATTGAAGCTGAAGTGGATAATCTTATCAAAGTTAACTTCATCAGAGAAGTTCATTATCCCAAGTGGTTGGCTAATATTGTCCCTGTAAAGAAGAAGAACGGACAAATTAGAGTTTTCATCGATTTCAGAGATCTTAATCGGTATTGTCCTAAGGATGATTTCCCAGTTCCAATTATAGAACTTTCAATTGATGCAACAGCTGGCTATGAAGAACTTTCCTTCATGGATGGATATTCCGGATATAATCATATCTGAATGGCCCCATAAGATGAGGAATCCACAGCCTTCAGAGCCCCTCAGGGTGTGTTTTGCTACCGGGTAATGCCCTTTGGCTTAAAGAATGCAGGTGCAACATATCATCATGCCATGCATCGTATCTTCAAACCCTTCTTAGGGATGTTTTTTGAATGCTATGTAGACGATTTCGTGGTTAAATCCAAACAACGTTCTAATCACTTGGCTGATTTGGAAGTCATATTCCGCAAGCTTCGACAACATAATTTGAATATGAACCCGTTAAAATTTTCTTTTGGGGTAACCTCAAGAAATTTTCTCGGCTTTGTTGTACGCCATCGTGGTATTGAATTCGATCCTGAGAAGACCAAGTCAATCCTTGGTATGTCACCTCCTAAAAATTTGAAACAATTAAGAGGACTTCAAGGACACTTAGCCTATATTCGGCATTTCATCGCTAATTTAGCAGGAAAAAGTTTACCCTTCACCAAATTGATGACGAAGGGAGTCACTTACCAGTGGACTGAAGAATGTCAAGAAGCATTCGATATTCTCAAGAAATACCTCTTGAGTCCACCGGTACTCATGCCACATGTTGAAGGAAGACCAATTATCCTCTACATGATAGCTCTAGATTGATCATTGGGTGCCTTTCTTGCTCAAAAGAATGATGCTAGGAATGAAAACAGCCTCTACTATCTCAGTCAGACTATGCTTGAAGCAGAAACCCGGTATTCAAGTATTGAGAAGTGTTGTCTGGCATTAATCTTTGCAGTTCAGAAGTTGAGACACTACCTGCAACATCACGAGGTCCAATTGGTATCTCGCAATAAACCGCTCAAATTCATCCTTAGTCGTCCAATGATTACAGGAAGTCTGGAAAGGTGGGCAGTTATTTTACAGCAATTCGATATTCAGTATGTGTCTCAAAAGGCAATAAAGGGCCAAGATCTGGCTGATTTCCTGACTGAACACCCTTCAGTGGAACACACATCTTCAGATATTGAACTACCTGATGAGGAATTCTTCTCTATTCAAGAATGTCCTCAGGCATGGGAAATGTATTTTGATGGTGCTTCCAGAAGTCCAACAGGGAGGAAAATGGAAAATCCTAAATTCAATAAAGTTGGATTAGGAATTGTGCTCATTTCTCCAGAAAAGGTATTGTTACCTTATTCCTTCTTATTTTGGGAAGGTGGTACCAATAAGGAATCTGAATACCAAGATCTCATCGTAGGCTTGGAATTAGCACTTCAAGCACAAGTGAATCACTTAAAGGTGAAAGGTGATTTAGACCTGGTAATCAAACAAGTCAATGGGGATTATGCCATCAGAAAAGAAGAACTAATCCATTAGTATGATTATGTCAGAGAGTTAATGGCGGAATTACCTTCAGAACCGACATTTTCTTATGTCTCAAGATCACAAAATGCTCAAGCTGATGCACTAGCTCATATAGCCACAGCTCTGGAAGATCCAAATTGGGACGAGACAACCATCAGTATTGCCCACCATCATGCAATTTCACCTTATGTTCGAATCAGAACAGAGGAAATTAATGAAATTAGTCTCGTTCCTAAACCATATGGTCATACTACAGGATGGATGTCACCTATCAGGGAATACCGTCAAAATGGAACACTTCCACCTGATAGAGCTGAGAAAGAACAAATCTGGCGATGTCTGGTCAATTTTACTCTTTATGATAGCCCAGATCACCTAGAGAAAATTCTCTACAAACATGGTTTTGATGGAGTTCTCTTCAGATGCATTGATGGTGAACAGACAATGACTGTCATGAAAGATGTGCATGTAGGAGTCTGTGGTGCCCACCAGTCTGGACATAGAATGTCTGATCAGATTCGAAGGCTTGGATACTTTTTTCCTTCAATGATACAATATTGTTTCGATTTCACAAATAAGTTTCATTCATGCCAAGTACATGCCAACTTCATTCATCAACCTCCATAGTTGCTTCATATAGCTAAATACTCATGACCATTTTCCACATAGGGAATGGATGTAGTGGGACCTTACCCTTCGGCTACGGCCAAGCAATTTAAGTACATTCTTACTGCTACTGACTTATTTTCCAAATGGGCAGAGGCAATACCTCTTAAGGAAGTCAGTTCTAAATGCGTTTTTAGCTTCATCAAGCCTAACATCATTACCAGATTTGGTGTCCCTCATACCATATTGACGGACAATGGCACCAAATTTTGTTCATCCGAGGTGAAGAAGTTGTATCAAGAATACAACATCAAATCCAACCATTCATCTCGGTATCACGCAGCTGCCAACGGCCAGATAGAATCCTTTAACAAGTATCTTTCAAATATACTGCAAAAGACAGTGGATAAAGATAAGAGGTCATGGCCTGATAAACTCTTTCATGCTTTATGGGCTTATCGGACTACCACCCGCACTGCAACTCAGTCAACTCCATATTCATTGGTATATAGAATAGAAGCAGTCTTGCCCATTGAAGTTCAACTACCCTCGCTCAGAGTTTCTATTCGTGATCAATCATCTACAGATGAACAATCTCAAAAGCGATTGAATGAATTGGAACAGTTAGATGAGAAAATATTGTGCACTTTGCACCACTTTGAAGTCTATCAGAATCGAATAGCATGATCCTTTAACAAAAAAGTTTGTCTTCATTCATTCACTTAGGTAGAATTGTTATTAGTTCTCAGAACATCAATGATACCAGGAAAGAAACCTCCCAATCTTGAGCCAAAATGGGAAGGACCTTATTCAATACTTAAGGTCTACTCTAATGGAGCTTATTCATTAATCTCGATGGATAGAGAACTCATCACTACTCCAACCAATGCCAGATTTTTGAAGAAGTATTTTGTATAAACACAAAATCCTTCATCGTCCTTGCTATATGATGTTAAACTATACAGAAATGATCCATACATATGACCTTAAACTATTTGTATTAATTTTTTCCCACACGACGTTAAACTGAAAAAAAAAATATCCCTAATTTGTCCTCACTGCGTGACATTAAACTGCACAGTCACCCTATGGTCCAGTATGACCTTAAACTGCACCATGGTCTAGTATGACCTTAAACTGCACCATGGTCTAGTATGACCTTAAATTGCACCATGGTCCAGCAAGACATTAAACTGCATAACCAATGGTCCATACATATGACCTTAAACTATTTGTACTTTCATCCCACACGACGTTAAACTTTGTCCCCTTTATTGTCCTTGCTATATGACGTTAAACTATACAGAAATGGTCTATACATATGACCTTAAACTATTTGTACTTTCGTCCCACATGATGTTAAACTGTGAAAAAGTTCACTAAATGGTCCAGTATGACATTAAACTGCAACTAGGTCCTGTATGACCTTAAACTGCATCATCAATGGTCCATGCATATGACCCTAAACTATTTGCAAGTCCCTTACATCCAGCAAGACATTAAATTGTGACATCCTAACTACAAGACGTTAAACTGTATAAAAGTCCCTAATACGTCCAACATGACGTTAAATGGTGTACTCTTTTGTCCTCACTGCATGACATTAAACTGCACAGTCCCCCTTTCGTCCAACATGATGTTAAACTATATTGTCCCCATCGTCCTAACTACATGACGTTAAACTGTACAGAAAGTCTGTGATACATCCTAAATGACATTAAACCGTACTTTGTCCCTGCTACAAGACATTAAACTGTGCAGCGCCAATATTCCTAACTGTAAGACTTTAAACTGCATAGTCCCTTCATATTTCCTACATGACATTAAACTGTGCATTGTTAAGGTTGTTGTTACCTCTTGTTTCTCACACCGAGTATGAATCATGTGATCTTAGAGCAAACCTCAACCATAACACTCTCTCTGGGATACTAACCATGTGTAAGTCCCAACATCATTTTTTTAGGTCGTTGTCCCCAAGAACAACTTGATCATTAATTCATTATTTAATTGAACTACGTGGACTTTGATCCTTGCCTTCCAAGCTAGGTACGTAGGCAACCTCCTAAGGTTCAATCCTAAAACCAATCTCTTCACATCGGTTCACCTCCATCTCATATGATGTTAATTTGTGAAACCGCCCCTAGAATCAATATCTTTACATTGGTTCACTTTCGTCCTTGCTATACGACATTAAACTATACAAAACTTTTGTCCAGTATGACAATAAACTACAATATTCTTTGATACCCTCACTTGAGAGGGAACCATTATTTACATTGATTTTTCTATCATGTTTCATTTCAAAGATGATATGCATACATGGAAACTCCCAAACCTTTTATCTTGGGTTAAACCATCATTGTACTAAAGTCTCCTTTCACCCTTCACATGTACGAACCAAATTTGTACAAAGGGTATTTCTAGAACTACGTGGGCTTGATTCCCATCCTTATGGGATACGTAGGAACGTTCGAGTGTCCCTCGAATCTAGCCCCAAGTCTTTGGGCCTAACCCCAAATTCCACTTTTATCCCCCTGGTTGAAAAGTCCCCATGAAAACACACATTGTGTATTTCTTACAATGGTCCAAGCTCTATGACCTTAAACTAAGATCTATAATACTTTTGTCCCACACAACATTAAACTTTAATTTAATAACTATGTATGGGCTTGATTCCCATCCTTATGGGATACGTAGTGAAGTCCAACATTTCAATTTAGGACCCAGCCACAACATGATTATGGTTAGCATTGATCTGTGTATCTCTGTATACATTGGACAATACCCATATTTATGTGTCATAATCCTAACCTTAAATATTTTCAGATCTTCATAAACCCTTTTCTTGACTTCTAGTCACAAAAATATCAAACTTCTGAGAGTTCTTTTGCCTGACTATGCAGCATGTGCCCATAGGCGGCCTTGTATAAACAATCTACATAACAGGCTTGTTAGCCAAAAGATACTATTTATTTGACTATACAGCCAATGCCCTTAGGTGGACCTGCATAATTCAACCCCCTAACGGGTTTGTTAAATAATGGTAACTTCATTCTTGGGATGAAAGACTCTTTTGTCCTTATTTGTCTTAAATGATAATATGTATGGATCCGAAAAAAATATCCATCCTTAACATATTTGTCCCATATCCTATTTCATGATATGAAAGTATTCATGTCTATGGTTTATATTCTCCTTCCCTACGTTTGGTTCAGACCTTCATAGGAGTTATATCCATCTAGTTCTTCGATAATCTTGTTTGGAAATATCTTCTCTATATTTAAGTACATCTTTCCATACAGAAAACTCTATACTTTGGAAAATTTGAATCTCCATAAACTTTCACTGGATTTTAGCAGTAGAAAGGTAAATTTCTTAGAGTTATTTTTCCTAACTATGCAGCACGTTCCCATAGGAGGCCTTGTATAAACAGTCTACATAATAGACTTGTTAGCCAAAAGATACTATTTATTTGACTATGCAGCCAATGCCCTTAGGTGGCCCTGCATAATTCAACCCCCTAACAGGTTTGTTAAATAATGGGAACTTAATTCTTGGAAACTACTTATTCTAATGCCTTTTAGCTCTTTTTCATATCATTCCTCAGGTTCAAATATTCTTAAGTTATAGTTTACATATTTTCCCTCCTACTTGAGTATGGTACTATGTGTTCAGATGAGTTTTCAAGGAATTGAGTCAATTCTAATCCATTTCAGTCAAAGCTATTTCGACCTTAATCATTAGCCTTTTTATGTCCAACGTGCATGAATTTAAACTGCCCATAAAAGACAAAGTAACTCTGAATAAAAGTCAAGTTCCAGCTCACTAAACATACATTTTGTATGATTTAGGTAATATTGAGCAATTAAAAGGTTCGAAGTTTTTAGGGTTATTTACATTGATCCTAGTAAAAATCAAACTATGCTTACTAGGCCCATTGGCTTAAGTAAAATCTAAAGCATGTAGAAAAAGATAATGATTGCAGATGATTGAAGGTGAAAGTGTTTTTCATTGATGCACAAGAGTTAGAACGACATCCACAGATTGGAGTCTCTTATATTTTCCAAGGAATTACAAAAGACTTTCAACATAACTCTTCATTTGATTTACGGCATCCCGAGCTTCATCAGCATCCACCTGGAATTCATTCATTCAACTGGATACCATAATAGATGCAGTGATTCCAGCACTTCTTGGAACAATTGTGAAAGAATGTTCTTGAGTGCGGTTTGAGAAAATTTTCTGCTGATCAAATAGTGACTCTGTTTCTGTCCAAGAGACTTGGAAGATGGATACATGGCTTTGAGAATGGAGCATTGGAAGTAAAGATCCATTTGGAGAGAGTACTCTTTTCAGATATTGCTCTAATGCCATGTTTGTCTTCTCTCCACCAACCGGCAGTGGAAAACATTTCAGCCCATGGGTTTTCCATTTTCACATCTGCAAGGAAATGACATAGAGGAAGAATTTGGAAGTTCGCACCATTGTTGTTTCTCTTAATGCACAGCATAACCGAAATAGAGGAGTAGTAGTGCAGTTGCATCTCAGGCATATAATTCTTTGCGTTTGGAACATTGAATCCTTGCAGATGACCATGACCATATAGAGGCAGGTAGATGCTTTGTGGGAAATTAAGATGATATTTCTTCAATTACTTAGCCAAATTTGGGAGAGTGTTGTCGCAGATATCATAGTAATCATGGCCAACAATGTTCATCATGTCATCAATCCACTTTCTAGCGAGTCCATCAACCATTCCTATTCTCTTGGGATCCATTGAATCTGCACAAAAGATAAATAATCAAATCTTAAGTAAGTTGATTTTTCATAAAATTTGTGAAAGAATTCGAAAAAAATGGAAAAGGAATTAAGGAGCACAAGTCTAAACTTGGTGCGCAAGTATGGAGATGTCGCGCAAGTATTTGGTGTGCAAGTATCACCGAGCAGGTCCATTTACCTACATAGTAGTGCGATGGAAAAGAAACAGCGGAAAATAGAGCAACTTGCGCAGCGAAGGTGACCAGCACGGCGAGAGCTCGAAGTTTTGAAATCCGGAAATCCGGATGCTTTGTACGGAAGTGAGGCCCTCTATTTATAGACGCGGCTAGAACCCTATGTTCCGTACCCTGCACGATTAAAGGTCGTACACCTGCGCGATGCGCACCTGCGCGACTCTCACCTACGCGCCTCTTCCCTTTGGTTTTCTTCTTTTCCTCAGAGTCACATCCTTATTCTTGCAGATCCAACTCTGAGGGGGGAATTTTGTTGACACTCCTTTTCGTCACGGAGTCTAAAGATTGGAAAAGGGAAATACCTTAGTCCAAATTGTTTCATCCTTTGAAGAAACATCAAAAAATCGACAAAGGGATTAACAAAAAGAACATTGCCCATAGGTCGCGCAAGTTCCTTCATGGTCGCGCAATTCCACTTGCGCGACGCCTAATGGTCGTGAAAGTGACTTGCACAACCTAAAGGATAACCGCCCGGGGTCTTCTCCAGCCAATAAATAGACCCTGTGGGCCCCCCATTCAGGGGAGGAATTTTTTTAGAAACTCATATTTAATCTCCTGGCGCCCTAGTCTCTTCTCAACGCTTCCGAAACACTTCAAAGGTAATTTCTTACCAAGAACGGAAGATATAAAGAGGGGTAGGAAGTCCTAAGTGTTGAAACTCATCAGCACTTTCATGCCTGAGTGGTCATCCCTTAAGGGAAATGGCCACACTTGCGCACCGCCTTACTCCTTCAATAGAACTTGCATGCCCCTCTTCTGGAAGAACCTCAAGATGATTCTAAAGGCTTTAACCAAGAGTCTCTCAAGTATCACCCTGCTAGTTAACCATCACGCAAGTACCCATGTGTCGTGTAGGTATACCTGTGCGACCAGGACTTGCGCACCCACGCAGTACCTGCGTGCCTGCCAGGACTTGCGTGCCCCTGCCTTTTTGGGTGCCCTTCTTTCCCATTTCACCCCTCTTAAGCCATTCCACCTCTCCTATTCAAGATTCAGTCTTCAAGACACTCTTCAAATCCATTTATGGCATGATTTATTGATTTGACTTTCTTATCTGAAAGGAATTCTATGGAATATCTCTCAAAACCTAGTGATTTACACATCTTTATGTCACTAAAGATTGAGATTTCATTCATTCAAACTCATCCTTTACGATGAGAGAACTCATTAATTTGGGCCTCCTTTTCAGGAGTAAGCCCATGTCCCCTAATATGGGTATCCTTCTTTGGAGTAAGCCCCAACCATAATTCACTAAAACTGGGCCTCCTTTTCAAGAGTAAGCCACAACCCCATAATATGGGAATCCTTCTTAGGAGTATTCCCCAACCATAATTCTCTTAACCTAGGCCTCCTTTTCAGGAGTAATCCCCAGTCCCCTAATATGGGAATCCTCCTTAGGAGTAATCCCAAACCATAATTCTCTTAATCTGGGCCTCCTTTTCAAGAGTAAGCCACAGTCCCCTAATATGGGCATCCTCATTAGAAGTAAGCCCCAACCATAATTCTCTTAACCTGGGCCTCCTTTTCAGGAATAAGCCTCAGTCATAATTCTCAAATCTGGGCATCCTCCTTAGGAGTAGGACCCAAGTCCTAATTTACCTGGGCCTTATTTTCAGGAATAAGCCTCAGTCCCCTAATTTGGGCATCCTCTTTAGGAGTAAGCCCCAACCATAATTCTCTTAACCTGGGCCTTCTTTTCAAGAATAAGCCCCAGTCATAATTCTCAAATCTGGGCATCCTCCTTAGGAGTAAGTCCCAGTACCCTAATTTGGTCATCCTCCTCAGGAGTAAGCCCCAACCATAATTTCATTATCCTGGGCCTCCTTTTCAGGTGTAATCCCCAGTCCCCTAATTTGGGAATCCTCCTCAGGATTAAGCCCCAAGTCCCTTAATTTTCCAAGTCTCCTAACCTGGGCCTTCTTTTCAGGAGTAAGCCCCAGTATTAATTCCTCTTAACCAGTCCTAATTTACCTTTGATATGGGATTCCTTATCAGGAGTAAAAAACCCAATCATAAGTCCTCTCCTAATTTGGGCCTACTTTTCATGAGTAAGCCCCATGTTAGAGTATTCAAATCTCCGTGAAGCACATATACCTTTATGGACCCTGTTCCTGGATTTCTTCCCTGAAGTAAATCCAAATCCTCATTTATCATGCAGTCATGCATATATAAGTCCCATCTCATTTCTTATGATTGCATATTTCATGGAAAAATTGTCTGATTTTACCAATACCTCTTTTTTATCATACCGATCATGACTCACGTGAGCTTAGAGTGTAAAAGTAATTATGAAATCCTTCTTTGAGCCATCAATCATAAACATCATACTCCCTTACTCGAACTACGTGGGTTCTGATTCCTTTTTTTAAAAACAAAGGATACGTAGGTATCCCATCTATAGGTTCGATCCCAACTCTGAAATAATCCATGTCCTTCTGAAAGATAATAAACTTCAAGTGCCCCACTGAGTGTCTTTAAAACCAGCATGGTTATCGTAATGACCAAGAGACTTTTACGTATCAAAGGATACCATTGACTAAGAATCTCTAACAAATACAGATGATTCTCTATCAATGAAGAACCTCGAATACATATAAAAGATTCTCTAAATTTCCTATATATCAATAATTTATTGTCATATCTAAAGCAAAGCTCATTTTATACTTGGTAATGTAATAAGGATTCACGAACATAACTTAAATCTATAAAGAGAGTCCCGGAGTAGACAATAATTACCCTCAAAAAGGTGTGATGAGTCCGACCTCCCATCCTCTCGACCAATGCAAATTCCTAAGCCTCATCAGTCCACAAACTAATGTGCGCCTACCTTTGGAAAGTAGGTCCAAATTGATGTGGAATCATTGGATGTTTTCGGTTCTACGAACAAACCCGTTAGAAACCGATTGGAATGTTTGAACCTCCCATCAAGGAGGTCATCCCCGAATTCTGATGGAAATAACGTCGAATGGAAATGATGCAATATGTGTTGTGGTTGACTGACTCACCAAGACATCCTATTTCATCGCTATTCGTGAATATTTCTCATTTGAACGACTTGAAAAGTTATATGTGAAGGAAGTGGTGAGACTGTACGGTGTTCCACTCTCAATTGTCTTTGAACGCGATCCAAGGTTCACATCTAAATTATGGAGGAGTCCTCAACATGATTTGAGTACTGAATTAAATTTCAACACAGCCTATCACCCCCAAACTGATGGAAAATCTGAAAGGACTATTCAAACACTTGAAGATATGTTAAGAGCCTTCTCTCTTGAATTCAAATGTTCTTGGGATCAGCATATCCCATTGGTTGAGTTCTCATACAACAATAGCTTCCACTCGAGTATTCAGATGGCTCCATATGAAGCTCTGTATGTAAAGTGATGTAGAACTCCAACCTTTTGGGATGAAGTTGGAGAAAGAAAGCTACTTGGACCTGATCTTATTCAAGAGATGACAGAGAAGGTTCAAGTCATCCAGAAACACATCAAAGCTTCTCAAAGTCGGCAAAAGAGCTATGATGACAACTGCCAAAGGGACTTGGAGTTCGACGTTGGAGATAAAGTCTTCCTTCGAATATCTCCATGGAAGAGAGTCATGTGATTCGAGAAGAAAGGGAAGCTAATCCCAAGGTATATTGGCCCTTTTGAGATCCTTGACCGCATAGGAGCCATGGCCTATCGGCTTGGAATTCCATCGAATATGGCTCAAGTTCATGATATTTTTCACGTATCACTCCTGAGGAAGTACATACATTATCCCTCACATGTACTAATCTCATAGCTGGTGTAGCTGGATGATGATATCTCCTATGAGGAGAATCCAGTAAAGATTATGGATCGGAGAGATAAGGTTCTACATAATAAGAAAGCCTATCTTGTCAAAGTGTTTTGGAATAACCATAAGTTTGAGGAAGCAACATGGGAATTGGAGGAAGCAATGAAGGAAAATCACCCGCACCTATTTTTGGCTTAGTATGTAAAACAAAATTTCGAGGGCAAAATTTCATAAGGGGGAAGAATGTTACGACCCAAAGTTTTTCAATGGAAATTCCCTTATTATATTTATGTCATAAAATCACATAAAAGAACAACATAATGAACTACTAAGTGATAAGTGACCTTTAAACATAAGTTTGCCACTTCTGTGTTTGGAATTTTGAAAATCGGACATACACGGTTGTGTTCAAGATGTTTTTTGGAATATAATAAAACAAAAATAATTTTTGGTGAATAGTAACCTACCCTAATGAATAGTAACATAGCCTTATGAATATTGATATACCCTAATGAATATTAACCTCACCTATGGTGGTATAAAAATAATATTCATGTTGGAGGTACGATATACCTATAGTTTAGAATGAGTTGATGAATGTTTTAAAACTAGTTTTGATAATAAATTATTATTTTAATTAAATATTAAGATAATCATATTTAGGAAATTATTTTTGAAAAATGGAATTCATTTTTTGGATTCTAAATGTTGAAAAATTGTTAGGGTGAATTTTTTAGATTTTTCTGAAATACATGAATTTTTTATGAATAGTAGAATATAATAATTCACAATAAATGATAAATAATGGATTAATTGAGTCATCGATGATGTTCTACTGATGTAAGCCCACTTGTTTCGAATTAACCTGACCCATTTACTATTATTGGTCATGGAATAATTACTATTATTTTTATTGTGAAGAAATAATAAATTAAGGATTATAATATCATGAAATACCTCCTCTCCTCCACTATAACCCCCCCCCCCTTCACTCCCTCTTCTATCCACTCCTCTAAACCTCCAAGACTTCTCTAATTTATACCCAAATCTCTCCCCAAGGTCCAATACCACATCCAAAATCTCTCAGCCTCCTCAAAATACCAAGACCTATCCCCTTAAGAGGTTCTCAAAGGAGGAAGTCTCAAGAGGTAAATTCCTCTTCCCAAATTTCTTCTTTTCTTTTAAGTTATTTTCTTTTTAATTTCTTTCCTCACCTACCTTAACCATAATAGTATGATAAATCCAGTATCATACATTTACTGGAATGTATTCATGCTAGTGGTAAATTTCATTCTCTTCTCCCTTTCCCCACCCTTTTATTTGAAAGAAATGAAAGCACCGTTTTAGATGTGTTAATTTATCACATTCAAGGACAACAGTTTATCAATTTATATTATTATCTTTAATTATGGTCACGAAACCATTTGTTTTATGGTTTAACAAGATTATTATATATGTAATATATCATATTTTTTTGGTTCTGTAATCTTTTGGTACAAATGGAATTAAGTTATAATGAAAAACACATTCTTTGCAATCAAATCCACTGATTAACAAAAACGTTTATCACTGAGGTTATATGTATTATAATTCGACATCACTCTAAGTAAACTAATTAAAATTAAATCCACGTAATCCCCTGGATATGAAATAAAGAATATAACTTCAATTCTGGAAAAACACTTTCATCTTTCATATAATCCAAACTTGAATCTAAGTGAACTGATCTTTTAAAGCCAAGTAAACAAACAAGCTCGAACAATTAAATTGAACCTTATAACTAATCAAAAAAGGTTGTGAATGAACTAAAAATGGTTATTATAAATAAATTAAATATATAAAAGTTTATGTAATTATGAATTTATAATCCTAATTTGTTTATTCAGGTCATTAATAACAAGTGAAGAACACCACCGGATTTAAGGTAAGGGATCCTCCCCTTTTCACTCTTAATCAATATTGTTCTCTATGATATGACCTTTTTGTGTAATACCAAGTGATGGGTTATGTTTATACGCATTCCCCATACTGACCTAATTTTTTATAAGTGATGATAAACCCATTATCTCTCTCATCAAGCCCTCTTAGTTACACCCAATACCATGCCAATAAACCATGATGGATACTACCCGAACTTCCTTTATTCCTTCGGGTTGTTCTATCTTTCTTTTTACCAAAATATATTTTTCATTTCTTTTTATTTAAAACATAAAAATTCTGTTTATATGATCCAAACACATTTTCTAATATCCATATCTCATTATCTTTCGGGGATATACATGCTTTTAAGTGAATCTTTCCTCGATACTTCCAAATAAGCACACTCGTTTTAAAGGAACCTCTTGAACTTTTACCAAATTTAAAGTGCACTCTATATTCTGTTTTAAGATGCGATTATCTTTTTTAATTATGTATTTTTATTATGAAAACATTCTTGGTTCAATTCTGGTTTTATATAAAATAATTTCTTCTTTACTATTTTAAAAGCTCTATAGTATTTTCCTTAAAACCGCACAAAAAAGTTTTATTTCTAATGGTTCTAAAATACATTTCTCATAAGTTTTCACTTATGTTTGACACAACTTACCATGTTATATGACTATTTTACACTATTAACGTCCATGTATTTTCTAATTCTTTCCTTACATGGACACTTTCGTGTTACACCCATTGGATATGTTTTATGTCATGACTGTGGTAACCAATTCATTCCATGGGTGCCCTTATGTTTATGTATGGTTGATTATGTATGATTTTATATGTGGTAATAATATTTATGTGGCAAGAATATTCATGAAAATTTTGAGATGGGATCACCCAGATAGTGATCTAATGCATTGGTTAAGGTTAAGTCTCATGAGATGCGATGTGAAACGGGATTGGCGATTAGCCTTGACCCATACTGAAATGGGAAACGGGATTGGAGGTTAGCCTTGACTCATACTAAAGATATGATTTATGATTCTACCACATTTATATGATTCCATGTTTATATGATCCCATGCTTATATTAAATGATTTCATAAGTTTCATGCTTTGGATATCCTTATGTCATGCCTCTTAACTCATGTGCTTGAGGTGTATCCTTATGTTCATTCCCTTACTGGGCATTTTTAGATCATCCCTTTATTCATGTGTTCCCCAGGGTACCCTATGAAGATGTAAGAGCTCAAAGGAATTTAGAAGATCTGTATGGAGATTAAATAAAGAAGTGTTTGTTTTAACCCCATGTTTTATGTTATATGTACCTAGTCTTCTAAGACACTAGACTTAATGATCCTTTGCTTGTACTCTGATGATTAATTATGCTTAAAATCATGAAATGTTTTATATAAAAGGCTTGGGTTGCTATACACAAAGTTGTGAGCCTAGATCCACTAGTGGTTGAATCTCCTTGATATCACTCTAGAAATCCTCCACTACTAGGATTCTCATGACAGGTTCAATAGAGAATGTTGATAATAATCCAGAGGCTTATTCAGAGAGGCTGGTGTTGGGAAAAAATTCCCTCATTGCACTGATTTTTCTCCCCAAAGGAGAAAAACCATGGTAGCTAGAGGAATTATTATGTAGGGTTTCTTAAATTTTGGGATTCTTGAATTGGAGGTGCATCTCTCTTCACTAAGGATTTTTTCACTATCTTTCCCCCTTTGACGAGGCTAGACTTTGAGAATGGGGAATAGGATCCCTATTCTTGAAGCCTGGTGTGCTCTACCTTCACGATTGGTCTATCTAATTGAATCCATTACAGGATAGGAACTATTTTTCATAGGTATGGATTAATATCTATGCACTCAAATAGATTATATGGAATCCAAAGATACTCTATGATATTGCTTCTGCAATTGTAATTAACTTGCACTTGGATAATGAAACAAAATAGGTACATTTTGGGAATTTTTCCAGAATTCTTGTTGAAGTGGATTGTAGCAGTAACCTTATTGATAGGGTTATGCTATCAACACCTTACAATGATATTCTCTTGAATGTAGAGTATGAAAAACCTCCTAAAATATATGTTATTTGCAGCTATGTTGCTAACTCACAAGACATCAACTGAAGGGCCCTATATTACCAAACCTGTGGTGTCAAGGGAAATTTAGACATGTAATGTAACTGTAAAGGAAATAGAAAATGATACAGAAGTAGATATACAGTAATCTCGTAAGGACTTGGGTTAAAATTTTGTTTTTTCTAAAAAGGTTGGAGAAACATTACAGGTGAAGAAGATAAGGGGGATTCCCCTCAGTTTCAATCTAGTAGATAACATGGAATTTCTCAGCATATAGGGGTGGATTCTACTCATATGTCTATGAGTCCATGTTTATGGGTTAATCTTTCTAAAGGAAATGAATCTCCTCAAGCTAGAGTTTCTTTTAAAGAGGCCCTTAATAAGGGGGTTGGAGAGAAACCTGGTGATGATGTATCTACTAATAGCCAATTGGATTGTGAGTTTATAGCTCAAAGGAATGTCGATTGGAAATTATGGAAGGAACATGTCCTAATTCTTTCAAGGAATAAGAAGGGTAAAATGAAAATAGTCTCAGCCTTCTCAAAAAGAGATAACAAAACCTTTGGTAGAAGAGTTCTCAAAAAGATAACTAATGATTCTTATTCAACGGTAAACCATAAGGCACCAGAATCACTAAAAGGCCTTCAGGTAATTCTCAATTATGGAATTTTGCAAGATCCTACCTTCCTAGGTGATAGGAAAGACAATAATGAGAATCATACCCCCTTAAGGATGAACAGGAGCAGTAAAGTGTAATTTTTAGATAATGTATGGAAAGTGGATTCAGAAAACATGTGAAATGTTGATTTAGTATGTGGTTCCCCTCTTGTTAAGTAGGTGGCATCACACAAGTTTAATCATCCTAAGGAAAGTGTCTTTCTTACTAAGTTTTTGTCTGATCCCTCCTGGAAGGGGGGATTTCCCATGAGGGATGAGTAATAGGGTTGAGGGGATTCTTCTATGGCTATGCTAGATTCCAATAATAATAAATTTATCCTTATTTACATTTTGAAATGGTCTAACATCAAGGAGGTGTTTCATGAGGAATTTGGAAATTATCATGGGGCCATTTGGGTGGATGGGCAAGGACCATAGGGCTTTGATCCAGTTGGAGAGTAGGATACTCGGCCTTGTGAGGATCCAGCCCCACCAGATGATCATATTGAGCCTCATGTGGATGATGAGGTATTGAAAAATCCAAAAACATGGAGGAGATTCCATCAGCTGAGAGGTAAGGAAGATGGACAAGTCCATAGATTATTAACTTGCTTGTTTTGAAGTGGCTTGTCAGTTTCTTCATTCCTTGTCTTCATGTGTATTTTATGAATTTAATCTATAATAAATTTTGGAACCATGGGATATAACCCATGGTTCATTCTATTTGGGTATCATTAAAAAATAGAAAATACTAATTATTTTGAATTAATTTTTTAATTTATATTATTATTATAATGGAATATATTATTATTGATCAATAGTATTTTCTGTTTATTATTTTTATAATTTTTTTTATTTTAAAAAGTTTTATGTCTTAAGTGAATGTTTTATATTTCATTTAGAAATTAACTATAATTTATATTTTTTAAGAATTTAAAGTTACTTATCTTAAATATTAAATGTTGTGTTTTGATACAACAATGTTTTCTATAATCTATATCATTGTCTATCTATTATTTTGATGAAAATATTTTTATTTTCAATTATTTTTTATATTTTTAGCCTAAGTTTTAAATTTCAATTTGATTGAATATATAGTTTAAATTTCATAGTCTTTCAATGTTTTCTACTTGAAATATAACAAAACATATAATGTTACAAGTATGTAACTTTGAAATGTTATAAATTATAAACTATAAGCACAATTTAAGATAAACATAAAACATAGGTTAAACATATAAAAATAGTTGAAAATAAAATGAATTTAGTAAATATAATAAGAATAATAATTTACATGACATAAACATTATGGATTAATAACAAAACATTTACACTTTAAAAAAAGTGTGCACATTATTATTATTAAGTTATAGATTATTAATAACATTATTGTTGTAATTATTTTAAATATCTAATAATACAGTTAATATTTTATCAATAATTTAAATAATAATATTTAATAATAATGACTTTATTATATTAGTAATTGATAATTAATTATGATATTAAACTATAAATGTTATTTTTTAATCAGAAATTTTTCAATCAGGTAAATTAATTTTTTTGCATATATTTAACAAATTATCCCTTGGAAACTATTTTTATATATTTAGGTTATGTTTAAAGTTTGACTTTTACTATACTTATAGTTTATATCTTATAATATTTCAAATACAATAACCTGAATCCTAGAAAAATTTATTAAATTCAAAGTAGTAACTTTAAAAGTTTATAAAAATAAACTATAAATAAAATCTAAATAAAACATAAAAAATAGACTAAACATATAAAAATTAGTTGAAAAAAATAACCTATATAATAAATGAAAATTAATTTACATAACATAAACATTAATGATTAAAAATATAATTTTTACACTTTGAAATATTTGAGCACATAAAATATAGTATAATTAAAATCTAAATTAAATTTAAAAAATTGAATGTAAAAATAAAAAATAATTAAAAATAAAAGGAATTTCAACAAAATAATAATTAAAAATTTATGTTTTGAAACAACAATATTTTATGCCATTAAATTTATTTTTCATTGTTTATATTTATGAAATTATTTTTATTTTCAATAATTTTTAAAATATTTAGTCACTATATAAATTTTCATTTAGATTGTATTTATACTTTATAATTTATAGGCTTTCAAATTCATCTACTTGAAAAATTATTATGATTCATGTAGCTCACTTCGAAAGAATATAAATTATAAAGAATAAATACAATCAAAATGTAATTTGACACACTAAAAAACATATAAAAATAATTGAAAAAAGTAGAATTTCATTAATATAATAAAAAAACTAATTTACATGACACAAATATTTTTAAAAAAACATAACATTTCCACTTTAAAAAAATTTATGGGCATAATTTTTTTTAATTATTACATTATTAATTAGATTATTATGAAGTATTGTTTATTATGTAATTTTTTATTAAATATTATTAATTAAATTATTAATAAATATTAATTATAATATTAAATATTTACAATTGTTAAAATAATAAATATGAATAATTATGCAAATAATATAATTATTAAGGTTAATAATATAAATATAAATAAATATTAATGAAATTTCTAATATTGAAAATAGAATAATTCTTAATAATTTTATTATTAACAATTGATTATATAATTAATAATCATTTATAATAATCATAATAGTAATATAATTAATATTTTAATTGTGTGTTGGTTGAGTTTTGCGACACACCCCAAACATAGCATCTGGGTGGGTGAGGTTCAAATCCTAACTATCACATTTATAAGGCCCCCCAATTAAATTGAGGGTGTCTCTTTGTGGGATGGTGTTACTCTGATTCCAGGGTGGTGTGGGGACCACACATGTAGATGTGGGTGACCAACCTAACAAACCTCGTTCGATGGTGGTGACGATTGAGGTGGTCAGTGTCACATCAGCATAATGATGGGGTCACCTATGGTGGGGTTGATGATTCTTTGGCCACCTTATATATCCTACGCTTGGAGATCTTGCCTGGTGCATAAACTATAGAATCGGGAGGTGATGTCTGGATGGTGTGAGGCTGGCTATTACATGATCTGATGGTGCAGGGTGGAATAGCAGAGGACTGATGGAGGCAGGGATGTTGTTGGATTGTCGAACAATGGTGTGATGAAAATTGTTGGTCAGTAGGGAGCGGTTTCATGAGAAATATAGGTGAACATATCAGGGTCATAGAGGAAGTAGGATGGTCTAAGATTTTAAAAATTTTCATCATTAGGATGACGAGACTTGTCATCTCCAATGATCCGAGACCCGGTATGGTCCAAGGATCTCACGTAATCAGATCACATAAATTAAAACTAGAAAGAATACATTTTTATATCTTAATTCATGGTCGAATACACATTTCCACCAATTATCATTCCTTGAAATATCCATGGTAGGATCTCTATAGATCATCCACACATGCTTCAAAAATTCATTGGAGTGTCGTACGTAGAATTATTAGTGCTAGCATGACGATCCGGCAATGGCTTCGATGCCCTAAAGATCATCGCATCGAAATGACTTTGATGCCAGAGGGAGATCATGATTTGAGAACCTCGATCGATAGTCTCTCTCTAGAAAGAGATATAGGATAGAAAGGCTATGGATTTCTTATTGTAAATTGTACATGGAAAAAGCCTCTCTCCTTCTATATATAGTGGATGTATAAAATACCATATTGGGTTCTCTGACCCCCATTTATTAAACATCCACTGAATAAATAATTATGATGAACTAAAATACATTAATATTTTTTATTATTTTATCAAATACAAGTAATATATATAATATATATTATGTGATAAACCTGAGTCATTAACTCGACTCTTCATTCCTGCTAATATTAAATAAACCTAGAATATTAAAAAAATATTGGTTTGAATAATATTTTCTCATATTTACTTAACTTTTAAATACATTAAATAAATTCAATTCCAATTATTCATTACTTGAATAATATGAATTTATTTATTTGTCGGTGATCGTTAACTTGGACAACACTCTGACCCTGTTGTGGGTCCCACTATTTCCAGAATACCTATTCAACTAAATTGAGAGGATTCTTGAATACACTATTGTGTGTTCCCCTCTAGGACCTTATCTCAATAGCAAGTAATAAATCCATATACCAAGAGGGAATTCTAGCAACCCATCAAGGTCCATAAAGAGATAAAGATTTTTATAGAAACGACAACCAACCTATGAACACATATTGTGTAACATACTCTATTTTTATTTAGATATCTCATAAAGTAGTAAGCACACTTGTGTCATCGCCCTTTTCTTGCATTATTATTTTTTTATCTAATGGGACAGATTTACCCTTGACTGCCTTGGCCAAGGTCTTATGAAGGTACTACCATCTTGATCATCAAGGCCCGAGATATATGACTTCTTCAACCCAGAAGCGACAAATACTTTCTTATCCATTCAACCAATTTTATATCACCAATGACACACCCAACACAAGCTACCTCCCAAAGATTTCATTATCATGGTTTTTTCCTAGCATCAAATTATGTGATCAAATGATACACACTATTAATGATCTCAAGTCAGAAGACCAATGCGCATGTTTTTAGATAGGAACAACCAATGACACCCAAAACATGTGGTGTTCATATTGGTGGGTCTTTCCTCATGATCTCATTACTATATATCACCAAGTGAGAACTTCATGAGAAGAAGTCTCAATGCTTATTAGCACCTAGGACCTGATAGTCAGACATCAACTATGTCCAGTTAGTATGATGTATCTAGACCATAGAACCTTTTTTAAAGATTAATGTCATATATCTTAAGGTTCCCATTATAGCCTAGGATCTGTTATAACCTTTTGATGTGACAATTAATCTATGTATATTACCATTAAATAGTGGATGCATAAATATCTACACTATAATGTAAAGGAAATATCATGTATATCTAAATGTATACACGATATGGTAATCAAAAATAGTAAATCATCGTCTATAGGGCACCCACTATTTAAACACTCCCACTTACACTAGATCCAACATGATGACCATACTTATTAGCTACTAACGTGATAAAGATCATGTTTCTACTTAGTAATGGCTTTAGCCACTAGGTCTTTCATGTCACACTCGTTTTTTCATGTCTTGGTTTTGATCTGGTTTATTGGAAATCTCAATCCTTTTCTTGGGTTTTGGGTGAGATGAATATTGAGTTTTAAAGTTCCCTCTATTTCTAATCATCCTACCATGGGTTCCCCATAGCTTGTTTGGGGGGTTTTTAGAGAAAAGGGTTATTACTTAAAGATTTAGTCCAAACCATGAGCTTATTTCCATATTTAAAAACAAAATATGTTTCCTTTATAATTTTTTAGTTTTTTAACATTTTTCACCCATTCCACTTCCCACATGTCCTCCCATAACCTATTCAAACCACCATATCCATTTGAACCCCTTAGGAATTAATAATCATGGTGGATTTGGGTTATTTATTTAGGTATTGGGCTAGCCCATGAGCCCATTTCCAGTTTTTAAAAAATATTTTGTTTCTTTTATATCTTATTCTTTTTTTAATATTTTTGGTCATTTCACCTCTCACTCGGGCCCAAAAACCATATTCACACCCCTTCGTTCAATTTTTACTCTTTGGAACTTATCTTCATCAGGGATTATGGTGAACTTCTTATAGGTTTCTCTAATCATTCAAATTTGTTCAGGTAATTTGTTTCTTTCATAAATTATTCATTTTTTACCCTTTTTCACCCAAATATTCTTTACCTAGTTCTTCCAGACCTAAGGAGCCTCCCAATTTAGTTCCAAGATATTATCTATCCTATAATGGTGTGGATCTAAGGTAATATGAAGAGTTATCTAGTTATTAAGGTGAGTTTCCTTCTCCTTTCTCCTCCTTCCTCCCCCTCCTTCCAATTTTTCCTGGCTCTATCTTCTCCTCTGGTCATGCAAGACCTAGGGTTATGTTACCACATGATTTTTTATGGGTTTTTTTTATCCTTTGGGTCTGGTATTCATAGTTTTAGGGTTTATAAACCCTCAGAAGGTGTTATCAAGTGTGTGTTTCCATTCCGCCTTGGTTTTGAGGTAGGTTATCCCAAGAAATACCTTTATAATTCAAGATTAATCTTTTTTATTGTTTTTTTCACCTTATATGTATGCTAGGAATTGTTTTTCATCCTTTGGTTTCATTATTTAGTGTGATATAAGGGTTGTTTATGCCTTGTTTATTGAAAATTGTGTGGTTTTGGTTAAAGTGTGTACACTAAGTGTTTGTTTAAATGATCCATTTTCTTTAACACCAAATTTATAATGTTTATAACCTAGTTTAGATATTTAAATATATTTTTTTCATGAAAATTTTGCTTTATAACACTTTTAGTGTTAAATAGAGTTTGTTTTATTAATTGTTGCATGCGTCGTTTTTTGGGAAAGTGCGCGGTTGGCTTTTGTGTGATCAAGGTGATATAAAGTGATTGTTTTGGATTGTGAAAAATATTGAAAGAATGTGAATAAATGTTTTTGGGTTCCTTATGTGGGTTTAAATCTGGTTTTAGATTTTATAATGATGTGAGTATCATTTTTTAGGGTGTTTTGGCATGTGTTCTTGGTAAATGGCATGTTTGGCACCTTTATAGAAATGGATGGGTTTTGAATGTGTAACCTTAATATTTTAGGGGTTAAGTAAATTTTCTATTGCTTAAAATGGTTATTTTACACCTCTTTATGAATATTGGAATTCATTCCTTTAATAAATGTTGTTTTACTGAAAAATGATTAAAGGCTTGTTTGGCATTTTTCTTGTAAAAATGGTTTTCATGTGTACTTCATGTTGTATCATTTGTAAATATTTTAAGGTCCATGAAATTGATTTATTAAATGGTTTTGGGTATTCAAAATCTGGTTTTATATGATAATGGTGGATTTTTGTCCTTAAAAGATCATTTTTAATGGATTTTATGTGAAAAACCTCGTTATATTTCTTGAAATTGTTTTATGAAAATTTTAAGTGGTTTATTGATCTGTGAAAGAAATGTGAAGCATGTTTGCGGGCTGTTTATGTGTGTATGATTTGGGAATGAAATTTTCATGTGAAAATTGTATTTGATAATATGTGAAATCTGATTTAGCACTATAGGGAAACTCAGGTATCAATGTGGGTGGGCGTGTACTAGTATGCTAGTGATCTGGAGTGGTTTCATCCCTGTTTCACGTAGAAAATTTGATGATGACAACACTAACTAAAATATGATGATGATTATGGGAACCACTAGGCTATTTTTATTTGTTCCCTACTGGTTTGTCGTGCATGAGAAAAGATATTTTTTTATATGGTTACTTTTACACCGAGATACGAGCTACCTAGGGCCCACAATGAACTAGTGCCCAGGGGTGTTCTCGTGACTTGTTCCCATTGGATATTTTGTAATCACCATCATAATATGGTGTGTTTGGTTCTAAAATTATGTATTGTGTGTTTTCTAAGTGTACAATCTTTAAAGAAGGCCTCTTGAAAACTGTTTTTATTTTAAAGTTGAATCTCTTAGAAATTGGTTACTATCATTTCCTGGTTATGAAAACTTGCAACCATTTTATTTTATAATTATTATAGCATGGAACCATGTTTTTAAAAAATACTTTTATATATTTTATTTAAAACATTGAATTGATTTTTCTTTTATTTTAATGGAAGTGCATTGGGGATAAAATATCGGGCTAACCAATTGAGTTTTAATACTCATGCCTATAGTCCTCTTCTGTTTTTAGACCTTGAGTAGGTTTTATCTCGATTTTGATTAATTTGGGAGATGTGTGATAATTGTGTTGGATAATTACCATCAGGGTCATAAGGATATAGTTAGTTGTCAGGTTTGATTGTTTGAGTTGTTTGGTTCATTTGTACTTTCACTTCTATGTGAAAATAATGTTTAGTTCAACTTTTAAATAAATGTGTATGGGGATGTCCATTTATTTTTTCTGGTTGTTTAATTGTTTATATGTGGGAGAAATCATTCCGTTTTCACTCTACAGATGCTCTTGATTCTTTTCTCCATCCCAAGAGGATCAGGAACGCCTCTCAGGACTTGTCGTGGGCTAGCCTGAGTGACCGGTTCAGGGTCGACTCGGGTTGGTTCGTGACAAAATGGTATTATAGGGAGGTTGGCTCTTAGAGGACATTGATTTTTAAATCAAACTTGTTATTTGGCAGGATTTCAGGGTAGATGGAGTACAATTTTCTGGACATAAGGGGTAAGTGCGGGAAGAGCATCACAAATTCTTGCTCATTTTGATCCTCAAGTTTCCATGGGAAGTCCGGTTTTATTATTTTCCTTAGTTCTTGTATATTGTTTGATGTTGAGATATTAAAAGTGGAGTTGTACTAATGGTCTTCATGAGCTCACAGGGCTTGGAATACCATGTAGATCTGAGTCATTGTCCTGAGAAGGCTCTCTGTGTTAGTGGTGTGTTTTTCATGTGGCCGCCAACCGTATGGTCAAGTCACCCACTGACACTAGTTACCTTTTGTGGGACTCTAGGACCTTTCTTGAATTAAAATATTATTTTTAAAATCCTCATGTGGTAATTGTGGAAATTGGTTTTCAAAATTTAATATAAGAAAATTTTTGGAATGTTGGGTTTTTTGAAACAGATCTTGGGAATAAAGTGAAAATGATTTATTGGGATTTGATTTTCCCTAATATAAACTTTTGGTTTGTTGAAATAAAATGTTTTGAAATTATGGATCATTTTAAGGTAATTATGAAACTTTTTTTTAAATGTGGGTTTTTGGGATGTTGAAAAGTATTTGAATCTGATGAATTTGTTTTGGAAATTGGTTTTGATTGGTTGGTGTTTTTCTAGAAAGGGTCTTTGTCTTTGTGTCCACCAGATTATGAAAAGAGTCCTTGTTGAATTCTTAAAAATTGGAAGGGGTTGTTTGGAGTATCTTGGTTTTTTTAAAAGTTGTTAAAAATGAAAATGGGTAGGTTTTTAATTAAATGGTTCTTGATGAACTATGGTTTTTTTTGTGAAATCTGAAAAGGGTTTTTAACTTGGTGGTTAGTGTGCCTTTTGAAGGTACATGATTTTTTTGGAATGATGTTTTGTTTTAGACTTTGGTGTTTTCATGGGTTCCCACATGCATGATTTTATAGATATCTGGACAGGTGGACAGTATGGCATGGTGGTTGGGTTCCTAGGGCGGCATGGAAATGTGCATGTGAGTGAGACTTGATGAAACACCATTAGTGAATGTGTAAATCAACAAAGTTAGTTTTTTTTCAATAGTGTTTTGAGCTCAAAAATTATGGCATTTGTTTAAAAATGGATGGTTATGTGGCTGGTTTTTTGTATGTGTTAGAAGTGTTGTTTATTCAGTATGCTTCCTTGTGATCTAGAAGTCATACTCTTGTTGTGTTTTGAGATGGGATCTTGTTGGTGGCTCGGTTTTGGAGTAATGTTCACTGGGTTTCTAAAGATGTGTTGGATGTTGTGATGTGGCTATGGATGGTTTTATGTTGTAAATATTTCTAGTTGATTATCCTTAGGATTCATTTCAAGGATTAAATCCCCCTCTTTGAATGATGCCTCATCCCGTTTGTTGGAATAGAGAGTTATTTGGGCTTGGATTAAAGCACCTTCCTGATATGGTGATTCTCTCAATTCTGGTAGTTGTGCTTGGTGATATTGATGGGATTTTCCATGTTCCATGTTCATTATACTCCTCATTTAGAGTGAGAGAGAATGGTGATATGTATCTTCCAAATATCTGTTTGGGTAAAGGTGTTTTGTTTGAGATAGTGAGTTTAATGGGGTGTTGTGATCCATAACTCCTCACTGTGAGGTAGTGGATGCTTCAACCATCAGATCTCCAACCATTTTTCTTGAAGTGAAGTTAGTGTGTAGTTAGGAATCCTAGTTGTGGGGCGAGTCTGGTTAATTTTGTGCCTCCACCATTACGGTGAGGTGGTTTTGGTATTTCTATTGTGGTTTCTCATCACTGTGAATTTCATTTTTCCACAAAGGGATTGGTGGACTTACCCCTCATGAAATTTCTATGGTTATACCATCTTGGATTTGAGATTATGGTTAGTGTTCTTGTGTGGACCACACATGTGAATTGGGTGTGTTATTGTATTTTATCCATCTATAGGTGAAGAGTGGTGGGTGGTTTTCATCTTTGGTTTCAACAGTCCAATTATTGGTCCCCTTCCCTCCCCTCCCAATGTGGTGGTGGTTTTTGGTTCATGTGAGAATTTTTGGATATGTAATTTTAACCTCCATTAGAGAGATAGTAGTTTAAATGATCATGTTTTGTTTTTCTTGGCCTAGGTTAGTAGGTCGTTGTAAGGGAGTTTTGGTTGGCCTCTGTGGGATAGGCCCAATTCTCGATCATGTGGAAATCTTATTTGGTCACTGTTGGTTGGTTATTAATGGTGTGGATTCTATTCTAGACTCCCTTAAAATTTTTTGCTTTCATTATGTTCTTTATTTTGGGGTGGTCATTGGGATCTCTGGGAGAAGTCCGAACAATATATTCTTGGATTGGTTGTGGATGAGTGGCTTGATCCTTCCATTGATTCTTGGGAAGTGGTTGTGATTTATTGTTTCTTTTAGGGATATAGGATTAAGTTATATTAATAGTAAATGATATTTACTTGGCTTGATAGGCTGGATGATGTTGATGATAAAACCTTAGGTGTTAATAAATCATCTGGAAAGTGTTATGGCTTTCTGGGGGAGGAAAGCTTTAATGGTGGGGAGAATTATCACACCGGGTTCTTCATGTCTTGGTTTCGATCTCATTGGTTGGAAATCCTAATCCTTTTATTGGGTTTTTGGAGAGATTAATATTGAGTATTGTAGTTACATATATTTCTAATCATCCTACCATGGGTTCCCCATAGCTTGTTTGGGGTTTTTTGGATAAAAGGGTGGTTACATCAAAATTTGGGCCAAACCATGAGTTCATTTCTAGATTTAAAAACAAAATTGGTTTCTTTTATAACTCCTTAATTTTTTAAAACCATTTACCCATTAAACTTCCCACATGGCCTCCCCTGACCTTTTCAAACCACCATATCCATTTGTACCCCTTATAAAGTCATAATCATGGTGAATTTGGGTTATTTATTCAAGTATTAGGCCAGCCCAGGAGCCCATTTTCAGTTTTAATAAAATACTTTGTTTCTATTATATATTATTCATTTTTTAACATTATTTTGTAATTCCACCTCTCACTAGAGACCAAAAACACTTGGTGCACCCCGATGTTTCATTTTTACTCTTTGGACCTCGTATTCATTGGGGATTAGGGCGACCTTCCTCAAGGTTTCTCAAATCGTCCATATTTAGAAAAGTAATTTGTTTCTTTAATTAATAATTCATTTTTTACCATTTTCCCTCCAAATCATTGTTTCATGGTTCTTCCAGACCTAATGATACTCTCCATTGAGTTCCAATACATTACCTCTCCTATAAGGGTGTGGATATAAGAGAATATGAAGAGTTCTCTAGTTATCAAGGTGAGTTTCCTTCTCCTTTTGCCTCCTTCCTCCTCCTCATTCCAATTTTTCTTGGATATATCTTTTTCACTGGTCATCTATAAAATATTTTTATGTTATAACATAATTTTTAATGTGGTTTTTTCTCATTTGGGGCTGTTATTCATAGTTTTAGGGTTTATAAACCCTCGGAAGGTGTTATCGGGTGTGTGTTTCCATTATGCCTTGGTTTTGAGGTAGGTTCTCCCAATAACTACATTTATAATTCAAGATTAATTTGTTTCTTTCTTTTTTCACCTTATATGTATGCTAGGTATTTTTTTTCACCCTTTGGTTTAATTAATTAGTGTGCAAAAAGGGTAGTTTGTGCCTTGTTTTGTGAAAATTGTGTTGTTTTGGTTAAAGTGTGCACACTAAGCATTTTTTTAAATGATTTGTTTTATTTCACACCTGTCTTATAATGTTTAGAACCTGGTTTGGCTATTTAAATAAATAAAATTCATGAAAATTTGGTTTTATAACATTTTTAGTGTTAAATAGAGTTTGTTTTATTAATTGTTGCATGCCTCATTATCGGCAAAGTGCCTGGTAGGCTTTTTTGTGCTCAAGGTGATATAAAATGATTGTTTTGGATTATGAAAAATATTGTTAGAATGTGAATCAATTTTTTTTGGTTCCTTATGTGTGTTAAAATCTGGTTTTGAGTTTTATAATGAAGTGAGTGTCGATTTTTAGGGTGTTTTGGCATGTGTTCTCAACAAATGGTCTATTTGGCACCTTTATATCAATGGATGAGTTTTGAATGTGCAACCAGAATTTTTAAGGGGTATAAGTAAATATTCTATTACTTCCAATGTTGTTTTTAAACCTCTTAATAAATATTTTAATTGGTTATTTTGATAAATGTTGTTTTTGTGAATAATGATTAAAGTCTCATTTAGCATTTTTCTTGTAAAAATGGTTTGCATGTGTACTTCATGTTGTATCATTTGGAGTCATTTTATGGTCCATAAAATTGATTTATTAAATGGTTTTGGGGCTGAAAAAATTGGTTGTATATGGTAATGGTGGGTGTTTGGCCTTAAAAGATCATTTTTTAATGTATTTTATGTGCAAAGCCTCGTTATACTTCTAGAAATGGTTTTATGAAAATTTAAACTAGTTTATTGATCCGTGAAAGAAACTTGAAATATGTTTGCGGGTTGTTTGTATTTGTATGATTTGGGAATGAAATTTTCGTGTGAAAAGTGTATTTTATAATATGTGTAACCTAATTAACCACTAAAGGGAAACCCAAGTATATAGGTGGGTGGACATGTACTAGTATGCTAGTGATTCAGAGTAGTTTCGTCCCTGTTTCACATACAAATTTTGACGATGACAACACTAACTAAACATTCATGATGATGTTAGGGACTACAAGGTTATGAATACTTGTTCCCTACTAGTGGCTCATTCACGAGAACGGATATTTTTTATGGTTACTTTTACACCGAGATACGAGGTACATGGGGCCCACAATGAACTAGTGCCTAGGGGTATTCCTATGACTTGTGATCATTGGCTATTTTGTGCTCACCATCAGAATACGGTGTGTTTGGTTCATAAATTCAGTAGTGTGGGTGTTTTATTTAAAAGTGTACATTCTTTAAAGCAACCTTCTTGAAAACTATTTTTATTTCGAAGTAGCATCTCTTTGAAATTGGTTACTGGCATTTCCTCATTATGAAAACTTACAACCATTTTATTTTATAATGATTATAGCAAGGAACCAAGTTTGGAAAACATAATTTTATATATTTTATTTCAATCATGGAAGTTATGTTTTATTTATTTTAAAAGAAGTGCATTGGGGAAAAAATATCAAGCTAACCTATTGAGTTTTAATAGTCACACCTGTAGTTTTCTTCTATTTTTAGCCCTTGTGCAAGTTTCAGCTCGAGTTCAATTGCCTTAGGTGACGTGTTATCATTATGTAGGTGAATGACCATCAGGGTCACATGGAGATAGTTAGTTGTTAGGTTTGGTTGGTTGAGTTGTTTGGTTTAGTTGTACTTTCACTTCCATGTGCAAATAATTCTCAGTTCAACTTTTATATAAATGTGTATTGGGATATCCATGTCTTTTCGTTGGTTAATTAATTGTTTATATATGGGATAAATCATTCCCTTGTCACTATACTGATGACCTCAGTACTTTTCTACATCCCAGGAGGATCGGGAACGCCTCTCGGGACTTGTCGTGGGCTATCTTGGGTGACCGGTTCAGGGTCGACTCGGGATGGTTTGTGACAAAATGGTATCAGATGGAGGTTGGCTCTTAGCGGAGCTTTCTTTTTAGAGCACCCTTATTATTTGGGGGGATTTAAAGGTAGATTTATTAGGATTGTCGGGACTTGAGGGGTAAGTGCGGGAAGAGCGCCGCGAACTCTTTATCATTTTGATCCTCATGTTTCCATGGGAAGTTCGGTTTTATTAGTGTCATTAGTTCTTGTTGATTTTTTGGTGTTGGGATACAACAAGGATAGTTGGACTAGTGGTCTTCGTGAGCTTGTAGGGCTTGGAAAGCCATGTGAAACTAGGGCATGGTCCTGAGAATTTTCTCCGTGTTGGTGGTGTGTTTGGCATGTGGCAGCCAACCATATGGTCAAGTCACCCACCAACACTAGTTCCCTTTTCTAGGTATCTTGGACCTTTCTTGAATTCAAAAAAAATTGAAAATTATCATGTGAGAATTGTGGAAATCAGTTTTCAAAATTTAATATAAGAAAGGTTTTGGAAAGTTTATTTTTGTGAAACAAATCTTTGGAATAAAGTTAAAATGATTTAACAGGATTGTATTTTCCCTAATCTAAACTTGTGATTTATAGAAATAAAATGTTTTGAAAGAGTGGATCATTTTAAGGTGATTCTGAAACTTTGTTTTGAATGTGGTGTTTTTGGGCTGTTGAGAAGTGTTTGAATTTGATAAATTGGTTTTGGAAATTGTTTTTGAGTAGTTGGTGTTTTCCTAGAAAGGGTCTTGGTCTCTATGTCCATCGGATTATGAAAATATTCCTTGTTGAATTTTTTAAAATGGGAATTGGTTGTTTGGAGTGGCATGGTTGTTTTGAAATTTATTAAAAATGAAAAGGGGTAGGTTTTTAAGAAAATGGTTCTTGATTTAATGTGGTTTGTTTAGTGAAATCTGAAAAGGTTTTTTGACTTGGTGGTTAGTGTTCCTTTAGAACGTAGATGATTTTTTTGGAATGATGTTTTTTTAGCCTTTATTGTTTTAATGGGTGCCCACATGCATGTTTTTATAGATATATGGACGGGTGGTCAGTATGGCATGGTGGTTGGGTTCCTAGGGTGGAATGAAAATGTGCATGTGAGTGAGACTTAATGAAACACCATTGGTGAATGTGGAAATCCACAAAGTTAGTTAGTTTTTCAAAAGTGTTTTGAGCTGAAAAATTGTGAAATTTATTTAAAAATGGATGGTTATGTGGCTGGTTTTTCCTATGTGTTAGAAGTGTTGTTTATTCAGTATGCTTCCTTGTGATCTTGAAGTCATACTCTTATTGTGTCTTGAGATGGGATCTTGTTGGTGGCTCAGTTTTGGAGTAATGTTCACTAAGATTATAAATATGTGTTGGATGTTGTGATGTGGCCACAGATGGTTGTTTGTTGGAAATATTTCTAGTTGATCAACCTGAGGATTCATTTCAAGGGTTAAATCCACCTCTTTGAATGATGCCTCATCCTGTTTGTTGGAATAGAGAGTTATTTGGGCTCAGATTAAAGCACCTTCCTGATATGGTGATTATCTCATTTTTGGTAGTTGTGATTAGTGATATTGATGGTATTTTCCATGTTCCATGTTCATTATACTCCTCATTTAGAGTGAGAGATAATGGTGATATGTATCTTCCAAATATCTGTTTGGGTAAAGGTGTTTTGTTTGAGATAGTGAGTTTAATGGTGTGTTGTGATCCTTAACTCCGGACTGTGAGGTATTGGATGATTCAACCATCAGAGCTCCATCCATATGTCTCGGAGTGAAGCCGGTGTGTATTTTGGAATCCTAGTTGTGGGGCGAGTCTGGTTAAGTTTGTGCCTCCACTATTATGGTGAGGTGGTTTTGATATTTCTATTGTGGTTTCTCATCATTGTGAATTTCCTTTTTCTGTAAAGGGCATGGTGGACTTACCCCTTATGCAATGTATATGCTTATACCATCTTGGATGTGGGATTATGGTTAGTGTTCTTGTGTCTACCACCCATGTTAATTGGGTGTGTTCTTGTATTTTATCCGTCTATAGGTGAAGATTGGTGGGTGGTTTTCACCTTTGGTTTCAGCGGTCCAATTATTGGGCCCCTTCCCTCCCCTCCCAGTGTGGTGGTGGTTTTTTGTTCATGTGAGAAGTTTTGGATATGTTATCATACCCTCCATTAGAGATAGAGTAGTTTAAATGATCATGTTGTGTTTTTCTTCGCCTGGTTTAGTAGGCCATTGAAAGGGAATTTTGGTTGGCCTCTATGGGATAGGCCCAATTCTGGATCATGTGGAAATCTTGTTTGGTCACTATTGGTTGGTTATTAATGGTGGGGAGTCTGTTCTGGCCTCCCTAAAAAAATTTGTCTTTCATGATTTTCTTTGGTTTGGGTTGGTCATTGGGATCTTTGGGATAATTACCAACAATATATTCTTGGATTGGTTGTGGATGAGTGGCTTGATCCTTCCTTTGATTCTTGGGAAGTGGTTGTGAGTTATTGTTTCTTTTAGTAAAATAGGATTAAGTTCTGTTAATAGTAAATGATATTTCCTTGGCATGAGAGGCTGGATCATGTGGATGATAAAACCTTAGGTATTGATCAATCAACTGGAAAGTGTTATGGCTTTTTGGGGGAGTAAATCTTTAATGGTGGGGAGAATTATCACACCCGGTTCTTCATGTCTTGGTTTCGATCTGGTTGGTTGGAAATCCTGATCCTTTTATTGGGTTTTGGGAGACATTAATATTGAATTTTTAAGTTCCATATATGTCTAATCATCCTACCATGGGTTCCCCATAGCTTGTTTGGGTTTTTTTTTGGAGAAAAGGGTGGTTATATCAAAATTTTGGTCAAACCATGAGCCCATTTCTATATTTAAAAACAAAATTTGTTTCTTTTAAAACTCCTTCTTTTTTTTAAAAAACATTACCCATTAAACTTCCCACATGGCCTCCCCTAACCTATTCAAACCACCATATCCATTTGGACCCCTTAGGAATTCATAATCGTAGTGAATTTGGGTTATTTATTCAAGTATTGGGCAAACCCAGGAGCCCATTTCCAGTTTTAATAAAATATTTTGTTTCTATTATATATTATTAATTTGTTAACATTTTTTGGTCATTGCACCTCTAAATAGAGACCAAAAACCCTAGTCTCACCCCCATGTTCCATGTTTACTCTTTGGACCTCATATTCATTGGGAATTAGGGCGACCTTCCCCAAGGTTTCTTATATCATCCAGATTTGAAAAAGTAATTTGTTTCTTTCATTAATCATTCATTTTTTACTATTTTTCCCCCAAATCATTGTTTCTTGGTTCCTCCAGACCTAAGGAGACTCTAAATTTAGTTCCAATCCATTACCTCTCCTCTAAGGGTGTATATATAAGAGAATATGAAGAGTTCTCTTGTTATTAAGGTGAGTTTCCTTCTCCTTTCTCCTCCTTTCTCCTCCTCCTTCCAATTTTTCTTGGATATATCTTTTTCCCTGGTCATGAATGACCTAGGGTTATGTTATACCATAATTTTTAATGGTTTTTTTCTCATTTGGGGCTTTTATTCATAGGTTTAAGGTTTATAAACCCTCGGAAGGTGTTATCTGGTGTGTGTTTCCATTCCACCTTGGTTTTGATGTATGTTCTCCCAAGAACTGCCTTTATAATTCAATATTCATCTTTTTCTTTCTTTTTTTACCTTATATTCATGCTAGGTATTTTTTTCACTCTTTGGTTTAATTATTTAGTGTGAAAAAAGGGTAGTTTGTGCCATGTTTTGTGAAAATTATGTTGTTTTGGTTAAAGTGTGCACACTAAGTGTTTGGTTAAATGATCTGTTTGCTTTCACACCTATCTTAAAATGTTTCAAAATTGGTTTGGCTATTTAAATAAATTTTCGGCATGAAAATTTGGTTTTATAACATTTTTAGTGTTAAATAGAGTTTGTATTATTAATTGTTGAATGCCTGATTTTCGAGAAAGTGCTCAGTTGGATTTTGCGTGCTCAAGGTGATATAAAATGATTTTTTGGATTATGAAAAATATTGGTAGAATTAGAATAAATTTTTTTGGGTTCCTTATGTGGGTTAAAATCTGGTTTTGAGTTTTATAATGAATTGAGTATCGATTTTTAGGGTGTTTTGGCATGTGTTCTCAATAAATGGTCTACTTGGAACCTTTATAGCAATGGATGAGTTTTAAATGTGTAACCTGAATTTTTAAGGTGTCTAAGTAAATTTTCTATTGCTTCCAAAAAAAATTTACACCTATTTATGAATATTGGAATTGTTTCTTTTGATAAATGTTGTTTTTGTGAATAATGATTAAAGGCTCTTTTGGCATTTTTCTTATAAAAATGGTTTTCATGTGTACTTCATGTTGTATCATTTGGAGTCATTTTATGGTCCATAAAATTGATTTATTAAATGGTGTTGGGGCTAAAAACCTGGTTGTATATGGTAATGGTGGGTTTTTGTCCTTAAAAATCATTTTTGAATGGATTTTATGTGCAAAGCCTCGTTATACTTCTTCAAATTGTTTTATGAAAATTTTATGTGCTTTATTGATTCGTGAAATAAATGTGAAACATGTTTGCGGGTTGTTTGTGTTTGTATTATTTGGGAATTAAATTTTCATGTGAAAATTTTATTTGATAATATTTGGAACCTGATTAAGAACTAAAGGTAAACCTGAGTATCTAGGTGGGCGGACGTGTACTAGTATGCTAGTGATTCGGAGTGGTTTCGTCCCTATTTCACATAGAAAGTTTGATGATGAAAACACTAAATAAACTATGATGATGATGTTAGGGACTACTAGTTTATGCATATTGGTTCCCTACTAGTGTCTCATTCATGATAATGGATATTTTTTATGGTTACTTTTACACCAAGATACGAGGTACATGGGTCCCACAACGAACTAGTGCCTTGGGGTATTCCTGTGACTTGTGCTCATTGGCTATTTTGTACTCACCATTGGTATACGGTGTGTTTGGTTCAAAAATTTAGTAGAGTGTGTGTTTTATTAAAAAGTTTACATTCTTTAAAGCAGCCTTCTTGAAAACTATTTTTATTTCGAATTAGCATCTCTTTGAAATTGGTTACTAGCATTCCCTCGTTATGAAAACTTAAAACCATTTTATTTTATAATGATTATAGCAAGGAACCATGTTTGGAAAACATAATTTTATATATTTTATTTCAAAAATGGAATTTATGTTTCATTTATTTTAAAAGAAGATAATTGGGGATAAAATATCAGGCTAACCTATTGAGTTTTAATTGTCACACCTGTAGTTTTCTTCTATTTTTAGCCCTTGTGTAGGTTTCAGCTTGAGTTTGATTGCCTTAGGCGACATATGATCATTGTGTAGGAGAATGACCAATGGGTTCAAATGGAGATAGTTATTTGTTAGGTTTGGTCGGTTGAGTTGTTTGGTTTAGTTGTACTTTCACTTCCATGTGAAAATAATGCTCAGTTCAACTTTTATATAAATGTGTATTGGGCTATACATATCTTTTCATTGGTTAATTAATTGTTTATATGTGAGATAAATCATTACCATGTCACTCTAATTATTACCTCAATGCTTTTATCCATCCCAAGAAGATCGGGAACGCCTCTCGGGACATGTCGTGGGCTAGCCTGGGTGACCGGTTCAGGGTCGACTAGGGCTGGTTTGTGAAAAAATGGTATCAGACAGAGGTTGGATCTTAGCGGACCTTGATTTTTGGAGCACCCTTGTTATTTGGGGGGATGTCAAGGTATATGTATTAGGGTTTTTGGGACTTGAGGGGTAAATGCGGTAAGAGCATCTTGAACTCTTGCTCATTTCGATCCTCAGGTTTCCATGGGAAGTTCGGTTTTATTAGTGTTCTTAGTTCTTGTTGATTTTTTGGTGTTGGGATACAACAAGGGGAGTTGGACTAGTGGTATTAATGAGATAATAGGGCCTGTAAAGTCATGTGAAGCTGGGGCATGGTCCTGAGAAGGTTCTCCGTGTTGGTGGTGTGTTTGGCATGTGGCCGCCAACCATATGGTCAAGTCACCCACTGACACTAGTTCCCTTTTCTTGGTATCTTAGACCTTTCTGGAATTCAAAAAATATTTTTAAAATACTCATGTAAGAATTTTGTAAATTGGTTTTCAAAATTTAATATAAGACAGGTTTTTGAAAGTTGGGTTTTGTAAAACAAATCTTGGGAATAAAGTGAAAATGATTTGGTGGGATTAGATTTTCCCTAATCTAAACTTGTGATTTGTTGGAATAAAATGTTTTGAAAGTGTGGATCATTATAAGGTGATTCTGAAACATTGTTTTAAATGTGGTGTTTTAGGCTGTTGAAAAGTGTTTGAATTTGATAAATTGGTTTTGGAATTTGGTTTTTAGTGGTTGGTGTTTTCCTAGAAAGGGTCTTGGTCTCTATGGCCATCGGATTGTGAAAAGAGTCCTTGATGAATTTTTGAAAATGGGAAGGAGTTGTTTGGAGTGGCACGATTGTTTTGAAAGTTATTGAAAATGAAAAGGGGTAGGTTTTTAAGAAAATGGTTCTTGATGAAATTTGGTTTGTTTTGTGAAATTTGAAAAGGGTTTTTGACTTAGTGGTTAGTGTGCCTTTGTAAGGTACATGATTTTTTTGGAATGATTTTTTGTTTTAGCCTTTGGTGTTTTCATGGGTGCTCACATGCATAGTTTTATGGATATCTGGATGGATGGTCGGTATGGAATTGGTGGTTGGGTACCCAGGGTGGCATGGAAATGTTCATGTGAGTGAGACTTGATGAAACACCATTGGTGAATGTCAAAGTCCACCAAGTTAGTTTGTTTTTCAAAAGTGTTTTAAGCTGAAAAATTGTGGCATTTATTTATAAACTGATGGTTATGTGGTTGGTTTTTCATATGTCTTAGAAGTGTTGTTTATTCGGTATACTTCTTTGTGATCTGAAAGTAATACTCCTATTGTGTCTTGATATGGGATCTTGTTGGTTCTCGGTTTTGGAGTAATATTCAGTGGGTTTCTAAATATGTGTTGGATGTTGTGATGTGGCCACAGATGGTTCTCTGTTGGAAATATTTCTAGTTGATTAGCCTAAGGATTCGTTTCAAGGGTTAAATCCACCTCTTTGAATGATGCCTCGGCCCGTTTGTTGGAATAGAGAGCTATTTGGGATTGGATTAAAGAACCTTCCTGATATGGTGATTCTCTAGGTTGTGGTAGTTGTGCTCGGTGATATTGACGGGATTTTTCGTGTTCCTTGTTCATTCTACTCCACGTTGAGAGTGAGAGATAATGGTGATGTGTATCTTCCAAATATCTATTTGGGTAAAGGTGTTTTGTTTGATCTAGTGAGTTTCATGGGGTGTTGTTATCCTTAACTCATGATTGTGAGGTAGTGGATGCTTCAACCATCAGATCTATAACCATATGTCTTGGAGTGAAGCTGGCATGTAGATAGGAATCTTAGTGGTGGAGGAAGTCTGGTTAGTTTTGTTCCTCCACCATTACGGTGAGGTGGTTTTGGTATTTCTATTGTGGTTTCTCATCACTATGGATTTCATTTTTTCTTAAAGGGAATAGTGGAATTACCCCTCATGCAGTGTCTATGGTTATACCATCTTGGATGTGAGCTTTTGATCAGTGTTCTTTTGTGGACCATCCATGTGAATTGGGTGTGTTTCTGGATTTTATCCATCCATAGGTGAAGAGTGGTGGGTATTTTTTAGCATTGGTTTCAATGGTCCAATAATTGGTCCCCTTCCCTCCCCTCCAAGTGTGGTGGTGGTTTTTGGTCTATGCGAGAAGTTTTGGCTATGTTATTATCCCCTCCATTTGGGATCGAACAGTTTAAATGATCATGTCGTGTTTTTTTTGGCATCGGTTGATAGGACTTTGTAAGGGAGTTTTAGTTGGACTCTATGGGAGAGGCCCAATTCTAGATCATATGGAAATCTTGTTTGGTCATTGTTGGTTGGTTATTAATAGTGGGGAGTCTATTCTGGCCTCCCTTGAAATCATTGGCTTTCATGATGTTCTTTGGTTTGGGGTGTTCTTTGCGGTAGTCTTGGATTAGTTGTGGATGAGTGTCTTGATCCTTCCATTGATTCTTGATAAGTGGTTGTGAGTTGTTGTTTTGTTTCAGAAAAGAGTTTTAAGTTCTATTAATGGTAAATTATATTTCCTTATATTGAGAGGTTGGATCATGTTGATGAAAAATCCTTAGGCATTGATCAATCAACTGGAATGTGTCATGGCTTTACGGGGGCTAAAAGCTTTAATGGTACGAAGAATTGTCACACCCAGTTTTTCATGTCTTGGTTTTGATTTGGTTCATTGGCACTCTCGATCCCTTTCTTGGGTTTTGGGTTAGATTAATGTTTATTTTTTAAGTTACATCTATGACTAATCATCCTACCATGGGTGACCCATAGCTTGTTTGGGGGTTTGTGGAGAAAATGGCGGTTACTTCAAGATTTGGGCCAAACCATGAGCTCATTTCCAGATTTAAAAACAAATTTTTTTTCTTTTATAACTCCTTCATTTTTTTAAATTATTTACCCATTACATGTCCCACATGGCCTCTACTGACCTATTAAAACTACCATGTCCATTTGGACCCCTTAGGAATTCATAATCATGGTGGATTTGTGTTATTTATTCAGGTATCGGGCTAGCCCATGAGCTCATTTCAAATTTTTTAAAAAAATATTTTGTTTCTTTTATATCTTATTCAGTTTTTAATAATTTTTTGTCATTACACATCTCACTCGAGCCCGAAAACCCTAGGTGCACCCCCATGTTCTATTTTCAATCTTTGTACATCATCTTTATCAGGGATTAGGGTGAACTTCCTCAAGGTTTCTCAAATCGTCTATATTTGAAAAAGTAATTTTTTTCTTTCATAAATCATTAATTTTTTACTATTTTCTCCATAAATATTCTTTACCTGGTTTTTCCAGACCTAAGGAGCCTCTCCATTGAGTTACAATCCATTAACTCTTCTCTAAGGGTGTGGATTTAAGGGAAGATTAAGAGTTCTCTAGTTATCGAGGTGAGTTTCATTCTCCTTTCTCCTCCTTCCTCATCCTCCTTCCAATTTTTCTTAGCTATATCTTCTCCCCTAGTCATGCACGACCTAGGTTTATGTTATCCCGTGATTTTTTATGGGGTTTTTGCTCGTTTTAGACTTTTATTCAGTGTTTTAGGGTTTATAAACCCTCATAAGGTGTTATTGGGTGTCTGTTTCCATTCCGCCTCGGTTTTGAGGTAGGTTCTCCCAATCACTACCTTTATAATTCAAGATTCATCTATTTCTTGCTATTTTAACCTTAAATATATTCTAGGTATTTTTTTTCACCCTTTGGTTTAATTATTTAGTGTGAAAGAAGGGTAGTTTATTCCATGTTTTGTTAAAACTGTGTTGTTTTGGTTAAAGTGTGCCCAATAAGTGTTTGTTTAAATGATCCATTTGCTTTCACATATGAAATATAATGTTTAGAACCTATTTTATCTAGTTAAATAAATTTTTGGCATGAGAATTTGGTTTTATAAAATTTTTAGTTTTAAATAGAGTTTGTTTTATTATTTTTTCATGCCTCATTTTTTGGAAAGTGCCTAATTGGCTTTTTTGTGCTCAAGGTGATATAAAATGATTATTTTGGCTTATGAAAAATATTGGCAGCATGTGAATCAATTTTTTTGGGTTCTTTATGAGGGGTCCAATCTGGTTTTGGGTTTTATAATGAAGTATTATTTTTTAGAGTGTTTTGGCATGTGTTCTCGGTAAATGGCATGTTTGGCACCTTTATAGAAATGGATGGGCTTTGAATGTGTAAAATCAATTTTTGAGTGGTTTAAGTAAATGTTCTACTTTTTCCAATGTTTTTTTACACCTCTTTATGAATAGTGGAATTTTTTATTTTGATAAATGTTTTTGTCAAGAATGCTTAAAGGTTCATTTGGCATTTTTCCTATAAAAATGGTTTTCATGTGTACTTCATGTTGTGTCATTTGGAGCCATTTTATGTTCCATGAAATTGATTTATTAAATGGTTTTGGGGATTCTAAATCTGGTTTGATATGGTAAAGGTGGTTTTTTGTCCTTAAAAGAGTATTTTCGAATGGATTTTATGTGCAAAGCCTCATTATACTTCTTGAAATTGTTTTATGAAAATTTTAAGTGGTTTATTGATCCGTGAAAGAAATGCGAAGAATTTTTGTGTGATGTTTTTGTGTGTTTGATTTGGGAATTAAATTTACATGTGAAAATTTTATTTGATAATATATGGAACCGGATTGAGCGCTAAAGGGAAACCTGGGTATCTAGGTGGGCGGACGTGTACTAGTATGTTAGTGATCCTGAGTGGTTTCATCTATGTTTCACGTAGCAAGTTTGACGATGAAAACACTAAATAAACTATGATGATGATGTTGGAGACCACTGGTTTATGGGTATTTGTTCCCTGATATTAGCTCATGCATGATAACAGATATTTTTTATGGTTACTTCTACACCGAGATACGAGGTACCTGGGGCCCACAACGAACTAGTGCATAGGGGTTTTCCTGTAACATATGCTCATTGGCAATTTTGTACTCACCATAGGCATATGGTGTGTTTGGTTTATAAATTCAATAGCGTGTGTGTTTTATTTAAAAGTGTACATTCTTTAAAGTAGCCCTCTTGAAAACTGTTTTTATTTTGAAGTTGCATCTCTTTGAAATTGGTTACTAGCATTTCTTGGTTGCGAAAACTTGCAAAAATTTTATTTTATAATCATTATAGCATGGAAACATGTTTGAAAAACATAATTTTATATATTATATTTCAAAATTGGAATTGATATTTTTTTTTATTTTAAAGGAAGTGCATTGGGGATAGAATATCAGACTAATCTACCGAGTTTTAATACTCACGCCTATAGTCATCTTCTGTTTTTATCCTTTGTGTAGGTTTCAAATTGAGTTTGATCGTCTTGGGAGACGTGTGATCATTATGTTAGATAATTACCAACAGGGTCACATGGAAATAGTTAGTTGTCATGTTTGGTTGGTTGTGTTGTTTGATTCAGTTGTACTTTCACTTCCATCTACAATTAATGTTCAATTCAACTTTTATATAATTGTGTATTGAGCTGTCTGTTTCTTTCCGCTGGTTGTTTAATTGTTTATATGTGGGAGAATTCATTCCCTTATCACTCTACTGATTCCCTCGGTGCTTTTATTCATGTTGGGAGGATCGGGAATGCCTATCAGGACTTGTCACGTGCTGTCCTGGGTGACCGGTTCAGGGTCGACTCGGGCTGGTTCATGACATTATGTGTTTCCACTACGTGGATATTCTGTTATATGCAACATCATCACCTTAAGTAAAATTTATCAAGAGATGGTATCCCTGAGTATATCCCTTTTTATCCACTTTTATATCTTGAAATCTTGGCCAGTACTAGTAATATAACTATCATGATGATAAAACATTACTTAGTATGTGTGATTCCAAGAACTAGAACAAAGTGTTGCGTGTAACAACTACTTCTTAGCTACCTTAGAAGTTGCAACGTACTTGGGTTTTTTTAGGTATGGATACCACTAGCTTTTATAAGATTGTCTCACTCGACACCTTAGCCTAACTGCGATATTAGATCAAATTGATCTAAAGGAAAGCTAGTTTTTCTCCCACCATAACTAGTATCCCTTCTTCTCCACATACTAGGTACATGTCATTTTTACTTGCCCAAGTACAATCAGATAGTTATGACTGCTTTACTGTAGTTCTCATGGATATAACTAATATTTTCCTACCATAAAGTATATATTGGAAATATCATATCTTGTACATATCATGGAGTACATGATTGATCCATCACTGAAGCATATGGAACTCAACTCACAACATAATTTTATATATTTTATTTCAAACTTGGAATTTATGTTTGTTTTATTTTAAAGTAAGTGCATTGGGGATAAAATATCGGGATAACCTACGGAGTTTTAATACTCACGCCTACAGTCTTCTTCTATTTTTATCCCTTGTATGGGATTCAGCTCGAGTTTGATTTCCATAGGCGATGTGTGATCATTTTGTTGGAGAATTACCAGCAGGTTCACATGGAGATAGTTAGTTTCTAGGTTTGTTTGGTTGATTTGTTTGTTTTAGTTGTACTTTCACTTCCATGTGAAAATAATGTTCAGTTCAACTTTTATATAAATGTGTACTAGGTTGTTCGTTTCTTTCCGCTGGTTGGATAATTATTTATATGTGGGAGAAATCATTCCCTTGTCACTATACTGATTCCATCGGTGCTTGTCACTATCCTGGGAGGATCGGGAACACCTCTCGGGACTTGTCATGGTCTAGACTAGGTGACCGGTTCAAGGTCGACTCGGGCTGGTTTGTGATAAAATGGTATCAGAGGGAGGTTGTCTCTTAGCGAACCTTGCTTTTTAGATCACCCTTGTTATTTGGGAGGATGTTAAGGTAGATGGATTAGGATTTTTGGGACCTTAGGGGTAAGTTCAGGAAGATCATGGCAAACTCTTTCTGGTTTTGATCCTCAGGTTTCCATGGGAAGTCTGGTTTTATCAGTGTCATTAGTTCTTGTCGATTGTTTGGTGTTGGGATACAATAAGGGGAGTTGGACTAATGGTCTTCATGATCTCGCAGGTCCTGGAAAGCCATGTGGAGCTGAGGAATTCTCTTGATAAGGCTCTCCGTGTTGGTGGTGTGTTTGGCATTTGGCCTCCAACCATATGGTCAAGTCACCCACGGACACTAGTTCCCATTTTTGGGTCTCTTGGACCATTCTTGAATTCAAAAATTATTTTAAAAAACCTCATGTGATAATTGTGGAAATTGGTTTCCAAAATTTAATATAAGAAATGTTTTGGAAAGTTGGGTTTTGTGAAAACAAATTTGGGAATAAAGTGAAAATTATTTAACAGGATTAGATTTTCCCTAATCTAAACTTGTGGTTTGTTGAAATAAAATGTTTTGAAAGCGTGGATCATTTTAAGTTGATTATGAAACATTGATTTAAATGTGGTGTTTTGGGATGTTGAAAAGTGTTTGAATCTAATGAATTGGTTTTGGAAATTGGTTTTGAGTGGTTGGTGTTTTCCTAGAAAGGGTCTTGGTCTCTATGGCCATCAGATTACGAAAAGATCCCTTGCTAAATTTTTGAAAATGGTAAGGGGTTTTTCAGAGTATCTTGGTTGTTTTGAAAGTTGTTAAAAATGAAAAGGAGTAGGTTTTCAAGAAAATGGTTCTTGATGAAATATGGTTTGTTTTGTGAAATCTGAAAAAGGTTTTTGACTTGGTGGTTAGTGTTCATTTGGAAGGTAAATGATTTTTTGGAATGATGTTTTGTTTTATCCTTTGGTGTTTTCATGGGTTCTCACTTGCATGGTTTTATGGATATCTGGATGGATGGTCGGTATGGCATGGTGGTTGGGTGCCCGGAGTGGAAAGGAAATGTGCATGTGAGTGAGACTTGATGAAACATCCTTGGTGAATGTGGAAATCAAACAAGTTAGTTTGTTCTTCAAAAGTTTTTTGAGCTGAAAAATTATTGAATTTGTTTATAAACTGACGGTTATATGGATGGTTTTTTCTATGCTTTAGAAGTTTTGTTTATTCAGTATGCTTCCTTGTGATCTGGAAGTCATACTCCTATTGTGTCATGAGATGGGGTCTTGTTGGTTGTTCGGTTTTGGAGTAATGTTCAGTGGGTTTCTAAAGATGTGTTGAATGTTGTGATGTGGCCAAAGATGGTTCTCCTTTTGCAAGATTTATAGTTGATCAGCCTAAGGATTTGTTTCAAGGGTTAAATATGCCTCTTTGAATGATGCCTCATCCCGTTAGTTGGAATAGAGAGCTATTTGGGCTTGGATTAAAGCACATTCCTAATATGGTGATTCTCTCAGTTGTGGTAGTTGTAATTGGTGATATTGATGGGCTTTGTTGCATTCCTTGTTCATTCTACTCCTAGTTTAGAGTGAGAGATAATGGTGATGTGTATCTTTCAGATCTCTATTTGGGTAAAGGTGTTTTGTTTGAGCAAGTGAATTTCATGGGGTGTTGTGATCCTTAACTTCTGACTGCGAGGCAATGGATGCTTCAACCATCAGAGCTCCAGCCATATGTCTCAGAGTGAAGCTGGCATGTAGTAAGGAATCTTAGTGGTGGGGGATTTTGGTTAAGTTTGCACCTCCACCATAGCAGTGAGGTGGTTTTGGTATTTCTATTGTGTTTTCTCATCACTGTGAATTTCCTTTTTTTCGAAAAGGGCGTGGTGGAATGACCCCTCATGCAGTGTCTATGGTTATACCATCTTGTATGCAAGCTTTTGTTTGGTGTTCTTGCGTGGACCACCCATGTGAATCGAGTGCGGTCTTGGATTTTATCCGTCCGTAGGTGAAGAGTGGTGGGTGGTTTTTAGCTTTGGTTTCAGCGGTCCAATCATTGGGCCCCTTCCCTCCCCTCCCAGTGTGGTGGTAGTTTTTGGTCTATGCAAGAAGTTTTGGCTATGTTCTTATCTTCTCTATTCGGGAGCAAGTAGTTAAAATGATTGTGTTTTTTTTCTTGTCCTGGGATGATAGGTCATTGTAAGGGAGTTTTTGTTGACCTCTGTGGGAGAGGCCGAATTCTAGATCATGTGGAAATATTGTTTGGTCACTGTTGGTTGGTTATTAATGGTGGGGATTCTATTCTATCCTACCTTGAAATCGTTGTCTTTCATGATGTTCTTTGTTTTGGGGTGGTTATTGGGATCATTTGGAGAAGGCCCAACAATATAGTCTTGGATTAGTTGTGGATTAGTGTCTTGATCCTTCCATTGATTCTTGGGAAGTGGTTATGAGTTGTTTCGTTTAAGGTAATAGTCTTAAGTTCTATTAATGGTAAATGATATTTCCTTGGTTTGAGAGGTCGGATCATGTTGATGAGGAATCCTTAGTCATTGATCAATCAGCTGGAAAGTTTCATGGCTTTTCAGGGGTGGAAAGCTTTAATGGTGTGAAGAATTGTCACACCCGATTTTTCATGTTTAGGTTTTGATCTGGTTCGTTGGAACTCTTAATCCTTTTATTGGTTTTTTTGTGAGACTAATGTCTATTTTTGAAGTTCTATATATGTCTAATCATCATACCATGGGTGCCTCATAGCTTTTTTGTGGGTTTTTGGAGAAAAGGGTGGTTACGTCAAGATTTGGGCCAAACAACGATCTCATTTCCAGATTTAAAAACAAAATTTGTTTCTTTAATAACTCCTTCATTTTTTAACATTTCCACCCATTACATGTCTCACATTTCCTCCCCTAACCTATTGAAACCACCATATCCATTTGGACCTCTTATTAATTCATAATCATGGTGGATTTGGATTATTTATTCAGGTATTGAGCCATCTTGTGAGCTCATTTCTAGTTTTAAAAAAAATTATTTTTTTCTTCTATATCTTATTTGTTTTTTAATATTTTTTGGTCATTATACCTCTCACTCAAGACCAAAATCCCTAGGTGTACCCCTGTCTTCCATTTTCACTTTTTGGACCTCATCTTCATCAAGGATTAGGGCGAACTTTCTCAAGGTTTCTCAAATCATCCATATTTGAATACGCGATTTGTTTCTCTCATAAATCATTCATTTTTTACTATTCTCCCCCCCCCCAAATATTATTTTCCTTATTCATATAGTCCTAATAATCCTCTCCATTAAGTTACAAGTCATTCCCTCTCCTCTAAGGGTGTGGATCTAAGGGAAGATGAAGAGTTCCCTAGTTATCAAGGTGAGTTTCCTTTTCCTTTCTCCTCCTTCACCCCCCTCATAATTTTTCTTATCTCTATCTTCTCCCCTGGTCATTCACGACCTAGGTTTATGTTATACCATGATTTTATATGAGTTTTTTTCTCATTTTTGGCTGTTATTAATAGGTTTAGGGTTTATAAACCCTTAGAATGTGTTATCGGGTGTGCGTTTCCATTCCACCTTGGTTTTGAGGTAAGTTCTCCCAAGAATTGCCTTTATAATTCAATATTATTCTGTTTCTTGTTATTTTAACTTATATGTATTCTAGTTATTGTTTTTAACCCTTTGTTTTAATTATTTAGTGTTCAAGAAGGGTAGTTTATGCCATGTTTTTTGAAAATGTTGTTGTTTTGGTTAAAGTGTGCACATTATGTGTTTGTTTAAATGATCCATTTGCTTTCACAACTAACTTATAATATTTAGAACCTATTTTAGCTATTTAAATAAATTTTTTTCCTGAAAATTTGGTTTTATAACATTTTTAGTGTTAAATATAGTTTGTTTTATTAATTGTTGCATTCCTCGTTTTTGGGAAAGAGTATGGTTGGATTTTATGTGCTCGAGGTGATATAAAATGATTGTTTTGGCTTATGAAAAATATTGGAAGCAAGTGAATCAATGTTTTTTGGTTCCTTATGTGGGTTCCAATCTGTTTTTGGGTTTTATAATGAAGTGAGTATCGGTTTTTTTGGTGTTTTGGGTTGTGTTCTCAATAAATGGATCGTTTGGAACCTTTATGGAAATCGATGGGTTTTGAATGTGTAACCTGAATTTTTTATGGGTTTAATTGAATGTTATATTGTCTCCAATGGTGTTTTTACACCTATTTATGAATATTGGAATTGGTTCTTTTGATAAATTTTGTTTTTGTGAAGAATGTTTAAAGGCTCGTTTGGCATTTTTCTTGTAAAAATGGTTTTCATGTGTACTTCAGGTTGTATAATTTATATCCATTTTATGGTCTTTGAAATTGATTTATTAAATAGTGTTGGGGAGATAAAATCTTGTTTGATATGGTAATGATGGGTTTTTTTCCTTAAAAGAGCATTTTCGAATGTATTTTATGTGCAAAGCCTCGTAATACTTCTTGAAATTGTTGTATGAACATTTTAAGTGGTTTATTGATCCGCGAAAGAAATGTGAAGCATGTTTGAGGGATGTTTGTGTGTGTATGATTTGGGAATGAAATTTTCATGTGCAAAGATTCTTTGATAATATGTGGAACCTGATTGAGCGCTAAAGGTAAACCCGGGTATCTAGGTGGGCAGATGAGTACTAATATGCTAGTGATCTGAAGTGGTTTCGTCCCTATTTCACGTAGCAAGTTTGACGATGAAAACACTAACTAAAATATGATGATAATGTTGGGGACCACTAGTTTATGGGTATTTTTTCCATCTAGTGTCTCATACATGAGAACGGATATTTTTTTATGGTTACTTCTACACCGAGATACAAGGTACCTAGGGCCCACAATGAACTAGTGCATAGGGGTGTTCCAGTGACTTATGCTCATTGGATATTTTGTACTCACCATCAGAATACGGTGTGTTTGGTACATAAATTCATCAGTGTGTGTGTTTTATTTAAATGTGTACATTCTTTAAAGCATCCCTCTTGAAAACTATTTTTATTTTGAAGTTGCATCTCTTTGAAATTCGTTACTAGCATTTCCTGGTTATGAAAACATGCAACCATTTTATTTTATAATGATTATAGCATGGAACCATGTTTGAAAAACATACTTTTATATATTATATTTCAAACTTGGAATTGATATTTCTTTTATTTTAAGTAAAGTTCATTGGGGATAGAATATCGGGAAAATGTACTAAGTTTTAATACTCACACCAATAGTCATCTTCTGTTTTTAGCCCTTGTGTAGGTTTCAACTTGAGTTCGATCACCTTGGGAGACATGAGATCATTGTGTTGGAGAATGAACAACAGGGTCACATAGAGATAGTTAGTTTTCAGGTTTGTTCGGTTGAGTTCTTTGGTTCAGTTGTACTTTCACTTCCATGTGAAAATAATATTTCATTCAACTTTTATATAAATGTGTACTAAGCTATCCATTTCTTTCCGCTGGTGGTTTAATTTTTTATATGTGGGTGAAATCGTTCCCTTGTCAGTCTATTGATGTCCTCAGTGCTTGTTTCCATCTCAGGAGGATCAGTAATGCCTCTTAAGACTTGTCACGTGCTGGCCTGGGTGACTGGTTCAGGGTAGACTCAGGTTGGTTCGTGACATTCCATGTTTCCACCACATGCCTATTCTATTATATGTGACCTCATCTATTTGAGTAAAACTTCTCAGGAGATGGTATCCCTAAGTACATCCCTTTTTTATCCACTTTCATATCTTTACATCTTGGCTAGTACCATTAATATAATTATTGTGATGATAAAACATTACTTACTATGTGTGATTCCAAGAACTGGAATAAAGCGTTGCGTGTTACAACTGTTTCTTAGCTACCTTAGAAGTCACAACATACTCCAGTTTTTGTAGGTATGGATACCACTAGATTTTATAAACTTGTCTCTCTCAACACCTTAGCCTAACTACAATATTGGATCAAATTGATCTAAAAGAAATCTAGTTTTTCTCCCACCATAACTAGTATCCTTTCTTCTCCACATACTAGGTACATATCATTTTTACTTTCCCAAGTACAATCAGATAGTTCTGACTACTTTACTACAATTCTCATGGATATAACTGATATTTTCCTACCATAAAGTATATGTTGGAAATATCATATCTTGTACATATCATGGAGTACATGATTGATCCATCACTGAATCTTATGGAACACAACTCACAAATTAATCTCCTCCAATTCCTTTGCATGTCTACTTGGAGATATTTATATTGTGTGACACTAAAAATAATTCTTCTCTTGAATAGTTCCATTTTTTATTTTTCAATACAATGTCAGTATATGTTTGATTGACTAGGTCCAAGCAGCAATAAGATCTACCACAATAGATCATGTTACTTAGAACTTAGGTTGACACTTTAAGTCGATCACTATATAATTACTTTCATCATGTTGTTAGAAAACTGTAAGACTAATACCTATTTTCCATATGTTTCCAAACATATTTCTCTTGAAAAAAATTGTGCTCCCTCTAAATTATTGTCGACACAGGGTAAAGATTCATTCCAAATGAATATTCTATAATCTCATTTCTTACTTCTATCCTAAACTATATTTTAGTAACCTGTAACATTTATCATTATTATGTGACATTATCATCCCTTCTGGTTGTGTCTTATAGACACCTTCCACGAATGGTGTTCATGACATCTAATGCTCAACAAAATGATCATAGATAAAAGATATGAGAAAAAATATAATGAATTTAAGAATACTGACTTGGTATTAACAATCGAGCCTTATTGGTACTGCACTTGTACCATCCGTGTATTAACTCACTTGAATAACCACTACAGTATTCAATTTATAAGACCCTTTGCAATTTGATACATGGAATCCATTGTTGAATTTTAGTTGGCCTTTTCAATCTTAGCTAATTTCCATATACTACTCACTTTCAGGTATTATTATTCAAAATGAATAATTTATCACTATCCATGAAGAATATAAAACCATAAATGTGGATTTAACCTTCCTATGCAGTATGTGTCATTGGAACATTCCTCTTCCACATGTACTTGTGGAACTTGTTCCTATTCCAACCATTTGTGCTTCTAGAGCATTGATAAAATCCAAGACAATCCATCTCTCACTATCACTAATTGAGATGTGAACCATTATATAGAAGTGTATTTTATCACCTGAATACCACTTTTCTATCTTATGGATTTGTATAATATCCTAAGAAACTATTAGGATAATTACTTGATGCACAATGTTTTTAGCTTGATTCAAGTTTTTTTATATCCTAACAAACTCTTTACATCTTAAACACAAGTTCTTATGACATTATGTATTTCCATTGTACTATTACTCATGCGATATCAATTTTTCATTTTTAGTTCGCATATTAGTTATGTTATTTCATCATTATTTGAAAATAACGTCTTGAAATATGATGGAAGTTACTGTAGGCTGTAACATTGATGTTGCTTACATCAAAACTATAGTGTATAAAATGTGCATTTAGGAATTTCTCCACGCTACATTTTGTTGATCAATGTTTACATGTAAGACTCATCATCTATCCTCCGTATTATCGTCAATGTCATGATGTATATAAGGTAATGTGCATTTAAGAATTACTATATGCTACATTATCATGATCGATGAATGTTTGGTCAAGATATTCTTCAGCATGTCGGCCCGAACCACCTTATATATTTTGACCGAGCATATATCACACTTCAATTTATCATTCCTTAATTACCTAACGGTATCTTATGAAGTATATTTACCTCTAGATTACTGGAGATTCGTTTCACCGAAGGTATGTTATTGGTGTCCCAAATTATTTTTACCCAAACAAGTATGGAAAAAGAAGTTATTTTTGTTTTTTCTTAACTTAGTTTCTATTTTTTTAATGAAGTGTGCTGAATTTAGAGTTTATTTTTTATGTTTGGATAAAAAGAATAATTGGTTTAAAGTTTTTTTAATAAATTACTTAATGAATGTAAGAAAATACGGGAAATATGGTTTTGATGAAAATAAATAGAGAAATGCATTGGGGTTGTGGATTCTTAAGAAGTTGATTATTAAATAAAATTGATTATGAGGTTGTGTTGTTCATGATAACCGAACACTATGGGTTCAATTTGTAAAAAAGTTTCCTTAGTATGGTAAACTTATATTTAGAGTTGAATAAACTAACTCCTTGGTCCGGTAGTTAGTGTATAACAGTTCTTTATTTGTCTTAGTCCATTTTTGAGTCAACAAATACTTACAATGATCATGTAAATATTCATTTGTTATTCTTCTTTTGAATCCCTGAAAATTATGCCCTTGTTTTGGTTCATAATTTTCAGTGATAAGATGAAGTGATTTAAGAAGAATATAAAGAAGTTAAAAGAACAAACACATTCATAGCAACTAATCTATATTACAACTCTTACATCTCCCACAACCCCAACACACTGGGTATTTAGTTATACATAGAGGTAAAGAAAATCACAAAACCCTCAATACCTGATGTGATCATTGATTGAAACTTCGAGGAGGGAGTGACTCTTGGGTAGAACTATAGAATGGCGAAGTAGTATAATGGTGGTAGAATGGAAACGAAGCTTCTTTCCTTCAGACCTTCAACCCTTTCTCTCCACCTCTTCTCCTCCCTTTGAATCGGAGGCCAATGCCTCAATTTATAGGAAATAAAACTACACAGCGTGTGACAAAAGTACACAGTGTGTACTTTTGTCAATGCGCTTTTGTCATTGTTTTCTTCACTAGTAGGCGGCCTAACACGCTGTCTTTGACTTGGAACACGGCGTCTCCTGGTAAGTAGATATACACGATGTGTAGCGCCACCATACAAAGCGTGTAGTCTCATTGGTTTGGCCACCAACCGCTTTTAGAAAGGTATAAATGGCGTGTATAAGAAGAACATGGCGTGTCCCCGTTAGCCGGCCACATGGGCGTGTAGACTTCTTCTCATCCACCAACTACTTTTAGAAGGGTGTACACGGCGTGTATAGTGTGAACACAGCGTGTATCGACTTCTAGTTATTCGGGCATGTACTTGTCTTGTTCAATGCGTGTCTGAGTTTGAATGTACATGGCGTGTGTATAAGTACACGTCGTGTAGTTTGTAAATTTTTCTCAATTCTCCCCCGTTTTGTGTATTTGGCCATAAATCTCTTGAAAATGAACAAGATCACCAATAATCAAAGCATTTATCCACTAAGCAGTAATTAATTGCTGAAAACTTGTTCTTATTTTCAATAAAGTATGTGAAAATGTATACACAAATCGGGTGCATCAAACTCCCTCATACTTATTCATTTTCTTACCCTCAAGAAAATCTCAAAATCTAATTAAGAGAGTCTATATTTTAAAAGGAAAAAATTTAGTTAATCATAAATGTAAATAATAAGTAATATGATAAAATTCGAAAAAACTACAAAACAGTTTCAATTCAAGAGATATTCTAATCATGCCTCATATACAATTCAATTAACTATTGTCATCCTCTTTTAAACACATGTTTCAACATTTCGAAAATAATAATGCCACTTGATGATCTACCTCACCGATAATATACTCAACACTCAAGATATTTTAAATTAATGTTATGCTCAATCAAAGATATATACACTCTATCCATAGGTTTGAAAGAAATCTAGTTCTCTACTTCAGAAAATTGATTTACAAAAATCATGAGGACTTTTCAATAAGGATCAGATGTTTCTGTGGTTAAAGGTTGGCAGGTAAAGATGTGAAAAATAACTCTGAGCCTTGAAAAAGGAGGCTAAATTCTTAAATAACAGTGCATGATATTCAAAGATAAGCTCAATGTAAAAAAGCGTCCTCATCAAGATTTATCAAATGATCTCATCACCACCATCTCCTTTAGTTAGGTAGGTAGGGTTCACAAACCAACAAGTGAGTATAAGGTCCCTTTGTCTGTACCATTTTTTTAAGAACAAAGGGAGCCTTTTATAATTTCCACAAATAGAGGTTTGGAACCCTTTGTTCCCCAAAATGATCAAGAGACTCTCCCCCATACTTAATTTCATGACAATTCACAAAAATATTCCATGTGTTGCCAATAACTTCTTTTAAGCTCAAGTGAATAAGCATGAAAAATCATAAAAGAATGAGGGTAGGAAGGGAAATAGGCTTGTAATATGGCTTCCTATAAAATTTATTCATGGTTTATAGGGGCTTTGCAAAGATAAGATGTAGGGTAGGTCTCAAGATAAAGGGGTTTAAACAATCTAATGCCTCAATCATTTTAATGTAATTCAAAAATTCCTCATGTTTTTTAAGAAAACTTGCAAATTTTGGTAGTTATGTATATCCTAAGAATCTCTCAAGAAAGAGGGTATTAGAAAGAATATGACAAAGGGTTTAGAATACCTCTGATGAGTAGGAAAAATAAATAAAGAGACAATCAGGTTGTGACTTGCATATAATTGATTAGTCTGATCAATGTAATTATCCAAGGATTACAAGTTGTAAATTAAACTATATCAGCAATCATTTTAAAACACTTAAGAACCAAAATAAGCATGAAACTTTTAAAAATTCCCCACTTTCAACTTTTTTATTTAGAAATATGATTAATCGAAATGTCTTTACATTTTCAAATATATCTTCCAATAATGATGTATCCTAGAATGATGATAAGGGCAAAGACTAAAGTGGTCGAGAGATTCCCCCCATACTTAATATCACACGTGGTCCACCAAGTGCCACAGAAAGTAAATAAGTGAATGTGAGGACACAACAGTGGACCAGAATGAGGGGAAGTAAGGAAAGAATTAAACCAAGGAAGAAAAGAAAACAATGGAAAAACATGGAAAAACAATACTTCCCATGTGCCTAGGTGAAGATAAATGAGCAGTGATGGAGAAGGCTAGTCCATAACGTGACAGAGTACCTGTGATGGTCGGGGAGAAAGAACACTGCAAGCATACATAACATACATGGGCACAAGATATCACAAATAGATATATAATGAAAAACATGTGTCCAAAAACCAGTTAGGGGGTCACCTCAATAGAGGCATCATCTGGTACAGAAACAGCCGGTAGAGAAGGATCAAGAGCCGTGGAAATTGGAGGCTCGGAATCTACACTCAGAAGAGAAGCCATAGAAGTAGGATTTGTAGGAGCTGGACTCAGAATGGGAAGCTCGGCATCACTCCCTGTATTGGCAGCAATGGTGGCAGCAGTTGGGCCCATAGTGGATAGGAGAACTGAATTCGTGGCCGGTGTAGTAAAGGGTGGTGGAGCTAAGGAAGAAGGTCCAGGAACTAAGGTAGGGTAAGGTGGTGGGGGTAGTGGTATACCATGATTATGAAGAAGAATCCCTAACATCTTCTCTATACTGTCCTGACGTCGATCGAGATGAACCAAGTGTTGCTCCATCGCGGCTAGGCAGAGGGAAACGAAGAAATCGACCAAGGGTGCGGGGATAGGGGGTAGGAGGTGGAATAGAAGAAGGTGGGCCAGAAGAAGGGGGTCAGAAGAATGGGGGTGGGTGGGGAAGCTGGAAGGGGTGGGGAAGGAGGAGCATGTGCATTGGCGGGGGTAGGAGGTTCAGCAGGTGGTCGGGGTGGGCCTGGGCGAGGACGTAAGCACCCCCTGCTTCCGGACCAATCCCATACGAATAAGCATGAGGTATTCCATCCGTTGGTGGGGAACCTAACAGGTCATGGGGAAGATAAGGCTCAAAAAACTTGAGGTGGTGGGCAAGGCGGGTGGCATAAAACCCACCGTTCAGTTTTCCCTGACGGCCGGTAAACATGGCATGGAAATAAGAGGTGGAAAGTTAAGGGAGGTCTGGGTAGTCCTGCTGGATGACACAGGTGAGGAGATCCATTTCACGACCGGTCACGACCCCCATATCCTCATGGCAGGTAAAAATTATGGTGTTGAAGCACCGGTGGGTGAAGCGAAGGATAGGGTCAAGGATGATGGTACTCTTTTGGTAAGTAGGGGTATAGCGGTGGTTAGGCCCAGCAATCTCCCGCCACATAGCAACGAGCTCAGAGCGCTTGGGTCTGGTCAGGGTGGAGACAGGGGGTGGGGTGATGGGATGAGGATAAAAATAGCACCCTCAGCCGAACTCGGTCATAGTAAGGGAAAGGGGTCGGCCGCCTAGCCGGAACCGAACCACTGGTACCGCATCACTGGGTGTCTCCCGGTACTCAGCTCTGTCAAAATGAAAGGAAGCAGTAAACTCCAAAAATAAATCTATAAAAATAGGAGTGCTGACCTAGAAGATCGTGAGTAATGGAGTGTGCACGAGAAGATCCTCTAACTTTCCCTAGATACCCAGCTGTTGAGGGATGCTGCTGCCAAGAAAGTGGATGCTCAACAGGATCGAGCGGCGAGAGAAGCACCGGACCCTGTCGTGTGCCAAATCGGTGACCGGGAACACCATGCAAGGGTAAGGAACACCTGCAGGGCCCAGACCAAGTGGAGGTGCAGTAGCAGGGGCTGGCTCTGGGGGCGTAGTAGCTGTAGTAGACGGAGGGTCGCTGGATGGGGCGGTCGATGATGGACCAGCTACGAATGAGGAGAGCTTAGGTGGACTGGCAGATGGTGGTAAAGAAAGGGTGGTGCTTGGAAGCTCAGTGATGGGTGGTGGAGGTGTGGCGTTACTAGGACTAGCCTAGACTAAGGTAGTGAGTGGTGGAAGGATGGCCACCGAAGGGAGATAATATACCGGATAGTCCGGATCTGGTGACGTCGCAGGCTGGAGTCGGATCCGACGAAATATGGGCCTCTCGCCCTCAGTGGCGGAGGCGGGCCACTTCCCCCGTGAATGGTTTTTGTCTTACATACCCTGAAAAATAAAGAAAACCCAAAAAATAAAAATAAAATAAAAAGTAAAAGAAGAAAATGTGAGAAAATTTAAAAATAAAAAAGAACATGATGTGTGTATCCAAAGTACACGGTGTGTAGTGAAAGCTGGTTAGCATCTCATGTTCTATGGATAGACACGCCGAGAGAACATGAAATGGACGAGGGGAGGATACAAGGTATGTATGTCTAGAGTACACAACATGTAATGAAAGCGGGTAGCATCCTGTGTTCTCTGGATAGACACGCCAAGCAAGAAACTGAGACCAGGGAAGGAGACACGGTGTGTACCGAACATACACGTCGTGTTCATGCAAAGTGGTCATGGTCGTGTGTTTGCAAAGACACGTCCATTGTGTAAGAAGTGCTATTAATACAGGACATGCCATGTGATAGGATAACACAGTGTGTTCAAGAACAAAGGGTAAATGACCATGTGAAGTTCTAGGCACGGGCTGGCCGAAAGAAATAGTGTACACGGCGTGTACCGAACAGACACATCGTGTACGTGAACATGGTGTGCGAGGTCGTGTGAAAAAGGTTCCCGGGCATGATAGGGGCTGGTATACGGTGTGTACCGAACATACACACCGTGTATTTTCAAATCGTGAAGAATGCAGTGTGTGTCCGTATACAATAGTAGACGGCGTGTGTTCTTCAATTTGTTCCCATGTATCGCGAAAGCCGAACGGTCGGCTGATCCACAAATGACCCTAAATGCTTATGAAAACTCGAAATAAAGGGTTTAGAAGGGCGTACATGGACTAAGGATCACAATGAAGTATAAATCATAAGGTAAAACGCCCTAAATCAGCAGATTTGGGAAAGGGGAGGTCGGGTGTCGTACGGGAGAAGAAACGGGGAGAGGGGAGGGTTCCGCGCGACACGGGTTGAAGCCGGGTGGTCCGCGGCTTTTATAACCAAGGTATACAGCGTGTATATATGGACTACACACTTTTTATCACACATTTTTTAATGTTAATATATATATATATATAATTATTATAGTAAAATATATAATAATTAATATTAATAATTAAAATAATTAAAATAGATATACACATATATATACATAATTTATCAAAAATAAAACTATACACATAATGTATCTAGAAATACATGTCGTGTGTTCTAAAATTGGGGAAAGAGAAGTACAACATTTGATCTAGTGCTTGGGCGAGTTTTGAATCGGCGATCGGTCATTCCGAACAAATCCCTCAACCACTGGAGCAAAGGTGGTACTACTGCTCCTATTTATTATTTAAATGTAGTTAAATTAAATAGGCCTATACTATACGGGAAGAAAGTAAATGCACGACATGTGGTTTTTAATTAGACAAAAAGGGATGAAGCAGAGAGATTAGCTGAGTTCGAACTCGAGTCTTTTGGATCCAGGGCCGAGACTCGGCCAATCTGCCAACTTCACCCACATTTATTACTTTATACGAAAAATATTTTCAGTTTTCAGAAGGAAAACATGGTGCACACAACGTATATCGAAAGACACGTCGTGTGGGTTTATTAAAAAGGAAAAATGATGGAAACAGGGCGGTTGTCAGGATTCGAACCCGGGTCTTTTGGAATCGGGTTACGATCCTGGCCAACCGATTCATCCCTACCATGGGTTTTCTTATAAGAAAATATATATATATATATATATGAAAAACTACCACACACGCTGTGTAAGAAAACACGTGGAGAAAAAGGAGGAACCCCGTGCTGAAGGTAGGTCAGGAGACATTTGAACTGATGACAGCTCGGATAAACTCCAATGACCTTACCAGCGGCACCAACATCATCCCTGTTTATTACTTTGTTAAGCTATATATTTATAATATTTAAATGTTAAATGAAAAGGAATAAGTACATGCCATGTATATAGGTGGTACACGGTGTGTATCTGATTGGTTTCCTCCCAGGAAGCACCTTTATTTTTAGGTCGTTGGCTTGACCTACTTACCTCTATTTACCTGAGTGGTATGGTGGAAAACGTTCCCACCGTGTCGTCCATGTGATGGTAAGCTTTCAACCATTGTTCGTTCACCTTGAATGGTTGACCATCCTCTCCAGAAATTTCCACCGCTCCATGATGGAATACGCGTATAACTTGGAATGGTCCTGACCATCGTGACTTTAACATTCCTGGGAATAATCGAATATGAGAGTTAAAGAGGAGTACCTGATCAACGGGTCAGAAATATTTTCTTGAAATCATTTGGTCATGAATTGCTTTCGTATTCTCCTTGTATAGATTGGCGTTCTCATACACCTCTAATCTGATTTCATCAAGTTCCGACAGTTGGAACTTTCACTTCTCTTTAGCTGCCTTCAAATCAAAATTTAGGGCCTTGATGGCCCAATATGCTTTATGCTCAAATTCTACTGGTAGATAGCACGGATTTCCATAGATGAGGTGAAACGGGGACATTCCCAGTGGTGTTTTGAAAGCAGTCTGATATGCCCACAAATCATCATCTAACTTCTTGGACCAGTCTTTCCTCGAAGTGTTGACTGTTTTCTATAGGATCTGCTTGAGCTCACAGTTGGAGAGCTCCACTTGTCCACTGGACTGGAGATGATATGGCGTCCCCATATGATGTTGTACTCCATACTTCACCAGTATTCCTCTCATCAGTGTGTTGTCGAAGTGGGTCCCTTTCTTGATGATCGGTACTTGGGGAACTCTAAACCTGCTAAAAATGTGTTTCTTTAAAAAGATCATGACTACCTTGCTCGTGTCTTGGGTTGTATCAGAAGCTTCCACCCACTTGGAGACGTAGTTGATGCAGGCCAGGATGTAAGTGTTCCCAAAAGATGGGGGAAAGGGACCCATGAAATCTATGCCCCAGACGTTGAAAATTTCGACCTCCGGGATGGGGTGCAGGGGAATCTCAGCTCTACGTCCCACATTACCGGTTCTCTGGCATCGATCGCAATAGGAAACAAAATCCCATACATCTTTATGCATGGTGGGCCAGAAAAAACCATATTGCAGGATCTTTGCTATCATACGGTCGGGGCCACAATGTCCCCCAACTGGTGAGGTGTGAAAAAATTTCAGGACTCCATGAACTTCATTTTCCGGAATGCAACAATGGATCACCCCATCTCTACAGGATCAGAATAGACGAGGATCTTCCCATAAGTACCTCTTAAAATCATAAATAAACCTCTTACTTTGCTGGAAGGAGAGGTCGGGGTGAACGACACTTGTAACCAAAAAATTATCAATATCAGCATACCAAGGTCTAGGTGTTTCGGTGATTGAAAAGAGGTGATCATCAGGGAAATACTCCTTGATCTCTCGATCTTCCTCCTCCAAATGAGGCAGCTCTAGATGGGAGATATGATCAGAAACAACGTTCTCACTCTCTTTCTTGTCTCAAATCTCCGGATCAAATTCTTGTAGGAGGAGCACCCAACGGATCAATTAGGGCTTCGCAACTTTCTTGTTCAGTGGGTACTTTAGTGCTGCATGGTCATTATAAATAATAACTTTAGATAGCACTAAGAACAGAACTGAACCTTTCAAATGCGAACACTACTGCCAACATCTCCGTTTCTGTGGTGGTGTAGTTCATTTGTGCCTCGTTGAGAATCCTGCTAGCATAATATATAGGTTGTAAAATCTAGTCAAGCCGTTGGCCTAATACTGCTCCTATTTTATAGTCTCTTGCATTGCACATCACTTCAAATTGTTCCTCCCAGTTGGGAGAAATCATCACTTGAGCTTCCACCAGGCGCTGTTTCAGGTGCTCAAAAGCTATGGTGCATGCCTTATCTAACTCAAATATGGAATCCTTGGTCAAAAGATTGGTGAGGGGATGATCTATTTTTGAAAAGTCACAAACAAACCGCCTGTAAAAACCAGCATGCCCCAATAAGTTGTGGATGGATCTAACGGAAGTCATAATAGGAAGTCGTGAAATGACTTTTATCTTTGTCGGGTTTACCTCTATCCCCTTCCCTATGATTCAGTGGCCAAGGACGATGCCACTTTGTACCATGAAATGACACTTTTCCCAGTTCAAAACCAAGTTAGTGTTTTCACATCTTTCCAACACTAGCTCCAGGTGTCGCAAACAAGTGGTGAAAGATTTCCCATAAACAGAAAAGTCATCCATGAATACCTCCAGGTTTTGTTCCTCCATGTTGTGGAAGATAGCCAGCATACAACGCTAGAAGGTGGCGGGGGCGTTCCACATGCCCCAAGACATTCTTCGGTATGCAAACGTACCATAGGGGCAAGTAAATGTGCTTTTCTCCTGATCCTCTAGAGCAATAGAAATCAGGTTGTAGCTGGTATAGCCATCAAGGAAGCAATAAAATTTGTGCCCCGCAAGTCTCTCTAGCATCTGATCCATGAAGGGCATAGGGAAATTATCTTTCCTCATGGCGTCATTCAGCTTCCAGTAGTCCACATAGACTCTCCAGCCCATGATAGTGCGTGTGGGGATGAGCTTGTTCTTATCATTTGAAATCACAGTGATACCTTCCTTTTTGGGTACCACTTGTAGGGAACTCACCCACAGACTATCTGATATGGGATAAATGATGCCTGCATCCAACAATTTAATCACCTCTTTTTTTACAACTTCCTTCATGGGGGGATTCAAGCATCACTGTGGTTGCCGAGATTTCTTTTCACCTTCTTCAAGTAGCACCTTGTGGTTGAAAATGGTAGGTCTAATGCCCTTTAAATCTACGACTGTCCACCCAATAGCATGCTTCCATTATTTCAAAACCTTCAGAAGTTCATCTTCCTGCTCCTGTGACAGTTTTGCGCTAAGTATTACTGGCAATGTTTTATGGTCTCCCAAATACCCATACTTTAGAGAATACGAAAGAGGCTTCAGTTCTTGTTCAGGCGCCTTTAAAATCGAAGTTACAAGTGGTTGCACCTTATCCCGTTCTAGACTATTAGGAACAACTGCATGTTGCCAATAGTGGTCGCCCTGGCCTTCTTGGAATTGCAAGCCCTCTGGCGCTTCTTCAACTAGAATGTCTAGAATGATAAAGTTATCTTATGTAAAATAACATAACAAATCATCCTCTTTTTCTCTCAAGTGATCATCCAAAGTGGTTACTGCATAACATCCCTCATGCTCTGACAATGATGCATACGTAACGGATTTGAGGACATTGTAAGAGAATCTATCGTCTCCTACCTAGAAAATTAACTCCTCTTTGTGCACGTCAATCAGTACCTTACCAGTTTCTAAGAAAGGCCTTCCCAAAATGAGAGGTGACTCCTGGTCATCCTCCATATCTAGGATGATGAAATATTCAGGAAGGATCAACCTACCTACTTTGACCAGCACATCCTCCAGTAGCCCCTTTGGATATTTGATGGATCGGTCAGCAAGATGAGAGGCTACTCGGGTAGGCTTCAAATCATTGAGCCCTAGCTTCTTGAAAACTCCAAGGGGCATGAGGTTCACACTGGCCCCTAAGTCACATAGGGCCTTCCCAAACTCACATGGTCCAATAGTGCATGGAATAGTGAAGCTACTTGGATCCTGGAGTTTAGGAGGAATCAAATGCTGGATTATTGCAAAACACTTCTTGGTTAGGTCAATGGTGCACAGATCCTCAATCTTTCTTTTGTTGGAGATGATTTCTTTCATGAATTTGGCATAAGTGGTCATCTTCATCATTGCCTCTGGAAATGGAATATTTATGTGCAGCTTCTTGAACACATCCATGAATTTTACGAACTAGTGGTCCAGCTTCCTCTGTTTCAATCTATCTGAGAAGGGTAAGGTAGGCTCAAAGGGTTTGACAACCTCTTTTTCTTTATTCTGTGAATCCTCCTTCCGTAGGATTTTGGATGAGGAGGGGTCTGTATCTGTACCTTCTTCATCAACAGGGGGTGTGGATGCACCTGGATGTGATGGTTGGTTCTGTTGTGGTAGCTCATTTCCACTCTGTAGCGTGACGGCATGGGCCTCCTCCCTCGAGTTATTCTCAGTGTTACCCGGTAGTGTATCGGGTTGCCTTCCTGAGATTTGGTTTTCTAGCTGGCCAATCTGGTTCTCTAGGCCTCTAATTGAAGCCTCCTGATTTTGGAACCTAGTCTCAACAGTAGATATAAATTTGGTCATGAGTTCCTCTAACCTTGAGGTGTTCACCTACTGAGGTGGTAGTTGAGTTGGTGGAGGTGGTGGTTGTCGTGGCTGTTGTGGGTGAGGGTTTTGATACCCTTGCTACTGATAAGATCCTTGTTGGGTTGTTGCTGCCTTGGGTACTGGTTCTGATAAAGAGACCGGTTGTAGTCGAGCGGTCACTGGGGCGGAAGATTCTGCTATTTTTGGACCCAGCCTGTGTTCTATTGATCACGTCATGTCGGGTTCTGATACTGCTGGTACTGGTTTGGCCCTCGGTTTTGGAAAAAATAACTCACCTTGCTTGTTGAAGGGCCGCTTGTAGAACCCAGGCATTCTCCCATGATGTGGTTATCACCACATTCAATACACATCAGATGGTTTGCCACATGTACTTGGGACACGCCCTTCAGATTGAGCGCGTCAATCTTTTTGGACACAACATCCAACTGGGTAGAAATCATAGTAGTAGCATCAATGTTATGCATACCTCATTTATGTGTGCCCCGCACGGAATTTCACTGGAATATGTTGGAAAACATGTTTTCCAGTAGTTAGAAAATCTCTTCAGGGGATTTTCTCATTATTATACCTCCAGCAGCAGTATCCACCACGGTCTTTGTATTCGTTGTTAGTCCTCCGTAGAAGGTTTGGAATCGTATCCAAAGTGGGAGTTCCATGATGTAGGAATTTGTGCAACATCTCCTTGAAACGCTCCCATGATTCGTATAATGACTCTAAGTCATGCTGCTGGAAGTTGTGTATTTCGTTCCATTGAGTCACCATCTTTGAGGGTGGGAAGTATTTAGACAGGAACGCCTGATCGAGCTCCTCCCAGGTGAGGATGGATCGTTGCGGCAATCCTTTGATCCAGTCTTTCGCCTTATCCCTTAGAGAGAATGGGAAAAGGCAAAGACAAATGGAATCCGTGGACACTCTGTGGTAGCATAACGTGTCGAAAAACTCCAGAAAATTGGAGAGATGGGAATTGGGGTCCTCACTGGGCAGGCCTCCGAACTAAACGATGTTTTGGATCAGCTGCGTAATAGCAGGCTTGATCTCGAAGTGTTGGGCCTGTACCGGGGGACGGACGATGCCCGTGTCAGCTCCGTGGATAGATGGTAGGTCGTATTCCATGAGAGCACGACGTGGAGGTGGCTGATGAGGGAGTGGATCTGGTATATACTGTTGTTCATAAGGGGCATAGTACATCCCCTAACCTGGAGGTAAAAATGGCATCCGCTCCGATTGGAATTGTTGGAGCTGTTGTGGGCCATACCCGGGAGCAAGTGGAGTTTGTTGGTTCTAGTTGTCATCTATTCCTAATGGTTTTCCAGTTCCTTGGACAACAGCTGGATTTCCTTCCTCATTCTGCGTCATGGGATTGTTGTGATAGTGCTCGGTCATGAGTGCTCGTTGGTGCGTCAAAAGTGTTTGTTCGATCTTTGGTTCAATTGGGAAAAACCCTGACGACTCATCATTCTTGGAACATATGTAGTATCCGCTCATACACCTAATGACTTGCACAATACAAAACACACCAAGCGTAAACGAGGAAAAAAAGATAAAGATAAATGAGATGAGAAAAGAGATTTTTGGGAATTTATCATTTTTATTTTCACTAAAAGTTGATACAAACTTAATTAAAACAAGAACAAAATTAACTTTTCTTTATTCCCCAACAACGACGCCAAAATTTGGAGAGTCGTTTCACCGAAGGTATGTTATCGGTGTCCCAAATTATTTTTACCGTAAAGAGTAGAGTACCAGTAAGGGGTCGATCCACAGGGAAAAAGAAGTTATTTTTGTCTTTTCTTAACTTAGTTCGTATTTTTGTTTTAATGAAGTGTGCTGAATTTAGAGTTGATTTTTTATGTTTGGATAAAAAAAATAATTGGTTTTAAGTTTCTTTAATAAATTACTCAATGAAGAGAAGAAAATATAGGAAAATTTGTTTTAATGAAAATAAGGAGAGAAATGTGTTGGGGTTGTGGATTCTTAAGAAATTGATTATTAAATCAAATTGCTTATGAGGTTGTGTTGTTCATGATAACCCAACACTCTGGGTTCAATTTGTAACAAAGTTTCCTTGGTCCAATAAACTTATATTTAGAGCTGAAGAAACTAACTCCTTGGTCTGGTAGTTAGTGTTTAACAGTTCATTATTTGGCTTAGTCCATTTTTGAGCCAACAAATTTTTACAATGATCATGAAAATATTCATTTGTTATTCTTCTTTTGAATCACTGAAAATTCTACCCTTGGTCTGGTTCATAATTTTCAATGATAAGTTGAAGTGATTTAAGAAGAATAAGAATAAGTTAAAAGAACAAACACATTCATAGAAACTAATCTATATTACAACTCTTACATCTCCCACAACCCCAACACGCTGGGTATTTAGTTACACATAGAGGTAAAGATAAGCACAAAACCCTCGATACCTGATGTGATCATTACTTGAAACTTCGAGGAGAGAGTGACTCTTGGGTAGAACGGTAGAATGACGAAGTATTAGAATGGTGATAGAATCGCAATAGAGCTTCTTTCCTTCGTACCTTCAACCCTTTCTCTCCACCTCTTCTCCTCCCTTTGAACCGGAGGCCAATGCCTCAATTTATAGGAAATAAAACTACATGGCGTGTGACAAAAGTACATGGCGTGTACTTTTGTCAACGTGATTTTGTCATTGTTTTCTTTGCTGGTAGACGGCCTAACACATCGTCTTTGACTTGGAACATGGCGTCGCCTAGTAGGTAGATATACACGGCGTGTAGCACCACCATACACAGCGTGTAGTCTCATTGGTTCAGCCACCAACCGCTTCTAGAAAGGTATACATGGCGTGTATAGGAAGAACACGGTGTGTCCCCGTCAATCGGCCACATGGGCGCGTAGACTTCTTCTCATCCACCAACTGCTTCTTGAAGGGTGTACACGGCATGTATAGTGTGAACACGGCGTGTACCGGCTTCTGGTTACTTGGGAATGTACTTGTCCTAGTCAATCTATGTCTGAGATTGAATGTACACGGCGTGTGTATATGTACACGCCATGTAGTTTGTAAATTTTTCTCAATTCTCCCCCGTTTTGTGTATTTGGTCGTAAATCTCCTAAAAATGAACAAGATCACCAATAATCAAAGTATTTATCCACTAAGCAGTATGTATTTAATGAAAACTTTTACTTATTTTCAATAAAGTATGTGAAAATGTATACACAAATCAGGTGCATCAATTACCCTTAGAATAGTCCACGTTCTCTTGTTGAACTAACTCCGTAAGCTTTGTGGCATACCATTATTTTTAAAGGTTTCTTTGTCCAAACTAAATACATCAATAAAACCAATGGTGTTTAGATGTATCGAGCCTAAATATCATACAATGTATATTCTTGATGTCTGAATTTATTTTTTCTTAACAAAGAATTATCATTCCATAACTAGGTAAATATGTCTTACATTTTATATTCATCAGTTATTGCATATGATTCAAGTACCACTGAACTATTTGTTGAGTATGTTACACCACAAACAACATTCATTCCTAAACAAGGAATGATGTCTCCTTAAATTGAATGGACATGTAAAGACCTGGAATTTCCATGTATTTTTTTTATTTAAATGATAATTTTACAAGTCAGCGAAAATTGACGGTGCATGATTCTGATGCCCAGTGTGCTCAGAATGAATTTCTGAACTTTTTTTCGGGTACGTTCAGTTAATGTACGAGCAGGTTTTTGTAACTTTTGAACCGGTGCTTAGAATTGAAATCTGAAGACACCATTGAACTCGCAGCACTGGTATTCTCTTAAGGAGACCTTCACCTCGACCACAGTAGATCGAGGGTGAAAGATAGTTTTTGGGATTTTTCATAGGAATGAAAAATAAAATAAAATAAACTTTTATTTTATTTCTAATAAACCTCCCATGTGAAAATTATGGAGGTGGGGACTATGAGGGGTTAAAACTTCCCAACTTGAAGGCTCGGTGGTGGGGACCACCCGAGCTAGTAAAACCCCCAATTCAAAGCTTAGTGGTGGGGACCACCTGAACCCCTCATTATGGGAGAAAAACCTCTCAACTCCCTACTTTAATTATGCCAACTCTCCTTTAATTAATTATGTCAACTCTCCTTTAATTAATTAATCCAACCTATTTTGTGCCAATATTAAATTAAACAAAATATTCTATTATGTTGGATACTTTTTCATTTTGGTGGATTTGGTTGAGGAGAACCTTTGGGAGGATTACTCTCTCCAACGAAGAATGCGATCTCCAATGAAGATCGTGCTCTCCAACGAAGAACGCTCACGCCGACAAGGAACGTCTTCGACGACAACGAACCGACGATCGGGGAAACGCCGATGTCACTAACTTCACCCCTTCCAACGTCAACAAGAAATCAAGGTAGGGGTTTAATTCTATGTGATTAATATTCCCAATGTTCTTCCCTTCTAAACAAAGAATGAGGATCAAATCTCTCTCTAACTAGTTGATCCGCAGATGTTTTCTTTTGCGGGTTTGGGAAAATTGATTGACAGAGGTTGTGGGGTTTTATGTTTTAAATATCTTCCATACACGTTCTTGATTCAAAAATTTGTGAACCACTTGTTACCTCCCTAATGCGGAGAGTGCGGGCCAAACAAACATGGTTCGACCTCTCCGCAAAATCTTATGGTTCTTTTGTGTTCTTCGTGATGATGACGGAGACCGGTGCCGGCGGTTGGCACTGGTAGAACTCGAGAACCGTGGCCGACACCAAGGCCGGCCGTGATGAAGGTGACAAATGAAAGGTGGCCGGCTTGACCGGCCACTGGCAAAGGCACGACGCCCCGCCGCCCTGTGGCGCTCCCCTACCCACGGCCTCCGTCATCCGCGGCACTGCCGCCCGCGGCATCCGTCATCCATGGCACCACCCGTGAAGGCATGGCGCCCCGCCGCCCCGCGGCGCTCCGCCGCTAGTGGACTCCACCATCTGTGGCACCGCCGGCGAAGGCACGGCGCCCACCCGCCCCGCGTCACTCCACCGCCCACACCCTCCGCCGTCTGTGGCACCGTCGGCAAAGGCACGATGCCCCGCCACCCCGCGGCGCTCCGCCGCCCGCGGACTCACTGCCCTCATGGCCCCGCGGCCTCGCCGCTCTCACGGCCCCGCGGTCTCGCCGCCCTCGCGGTCCCCACGGCCTCCGCGCCGCCCAGGCCGACCCGCCCTGCGTGGACTGGACCGCCCAGTGCGGGCCGGGCTGCACCGCGGTCCGGGCCAGACCCAGTGGGTTGGGCCACACTGCGGGATGGACCCAGCAGGTCGGGTATCACTACGGGCCGGGCCGGACCCATCGAGTCGGTCCGAGTCAACCCCGACCGGGTCAGACCGGACCCGGACACACTTTGACCCATTTACGCTCTTTCGACCATATCTTTGGCACCGGGTGTTCGTTTGATGAACCGTCTTCGGCGCCAGAAACCTTGGAGTGAGATGGTCCCTTTGGTATACCACACTAGATATTTGAATAATGTTGGGAAATTGTCCGGTTGGATCGAGCACGAATCCAACCAGGCCCTCGAGACTAAAAGGCTAATAACTTACAGACCGGGCATCTAATTGATGCACTGTCTGTTGCGTTGAGACCCCTATGACGTGGTGATCCTTTTTTATACTACTTATTGGGACTTCATGAAAGTTGGAGTACCTACCAATGGCTTGTGGAGAGGATCCTCCCGGAGACAAGCGAGCGTAGTGTGGGAACCCTGTAGCTAGCTGTGACGTGAAGAATAAAGAGCGATCCTGTGTGGGTCAGCACCAAGCGATCCTATGTGGGTCAGCACCTAGAGATCCTGTGTGGGTCAACACCGAGTGATCCTCTATGGGTCAGCACCGAGTGATCCTATGTGGGTCAGCAGCAAAGCCTCTTAACAGAGTAAGATGATTCAGTAGTTATATCTAATCATCTCTACTATTGTACTTAAGTTATACCTGGTCTGAGATGAGTCTGTACCTGTGTGGTACTTTCCTTTATGGTAATACTTTGGTGGTATTCTTTTGTGTGGCGTACATGTGTGGTACTTACCTTCGTGGTACTCCTTCCTTTGTGGAATAGTTGAGCTTGGGCCTTTGAGTTTTACTCTATGTTTTCCTTGTGATTGAGATGGGAATACTTGATAACTTGGGTATATGTATGGGCATATACCTAAGTAGGGTTTTCAGTTGATTCCATGTTGTTTTTTTTAACCGAGGAGGATTTTCTGAGACCTTGAGGGTCTCGAGGTCCCTATTGAGTATCTTTATACTCACCCATGCATGGGATATCTCCGCACCCTATTGTGTTTGGTGCAGACTACGGACAGCGCTGACTGAGGATGAGAGTACCAGGACTGGAGATAGCTCGGAGGTGGAAGTTAGACGAGGTGAACCGCAGAAATGGCCGTTTGTGAGCTGTACCTACCTTTCAGGTAGGATTCGTGGTGGAAGATCCAGGAGCTGCTTTTCACCTATCAGTCATCTTGTACTTTCCAGTTTTCCTTGTACTTTCCAGTTGGACTTGTATTCTGGCCTCTTTTACTTACTGCACTCACTCTATTTACTATTCAGTTTACTTAAGTTTGTATCTTATTGTGTGTTTGGTTGAGTGTGTTTACAGGTTATAAAGGAAATGTCTTCCTAGTTTTAGGGAATACGCCTTATGTGCTAGTCTCCATCCCCTAGCCTATGGAAGGCGGGCATGGGGTAGTCACGGTACGGGCCTCGGGGGACGGGTCATGAAAAATTGGTATCAAAGGAGTCGGTTCTACCGTAGAACATAGGACTCTGATCTTTCTTTTTAATGGTGATAGTGTTAAGTTTAGTGAGTGTGGTTATCAGTTTAGGGAATCCAGTTTTGGTGCGGCGGTCGACGTATCCATACACCAGGACCCTAACTTTTGATTTCTGAGTCAGTGCGAGAAAACACTAATTGTGTGTGTGTTTTGAAAAGTTTTCTTTGTGATCTCTTTGAGTCAGCTCACCAGGTGTAACTTATTGACTTTGGCTCACCTGTTTCTTTTTAGGATTTCTCTATGTAGACATCCAGCTAGGGTTCCAGATATAGTACGCACTGATAGCCCACCGAGCGATAAGGCCTCGGTGCAGGGCCCTCTTCCAGTAGAGGCACCAACGGTACCATTATCCATTGGTCCATCGATGCCACCAGCCCCAGTAGCAGAGGGTGCACGCCACTTGAGAGCGTTGCATGAGTTCCAGCGCCAGAGGCCACCCAAGTTCAGGGGAGAGACGGACCCACATGTGGTTGACGATTGACTGGAGGCTATGGTGAGAGTATTTCTACTGGTAGGGACGCCATCTGATCTCATGGTGATCCTTGCCACCGGTCTTCTACAGGCATCAGTAGGCAGATGGTGGAGCTTGATGCTCCAGGCTCACGATGAGGTGACACTTCTCTGGGCAAACTTCGAGAGCCTGTTTCAAGTAGAGTTTATCTCAGCGACTCTTTGTGCAGTGCACATTCAGGAGCTACTTCATTTGCAACAGGGCAGCATGACTGTGGCACAGTACTCAGTGAGGTTTACTAACCACTCGCGCTACTCCACAGATATGGTACGAGACCCATTCTTCAGAGCCCAGAACTTCGAGCAATGGCTCAGGTGATATATCAGGGCTTCGATGATTTCTCTTAGCATCTCGACACAGGTGGGGGTGTTAAAGATAGCCCTCTTAGTGGAGAGTTTCCTTGCTGAGAAGTCACCAGCAGCGAGACCCACCACTAGTCGTCACGTAGCGGAGTCTTCTGCAGCTGGCAGCAGACAGATGCCATAGAGGTCCAAGAGGACCAGACCTACAGGTGGACGACCACAGGATTCAGGGTTGGTTTTGCAGGGCAGCCAAGGTTGATCCATTTATGTCAGGAGTGGTCAGTGTTACGCATGTGGCGGCAGGGTCACATGGCTCGTGACTGTCTGAACCGCCGTACAGATGATCAGAAAACGATCTAAGGACTGCCCAGGAAGAGACATAGGTTCAACCAAGGAGGTCTGTAGGGAGTAGACGGACGTGACATAGGAGTTGACCGTGCAGTTGGCGGTGGGTGAGGACTCGAGATATTACTACCACCACCACCAGGTGGTCCACCCCAACCATAGGTAGTATGAGGACAGGGGTGAGCTCAGCTCCAGGCAGCTGAGGCCTACGATCACGGCACTCCGGATATGATACGAGGTACAATCTGTGTCTACTCCACCTTAGCTGCAGTACTTATAGACACCGGTGTTAGTCATTATTTTATTTTCACTGCCCTCTTTCGGAGCTCAGAGATTCCGACGGAGCCGTTGGCTAGGTACTTATAGCTAGGGACTCCTACGAGAGTGGATTCGATGAATATGCACTGGTGTCTGCAGTTTGATCTTACTCTAGGAGGTGAGAGATTCGGCTGGGATCTTCTAGTAGCGGCGTTGAGGCCTTACGACGTCATCTTGGGTATGGTCTAGTTATCTACAGTCCATGCTCATATTGAATGTATTAGGCGCAAAGTGTGGTGTGTCCACACGAATGGGACTAGGTTTACCTTCACCGACGAGAAGGAAGCCTTTGTAGCACAAGATGGACTTATCTGGAGGAGAGTGTAGCCAATCACTCATTAGTTGGCTAGCCTTACCCTCAAAGTAGTTGATATGGAGAGTCTGAGTTATCATGTAGTAGTGGACCAGTACGCAGATGTCTTCCCTGATGATGTTCCGGGTCTAACTCCTCGCAGAGAGGTGGAATTTTACATTGACTTGTACCCCGGGATGACACCGATATCTACACCAGCATATCGGATGGATCACGCGGAGCTTCATGAGCTTTGGGTACAGCTAGAGGACTTGCAAGGGAAGAGATTCATTCCTCCCAGTGTTTCTACTTGGGCAGCCCCAATTTTGTTCGACAAGAAGGCAGATGGGAGCTTGAGACTTTGTGTTGACTATCAGTGCCTGAACCAGGTGACCGTGAAGAACAAGTTCCCACTCCCGAGGATTGACGACCTCTTTGATCAGATGAAGGGAGCATGGTGATTCTCGAAGATAGACCTCAGATCAGGCTATCACCTGCTCAGAGTACAAGACGAGGATGTGCAGAATATGGCTTTCAGATGTTGGTACGGCCACTACGAGTTCTTGGTTATGCCATTCGGCATGACCAATGCTTCAGCAGTGTTCATAGGACTCATGAATAGGATCTTTCATCCATACCTTGATCCCTCTGTAGTAGTCTTCATTGACGACATTCTGATCTATTCGACTACTGGGGAGGAGCATGCTTATCATTTGCAGGTAGTACTGGACACACTCCGAGAGCACCAACTTTATGATAAGCTCTCAAAGTGCCAGTTTTGGATCCAAGAGGTTCACTTTCTAGGACATTTCATATTGAAGGATGGGGTTGCAGTGGGTCCAGCAAAGATTGGGGTGGTACTTGCTTGGGAGCCACCCAGGAGTGTGACAGAGATACGGAGTTTCCTGGGTTTGGCCAGATACTACCGGAGATTTGTGCCAGATTTCTCCAGAGTCACAGCACCACTTTTAGCATTGACGAAGAAGGGGAAACCCTTCGTGTGGTCGGAGAGATGCCAGTAGAGTTTTGAGGAGCTGAGGAAGAGGCTGACTAGTGCCCCCATCTTGAGGATTACAGAGGAGGGCGTAGGGTACGTAGTCTACTATGACGCATCATGGACCGGACTCGGATGTGTCCTGATGCCTGAGCGAGCAGTGATCTCATATGGTTCTCGGTAGCTGAGACAGCATGAGCAGAACTACGCTACCCATGACCTGGATTTAGCATCAGTGGTCTTCTCCTTGAAGATGTGGCGACATTACTTGATGGGAAATCATTTTACAGTGTAATCTGATCACAAGAGTATCAGGTATATCTTCTCTCAGAAGGACCTGAACCTGATACAATGACGTTTGTTTGAGTTCCTCCAGGACTATGACTACAAGATAGTCTATACTCCTGGGAAGGGAAACGTTGTAGAAGATGCACTCAGTAGGAGATCTGGTATACAGTTGTTAGGTGAGGAAACGGATCAGTTGGCTGATTTGCAGATATCCTTCGTGGAACGTGATTGAGCAGCTTTCCTTCAGTCTCTTACAGTCACCCCCCACTCCTTCAGCGAGTCAGGGAGGCGCAGTGTGGGGACACTGACTGCGAGACTCGACGTGCTCAAATATCCATAGGACAGGCACCTGATTTATTTTCTAAAGGTGGGGAGCACATCATCCTCTTCAGAGGACGTACCATAGTACTAGTGTCACTTCGGGAGGAAGTGTTGAGGGAGTTTCACACATCCCCTCTAGCGGTACATCTAGGAGTAGAGAAGATGTACCGGGATCTCCGACGACAACACTTGTGGCCGGGAATGAATAAAGCAGTTGCAGAGTTTGTCTCTCAGTACCTCACTTGTCAGCAAGTGAACGCAGAGCATCAGATACCAACCGGCTTGGTTCAGCCTTTGGAGTTCCCAGAGTGGAAGTGGGACGATATATCCATGGACTTCGTGACAGAACTTCCACGTACATCCAGGGGTCATAACTCGATTTGGGTGACCATCTAACGACTCACCAAGTCATCCCACTTCCTACTGATCAGAGAGCAGGGTTCATTAGAGAGCTTGGGACGCCTCTATGTGCAGAAAATTGTGTGGCTACATGGAGTACCCTCGACGATTGTCTCCGATCGTGATACACGTTTTACTTCTCGGCTGTGGAAGGGGTTGCAGGAGGCTTTCGGGATGCAGCTTCGTTTGAGCACCACCTTCCATCCTCAGGCTGATGGTCAAACTAAGCGGACCATTCAGACCCTTGAGGACATATTGAGTGCTTGCGTCCTCGACATCATTCATAGCTAGGAGGGTCACTTTCCTTTGTTGGAGTTTGCATACAACAATAGCTATCACTCCACCATTAGGATGGAACATTTTGAGGCGTTGTACGGGCGACCATACAGATCACCTTTGTGCTAGACTGACCCAGGGGAGTCAGCCCTCATGGGACCAGAGATGGTACAGGATACCACAGAGAAGGTGTAGATCATCCAGGAGTAGATAAAGACTGCATAGAGAGAACAGAAGTCATATGCCGACAAGAGACATAGACCTCTAGAGTTTGAGGATGGTGACCACGTCTTTCTACGAGTCTCACCCTGACGAGGTTTACAGAGATTTGGCCGAGGCGACAAGTTATCTCTGAGGTTCATTGGACCCTTGTAGGTCCTCAGCAGAGTTGGTGAGGTGGCTTACCACTTATCTCTTCCACCTCAGTTGCACTGGGTACACGACGTCTTCCACGTATCCTAGCTGAGGAGATACGTGCACGACCCTTCTCACATCATCGACCACAGTGAGTTGGACGTCGACGATGGGGCGAATTTTATAGAGGTTCCAGTAGAGATTGAGGATCGATAGGAGCGGGTCCTTTGTGGGCGGTCGATACCTCTAGTGCGCGCTCATTGGCAGCACCAGAACCTCCAGGAGAGCACATGGGAGTGTGAGCCTCAGATTCATACTCAATACCCCCCACTTGTTTCTTTAGATTGAGTTGTGGCTTACGGGGATGCAAAGCCCTAAGGTGGGGAGAATGTAAAGACTCGGAATTTCCATATAATTTTTTTTAATTAAACGGAAATTTTACGAGTCCGTGAAAATTGACGGCGCATGATTTTGAGGCTCGGTGTGCTCGGAATGAATTTCTGAACTTTTTTTGGGTACGTTCAGTTAACGTACAAGTGGGTTTTTGTAACTTTTGAAACGGTGCTTGGAATTGAAATCTGAGGACATCGTTGAACTTGCAACACCAGTATTCACTTAAGGAGACCTTCACCTCGACTGCATTAGGTCGAGGATGAAAGATAGTTTTTGGGGTTTTTCGTGGGAATGAAAAATAAAATAAAATAAACTTTTATTTTATTTCTAATAAACCTCCCATGTGAAGGCTATGGAGTTGGGGACCATGAGGGGTTAAAACCTCCCAACTTGAATGCTTGGTGGTGGGGACCACCCAAACCCCTCATTATGGGAGAAAAACCTCTCAACTCCCTACTTTAATTATGCCAACGCTCCTTTAATTAGTTATTACAAGTCTCCTTTAATTAATTATGCCAATCTATTTTGTGCCAATATTAAATTAAACAACATATTCTATTATGTTCGCTACTTTTTTATTTTGGTGTATTTGGTTGAGGAGAAACATTGGGAGGATTACTCTCTCCAACAAAGAACGCGCTCCCCAATGAAGAAAGCTCACGCCGATGAGGAACGTCTTCGACGACAACGAACTGATGATCAAGGGAACGCTGACGTCACCGACTTCACCCCTTCTAATGTCAAAGAGCAATCAAGGTAGGGGATTAATTATATGTGATTAATATTTCTCATGTTCTTCCCTTCTAAACAAAGAACACATATCAACTCTCTCTCTAACTAGTTGATCCGCGAATGTTTTCTTTTGCGGGTTTGGGAAAAGTGATTAACAGAGGTTGTGGGGTTTGATGTTTTAAATATCTTCCATACACGTTCTTGATTCAAAAATTTGTGAACCACTTGCTACTGCCCTAACGCGGAGAGTGTGGGCCAAACAAACATGGCCCGACCTCTCCGCAAAATCTTATGGTTCTTTTGTGTTCTTCGTGATGGTGACGGTGATCGGTGCTAGCGGTTGGCACCGGTGGAACTCGAGAACCGCGGCCTGCACCACAGCCGGCCGCGATGAAGGCGATGAACGAAAGGCAGCTGGTCAAGTCGGCCACCGGTGAAGGCACGACGCCCCGCCGCCCTACGGTGCTCCGCCGTCTGCACCACCGCCGGCGAAGGCACGATGCCCCACCGCCTCGCGGCGCTCCGCCGCCTGTGGCCTCCACCTTCCTCGGCACCGCGGCCTCGCCGCCCTCGCGGCCCCACGGCCTCGCCTCTCTCGCAGCCCCGCGGTCTCTCCGCCCTCGCGACCTCCACGCCGCTTGGGCCGATCCGCCAGGCCGGGCCACCCAGCGCGGTTCGGACCGCCCAGCGTAGGCCGGGCTGGACCCAGCTTGTCGGGTCGGGTCGACCCAAGCTGGGTCGGACCGGACCCGGACCCACTTCGATGCATTTACGCTCTTTCGGCCATATATTTGGCACTGGGCATCCGTTTGACGAACCATCTGCGGCACCAGAAAACTTGGAGTGAGACTGTCCCTTTGGTATACCCCACTGGAGATTTGGATAATGTTGGGAAACAGTCGGGTTGGATCGAGCACGAATCCAACCGGGCCCTCAGGACTAAAAGGCTAATAACTTAAAGAACGTGCATCCGATTGACGCACCGTCTGTTGCGTTGAGACCCCTATGACGTGGAGGTCCTTTGTGATACTACTTCGTGAGACTTCTTGGCAGTTGGAGTATCGACTAGTGGCTTGTGGAGCGTACCCTCGCGGAGACAAGCGAGCATAGTGAGGGAACCCTGTAGCTAGTTGTGACGTGAAGAATGAAGAGTGATCTTGTGTGGGTCAGCACAGAGCAATCCTGTGTGGGTCAGCACCGAGTGATCCTGTGTGGGTCAGCACCGAGAGATCCTGTGTGGGTTAGCACCTAGCGATCCTGTGTGGGTCAGCACCGAGCAATCCTGTGTGGGTCAGCACCGAGCGATAATGTGTGGGTCAACACCGAGTGATCCTATGTGGGTCATCACCGAGCGATCCTGTGTGGGTCAGCAGCAGAGCCTCTTAACAGAGTAAAATGATTCAGTAGTTACATATAATCATCTCTACTACTGTACTTAAGTTATACCTAGTGTGAGCTGAGTTCGTACTGTTGTACCTCTCGTATCCCCTCGTGGTTTAATTTTCATGATCACAATCACTTTCATGTTTATCTAATTGTGTTTTAAGTGTTTTTGTTGATAGGCAATTGATTGCCAAAGGATTGGCCCAAGAAAGCTGGCAAAATGGACTGAATTGCAGTCCACCGGCCAACCGGTGTGATAGCACCGGCCAGCCGGTGGACCTGGCAGAGGCATTGCCCACTGCCAGGTTCCACCGGTCAGCCGGTGGAATCCAGTCAACAGTGTGAGCTACTGTCTCACCACCGGCCAGCCGGTGGCTCTGGCACCGGTCAGCCGGTGGTGCCTGGAAAAGAAGAATCAGCTACTGCCAAGCCACCGTCCAACCGGTGGCCCATCCACCGGTCAGCCGGTGGAGCCAAGACTCGAAATCTTTCAAATTCCTCAAGCACCGGCCAGCCGGTGGGACTGTACCGTCCAGCCGGTGGAGCCAGTCAAACTAGTCGTTGCAGTTTGACCAGGCTGGCCCACTTGGCTCCCAACAGCTCTTTAAGCCTCTCCAATGGCTTCGAAGACTCCAAAAGGGTTCCATGCCTATAAATAAAGGCCAAGGAAGCCCCGGACACCAACCGGAACTATACGGAAGCCCACGGACACCTTGTTGATCATTTGGCGTACCTCCGGCGCATTCCTCCAAGGGAACCCCAATAGCTCCAACACTTTTCCACATCCAAGGAGCTCCATTCAAGAAGCTTGGGAGTGCACGTCTTCAACTCCAATCATGCATTGGAGCCCAAGGCTTCTCCAAATACGGTTTTTATTGTTTTATTTATTTTGAGCTTTAAATTTGGGTTTGTGCCTACAAACCCCAAACTCTTTCTTCATCCCTCTTTCTTTTGGGTTTCACATCACCACTAAGGTGTGAAGAGGTTGTCAAGCTTTCCTTTAAATAGCTTGTGTCATAGGTGAGCTAGCCTTCACCTGTAAGAAGGCTAGTGGGTTCTTACTCAACCATTAAAAGTAAGTGGGTTCTTGCTCAACCAATAAAAGCAAGCTGTAATAGGTCCTAGTGCTACCTCAAAGCCTAGTGGGTTTCTTGCTAAAACCATTGAAAAGCAAGCGGTAGGAATCTCTCAACGGTTGAGTTGGGAGCGGAGACGTAGGCCGGGTTTTGGCCGAACTCCGTTAACAATTTCTTGTGTGATTGCCTCTTTTATTTTCCGCTGCACATACTTTGATTTCACTTTGATTTTAATTTGTTAATCTTTTTTTAAAAGGCAATTCACCCCCCCTCTTGCCATCCTTCCCGTTTTTCTCCGACTAAACAATTGGTATCAAAGGCAGAATTTGAATAATTCCCTAACCGGTTTCAAATTAAAGATCCTATTTTTTGATGGCTTCTACCGCTTCTTCCTCTCAATCCCCCGAAGGACATTCTTTGGATCGTGCTCCATTCTTTGATGGAGCCGATTATACTTTTTGGAAAACCCGCATGTCAACTTTTCTTAAAAGCATTAGCTATCCTATTTTTAGAATTGTTATGCATGGTTTTACGCTCTCTTCTCCCGATGAGTCTAAATGGACCCCCGCCGACATTGCAAATTTCGAGCTTGATGGCAAAGCCATGAATGCTCTTCATTGTGGCTTAGACCGTAATATATTTAATTGTATTTCTTCTTGCACTACCTCTTATGATATTTGGAAATATTTAGAGCTAACCCATGAAGGTACTAGCAAGGCTCCAAAGCAAGAACCCGCTCAAAAGCAAGAACCCGATGCAAAATCCATACCCGCTTGCCCACTTCACAAGAAAAGGGCCAAGAAGAAGAAGAAGAAGGCTTTAAAGAAAACTTGGAGTGATAGATCCTCCTTCTCTTCTTTCTCCTCGAGCGACAATGGTAATAATTGCCTAATGGAAAAACATGAGGTATCTTCCTCCTCTTCCTCCTCTTCCTCCTCTAGTTCTTCTAATTCATTTAATCATCTATCTTATGAAGAACTCTCACACACTAGAGACCAACTAGAAAAAGGTTTTCATGAATTATCGTCAAAATTTGTTGCTTTAAAAAAGAATTTCAAAAAACTCTCCTCCGAAAAAGAACAACTTCTCAAAGAGAAGGAGGAACTCTCCCTTAAAATCCAAAATTTTCCCAATGTTGATTCTTTGGAATCAACCATTAAGGACCTTAGGGAATCCCTAGCTAAGTTCACCCAAGGGGAACAAAATCTTTCAAAATTGCTTGGTTCCCAAGGAATTTCAAGAACCACCCAAGGGCTAGGATATACCAATGTAGCTTCCTCCTCCCATGCTCCAACTGTTTTTGTAAGGGGGAGCTCTAGTTTTAAATTTTGTAATTATTGTAAGAAATTCGGGCACCTCATTTATGAGTGTGATTGCAAAAATGCCCGGTATGGCCAACCCAAGTCTATTTACTATAGTGACGAGTTTTATAGGAGAAGACCCTCCATGAAACAAATTTGGATTGAAAAATCCCTTTTGGCGAGTCTCTCCGGGCCAAAAATAGTTTCGTTTCCCCGATGATCTTTTGTTTTTATTTAGGGGGAGAAAGTTTCTTTATGTGTTTTCAATCTTTCAATTCAAACTGTTATTCAATCTTTTAATTTCAAAAATTTCATTTGGTTTCAAATTTCAAATTTCAATTGGTTTTTGATTCAAAACTTTCAATTCAAACTGTTATTCAAATTTTCATTTCAATTTCAAAAATCTCAATTGATTTTTCAATTCTCATATCTTGATTTTCAATTTTCCCTCAATCAAGTTTTATGCCCCGTGCTATTTTGATAATCACAAAGGGGGAGAAATTTCTTGATTGATTGGGGGAGAATCCTTTTCATCATGCTTAGCATTTCCTTTCAATTTCAGTATTTTACATTAATTGTTTTGGTGATTGTGATCATCAAAATAGGGGGAGATTGTTGTACCTCTCGTATCCCCTCGTGGTTTAATTTTCATGATCACAATCACTTTCATGTTTATCTAATTGTGTTTTAAGTGTTTTTGTTGATAGGCAATTGATTGCCAAAGGATTGGCCCAAGAAAGCTGGAAAAATGGACTGAATTGCAGTCCACCGGCCAACCGGTGTGATAGCACCGGCCAGCCGGTGGACCTGGCAGAGGCATTGCCCACTGCCAGGTTCCACCGGTCAGCCGGTGGCTCTGTCACCGGCCAGCCAGTGGAATCCAGTCAACAGTGTGAGCTACTGTCTCACCACCGGCCAGCCGGTGGCTCTGGCACCGGTCAGCCGGTGGTGCCTGGAAAAGAAGAATCAGCTACTGCCAAGCCACCGGCCAACCGGTGGCCCATCCACCGGTCAGCCGGTGGAGCCAAGACTCGAAATCTCCCAAATTCCTCAAGCACCGGCCAGCCGGTGGGACTGTACCGGCCAGCCGGTGGAGCCAGTCAAACTAGCCGTTGCAGTTTGACCAGGCTGGCCCACTTGGCTCCCAACGGCTCTTTAAGCCTCTCCAATGGCTCCGAAGACTCCAAAAGGGTTCCATGCCTATAAATAAAGGCCAAGGAAGCCCCGGACACCAACCGGAACTATACGGAAGCCCACGGACACCTTGTTGATCATTTGGCGTACCTCCGGCGCATTCCTCCAAGGGAACCCCAATAGCTCCAACACTTTTCCACATCCAAGGAGCTCCATTCAAGAAGCTTGGGAGTGCACGTCTTCAACTCCAATCATCCATTGGCGCCCAAGGCTTCTCCAAATATGGTTTTTATTGTTTTATTTATTTTGAGCTTTAAATTTGGGTTTGTGCCTACAAACCCCAAACTCTTTCTTCATCCCTCTTTCTTTTGGGTTTCACATCACCACTAAGGTGTGAAGAGGTTGTCAAGCTTTCCTTTAAATAGCTTGTGTCATAGGTGAGCTAGCCTTCACCTGTAAGAAGGCTAGTGGGTTCTTACTCAACCATTAAAAGTAAGTGGGTTCTTGCTCAACCAATAAAAGCAAGCTGTAATAGGTCCTAGTGCTACCTCAAAGCCTAGTGGGTTTCTTGCTAAAACCATTGAAAAGCAAGCGGTAGGAATCTCTCAACGGTTGAGTTGGGAGCGGAGACGTAGGCCGGGTTTTGGCCGAACTCCGTTAACAATTTCTTGTGTGATTGCCTCTTTTATTTTCCGCTGCACATACTTTGATTTCACTTTGATTTTAATTTGTTAATCTTTTTTTAAAAGGCAATTCACCCCCCCTCTTGCCATCCTTCCCGTTTTTCTCCGACTAAACACGTACCTGTGTGGTACTTTCCTTTGTGGTAATACCTTTTTGGTAATACCTTGGTGGTATTCTTCTGTGTGGCGTACCTATGTGGTACTTACCTTCATGGTACTCCTTCCTTTGTGGAATAGTTGATCTTTGGCCTTTGAGTTGGACTCTGTGTTTTCTTCATGATTGAGATGGGCATACTTGATAACTTAGGTAGATGTATGGGCATATACCTAAGTAGGGTTGTTAGTTGATTTCATGTTGTGTGGTTTATCCTTGGTGGATTTTGTGAGATCTTGAGGGTCTCTGGGTCCCTACTGAGTATCGTTATACTCATCCCTGCATGGGCTATGCCTGCACCCTTTTGTGTTTGGTGTAGACGACGGACAACGCTGACTGAGGACGAGAGTACCAGGACTGGAGGTAGCTCGGAGGTGGACGTTAGACGAGGCGAACCGCAGAGGTCATTCCTGAGTTGTACCTACCCTTTAGGTAGGATTCGTGGTGGATGATCTAGGAGCTGCTTTTCACGTATCAGTCATCTTGTACTTTCTAGTTTTCCTTGTACTTTCCAGTTGGGCTTGTATTTTGGCCCCTTTTACTTACTGCACTCACTCTGTTTACTATTTAGTTTACTTTAGTTTGTATCTTGTTGTGTGTTTGGTTGAGTGTGTTTACAGGTTATAAAGGCAATGTCTTCCCAGTTTTAGGGAATACGCCTTAGGTGTTAGTCGCCAGCCCCTAGCCTATGGAAGGCAGGCTTGGGATCGTCACGGCACGGGCCCTGGGGGACGAGTCGTGACAGGACATTTGAGTTAAATGTTTTTGGTATTAATCTATAACTGTTCTACTAGAATCTATCATTTGGAAAATAAATGTTATGTGCTTCTCACCACAGACATGGGAATCACCCTTTCTCAGCTACTTGGAGAAGACACCTTACTTCTTGTAATGTTTCTATACTTGGATATGGTATTTCAGTACACATATTTTAAAGGCATATTGTATTTAATACCTAAGAAGTATTTCATAAACACTACTTTTATTTGATGAATATAGACTGAATAAGTGGGTTCTTACTTATTCAATTCAGTTCATTGAGTTTTAAACTTCCATAAATTTATTTCATAATATGTGATGAAAATAAAATCTTATTTAATAAAAACCCTCTATTATTTTAAGGACATTAAAAAGGTGCATTTGGAATGACTTTCTGTTGTCATTTTCACCTTTTCTTCCAATTTATTCTCCATAAGAACTAAATATGGTTCTTTCTTTAATATTATTATTTATTAGAGAACCTTACCTAAAAGGTAATGAAGTGTTAACTCCATCCTGGTCATTTTGTAACCTCAAGAAACACTAGAGTAATTTGGTGAAAATGATATGTGAAAGGAATCCATTTAAAGATCATGAACTGTCTTTCACTTTACACATAACTAGTATAGGTATCACTCATTTATATCTTGCTTCACTTTCTTCTCAAAACCTTCTCGGAAATGAGACTACATGTTCTTATCATCCATGTCCTAATGTAGTGACCGAAACTAACATCGAACATTGATTATAGAATTATGACATAACCATCATATTCTTCATACATGAGTCTCCTATAAGAAATTTTACACCCTCGCGTCCTTAGGTGGAATAACCAATAGAGACACCAGCACCTTGAATTTCTTATATCAAAGTAGTATGTGCAAGTGCATGTACTACTTGGAAATTCATGCTAGTTTTGACATTTACTTTGTCCAAATATTATGATAGTTTTACTTGTGGTATAACTTTCCATTTTCTACAAAATTAAAATTTTAGCATAATAGTACATTTATCTTGATTATCGATTAAGACATTATTGATTATTTTAATCATTAAATAACTCCCTCTATTATATTGAATTCTAGGAATCCTCTATACTAGAATCAGAATACTCTGTAGATAGAGTATTCTAATGGCATGTATCCTTGAACCTCCCCTCATAGTCTAAAGTTATGACTACACCACTACTTGTAGAGTTCAATGTAGGTTTTTGACTGACAAACCTCATCAACTCATGGTTCTATGATCTGTTGAGTTGAAGACCCAACTTCTAAAATAATAACGCGGTTTCTCAATCGCTGCCTCTAAAATGATAGAAAGTTAACTATGAATAATCTTTACTACCAATTTAGTTATGTCAACCCACTTCTCTAATAAAAACACCCTGGTAGTAAGAGACGCCTCCAGTTATGGCATGGCGTGCACCCCAAACACCCAATTTTATTCAAATTTGAATGATGCAAGGCAGTTAACGACTTAGTATTTATTTAAGGGTATTTTGTGTTTTTTTCTCAATGAATGTAATCCATTTCTATTAACCTTGTTCATATATGTTGTCGCACTCACAACTGAACATTAATAAAAAAACATATGATGCTTCTTTATGCATTTAATTATTTATTATTTTATGTATTTTCTCGCTGTTATAAAATGCATAAAATGATAAATAAATTCATAAATTAAATCTACTACCTGAATAGTCTTGAGCATCTAAAACGACCTAAAGGCATCATATCTGAGTATCCCTTGACTTGTGATGGAACTCACCCACGTCCAGTATGTCCGCATCTTATCTGGAATTCACCTCATCTTGGCGGGGTCCACATCGTACATTGTCCCTATCATGGCATACCACCTGATCTTGGAGGGGTCCACATCGTGCACTATCTTCATCAATTGTACAAATATACTCCCATGCAGGTGAAGGGAACTAGGGGTTTTAATGTACTTAAAATGATTTTTGGACACACTAGCCCTTATACAAATTGACCGAAAATAAAGATGATGTGCAGGCCAATATTTAATTAATTATAAACATCACACACAATTAAATAATTAATTAAATAAAATCATACAAACAAAGGTTGGGTCATGTTCTCAAGAATGGTCGGTATAATTAAAACGCAATAAAAATTAAATTGCAATAAATAAGTATGAGTGTTTTAATTAAATTAAATAAATTTAATTATTCAAATAATTAAATTATTTTCAATCCTCAATTAATTTAATTTTAATTCCAAAAAAAATTAATTGTGTAATTTAATATACAACCAAAATTAAATTAATTTAATTTACGGTATTAAAATTATAAAATTTAACCAAAATTAACACTTTAATTTATTTAATTTAAAACTAAAACTAAAACTAAATTAATTAATTAAATTACTTTTGTTTACTTAGATCCTCAAACCCACCTATGGCCATTGCGGGTCGAGAAGAATCCGTGTAAACCCGTAATGGTTCGGGCAGTGGCTGTGGTGGAATATTCTGGGCCAGCTCGGTCAGTCCAGATCGATTCTGGGTTACCTATCTGGGCCAATTTAGGGTGAAGTGGGGTTCCAGAACATGTTTGAGGGGTACATCGTGCTTGGTGAGCCTTTGATTTGGAAGGGGCGCTGGATCTGGATTTTCCGGTGTGGCAGCAGGAGGCCGGATGCGGTCCGGTCATAATATGGCTGCCGCACACTCCAGTGGTGTCTTCAGTGGCTTGGGTTGCTGCTTCAGAGAACCGATGAAGGACGACTGCGGAGGACGGCGGCCAAGCAGGCCAGCAGTACAGGTCGTCGCGAGCCCGGCCGAGGAGGGTGGGAGGCAGGTGCCACGATCGCTGCGATCTAGGAAGCTGAGCCACACACTTAAATTAAAAAGATATAATTTTGTGGATTTTTTTTGATGAGAAGACCAAGAACAGTCCATATATTTTTTGGATTTTTCCACACCATTTTTCAACACCCGAGCAACACACTTAAATTAAAAAGATATAATTTTTTCATATCTGTCCAATTTGATAGACAAATTTTCATCCAGTGGTAGGCTTAAAAATAAAACAATGACCATAAAAAATAGTTTATGATATAATATTTATATTATTATTTTAATTAATTATACCATCATAAAACATTGTTCCTACCTATACCTTGGCCGAAACAGTACAGTGTTTATCAGGTACTGGTAGAAAAACAAGAACACAGTCGTGTGTGTGTTTATATATATATATATATATATATATATTATTCTTAAAAATTAATACACGCAAATCGTATAATGATCTGTCTTAAATTTTTTGGATGGTCATAACTTTGATGCTCGAAATCAAATCAATGTGTGATCTTTCTTGTTGGGATCAAAATAAAACCCTCTACTTAAATTTAAAGCAAATTTAATTTTTCTTGCCTCAAATAATTTACGTGTTCGTTCTGATACCAGTTGATGGTATTCCGGTCGTAGCGGAAGTTGGTGGACCGAATATTTTAAAAAATTTCATCGTCGGGACAAAGGGACTTTTTGTCTCTGACAATCTGAGACTCGGTACGATCTGAGGATCTCGCGTAATTAATCAGAACACATAAATTAAAACCGAAAAATTTATATGTTCATATATGAATATGTGCTCGATTTCAACTCGTCACTGGTGATCATTTTTTGAAGGATTAATAGTAGGTTCCCTCTAGATCGTCCACAAACCATTCAAAAATACATTGAAGCGTCGTATGTTGAATAACGGGTGCTAGCGTTGATATCCGATGATGGCTTCAACACTCAGACGATCACCATATCGATATGTATTCGATACCTAAGGTAGATCATGATCTGAGCACCTAGATCAAGTGTCCTCTCTAAAAAGTGAGAGGAGAGAGAGGCTCTAGATTTCTTGATGTGAATAGTACATGGAAAGAGCCTCTCTCCTCCTATATATAGTGGATGTATAAAATATCTGTTTGGCTTCTCCAACCCTGATTTATTAAACGTGTGCTAGTTAAATAATTATGATGAACTAAACTACATTAATATTATTTATTATTTTTTCACATAACTATAATATATATATATATATATATATAATTTTACATGATAAACCCAAGTCATTAACTCAACTCTTCATTCCCGCTAATATTAAATGAACCTGCAATATTAAAATAATATTCGTTTGAATGATATTTTCTCATAGTTACTTAACTTGTAAATACATTAAATAAATTCAATCCTCATTATTCATAACTGCTCTATGCCCTTATCTCAATAGTAGTGAATAAAATCCATAGACCTAGAGAAGTGTCTAGAAACCCATCAAGACCCCTAAAAAATTCAGATTTTTGTATCAATGACAACCAACCTACGGACACTTAGTGTGTAATATATTATCTTTGTCTTTAGATATCTCATAAAGTAGTACACCCACTTGTGTCATCGCCCTTTTTTTTATTTATTATTTGTTGACCTAACTTGACAGATTTACACTCAACTACCTTGGTCAAGGTTTTATGAAGGTACTACCATCCTGATCAACAAAGGCCTAAGATATATGACTTCCTCAACTGAGAAGCAACAAATCCTTTATTGACCATTCCAAAAATTCCATATCACCAATGACACACCCAACACGAGATACCTCACAACGATTTCATTATCATGGTTTTTCCTTGCATTAAAGTACGCAATCAAATGATACACACTAGTAATGATCTCCAGTTATGAGACCAATACACATTCCTATAGATAGAAATAACCAATGACACCCAAAACATGTGTCGTTCCTATTGGTGAGTCTATCATCGCGATCTCACTACTAGAGATCTCCAAGTGCAAACTTCATGAGAAGTATCAATACTTATGAGCCCCCAACACCTGATAGTCACACATAAACTCTGTCCAGTCAGTATGATGCATCTAGACCATAAGACCTTTTTTTAATATTAATGTTATAGTATCTTGAGGTTCTCATTATAGCCTGAGATCTGTTATAACCTTTTGATATGATAATTAATCTATGAACATTACCTTCATATAGTGGACGCATGAATATATACACTATAATGCTAAGTAAACATCATGTATATCTAACTGTATACACGATATGGTAATCAAACGTATTATATAGTTGGGTCTAGGGAACCCACTATTTCAACAGCAGGCCAGTGGAGAATGCGACAACGAGACAAGTGGGGCGGTGATGGGAATCTAGAAATGTAATGCGACGAACGTGAAGCGTAGGGGGAGCCTCCAAGGGATTTTGGGCTGGACATTACATGCCTTTGGGCCATGTAACCCTGGATTTCAGGCATATATATAATAGGGTCTATAGGGCGTATATATATAATAAACAGAGGGGCTTGATGGGTGGGTTATCTCTTGGGGGTTTATGACCTTCCCTTTCAGCCTATGGGCGCAAGGTGTGAATTTATTTCACTATAATTATACCCCCAAATATCTACATGTAATCTAATTATTTATGTATTTAATAATACTTAATAATATTATAATTAATAATGAAATTAAGTATGAATACTCATTAAGTCAAAATGAATTTATGAGCATAATTATTATTTAATAATAATAAGATTTTAAAAAAATATTATTGTAATTTTGTTGATAATAAAAAGAAAATTGTAGTTATTTTAAAAAATTATAAAAAATTCTCTGCTTAATATAATAATATTTATTATATTTAAATTATTTTATTTAATAAGAATAGTATTTAATTCTGTTATATAAAACATCATTATTATTAACATTATTATTATTATACACTAATATAATAAACAAAAAATTATTTATATGACACCAAACATTATTTCTTAATAATAAGTCATTATAATTTGTTTATTAATCATTAATAATTATTTTGAAATATCAAATTAATTATATTATTTAATATATTTTATTCAGTTTTTATAATTCCATCCCCCCAACCGTCTATAGGTATTATAAATTATTAATAATTATTTTTTATTTAGATTATTAATTTCATCATATAGAAACATTTTTTATTGTTAATTATAGTTTTAACAACATTAATGGCATTATGAGTAATCATTACCTTTACTATATTAGTTAATATTTATTACCTTTCTAAATAATTATTCTTTATTAAAAATAATTTATAATTAATCATTTATTACCATTAATGTGTTATTATAAATAATATAGTATTCATTGAATACTAGAAAAGTGATGTATGATTCCCACATCAAAAATTAGGAAAAGTCGTAAAGGTTCACACCTTCATAAAAGGGGAGCATGGGTGAGGTTTTTTGTCATAATTCTGAATTATTTTAATTGTAGAAATGTTTGAAATTTAATAATAGTTAAATTATGTTACAAATTTTTGTTTCATTTAAATATTTGTAATCAAAATAATTAAAAGAAATTGAATATTCAAACATATATATATTTATTTAAAATTATATAATGTTTTTTTCAGGAAAAAAGAATTAAGGACATTAATTCCTTTTCCCACAGTTTATGGGCAAAGGCGTTAAGGGCCCGAAGGCCTTTGTCCTTCGCCATTAGAGGCCAAAGGCATGAAGTCCCTCAATGCATTTGTGGATTATTTTTCAAAAAAAAACATGATCTTACATTCACTTTTTTTTTCAAAAACTTATAAAAAACTCTACTATAGTCTATGCATTAGAGATCCCTAAAAGCCTAATTTATTATAGTACTCCAAATTGGAGAACCATTTTTTTGGTATTTTTCTGCGCTACCGAAAAAAACAATAAAATAAATAAAATAAAAGACCCAAATATCATCAAAATATTTAGAATGAAAATAATATATATTTTTCATTATTTGAAAAATATATCAGTTTTTGTCACAATAATTATAAAAAAAATTACTTACAGAACAAATTACATGAGGAAGATAATGATGATATATTATAAAACATCCTTTGAATTTAAAAGTATCAATGAAATTTTCTTGTAATTTATTCAAAATCCATATATAATTAATAGTATACAACATATGTTTTAATAATAATACTTAACAAAATTAAGACCAATTAAAATTAGAAAAAAAATCACTTTAATTAATTATGAAATGACTGTGCATCATAATGTGAAGTAGTTCATTGCTTTATGTAAAAAATGAATTACCAATCATTATCCAACTGTTTGATGACATATTGAGCCAATGTGTTTGATTTTGATCATCTGATATGTATTTTTTACATAAATAATATTTAAAATGAAAAAAATACAATTTAATTTATTCTAACTAGACTGCATATTGGAATGACATGCGGTTCATTCATATAGGTGAAAAATGAATCATCGGTCATTGTTTTAGAGTTTCATGAACTTTTGAGCGCGCATGATTGGTTTTGAGTTTACGATGTTTGTTTTTAACTAAAATATCATTTTAAAATTTAAAAAATGCATTTTAAATCAATCATACCCCATCACCCATTAGAGTGATGAATCATTCATTCCTACCAATAAAAATGAGTCGAAGATCATTGTTCACGATTTTCATGAAATTAGGCGCTTGTTTTTTATTTTTTGAACATTTGACGCATGTTTTTAGTTTAGATAACACTTAAAATTAAAAAATGCACATTAAATTATTCTGAACAGACCATGTATCAAAATGACACATGATACATTTCTATATAGATAACTTGAATTGATGATCATTGTCTTTGAGTTTTATGACATTCAATTCTATTTTCATAGTTTTGTGCATATGATGCAAATTTTAAAATATAGTATGACTTTTTAAATTGAAAACAAGAAATTTAGAACACATTTTATAATGACATATAGTTCATTTTATAGGTCAGAAATAAATCAAAGATCTTTATACAAGCATTTCATGATACTTTTAGTTTATTTTCTTAGTTTTGAGCATGTGACGTGTGTTTTTAACTAAAATACACCTTTTAAATTGAAAAAACACACTTCCCATCATCTCAACCACAATGTGTATAAAAATATCATGTGAATCATTCCTATATATCACAAAGGAATCAAACAAATCATTGAGTTTCACCATAATAAACTTGGTTTTTTCTGTTTTGACCATTCAGGACATATTTTTTTTATAAAATACTACTTTTTATTTAAAAAACCAACTTGTGGTCATTCTGACCACATTGTGCATCAACATGGTTTGTAGTTCTTTCCTACGTGTCATAAATGAATTTATAATGATTTTTAAATAGTTTCATAAAATTATATGTTCACTTTCTAGATTTGGAGCATGTAACATGTGTTTTAAACTTTGATGATATAGAAAATGAAAAAATGTGGTTTAGGTATTTATAATTAGATCGTGCATAATAAATACGTACAACTCATTCATACATTTCAAATTAAATCTAAGACCATTTTCATTGCATTCCATTATAATCCTTGCTTATTTTCACGGTTTTGAATATGTGATGCATGTTTTTAACTAACATATCACTTTTAAAATGAAAACACGCACTTTCCTTTATTCTAACTACACTGCATTTCCGAATAACATGTTTTTTATTTTTACATGTAACAAGTTAATGAAGGATTTTTTCCTAGAGTTTTATGATAATAAAAGATCATTTGCATTGTTTTGAGCATATGATTCATGATTTTATCTAAAAGAACACTTTTAAATTGAAAATTAATTCTTTCATTCATTCCAACCACATCACAAGTTAGATTGATGTGCAGTTCATTTTTACATGTTATAAATTAATCTATGAACTTTTTCCTAATGTTTGATGAAAATATAAGATTTTTTTCTTAGTTTAGATCATGTGACATGTAACACCTCTTGAAAATTCAAGGTGCATTACATTTTAAATTAAATTTATTTTGGTTTATTTTAGTTGTTTATGTCTACTTGAGGGATCAGGAGGTGGTTCAGGGGATCATCAAAAGAGGTTTAGACTGTAGCATTTTTTTATAGGTCCACTAGATAGTTGGTGGTCTACCTAGGGGCCTGTGAATTCTTTCAATACCACTATCTAGCTAGTGGATTATATCATCTAGTCGGTGGGTTCTTAGGAATAATTTTAATGGATTGATGTTTCGTACTTCCACCCAAAACTTCTATTATACATCCTCCTCCTCTTCTCTGATTCATCACATGATTTTCTATTAGAGTTGGTGTCATAGAACCAACTATTTGTACATTGTATTACATGTATATTCAAATATTTTAATATTACTGAAGCATCATATTATATATTCTTCGTTGTTATATAACACTTTTATGTAATAATTTACTAGAGTATTTGTCGTATTGATAAGGTCATAATAGTTTCATGCTTTGATGAGAACCTTTAAAATGCCTTAAATATATTCTTAAAAAATGTTCTATGGTCGGATAAAATTATTTTATGAGTATATAGTATGTATACTTTTAAGTGTGAGTAATCATAAGTGGGTGAGACTTCTTCTCATGAAGTTTTCACTTGGTAATCTCAAGAATGAGATATTATGAGAACAGACCCACTAGTAGGAATTCCCCAAGTTTATGTGTCATCAAATATTCCTATTTGGGAGCATGTGTAATGGTACTTAGACTTTAACATTATCATTAATTCATATCTTGACTCATGATCTTATATTTACTAAACAAAACTATGATGATATATGTGTTCAGTAAGTATGGTACATTGGGTGTGTAATGAATGACATGTTATTAATGGATAAGTTGGGGAAGAATTTTTCCCTTCCATCTTTATGGAAGTTGATATCTCCACCATTTGATTATAATGGAACCATCACCTTAACTTTCATGACCATGTTGTAAGGACATGCTTATTTCATATAATTAAATAAAGATGTATCAAGCATATAGGTTAATGAAAATTATGTGAAAACTACATGACAGGATTTTGAGAAAAAGTGGTTATATTAAATAGAAAGTGCTCAAATATGGTTGTCGACATTACAACATTAACTTCTTTCTATTGAGTTCCATGACCCGTTTCTAGATAGTAATCATGGAATTTAATAAATCTCACCTAATGCCAATGAGAAAGAATGACAGAGGATCGCACACTAAGTGTTTCCATTAGACTTAATTAAATTCTATTTAAATTTAATTATTGGAATAAATATTCTTCTCAAGACAAAGGAATAATTTTATTCAAGTTTTATTGATCATAGAAACTAAATAAATATGTATTCCATAGATTACGAATAAAAAAATTTACTTTATTTATTGAATATTTAATAAATATTTAATAGAAATAATGTGAATTGAATATTTATTTATGAATAAATATTTAATAAATATTCATTTGGGTATTCAATAAATGTTGAAGAGGATGAGAGGACCAAGATCATGTCCATTGATAAATATTAATTTACATGCCCATGAAATAATATTTATTGTTGTGATAATTAGTGAAAGACATAAAATAATTAAATATTATTATTATATATAACAAGGTCATATATGATTTATTATATTATTTAAGTGTAGTTGTGAAATTAGATAATAATTTAAAAAACCCCAAACTCTATAAATGGGTTGTTATGCCTATTGTGTAGGGTTAATCGAGAATCATTACACACAATAGAATTTTCCCAAAATTCTTAATCCTATATTCCTCTCAATAATGATAAGAACAAGAGAGAATCCTTCAATATTAAAGGATATTATAGCGAGGAAGATGAAAAACAGAATATGATTGATCTTCCATTCTAGAACCATGTGTTCCTTCGGTGGTTATTCAGGGATTAAAAGATAACATGTGAATCACTGCTAAAGGGAATCTACTTTGGTTCCTCCCTATACACTAAAGTTAACATGAAAATGGTTTTCGATGATAAAAAACTTCATCAATGAAATATCTTCAATCCATGTATTCTTTCTTTAAACCTAATATAAATTGATAATAATTTTAACAATCAAAATATCCTCTCTTGGTTCTAAACATTCTTATATCAGTGTTAAATGGAATATTTTCATTGGTCATGATGTTTACATATTTTACAATTGGGGAATAATCCACTGAATCTGAAAAAACCATTCGGGTTCTCCCCACTTTTATTGCACCTAAAACCTTCAAGTTTTATTAGAGATATCACATTTTAAATTTATAGTTATTTATTTCACTATTGATATATTATACACAATACTATTTGGATATTTAATTTTAGATTATTAACTACTTGCTCTGATGTTTAATTAACATGATTTCGACATTTTAATTACTTTTTTTATGATTCGTATTTTCCTAAAGGACTAAGAACTGATAACGAATGGCCGAAGATTCCATTGGGAATTGCTATGGTTTTTGGTCTGTAATACTAGGTTACACGATGTGTAGATTAGTACATGTCGTGGATCCAAGTGCACTGCACTTGGATGCATAGTGGGATACATGGAACAACAAGCAGTAACTACACATGGTGTATTTATTATACACCATGTATAGACTAGTCCAACATGTCACATGACTTGTCGGATTACACAACATGTATTTGTCATAAATGTTGTGTAGTCTGCATGGTTTAGTAGTGAAAGTCACGATAATATTATGATCAAATAAATGGTTTCTTTCTACATGAGATTAAAATCATGTTTAATTAATGAAAAAATTGATGTGTAGCTAGTGCACACAATGTTTAATTCATCAATTCCCATGTTCTAAATACCCACTGACCCATTTGGTGGGTTATGTGGACACACGAATAGTGGAACATGAGACATATCGCTGGAGTACACACCATTTAGTCCCATATCTGAATAACATGTTGAGCCCTTCAGTAGGTTATGAGGACACATGTCAGGTATGATACACAAAGTTTAGCTGGTTAGTACATGCCATTTAGTCCATCTGTGGTACATGCCGAAGCCCTAGGCGTTTATCTCAGGTACATAACAATCAAGGAACACAAAGTGTAACTCATAAGTACACATTGTTTAGTCCCACAATGAAGGATAAAATTAAATTACATTAAAATAATTAATTATAGAATTAAAATTTAATTACACTATTGGCACCATTTGTGTTTGAGAATATAATTATGGTTCTAAAGAAGACTGAAATTCTCAATTAAATTAATTTTATAATATGTAATTATTGGTCATTTAATTTATTTTCAATGAATTCATTTATTATGGGTATCTCGAAGTGGCCTTAGATGGTCATTAAGATAAATGGAATTAATTAATTAATCAATCACTTAATTAATTAATGCAAACATGTTTATCTTAATAATAAAGAATGAATAGAAATGAATGTCAGACAATATATTTCTGTATATTTGTTGCGTGTATTTTACTTAGCATGATATTGGCCAATAACTTTGTATGTGTTTCCATTATTTAATTTAATTTATTTCATAGTTTATGAAATTATTTATAATTAAATTAAAATGACGTCATGTGTGTCATCCCTCCCTATTTTATTCTGTCAAACCAGCATGTGCAAGGTTGTTTATGTAATTACTATTAAACAATATTTTGGTACCCATCAACTACATGTAAGCTATAAACATATGCAATAAAAGTATTATCTCAAGGAACATGGAGTCAGTACAAGATGAAACCAAAATCATGCCAATCTATGTGATAGGTAGGTGGATAGGTGGAATGTTGCAACTCAATACAAGATCTCAAATTCTGAGCCAGGTCGGTCCGTCCAAATCCATTATGGGTTACCTGTTCGGGCCAATTTAGGGTGAAGCGGGGTTCGAGAACCTGTTAGAGGGGTACCTCGTGCTTGGTGAGCCTTCGATTTGGAAGGGGCACTGGATCTGGCTTTTCCGGTGTGGTATCAGGAGGCCGGATGCGGTCCGGTCAGAATACGGCTGTCGCACACTCCAGTGGTGTCTTCAGAGAACCGATGAAGGACGACAGCGGAGGACAGCAGCCGAGCTGGCCAGCAGTACTGGTCGTCGCGAGCCTGGCTGAGGAGGGTGGGAGGCAGGTGCCACGATCGCTGCGATCTAGGAAGCCGAGGGCGGTGTTGGATCCCACGTGCAAGACGTCGGCATTGGATTTGGATAGGCTAGGTCACAACAGCGGGCGGCGGCTCCTCCGCGAGCAGGAGAGGACAGGGGTCGCGTGGGGTTTAGCTGCCAGCACCGTCCACAGGGGCGGCTACACAACGACATGGAGGAGGACCCAAGGAGTTCCTTTCCATTGGTAGGTAGAAAACGACCCGGGGTGCCCATCGTGGGACTTGGTCTTTTTTTAAAATTTCCTCCTATTTTGTTTGATGAGAAGACCAAGACCAGTCCATATATTTTGTGGATTTTTCCACACCATTTTTCAACCCCCGAGCAACACACTTAAATTAAAAAGATATAATTTTGTCATATCTGTCCAATTTGATAGACAAATTTCTACCCAATTGTAGGATTAAAAATAAAACAATGACTATAAAAAATAGTTTATGATATAATATTTATATTATTATTTTAATTAATTCTACCATCATAAAACATTGTTCCTACCTATACCTTGGCCGAAGCAGTTCAGTTTTCATAAGGTACTGGTAGAAAAACAAGAATACAATCGCGCGTGTGTGTGTTATTCTTAAAAATTAATACACGCAAACAGTATAATGATCTGTCTTAAAATTTTTGGATCGTCATAACTTTGATGTTCGAAATCAAATCAACGCACGGTCTGTCTTGTTGGGATCAAAATTAAACACTCTACTTAATTTGAAAGCTATTTTAATTTTTTTTTTGCCTCAAATAATTTACGTGATCATTCTAATACCAGTTGAAGATATTCGGGTCGTAGCGGAAGTTGGTGGACCATATATTTTAAAAAAATTCATCGTCGGGACAATGAGACTTTTTGTCTCTGATGATCTGAGACCCGGTACGATATGAGGATCTCGCGTAATTAATCAGAACACATAAATTAAAACCGAAAAACATATATGTTCATATCTGAATATTTGATCGATTGCAACTCGTCAGTGGTGATCATTTTTTGAAGGATTCATAGTAGGTTCCCTCTAGATCGTCCACAAACCATTCAAAAATACGCTGGAGTATCGTATGTTGAATACCGAGTGTTAGCTTTGATATCCGATGATGGCTTCAACGCCCCAACGATCACTATATCGATATGCCTTCGATACCTGAGCTAGATCATGATATGAGCGCCTGGATCAAGAGTCCCTCTCCAAAAAGTGAGAGAGGAGAGAGAGGCTCTAGATTTCTTGCTGTGAATAGTACATAGAAAGAGCCTCTCTCCTCCTATATATAGTGGATGTATAAAATATATGTTTGTCTTCTCCAACCCTGATTTATTAAACGCGTGCTAATTAAATAAATATGATGAACTAAACTGCATTAATATTATTTATTATTTTATCACATACCTGTAATATATATATATATAATTTTACATGATAAACCCGAGTCATTAACTCAACTCTTCATTCCTGCTAATATTAAATGAACCTGCAATATTAAAAAAATATTGCTTTGAATAACATTTTCTCATAGTTACTTAACTTGTAAATACATTAAATAAATTCAATCCCCATTATTCATAACTTGAATAATATAAATTTATTTATTTGTTGGTGATCTTTAACTTAGACAACACTCAAACCCCATTATGGGGCCCACCATGTCAAGAATACATATTCAATTGAATAGAGAGGATTCTTGAATATGCCATTATGTGTGACCCTTCATGCCCTTATCTCAATAGTAGTGAATAAAATTTATAGACCAAGAGAAGTGTCTAGCAACCCATCAAGACCCCTAAAAAGATACAGATTGTTATAGCAATGACAACCAACCTACGGACACTTACTGTGTAATATATTATCTTTGTCTTTTGATATCTCATAAAGTAGGACACCCACTTGTGTCATCGCCCTTTTTTTGCTTTATTATTTGTTGACCAAACATGACAGATTTACACTCAACTGCCTTGGACAAGGTTCTATAAAGGTATTACCATCCTGATCAACAATGTAATATCCCGGATCCGGGTTCCACACAATTGGTGTCCCGCACCCGGTTAGTCACATGATCTCAAGTGCATTTCCCCAAATGTCAGAGGCTGCCGACTAGCAGCAAGGGCCTAGGTCTGATAGTGGGGAAACTATGTCCTCATTTGTCAAAGTGTAGCGCAGCGGAGAAAATACAAACATACCAAAAACGGAAGCAGTAAACAATACTAAGCTGAAATGGACAACAATACAGAAGTAAAAGATGACAATAGTCATATATATAATGATGCAATACGTCCCTAAGTCTAAGAAAGCAGTCAAAACAGGATACACTGCAATCTAAAATAATACAATACATGGTACAAGTACAACAATGAAAAACAGAAACAATGCAACAGAAACTCAGCAGCATCGCAAGCCTAAGCTTGGTCCCATGCTCTCCTACTCCTCTGCAACAATCAAGTACCCGTATAGGGACTCATGCCCTTATCAACACCTGCAGCAATATAATCTGTTTGGGCCCAAGATATGACCCAAAAAGGGTGTGAGAAATAAATCCCAGTATGCAACCACCAAAGGCCCGTGCCCAACTGTCAGTGAGTTTGTGCAACAACAGTGTGCGCTAATGAAAATACTGTAAACTAAGAAGTACTTAAAAGCAGCTACTCCTACCAGTTCCATTTCTATTTAATTATTATTTAACAATTCAATATAATTAAATTATAAGTTTTCGAGACTCAGCCTGAGCCGAAAATCTCCTAAATAGTGTCGCAGCAAAAACGACAACAAACTATCTAGCAAGTAGAAGGTAGAACAATACCAAGAATGTGCTTCAGCTTGACAAGTATAACATGTAAAAATCACCAGAGTGAATATGCACAGTAAACAGAGTCCTCAGACATGAAAACCTTACCCTTAGGTAAATAGAATCAAAACCCTCGGGTGATTGCCCACAGGCATAATGAATATTGCCCCCAGGCATACGAAATATTGCCTTCAGGCAGAGAAGCTACTGCCCACAGGCATAAGAAAAGTTTCTCTCAGGCTAAACAAACACTTTCCCTCTGGCTAAACAAAACACTACCCTCAGGCTAAGCAAGTAACCGGGCCGAGCCCAACTCATAATCAAGCAATTTATATACATTTTCTCTCAAGAAAACTCAAAGCATGCTAAAATCATGTCATGCCCTTGGGTTTCCTGGCCAAACAGATAAACAAGGGAACCGCACCCACGGGGTGGCCCTGGATCCAAGCAATGATCCCAGACACCAGTTTATACTTATCATTAGATTATCTATGCAATTCTAGATATCTTAATTAATTAAGGCCTCAACCATACGACACCCCAAACATGGGTGCGTAGCACAACAGTACGCAAAAACAACTTGACAGTTGGAAATAAATACCAGACCACCTACCTCGATCTCCTCTGATCGATATATGTGAACGACACCTCCCGAAACACCCGAGAACGAAGTAGATCTGGGAAGAACGATAACACATTCAAACCCAAATAACTCCCCCTCAGGAAAGAATTGGAAGGAAACACTCAAGAAGAAGGAAGGTCTTACCCGCGCGGTCCAAACGAGATCGCTGGCGGAAGAATCAGATTCTCCGTTAGCGTTTGAGAGCCCCTCCAAGCCTCAGTCGTCTCTCCCGGTGCTCCTGGTTCGTTTGAAGCTTCCTCTGTTGAAAGAGGAGGCTACTACCGGTTTATAACAAAAAAACAAAACTACATGGCATGTACTCTCAAGTACACGGCGTGTACTTTCCATTTTTTAATTGTTCCTCTGACGGCTACTTTTCACCGCCTCACTATTCATCCGTCGACAAGATTACACGGCGTGTATTTCGGAATACACAACATGTACTGTCGCTCCGTTGGCGGCTACTCCCACTGCCTTACTGTTCACCTGCCGACTGATTACACGGCGTGTAAATACCAAGTACACGATGTGTAGTTAGTTTTTACACCCTCACAGCCGACATGCCTACACTCCCTGCGTACTCATCCCACATGGCCAAAGTACACGGCGTGTGGAAAAGTACACAGCGTGTACCCACAAAATTTGGGATTTTCCCCCATTTTCCTTATTTTCTCAAAAACACTTAAGGAAAAAGGAAAAGAAGAAACCTGTACCTCCAGAATAAGAACCGGGTTCTTACAAACATTCCCCCTTAAAGAAATTCTTCCCCGAATTGCCCTTCCAAGGGTGGTGAAAATAAAGCTAAGAACAACTCTTTCCACTGAGCACATACATCGGTCTCCCGCTCCCAGGTTTCATCCTGCACTCGGCCATGCTGCCATAGCACCCGTACGAGAGGAACTGACCGGCCTCGAACAACCTTTGTGCTCCTATCAACAATACGAATCAGATGATCCTCGAAGGACGCATCGACCTGAAGTTCAACCTCATCGGGCTGAAAAACGTGAGATGAGTCTGAGTGATAACGGCACAACTGAGATACATGGAAGGCGTCGTGCATGGCTAGATACCTCTGTGGTAACTGCAACCGATAGGCAACCGACCTGACACTCTCCAGAATCTCAAACAACCCCACATACCTCGGTGATAGTTTACCCTGTCTTCTGATCCGCCTGTGTCCCAACCTTGGTGAAACACGTAAGAAAACCTAATCTCCAACCACAAACTCCAAGGGTCATCTTTGAAGATCATCATAAGATTTATAACGAGACTGTGCAGTAGTCATCCGCTTCTATATCAATTGGACCTGCTCTAAAGTCTCTTGCATGAGACATGGTCCCAGTAAAGCTGCCTCACCTACCTCCAACCAGCACAAAGGTGATCGGCATGGTCTACCATATAAAGCCTCGTAAGGTGCCATCTCAATAGTTGCCTGAAAACTATTATTGTAGGAAAACTATACCAGGGGTATGTACTTCTCCCAAGAGCCCCCAAAGTCCAGGACGCATGCACACAACAAGTCCTCAAGCACCTATATCGTACTCTCTGACTGGCAATTGGTCCGAGGGTGGTAACCTGTCCTCAGAAGCACCTGTGTGCCCAGTGCCCTCTGAAAACTCTTCCAGAAACGATACATAAAGTAGGCGTCCCTATATGAAATGATAGAACGAGGGACCCCATGACGGTGTACTACCTCTTGGATATACAACTTCCCGATATCGTCAACACCGAAGGTCTCCTTGATTGGAAAAAAGTGAGCTGCCTTCGTAAGTCTGTCCACAAAAACCCATACAACATCACTACCTCGAGGTGACCTCAACAACCCAGTCACAAAATCCATCGCGACATCATCCCATTTCCACTCCGGAATGGGTAACTGTTGTAACAGTCCGGCTGGCCTCTGATGCTAGACATTCACCGGCTAACAGGTAGAACATCTTATAACAAAACCAGCTACCTCTCGTTTCATACCTGGCCACCAATACTGATGTCTCAAGTCACGGTACATCTTGGTAACTCCAGGATGCACTGCCCAAGCTGATGCATGAAACTCCTGCATCAACTCCTCGCATATATCCTCTGGAACCCACACTCGTCCATGGATACGCAGTACCTCATTATCGCATATTGTCCAACCAGGAGGAGGGTCCTCACTTTCCATAACTCTCGTAGAACTAGGACTTCTGAATCTGATAGTTGTCTCATCCTCACTCTATCCAGGAGGGTAGAAGTTCCAACTAAGGAAGAAAGATAGGATCACCCCAGACTATCATGCACCTTTAAATGCATCACAGAGAACAAAGCCATGAGCTGCCACTCACCACTAGCCTCCCGCACTGCCTGTATCTGAGTCCTCCTACTCAGTGCATCAGCTACTACGTTACCCTTACCAGGTGTATAGGAAATCTCAAAGTCGAAGGACTGAAGGTATTCAACCCACCTTCGCTGTCTCAAATTCAGTTCACGTTGGGTAAAGATATATTTAAGACTTTTGTGGTCTGTATACACCACAAAATGTTCTCCCAAGAGATAATATCTCCAACAACATAACGCATGAACAACTGCAGCCAACTCGAGATCATGCATCGGGTAATTCCTCTCATGTGGCCTCAACTGCCAAGACACGTACGCAACTACTCGATCGCCCTACATCAACACTGCTCCCATCCCAATACCTGATGCATCACAGTAAACTGTATAACTCTTCCCTTGCTCTGAAAGTATCAGGACTGGTGCTGATGTCAACCTTCCCTTCAGCTCCTGAAAGGTTGTCTCACAAGCTTCCGACCAAATAAACTTTACACCCTTCTTAGTCAAACCCGTCAACAGCGCTGCTAAGTGGGAGAAGTCCTGTATAAAGCACATGTAGTAACCAGCCAGCCCCAAGAAACTCTGTATTTCAAACACGTTCTTAGGATGCTCCTAGGAAACTACCGCTCTCACTTTCTCTAGGTCTACCACAACTCCTTCCTCTAAGATAATATGACCGAGGAAGTGTATCTAGTCCATCCAAAAGTGGAACTTTGAGAGATTAGAATATAGCCGATTCTCTCTCAGTGTACTCAGTATGATCTCAAGATGGGTAGCATGGTCGTGTTGAGTGTGAGAGTACACTAAGATATCATCCACAAAGACTACCACAAAAGAATCTAAATATGGGTGGAACACAAGATTCATCAGAGCCATGGAAACTTCTGGCGCATTCGTGAGTCTGAAAGGCATGACCAAGTACTCGTATAGACCATATCTTCTTCGAAAAGCTATAAGCGGTTTGTCCAATGGTCTAACGTGCAACTGATGACATCCGAATCTTAAGTCAATCTTCGAGAACACTCGTGCTCCTCAAAGTTGATCAAAAATATCATCAATCCTCGAAAAGGGATATCGGTTTTTGATCGTCAACTGGTTCAACTTCTGATAATCCACACAAAGTCTGAGGGTACCGTCCGCCTTCTTTGAAAACATGACAGGAAAACCCCAAGGAGAAGTACTGGGTCGGATGAAACCCTTTGCTTGCAACTCCTCCAACTACCTCTTGAGCTCTTGCAACTCTGGTGTAGCCATTCTATAAGGAGGAATAGACACCGGTGCTGCTCCTGGAACAAGCTCAATAGATAAATCCACCTCTCGCTCTAAAGGTAGACCTAAAAATTCATCAGGGAAGACATCCCTGAAACGATCAACTACTAGAGGGAAATCCTTCTGACATGTTCATTGGTCATCCATATATAAACTCACAATCTGGGTTGTCACTCCACCTCACCCACGATGCTCGGGTCCGGCTCGGCTCGCCTGGACATCCCATTCACACTACGGGAAATACAGTCTTTCCCAATGGTTCTAAACCATTGGGAAAGGTTGCAGAACCGTTGGTATATGTTATACCAATGGTTCTGCAAACCGTAGGGAAGTAAGCCGTTGGGAAATCTTTTCCCAACGGTTTATAATGAACTGTTGGGATATGGTGGGGAAAAATTAACTTATCCCAACCGTTCTACCAAACCGTTGGGAAAGTTTTTCCCAACGGTTTGGATTGAACCGTTGGGAAATCCCAAGCACTCTCCTATTTCCCAATGGCTTCTAAACCGTTGGGAAAGGTTTTTTACCAACGGTTCATAGAACCATTGGTAAACAAAAAAACTCAGTGATGCTATGCCAACGGTTTGAAACCGTTGGCATAGCCTATGCTGTGCAAATTGCACAGTAGCCTGCAATTTGCACCGTAGCTCTGCAATTTTCCCAGCAGGTCTCATTTTGTGCATTCCCTCTCATTTTCAATCCAATTGTTGTTCCTGCAATAAACTAACACATACATATACAATTATTGTACATGTAATAACCAACTAACACATACATATAGAGAACAAATTCATACACATTTAACATATAATGCATTCTAGAACTATACACATCCATAATTAAATTATAATTCAAAACGTAATTATAAACATACATAATTCATTTAGAATTCAATTTAAAATTTAGATTACAATTATATGTGGAATCTGGAATTCAATTCATAATTTGATCGGTTTTTCGTATACCATATATTTTTACCTGAAATGATGTCCATTTTAAACAAAATGCATACAACTGGAGTGATACTGACCACACCGTGCCTCGGATTGAGGCGAGGTTAACTCTTACACGTCACAAATGACCCATCAATTGTTTTCCTAAAGTATCAACATATTCCGAAAGCGTTTGATCGGTTTTCCGTATGCCAGTTAATGTTTTTCACTTAAAGTGACGTCCTTTTGAAACAAAAGACAGATACTTTGAGTGGTTCTGGCCACACCGCATCTCGGATTGAGGCGGGGTTGAGTCATACACGTCACATATGACCCATAGATCATTCTCCTAAAGTTTCAATGAAAACCGAATGTGTTTGGTTTGTTTTCTGTATGTACTTAAAATATTCTCCATTTTAAACAAAAGAGAACCACTTAGAGTAATCCCAGCCACACCATGTCTCGGATTAAGGAGGGGGTGCCTCGTACATGTCAAATATGATCCATGGATTCTTGTCCTAAAGCATCAACACATTTCGAATGCATTTGGTCGGTTTTCCGTATGTCAGTTGTTCTTTTCAATTATAATCCTATACATTTTAAACAAAAGAGAGACACTATGAATGGTTTCAGCCACACCATGCCTTGGATTGAGGTAGTGTTGACTCTTACATGTCACATATGACCCATGGATTGTTGTTCTAAAGTATCGACACAATCCGAAAGCGTTTGGTCGGTTTTTCGTATGCCAGTTGATGTTTTTCACTTAAAATGACATCCTTTTGAAACAAAAGACATACACTTTGAGTGGTGCCGGCCACACCACATCTCAGATTGAGGCGGGGTTGATTCTTAAACGTCACATATGACCCATGGATCGTTCTCCTAAAGTTTCAATGGAAACCGAATGTTTTTGGTCGGTTTTCCGTATGTACTTAAAATGTTGTCCATTTTAAACAAAAGGGAGACACTTAGAGTGATCCCAGCCACACCGTGCCTCAGATTTAGCCCGAGTTGACACTTACATGTCACATATGACAAATGGATCTTTTTCCTAAATCATCAACACATTTCAAATGCGTTTGGTCAGTTTTTCGTATGTCAGTTGTTCTTTTCGCTTATAATCCTGTCCATTTAAAAAAAAGACACTGTGAATAGTGTCGACCACACCGCACCTCGGATTGAGGTGGGGTTGACTTGTACATGTCACATATGACCCATGGATCATTGTGCTAAAGTATTGACACAATCTGAATGCGTTTGGTCGGTTTTCCGTATGCCAGTTGATGTTTTTCACTTAAAATGACGTCCTTTTGAAACAAAAGACAGTCACTTTGAGTGGTGCCGGCCACACCACATCTCAGATTGAGGTGGGGTTGATTCATACACGTCACATATGACCCATGGATATTTCTCTTAATGTTTCAACAGAAACCGAATGCGTTTGGTCGGTTTTCCATATGTACTTAAAATGTTGTCCATTTTAAACAAAAGGGAGCCACTTAGAGTTCTCCCAGCCACACCATGCCTCTAATTGAGCCCGAGTTGACTCTTACATGTCACATATGACCCAGGGATCGTTGACCTAAATCATCAACATATTTCGAATGCGTTTGGTCGGTTTTTCGTATGTCAGTTGTTCTTTGCACTTATAATCCTGTCCATTTTAAACAAAAGAGAGACACTGTGAATTGTTTCGGCCACATCGCGCCTCAGATTGAGGTGGGGTTGACTCATACATGTCACATATGACCCATGGATCGTTTTCCTAAAGCATTAACACATTTTTAAGGCGTTTGGCCAGTTTTTCGTATGTCATTTGTTCTTTTCACTTATAATCCTATCCATTTTAAACAAAAGAGAGACACTATGAATGGTGTCGGCCACACCGCGCCTCAGATTGAGGTGGGGTTGACTCATACATGTCACATATGACCCATGGATCGTTTTCCTAAAGTATCAACACAATCAGAATCTGTTTGGTCGGTTTTCTGTATGTACTTAAAATGTTGTCCATTTTAAACAAAAGAGAGACACTTAGAGTGATTCCGGCCATACCGTGCCTCATATTAAGGCAGGGTTTACTCTTACACATCACATATGACCCATGGATCATTTTCCTAAAGCATCAACACATTTCAAATTCTTTTGTTCGGTTTTCCGTATGTCAGTTGTTCTTTTCACTTATAATCCTGTCCATTTTAAACAAAAGAGAGACACTGTGAATGGGTCGGCCACACTGCGCCTCAGATTGAAGTATCTTTGACTCGTACACGTCACATATGACCCATGGATCATTGTGCTAAAGTACCAACACAATCCAAATGCGTTTGGTCATTTTTCCGTATGCCAGTTGATGTTTTTCACTTAAAATGACGTCCTTTTGAAACAAAAGACAGACACTTTGAGTGGTGCCGGCCACACCGCGACTCAGATTGAGACGGGGTTGAGTCTTACACGTCACATATGACCCATGGATCGTTCTCCTAAAGTTTCAATAGAAACCAAATGCGTTTGGTCAGTTTTCTGTATGTACTTAAAATGTTGTCCATTTTAAACAAAAGAGATCCACTTAGAGTGATCCCGGCCACACCATTCCCCGGATAAAGGCAGGGTTGATTTTTACACGTCACATATGACCCATGGATCTTTGTCCTAAATCATCAACACATTTCGAATGTGTTTGGTCAGTTCTCCGTATGTCAGTTGTTCTTTTCACTTATAATCCTATCCATTTTAAACAAAAGAGAGACACTATGAATGGTGTCAGCCACACCACGCCTCGGATTGAGGCGGGGTCGACTCGTACATGTCACATATAACCCATGGATCGTTTTTCTAAAGTATCGACACAATCCAAATGCGTTTGGTTGGTTTTCCGTATGCCAGTTGATGTTTTTCACTTAAGATAACGTCCTTTTGAAACAAAAGACAGACACTTTGAGTGGTGTCTGCCACACCACATCTCATATTGAGATGGGGTTGATTCTTACATGTCACATATGACCCATGGATCGTTCTCCTAAAGTTTACATGGAAACTGAATGCGTTTGATCGGTTTTCCGTTTGTACTTAAAATGTTGTCCATTTTAAACAAAAGGGAGCCACTTAGAGTGATCCCAGCCACACCGTGCCTTGGATTGAGCCCGGGCTAACTCATACATGTCACATATGACCCATGGATCATTGTCCTAAAGCATCAAGACATTTTGAATGCGTTTTGTCGGTTTTTCGTATGTCAGTTGTTCTTTTCACTTAAAATCATGTCCATTTTAAACAAAAGAGAGACACTGTGAATGGTTTCGGCCACAACGCACCTCTTATTGAGGTGGGTTTGACTCGTACACATCACATATTACCCATGGATCGTTGTGCTAAAGTATCGACACAATCCAAATGCATTTGGTCGGTTTTCCGTATGCCAGTTGATGGTTTTCACTTAAAATGTCGTCCTTTTGAAACAAAAGACAGACACTTTGAGTGGTGCCGGCCACACCACGTCTCAGATTGAGGCAGGGTTGAGCCGTACACGTCATATATGACCCATGGACCGTTCTCCTAAAGTTTCAATGGAAACCAAATTCGTTTGGTCAGTTTTCCGTATGTACTTAAAATGTTGTCCATTTTAAACAAAAGAGAGCCACTTAGAGTGATCCCGGCCACATCGTGTCTCGGATTAAGGCGGGGTTGACTCATACACATAACATATGACCCATGGATCGTTTTCCTAAATCATCAACACATTTATAATGCGTTTGGTCAGTTTTTCGTATGTCAGTTGTTCTTTTCACTTATAATCCTTTCCATTTTAAACAAAAGAGAGACACCATGAATGGTTTCAGCCACACTGCGCCTTTTATTGAGACGAGGTTGACTCGTACATGTCAAATATGACCCATGGATCATTGTGCTAAAGTATCGACACAATCCGAATGCGTTTGGTCTGTTTTCCGTATGTTAGTTGATGTTTTTCACTTAAAATGATGTCCTTTTGAAACAAAAGACAGACACTTTGAGTGGTGCCGGCCACACCGCGTCTCATATTGAGGCAGGGTTGATTCATACATGTCACATATAACCCATGGATAATTCTCCTAAAGTTTAAATAGAAACCGAATTCATTTGGTCGGTTTTCCGTATGTACATAACATGTTGTCCATTTTAAACAAAACAGATACCCTTAAAGTGATTATGGCCACACCGTGCCTCAGATTAAGGCAGGGTTGACTCGTACACGTCACATATAACGCATGGATTGTTTTCCTAAAGTATCAACACATTTCAAATGTGTTTGGTCAGTTTTGTGTATGTCAGTTGTTCTTTTCACTTATAATCTTGTCCATTTTAAACAAAAGAGAGACACTGTGAATGGTGTCGGCCACACCGTGCCTCGGATTGAGGCAGGGTTGACTCGTACACATCACATATGAGCCATGGATCGTTGTGCTAAAGTATCGACACAATCCGAATGCGTTTGGTTAGTTTTTCATATACCAGTTGATGTTTTTCACTTAAAATGACGTCCTTTTGAAACAAAAGACAGACACTTTGAGTGGTGTCGGCCACACCGCATCTCAGATTGATGCAGGGTTGATTCTTACAATTCACATATGACCCATGGATCGTTCTCCTAAAGTTTCAATGGAAACCGAATGCGTTTGGTTGGTTTTATGTATGTACTTAAAATGTTGTCCATTTTAAACAAAAGGGTGCCACTTAGAGTGATCCCGGCCACAACGTGCCTCAGATTAAGGCGAGTTTGACTCGTACACGTCATATATGACCCATGGATCATTTTCCTAAAGAATCAACACATTACGAATGTGTTTGGTCTGTTTTTCATATGTCAGTTGTTCTTTTCACTTATAATCCTGTCCATTTTAAACAAAAGAGAGACACTGTGAATGGTGTCAGCCACACCGCGTCTCATATTGAGGCGATGTTGACTCGTACACATCACATATGACCCATAGATCGTTGTTCTAAAGTATCGACACAATATGAATGCATTTGGTCGGTTTTCTGTATGCCAGTTGATGTTTTTCAATTAAAATGATGTCCTTTCGAAACTAAAGATAGACACTTTGAGTGCTGCCGGCCACACTGCATCTCAGATTGAGGCGGGGTTGATTTCTACACATCACATATGACCCATGGATCGTTCTCATAATGTTTCAATGGAAACTGAATGCGTTTGGTCGGTTTTCTGTATGTACTTAAAATGTTGTCCATTTTAAACAAAAGGGAGCCGCTTAGAGTGATCTTGGCCACACCATGCCTCGAATTGAGCCCGGGTTGACTCATACATGTCACATATAATCCATGGATCGTTGTGATAAATTATCAACAGAATCCGAATGCGTTTGTTGGGTTTTTTGTATGTCAGTTGTTCTTTTCACTTATAATCCTTTCCATTTTAAACAAAAGAGACACAATTAGAGTGGTATGTTAGTTGTTTATTTACATTATTCAAATACACTATTTGAATACAGGTCTTTAAATTAATTTATTTATGAACAATTTACATTTAAAATGAGAATATTAGAAAATTAATAGAAGATAAAACTTTTACTAAAAATCCTTGTGGAAATATTAAGGTAAACATGATTTATGAGAATCCTCATGTGTCTATTAGTGGAATGGTATTTACTTAAAATCTTGAGGAAATTCATATAGAATATTTTTATATCATTCTTAGTATGTATTAGATTTTATTTTATCATGCTATGAAACATTTCAGAGCTAACAATGTCATGCCCAATGAATACATCCCTTTTATAACATACCAAGAATCTATGATATTGATTAGATGTGTAAATGTGATTTACATTGATTATCATGATGAAAATAAATAAAATATATATTATAGATTTTCTAGTAGTAAATGACATCAAGGAGGGTGGTGGGGCTGTCCGGGGGGCTGTCCGGTGGGTGTCCGGGGGGCTGTCCGAGGACCAAGGAGGAGGGTGGGGGGGCTGTGCGGGGGGCTGTCCGGGGGGTTGTCCAGGGTCCAAGGAGGAGGGTGGGGGGACTGTCCGGGGGGCTGTTCAGGGGGCTGTCTGGGGGCTGTCCGGGGGGGTGTCTGGGGTCTAAGGAGGATGGTGGGGGGTTGTCCAGGGTCCAGGAAGGAGGGGGGTTCCCAAACACACAACCACTAAAAGACAAAAACATCCATAAAAAAAGATAATATATAAAAATAACTCAACTCCAATACTATACTACGAGTCTAGATAAAACCAACAACTAGAATAGATTAAATATAAAATCTCAGTAATATTAGTCAAAAATGTAATGGATCAATTTTTCCCACATCACCATCACCATCACCATAATCAACATCATCATCACACTCATCCTCGTCCCCATAATCGTCCTTGTCCTCCTCAGCGCCCTCCTCCTCACCCTCACCCTCCTCCTTGCCCTCGCAACCTACCAAGCCCTCCTCCTGTCCCTCCTCTTCCGCATCAGACTCCTCGCCATCATCATCATCAAGATGGACATCGTTCTGACCACCACTAGAACTTTCACCTGGTGCACCATATATAGAACGTATCGATGACATATATTCATCAAAATCTGGGTTGTCCTCTGCTGGAAGTGTTGGACGTAGAACTTCAATAAATTTCATAAACGCACTGTTTGCCCTAGCAGACTGCTCTGCCGTCTTTGTGGCCCTTTTCTGAGCCTTTTCTGCCTGTGACCTAACTTACTGCAGCTCGGTGGCACTACAGCTCGTACCTGAGGAGGTCCAACATCTCGTCGGGGCTATCCTAGGTCGACAGCGTACTCTGCCAGGATGCTCCGCTCCCAACACCTGATGTAAGTGATCTGTTGGCCCAAAATTGTTTGGTTCTTGGGCATCGAGGGCCTCTAAAGAAACCTGTTACAAATATAAATATATTATTAAGTTAAAAAATATATATTAAAATATAAAATCAACAGATTAAAACTTACAATCTGCTTCTGAGTCACTTCGTTGGCGACACTTCCATCTTTTTCCGTCTACTCGAGAAAAACAGTTTTTCTCGAGGCACACATCCTTCAATATTCTGTATTTGCCTCTACAATGACATTGAAAACTAAAGTTATATGAAAAATTTAGCAAAAAATTAAATAATTGAGAAAACCAAAGAAAATGTAAGTCATAAAGAAAACTTATAAAAAATTGTCATACCTGCTTCCTCTCATGATCTGGCATCGTCGTACGTCCTAGTGTATGGAGGTATTTTTTTGCATCAATGTTTTTTTTATTTTTTCCAGATGATTCCTAAATAAAATTTGATAATGAAAAGGATAATATTAATTCAAAACATGAAAGTTATTATTTAAATACCTCAAATGTAATTCATACCTTAAACTGGGTACTCGTCCAATGAGTAATCATCTGACGATACTGCTCTATATGACAATCATCCATGACTGGTACCGCCTCTAACCCAGTTCCAACTCTAGAACACCATCCAATATACAACTAATGCTTGTAGGCTCTCCAAAGATCACCTAAATCCTTTAGACGTTCCGCTCGAGCACCCTCACCATCGGGAAAATTAAATCGAAACTGACATTAAAATATTAATTCATATAAATACAAAAATAATTCATGGCATTAAATACAACAGATTTTTTTACCCATATATCTGCCCAAGCTCAATACTTGACCTCATGTGGCAAATGTCTCCATGACAGCGGGCTGACGGGAATGATGTCGGAGTATTTGGCAAGAATCGCTAAAAAACTCCGACATTGCTACCCTAATTTCTCAACCATTTGGTTGTCTTCATTGTAATCCACCATAACCTATGTGCGGCAGTTCCACACCAAATGCATGCGTGTACGCCCCTCCCCCACCTCCTGTCAGTATATGTATCTCTCATGAAAGAAAAACAAATATTTTATCAAAACATGTTATAATGAAAATAAATATTGCTATAAATTTTTTTTAGGGTTTTATAAATATACCTGTGCCAGTCTGATCGCTGAGCGCCGCCGGATCCACATAAACTGATGGAACACCCTATGGTGGAACAGGAGTTGAAGACGATGGAATATAGAAGCTCGGAGAGACAGAAGTAGAAGGAAAAGAAGATGGGACAGCAGTATGACCAGATTCTGACTGGGGAGTGGGAATCATCATGGGATGTGAAAATGATGGGGCAGAAGATGCAGAAGGTAGCAAAAACATGGGAGGCATAAATATACTGTGTGTCCCTAACGACACATCGGGATCAGAATGTGGGAAGGATGACATGTTAGTGGGAGGGGTAGGGTCTAGTCGGGCACGCGCAACTGATCGTCCACCTCTGGTACGAACCCTCCTCATACCACCGACCTGAGTACTAGGACCAGTACTAGGCTCCTCGTCGAATAACTGTCGACGTATAGGTGGATCCTATAAAAATGTTTACAAAAAAATTAATCACATGACATTATATATTCTTTAAATATATATATATTTGAAATAAAGTACTCACTGTAGGCACTAATGGTGGAACTCCCATCTCTGCCATCCGACGATTGTTCTCCATCATTTTTTTCCTTCATCTCTCTTCAATTGGCTGCATTTCCTGCTTTTGAAAACAAATATGTAATTAATTAGAAAAAGGAAACTAAAGTGTAAACCAAAAAACTAAATATATGAGGGAATAGGGGGATTCATTGGTAATTTAGCTATCAATTGTTTTAGAAGATCTTGAATGAATTTAATAAATCATACAAGTTGTAATGTTCACCAAGTTAGAAATATTGCTTGACTAGGTTTGAATACAGTTCAATTCCAAATTAGAAAATGCAATTCAAATAAAATAGCAACCAATAAACATTGAAAATTTACATAACGGTCAAGTCAGCTAAAACATATTTGTGATCAATACTAAATCAATTTGAATATTACCAACCTTAACAACCCAACTCGAGGTAAACCAAAAGAATTGAAAACATGGATGAATGATTCTATATATTTTCAACCATAACTTCAGGTTCACAGTCAACTCAAACAATTGAGCTATTGGAGTCATAAAAAGAAATAAATGGATTGGTTCCAATGGCAATAGGGACAATATCAATTTCATCATCACCATCATTAAAAATATGTCTTGGAATTACTTCAACTATGACACCAAATTCAGGTCGAAGTTGGACTTTGACATAAAAAACTTGTTTAGCCATTGATACCAACACATATGGTTCTTTGGTAGTAAGACTGTGAGTAATATTAATTACTCGAAATCTACAATCATTAATAAATGTGCCATGTCTCGTCATTGAATCAAACCAATGACATTTCATCATTGTGACTCATCAATGAGAGTAATAATACAATATTATTATTTTCTCAACGACTCCATAATAACCCACATTTTCAAATCACAGTCTACTATCTGATGAACTGGCATAACAATTTGTTATGGCAGTAACCATAACACCATCATGTTGTGTTCTCATGTTCTTTTCTCGTTCAGTGACAATAAATTTGTACCCATTGATAACAATTGATTTACAGTCACGAACCACGGTATTAGGACCAAAAGACAAATCTCTTATTTCCTCAGAGACAGAGTCAGCAGAAAAACTCAATACCTGTAATATAAATGACTGTTAAACTTAATTAAATATTGAAATAATTAAAATAAACATTAATATTTTTACCTTCAATTTTAACAAAGCAGAAAACTCTTTGCTATGCAAAGTCTATATCCTTCTCAAAGATAAAGAACGATGCTTCCTATTTATCATTGTTTTATGTTCCCTGTAGATAAAAAACATGAATAGTTTAACAGATATATATGTAAGATATACATAATCAATTTAGTTACCTAATATAGTCATCGAACAAATCACAGTTGAACAAAACTATGCGATGTGCCATCTCCCGCTCTTCATGGATTAATGTCTTCAATGTATATGATCTAGAAATTCCTCCTGTTTGAGGAAGTGATGGAAAACTGGGTTCAATTTTCTCATACTATTCTTCTTCATTTCTCATTGGTCTGTTCAATCTTGTAGTAAGATCAGAAAAATACAACGAACAGAAATCCATACATTCTTGAGCCAGGTAACCATTCACGATAGAACCTTCAGGATGATTTCTGTTTTGGATATAAGACTTTAATGTGAATATATTTCTTTCAGTTGGATACATCCAACGAAAAGAAACAGGTCCTCCGAGAAGTATTTTAGTGGAAATATGGACAGTCAGATGCAACATGCATGTGAAAAATGATGGAGGAAATATTTTCTCCAACTCACACAAAATTAATGGGGCATTTGTCAACATTTTTTGTAAGAAAGACTTGGAAAACTTCTTAGCACAAAGATATCTAAACAAATGGCACAACCGAATAACATCCACCCTTACATTATTGGACAAAAGATGACGGATTGCTATTGGATGAAACTCATGAAGTAGAATGTGATAATCACAAGTCTTCAAATATTTTAGCTTCAACTCTCTTCTGTTGACCCGTTTAGATATGTTGCTTGAATAGCCATCAGGAACTCTAATAGTCTCTAATACTTCTAGAAATTGTTTTTTCCATAGGTGTCATCACATAAGAAGAACATGAAAGTTTCCATTTATTTTCATTGATACGTACAGGATTAAATTCTGGTCTGATGCCCCAATCCACCAAGTCACACCAAGATCGTAAATCATCTTTTGTCTTCCCCTTGACATTTAGAAGAACCGAAAGCAACATTCCACATATATTATTTTCAATATGCATTACGTCTAATAAATGACGTAAAAAATTGGTTGACCAATAATCCAAATCAAAAAAGATACTCCTCTTCCTCCAATTGTAACAGGTTTCAGTGGAAACATTCTTTCTCTTTTCAGATTTCATTTGACCCTTCCCGAACGAAAAACTAAAATCTTTCAATTCATTAAGCACATCAGTTCCAAACATACGCTGAGGTGGATCATCGGTCTCTATGGTATTATCAAATCTTCGATGATTCATTCTATATGGATGTTCCTTTGGAAAGAATCTTCGATGTCCCATAAAACTGAAACTATAGCGATGTTTCAGTCTTCTAGATTGTGTATTCTTCATACAAACTGGACATGACAGTTTTCCCCTTGTGCTCCATCCAGACATCATTGCATAAGCTGAAAAATCATTGATCATCCACATAAGCACAACACACATCTGAAATATGTCTTTCAAACATGCATCATATGTGCGGACACCCACATCCCAAAGAAGTTTCAACTCTTTTATTAAAGGTTGCATGTATACATCAATATCAATGTTGGGATCAGAAGGACCAAATATGAGTATACTCATGAAAGTGAAAGGTTTTTTCATACAAAACCATGGGGGAATATTATAAATGTGTGTAAAAACTGTCCATGTGCTGTGCAAGGTAAGAATCTGCCAAAATAGATTAAAACTGTCGCATGAAAGACCCAACCTCACATTACGCACGTCAGCTGCAAAATCAGGATGTCGAGCATCAAATTTCTGCCATGCAAATCCATCTGCAGGATGAACCAACTCATCATTAGTCTTCTTTCTCTCAGTATCATTCCATCTCATTTTTATTGATATGTCATCAAACATAAAAAGATTCTGGAGTCTGGGGATCAATGGAAAGTGCCACATTACTTTTTGTGGAACACGGGATGGTGTTCCATCAGATTTTAACTTCCAGCGAGATGTGCCACATTTTATACAATCATTTCGTTCAGCGGTTTCCTCCCAGAATAAACTACAATCTTTCAGGAAATCATGAATTTTGTTTCTTGAAAATCCATGTTCCTCAACTAACTTCCATGCCATATAGTGGTTTGAGGGAATATCTGCATCATCTGGAAGTAAATCCTTTAAGAGGGTAAGAATGTAATCGATTTCTGTATTAGAAATCCCATACATAGTTTTCCCATGAAACAATTGGATTAAAAATTACAGCTTTTTCATTTTATCGCATTGTCGATATACTGGAGTCGTGGAAACATCATTAAATTTTTTCACCCTATCAATATCATCATTTTCACTAGATGCATCAGCTTTCCTCATATCAAAGTCTTCTTGATTCGAAATCCTTTCTTTTTCATGATTATGAATAAACAGAAACCGATCATCTAACAAATTCTCCATTCCAGTCCTTTCATTTCGATCATCACCAATTTGAGATTTCATTTTCTCCCCATTGTGATACCACAAAAAGTAGTTTTCTTGAAAACCATTTTTGGTTATGTTGTATATGACTTCTTTATGGCTCAACCAAGGTCTACCAACACAATTGGAACATGGGCAGTGTATGCGACCACTATCTGAAGCATTGTGAAATGAAAAATCTATAAATCTCTCCAAATTTTTTGATAATCGCTTGAGATCTGATCGGTTTCATACATCCAACTTATGTCCATTCTGTAAAAAGAATTTATATAAGTCATTTTGTAATAAACAATTCAATAGGATTGAACTTTAATAGAAAATACATTTTAGTAAATGATAAAGGAAGAAGTTTCTAGTCGATGTAGTGAACTATTAAAATAATGTAAAGAACAAGTACTCATAAATTAAATTAAAATTTATTTATATTCATTTTTATTAGGTCTATAATAGGCACATGCCTCAGGTCCCATCATGTGTTATAGGCATCCCAAATCATTCACTCATGTTCAATAACTCATTATTGAAACCTATATGGCCATACCTTTCATTACCCGATTACTTCCCCAAGTCAAGCACACCCCACGGGTGAATAAATTTTAGGCTTCTACACTAATAGGTTGTTCATGGCTTGTAAACAGATTTAATTTCATTAAGTATAGACAAAAAAATTTATTTTTAAATTTGAAATTAATAATAAAGTATGTCAATGATAACAACATTACTGAATTAAACTTGTGACTTATCTAACACTTTTATGGCTGTCTGCACATGCCAGAATGGGTAGTGAAAAGTACCCCACCCTCATAAAAGTGAGTATTGGCCAAGAAGGACACATAATATACAACGTACAATGAGAACCATATTTAGTTGACCCTAAAGTTATATTAGTATAGTCATCTTGGAGGAAATGGAATATATGATCCTGGTTAACTGATGAATTCAAAAGCTCGTATTCCATATGTTGGACACTATCTAAGGTAAGAAATCATGTGAGGATGGGTTTACATCATTCAATTTCTTACATTCTAGTGATAATGAAGGCTTAAATTAATGACTTGAGTTCACTGATACCATGTTAACCGTTATACACACCATGTGAACCCTTATACATACCATATGAACCCTTATACCATATCGTCATTATTACAACCATTAATAACAACTTATTAAATAACATCACTTGTTAAAGATAATAATATTGAAAATAAATCAACAATAATATTGGATATATCAAGTAAAATGAAGTCATACTATCTTACATCCTAAATGACCACCCACAACCATGATTAATGACCACAAATCTCCCCTTTCGGCTAAATCAAAAGTGAAAACAAAAACACATAGTTTCAGAAAACAACTTCATTTGTGTGAAGAATAATAATCTCATGGTCCTCATGATATTTGAACCACGTAGTCATGATCTTCGAGATGAATTTGTATCCATGAAACCATATGAGAAACATGATTCAATACATGCATTTTTCTGATTTTCCCAAGCATTTTGAGGAACCCCGAATCCGTGAAAATGGTCATTGTGTTTTAAAAAGGTGATTGAATAACACATGTATGATGTCGAAGGCAGAATGATTAATGGTTATATTAGAAAAAATAATATTCACTAATATTATGAATTTGACTTTCTGTGAATTATTTTCGTGAAGAAGGAAGAAGTACTAATTAGGGACCACATATTATTTTTCAAAGTTCAAGAAGATACTCCATATGTTCTATTGTGAAAAGGATAAATGAACAGTGTGTCATTTTATATATATATATAGATTTTGATAGAAACATGATACATACTTGTTATGTAATACACATAGTGTACAAAAATTAAGATGAACAAGATCTTCATGTTTGACATGATCTTAATGAAAGGAGTGATTTTCATGAAATAATATCAATAAATATTACAAACAATTTCTTATTAGTTCATATACATGAAGCTATAATATTTGAAGCATTGAGATTAAAAAAACTATGAATCTTTAAAATTATAACATAATAAAGAGACACCATTCCCTTATAAATGTAAATGTGTAATGAAAACATTAATTGGACACGCACCGATATAGGGATTTGAGTACACAATTCATGGAACAATCATAAAATTTTACAAAAAACCCTAAAAATTGGGAATAACGAAATCGTTGAGAATAGAAGGATATACTTGATAAGAGGTGGAACTATATCCTTGATAAAATATGGAAGGAGGCTAACCTAGCAACTGCTGATCCAATGGAAGAGGTGGGGCTTCTGAAGTGCTTCTGCGAAGGAATCGCTTCTGGAGACCAGCGGAAGGGTTCTAGAATCGTGGGGAGGCGGATGCCTGGGTTTGAATAATTTGGGGATTTTTTTCCGAAAGGTTTTTAAAAACAGTTGGGAAAACTCAATCTTTCCCAACGGTTTTATGAAACTGTTGGGAAAACTAAAATTTTCCCCATCTTTCCCAACAGTTTCATCAAACCGTTGGGAAAAGTGATTTTCCCCATATTTCCCAATGGTTTTATCAAACCGTTGGGAAAAGTCACTTATTCCAGATCTTTACCAACAGTTTATGCAAACCGTTGGTAAAGATAACATATACCAACGGTTTAAAGAACCGTTTGTATACAAGTGTTGGGAAAAGTCTGCTTTCCAGTAGTGTCACCCTTGTATAGAAACTCTCCGCCCTCTGGTGATGTGAAACTCACCATGCGACGATATAAATCCACAAAGGCTCAAAAGGGTACCAAAAAGTCCATCTTGAGAATGACTTCATAGATCGTCATCTCTAAGACATTGAGGTCCCATAGAAAGTGACACCCACCAACCTCTAGGGGGAAATCCCTGCACTGATGCACACTAGTCATTCTAGTCCCCAATGGAGTGTCTAGCATCAAGATATCAGAATAAGAAGAAACACAGAGCCCAAGGATCTCCACAACATGCATAGATATAAAGCTATGTGTAGCACCAGTATTAAAAAGTACTGAAGATAAGACAGAAGCAACTAAAATAGTACATCTGATAGTGGAAGGTCCGATATCCTGCTCCTGTTGGGTCTGTTGCACTGCATATGCCTGCCCAGTGCCATGGCCCTATGACACAGCCTGACTACCCTGAGCTGACCTACCCTGTTGTCTCTGAGATCCTGGTGTGTGGCTACCACGGCCACGACCACCACCCCAGCTTGAAGGTCCGGACGTATTCCAATTCCTTGACTGGTAAGAACCTGCTAGCCCTGATCCTGCACGCAAATTCTGCGCAGAACCCCTCTCACTAGCCATTGGTGGAAACACCCTGCAAAAGCGTTGTAGATGACCCATCTTGCCGCAAGCTTGGCACTCCACTGGGTCACGTGGACACTGAGGTCTCTTGTGCCCCTATTTACCGCACTAGTAGCACATCACCTGGCCACCTGAAAAATCTTCTGTCTAGTAATACCATCGTGAGAGAAATACATCTACCTCTTCCTCTTACCAGTTGAAATAGTACCATAAACTGGTGCCGAACCGCCCTGGCCTGCACCACTAGCTTCCTGCAGGTTCTGCTCGGTAATTAGTGCCTGGTTCACAATAGCATGCACTATGGGAAACCTGAAAACATTCAACAGTGCTCAGATGTCATATCGAATACCATCCTCAAAGCGTCTAGCCCTCAACGTCTCATCACTCACTAGAATAGGTGCAAAGCGTTGTATCTCGGTGAAGCGGGCAGAATAGTCTATCACTGACATGGCGCCCTGCTGTAGATTCATTAACTATAGAGCTCTATCAGCCCTCAGCGTCTCCGGAAAGAACAATTCATAGAAGACTGCCTGAAAATATTCCCACTCCATGTCTCAGTGATGCTCAGTCTGGGTGGTAACATCCCACCACCTCTTGGGGGAATCACGCAGCATGTAAGTAGCGAGCTTGACCCTCCGCCTAGGAGGCATCTCCAGATGCTCGAAGATCGTCTGCATAGAACCCAGCCAAGACTCCGCAGCCTGTGGTCTGCTATCCCCTGAAAACGTAGGCGGATGCTGCTGCTGGAATATACGTGTCAGCTCTGCCAAAGATGTGGCAACTAGTGGTGCTCTCTGGAAGGTCTGCATAAACCGCATGAAGCCTTCACGGAACTGCGCCTCCACACCTATGTCCGGTATAATGTCTGGCACCGCATTTGACTCTCTTGGAGGGTCCATCAGTAGCCCATGGACCACCATATCTGGAGTATAATCGTTGTTTCTCTCTTGGTGAACAACTCTTGGTCGTCTCGGCGGCATGACTCTTTAAGGTTAAACACATGCCTCAGATTAAGATTATCAAGGACCAAGAACTGGAAATGTAAGAAGGGAATAAGGAAAATAAAACATTCAAGTTTACTAAACAAGACTACATGTCATGTATAAAAACTACACGGCATGTTCCCTCAAGTCTTTCACATGGGCATGCACTTCTGCCAAAACTGGTCGTGTAACACCCCAAACACATGACGTGTTGTCCCCACACATGACATGTACTTGAATTTTCTTTCCCTGCCCGAGTTCTTATAAACGGATTAGCCACACGACTCTCTTTTGAATGAGACTACACGACATGTACTTGACAAGCTTCACCGACCCATGTTGTCCGTTACACGGCTAGGTGTACAACTCACTCTACACGGCATGTTCCAGATAGACATAACATGTATGACTTAAATCCTAACTACCCATGTTGTTAGTGACATGACTAGCTACTCAGCTGAAACTACATGGTGTGTTACACTCGCACACAATGTGTACACCACCCCATTTCCCCAGCCACATGGCCAAGTCTACATGGCCTCTCACCGGTCAAGACTACACATTGTGTCACTCAGGTACACGGCGTGTACTAGACGAGTTTCGCCGACCCGTGTTGTTAGTTACACGGTCGGACACACGACTCACACTATACGACATGTTCCAGATGGACACGACATAAAATATAAAGGATAACACCGACCCGTGTTATTAGTTACACGGCCAGATTCCCAGGTTACACTACATGGCGTGTTCAACATTGACACGACATGTATAAAATAATATTCCTCTATCTGTGTTGTTAGTTACACGGGCAGACACGGGGTCAACATGACACAGCATGTACAATCGATACATGGTGTGTTACCTTTAGAACTTCCCCATCCCGTGTCTCTACCCACATGACCTATAACACGGTTAGAGTCTACACGACATGTACTTAGGGTACACGGTGTGTACTTAAAAATTTTCGGTTTCTTCTCGAACAGAAGAGTACATGGCATGTATTCATATAACCACATTCCATGTTATATGGTTTTCCGAACAGTAAACTGTAGAAAATACTCTGGATCCCCTTTTTCTTAAATTTCAAGTGCTGGTATGCCAAATTCTGATCCGTGGGGGCCCATACTCTCCGCGAATCAAAGTTTATCACCCGACCTTCACAACAACAGGCTGGATCATGATCCACTAAATTACAGTCCAAGAGAGCCCATACATCTCAAGAACCAAAGTTTAACTTCCAATAACCCAACCATAACATGTACCAATACCCTATCAATACCAGACGTATCTATCAAGGTACCTATCACAACAGTATGCATTTTCTAGCACATCATCTCTCACAACAACATGCAATTTCAAATGCACCTACATGGCATGGAAACTATGCATGACATGTGATTCTAACATGTTCCTAAATGATGAATGAGATGGCATACCCTCATCTCATCGGGTTGCAACTAAATAGAACCCAGATATAAAAATATAAATAGCACACATCAAGTGAGTCACCCAACGGTGAAAGTCAAATCAACTGTAAAATTGAAGAACCAGATAAATTACAATTAAACGAGGTAGATTGGATTTTCCCTGTACACGGGTTAGCTACTCTGAGGAACAACTTATTAACAAATACCAATTCTGTCCTATCCATGACTATAAGATCCAAATAGTAAGTCAAACAAAAGAATCCCCTCTGATACCACTTTGTAACATCCCAGATTCAGGTGCCACACAACGGGTGCCCCAAACCCAGTTAGTCACATTACCTCAAGCGCATTTCTCCAAACGCCAGAGGCTGCTGACTAGCAGTGAGAGCCTAGGTCTGATAGTGGGGAAACTATGCCCTCATTTGTCAAAGTGTAGCGCAGTGGAGAAAATGAAAACATACCAAAAGCAAAAGCATTAAACAATAATAAGATGAAATGAACCACAGTACATAAGTAAAAGACGACAATAGTCATATATATAATGATGCAATATGTCCCTAAGTCTAAGAAATCAGTCAAAATAGGATACACTACAATCTAAAATAATACAATACAAGGTACAAGTACAACAAAGAAAAACAGAAACAACGCATCAGGAACTCAGCAGCATCGCAAGCCTAAGCTTGGTCCCATGCTCTCATACACCTCTATAACAATAAAATACCTGTATAGGGACTCTTGCCCTTATCAACACCTACAACAATATAACCTGTTTGGGCCCAAGGCTTGACCCAAAAAGGATGTGAGAAATAAATCCCAGTAGGTAGCCACCAAAGGCCCGTGCCTAACTGTCAGTGAGTTTGTGCAACAATAGTGTGCAGTAATGAAAATACAGAAAAATAGGAAGTACTCAAAAGTAGCTACTTCTACTAGTTCCATTTCCATTTCATTATTATTTAACAATTCAATATAATTGAATAATAAGTTTCTGAGACTTAGCCTCAGCTGACAATATCCTAAATAGTTCCACAACAAAAATGACAATAGACTATCTAACAAGTAGAAGGTAGAACTGTAGAGACCCGAAGCTTGACGTACATGGACATTACATTACTTTTGCGGAATACATAGTACATAACAAAAACACACACAAGGATCTTAATAGTTTAGTGTCTTTGGAAACTCGGAATATAATCTTCTAATCGTGGTGAAAGATCATCAACATCTCCCATAAAGATCTTCCCTTTTTTTTCTTACCTAAAACCTTTCTTTATATCCTGGGGAAAAGAAAACATAAAAGGGTGAGCTCAAATGCTCAGTAAGGGTAAACAAAAGAAATATCAATCACATCATATTCATAAGAACATAAAATTTTGGAAATCTTAACCTCCAAAAGAGAGCATAATTTCATAACATGGGATAAATCATAGTAGTGAAATGAAATCCCAATAATCATAACTTAAAACATGAAACTTAGTGTCATACACACACAATCATAGATAATCATATCTTATTAGTCAAGACTCATTTCCAAGACTATCTTAGTGGACAAAGTCCATTTCTGAACCGAGTCACCCTCGTTTCAGTCCTGTTTCACTGAACCGGTATAACCTACCATTCCAGCCATATCTATCTCATGAGATATAAAATCTTTACCCAATGCATTGGAGGGAGATATAGGTCCCACCCATCTCATAATGATACCATTCTTATGTGTGCCACAAAATCATAAATCATACATCATTGCATAACCCATGTAATAAAAATGGGAATCTCAAACATCATGACATCATAAAACAATTCATATAGGATAAAGGAATTCATAAAAATATTTCCATCACAACATAATCAAATTCATGTAATAATAGGGATATAAACAGAACCCTTTATTATCTTATATGGAAAATAATTTTGATAAAACACTTGAACTCCATTCTTGAGGAAAATATCCTTTCTACTTCAAAAACATTTTCCTTTCTTAACATGTCATACAATTATAAACTAAAAGAAGTTGATTAAAAATAAACTTGAAAACTTGTAAAGGAATCTTCTTGGAAATAATGTTTTAAAAATCCATTCATGCCGTACAAGTTAAAAAAAACATTCCTCGTACTTTTGTTGGAAAAGTCAAAAAGTACCTCGTACGAAAAATGACAAAAGATTCCTTTCATATCTTTTAATAAAAACTCACCGAAGGGTAAAATTGGATATAAACTATTGTATAAGGATATAAATATTACATATTGAGGAAACATGGATGTGGATGATAAATATTCCCCAGTAAATTCTGAAGTGTAAACAATCTCGGATAAAAATTGAGATTTGCGAGATTTTCCCTTACCTTATGTCCGATATGATTTGTACGTATCTGAACCTCTTGTATAATGATTTAAATAATGTCATTAACTTATTACATAATAATATTCATTGTTATGATATCATATATGGTTCACTTATGACTTTATATTACCCATTCTTTTGTAAATTCCATGTTAAAGAAGTGTTTTGGGTAAAATCGTTTCATTTATTGTAGGTGTTTGGACTTGTTGTTCTTGAAATTATTATTACTTATATCATGATTTAAATACTTACAGAATATAAAACATGATTTATATATCATATATATTTAGTATATATATATATAATAGATAGATAAATGAAATGAAACACACCGTTCATGGAGACGGTAGTCCGTACGTACGCATGAACATTGTTTTCATTTTCTTATTGTCTTGAATGGAAGTAAGTAGATGACATACATATATACATAAATACAGTAGATTTATAATGTCATATATTTCATTATTATTGCTTATATATACTTTATAATCATTCTTAAATGGTTAACATGGAGAATGAATCTCATCGCGTCGTGGAGACGGTAGTCCGTACGTACGCACGGGCGATGATATCGTTCTCATGATCGTGAACTTGTGTTGAAGTGTATGTATACTATTTAAGTATCAATATAACTTTATAATAATCATATATATTCACTCATTACACCATTATACCCATCCAATTAAGGTGGTGGCGGGAAATAGATTACACCACGGCGTGGAGACGGTATTCCGTATGTACACACACGCGGTGATTTCCTTTTTCCGTAGGATGGATAGAAGGTTAATTAGAGTTGTTTCATATTTATAATAACATATCAGTATATAAGAAGTACTGATGTTATTACTTTATCATGAAACAACTAAATAATAAGAAGTTGAAGAAGAAAGAAATTGAAAAAGATTAGTAATGGATATTACCTCTTTTTGACGCGCCTTTTCTTAACCTCCACTTAAAGAACTAAGGATGGTCTTTAAAGAAGACCAAGACCTCTAGGATGATACTAGGGAAGTGGAGAAGAGATTTTGGCAGGGGTTGGCCGAGCTTGAATGCTAAAATTGGTGTGAGGAGGAGAGGGAGGAGGTGCCCTTTTATAAGGGAGGAGAGGGGCACCTTAGGAAAATCTCAAAATATTATTTTATATTAAGGTCAAATTCGGTTTATAATGATTCCAAAGGGTCTTATTTCGAAGATAAAGTGGGTATGGGTCAAAATCCCCTCATCCAATAGTATTTGGACAAGTTTAGTTTATTATTTTAACCTTATCAATTAGATTTAACTCTAAGTAAAATAATTTAACTTTTACCGTGTCTTTTTGTTTTCTTACACTATATGGTAAATAAACTTAGTATATCAAGCCAAACGAACCCCAAGTTGTTTATTATTAATATATATGATCTTATCTAAGTTATTTGTCCGAACCTTAGATTTTTAGGAATAAATAACAATTAATAATATAATATTTGTTTTAAAAATTAATTTATGTCAATTTTGACACTATTTGGTACATGATTTTTATGAAATTCATAACAGAATGATAAGTTCGAACCATGTTATTTATATCAACAATAACATGTCATATTAACCTAGAAAATTAATTTAAGTCATAAAAAGTCTCAAATTACATTTATTTGGGCATTTATAACATCAATTATGTCAATATTTCATTAATAAGACAATTACTGCATCATCTTTGTGTCATAATAAATGATAATTATTTAATCCCTAAAAATTCTAAATTAATTACTATGATGTATATAATTGTATTAGCTTTCTGGAGACTATTCATGTTCTAAGTTTCATGAAGTGTATCACTAGATTAAAATTATTATACTTATAAGATTTAAGAAAGTGACATGTTGTCACATTCTTTGGTTTTAATAATAATTAAATTATTTTCATTGACAAAATTTAATTAAATGAATATAATCCGACCCTTAGGTGATATGGGTCGACTTTTAGTCATCCAATAGGATTTTGACATTTTTTAGGGTAATTTTAAAATATTATATTTACCCTTAATTACCCGATTTACCTTTAACTATGGTAAATAAAATTTACCGTAGTTACTATTCATAATTCCCAAAAATAAAAAGTAGATTATTAACATAATTTGGATCCACTGATTCCAAATATGGAATCCAGTTTTCCAAATTCAATACACAAAAGTTGCAGAAATTAAATTAAAATTAATCCCGTTGTCGAAAGAAAACAGGTTTTTCTTTAAAACATTGCAAAAGATTGAATTGATTTAACCTACGAATTCAAGGTAAAATCAATGCTAATGACATACATTATATTAAATGGAAAAAATATATTCTATTTACACTTTAAAATCATTCAATATTATAATTTAACCACATAAGATATTACGATGAAAAAAGTTGTTTTTAATTAAAATATAGCTTGTTTTTACTATTCATTAAAATATGAAAGTTATCAGAAAAATATCAAAACTTTATCTAATGTAAATTTTTATATCCTGGTTCAAAATAAGAATTTTATTTTGTCAAATTGAACTTATAAACATGTCAAAAACTAGATCTAAAGTGGGTGCGCCATCAAAAGGCGGTAAAACTGCATTTTTTGAAAAATACTTATTTTACCCGAAAAATTTATTTTGTTCTTATACCATGTTCTAGAAAATGTGTAAGATGAATAATAATGTTATAAAATTAAAAATTTAGTTAATACTATTCATAACGGCTAGTTCATAATAATATTATAATAATATATCGTTGTTTAGTAAAACCCGGTATTGCGTACAACACACGCTATCGAGGAAGGTCGCGATTGCGTGTAATGCAAGCCAAGTCAGGGTTCCGTGTTGTGCAAGAATCCTTCGTTGTTTCGTATAACAGAATCCAACCATATTTTATTTATACATTGAATATATATATATATATATATATATAAACACACTCAATGTTGCGTAGAATGACTATTACAAAATGAACTTGAAATTGTGTGTAACACGATCCAAGAATAGTGTTGTGTATACTGCAAGCTAATACGGTGTTGCGTATAGTACAAGCTAAACATGGTGTGGTGTATAATAGAAGACATCAATGAAATTAAAAGAATATTTTTCATAATATCTCGGGGTGTTACATTCTACCCCCCTTAAAATGAATTTCTCCCTTGAAATTTGTTGGGGTTATAAATGGTTTGCTACTTGAAAATTTCTTTAATAGAAACCCACATCGTAAAAATGAATACAAAAACTTGACTTTAAAAACTAATGTATGAAACGTAACGGTTACCCAAATTAACTAATCACTGGGTTTCCACATAGGAGAACATAGGTGAAAATATGGATATGGAAGAGAAATCTAACCACCATGTTCTGATAGAGAGTGGTAGAGAACATGACTATAGAAAACCCAACAATCAAAAAGCCATAGATTTGTGATGATCTAGGGTACCATCTGATTCATCGGATATAAGGGAACTAGGACAACATTTTTGGTTTTCAAGATCATTTCCCTAAAGTTGAAGAATTTTAATTAGAATAAATACTTACTTTATTTTGGTACAATCTCACTGTTGTTCGTGACTTGAACAATTTCCACTTCATCTCTTAAAGAAATGATGTTTAATTTGTTATTTGTGAAGTGTTAGCAGATCATGTGATAGAATGACGGGTCATTCCATCTGTCTCAAACAAAAGGTTAGCAAAAGTTATTAAATATATATAAGTCGATCTATAGTGAGATTAATCATATATGGTTCCTAAAATGGACTTATACTTCATATATCATACCGCTTAATAAAATAAAACTAGTTTATACTAACCAGGGACTTCCTGTAGGCCAGTGGTAGGTGATAAAGGCCAGTCGCACTTCGGTTGTGGGTTCGATTCCCACAACCTTGTCCGACGTGATGAGCTGTCACCCATGCTGCAGGTTTTCCTTTTTCTAAAACTATATTACTATAACATCCCATCAATAATATCGAAAAACAAACAATACTAACTTATGTCCAACATAATCCATTCCAATCTTTAGGCTTATCCATAATACTGCAGTCCACTCTCAGAGATTTAATACCATCATTGATCCCCATATATCATAAGATATATCTTTTTGGTCACATTCCAAACATTCAAAGGCCTTAATCATGTACTCTCTTGAATACCCATTGAACCTTATTGAAAACATGAGTTTTGTTAAAAGTTAACTCTTTCCACATACAAAAATCCTCAAAATTCTATATACTCAAACCATGATATCACTTAGTCCTTATATCAATCATGAGCTCATGAATACTGTCAAATATTTAATTTTCTTGTTTTCCCTTCATTATGCGCATATCATCTTTTTTCCAAAAATATCTCAATCACTTTCCATGGTTACGGGTACCATAAAATTATTGAAAACCAAAGTAGACCAATACATAAATATTCCAATATTCCATGATACTATATACAACATTATTTTGTAATCCCATTACATATACACTTAATCATTCCACCACATCGTTATCATATTCAACATCGCCAATGGTGATTACATGTGACTTCCCTTTTTCCTTTGCCTTATGTGGTTTCTCATGTCGATCATCACTAACCCTTGGATTAGGGAATTTATTAGCATAATGCCCCATTTCCTTGCACTTGAAGCATTGAAGTATAGTAGGTTCATTCTGTGTATCCCTTCCTTTGTTTGCCTCATTAGGAATCTTCTTCCCATCATTGCGACATTCAAATGCCCGATGACCTTCCTTTCCACATTTGAAACATTTACTTGTCCCTTTAAGACAATCTCCACCATGCTTCTTTCCACACTTTGAGCATAAGGAAACATTCATCTTCTTTTCACCATTATTCTGATATTTCTCCTTGAACTCTATTTTTCGTTTCTTGTTAAAACTATGAGATGGATAAGTAACACCAACTTCCATTTCTACCTTGATAGCACAACATACAATTTCTTCATAGCTACTAAAGTCTCTTATAGCTAATGCCCTTCGAAGATTTGGTTTTAAGCCACTGAAGAATCGATCAACTTTACTTTCAGGTTGGATGATAAATCCAGATGCATACCTTGCAAGCCTTGTAAAATTCACTTCGTATATACCAACAGATTCATCATCCTTTTGCTTTAGTTCAAGAAACTCCTTCTCCATCTTTGTTCGAAGAATACGAGGGAAGTACTTATTGAAAAATAAGTTCTTGAACTCGTCCCATTCCATGGACTCAATTTCATCTCTTTGCCTCGTATTCTTGATAAGATTCCACCATTGATCAGCTTCACCTTCCAAACGATATACTGCTAAGATGACTTTATCATGTTCAGAACATTGAAGAACTGAAAATATCTTTTCAGTAGTACTGATCCATTGTTCAGCAACAAGTGGATCAGAAGACCCACTTAAAGAAGGTGGAAGTTGCCTCATGAAGGACTCAATAGAATATTGTTCCCTTCTCTGCTCATTTGGAAGTCCAGAATGATTCATAGCTTGTGTAAGTATAGCAATAATATTTTTCACTCCATCTCCCATAACATTTGTTTGTTCAGGAGGACAATCATTGCATTGTCCATTGCATTGATCAACACGGTTCATTCGGGTTCCAGCCATCGTTTAAAACCCAAAAACAATAGTGTGAGAGGAAAAAATCATGCTAGGGAAAACAACATAATAAAGGGGGAGTATCCTCAATATCTAACATCTTAGGTTAAATTATATGATCGTTATAGTAGTTCTAAGACTATATCCTATACGTATACTTATCCTTAGGGACATCCCTAGACATACCTTAGAAATATCTCTAGGGATCTCATTAACGTTTTCACATCCTAGTTTACAAAGGTTGACTAAACCTTTACTCTGATACCAACTGTAGAGACCCGAAGCTTGACGTACATGGACATTACATTACTTTTGCGGAATACTTAGTACATAAAAAAAACACACACAAGGATCGTAATAGTTTAGTGTCTTTGGAAACTCAGAATATAATCTTCTAATCATGGTGAAAGATCTTCAAAATCTCCCATAAAGATCTTCCCTTTTTTTTCTTACCTAAAACCTTTCTTTATATCCTGGGGAAAATAAAACATAAAAGGGTGATCTCAAATGCTCAGTAAGGGTAAACAAAAGAAATATCAATCACATCATATTCATAAGAACATAACATTTTGGAAATCTTAACCTGCAAAAGAGAGCATAATTTCATAACATGGGATAAATCATAGTAGTAAAATAAAATCCCAATAATCATAACTTAAAACATGAAACTTAGTGGCATACACTCACAATCATAGATAATCATATCTTATTAGTCAAGACTCATTTCCAAGACTATCTTAGTGGACAAAGTCCATTTCTAAACCGAGTCACCCTCGTTTCAGTCCTGTTTCACTGAACCGGTATAACCTACCATTCCAGCCATGTCTATCTCATGAGATATAAAATCTTTACCCAATGCATTGGAGGGAGATATAGGTCCCGCCCATCTCACAATGATACCATTCTTATGCGTGCCACAAAATCATAAATCATACATCATTGCATAACCCATGTAATAAAAATGGGAATCTCAAACATCATGACATCATAAAACAATTCATATAGGATAAAGGAATTCATAAAAATATTTCCATCACAACATAATCAAATCCATGTAATAACAGGGATATAAACAGAACCCTTTATTATCTTAGATGAAAAATAATTTTGATAAAACACTTGAACTCCATTCTTGAGGAAAAATCCTTTATACTTCAAAAACATTTTCCTTTCTTAACATGTCATACAATTTTAAACTAAAAGAAGTTGATTAAAAATAAACTTGAAAACTTGTAAAGTAAGCTTCTTGGAAATAATGTTTTAAAAATCCATTCATTCCGTATAAGTTAAAAAAAACATTCTTCGTACTTTTGTCGGAAAAATAAAAAAGTACCTCGTACGAAAAACGACAAAAGATTCCTTTCATATCATTTATTAAAAACTCACCGAAGGATAAAATTGGATATAAACTATTGTATAAGGATATAAATATTACATATTGAGGAAACATGGATGTGGATGATAAATATTCCCTAGTAAATTCTGAAGTATAAACAATCTCGGATAAAAATTGAGATTTGCGAGATTTTCTCTTACCTTATGTCCGATATGCTTTGTACGTATCCAAACATCCTGTATAATGATTTAAATAATGTCATTAAATTATTACAGAATCATATTCATTGTTATGATATCATATATGGTTCACTTATGACTTTATATTACCCGTTCTTTTGTAAATTCAATGTTAAAGAAGCGTTTTGGGTAAAATCGTTTCATTTATCGTAGGTGTTTGGACTTGTTGTTTTGACATTATTATTACTTATATCATGATTTACTTACTTAAATAATATAAAACATGATTTATATATCATATATATTCAGTATATATATATATATATATAATAGATAGATAAATGAAATGAAACACACCGTTCATGGAGACGGTAGTCCGTACGTACGCATGAACGTTGTTTTCCTTTCCTTATTGTCTTGAATGGAAGTAATTAGATGACATACATATATACATAAATACAGTAGCTTTATAATGTCATATATTTCATTATTATTGCTTATATATACTTTATAATCATTCTTAAATGGTTAACATGGAGAATGAATCTCATCGCATCGTGGAGACGGTAGTCCGTACGTACGCACGAGCGATGATATCGTTCTCATGATCGTGAACTTGTGTTGAAGTGTATGTATACTATTTAAGTATCAATATCACTTTATAATAATCATATATAGTTACTCATTACACCATTATACCCATCCAATTAAGGTGGTGACGGAAAATAGATTACACCACGGCGTGGAGACGGTATTCCGTATGTACACACGCGCGGTGATTTCCTTTTTCCGTAGGATGGATAGAAGGTTAATTAGAGTTGTTTCATATTTATAATAAAATATAAGTATATAATAAATACTGATGTTATTACTTTATCATGAAACAACTAAAGAAGAAGAAGTTGAAGAAGAAAGAAATTGAAAAAGATCGGTAATGGATATTACCTCTTTTTGACGCGCCTTTTCTTAACCTCCACTTAAAGAACTAAGGATGGTCTTTGAAGAAGACCAGGACCTCTAGGATGATACTAGGGAAGTGGAGAAGAGATTTTGGCAGGGGTTGTCCGATCTTGAATTCTCAAATTGGTGTGAGGAGGAGAGGGAGGAGGTTCCCTTTTATAAGGGAGGAGAGGGGCACCTTAGGAAAATCTCAAAATATTATTTTATATTAAGGTCAAATTCGGTTTATAATGGTTACAAAGGGTCTTATTTAGAAGATAAAGTTGGGATGGGTCAAAATCCTCTCATCCAATAGGATTTAGAAAATTTTAGGTTATTATTTTAACCTTATCAATTAGATTTAACTCTAAGTTAAATAATTTAACTTTTACCGTGTCTTTTTGTTTTCTTACACTATATGTTTAATAAACTTACTATATCAAGACAAACGAACCCCAAGTTGTTTATTATTAATATATATGATCGTTTATAAGTCATTTGGCCAAACTTTATATTTTTAGGAATAAATAACAATTAATAATATAATATTTGTTTTAAAAACTAATTTTTGTCAATTTTGACACTATTTGGTACATGATTTTTATGAAATTCATAACAGAATGATAAGTTCAAAAAATGTTACTTATATCAACAATAACATGTCATATTAACCTATAAAATTAATTTAAGTCATAAAAAGTCTCAAATTACATTTATTTGGGCATTTATAACATCAATTATGTCAATATTTCATTAATAAGACAATTACTGCATCATCTTTGTGTCATAATAAATGATAATTATTTAATCCCTAAAAATTCTAAATAAATTCCTATGATGTAGATAATTGTATTATATTTCTGGAGACTATTCATGTTTGAAGTTTCATGAAGTTTATCACTAGATTAAAATTATTATACTTATAAGATTTAAGAAAGTGACATGTTGTCACATTCTTTGGTTTTAATAATAATTAAATTATTTTCATTGACACAATTTAATTAAATGAATATAATCGGACCCTTAGGTGATATGGGTTGAATTTTAGTCATCCAATAGGATTTTGACATTTGTTAGGGTAATTTTAAAATATTATATTTACCCTTAATTACCCGATTTACCTTTAACTATGGTAAATAAAATTTACCGTAGTTACTATTCATAATTCCCAAAAATAAAAAGTAGCTTATTAACATAATTTGGATCCACTGATTCCAAATATGGAATCCATTTTTCCAAATTCAATACACAAAAGTTGCATAAATTAAATTAAAATTAATCTCGTTGTCGAAAGAAAACGGGTTTTTCTTTAAAACATTGCAAAAGACTAAATTGATTTAACCTATGAATTCAAGGTAAAATCAATGATAATGACATACATTATATTAAATGGTAAAAATATATTCTATTTAAACTTTAAAACCATTCAATATAATAATTTAACCACATAATATATTACGATGAAAAAGTTGTTTTTAATTAAAATATGGCGTGTTTTTACTATTCATTAAAATATGAAAGTTATCGGAAAAATATCAAAACTTTATCTAATGTAAATTTTTATATCCTGATTCAAAAGAAGAATTTTATTTTGTCAAATTGAACTTATAAACATGTCAAAAACTATATTTAAAGTGGGTGCGCCATCAAAAGGCGGTAAAACTGCATTTTTTGAAAAATACTTATTTTACCCGAAACATTTATTTTGTTCTTATACCATGTTCTAGAAAATGTGTAAGATGAATATTAATTTTATAAAATTAAAAATTTAGTTAATACTATTCATAACGGCTAGTTCATAATAATATTATAATAATATATCATTGTTTAGTAAAACCCGGTATTGCGTACAACACACGCTATCGAGGAAGGTCGCGATTGCGTGTAATGCAAGCCAAGTCACGGTTCCGTGTTGTGCAAGAATCCTTCTTTGTTTCATATAACAGAATCCAACCATATTTTATTTATACGTTGAATATATATATATATATAAACACACTCAATGTTGCGTAGAATGACTATTACAAAACGAACTTGAAATTGTGTGTAACACGATCCAAGAATAGCGTTGTGTATACTGCAAGCTAATACGGTGTTGCGTATAGTACAAGCTAAACTTGGTGTGGTGTATAATAGAAGACATCAATGAAATTAAAAGAATATTTTTCATAAAATCTTGGGGTGTTACAAGAACAATACCAAGCCTGTGCTTTAGCTTGGCAGATGTAACATGTAAAAATCACCATAGTAAATATGCACAATAAATAGAGTCCTCAGACATGCAAACCTTAACCTTAGGTAAATAGAATCAAAACCCTTAGGTGATTGACCACATGAATAATGAATATTTCCCTCAGGCGTATGATATATTTCCCTCAGGCACAGAAGCTACTACCCACAGGCATAAGAAAGGTTGCTCTCAGGCTAAACAAACACTTGCCCTCAGGCTAAATAAAACACTGCCCTTAGGCTAAGCAAGTAACCAGGCCAAGACCAACTCATAAGTAAGCAATTTATATACATTTTCTCTCAAGAAAACTCAAATCATGCTAAAATCATGGCATACCCTCAGGTATCCTGGCCAAATGGATAAACAAGGAAACCACACCCACGGGGTGGCCCTAGATCCAAGAAATGAGCCCAGACAACAGTTTATAATTATCATTAGATTATCTATGATATTCTATATATCTTAATTAGTCAATGACTTAGCCATAAAACACCCCAAACATGGGCGCACAACACAACGATACACAAAAACAACTTGACAGTTGGAAATAAACACCAGACCACCTACCTCGATCTCCTCTAATCGATATACGTGAACGATGCCTCCCGAAACACCCGAGAACGAAGTAGATCTAGGAAGAACGATAACACAATCAAACCCAAATAACTTCCCCTTAGAAAATAATTGGAAGGAAACACTCAATAAGAAGGAAGGTCTTACCCGCGCGGTCCAAACGAGATCACCAGTGGAAGAATCAGATTCTCCGTGAGCGTTTGGGAGCCCCTCCAAGCCTCGACCATCTCTCCCGGTGATCCTAGTTCGTTTGAAGCTTCCTCTTTTAAAAGAGGAGGCTACTGCCGGTTTATAACAAAAAAAACACAACTACATGACATGTACTCTCAAGTACATGGTGTGTACTTTCCATTTTTAACTGTTCCTCTGGAGACTACTTTTCACCGCCTCACTGTTCATCTGTCGAAATGATTACACGATGGGTATTTCGGAATACACGGTGTGTACTGTCACTCCACTGGAGGCTACTCCCACCACCTTACTATTCACATTCCGATTGATTACACGATGTGTAAATACCAAGTACATGGAGTGTAGTCAGTTTTTACACCCCTCACTGCCGACAGGCCTACACACCCTGTGTACTCATCCCACACGGCCAAAGTACATGGTGTGTGGACAAGTACATGGTATGTACCCACAAAATTTGGGATTTCCCCCATTTTCCTTATTTTCTCAAAAACACTTAAGGAAAAAGGAAAAGAAGAAACCCGTACCTCAAGAATAAGAACTGGGTTCTTACAAACAAGGCCTAAGATACACGACTTCCTCAACCAAGAAGCAAAAAAATCCTTTATTGACCATTCCACCAATTCCATATCACCAATGACACACACAACACAAGCTACCTCACAACGATTTCATTATAATGATTTTTTCCTTGCATCAATGTACGTGATCAAATGATACACACTCGTAATGATCTCAAGTTATGAGACCAATACACCTGACCATAGATAGGAATAACTAATGACACCCAAAACATGTGTTGTTCCTATTGGTGAGTCTATCATCATGATCTCACTACTAGAGGTCCAAGTGCAAACTTAATGAGAAGAAGTTTCAATAATTATGATCCCCCAACACTTGATAGTCAGACATCAACTATGTTCAGTCAGTACGATGCATCTAGACTGTAGGACCATTGTTTAATATTAATGTCATCGTATCTTGAGGTTCTCATTATAGCCCGGGATCTATTATAACCTTCTGATATGATAATTAATCTATGAACATTACCTTTATATAGTGTATGCATGAATATATACACTATAATGCTAAGGAAACATCATGTATATCTAACTGTATACATGATATGGTAATCAAACTTATTACATAGTTGGGTCCAGGGAACCCACTATTTTTAATAGCAGGCCAGTGGAGAATGCAACTACGAGATAAGTGGGGCGGTGATGGGCATCCCGAAATGTAATGTGAACAACGCGAAGCGTACGGGGAGCCTCCAAGGGATTTTGGGTTGGACATTATGGTCCTTTGGTCCATATAACCATGGATTTCAAGCATATGTATAATAGGGTCTATTGGGATTATATATATAATAAATAGAGGGGCTTGATGGGTGGGTTATCTCTTAGGGGTTTATGACCTGCCCTTTCAGCCTATGGGTGCAAGGTGTACATTTATTTCACTATAATTATACCCCCAAATATCTATATGTAATCTATATATTTATGTATTTAACAATACTAAATAATATTATAATTAATAATGAAATTAAGTATGAATACTCATTAAGTCAAAATTAATTTATACGCATAATTATTATTTAATAATAATAAGATTTTAAAAAATATTATTGTAATTTTGTTGATAATAAAAATAAAATAGTAGTTATTTTATAAAATTATAAAAAATTCTATCCTTAATACAATAATATTTTTTATATTTAAATTATTTTATTTAATAATAATAGTATTTAATTTTATTATATACATAATCATTATTATTAAAATTATTATTATTATACACTAATATAATAAAAAAAATTATTTATATGACACTAAACATTATTTATTAATAATAATCCATTATAATTCGTTTATTAATCATTAATAATTATTTTGAAATATCAAATTAATTATATTATTAAATATATTTTATTCAGTTTTTATAATTCCACCCCGACCTTTTATAGGTATTATAAATTATTAATAATTATTTTTTATTTATATTATTAATTTCATCATATAAATTTTTTTTTATTGTTAATTATAGTTTTAACAACATTAATGGCATTATGAGTAATCATTACCTTGACTATATTAGTTCATATTTGTTACCTATCTAAATAATTATTCTTTATTAAAAATATTTTATAATTAATCATTTATTACCATTAACGTGTTATTATAAATAATATAGTATTCATTAAATACTAGAAAAGTGATGTATGATTCCCACATCAAAAATTAGGGAATGTTGTAAAGGTTCACACATTCATAAAAGGGGAGCATGGGTGAGGATTTTTTTCTTAATTCTGAATTATTTTAATTGTAGTAATGCTTGAATTTTAATAGAACTTAAATTATGTTACAAAATTTTGTTTCATTTAAATATATGTAATCAAAATAATAAAAAGAAATTGAATATTCAAATATATATATATATATATTTATTTAAAATTATATAATTATTTTTTTCAGGGAAAAAGCGTTAAGGACATTAATTCATTTTCCCATAGTTTATGGGAAAAGGCGTTAAGGTCCTGAAGGCCTTTGTCCTTTTCCATTAGAGGCCAAAGGTGTGAAGTCCCTCAATGCATTTGTGGATTATTTTTTTTTAAAAAACCTGATCTTACATTCACTTTGTTTTCAAAAACTTATAAAAAAACCCTACTATAGTCCATGCATTAGAGAACCCCAAAAGCCTGATTTATTATAGTAGCCCAAATTGGAGAACCATATTTTTGGTATTTTTCTGCGCTACCCAAAAAAACATTAAAATACATAAAATAAAAGACCAAAATATCATCAAAATATTTAGAATAAAAATAATATATATTTTTCATTATTTAAAAAATATATCAGTTTTTGTCACAATAATTATAAAAAAATTACTTACAGAACAAATTACATGAGGAAAATAATGGTGATATATTATAAAAAATCCTTTGAATTTAAAAGTATCAATGAAATTTTCTTGTAATTTATTCAAAATCCATATATAATTAATAGTATACAATACATGTTTTATTAATAATTCTTAACAAAATTAAGTCCAATTAAAAGTAGAAAAAAATCACTTTAATTAATTACGAAAAGACTATGCATCATAATGTGATGTAGTTTATTTCTTTATGTAAAAAATGAATTAACAATCGTTATCCAACTGTTTGAGGACATTTTGAGCCTGTGTGTTTTATTTTGATCATGTGATATGTATTTTTAACTTAGATAATATTTAAAATGCAAAAAAATACAATTTAGTTTATTATGACTAGACTGCATATTGGAATGACATGTGGTTCATCCATGTAGGTAAAAAATGAATCATTGGTCATTGTTTTAGAGTTTCATGAACTTTTGAGCATGCATGATTGGTTTTGAGTATATGATGTTTGTTTTTAACTGAAATATCAGTTTAAAATTTGAAAAATTCATTTTAAATCAATCATACCCCATCACCCATTAGAGTGATCAATCGTTCATTCCTACTAATAAAAAATGAGTCAAAGATCATTGTTCAAAAATTTCATGAAATTAGGTGCTTGTTTTCTTTTTTTTAAACATTTGACGCATGTTTTTAGCTTATATAACACTTAAAATGAAAAAATACACATTAAATTATTTTGAACAGACCACATATCAAAATGACATGTGATTCATTCCTATACATAACACTTTAATTGATTATTATTGTCTTTGATTTTTATGACATTCAATTCTATTTTCATATTTTTATGCTTATGATGCAAAATGTAAAATAAAGTATGACTTTTTAAATTGAAAACAAGAAATTTAGAACAAATTTTAGAATTACATGGAGTTTATTTTATAGGTCATAAATAAATCAAAGATCTTTATACAATCATTTCATGATACTTTTAGCTTATTTTCTCAATTTTGAGCATGTTATGTGTGTTTTTAACTAAAATACACCTTTTAAATTGAAAAAAACACACTATCCATATGACAACCCTGCTTTTTATTACAACTTAAACATGCTTTATTACATAAAACTTCACTTGATACAACAAAGAAGATCGAGAGGTTTAGTGTCTTTGGGGCTTAGGATCATTACATAAAAACTTTAAACATGAAATACAACATCCTTATTGAAAACTTCCTTTACATGACCACTACATTCCTTCGTACTTAGCATTGCATGGGATAACCTGAGGACATGCATAAGAAAAGGGTGAGCTATAAAGCCCAGTAAGGGAGTACATAATGAATAACATGAGGAGTACAATACATGTTAGGCAATAGGCATATCAATAGAGCATAAGAGAGACATGAACATAAAGGCATGATAAAGCAGGATAATCATAACATGGAAATGTGGCAACAACACTTAACATTGAATTAGCATGAGCCAAGGCTCATTGCACATGGAGCATGAGTAAACCCTCATTGCACTTGAAGCACGAGTAAACCCTCGTTGCACTTGAATTATCATGAGTCAACACTCATTGCACATGACGTATCATGATACTATACTTTACCCAATGCATTGGAGCGCTATCAGGGCGCACCCTTCTTAAACATTTCATTTCATGCATAAGTGTGCCACATGGATCATAAAACATGGATTCATAAAACATAATCATTTATTCCACGATAAAGGAATGTGGAATTAATACATGAAACTTTACATTCAATAAGTAAATGTGCATGAAGGTGAATACCCTTGATGGAGAAATGGGCATGGTATTCACTACACAATGATATTGGCTTAGAAAATCGGTGTGATTTCGGCAGCGTAACGGCGTGACATAAGAATTCATAACAAAGGCTGATGAGAGAGAAAGGGGTTACTCATCATATTTACATGTAATGGACAGTAATAAGGTCATATAGATACATGTCCCAACAATAGAAATGGAATTTAGATTCATGATACAAAAGTATTGCTTGAATGTAAAAGAAGAGAGAGAAGTTCCTTTCGGAATTTCGGCATAGTATCGGGTGTACATGGGAGGCATTTAATGAGAGAGAAAGGGTTCTCCCATCATTCAAACAATAAGAGGGCAGTATGGGGGAGGTGCGAAACCATACCCCAACATTCATAATTGAAATAAAAAGGGCAATACAACTTAAAGAAAATTGACAAAAAATGAGAAAGGAAGAAAAAACCCTTACTTGGAAGTGTGCTTCCAAAGGCTAGAGAGAGGCTTGTGAGAGGCTTCTTGGGAGCTTGGGGCACCTTGAGAGGATTATAGAGAGAGTAGAGTAGAGTTTGGACGAACTTCAAGGGCTTTGTATGAGGAGGAAGTGGGAGCTTGGGTGGGTTTATATAGGAAAGGTGAGAGAATTCTTTATTATTTAGGTTTGGGACCCCTTATATTAAAATAATCCAAACCACAAACCATCCCATGGTATTTGCCCATGGTTTCTGGAAAAGGGAAGAGAAAAACAATATTTTACAAGGCCAAGGTCCGAACTTATTAAAAAATTAGGGTTGCTTATGTGGAGGTGAGTCACACTCCCATGGAAATTAATTTTAAAAAGGCAAAGTGTTGAATAAGTCTTGAGGGCTCCATTAATGCTTTGAAAAGTGAGTCAAAAAAACCCAAAACCTAATTATTTTATTGATAAAACACATATTGGCCGAACATAAGGATTATGGTATTTTATTACATCACCATTGGGTCATTATGATGTCATAAAACACATTATATATTTAAATGGTATTTAATTTTTACCCAAAAATTTGACTGTCTCAGAAAATTATGAAAAATTCACCGTTGGATAATTTCGACGTCATGATTCCAAAAATAATATTTATTTTATCTAAATAATTTTCTAAATATGTGAATTTTCACTTTTAAAATAAAAACCGACATTTATAAAAAATTCACGGGTTTTGACAGAAATGGCTTTCAAACCTTAATAAAAATTTTAATTGCATTCATAAAATTATAAGATCATTTATATTTAATAAAAATTAATTTAATATTAATAATAATATTTTATTAAAATATCATTTAATTCAAAAATCCTTTAATTTAATAAAATATAATTCTTAATTAAATAATAACTAAAAACATCATTTGTACTTTAAAAACTAATTACAATGCATCAAAAATGACTAGAAATTATATTCATTATTATATAAAAAAATAATGTACATGAACATGGTGCTACTTATTTGTTACATAACCCCTTAAAATAGCCGCATAAGACCTAAGGGTAAGGTGTGCGATGGTGACAGACTCTTGGGGTTGCTCGGATAACATCGCTCGAGTGGTAATCTCTATCAACTTCCATTTTTCCCGTAGACGATCACGTTCGAGCTTGACTTGATGAAGCTCAGCTTGGGCTTGGTCAAGGGAAAAGCCCAAAGACGCCACCTCCTTTCCGAGCTCCGACAAATGGGCTTCGTAAGGGGAAATTCTACTGGATGAGGCCATCGCTTCCTTTGTCTGAGTAGAAAATTGGTTCGTTAAAGCCTTATATTTAAACTACCCAGATGATCACTGTTCAACGGCTATAAAAGTAACAGTCACAAATCTTAACGTTAAACTAAAGAAGTTGACATCATATAAAAACATAAAGAAACCTTTAACTGGATCAAGAGGGATTTTCCATTAATGAAATTTTGGGTCGTTACAATCCATCATCTCAACCATAATGTGTATAAAAATATCATGTGAATTATTCCTATATATCACAAAGGAATAAAACAAATCATTTATTTTCACCATAATAAACTTGTTTTTCTCTGTATTGACCATGGAGGACATATTTGTTTTATAAAATACCACTTTTTATTTAAAAAACTAACTTTTTCTCATTCTAACCACATTGTGCATCAACATGGTTTGTAGTTCTTTCCTACATGTAATAAATGAATTGATAATGATTTTTCAATGGTTTTAGGAAATTATATGTTCACTTTCTAGGTTAGAGCATGTGACATGTATTTTAAACTTTGATAATATAGAAAATGAAAAAATGTGGTTTAGGTCATTATAATTACATCATGCATCATAAATACGTATAACACATTCATACAGTTTGAATTAAATCTAAGACCATTTTCATTACATTCCATAAAAATCTTTGCTTATTTTCATGGTTTTGAATATGTGATGCATGTTTTTAACTAACATATCACTTTTAAAATGAAAACACACACTTTCATTTATTCTAATTACACTGCATTTCAAAATAATATGTTGCTTATTTTTACATGTAAAAAATGAATGAAGGATTTCTTCCTAGTGTTTCATGATAATAAAAGATAATTTACATTGTTTTGAGCATATTATTTATGTTTTTATCTAAAAGAACACTTTTAAATTGAAAATTAATTCTTTCATTCATTCCAACCACATCACAAGTTAGATTGATGTGAAGTTAATTTTTACATGTTAGAAATTAATCTATGAACTTTTTACTAATATTTGATGATAAACTAAGAATTTTTTCTTAGTTTAGATCATGTGACATGTAACAACTCTTGAAAATTCAAGGTGCATTACATTTTAAATTAAATTTATTTTGGTTTATTTTAGTTGTTTATGTATACTTGAGGGATCAGGAGGTGGTTTAGGGGATCATCAAAAGAGGTTTGGACTGTAGCATTTTTTTTATAGGTCCACTAGATAGTTGGTGGTCTACCCAGGGGCCTGTGAATTATTCTAATACCCACCATCTAGCCAGTGGATTATATCATCTAGTTGTTGGGTTCTTAGGAATAATTTTAATGGAGCAATGTTTCATAGTTCCACCCAAAACATCTATTATACATCCTCCTCCTCTTCTCTGATTCATCACTTGATTTTCTATTAGAGTTGGTGTTATAGAACCAACTATTTTTACATCATATTACATGCATATTCAAATATTTTAATATTACTAAATTATCATATTATATATTCTTCATTATTATATAGAAATTTTATGTAATAATTTACTAGATTATTAGTCGTATTGATAAGGTCATAACAGTTTAATGCTTTTATGAGAACCTTTAAAATGCCTTAAATATATTCTTAAAAAATGTTATATGGTTAGATAAAATTCTATTATTGGTACATAGTATTTATACTTTTAAGTGTGAGTAATTGTAAGTGGGTGAGAATTCCTCTCATGAAGTTTGCACTTGGTAATCTCAAGAATACGAGATTATGAGAATAGACCCACCAATAGGAATTCCCCAAGTTTATGTGTTATAAAATATTCCTATTTGGGAGTATGTGTAATGGTATTTAGACTTTAACATTATCATTAATTAATATCTTGACTCGTGATCTTATATTTACTAAACAAAACTATGATAATATATGTTTTCAGTAAGTATGGTACATTGGGTGTGTAATGAATGACATGTTATTAATGGATATGTTGAAGAAGGATTTTTCCCTTCCATATTTATGGATGTTGATATCTCCACCATTTTATTATAATGGAAATATCACCTTAACTTTCATGACCATGTTGTAAGGACATCTTATTTCATATATTCAAAGAAAGATGTATCAAGCATATAGGTTGATGAAAATTATGTGAAAACTACATGATAGGATTTTGAGAAAAAGTGATTATATTAAATAGAAAGTTCTCAAATATGGTTGTCGAAATTACAACATTAACTTCTTTATATTGAGTTCAATGACCTGTTTCTAGATAGTAATCATGAAATTTAGTAAGTCCCACATAATTACAATGAGAAATAATGACAGAGGGTCACACACTAAGTGTTTCCATTGGCCTTAATTAAATTCTATTTGAATTTAATTATTGAAATAAATATTCTTCTCAAGACTAGGGAATAATTTTATTCAAGTTTTATTGATCACAGAAACTAAATAATTATTTATTTCATAGATTTCGAATAAAAAAATTCACTTTATTAATTGAATATTTGATAAATATTTATTATAAATAATGTGAATTGAATATTTATTTATGAATAAATATTTAGTAAATATTCATTTGGGTATTCGATAAATGTTGAAGAGTATGAGAGGACCAAGATCATGTCCATTGATAAATATTAATATAAATTCCCCTGAAATAATATTTATTATTGTGATAATTAGTGCAATACATAAAATAATTAAACATTATTATTATATATAACAAGTTCATATATGTTTTATTATATTATTTACAGTTCATTGTGAAATTAGATAATAATTTTAAAAACCCCAAACTCTATAAATAAGTTGTTATGCCTATTATGTAGGGTTAATCAAGAATCATTAGGCAAAATTGGATTTTCACAAAAATTCTTAATCCTATTTTCCTCTCAATAATGAGAAAAACAAGAGAGAATCCTTCAACACCAAAGGATATTATAGTGATGAAGATGAAAAACAGAATATGATCGGTCTTCCATTATAGAACCATGTGTTCCATCGATGGTTATTCAGGGATCAAAAGATAACATGTGGATCAATGGTAGAGGGTATCTACTTTGGGTCCTCCCTATACACTAAAGGTAACATTAAAATGGTTTTCGATGATAAAAATCTTCATCAATGAAATATCCTCAATCCATGTATTCTTTATTTAAACCTAATATAAATTGATAATAATTTTAACATTAAAAAGATCCTATCTTTGTTCCAAACATTCTTATATCAGTGTTAAATGGAAAATTTTCATTGGTCATGATTTTTACATATTTTACAATTGGGGAATGATCCACTGAATCTGATAAAACCACTAGGGTTCTCCCCACTTTTATTGCACCTAAAACCTTCATGTTTTGTTAGATATATCACATTTTAAATTTATAGTTATTTATTTGAATATTGACATATTATACACAATAATGTTTATATATTTAATTTTAGATTATTCATTACTTACTCTGATGTTTAATTAACATGATTTCGACATTTTAATTACTTTTTTTTTATGATTCATGTTTTCCAAAAGGGATAAGAACTGATAACAAATGGATGAAGATTCTATTGGGAATTACTAGGGGTTTTGGTCTATAATACTAGGTTACACAATGTGTAGATTGAGTACATGTCGTGTATCCAAGTGCACTACACTTGGATGCATTGTGGGAAACATGGAACAACAAGCAGTAACTACACATCGTGTATTTATTATACACCATGTATAGACTAGTCCAACTTGTCACATGACTTGTCGGATTACACAACATGTATTTGTCATAAATGTTGTGTAGTCTACATGGTTTAGTTGTGAAAGTCATGATAATATTATGATCAAATAAATGGTTTTTTTCCACATGAGACTGAAAGCATGTTTAATTAATGAAAAAATTGATGTGCATCCAGTGCACACAGTGTTTAATTCATCAATTCCCATGTTCTAAATACTCACTAACCCATTTGGTGGGTTATATGGACACATGAATAGTGGAACATGTGACATATAACTGGAGTACACACCATTTAGTCCCATATTTGAAGAACATGTTGAGCCCTTCAGTAGGTTATGCGGACACATGTCAAGTATGATACACAAAGTTTAGCTGGTTAGTACATGCCATTTAGTCCATCTATGGTACATGACGAAGCCCTAGGCATTTATCTCAGGTACATAACAATCAAGGAACACAATGTGTAACTCATAAGTACACATCATCTAGTCCCACAATAAAGGAAAAATTTAAATTACATTAAAATAATTAATTATAGAATTAAAATTTAATTATACCATTGGAACCATATGTGTTTGAAAATATAATTATGGTTCTAAAGAAAACTGAAATTCTCAATTAAATTATTTTTATAATATGTAATTATTGTACATTTAATTTATTTTCAATGAATTCATTTATTATGGGTATCTCCAAGTGGCCTCATATGGTCATTAAGATAAAGTGAATTAATTAATTAATTATTCACTTAATTAATTAATGAAAACATATTTATCTTAATATTAAAGAATGAATAGAAATGAATGGCATCTAGTATACTTATGTATATTCGTTGCATGTATATTACCTATCATGATATTGGAAAATAACATTGTATGTGTTTCCATTATTTAATTTAATTTATTTCATAGTTTATGAAATTATTTATAATTAAATTAAAATGATGTCATGTGTGTCATCCCTCCCTATTTTATTCTGTCAAACCAGTATGTGCAAGGTTTTTTATGTAATTACCGTTAACCAATATTTTGGTAACCATCAACCAAATGTGAGCTATAAACATATGTAATAAAAGTATTATCTCAAGGAACATGTATTCAGTACAAGATGGAACCAAAGTTATGCCAACCCATGTGATACATAGGTGGATAGGTGGAATGTTGCAACTCAATACAATATCAGAACAATGTGTTTTCCCTTAGGTCAGATGTTGATTTATTTTCTTCTAAATAAATAAACTGTTGGATAAGCTCATAATTAGGTCATTTATTTATTTATTTATTTCTTATACATTATTTATTTTATAGATACATGACCATGATCACATAAATAAATGGATTAATATGAACTTAGGGAATTTAAATAAATAGATTAGGCATAAATTTTTATTGAAACATGGTTAATAAATTAAGTAAAATTCATTAAATATTAACAATACATTAAAGGTTAAAATAATAAATATTTAATCATAATAAAGAAAATACCACATTTTAAAATTAATTCATACTAATCTATCTATTACTTGATTAGGAATGAAATCCAAATAACTATATATTTGACTTACTATTGTTTGAACACTTAATTTTATCATGGAGTTATTATGAAAGTTTTGGGTTGAATTAACCAAATTTAATCAGGAGAAGTATCCCTCACTAGGCTTGATGTGACATGGAGGTAGGTGTTAAGGAAATCTGAGTTAAGATTTCTATATTAGGCAGTCCACTCAATGTATCAAGGAGTTTCATGGCTGTAGTTGGAAAATACCTTCCTATATAAATAACTTATGTAATTGACTAAGCCCTCACTTGGGTTATGATAAAGAGAATATGAATCATTTCCACTAGAATGTCTAAGAAACCGGATATTCTAAGTTCAATGTTGAGGATTTTTTGATCTAGATAAAATAGTGGGGGATTTAATAAAATTAATTTCATTATATCTCACATAAATTATAATCAAGAAAAGTAATAAAAAAATTCTCTTATATATTTTTAGAATAATGATAAATTTCATCATTCACAATATCCTTATCATAAATATTGGAGAAATACCATATCCTTACTAGAAGTAACTTCTAGGAATGGTTTAGATACCTACGAGTTGTATTGTGCCATGAAAAAAAATATTACACACTAGAATTCTCACTGCCTGATCCACCTGCTATGGTGGTGAGTGATGAAGTGTTTTTTGTATATGATAAACACTTCATAAAAGAAGTCGAAGTTCAGTGTTTAATTATTTCATCCATGTCTAGTGAATTCATTAAGTCTCAAGAAGAAATGGATTTATATAGCATGGTATAATATCTCTGTGATCTTTACCATGAGGGGGAAAGCTATGAATAGTTTGAGATGTCCAAGGAACTCTTTTAGAGTAATCTTGGATAAGGTGGACTATCTATTCCACACATAGTTAAACTCATTGGATACATTGAGCACCTAGTGGTTCTAGGTTTTAAACTCCAAAAGGTACTATGAAATGATCTCATTATTACATCACTCCCTTAAAGATTCTCTAAAATTGTTCCAAATTTTAATGCGAACAACATTTAGAAGTCACTCCCATATTTTCTCACCTTACTTCACCAATATGATAAGGACATGAAGCATGAAAATCCATCCATACTTATAGAGAACAAAAGGAAAGGAATGGTGAAGAGATCTATGTCCAAATCTTCTTCGCAAAAATATTCCAAGAATAGAAGGATCAAGGGTCAAGTAAAGGAAAATGATGATGTATGCTTCACATGTTATAATAATGGCCACTAGAAAAAAAATTGTGCCTAGTAAAATAAAAAAGGGGAAGGTTCAGGTGAATTTCTTATCAAGTGCAATCTATCTATTTATAAAAATTGGGTATTAGATTTATATTTTGGGGCTCACATATGTATTCAAATATAGTAACCAAGTAGATCCAGGAATATTGGGTGAGGGGAGGTAGATCTAGGATCACATGACAGAGTAAAACTTCTTATTGTGTCCATCATAGACCACCACCTCACGTTGATAATTGGAATGATATTTGTTTTATAATATTTTTATTATGTTCTATATGTTACTAAAACATTATTTATATATCTAGAATTGATTCATATGGATTTATTTTCATGTTTGGGGTAAATTTTGATTTTTTTATAAAGATATAATATATTATGGTAAGGTATATTTACTAATGTATTTTATGTATTGGAATATATGAATCAAATAATGAAAATAAATAATGAAACTACTTCACATGACTCATACCACACTAAACTATTATATCACTAGCTAAATCATGTAAAAAATCATTTGAAAAAATTACCCCTAGATAGAAATTTAGATTCCTTTAAATGAAAACCACTTAGTGTATTTTATGCATGTTTACAAGGAAAAGTTATCAAAGGACCATTTATTAGAAAAGGTAAAATGTCCAAAGGGATTATTTTATTAGTTCATACCAATGTGTGTATACAATTTACAATTGAGACAAGGGGTCAGTACTCATACTTCAAAACTTTTACTGATGATTTTTTATAGATATTGATATGTTTACTTGATGTGGCATACGACAGATTACTTTAAGATATTCAAGTAATATAATAATGAACATGTGAACAATCTTGGTAAGAAAATTATAAAAATACACTTTGAATATGGTGTAGAATATCTTAATTAATGAATAATTGAATATTTATGGGAGTTTGAGATTTTATCTGAACTCATTCCTCATTATACATGTTAGTGGAATAGTATAAGTGAAATTAGGAACTATATTTCTTGGAAACTATGAGATCAGTGATGATTCATGTAAATATTCCATTATACTATTGAGGATACACATTATATACATTATAATAAATACTAAATTGAGAACCATCTAAAGTAGAAAACTATATTCCATACCTATTATTGAGTGGAAATAAACTCATTTTTCATACATACATGTGTGGGGGTGCAAATAGTTTGTTAAGGACTCTTTAGTAAACAATCTTACACCCTGAGTCACAAAATGTCCCTTTATAGAATACCCAAAGAAACAAGGGGATATTACTTATAAAAATCCCCATACAAAAAAGTTATAGTGGAAAGAATCACTATATTACTTGAGAGGGATAATATCTCTAAAGATATAGTGGGAGTGAGATAGACATTTTATAAAGTCCATGCTCAAGGTACATAAGATTTGATATAGGAACAAATTCCACAAGGCCCCACAGAAGAAGATATTTTAGAGACAAAAGTACTATGTGGGAGTAAAAGAGAGTTTAGAGAACCATAATGGAATTATTTTCCAGTCACTAGGGATGGTGAATCATTATTAGTTGATAATAATGGTCATGTAACCTACAACTAAGAAGTAGGTTAAAGAGATGTTTCGAAGTGGAAAGAAGCTATGGATTTTGAAATGGATTCCATGAACCAAATTTGAGTATGGATTTTGATAGATCCTCTAATATATGTAAATAAAATTGGTTTTAAATGGGTATCTATGATGAAAATGGACATGAATGGTCAATTAATTAATTATATGGCATGAATGGTTGAAAAAGGGTTTAAACAGTGTCATGGAATTGACTATGGTGAAACCTTTTCACTGATTTATATACTAAAATCCATCATAATTAAACTATTCATTTATAATTAACTTGATAATGATATTTTTAAAATTTATGTGAAAACATCCTTCCTTAATGGGGACCTTCACGAAGATTTCTATATGAAACAACTTGAAGGGTTTCTGGCTCTAAAAGATTCCATCAAGGTTTTAAAATTTAAAATATTAATTTATGGATTAAACTAAGTATCTTGATAATGGATCATTTGATTTTATGAATCCATAATGGAATATGGTATCATAAATAAATAATGTCATCCTTGTTTCTATAAGTAGTTTAGTGGGAAGGCAGTTATTTTCTTAACAGTGTATATTGATGAAATATTACTTATTGGAAATGAAATTCCATTATTATAGTCTCTAAAATCCTAGTTTAATAAATGATTCTCTATAATGGACTTATGAGAAGCAACATATATTATTTGGATCGAGATCCACTGTGTTAGATTCAAATGTTTTCTCTATCTAATTCAAGGTACATAAATTGATAAGATACTAAAGAGTTTCAGCATAAAAAAAACTCAAGCATGGATTATTTCTAATGTCACATTCCATTCTTCTTTCCAAGAAAACGTGTCCTTAGAAAAAGAGGAAAGATATAGAATGGAAAGTATTCAATATGCATCTATGATTGGGTCAACCATGTATGTTATTTTATGTACCAAGATAGATGTCACCTATTTTTTTAGTGTGGTAAGAAGATATCAAGATGAACCAAGTAACTTCGAATAGATGGAAGTCAAGACTGTCCATAAGTATCCAAGGCATAAAAAGGATATGTTCCTTGAATATAGAGGATATGAGGAACTAATAATCAAATTATATGAATATTTTAGTTTTAAATGGATCAAGATGATCTAAAATTACAAAAGGGATACATATTCACTCTTTATATAGGTGTTTTGAGGTGGAAGTCCTTAAATCAAGTTGTGGATACATATTATATAATAGAGTCTGAGTATATTTTCACTTTTGAGGTAGATAAGGAAGTATTTTGGATACAAAACTTCATCTAATTTCATGATGTGATACCTAGTATTAAATATCTCATCACACTCTATTGTGATAATACTTAGTGGTGGGCCTTGCTAGGGATCCAAGGCCACATCATTAGATGAAGCACATAATTCAGAAGTATAATATCTTGAGGAATTTTTTTCAAAGTGGTTAAGCTAAAGTTACTATTATATCCATGAAATATAACATGGTGGACCCCTTTACTAATTACTTAACTCATCAAAAACATGACTATCATGTGAGGTTTAGTAGACTAAAAGTATAGGAATTTGGATTTAGTTCAGGTGTGTTTCTATTGGAGTTGATGTTTTAGAACCAACTTTTTGTACTTTCAATTACATATATATTAAAATATTTTAATACTAATGGAACATATTATTACATATTTTTTGTTATTCTATATAACATTTATGCAATAATGTCTTAGATTATCTGTCACATTGATAAGGTCATAGTAGTTCCCCACTATGATGAGAACCTTGAAAGTTCCATGATTATATTCTTAAATATTGTTTTTTGATAGATAACATCCTATTATGGGGAATATAGTTTTTATACTATCATCTATAAGTAATCATAAGTTAGTGAGACTTATTCTCATGAAATTCTCACTTGGTATTCTCTAAGATGGGAGATTGTGAGAATTAAACCACCGGTATAAATTCTACATGTTTATGTGTCATTTGATATTCCTATCTATGATCTTATGTAATGGTCCTTATAATTTAATAATATCATTAATTCATTCCATGAATGACACACTTAGATTTACTAAAAAAATTGTGACACCATATGTTCGCAATAAGTATGGTACGTTGTGTTCATCATGAATGACATGTTATTAATGGGTTAGTTGAATAATTATTTTTCAATTCCATATTTATAGAAGTTTATATCTCGACCCTTTTATTGTAATTGAACTATCACAATAAATTCAATGGACATTGTGTAATGAAATGTTTATTTCAAATATTCAAAGAAATATGTAGCAAGAATATAGAGTGATTATGTGGATGTGAGACAATATAATGAGAAACTGAGACAATTTTATTATATTATAAAACAATTTCTGATATGTAGTTGTAGATGTTGATTCATTAACTTATTTATCTTTAGTTTCATATCCCGTTACTAGACCATAATCTTGAACTTTAGGCAAGTCCACCCAGTAGAAATAATAAAGATTCCTAGATGGTCACACACTAAGTTTTATATTGATCTCAATTAAATTATACATGAAATAAATTAATAGAATAAATATTACTCTCAAGACCAAGAATTAATTTTTTTATGTTTTCTTAATCATAAAATAAAAATAAATATTAATTTCAAAGATTGTGAATAAAAATATACATTTAATTTATTGAATATTTAATAAATATTTAGTCTCTATAATGTGAATAGAATTTTTATTTATGAATAAATAATTATTCTGGTTTTCTATAAATATTGAGGAGGATGAGTGTACTAAGATCATTTTTGGTGAAAAATATTATTTTAAAAGCTGGTAAAATAATATTTACTATCGTTCCAGTTAGTACAAGCAATAAAATAATAATAATAATATATTATTATTATATGGAATGGGGTTAGATATGTTTTATTATATTAATTAAGGGTTCTTGTATAATTATATGATATTTTTACTAAAACCCTAACTCTATAAATAAGTTAATATATATATTGTGAAGGGTTAATCAATAATTGAGAATCATTATGCACAAAAGATTTATCTCTAGATTCCTTCTCCTATCTTCCTCTCAATAATGAGAAGAACTAAAGAGAATCATTTATTCCAGAAGCATCATATAGAAATCAATATGAACAGCACAAGATGATTGATCTACTATGCTAGAACCCAATATTTCATTGGTGAGTGTTCAAATATCAAAGTATCATGTGTGGATCATTGATATAGAGGATCTAATTTAGGCTCTCCATATATAATGAGGGTAATCAAAAAATGTTTTCATAAAATCAAAAAAAAATCAATGAAATATCCTTGGACTAGGTATTCTTTCTTCAGATCTAATATAAATTAATTATAATTTTAGCATACTAAATATCCTCTTTAGGTTTTAGGATTTCTCATGTAAATATTTAATGGAATTATTTCTTTGGTAATCATATTTATATATTTCACAATTGGTGAATAATATTGAAAATCTGAAAAATTCATTATATTTATCTCCCCTCAGGAACTTAAGTTGTACCTGAAAACTTCATTTTTTAGTGGGGGAGGTTTCATTTGGATGGATTTGTCTCTCCTCACCTCATTTATTCACAAAATTTAATGTCATCTATTGCACATATGAGAGTTCTCATGCATCCTTCATTGACTATAATTTGGCAGGTCCTCCTATTTCCTTCATCAACTTTCAATATGTGATTCCTCCATGGCTAGCTCCATTCTCAATGTGGGATTCTCGTTTCACACAAGAAGACTTATATTGAACCATGTCATTCTCTACAAAATAGTTACATGTATCTGACCATTCTAACTTTAGCTTCGATGCATGATACTCACCATGAAAAGATCTATGGAATGACCTCTATTGGATGGAATGACCTGAAAGCCTTATTTTTGGATAATCCCTATTTCTAATGGGTTTGAGAGGGAACCCTTATATGGATCTGAGGCCATGAGGCACAAAACCTAAACTACATGGACTAGAGGCCTAGAGTAATATGCCCTTACATCTATTTAATAACTCAACTACATAGGAACAACCCACATCTAGTATTTATTCAAGTCTAAATCAAGCCCAGCTATAACACCCATAAAGTTTTATAGATTATTACCTTAAAATAATAAAATGTTTTCAATATCTTTCTCCACATGCAACACTGAACTTAAATGAAACAGTGATATATTTCGATAAAATATAAATTTTGAAGTATGATTTCTAAAACCTAGTTGTTTAATTAGAGGGACCTAATAGAAGTAACATTTTTATGAATTGTATATTAAAATAGAAAATTAAATCTAATTTTATTATGAATGAAATTAAATTAGGGATCCTAAAATTTCTAATATGATCATTTATTGTATAGATTTCTTTTTAAAAAATAGTCATTTTTGTTATGCACAATTATATTTCAAGAAATTTTTGATTAATGATAAATTATGTCTGAATTTAATAATTTTTTGAACACCAATTTAGTTGGTAAATGAAGTAAAATAATAATAATAACAGATAATATTTGAAAATTCCATTTTCTAATTAAAAATGGTTTTAAATTATATTTTATGATATTCCTCAAAAATTAAATTTATAAATTTTAAATTTTAAAATTAATTAAAATAAAATTCATTTTCTAATTTTTCATATCATAATTTACTAAGTACTAATATTTTATATTTTACTGAAACTGTCAGTTTTTAGTCGAAAAATATGGTTTTCATGAAACTTATAATTTTTTTGACTTTTTAATTATATAATATTGTCCTAAAAACTTATAAAACCTTTTAATTGACTAAACATTAATTTTTGGAATAAAATTATTCATTTTAAAATATTCTTCGATCTTAGAAAACCTATGGCAACCATTTTTATAACCAATTAAAATGTTACTTTAATATAATAATTGTTTCTGGTATTATCTTTAAATTGAGTATTTTTATGGTGAGGTTTTGTTTTGGATTTCTTATTATTACTAATTCATTTTATTCAGGTCATAATAAATTAATTCATTTATTTAAAATTAATAACCATGATTATTTTATCATATATATAAATTTAAATCTTAAAAATATTATTTCTCTAAAAACTATTTTTACACGATTATGTGTATTTATATTAAAATTAGATTTTTACACCTTTAGAATTGTTGTTCAATTAAAATATTTTAAAATTAAAAATTATAAGTATGAAATTAGAAAAAAAATTAAATCTTAATATTTTTCATTAAAATTAATTACTAAGGTTAAAAATTAACTATCACATTAAATGTAAAAGGGGTTAAATTATGTTTATCCTATTGTAAATTCATAAAAATTTAAAAACATGCCTTTAATTTAATGTTTGAGCTTTTATTTACCAATAAATTTATACCCTACACCTATTCCCTTTTTTTACCTTTGAAACTTGAATAATAACATTACATTATTGAAAACATAAGGGTCACTCCCAAAACTACCCTTCCCTTAAAATATAAAAGGGTAACATCCTCTCCAATTAAAGACACAACTTAACTCTTCCATTTTAATCTTTTTATAATAATATCCAATGAAAATAATCCATGGGACACACATAGTTATCACAATCCTTTCAAATTCAAGGATACCTCCAAGGAAAATTCAAGTCCTCAAATTGAGTATTATCAACTTCTTAAATTTCTCCTTAATTATATTTTTCAAAATTATTATATCCAAAATAATATAATTGTATTATGTGAATTTATTTACTTTAATGTTACTATATTAAGGTTATTAACATTATTTATTCATATAACCCATCTATTAATAAAAAACAAAATTGTTGTTCATGTAATGTAAAAACCACCAACTCCATGAAGTAACATGTTTAATTCTCCTTCAATGCCTTATAAGGTTGTAAATAATGATGTGATTAAATACAAAATGTTATTTTTAGGATATCATTAATTTTTTGGTATGAAATGTTTAAGAAACTATTAATTATGTGATAAAAAAACGATCATTGTTATTCTAATCATTTAAAATAAACATACTAATAGAATTATCATTTATTCATACTATGTAATGTTTCAGATCCATTTATTATTATTATACTTCCAAAAAATTCTGATATATCTCCATAATAATAACTAAAAAAGATCATTATGATTATAGTATAATTATATTACCACTAAACCATATTATAATCATCCATTAATCATGGTAGGTTCATGTTTGGGTAAGTTTAACCACCCACTTGAACAATACCATACATTTATGTCATTGATGACTATGAGAACTTATTTAATGGTGTAATATGATATAAATGAGTATATAATGATTTTTTTGTTCAATATAGGTTATATAAGTATATAATTCATTAATTAAGAAAACACACTTTGATTGTAAAGAATAATTGAAACATGCTTATTATTGATTTCATCTTCAATGATAAAGAATAAAATGTTCATAAATTAAATTAGAAACATCATAAATAATTATAAATCCTCCATATATATAAATTTAATTAATTATTGATGATGAAATTTTAAATAATATTATCCATAGACACCACTAACATAAATCTTGTACAAACAAACAAATCTATAAATACCCTATGTGGAAAATTGGTAGCATTCATAGAGAGAATGTATATTTATGAAGAGTATAAATGAAAATTTATATGAGTATGGTTATAAATTAATTAATTAATATAGATATTTTTTATTATATAAGAGGTTAAATTATGTTCATGTAATTTAGGAAAAGACGTAATATTTTCGGTCTCAATTTCCTTTCATTGAGACATGTTTATGTAATACACCATGTTTGATTTTGTATGGTGTACTTACAAACCCATTTTAATATTTATATCATAATTATCTTATATTTAGTGATACCAAAATTCCCATTTCATGATAACTTTCTCATGGGATTTTAGATCCAATGTTTCATGGTTTTTAAGGTTTTTTATCTCAATTTCCCTTCACTTAGAAGAGTATTGTATTTTTTAACATAATTTCATTTATCTGGTGCATGTGCTACCTATTTATGGTATAATATATTTAATTATATTATAATAATCATATTTCAAGTTTAATTAAATATCTATTCATCAAGGGGTTTTTATTAAGGTCTTTCTCAAGTCGTAATGGTTCTATTAGTCTCAATTCTGATTGTGAAATATTACATTTTGTGCAACATGTTTTCTTTGAATGGCGTATTCACTACCCATGTATATAATTTTATCATAATCATTGAATGTCATGGGATTTAAATTATAAATCATTTTTTATTATTTATATATCTATTTATTTTGTTATTTATATTGTATAAATATTTTTTAGTAACTCAACTCTCATTCATTGAGTTATGATCATTATCTCGAACTTATTTTACATAAGTTGGGTACATATTTACGTAGATTTTATTATGTGATATTCTCTCATTATTTTCTATGGATATAAATTCCTTACACATAAACACTTTGATTTTATTTTTCACTTTTTGATATTTATTCTTTTCAAACCACCCACTTTCTTTATCCAAATAGATTATAATCATATTATTCTGTTATTAACTTAGGTGTATACTCATTTCCCTATATGATGTGAACAACACATCTACCATAACTCATAATGTATGATGTCTACCTAGAAATAATTTTATTCTATTAATATGGGGAAATGTATTGGGATTTTTTTATTTTTTCATTCCAATAAAGATGATTATTTTTAAGTTTACTATGTATTGTTTAACCATCCACCTACTTCCTCTGGATGAGTTATGATCAGGTTATCCCTTTTATAGACATGGGGAAATGTATTAATATTCTATATGTTTTTATTTAAATAAAATTGATTATTTTAAAGGTATATTATGTATTGTTTAGTCATTTTATCTTATGATGAATGCATTGAGATTAAACATATTATGGGTGGGGCCCGACATTATATAGCCCCTTGATGCATCGTATGGTCTCATGAGACAAAAAAAGTTTGGTTTTGGTATATTAATCTTACCATAACATGATAGTGTCTTGGAATAAGCTCTTGGTAGTAGGATGACTTGACTATAGTCTCAACAACATGTAAATCGTGTTATTACAAGGCCTTGACAAAAGGTTTTTGTTGTCTAGCATTATGAATTCCATCAATATGAGAACAATATTACTGATATCCATGTTTTCATTGAATATCATGGGTACATAATGCTCCCAAATTTATTTTGATTATGGATTCATATTTTTTAATTTTTCCTAAAATTTTATTTAGGCCATGATTTATCTAGTTATATGTTTCCCTTACTGATTGTTTGAACTCACTCCCTCTTATGTTTCCATTTTCCTAGGTTATGGAGAAAATTAATATATGTGAAATGTTTAGAAGGATAGAATGTGTGAAATATTTTTTTGGCTGACATTGAATACTTTTCATGGATTAATTATTTTAATATATAATGGAAAAATTTCCTTTTTATACAAATAACAAGGGATTTATCAGTTTATGTTGTCCTCTAATTCTCTATTATTATAAACCCGAAAAGATCCTTTAGATGTAAGTGATTCAATATTCATTATTGATTTGTAATTATGGATGGTTATATTCATGATTTTATAGATGGTATCAAAGAAAGTATCTAAATTATGAGTTTATGGGAACCTGATCCTAGGGTACAGGTCTGAGGTGTCATAGTTGGTATCAAAAGAATGGTTTAGATAACTTTAGAGAATAGGTTTTTTGTTGAGGATAATTTATGGTTTGATAATTTATGGTTGATTCTAAGTTCAAAGGTATATATAACCCTTTGGGATTATCATATTATTTAAAGTTAAGGAAGTAATACACATTTTATTTAGGGGTCACAATAAGAGAACCTTAATGGAAATGCTAGGAATAAGTATAAGTATATGATAACATATTTAAGTTTAGATAAATTCTTGAGTGTGTAGGTTTTTATAGTAATAAATACATATATAGATATTGGAAAATTGGATGTGATTATAGAACATATGAACCTCGGGGTAATCACTCCAAAAATTATTTGTTGAGTATTAACTCAATCATCGCTCGGATGCACGATGAGTGGGCCTAAGACTTCACACCAGGATATATACCCTTGAGGGATATACATTGGGTTATCACATTCCCATTATAAAAATTTATGAAGTATTTCATAATGATGATAACTAATTAGGTTAGATAACCTAATAGAAAATTGAACATGAATAACCAAGGATTAAACAATACATTCATATATTGATTTGAAAGTCTCATATGTTAAAAACAAAGGTGTCATAAGGGAAGAAAAATTAGAATTGATTATTTTTCATATTCCTATTTTGGATTTCCTTATAACCATTTTGGTTTTAGTATTTGGTTGAAATAGGATCATTATGATCAAGATGAGAAAATTTTGTATCGAGAAACAACTATGTCATATAACTAAAAAAGGGAGAATAAATAAATTGGTAAGAATTTCTATATATGACAATTATGATGGAAAAGTGAGTTTTCAAGTCTTACATATGGTAGTGTGGTTTAAATCTTAATAGAAATTAAATCATGATACTCTTATCTAATTAAATTAGGAAACTTATATTTATGAATGACATTTTGGTATATTCTAAATGTTATTGAGTATTATTTGAAACAACTAAGCATTGTTCTTCAATAGTGTTTATTCAAATGCAAGAAAATAATATTAATTGGTATTAATTACCATCAAAGGTTATTATATGATACGTTTATAAATTTTTTGATAACTATTTAAGAACACATTATTTAGGTTTAGATAACTCTTAGGGTTAGTATATTCTCGATGTTGAGGTAATAAAGGGTTGAATTATTTTGAGAAAATTAGTTAGATAGTATTTTAATTGATTATTTATTTAAATAAAAAGTATTCCATGATAATTTTAGTGATGTTTCTCTAATTTTTTCAATTATTATATAAATTGAATAAAATGTGGCATTATGAACTAGTGCTTAATACAATTTTAGTGTTAAAGATATAGTTTATTTTTAGAGGAATACATAATCTCATTATGGTTTAATGCCTTGTATATACAAATAAATTTTGGGAAAGGTATGTTATTAAGAGTATATGATTAGGGTATATAAATATTTGGTTATATGGTTTTAGGAAGACTAATATTGGTTTAGGAAGGATAGTTTTGACTTTGAGATCATATATTTAAACGATTATTGGATTTAGAATATTTTTTGAAAGTTTATAGTGATTTGGGATCCATATTTTAAGGAATAGGTTAATACGTATGAGAGAACCAAAATAAAAGTAACATAGGTTGAACCAAGAATGATCTACGCCAAAATTAGAGTGATATAGGTTGAGTTTTTTGAATTATAGACTAACATTATAATGTTATAAAGTGAGGCATCTTGAGGTTAAATTTTATTAAACTTATTTATGATAATTATATTATAATGATCATCATTTATGTCAACTCATTTAGTTTTAATAATCAGTGAGTCCTATAGGAACCATGGTTATAATGGATTCTATGGAAAATGAGGAAACCATTCTAATTAATAACATAATGGAATAAGGGTTGGAGTTAGAGATCATATATTTATTCCAAACCAATTATCAGGAATTTTGATTAACAATGTGAACATAGTTGAAATACCAAAAACACTAAATAATATAAGGATAAAATATTATAAAAATTCGACTGACCAAGATGATAAAGGAAATAAGATCTAATTTCCCACATTTTAAAAATGTGGGAAGAATCATGCAATAAAATGCTATAAATGTAGATATGAATGCTATAAAAATTATAAGTGTAAGGGAAAGATGGAATTTAGAAGAATCCATTTCTTCAATTACATGACAGTTGGGAATTATACGACTCAATGTCCCAATCCAAAGGTCAATAAGGGGGACATTCACTAACAATCATGAAAACATGAGAAATCCTATAAAACTATTTCTAATGAATCATATAGTGATTTTTAATTGTATATTTTCTATAGTCACATTTGAAGTATGTTTTCACTAAGTAATTGATATTGAGTTATAAATAAAAACCCAAATTGGTATGATTATCATATAAATCATTTTTTGGGTATGTGGGAAGTTATTACAAAGGTATCTATATGTTAGTGAAATTATTTGTGAAATTGGGAATGGGTAAGATCTATTTTTAAAGTTCTTATAATGTTTTCTCATATAGATAAATATAATTCCACATTCTAAATAAACCCATGATCATTTATGTGATGTATATTTAATTATGAGTTCCATATAAAAGTTACTTTGGACATATAATTCAAATAAAGAGGACATAATTTATTTATGGGGGTGAGAAAATAACACCCCAAAATTTTATTATATTATTACCTATATATAAGATAATTTGTTAAATATCTTGATACACACGCAACACCAAACTTAAACAAGAAAATAATATATTTAGATAAAATATAAAATTTTAATTATGGTTATTAAACCATAGTCATTGAATTAGTAAGAATGAATAGGATAAAACAAATCACAAATTATATATATATAAAATAAGGGATATTTTTAATATGAATGAAATTCAATTATTGTATCTAAAATTATTAATAATATCATTTATTAGTTTGAAAATTATTTTTTTAAATATCACCTTTTATGTAATATAAATTTAAATTTCAAGAAAAATATTATTAATGATAAAATATATTTGGTATTAATAACTGGTTAAAACCAATTTAGTTGGTAAATGATATGAAATAATAATAATAATAATTAATCATTGAAAATGACATTATATAATTAAAATAATTTTTCAATTATATTTTATGATTTTATTCAAAAATTGAAATTATAAATTTTGAAATTTAAAATTACTAAAAATTAACTTTATTTTTTAATTACTCATTTAAAAATTGACTTATTGTGAATTTTTGAGATTTTATTGGAATTTTTGGGTTTTAGTAGAAAAATATGATTTTCACAAAGCTTATATTTTGTATGACTTTTCTGTTATATATAAATGAACCAATAATTTATATAACCTTTTAATTAATAAAATATTAATTTTAGGAATAAAAATATTTATTTTAATATATTATCTAAACATTGAAAACCTATGATAATTTTTTTATAACTAATTAAAATGTTACATTAATATAAAAACTGTTTTTGGTATTCAAATTTAATTGAGTATTTTCTCGGCAAGGTTTAATTATTTATTTAATTGTTATTCGTATACATTTTATTCAATTAAAAACTAATCCATTTATGGGTTTAAAATCTGTAAACCTTTTAATTTTATCAAAAATAAAAATTTAAATCCTTAAAATGTGATTTCTCTAAAAACTATTTCTATATGATTAAGTGTATTTATTTAAAAATTAACTTTTTACACATTTTGAAATATTATTTGATAAAATAAGCATACTAGTATGGTAACCTTTTTTCATATCGTATAATATTTTCACATCCATTAATTCTTCTTATATTTCCTAAAAAATTTGATATATCACACTAATAATCATTAAAAATCATTATTCTTTTGGTATAATTTTACTACAACTAAACCACCTCATAATCATCTATTAATCATGGTAGGTTCATTTTTGGGTTAAGTTAACCACATACCTAAACAATACTATAAATTACTGCCATGGATGAATATGATAACTTATTTACTAGTTTAATATTATATAAATGAGTATATAATGATTTTCATGGAGATTTTATATCAATATTTAATTCCTTAATTAATAAAACAGAATTTGATTTCCATGAATCTCTAAAACATGCTTATTATTGATTTCATCTTCAAGGATAAAGAATAAAGTTACAGTGAATGGAATTTGAAACATCATAAATAATTATAAATAATCCCTAATATTAAATTTATTTATCTATAAATGATTAACTTTTAAATTAGATTAAATGTGAACATCACTATTATGAAACTAATACAAATGATCAGAACTATAAACACCCGATATTGAAATTTAATAAAATTAATATAGAGAATGAATATTTATGAAGTGTATAAATAAAAATAGATATGAGTAATTTTATGAATTAAGTTATTAAGATAGATATTTTTATTATAGAGGAGGATTAATTACATTTGGGGATGTTAGGAAAAGAGGTAAGGGTTTCAGTCTCAATTTCCTTTCACCGAGACATGTTTATATTATACACCATGATTTATTTTATATGTTGTAATTACCACCCCATTTTAATATTTATATAAAAATACTATTATATATATATATATCAAATTTCCCATTTCATATTAACATTATCATGGTTTTTGGTTCCAATGTTCCAAATCTTATAAGGGTTTTCATCTCAATTTCCCCTCATTGAGACAATTATTGTATTTATATAACTAATTTCATTTATGTGGAGTATATAATTTCAATTTGAGATATTATATCATGAATTATATTTTAATAAGGGTATTTGAAGTTCAATTTCATCCCTCTCTTTCAATGAGTTTTTATTGAAGTGTTACTCAAGACACAATGGTTTTCTTAGTCTCAATTCTAATTCATTGAGACATAAAACATTTTTTGCATCATGTTTTCTTTGAATGGAGTATTCACTACCCATAGGTATATTTTTATCATAATACTTTTATTTAAAATTATTTAATATAAAAATAATGTTTCCTTATTCATGCGTCTATTGATTTAGTAGTTTTCCAAGTAGTAGAATTTTTTTGGTAACTCAACATTCATTTATTATGTTACAATATTTCTCTTGATCTTATTTCACATAATTTAGTTATATATTACCATTGATTTTATTATGTGGTATTCCCTTATTATTTTATAGGGATATAAATACCTACAATATAAACCCTTTGAAAAACCATTCTCACTTCTTGTGATATGTTCTTTTGAATCCACAAACTTTTTTTCTATGGATGGATTATGATCATGTTATTCCAGTATTGAATTAGTTGTATACTCATTTTTCTATATGGTGTGAACATAAAATTTTACATAACTCAGATTGGATGATGTTCACATGGAATTATTTTTATTCTATTCACATTAGTAAATGTGGTGTTCAATATTTTTTATTCCAATACGGATGATTATTATCAAGGTTACTATGTTTTGTTTGACTATCCACATTCTTCCTATAGATGGTTATGATCATGTTATCCCTTTTATTTGAAATTTAGAAAATTACTGACATTTCATATATTTTTATTTCAATATGGATAATTATTTTCAAGGTTGATTATATATTGCTTATTCATTTTCTCTTATGGTGCATGCATTCTACTTAAACATGTGATGGGTGGGGCCCAACATTATATATCCCTTTGATTCATTGATAGGTCTCATGGGACAAAATGGGTTTAGTTTTAGTGAATGAATCTTACCATAATAGGATAGTTTCCTATAATAAGGCCTTGATAGTAGGATATCTTGACAATAGTCTCGATGATTAGTAAATTTTCTTAGAATAAGGCCTTGATAGAAGGTTTTTAATGTATGAAATTACACATTCCATCAGTATGAGATTATTATTATTGATATAAATGTTTCATTTATTTTCATAGATATAGAATGATCTCAGTTTCAAGTTGATTATGGATTCATTTTTTTACTTATTCCTTCCATAATATTTATGTCATATTTATGCCATGATTTCATGAGTTAAATATTTCCCATAATGAGAGTTTGAGCTCACCGCTTCTTATGTTTCTATTTCCCCATGTTATGGAGAAAACTAGTAAATGTTCCATGTTTATAAGGATAACATGTGTTAAATAATTTTCTGGTAGATTTTGAATAATTTTCACGAATTAATTAGTTCAATATAGAATTGGGAAATTATTAATTTAATACAAAGAACATGGTATTTATTAGTTTCTGTTGTTCTATAATTATTTTAATATATAAACATGAAAATATCTTTAGGATTTAATTGTAATTATGGATGGTCATATATAGGAGTTAATAGATGGTATCAAAGAATGTAAGTAAATTATGACTCTATGAGCACTAGATCTAGGAGCATAGGTCTAGGGCATCACACCACCACCTTAATGTTGCTACTATATTTAAGTTCTCATGTGCAGAGTTGCATGAGTTGATGGTGTGATCACTATATCCCTCCTTCATTCCTTGGGTTCAGTTGGATCTATCTTGGTGACTAATTATTCTATGACCTATCCACTTGGGGATGATCCAGTAAGATGGAATATACCATGGCCTCCATTAGTTGGTTATTTTAGATCTAGATATTCCACATGACTTTGATTATTTCCTTCACCATATCTACATTTCTCAAAATTCCCAGACTCTATAACCTATTTTCACACCTCCTTCAACCATGAGCATTATTGTGGCTTAGTGACATCATCATGAGCATTTCCCAATCACTACAACATATCCTTTGGTGTCTAATACTTCTTCATATATCATATGGTGTTCTATTTTCTGGTGGATGCAACATGGTTTACATATATACATTATAAATCTCACTTACCTTTATGTAGATCATGGAGTACCTTTTAAAAATCAAGGAGCATTTCTATTACCCATATTTAGGAACCTTATTTTAAAGTTAAATTTAAAAAATGTCCGGATTTCATCATTTACCCTTACATAGTCAGTTCAATTCCCATATTACATTTACATAAATTTTTACCTTTATTACTAAATTTAATTACCTTTATGAAACAATGAATCAGATGGCCTTTACATAACCTCTAAATGACCTTTACATAGACCATTACCTCTACTAATGTTATTAGATTTCTATGTTACCCTTACACATGAATCAAAAAACCATTACATACTAGGGAAATTACTAAAATATCTTTATGATGGTCATTCATTACCTTTATACAGCTCAATTCGTCACCTTTAATTAGGTTCTTCTATATTTCTTCCATTATCTACACTTCCAAAGGACTTTTGGATTTTTTCCTTTGGTGACTACAACTATAATAACCAAAAAAGAACATTGTAAGACATAAAATCCAACACAAAAACATTAAAAAAATTGGTTATATCAGTCACATATTTTCAACAAATTAAATTGGTTCATCTTTCAATTATATTTTAAAAAATACAATGCCAATTCATAGGGTTCCAATAATAAATATTGAAAATGACGGGATAAAATGAAACTATGGACATGAAAATGAAAAAATTATTTACGGTATTATAAATCTATGTGTGAAAAAAATTTAACTCCATTTATAGTAATATTTGGCATAAAAACTAAAAAATAAATTAAGCTCATTTCTTTATAATCAATGGTAAATATATTTCAAAAAATATAAGATTAGTTATTTATAGAACTGTCGTAAAAATTATTAGAGATAAAATATTTTTAATTACAATTATAAAAAGATCTGATGTTTATAATCTAAATTATAATTTAGGAGATAAAAATGTACTTTTGAAAGAGTTAATACATATATGAAAAGATAGTGGTGAAACAATCTAAGTGTGAGCTTATTATCTTTTTAAAAAAAATCACTATATAGAATTTTTAAACTATTTTTTAAATGAGTTTTTATGAAGAAATTTTTTGGAAAATAAGATAGGGTTAAAAATATTTTAAAATTGTGGTCTAAAAAGCATGAAACCCATTCATGATTGAGGCTTTTCCTGGAAGATTGAATGGGTTTCACACTTCATGATTTGGGCTTCTTAAGGATGAGTTGACACCATTCACTCTTCCTGGTAGATTTTAAAAAAATTATTGTCTTTGTATTATCTTTAGTTGTGTGATTCTATTTATATTCATATATGAATATATATTAGTTAATAAAAAAATTAATATAATAAATAATTAATAATAAATGACATATAATTATTAATAATACACAATTAATTCATTAAAAAATTAATAAATAAAACATATAATGTAAGTAAATTCTCAAAATTAAAATTAATAAATTAATGATTTGATTTAAATAATTAGTAATTAATAATATAACTAAAAATTAATAATATAAACAATAATTATTTTTATGTTATCAACTAAAGAAATACTTAATATAATCAATATTTAATAATAAAATTAATATAATTAGAAATTATTAATAATATATTTAATAACTAATATAATGCACTTAATTGATTAATAGTTAACAATTGATATTAGTTAATATAGGAATGAAGGGCTACACTTAAGAAATCACACACACACTCTCTAAGAACCCCATTCGATCAAGCTCCCCCCAAAAAATTAATAAGGAACAACTAGACCTAAATAATAATCCAATATGGTGAGAAACATGGGTTTGGTAGTCAAAGACCATGGCCCTGAATATTTTATTAAAAACACACACACACACACACACCAGAGTATAGGGGATTCAAGAATAAATAATGTGGCACAAAAGACCTCCATAAAGAACAATAAGATATATTTTAAAAGCCTATAATTCATAGACTTTATCAATAGTCATCATCTTTTATTATACTAGTTTCCTCTATTTAATGAGCCATCTTGGTTTTCTCGGTGTCAACATCTTGTCATTGTAGGATGCTTCAAGGAGGAATTTGTGTACGATGATCTAAATTTCTCATTACAATTTTTTTGGTATTGGGATGTAAATACCCCCTTATTGTTGGTGATGGAAGAATAATATATTATTGATGTAATGTTTCTTAATACCTATGTAGTGTAAGAACTTCCACGCATAGTCCCATCCTACAAATAAGTCTTTCTTGAGGTAGTATCTACAAGTGGATTTGAATCCTCAGTATTATTTTCCTTTGGGGAAATGATTTATGGAGTGAGATCCTTAACTGTATCTATGCTTGAAGTGTCCATTAGAAAAGTTCCATGAGCATTGAAACAGTCTTCTAGGAATGAGTCTCTACCATAATATCTACACAAATTATTAAGCAGAATGAAATGATTCTTCTTATATGGGAGTGGTTTAGCCTACCCCAAACTTTTCCCCTTATTAGTTTTATGAATTTACCTGGTAAATTTTTCCCATGTTTATGTTATATCCTCCTTTTGGAATTTACCCTACATGGAGCCAAAGGTGATATTCATTTTACTAGTTTCAATATCCTATACCTCTGTGGGAATTATAAATACTCCAAAAGAAGTACAATGGATTATACCAATCATGGAATTACTTTTAGTTTTCGAAAATGTTGATGTATTCATTCATGAAGCCCAAAAGTAGATAGAAAAAACCCAATTACATTTTAAGGAAAACAACAAGGACAACCCAAAACTACCAATGACTACTCTATGTGATATGTTGACCACATCCCACCATCTTAGCACTAGATACCCATTCTTAACTGATATAAACCATGTTTCCTCACTACAGAACATTTCCCTTTCTTTCATCCAAGAAAACAAGGTGTATACACTCCCAAGGGAGTGTGCATGGTGTGAGCTAATAGGCTTAGTAGAATCTTACACAATTTTTCCATATCAAGTATATGCACAATAATCCCAATATTCTAATTTCGAAAGAAAACATGGCATGATAATCAATTAAATAGTTTTATATTAAAAGCATGGTAAACAGTTACCCTTTTCCCAATATTTCACAAAACCAGGTATAACTAAAGAATAATTTCTAAAAAAACATTTTCATCATTCCAAGAATGAATCATCTCAAATCAAACCAAGTAGTACAGATCCAATAAACAATGGAAAACACAACAAGGATAATATATGGTCAGGTTCTGTAGGTCACTATAACTTAATATCAATCAAATACTAGTGCACAATCAAGTCCCTAGATCCCATGTATATAAGTATAAGTAATAGAGGTACAACCTATAAATTGATAACACCCTAGAAAGTGAACCCCCTAACAATACCAATGGATGGGGCCAAATACTACACCTTCCACCTATGCACCCATGACTCCCATGTGCAGCATATATCAAATCAATTTCAAATGTATTTCATATTTAAATTCTAAAAAACCTATTATTAATCAAAAAATTTCTTTGAAAACCCATTTCCCAATACATTTAATCTACTATGAAAAAACCTTTATTTTTCCTGAATAAGGGAAACCCCAATTTTCACCAAAACCTATTTATACACATGAATAAATCAATCAAGAATTATTCCAATTAATTAATAAAACCTTTTAATAAATTAAGATCATTCATGTTCCACCCATCATTGGATAGAGAGAGATCCACTTACCCCAAACTCACGTAACACACCAACCACGATGAAATCCACATACACTAGAAGAAAAGGAATAAAATAACAATGAATAGAGGGATTAGAATCAATTATCACATCATAAGATAAGATTATATATTAAAATTGTTTTATGGAGAAGTTCAATCGACAAATATATTGATAATATCATATTTTTCACCACAACCAACACAAGATCCAGCTTCCAGAAGGAATGCACACAATAGATCTAGATGAGATTGGGGAAGAATCATAACATGATCCCATATCCAAGAAACATATCCAAACACCACTACCAAATTGCATAGAAATGAAAAAATGAGAAAATAATGAACAAACATACCAAAACAGGATCAATCAACCAACCTAGTGATCAAATAACCTATTAGAGAAGTTCACAAGATCTGTATTAACCCAAAGTTGGTTGGATCATCCCTAGGATTTAATAGAGAAAGACTGAAGGAAAATTAGAAATGAGTTGGGAACTCAACACGTATAATTCACTAGAACAAGTATAAATCCTAAAATAAATTACAATTTCACAATGTGAACTCATAGGATGGATAAATTAGTAAAAAAAATAGATCACATAAACTTAAAATCCCAAAGGAAAAATTCATAATGTGAATAACATTTCACATCATAAACGTTTTTCATTTCATAAAATAGTTTCACATATTCTTCCTAGGATTAACTCACACTATGAATATATGATTCATGATGTGAACTATCTATTGTATCTTACTCCAAGTCCACATCCTTTTGAAAACCCTTGGATCGCCATTAAAAGTCCCTAAACCTAAATAAAAGCCTCTTAAACATTATAAAGAGTACATACCTTAACCAGTATGTTATAATTAATTACAAAAATTAGTTTTTATATCCCTATAAATTCATTTATTAGAAGAAAGAACTAGAAAGAGGTTAGTACACAATTCCCTCATCAATTATTCACAATCCCATGTCTCATGGGAATCTGATTTGTGTATATATAACACATTGAAAAATGAAAGAGAATTCCCATGTAATGATTTCATATGAAAATTTAAAATCTCTACCAATTACTCCAAAATGGAAACATCTATCTCCAACTCAAAATCCTCCCAACCCAGAATATGGGAAAGATCAGGATAATAATTCTTAAGTTGAGATATGTGGAATAAATCATGAATTATCATCAGCTGATCTGGTGATGCCAACTGATAAGAAAAATCTATAACACACTCATTGATATCAAATGGTCTAATATAACTTGAAGCCAACTTACCTTGTTTACTAAGCCAACGATGGCCCAACTGAGGATAAAATTTCATGATTACTTAGTCACCAATATAAAACTACAAAGGATGAATTCTACCATCAACATATGATTTCTACTAAATTTGAGTTACAACCAAGAATAAATGTATATTTTGAATCCTTACTGAAGTCTCTTGAATAAAGCTCAGTCCCATGATATATTCCCTAACTACCTATTCCCAAAAAAGAGGTGACACGTGTGTAAAACCATACGAATCCTTGAAGGGAGCCATTATGATTTAAGACTGGTAACTATTATTATAGGTGAACTCAATCAATCACATATGGATGTTCCATAATACAATGAAATATAAGATGCACGTATAGATAATATCCTCCAAAATATATATAACACACTCCTTCTATATATCCATCTATGGATGTTAAGCTGTAATCAATTTAACCTGGGTCTCTATTGAATCACAGAGTTTCTACCTGAATGTAGAAGTAAACTTTAGATCACTATCAAAAAAAATGGAATAGGGGACCCCATATAATCTCACAATCACTTACATGTACAGATTATCTAGATCCTAAAAATTTATATTTCCCTGATTAGAATAAAATGTGTTTATTTTATCAACTGATCAATCACTACATAGATAGAATTTTTTCATTAGGGATTCTTTTTTAATCCAATGATGAATTCCATGGAAGCTCACCCAATTTCCAAAATTGAACTATAAGAGGTTGTAATAGTTCATAAGGCTTCAGGTGATGCTCTTTTATCTTATAAAAGGTATAATAACGAGATACATAATCATAAATGTTGTTATTTTTACCCATCTATAAGAGACACTGTCTCATGTTATAATACATCTTCATTTTTCCAAGGTGAATGGTCCATAAATAACTATGACAATCATGAACCACTGAATTCCTCATGGAAGATAGGATGAAAAAATTATCCCTAAAGCATAGAATACCATCATAAGAGATAGAACAACTATAAATGGTCTCCCCACCATTTAATATTTCCCTAATTCTCCTAAACACCTCTTCCTTCTATTGGTCCTATAGAATAGACTCATGTATGGATGATGATAAAATAAAATTGGTCAGAACTATATCTGAATCATTATCCAATGTGACCATATGTAACTTAGTGAAAATAACCATAAGTTTCCACTCCTCCTACAATTATAATATGTACTATAGTGGAACATTCCTACTAATAGTTTTAGTGATGATATTCCCATTCCTTGAGGTGTAAGAGATGTCGAAGTTGAACGTGTGGAGATATTCTACCCACCACCATTGTAATGACCTAGAATTTTACCAATGGAATTTCCATTCATATGTCATAAAAACATACATCACATAGGGAAACCAATAAAAAACATTATTCCCATAAATTATGAATGATCCATTAGTCATCAAATAAACTGATAATAATTCCAAATATTATAGAGGGATAATAAACTGAAACTAATATAATAAGAATGGGAATATTTCGATCTAATAAATCCACTTGATTGATCGCACTCATGAAAAAATATGTAGAAATAAAAAATAATTTTAATAATATAATATTCATTTTGAAGATGAAAGTGTATATATAACCTTAAAAGAATGTATAAGTAAATGAATAGTGAATGAAATTAGAGGTATTTTTAGAAATTAAGGAACACCAACCATATACAAAGTGGAATGATAAATCTAGTATTATATATATAATATAATTTTATTGTTTTAATGGAATATCCATCATAAAATATCACCACTTCCACTTTCATTCGAAAAATGAAAACATCATCTATGGTATGTTGGTTCACCGACTTCATGGATGACTAGTTTTCGTTTTCCATTACCACCTTCAAGGATGGTCATAAAACCATTATTATTGTTAAAATAGACTTTAATATTTATATTATAACTTGTTTAATGTTATTTAACTAATATATACACATAGTATTAAATAAAACGAATCTAGTTATTGATGATTGAAAAATCGCAAAAATAAACTAAACATTTATGAGACAACGTTTTATCAAATAAATCATACTCATACTAGAAAAATAAATTTATTTTCAACTGTATAATTAATATAATGATTTAAAATAAATTTATTTTCATAAAATAAATAAATATGTTAATATTATGTTGAATTATTATTATTATATAATTTTATGAGACCTTTATTAAATTTTCAAAGGGTTATAAAAACAACTATAATATTAAAATCAATATTTTTTCAAATAAATAATGACTTTATTTAAAAATTAAATTTATCATATTTATAGAATTAATTTCACAAAATGGATTCCATTTTTTAAATATAAACAATGAAAAATGGTCAGTGTGAATTTTTGGTATTTATCTAAAAGTTGATTTTTTTTGAATAATGAAATATGGTAATTTACAGTATTTAACATTATAATAAAAATACATGCATTTTTTGAGTCATGGATACTGAATTCCTGATGTAATGACCCATTTATTAAAACTATATTGAAAAATTTAATGTATTTCATCATAGGAATCATCATTATTGATAGTCTTGAGCCAAAATAATAAATTAATGAATATAATAATAAAAAACATCTCTCCCCTATAAATACCACCCCACCAACCTTTTCATAACACCTTATAAGACTTATAACATGTTAATATTATGAACAATTCTATTCCAAAGCCTCTTATCCATGTCAAAGATCTTCTGGTCTCAATAAAATTCCAAACCCAAGTTCCTTAAGGAGGTTCTCAAGGAGAGGACATTCAAGAGGTAAAAACATCAATCCTTCTCTTTTAATTTCTTTTCTTCTCTTATACTCTCCTCACCAACCATATACAAAGTGGAATGATAAATCTAGTATTATATATATAATATAATTTTATTGTTTTAATGGAATATCCATCATAAAATATCACCACTTCCTCTTTCATTCTAAAAATGAAAACATCATCTGTGGTATGTTGGTTCACCGACTTCATGGATGACTAGTTTTCATTTTCCATTACCACCTTCAAGGATGGTCATAAAACCATTATTATTGTTAAAATATACTTTTATATTTATATTATAAATTGTTTAATGTTATTTAACTAATATATACACATAGTATTAAATAAAACGAATCTAGTTATTGATTATTGAAAAACCGCAAAAATAAACTAAACATTTATCATTAACATTTTATCAAATAAATCATACTCATACTAGAAAAAAATGATATATAGGATCATTTAAACTTATATATGTGAATTAATATAATATAATATCACTTATATATTATTATTTTCATTTTAGATGAACTTCCATAATTTTACACAAGTGAATCGACCACGAGACCATAAAACAAACACTCCCAAAACGAGTAAATTGAACCTTATAACTCATCAAAATGGCCATAAATTAACTTAATAAAATTACAATAAATCAAATTAATTTATAATAGGTTTTAAATTAATCAATTAATTAATCCAAGTTTATTATCTGGGACATTAATTTTATGTTCAGAACGCATTCATACCTAAGGTAATGGATCTCCCCAAACCACCATATTTTCCTTCGGGCTATAATTTATCTCTATTTAACCAAATGTATTTATTAATTATTATTATATAATACTTATAAATTATTTTGATCTATTCAGAAAACATTTTTCTATTTCAATTCATCCATATTTTATGGTGAAATACATGTTTCAAAAGGTTCACTTTTCAATTCCTCTTGATAAGCATGACCGATTAAAGGGAATTTCTCTATTTCTTACCCATGTTCAAGTACACTCCATAAACTATTTTAATCCACCAATATTTTTCTGAAATATTTAATTTTACCATTAAAAACTATTTTAGTTTATTTCTAGTTTTATACAAACATTTATTCATTTTTCATCTTTAAAGACTCTTTAATACTTTCCCTTAAACCGCATTAAAGTGGCTCATTTTTAGAGTTTCATAAACACTATTTTTCATGTATTTAATTAATTTGAAAATAATTATTCATGATATATTCTTATTTTTATTTTATTATTGTATTTAAATTATTTAATCCCTTATTTCATGGAAACCATTGTGATACACCCATTGGTTATACCTTATGACATGATTATGATACCCATTTATTTCCTAGGGCAACCCTTGTGTTTATTCCTTATGTTTGATTATTTATATTGGACACATATTCATGAACATGTTATGATGGGTGAACCTATATAACACTCCAATGTATTGGGTAATTATTAGTCTCATGAGACTTCATATATGGGATTATAGAGTAAGCTTAATCCATTATGGTGTTTTTTCCACAATGTGATATAGTTATGGAAGTTAGATTTAACTCATGTTTATGTCATGTTATATGTTTATTCCACATTAAAATATTTACATGGTCATATAATTTTATTTTATATAAGTTATGATTCTATATTTTTATTCATCAACCATGCCTTTTATGTTTTCATGATATGTCTTCTAACTAAATTGTTATGATTTATTCACATGTTAATTCCCTTAATGGGATTTTTAGCTCCTCCCTTTTGATTATGTATTCCCCAAGTTATCCTATGAATTTACAGGAGATCATAGAGGGTTATGAGCTCATTATGGAGATTAATAAAGTGATGTATTATTCTGGTTTCATGTTTTTTAATTATGTACCCAGTCTTCCAAAGACACTGGAATTTTTTATCCTTGTTTTTTATTATGATTAAAATCATGTAATATTATGTGTAAGGAAATGGTCTCTATTCTTGGTATTAGGGGATGGTCTAGTTATTTTTTGGGATTAGGACTAGATATTTTTAGTAAGAACCCTAGGGATAATTCTACCACAATGGATAACATAGATTGAAACTTAGGAAATCATGAGTTAGGATATACTTTTTATTTATAATTTATTCCCTCCAAGTTTATGGATTCTATTTTATATGAATATTATATAATTATTCAAGCCCCATAATTGTATTTTATTTATTTTTATTAGTTAATGTAGAAAAATAGGATAACCCACACCAACAATAAATGTTATAGGAAATGTGACGATTTCCCTAATAAGATGCCAGAACTAATTAAAATGGGATCCAAGAAATTCATGATAGTACAATATCAATTGGATTGTGTTATGAATAATAAATTGAGTCATGAATAACTTTATCATTATCTTAAGAATGATCAAGTTACAGTTGAATCCATTATGTTTAAAATTCCTTGTATATTTAGTGGATATTCTGATCTCCTCATAATGGAACAATGGATTAACTCCATTGAGAAGATATTATATGTCCTTGAATGCATAGAAGATGAGAAAGTCATACTGGAAGTCTATTTTTTTGATGGGGAAGTAGATCAGTGGTAGGAACTGATCATAAACACAAAGTCTATGGTGGAAATTTATCCCATGGAATGGGAAAGATTAAAACTAATTATTTTTCAATAAATATTTTCCCCAAACTCTCTATATAAATACAGAGAGGGAGTTCCTCAGATTGAAGCAAAAGTAAGATGAATCTATCGGGTTGTATGAGGAAAACTTTAAAAGTATTTCATAACAATCCTCCAACTTTATCATGAACATTTAAATTAAGGTGGATCACTTGTTTAGTGGATTAAATATGAGTCTTTTAAAATACTTAGTGATTATATACACTGAAAACTTTTATGATATTTTTCAATGTGACATAAATTTTGAGATGGAGATTAGAGACTCTCAGTGGTCTAATGAGATTAGAGATAAGAAGCAAAAAATGGATTTTAATATGGGAGGATTAATAGATAAATCCAATGAAGAAATGAAAACACAACATCCTATGTGTCAAAAGTGTGGGAAGAAGCATCACATGAACTATCTAATTGGAATCAAGATATGCTTCAAATGTTGAAGAGATTGGAATTATGAAAATTAGTTCTGAAGGGGTTTGAGTAAGCCCAATAATATGGAATAAGAAAGGAAGGTTTAGATCAAAAATCATCCTAAAATTCATTATTTTAACTATAAATAAAATGGGAATTATGAGAGAAAATTCCCTAAGACAAGGCATGTTAGAGGAAAACAACAATAACAACCTCTGAGGAAAAAAGAAAGGGCATATACTATCACTACTATTGAGGTGGATCCTGACAATTATGTGGTGACAGGTATGTTGGTTATTCATTCAAGAATAGAAAACTTATAATTTGATTCTTGTTCTACACATTCTTTCATATATTGAAATTTTATTTAAACTATTCAAAAACGAACACAAAATATGATGGTTGTGTTATTTGTGAGAACAATGAGTAGGGAAATTATTGCTTCTAAAGTATATAACTCTTATTCAATTAATGAATGTGGACAAAACCTCCAAGAAAATCTTGTCTTACTTCCTTTGGTGTATTTTGATTCTATTCTGGGCATGCATTGGATATATTTATACAAATACGACATCAACTGTTAGGAAATGGAGATCACTCTTCACATCCCAAGGAATCCTATAATTTCGTACAAGTGTAAGTGAGAGGATGAATCTCATTCAAAAACATCATATCAATTGTTGATATTATTTCCCTATGATCAAGAATATATAGATCAAATTATTGACACAAAGAATAAGATCATGATCAAAGAAATTCCCATTGTGAGGGACTACAATGATGTGTTCCCAGAATAATTTCTCAATCTTCCTCTAGACCGAGAGTTTTAGATATCAATTGATCTTATACCTATATATATTCCTATGTAAGTGACTCCTTAAATAATTTCCTCCATTTGTATGTAAGATCTGAAGAAGTTGTTACAAGAATCTGGATAAGTTTTTTATACACCCATGTGCTTCACCGTGGGGAGCACCAATCCTCTTCATCCAAAAGAAGGATGTATCAATGTGCCTCTTAATTGATTATCATGATCTCAAAAAAAAATCATTATAATGAACAAGTATCTCCTACCATGGATAAATGAATTTTTCTATCAACTATGTGGGGACAAGTATTTATCTATGATGGAACTTCAGTCGAGTTATCACCAATTAAAGTGGATGAATGTTGATACTCCCAAGACTGCCTTTCAAACGAGGTATGGAAAATATGAGTTCATAGTGAGGCCCTTCAGAATCACTAATGTTACAAAAAAGTTCATGGATTTAATGAATATGGTCATTACATATTACCTCAAAAAAATTATGGTAGTCTTTATTAATGATATTTTGATATATTCCAAGAGTAAAGAGGCACACAAGGAGAATTTGAATACCATGATAAAGTATTTATAGATAGAGAAACTATATTAAAAGTATAGTAAATTTGATTTCTAGATAGAGGAAGTATCATTCTTGGGGCATGTTATCACTAGAAAAAGAATATATGTGGAACCTTCTAAAATGAAGGAAATTAAGGAGGGGCCCAGACCAGCATATGTAATAGATATCCATAGTTTATTCGGTATAACTAGGTATTACTAATGATTTTTTAATATAATCTCATGATTTTCAAACCCACTAACCAAGTTGACTCAAAAGGGAGTAAAGTTTTTCTTCACCAGTGAATGTGAAGACCTATTTAAAGAGTTTAAAAGTAGGCTTATCACTATACTAGTACTTACACTAATGACAAATGGGGAACTCTTATTGGTATACAGTTATGATTATAATAAGGGATTAGGTTTTTTACTAATGAAAAATGATAAATTGACAGCTTATTCCACAAGGCAAATTAAATTTTATGAGAAAAACTATCCCACACATGATTTTGAGTTGGTGGCTATGATATTTGCATTGAAAATCTAGCAGCATTATCACTATGGGAGAAACTGTGAGATATATACTGATCATAAGATCCTAAAATATATATTCATAATGAAGGATATTAATATACATCAATAAAGGTGATTATATCTCATCAAGGATTATGAGTTATCAATCCACTACCGTCCTGGTAAAGTAAAAAATAGGAAGATTCTCTAAGTAGAAATGACCCTGAAACATTATCAATGATGAAAACTAAGAAGGATAAAATATTCTAATACTTGAAAATGATGGAAATGGGAATCATAAAGGAAGGTACATCACTTGTTCAAACATCCCTTATTGAGAAGATAAAGGATTATCAAAGAAAATATATGAAAATTTAGAAAAAGGTGGAAGCTATAAGAAAGGTGAAATCCTCAGAGTTAAAAACTGATGAGGAAGGATTCGTAAGATTTGGGTCATGATTAGGTGTACCATCCAATATAGACATAAGGAAATATATTTTTACTGATGCATATATCTCAACCTTATTTATTCACCTAGGGAGCATAAAGATATAACAAGATATATAAGATAACTATTGGTGGGACAAAATGAATAAAGAGATCGCTGAATATACATCAAATTTCTTGGTATGTCAGCAAGTGAAGGCTAAAATGAAAAAGTCTAAGGGGGTGATAAAAACACTAACTATACCTACCTAGAAATGGGAAAACATCACCATGGAAATTTTCATTGGACTTTAGAAGACATCCAGAGAAAATAATGTTGTATGGGTCTTTTTGGATTGTTTTACAAAGGCTACTTACTTTATTTTGATTCAAGAAGACTTCTCACATAACTATCTTTCAAGGATATACATCGGGGAAGTGGTGAGGGTTCATAGAGTACCATTATCAATTATATCTAATCATGATCCATTATTTACCTCTTAGTATTTTAAATGTATCCAACATTCTCTAAACATTGAGATGAACTTTAGTATGGCTTATCACCCTCAAACAGATTTCCTGTTTGAGAGAAATATTCAGAAACTGGAAGAAATGTTTAGAGATTTTTCTATAGACTTAAAAAGGAGGATGTGATTATCATATTTTATTGGTCAGGTTTCCTTAAAAAATAGTTTCCACTCAAGTATCAAAATGGATCTCTATGAATCCCTTTATAGGAAAAGATGAATAACACTAGCATGCTGGATGATGTTGGTGAACATAAGTTGTTGGGACCTAAAATAATCGATGAAATAATAGAAAAGGTGAAGACCATTGAGCACCACATCATGGAGGCCCAAAGTTTATAGACGAGTTATGAATACAATCATCTATGGGACCTATAGTTTGATGTTTGACACATAATATTCCTCTCTATATATTCTTGGAAGAGAGTGACATGATTTCAGAAGAAGTGAGAGCTAAGTCCCAGGTATATGAGCCCCTTTGAAATTCTTGATCACATCAGAGTTGTTGCATATCGACCAGCACTTCCAAAAACTATGTCTCAAGTACACGTGTTACTTAAAATATCCATCTTGAGGAAGTACATACAATATCCCTCACATGTATTGAATTCAGAGGTGGTACAACTAGAAAATGATATCTCTTAAGTGGAGTGATCAATTAAGATCTTGGACCACAAAGATAATGTTCTATGAAACAAGACTACTCACCTTTTCAAAGTACTATGGAGGAACTATAAGTATGAATAGAAAACACTTGAACTAGAGGAAGTGATGAAGAATAAATACCCTCACATTTTTTCACCTTAATATATAAAAAACATTTTGAGGGTGAAATTTCATAATGAGGGAAGAATTTAACGACCCATAATTTTACCAATGGAATTTCTATTATTATGATATAAAACACATAAATCACATAGATAACCCAATAAAATATTATTCTCAAAAATTAATAATGATAAATTATTTATAAAATAAACCAATAAGAATGAAAAATATTATCATGGGACAATAAATAAAAAATAAGATAACAATAATGGGAAAATTTGGATATGCTCGATCCTCTAGAATGACCGCACTCATGAACAAAGATATAGAAATAAAAAATAATGTTAGTAATATAATTTTAATTTATTTGGTGAAAGTATATATATTACATTAATATAAATTTTAATTAAAATAATAATTAATTAAATTAGAGGTTTTTATAGAAATTAAAGAACCTATATGACTATTATAAATATAACCATTGGAATAGTAATCTCACTGTTAGGAATAGTAATTCGGACATTAGAATAAAAACCTCACCTATGGAAGTATAAAATAAAATATAGGTATCTTATAAATAAAAAATGATATATCTAAATCATGGTATAAGTAAATAATTTTTTCATAAATGTTAAATTATTTGTTGGTATTTTTGTAAAATGAAAATGTTCATTTATAATATTATAATTAATATAATGATTTAAAAAAAAATTATTTACATAAAATAGATTTATAAGTTATTATTTTTTTGTATTGTAATTATAAGATAATTTTATGATACCTTAATTAATTTATCGAAGGGTTATAAAATCGATTATAATATTAAAATAATTATTTTTTCGAATAAATGATGATTTTAATGAAAATTTAATATTCTCATATTTTGAAAATTATTTTCATAAAATAGATTCCATTTTTGAAATATACATATCAAAAAAATATGGGAGAATTTTTTTTATTTTTCTAAAATAGTTGAATTTTTGGTGAATATAGAAATATGATAATTTTTGTTATTTTACATTATAAGTAAAATACATGAATTTTTGAGTCATGGATAATTTAATAATGATATAAGAAACCATTGGATCAAAACCTCATGAACTATTTACTATATTTATTTATATTAATAAATACTACAAATATTCTTGATCCTAAATAATAAACTAATGAATATAAAAATAAAAAACACCCCTATGCTCTCCCTATAAATACTACCCCTCACAACCCTTTCTCCTGACACCATATACTACATATAGGTTGTCAATATTATGAAAAATTCATTTAACATTCATGTTCCCCATTTCCATGATCTTCTAGTCTTAATAAAATACCAAACCCAAGTGCCTTAAAGAGGTTCTCAAGGATAGGACATTCAGAAAGTAAAATCCACAACCATTCTCATTTAATTTATTTTATTTTCTTATACACTCCTCACCCCCCATAAAAAGTGGAATGATAACTCCAAAATTATATATATACTATAATTATACTATGTTAATTTAATATCCACCACCAAATCTCTTCTCTTCTCCTTTTATTCTAAAAATGAAAACATCGTCTGTGATATGTCAATTCACAACCTTTGTGGATGATGAGTTTTAGTTTTCCATTAATGCATTAAAGGTTAGTCATAAAATAATTATTATGGTCAAAAGATATTTTAATATGTATATTATAAATTTTTCATGTTCCTTAACTAATATATAGACATAATATTAAATAAAATGAACTAGTTCATGATGATTGAAAAACTGCCAAAATAAACTAAACAACTATCATTAACATTTTATAAAATGAATTATCCTCATACAAAAAAATGATATATGTGATCATTTAAAATTATGGAATTTAATTGATATAATATAATTTCACTTCTGGAGAATTATTTTAATTTTATGAGAACTTCCATAATTTTACACAAGCGGACCGACCATGAAACCATAAAATAAACACTCCCAAAATGATGAAATTAATATTTTTAACAAATAAAAATGTCCAAAAATTAACTTAATAATATTATAATAAATCCAATTAATTTATAATAGGTTATGAATGAATGGATTAATTAATATAATTTTATTATCTTGGACATTAACTACAAGTGAAAAACAAATTCAGACATAAGGTAAGGGATCTCTCCTAACCACCATTTTCCCTTCAGGTTACACTTTCTATCCCTTTATCCCAATGTATTTCTTCATTATTATTATATAATTATTATAAATTCTATTTATATTTTCTTCACATACGTTTCTATTTTAATTCATCCTTATTTTATGGGGAAATACATGGTTCAAAATGTTCCCTTTTTTAATTCCTCTCGATAAGCAAGCCCAATTAATAGGAAATTCTTCATTTCTTACCCATTTTTAAGTACACTACATAAAATATTTTATAAAATCAATATTTTTATAAAATCTCTCATTTTACCATGAAAAAATATTTTATTAAATTTTTTGTTTTATAAAAAAATTATTCCTTTGTCCTTTTTAAATACTCTTTAATATTTTCCCTTAAACTGCACTAAAGTGGCTTGTTTCGAAAGTTTCTTAAAACACTTTATTTCATATAATCACTTCAGTTGGAAATAATTTTTCATGATATATTTTATTTTTATTTTATTATTTTAAAAAAATTATTTAACCCCCTCTTTCATGTAAATCATTATGATACACCCTTTGGTTATGCCTTAGGACATGATTATAATAGCCATTTCTTTCTATGGGTAACCCCTGTTTTTATTACTTATGTTTGATTCTTTATATGGTGTACATATGTGTGAAAATTTTATGATGGGTTCACCCTAATAATTCCCCAATTCAATGGGTATTTTTTATTCTCATGACACATCATGTATGGGATTGGGGTTTAAACCTAATCTATTATGGGAATTTTTCCAGAATGAGATATAGTCTTGGAAGTTAGCCTTGAATCATATTTATTTCGCATTATATGTTGCTTACACATTCCAATATTTCAATGAACATATCATTCCATGTTCTATATGTTATTAATCTAGGTGTTTATTCATGATCCATTACTTTAATTTTATCATGTTATTCCTTCTAACTCATGTGTTATGATTTATTCCCATTTTTATTTCCTCGCTTGGATTTTTAGCTCATCCATTTTATTTATGTATTACCCATTTCATCCAATGTATTTATAGGATCCAAAAGGTAGCTATGATATCATTATGTTTATTAATAAAATGATGTTTTATCTTGGTTTAATTTTTTCTAATTATGTACCTAGTCTTCCAAATACATTATGAATTTTGATCCTTGGCCTATAATATGCTTAAAATAATGTAATATTATGTGTAAAAGGATAATGTATCTGTTTTCATTGTCTAAGATTTAATTACTTTTGATAAAATTTATATATTTGACTCTTATGATCCTAAAAGACCATAAACCTCTCCCAAAAAAGGTAGTGCTGCCAACACTTAAGTTCATGAATAAAAATGGAAAGCTATAAATCATTAGTAGCTTAATTTTTATCATGTGGATAAATCTATTGAAATTTTTGTGCCATGATGTGATCATATTTTATATTCACACAACCCACACTAGTTCCAAAAGCATCACAACATACCATATAACCCTTATAAATATTAGTTAAGACCATAATAGTTACTGATGTCATAAACCATTTCAACACATTAAAAGATGTTTGAAACTTAGCATCCTAATTTAATTTCATCACTTTAATGGTAAGAAAATTCAATGGTGATGTTATATTTGAGAAATCCTTGAAAAAACATAAATATCATCCAACTAGACCTAAGAATCTCCATATCTTGAAGACATTCTGTGGTTCTTCCCATGATAAGATAACCTTCCCCTTTTCAGGATCGACTGAAAGACCATGTTTTTAAATCACGCACCCTAAGAAATTCATCTTTTGGATCTAGATATTTCATTTCGAATACTTACCATAAAGTTAGTGGTTCCTAATTATTTCCCAAACCAAATTTAGACGGTTCTCATGCTTACACATGGATCTTGAATGGACCAGGTTATTGTATATGAACACCATAATATAAGTGTCAAGATATTTATTGAATCCCAGGTTAATAAAATCCCTAGAAACTATAGGATTATTATTTTGACTAAATTAAATAACAAGATATTTATAATGGCCATACCTACTCTTGAAAGTGGTCTTTATAATATCAAACTCCCAAACCCATAGCTGATGATAACCTGATCAAAATTCAATTTTCAAAAATTAATTCACCCATTTTAACTAATAAAATAGGTCATCCACATAGGGAAAAGGGTAATTATTCTTTAAATTCATTTAGTTCAACTTTACATAATCTAAACAGAGATGAAATTAACCATTAGTCTTCTTGGTAAAGAGCATGGGGTCCTCCCATTGTGAAACACTTGGATAAATAAATAACTTCTATTATAGATCATCCAACTATATATTATGATCTTTCATATCAGAAGGTTTTATGCGATAAGAACATATAGAATTTGGTTGTGTCCAGATAAATCACAGACTCTACCTCTGTATTTGGAGGAATACTAGATAACTCTTTAGGTAAAAAATCATATACTTCCCTAACTACCAAGGGAAGATATATAAGTGAAGAAACATCATCAGGATCAAATACAAATATATAAAACAAACTCATGAGATCTAAGTGGTAAGGTCCAACATGATCAGACCTAAAATCCTACTCAACCTGAAACACCTAAGAGATACCATTGATGGTATAGAAAGAGACACAATGATGATAACAATCAACCCTAGCTTGATGAGCAACCAGACAATCCTTCCCAATACTGATGTTGAATAGATCCAGATAAAGAAAAGAAAATCCAAAGACTACCTCTCTATTATGTATCAATATACAAAATGTGGGAAAATTAAACCCCTACTACTTCCTCCTTCCAAGAGTCGTCTCAAATTTCATGAAAAATGGTATTAGTTTCATTGTAGGTTTCAAAACATAAAAAATGGATAAATATAAATGAGCATGAGAAAGTAGTATCAAAAAGTGTATCTACTATAGAATATGTAGTGAAAATGGTACTTATCATTATAGTAGGTTCAATATAAACCTCCTCCAAAAAATAATCCACTTTATAAAGGAGATTCACTCCTGAGGGCTACGGCAGGAGCCCTATAGACTTTAAAGAATATGACTGTATTAAAGTGTAATTTTGATCAAAAAATACCTAACCCTAATGGGACATAGATAAATCCAGATATAACCTATGAAAATGGACTCAATGGCCCTAGGAAATTAAAATATTCTTGGTTATGGGGGAAGAATGTTAGGTGTGACCTACCGTTCCACACTAATTTCAAGTTAGGGGCACACTTTAGGCTACTAAAAATGGTGAAAATGAGGTTTAATAAGAACCACCTCCTCCATCCTTATGATTATAATGCTACTTCCTATTTCCTCCCTATGAACCACTAAAACCGCCACTGGGAGTAAGGGAAATTGTATAGTAGCCAATATTTTCTATAGGATCCATTTAGACCATCATAGCCCCATCTACTATCTCTACATAGGTGTAAATCCTTAGCATATATACCTATGAATGAATGTTTGGTCCAAAACCTTATAGGTATTTATAATCTTTTGGAGGATCATTTAACACCACCTTCCAAGAAAATCAAAATATCTCTGCATAATGGTTGGTTCATTATGACACCGACCAATCTCCCTACTATAAGGGGAGTAAATAAAAAGATGTCACTATCAACAAATACTCTAGATAGAAATTATAGAAGAAGTGGGTCTTGAAACGCTTCTAATACAAGCCTAATTTCCAGTTTTCATGTACCATATAATCCCACCATAACTTTTTGGGACCCTAAAGCTTAAAAATTTCAAATTTCACCCTAATATCCTCATTTTTACCCATTAATTTGAAGAATTGATAGATCTTATCCATCCATTCATCCACCTCTTATGGTTCATTCATGCCCTTAAAGGACAGGGTTTTCTTGTGTATAAACTCTCAAGATCGATCCATTTCTCCCATAGCTCTTAGTTTCCCCTCAACTGCCTGGTTTGGAACTTGAGATACATTCTAGTCCACAACATGAACTACTCATATGGAATCTCCTAAAATATTCTAACCCATAGACAGATTCCCATGAGAAGAATCTATAACTACACCCTCATGGGGAACCCATGAAAGGCATATTGGAAGCATGTTCCTATACTAAAGAAATAACAAATAGCAATGATACCATAATAAAATCTCAGTTTAAACCATAAGATCATAGGAAGAACCTAAGATCAAGGTCATAACTCAACACCCGTGACACACATCCCAACATCCCATGATTACTTAAGGCTCTTCAAAATAATTTATTTCTAGAAAATTACCATAACCTACCTATCAAGTCCTGAAAATCCTATCTCCTATATACCAAATTCCCAAGGATCATAATATTCACATCTGATACCAATGTTTTCATGACCCATCCTATAAAACCCATCAAACTATTCTCCAAACCAGATCTTGAAAATACCCTATCATCATTCTTGATACCCATGGGCTGGTGACTAGAACTAGAGAATTGAAAAAGATCCAATGGGAAAAATTTCTCCCAACATTAAGTATGATACATAGAATATATATATATATATATAGAGGAAGAGAACTGATAAATTAAATATTCCATAATAAAATAATGGAAACTGAAGCAATACAACCCAAGAGTAGCTAGGCCAAAACCCAAGTACATGTTCATGAAAACAAAAAGGACAAAAAAACTACCAACTACTCCATGTGATATATGTACCATGCCCCACCATCTCACCACTAGCTACCAATACATATTATACAAAAACCATGCCACCTCACTATAATTCCATGACCTTTCCCACATCTTATAAAATAGGGTATACACACCCCCAAGGGAGTTTCTAGGTTGTGAGATAATAGGATCAATAGGATCCCACCTAGATGTTCCATATCAAGTCTCAATACAATAATCCAAATATTCTCATATAGAAAGAAAACAAATCATGATAAGTAGTTAAATAGTTTTATGTCAAAATCATTTTAAATAGTTCCCTTTTCAAAATCTTGTACAAAACTAGGAAAAACCAATGAATAACTTCCAATAACCATTTAATCAATAAAAAATGTATCATCTCAAATCAAACCAAGAACTAAATAGCCAACACAAAAAGTAAAACACCCCAAGGATAACATATGGTTAGGTTATCTAGGTGACTCATTTTCCAATCTCAATTAAATACTAGTGCACACTCATATCCCTATAGTCCATGCATCATAGTCTTGGGAATAGAGGAACACCCCAAAAAGTGAAACTCTATAATTTAAATCAGGTCATATATCTAATTCATCTATGGTATAGGAATGGAATAAAATACAAAAAATGAACCCCCTTACAATACCAATGGACAAGGCCCAATACTATACCTCCCACATAAGTTCCCAAGGCTCTTATGTGCAGTATATATCATATCAATTTCAAAATTCTTTCACATTTAAATTCCAAAAAAAAACACAATTCATCAAAAACACACTTTGAAAACCCATTTCTCAATCCATTTTAAAATGTCTCTAAAAACACATTTCTTTTACCAAAATAAGGGGAAAATGAAAATTTTCTAAAAAATACATTTATACAAAAAAAATCAATCAATGAAGAATCATTTCAATTAATTTACAAATGAAAAAGTCCTTAGAATAAATTTTTACATCTTATAATTTTATTACTTAAGAAAAAGGGTCATAAAAGAAGTTAGATCAACACATACGTTGAGAATCTCATGCACCACACCACAACTAAAAAAACATCTAGCCTCCAAAAGACAAGTGCATAGTAGATATTGAATGGATTAGAGTAGAATCATCACATGATCAAATATACCATAAACACATCAAAAAAACCATTTCCAAATGTTAGATAAATGAAGAAAATGTGAAGAGAATGATCAGACTTACTAAAAGAATAGAAACCGTCCAACATGGAGATCAAAGTGCCTATTGGAGAAGCCCATAAGATCAAGATTTGCACAAAATTGCCCAGTGTATACCTAGGTTTCAAGGGATAGAGGAGTAAGTTGAATGAAAAAGGATTTGGGTGATAAATGCATATAATTTACTATAATATGTTTAATTCATGTCATGAATTGCAATTTCATGATGTGAATTGATGGGGTGGAAAATATGCTAAAAAATGCATCGCCTAAACTTAAAATCCTAAAGGCTAAATCCATGATGTGAATATAATTTGACATTGTGAAAATTTCACATCCTCAACCAGGATCACGGATTTTTCCCAGGAGTATTTCACATCTTTAATATGTGATTCACAGTGTGAGTCTGCTCCTGTAGCTAGAACCGAGACCAATATCATTTATAAACCCCCAGATGAACTTCAACAACCTCCAAACCCAAAGAATAGCCACATAAACATTAAAAAAGCTAGCATACCTTTAATAGGATGTTATATGTATAGAGTCTCACGTTTTTGGATGTTGGTTCCCGTTTTCAGCATTGACACTAGGAAAAGTCCTATGCTCTACAGAAGTGACACTAATTCTAGTATCCTCATTTATAACTAGTGACTCCACATTCTAGAATTTTACTAAATGTGCGGTGCCACTAGTTAAATATTTATCCTACATGAAAGGGGTTATTGATGGGAAATTCTAAGAGCCCCAACCTACTCCTCCCTTGCCTCCTCATGTGAGATCTTATCCATCCTACTTGGGGTGCTAACTTGGACAAAGTTATATTGTTTTATAGAACAAATAGAGATAGAAACATTTGGTGTTAAACCATGCATACTTATTTGAGTGACATAAATAATGATATTAAATATATTATCAACTAATAACATACTTACTATAATTAATATTTACTAAAAAACCAATATAAATACAAATTATTAATAATATTTTTAAAAATTAATATAATTAACTTAATTAATTAATAGATAATAATTCATATTTATATATTATATGTATAAGGGATTAAAAACAAGAAAGAATACATAAACATTAAAGACACCTCAATGAATCAATCTCCCCCAAGTATTAGTAACCACTAAGTGGATCTATTTATGAAATTTTTCCGATACAAAGGCCCATGGGGCTCAATGCAATTGCATGATCATTTTTTAGACCCCAATTAATGGACCATATGAACCACAAATACTAACTCCATGGCCTTATAGGCCGAAAAATTGGCCCGACAGCACATGTCTCGTAGTCCACTTATATATATATTATTGATTTTCATTTTCAAATTAAATGTTTTTTAAATAATTTTTCATGAAAATTATTTTAGTTTTTATTAGTATGAAATCGTGTTAGCCCCTTTTTCATCCTGTTAGTTGGGACTACTTTGGGACATCGATACTTCTGGGCTTTGCAGGCTATTTACTCGGATTCTCACTCATCTCTTTGATCTGCTATCCTAATTCATTCTTTCGTACCACCTTAGTGATCCACATATTCCAACCATTGATTGGCGCTGATTGTGAAGCTCCACTTTCTACCTTTTTTGTTTGTTTGTTTTCTGAAGATCCACATCACTTCCACCCATACCATCCCATGCTTCCATGTGTCCAGGGTTTTCCCCAATATATTGCACTAGACTTATCTTATAAAACCTTCATTCTCACTCCAATGACCACGTGTCCTACCTCCCATTCTGTGACTATCAGTCATCTCCTCACCACCTTCTCACCTTTGTTTCCTCGCCTCTTCATCCCTCAAGGTGTATGTGATTCAACCCACGGTTCTTCATCCTTTTTTTAGAACTTCATTCTAGAGATAATACTCTCTCCATATCCACACCATCATACCTTCTTTGTTATAGTGGCCTTTTATGGTGGAGAGCTAGTCACTCACGATCTGTATCTGGACCACTTCAGATTCAAGGATCTCTGACCCTAGTATTTCCATTTCACCTTCAACACTTTTGGTTTTGTAATGTTTTTTCTCTTCTTTATTCATCTTATACATTGTATATTCCTTATTAATTTTTTTTGGGTTTCGGGGTTGTGTGTGTGAGTATATCTAGTTTGGGGGCCTATGTTACCATCCTAGAGCTAGGTTTCATCACTAGATTCTTGAGTGATGAGGTGCATATTCTCAAATATTTTTTGTGGTCCATGTTCATGGTTTCTTTGATTTATCCTCTCTTTTATATGTGTTATGTTTCTTTTTCTTAATAATACTAGTTTTGGTGGTGTTATTTCCATGTAGAAGAACCAAAAAGGTCCGGACCCAATAAATAATAATGTTATCTTTTACTTTCCCCATTTTATTTTTCATATTTTATTTCACTTTTATTATGTTCTTAACTTCTTTGAACCTCTCGCTTATGTTCATTTAAAATATTCCCTTCTACTTCTCTGTGAGAGTTGGAATGACTTAAAAAGGATATGTTCCAACCCTTGAAATTGGAATTAGATCCTGTAATAATTTAAATGATGTCTGTTATGTTTTAATTTAAGAAGTTTGATGGGGAAAATGATTTCAGTATGTGGAGAGTAAAAATGTGTTCCCTATTAGATCATAACAGACTAGAGGACTCCATGTAAGGATCTAAAAAACATGTAGCCACCATATTTTATGATCATTAGTCCACCACAACCTTTATATATTTTGACCCTACTATCATAGAAAAAGTGCATTGTACTTTTCTTTTAACCCTAGGAGACAAGGTTCTTTGTGAATTTTCCCATGAAACTACTACTAAATCTTTTTAGTTAAAAATTGAACATCTTTATATGACTAAGACCTTACTTGGTCATAATTACAAGAAAATGTGACCTTATACCTTTAATATGAATCATGGTTCTTTTTTTCATGTTCATCATGATGAATTTAATAAAGTCCTTCTTGATTTAAAAAATATAGATGTATAAGTTAAATATGATGATCAATATTTAATTCTATCAACCTATCTGGATGATTATTTTAGTTCTTTAAAATATTCTATGACGTCTAGTTAGAATTACATAACATTAAAAGAGGTTAAGGCCGCTGTTTTGTCTCACACTCTTTAAACACATTGTTTGAAAGAAGAAAATAATGGGGTTAAAACTGAACCATAGTTGTTGAACATTATAGTTCAAAATAGAAAAAATGATAGAGATCAGAAGGATAAGAATCTATTGAGAAACTTTGGGGTTTTTTGTGTAGTAAAACCAGCCATATAAAATGTATTGTCATGATTTTATTGAGAAGGATAATGTGGCTCTGACCAATATGGTATGTACCGGTTGTGACACTAGGGATGTTATGTGATATTCAGCTTCACTTTAGCTAGAATTAGGTGTAGATTCTAGGTTGTATCCTTTCTTCATTCCTAGGATTAACCCTTATATATTTTCAGGGGCCACCAGTGGGATGGGGGGGTGTTCTTTAGGCTGGACTAAGTCATTCGGGATTAGGTGGAGACTATTCTACTATTGGATTCCTATTTTGGTTATTGTGTGTTTCTACTGCATTTTATTACTTGCATTTTTTGGGACTTGATTTGTTTTCATCATTCAATATGTTTTACCCCTGATAAAGGATGTCTGTTTTTATGTATTTTCATGTTCAAGAGTTTCATTTTTGACGGAGACTTAGGTAATATTGGTAAGCTCTATTTAATGTCATTTCTTAGTTAGTTTAACTTATGAGCATGTTTTAATAATTTTTTAAGTAGTAGAAGGATGGGTATGGGTAGTCTATGTTCCACTATTGAACATGCTAAGAGTATCCATGCTAGGTAGATACTGTAGAATTAGGTTTATTTTTTGATAAATAAAAATAAGACCAAAAATACTGGTAGGTGAGTTAGGTAATGTAAGAACACCATTAGTTTTTTTTTGAAAAGGTGTAGATTTATTGTTTTTTGTTTTCAAATTAAAAGTTTTTGAAATAATTTTCCATGAAAAATTATTTTAGTTTTTATTATTATGAAATAATGTGGTCCTATTTGACACCCTACTAGCTTGGACTCCATTAGGCCTTCGGTACTTCTAGGCTTTGTGGGATGTTTGATGGGATGCTCACTTAGACCAGTGATCTACTAGCCTATATTGTTCTGTCGTGCCAGCCTGGCGATGCATATATGATGGCCATTGATTGGAACAGATTGTACAATTATCCTTTCACATTTTTTTTTCGACAATCCATGTCATCGCCGCCCGTACAATCCCATGTTGTCATGTGTCTAGGGTTTGTTGTGATCTATTGTACCAGCCTTTTCTTCTAGATAATTTCATGCTCGCTTGGCCGACCACATGTCCTACCTCACATTATTTTCCTTTTAGTCATCACGTTGCTACCTTCTCATCTTTATTTCCTCATCGCTTCATCCACCGAGTCTTATGTGCTTCAGTTCCTGGTTCCTCATCCTTCTTCCCTAGCTTCATTCTAGAGAGAACACTCTCACCACTTACACAACATTTTGAATTCCCTATTCTGATAACCTTCTATATTTGAGATCTCGACACTTGAAAGATCTTTCTGGACCACTTTAGATTCAATTATTTCCCACCCTGGCAGTGTCGTTTCTCCTTCAACACTTTTAGTTTTGTGATTTTTTTTCTCTTCTTTATTCGGTATCTTCATTTTACGTTATTTATTTATTTTCAGTCTAGGTTTTGGGGTTGTGTTTGTGAGTCTATCAAGTTTGAGGGTGTAAATTACCATCCTCAAGCTAGGGTTCATCACTGGCTCCTCAAGTGATAAAGAACCTGTTCTCAGATAGTTTTTGTGGTCTGTTTTCATGGTTTCTTTGCTTTTTTCCTATCATTATGTGTGCTCTATTTATTTTTCTTAATAATATTGGGTGTGGTGGTGTTCTTTCCATGGATTAGAACCAAAAATATCTAAACCACATAAATACTCATGTTATCTTTTACTTTTCCTCACTTTATTTATTATTTTTTCTTTTAGATTGCTTATATTATTCACTTATTTGAACCTCTATCTTCTATTCATTTAAATGATTCTCTTATTATTATTTGTGATTGTTGTACTACCTTAAAAAATATTTATTCTAACCCCCACAATTGTTATCAAATCCTGTAATCATTTAAATTTTGTCTGCTAAGTTTGAGGTTGAGAGGATCAATGGTGAAAAAGATTTTAGTATAGGGAGGGTAAAAAATAAATTCCCTCTTAGTTCATAACAAGATAGAAGATTCCTTTCATGACTCTAAAACTTTTAGTCACCATCTCTTCCAATGGTGAATCCACCACAAACTTTTTAGATGTCAAACCTTTTGTCATAAAAAAGGTGCACTGTACTTTTCTTTTAACTGTAGGAGAAATGGTTCTTCGTGATTTTCCCACAAGACTACTACTAAATCTATCTAGTTAAAAAATAAACATTTTTATATTAATAAGTCCTTTCTTGGTCATATTTATAATAAAAATGAGATTTTATATCTTTAAGATGAATCTTGGTTCTTCTGTTCATGTTCATCTTGAAGAATTTAATAAAGTCCTTATTGATTTAGAAAATATAGATGTAGAATTTCAAGATTAGGATCAATATTTAATTATTTTATCTTATATTAAGGATTATTTTATTTCTTTTAAATATTCTATGATGTATGGTCTTGATTCCATAACATTATAGGAGGTTAATATTGTTGTTTTGTCTTAAAGTCTTCAAACACATTGTTTAAAAGAATTAACGAGGTTAAAACTGATTCAAAATTTTTGAACATTAGGGGTTAGGATAGAAACCATGATAGAGATCAAAAGGATAATATTCGATTTAAGAACTTCTAGTGTTTTTTGTGTGGTAAAACTAGACATATAAAAAGGTACTATCTTGATTTTATTAATAAGGATAATGTGGCCTAGACTAATATGGTATGCCATGGTTGTGACGCTATGGATATTCTGTGATATTTAGAATCCCATTAGCTAGAATTATGTATAGATTCTAGGTTTTCTCCTTTATGCATTCCTAGGAATAGCCCTTCTATATTTTCATGGGCCACCATTGGGAAGTGGGTTTTCTTTGGGTTGGACTAAGACGTTCAGGAATAGGTGGAGACTATTCCTCTCTTTTCTTTCTGTTTTGGTTGCTTTGTGTTTATACTGCCTTTTATTACTTTTATTTTTTATCTTTTCTTTGTTTTCATCATTCTCTTTGTTTTACTCCCAAAAAAATATGTTTCTTTTGCATGTATTTTAAATATCAGGAGTTTCATTTTCAATGGATACTTAGGTAATGTGGGTAAGCTCTATTTAATTTCATTTCAAAGTCAGTTTAACTTCTAAGCATGTTTTACTAATTTTTTAAGTAGTTTAAGGGTGGGTATAGGTAGTCCATGTTCCACTACGGAACATGGGAAGAGTATTTGTGATGGGTGGATACTGTTTACCTAGGATTATTTTCTGCTAAAAAAATATGTTTGAACCTACCTGTAGTCTAGTTAGGCCTTACAAGAACACAATAATTTTTTTGAAAAGGTGAAGATTTGTTTTTCATTTTCAAATTATAAGTTTTTAAAAATAATGTTCCATGAAAATTTATTTTAGTTTTTACTATTATGCAATCATTTGGGCCTATTTTTCATCATTTTGTTTGGCCTCCTTTAGGACATTGGTACTACTGGTCTTTGTGAGCTATTTACTAGGCTACTTTCTTAGATCATTGATCAGTTGACCTACTTCATTCTATCATGCCACCCTGGGGATGCACATATGTTGGACACTTATTGACGTTGATCGTATGGATACACTTTCTCCCTTTTTTGTTTATTTTTTGTTGATGATATGTGTATTCATTGCCCATCATATCCCATGTTGTCATGCATCCAGGGTTTTTCATGATCCATTGCATCATCCTTATATTCTGGATCCTTCTGCACTCGCTCTGCCAACCAAGTATCCTACCTCACATTTGTTTCCTATTATTCATCGACTCGCTGCTTTCTCGCATTTATTACCCCATCTCTTCATCCCATAAGGCATTTGTTCTTCATCCCAATGTTGTTCATCCCTCTTCCCAAGATTCATTTCAGAGAGAAGACTCCTACCACTTCCATGTTGTTGTGACATCACTATTCCGGTGACCTTATTCAATAGAGATCTCGACACTCACAAGATCAATCTGGACCGCTTAATATTCAAGGATCTCTGACCCTGGCATCACCATTTCTACTTTGAAACTTCTGATTTTGTGATGTTGTTGATATTATTTATTCAGATTCTACGTTGTATGTTCTTACTTTATTTTCAGTGTGGGTGTCAAGTTTTAGTGTGTGAGTTTGTCCAGTTCAAGTGTGTACGTTACCATCCTCGAGCTTTGGTTCATCTCTAGCTTTTGGAGTGACGAGGTCCCTATTTTCGAAGAGTTTCTATGGTTTTCATGAAAGTTTTCTTTTCTTTGTCATCCCTATAGTATGTGATCTATTTCTTTTTCTTAATAATAATAATTGTGGTGGTTTTATTTCTATGGGGTATGTCCAAAAAGGCCTGAACCATGTAAATACTTATGTTATCTTATATTTTCCCACATTTTATTTGATGTTTTTTCTTTCATCTTGATTGTGTTCTCCGCTTATTCAAACCTCTCGCTTCTATTCATTTAAATGATTACCTTATGATTCTATGTGAGATTTGGAATGACTTAAAATGGATCCATTGTGACCATCACACACGCACGCACACACATACAAAAACACACACACATCCCATTACCGGGATACTCGTCAGATCCATTTTCATGCCGTCTAGCTTGAATCCACTCTCACCACCAGCTATCGCATGCTTTCCATATCGCCTGGCCTGCATCAAAAGAATGAACCTGTTACTACTTCTCATGATCCCCACCATCCACCAATCATCATGCCATCGACATTTTTCACATCATATATACCCCATTTATGGGTTTACCATCACCACCACACATGAGAAAATCCTTCTCGCCATTTTTTTGTCCCAATGTGATCACACCCCCATGAGCACAAATCAAATAGGGGAATATTCTCATAATCCAAAATTATTTTGAAGCACATGATCAGTTGATACTAAACCCACAATGTCATATACAATAGGTGGTGTTTGTTACTCTTAAAGGGACACTCGTTTGTAACTTTTAATATATTTATAATTAATAGTAAATAATAAATTTTAAATATTTTTTGTTAATAGTGAATATAATATAATATAATCAATAATAAATAATAGTCAATAGTTAATATTTAATAATTAATATGTAGTTAATAGTTAAAAAATTATATAATTATTAATCGTTAGTAATTAACATAATATTTGAGGAATAATGTGAACCATGGATTAAAATACATGGTCTCAGAATATTATTATTAAAAAGTAATGTACACAATTAAGGAGGATAGGGGGTTATAGTGAAATAATTGGTTTAAACAATGCCCCCGAAAAAATATCTGCCAACAATCACCTTCTTTTGTGTCATCCACCCCTTCCTCAGGATCCCCCATGACTTCTCATGTGTCTATATATCTTCCATTTCTTGGGAGCCTACCATGTGTTAGTATGCTCATCCATACTTGATAATTAATCTTCCTCATCATGAGTCTCAATGTCTTTACCTTAAAATAGAACAAGTCCATGAACGTTAAAAATTCCTCCTAGAAAAGTTCTTTATTGTTATATCTTTTTAAAATATCAATCAAAGTATGTTTATTTTTACTGGACCAGAGTCCAATGGGATAGCGGAACCTTCCCAAGTTTCTACCTTCTCTTCCAGTGTACATGCTTCATCAACCCTTTCTATGATATCCTTCCAGACTATTGGTACCTAAACATATTCAACATTTATTACCTGCTCATGTTCATGCACTTCAACATGCAAAGTAAAGACCTTCCAAGCCACATGTGATGAAGTGTTGGGATTTCTAAGAGTGACCAACTGAAATCCCTCTTCATTTATCACTTTATCTTTTCATTTTATTTTGTAAATAATTAGTGATTCTTTCTATAGGCCATGATCAACTTCCCCTTAGACAGTAACCTCACATTCAGAGTGTTCATAAGAATCCTCATTCTCTATTGAACTCCGGTACTCTTGAAAAAATAATCATTAAAAGAGATATTAGAAAGAGATACATACACCTCCTCCTCCAATTCAAATACAATATCAGCCTATGATGCCTTCAAATATAGTGTTGAGCCACAACCTTCCCTTTTTATGCCTTCAATTCTAGTCAGTCTAGTAGAAAACTCAGTGAATTCAATGCTACCTACAAGATTCTTACCCATGTCTATGTACATACCCTCAATTCTATCTTGGAAAATAGACCCTCTAAGAGTATTATTTTGGGTCTTTCAAAGGTTATTGTACGTAGATTCCCATACCGTTGGAGAAGAAACCTCTTTCTAGACCTCTTAAAATCTATTACTAGGGTTTTCATACATAACAATAATTCCACTCCTATGTAAATATTTCCCCATTGGAACACGAAAGTGAAATTGGGAATTCATTTAGTCATCAAATCTTTTAGTATTCCTTCTATAGTCCTTATCCATGTTCCCTCTAAAAGTGAAGGGTGTGAATTTTATTGATGTAAATAATTTGTCTTTGAAATTTCCAACATCATTACAACTCACAAAAAATAGTGGAATTTTCTAATAATCAATTTTCTTATCAATATCATATGTGTGAGTAGAAAAAATTACTTTATCAATCAAAGTGAAAATGAGATTGACTTCAACCAATACCCTATAAAAGTGCCCATACCTAACTAATTTTATTTCCTTATACATTTTATTGGGGGCTTCTACTATAGTATCTATATAATAAAGTATATTTGGGTTCCATAAGACCCAAGATAGTTGATAAATATTAATACACACCTATGGAAAGGTGTTTTTAATAGAGGAGGGATCAAAGTCCAGTGACGAATCATGAATGTTAAGGGCACCCTCTTTCATATATAGAGACTTGTAACCCCATACCTTCTGTAGCAATTCATTATAAGGGAATAATAAGTTAAAGAACCATTGACCAATAAATATGTATCTCTAATTAGTGAAACCACATATTAATGAAATGTGACTTCTCGGATACTAAAAATAGTAGGGTTTATATACCTTTGGAAGAACAAGATGATAAATAAATTAACACACACACACACACATACCAAATCATTTTGAAACAACACCAGAGTTAGAATAAACATTTGATATTTATCCTTTCTGGAGTTTTTACGTATTCTTCCCCTTCTCAGGAACTTGGAAACACAAATAATCAAGGATATATAGATAATGACCATGATCCATTTTCTCTAAAGGTGAATAATAATAGGTTATTCATGGATTCTAGGCTTGTTCATGAATCCTCCATATTTTTAAAAAATTGAACATTTTTTGTTGTTGAAGAAGATAGAAAGTTGATACCTAAGAGGTTTTGAAGAATGAAAATATTTGATTCTAGACCGATTTACATTTTAGTGTAATGATAATCCCTAGAAAGTTGAGGAGTTGTGAAATCATATTCTAAAAATGTGGGGCTTCAATGGATGAAAGTTTAAGGAAATAGGAAAAGGCTTATTTCATATTGTATTCCCTTTAAATGAGCTCAAATAAAGGGAATGGAGTTTAGAATTTTTCACCCTTAAACCTAGAATTCTATATATTCCATATTAGAATCCCTTTTTAAATAATTCTTTGATAAATAACTAAGTTACTTAGTTATGGATTGAAATCTCTAATCTTCCATGGTTCTTTTGTCACACTCATATGCACTAGGATATATCCTCTACTATTGGTGCTCCAATCAAGGTCGATCATGAAACTAAACATTCCTAATATTTTCACTTTTCTAGAGTACTTGTAGAATTTGATCATTTCTCAACCCTTGTTGAGTCTTTTATTCTAATTTATACTGATAGAACACTGTAACTATCAATTGAGTTTAGAAGAATCTTGTTTTCTACACAAAATGTTGCAACATTGGGCATATGAACATGAATTTATGAAAGAATATATACTTCTACAATTTCAATAGCATTTGGAATCATACTGATAATTGTAAGTTCAAAATTTTTCATGGTGGTGAATAATTTTAATCTAATAGTTGTAGGAATTATTCAAGAAATACATATGAAAACATCAATAAGATCCTCTGAGTCACTATCTCCTTTGCTGCTACTGTAGAAGGGGGTTCATTCCAAGAAAATGCCTCCAACACTAGCATTGGTGATGTAGTAGGAAACCATAATATGGTTTCTGATGGATAAGGTAAGTATATGATCACCTATAGTAGAAATCATGGGATGATATAGAAAATGAAGGATATGCATAAGATACACTAACAGACCTTGATAACTTCTCTGGAAAACATGGTCATGGTCCTACTGTTGTGACTAGAAATGCATTAGTTTTGGATTGTGATACTACTATGAAAGATGAGGTGGATAAGTAAATGATATAGGAGTAATTTATGGTGAAGGGGAATGGAATTTATAAGATAGAATATCCTCTTGTAGATTAGGATGGTAATCAATTAACTTCTAGAAAAGGAAAAATATTTTAGTGGGTGATGAGGGATTTCATCTAGTCATCCATATAAAAACAAGTTCAAAACCATCTTTTGCACCACCCCTATAGTTTAAGGTCCCAAATAATCTAATATAGAGATTAGTTATCATAGAGGAAGGTTATAGTGCCTCTATACCTACTACTGATGATCAATAACACTCACCAGCAAGAAAGGGGGTATACATGGATGAATAAGTAGGTCATTATGATATAGTAGGTGATTTAATTGTTGGTGAAACACTAAGAGGAAAGGAAGAAACTAAGTTGGCTGACACTATGCCTCCGAACTCTTATCCCAAGGAAAATAATATTTCATTAATTTTTAGTTTAAATTGATATAATAGCAAGTAAGTCTTCTATGAGGTATTTGGAAATGTTTATGAAATAGGATGCATTAAATATCTTGAGGAGTAATATGAGTCATCAAGAATGGAAGATCCAGATGACACTTGGTAAGCTCCTAAGATGTGGAAGCGAGGCAAGTACCTGAGATGTCGGGGTGTCTCCCAAAGAGTAGAAAATATAAAATAAAGTGAATGTAAAATTATTTTTTGTTTTTTGTGGCATTGTTTGTGCCACTTTTTAACATTACAACCCTTATCTCTTCCTTGTTTGTATACCGTTTTAATAATATTTTTTCTGGGACCATGGATTTTAATATGTGGTTCACGTAGATCCTAGTAATATAGTTAACAATAAATATAATTATTTTTTAGTTAATAAATAATTATATTAAATAATTATTAAATATAAGTATTTGTTAATATTTTATAATTAATATAGAATAATTCATTTATAAAATATAATTAATTTTTTAATATAATTAATTAGTATAATATAGTTAATTAATATCTAATTAATTACTATTAATAATTGAAATAATATAATATAATTAAAATAATATAGGTAATTATTCAATATAATTAATTGATTAATTGTAAATAAAGAATATAATTAATTAATTAATAAAAATAATTTATATAATTAATTAACTAAAAGTTAAAAATTAATTAAAATGAAGAATTATTCAATATAATTAATTGTTCAGCATAATTAATAAATTGTTGAATATAATTATTATTAAGTCCTTTGTGTATATGGGCCTCTAGACTATGTACTATGTTGTTTTTGAATAGATTTATTTGGTAGTTTTTTGACTTGTGACGTTGGAATTTCATAGCAGTTGAGTCAGGGTCATGACATCAGCGTTAGAGGGGGTAGTGACATCTATGAATTTAGAAGACAATGGTGGCATGTTTCTAACCTGACAAGCATCCGGAAAGAAAACATTGACCCGTAGCCTCGATCAGTGATGGTTTCGTAGCTTTGTGCAGTGATTGTGGTACGACAGGTTCGATGACAAGGGTGTCTACAACATCTATGCTTTTGGGTAGTTCCGAAGGCATGGAATCAACATTTGAAGGCGACTAGTTTGGAAGCGGCGCCCATGGATTTGACTAGTAGGGAAAATGTAGTTTTGGTGGGGATGATGAATTTCTATGGAACATGAGGTAGGAAAGGAGGGTGGAAGCAGCTTGCGATCAATTTTAGTGATAGGTTTTTGGTTCCTTTAATCAAATGGGCCTTTGGGTTATTGTTGGGCCTCTGGTTCACTAGTATTTAAGGTCATTTCTAGGTTACAAGTGACATGAAGTGACCATGATAATGTCTTGGACCATTGGAAAGGCTGTACAACACGCCCTGTAAGTGTCACCGGGTGGGTTTCCTCGAAAGTGGGATGAGTGTCATGACACCCATCATTCATCCATCTATCTTGAGGGACATATGGGCACCCATCAATGTGGATTTAATCATTATGTTTTAGTCATATGGTTTGGAGCAACATTTTGACATTGGAACAATGGTCACAAAATAATTTTCAGGTGGGAGGCTCGAAAGAGTGATGGGTGTGCTGACACTCATTATCTGATCCTCCGCCACACTCCAATGTGGGTTGGAGTGGTTCCATTCCACATTGTGTTTTACCATCATGGTGCATAATTTGGAAGGGGGTCATGGAATCCTTGACTGGAAGCACCGGTGTAGTATCTCTAGTATAGGGTGATGATAAGTGTGGCTAGTGATTGATATTAAGCTTTCTACCACTTAGGCCTTTAGGTCATCTCCTTTTTGAGGGGTGTTTTCTGGGCCTCTTGGTCACTAAAAAAAATGAGGTCATAATTGTGGTTTATTAGTGGTGGTTATGGAAATCAGTACTAAAAACATATTAATCATTTTCTAAAATATATATGCACTTTGGTATAACATGTTCTATATATTTTTTATATTTTTTCGATTTTTTGATGGTCAACCACCACTAAATAATTTAAAAAACTACCCTAATCACCCCCTCAACCCCTTAATCACCAAGTCCTTGAAATCAATAATTTTATTGATTCTGACCGCAGTGACACCCATCTCCCTCCCCCAATAACTCCCGGTGGTGAACCCTCTTCCCCCTCCCTTAAAGGCATTTATCCCGCCGACAACAACCCCAGATGGTGGCCCCTCTTCCCCCTTTTTTAGATACCACAACCCTTTATGGAATCACAAGCCCTAACCCCCTTCTCCCCATGGCCCTAGTATCCTCCTCTATCTACCTCAACCTAATTTTCCCTACCCCAATCCATCCACAAGTCGAACTTTGGCAACCTCATGTCCTCAACCACCATATTTTATGTTTTCCTATCCTCACCTCAGTGATCTTCTTCCACAACCTCCAACCCTGTTACTATGATGAGTAATATTTATTTATTTATGTTTCTATGTTTTCATGTTATATTGAATCATTTTTATGTCGAATTTGTGTTTTTTCAAATCAGTACACTACCCTCGTCAATAAAGAATTTGTGTTATGTTAAAAGTTGATTATAATTTTTTGATTAAATATTAATATCATTATATTTTAATGTATAGAGAGAAGTGTGGAAATACAAACCAAATGGATAAAATTTGGATTAGTTTACCACGAAACAAGGCTCAATATACCAAGGGTTTGAGAGAATTTTTAGATTATTTAATTTTAAAACCGATAAGTGGCTGATAGAATAAAATGCATGTGTCTGGATTATAAATTCAATAAATGGTTGAATAGAAATAAAGTATATGATCACCCTATTTTTAAATAGTTTCCTTATAGATATGTATACTGGATTTGGAGTGGAAAATCAAATGTCATAGAAATTCAAAACAATGAAAATCTTGTAAAAGAAACCCAAAGTGACTTGCTAGAGGATAAATCACTTCAAAACTAGATAAATGATGCATTTGAATTTTCAGGATACAGTTTCAAATATTTTAATAGATCAAAAGAACCTTTTTTAATCATAATAAGGTTAACCTTACCAAGAAATTCAATGATCAAAAAAATATTTTTCTTGAATTAGTTGAAGGAGAAAAATAAGGAATATATGATGAATGTTCCATGTACTTGAAGTTTTCTTTTATAATTATTTTTTATCATATCAAGTGTCTTTGTGGAATTATTGACATAGAAGTTTCTATGATTTTAGTGTTTCTTTATAATTCATTTATAGAAGATAATATCCTAGCATAATTATATGAGATGAAGAAAATAAATAAAACTTTCAATTTATTATGAAATGTTTCATTCATACCCTAATGATTACATGATTGATTTGGGAGAAGATTTCAATTAAGAAGAATGAATAAGATTTCATACATGTGGATGGAATTAAATAAGAAATAATGAGAGTACAAATAAATCCAACACCAGGAAGAAGCATAAAAAGAAAACTCCTATAAAGGTATCATGTTACATTCCTCTAAACTAGTTCCTTAAAATATTATTCTTGTCATCTAAGACTATATAAGACACTAAGTGGTATGATTCAGTTAGTAACAACAATGGCTTGATCAGACGTCCAAAATATTCAACATCATGGAAGGTTCATGATTCATTATATCCTAATTATACTTTAGATCCTAAGAGTGTACATTTGGGATTGTATTATGATGGTTTTAACCCTATGGGTACTTTAAGTAACAATTATAGTATATTCAAAGTTGTTTTGACCCCTAATAATCTACCTCTATAGATGTTTATGACTGTTACTAGAAAAAAAAATTCTAGGAAATGACATTGATGTATACCTTCAACCTTTAATTAATTTTTTTTGAATTTTTGGATGATGGTGTGAGAAATATGATACTTCAATGATAAATCTATTCAAATTTCATGATGCTTTATTGTGGAAAATTAGTAAATTTCTAGGACTAGGAAAATTATCTAGTTTGAACACTCATACCGGTTTGGTTTGTCTAGTTTGTAATTTTGATTTTGAACCTCAATCATTACCTCATAGTAGAAAACGTTGTTTTATGTGTAATCATAAATTTCTTGATGCCTCCAATAAATTCAAGTTTTAAAAGACATAATTCAATAGAGATTTTAATTGATAATGTCACCGATGGATTTATATGGTTCATAAATCATGGTATATTTAATGAATGCCATTATAGAATTTGGAAAATGTAATTAGTTTAAATAATTGGGAAAGGTTATGAGGTACAATATCTAAATTAGTTGGACCAAAATAGTGGATGAATGTTAGTATATTTTCTAAATTTCTTTATTGGGAGTTTATTTTTATATTTCATAATATAAAAAAATACATATTGAGAAGAATTTTTGAGATAATTTAATTTTTACATTACATAATGAGTAGGGTAAATAGAAGGATCATATTAATGATCATAAATATTTGGAATAAATTAATATAAATCATGTTTTTTGGGAAAATGATAATGGAAAGTATCATTCATCGATTTTTACAATGAAAAATCATGTCAAAGACATATTCCTTCAAAATTTAAAGAATGTAAAAATGCCAGATGGATATTCAAGAAACATTTCATGGTGTGTTGACTTAAAACATTGAAAGTTACATGGATTTAAAAGTCATGAATCATATATTTTGATAGATTAGTTTTTGTCATTTACATTGTGGAATGCATTTCCTAAAAAATTAACTATAATTATAGTTGAGTTGTGTACCTTCTTTTGAGAGATCTATAGAAAAACTGTAAATCCAACTAAGCTTAATAAACATCAAGAATGAATTGTTTTAACTCTTTGTCATTTTTAGATGTGATTCCTCCCTTCATTTTTCATATTTATGATATACTTGTCTGTTCATTTGGTTGAAGAAACTAAACATAGTGGACTGGTACACTATCGATGGTTGTATCCAATTGAGAGGTACGTTAGTATTATTTTTATTTTGAATTATTAATTCAATTGTATCATATCATTATGTACATTTTTTTTATTTTTTTTACTATTTTTTATTAGGTACTTAGGCCATTTGAAATCATATGTGAGGATAAATCTCAATAAGAAGGATTTATTGTTAATGTTTACATAACCAAAGAGTGATTGACCATCTATTCTAGGTATTTTTATGGTATTGATACAATATTAAACTATGTTGGTTTTTTTGAAGACATGTCCACTAATTATCATTCTAAAAACCAATAATTGGTATTTTTAACATTTATATGACTTGTTGGAAAGGGGTCAAATTTTATACTGACTGAATTGGAGTTTCTATGATCACATAGATATGTGTTAATAAATAGTATTATTGTAGATCCATTTATTTAATAATTGATATTAAAAACAAATAGTTGACTATTAGGTCAAGATCAAAATGAGATGGAATTAACAAATGTTTTTAATAAGGAGATTATTGAATGTTTTTCCTAGCATGTAAGTATATACTCATATTCATATTATTAACATGTATTTATTTTGTCTATGTTAAAAGTAAAACATTATATATTATTGTCAAGGTAATTAATGTTAAAAATTGTGATGAAATATCAAATGATTTGATTTTTTTGGGTTAAGTTCCTCCAAGGAAGGATAAGAGATTTGATGCCAACAATATTCATGGATTCATGTTTCATACAATTTATCAGGAAGAAGTCATAAAAACTCAAAATAGTTGTTCATTTACACTTAAAATGGTGAGATATTATGGATAGATGATTGACATAATTCAATTAAACTATCATGGTCACATTTTAGTTTTTATTCAAATGAAAGTGGGTCATCATTGATAGGGGTATAATGAAATATGTGTTGAATTTTACTTCTATCAATTTTTATTTCTTGATCCGTATTGGTGAGTGTACATAAAATGAACTATTTATATTGCCTTCACAAGGGATGGTGGTTTATTATATGGATGAAGAAATACATTAAGGTTGGAGTGTTTTTGTACAATTAAAAAAGAGAGTATTGTATGATAAGGGTGGTGAATGTTAGTGGGTACTTTGTGATAGTGAACCTCATCAACCCCAAAATATTCAACAGTTTTTTATTGGCAATATTGAAATAATAAAACATGCAAGAGAGGGTTAAAATGATGTAATCACCATAATAGAGGCTTATAACAATGAATATAATGAATATGATAACAATTGAATGTATAAACTGGTAATGAAATAATATCATAATATCTCATTTATATGTGTTTTATACATAAATACATTTTTTTATTTTTTCCTTTTTTGTAAAAAAAAAATTTATTTTATTTTTTATACATCGAATATATTATGGTCCATTTTAATTGTAGTTATTATGAGAAAAAAAATGAAATATCCTACCTGATCAACATATCATAGAACACCACCATGACTATCATCTTTAGTGGGTCCATGTAATTCTGTTTTACTAGAGATTTCTAGCGATCCATCAGTTATTTGAATGTTGTTGATAACCCACCATCTGATACACCTTCATTGATGGAGCAGTTGGTCACCCCTCTATTTATCTGATATTGGTGAGTTACCATTACTATTATGTATTTCATTATATAAAAATCAATATATTTTATTAATTGTTTAATGAATTTTTTAAATATATAAAGATAACAACTGAAGAGATATAAATATGAACAAAGTAGATGTATGGGACCTGAAAAATTGTCAGGATTATCTTCTAGTAATGCAGTCAGAATATATTGATAGATTCTTGGGAATATTTCTTACAATATGATGAGATTTCTCATTAATTATAATGATTATAGGCATATTACAATAGCTTATAAAAATGATGTGTTTGGTAAGCAAGTAAAGGTAATATTAATTTAATATTCATTAATAACTAATTTAAATGGCATGAGTAAACTTATTAATATACTGATAAAGTGTTTCATTTTTTACTTCTAAATGTTTTTAATTTTTATGTCTTTAACTCTATTTCACACACATGGGCCTTAAAAAATTTGGGTAAGAAATAGATAGATTTTAAATGGAGATTTTGACATTAGTTTAATGAAAATTATCTAAGCTCTTGACAAATGTATGAGAAAGTGTCTAAAGGTGTGCCTCATGAGTAGTGGAAGATGTTTTTCAAAATTAAAAAAGATTCATCTCATGAGTTAATTTCATATTTTACAATATCTTAAAAAATTAAATATAATAATTTTTTTATTTTTATGAGTTTTTGAAAGAATTACATAAAAAAATACTATGAATCATGAAAAACAAGTCATTCCTCATATCACTGGGTAACTGAGTTTTTATAGAAAATGAAAAATTTTGGTTGTATATTATCCATTATTATTTATACTATTTTATCGTAGATAAAAGTTTTTTTTCTAAATTATATATATATAAAGTCAAATGAATTAAGTCACTCGGTTGGTCGGGTAGAGATGTAGCTTAAAGTTCATAGGAAACCTAATAATATCTTTGTGAATGAACCTACCTGAGATGTTGGAGTAATTACTATTCATTACTATTTAATGTTATTTCATTACTATAAAAAGATAATAATGAAAAATAAATTACAAAAACAAACAATACTTAAACCCAATGAAATGGGTCTAGCTACATGGATCAAATTATGCTAATCAGCTTTATTGAATCATTTTATCCATGTATCAGACTCTATTTAATTAGTTTAATTTATTTCTTGTTGTTTCAATTTATTTTTCATTTTTATGTTTTTATAGAAATGAAACAAAAATAAATGGTGATAAAAAAATTATTATTTAGATAATATTATGAAGATCAGATAACTAAAAAAACATTTTTAATATTATTTTATTAACAAGTTAAAATTCATGAAGCCTCAGATGTAAACCCTGCAGATTCATCATTGGTTTCCCAGAATGATTTAGTTGCAATCATTTTTGGGAAGGAGGATCATGGGAATGTTTGTAGGATGCATTCTAGAGATAATCCATCTTCTATATTTATTAGGTTTTCATAATAATTTATTTCTACACCATGTGGGGGTTAAAATTGTGTGATTGATTGGGAAGAACAAAGGGAAATTTCATGGTTGAAAGAAAAAGTGTAACAACATGACACATATAAAAAATCACAATGGAAGTCTGCAATGTAAAATAATTTAGATTATTTATTTTATAGGATGACATAAATGAACCAAAAAGAAACTTATAATCTTATAGATAATCATATTTTAAAATTAAAACTCAATTCATGACTCAATAAATAGTTTTAAAAGATACCAAATATTTTAAAAATGTGAATCAGGGGGTCCAAACTAAGAAAATAGGATCATATTTTTTTCATACCACCCACATTGTGTGTCAGTTTAATGTGTTGTCAATTCCAATATGTTAAAAATTCATTTTTGATTAGTTTCCTATAGTTTGAAAACAATATGAACTCATTTTCTTGGTTTTGGATATGTGATAGGCATTCTAAACTAAAATAACACTTTTATATTCAAAACATACACTTCAAGTCATACCGCCCACATCATATGTCATATTGATATGTGGTTGAATACTACACATAAAAAATTAATTATTGATAATTTTTCTAATGATTGAAAATAATCAGATCTCATTTTCTCAGTTTCGTATATGTGACATGAGTTTAGTTGTAAAATGACACTTTTATATTGAAAACATGCACTAAAAGTCATACCACCCACCTTGTGTTTCCAATTGATATCCGTTCAATTTTTAAACATAAAAAATAAATTATGGAGAGTTTTAGAAAACCTTGAATAAAATTTGAGCTTATTTTCTTAGTTTTAAATATTTGATAGGGATTTTAAACTAAAATGACAATTTTATATTAACAACATGCACTTCAAGTCATACCGACCACATCATGTGTCTGATTGATGTAAGATAAATTTCTACACATCAAAAAGTAATTATGGATAATTTTAATAATGTTTTAAAACATCCCGATCCTTTTTTTATAAATTTTGGCTATGTGAAAAGAATTTTAAAGTAAAATGACACTTTTATATTTAAAAAACACACTTCGAGTCATACCACCCACTTAATGTGTCCGATTGATGTGTGGTCATTTGATACACATTACAAATGAATTATGGATAATTTTAATAAATTTTTAAAACAATATAATATCATTTTCTTGGTTTTTAAAATTTGATAGACAATTTAATCTAAAATGGAAATTTTATATTGAAAACATGCACTTTAAGTTATAATGACCACATCATGTGTGAGATTAATGTGTGGTCGATTAATATATGTACAAAATGAATTATGAATAATTTTACTAATTTTTTGAAAACAATAAAAGTGACTTTTCTTAGTTTTGTCTATGTGATAATTTTTTTAAATTAAAATGATACTTTTATATTAAAAACACACACTTTGAGCCATACTACCCACTTTGTGTGTTTGATTAACATATTTTCAACTCCTAAAAATCACAAATGAGATATAGACTATTTTATTAATGTTTAAAAACAATTCAATCCCTTTTTATTTGTTTTGAAATTATGATAGATGTTTTAAACTAAATGACACTTTTATATTGAAAATACGCACATCGAGACATACCAACCACATCGTCTATAATATTTATGTGTGGTATATTATTACACTTAAAAAATAAATTATGGATATTTTTCATAATTTTTGAAAACAACGTGAGAGCATTTTCTTAGTTTTGGCTATGTTACAAATGTTTTAAAGTAAAATGACACTTTTATATTGAAAAAAACCCACTTTTAGTCAAACCATCCACTTCAAGTGCCCAATTGATTCATAATTTGTCACTACACAAAAAAATTAATTATGGATCATTTTCGTAATGTTTTGAAACAATAAAATATTTTTTACTTAGTTTTTACAATGTGAAATGTGTTTTAAACTAAAATGAAATTTTATACTAAAAATGTGAACTTCAAGTCATACCGATAACATGGTGTGTTGGGTTGATGTGAAGTCTATTACTACACATAAAAAATGAATTATGGATAAGTTTAATAAATATTATTATCTCATTTGATCAATTTTGGATATGTGACATGAGTTTTAATGTAAAATGACACTTTTATATAGATAACATGCACTTAGAGACATACCACCCACTTTAAGTGTCTAATTTATATGAGGTTGGTAACTACAAATAAGAAATTACTTAGGTATCATTTAATAAATTTTGAAAACAATATATTATAATTTTCATTGTTTTGAAAATTTGATAGTCATTTTAAACTAAAATGACATGTTTTTATTAAAAACACACACTTCGTGTCATACTGAACACATCATGTGACGGTTTGACGTACGATCAACTCTTACTTGTCTAAAATGAATTATGGATCATCTCCCTAATTTTTAAGAATAATATAATCTATTTTTCTCATTTTTGTCTATGTGAAAAGTTTTTCAAAATAAAATGACCCTTTTATATGAATAATACACACTTTGAGTATTACCGCCCAATTCATTTTTATAATTGATGTGTGGTTGATTCTTACACATAAAAAATAACTCATGGATCATTTTCCTAATGTTTTAAATCAATATGAGATAATTTTATCAGTTTTGAGAATGTGAAAAGTATTTTAAACTAAAATGATGCTTTTATTTTGAAAAAACACACTTTGTGTCATACCGACCACCTCATGTATTAGATTGACATGTGGTCAATTAAAATATATAAAAAATGAAGTATGGATAATTTTTTTGAAGTTTAAAAAAATATGATCTTGTTTTCTCAGTCTGGGTTATGTGATAGGCATTTTAAAGTAAAATAACACCTTTATATTGAAAACATACACTTAGAGTCATACCTCCCACTAATTGTGTCCGATGGACATGAAGACATATTAAAATGACTGAATATTTACGTTTTTAATGTATTAATTGATGCCACATAAATCTAAGTTATGGTTTTCCTGAGATTCCTTTAAACACATCTGTAGTGTTTAAAAAAACATTCTGATAATGATAAAAATCATATACTATGACATCATATTGATGTGAAATCATAGTAAAACCATGGTTGAATTATTTTTGATGTGTACAAGAAGACAACACATCCATCCGACATGCGGTGTTCGTATAATGACTCAATAATCTGTTTTAAAAAAAATAAAAGTATTCAAAAATGTTTATCATGGAATTAAAACTAAGAAAAAAATCACATGGTCATGAAATCATAAGAAAAGTACGATAGATTTAATTTTTAAATAAAGGAACTGAATCCACATCAATCTAAGTTATGGTTTTCCCAAAATTCATGTAAACATGTTTTTAGTATTTTAAACAGTAAAATGTGCATGTAACGGTCAAAACCATATAAAATAACCTCATATGGATTTGAAATAATAGTACAACTAAAATTGAATTATTTTTGACATGTATGACAATAAAATATCTTCATCTGACATGGGGTATGCTTAGAATGAATCAATAACAAGTTTTAAAAGATATCAAAATCTATAAAAACATACATCAGGGAGTCAAAACCAAGAAAACTTTATTGTATGTCCATAAAATCATAGGATAATGATAATAGACTTGTTTGTGAATTATAAGAACCAACTCCAAATCAATCCAAGTTACATTTTTTGTAAGATCCCCATAATTTTTTTAGTTTTTAATACTCTAAAACATGCATGTAATAGTCAAACAAATAGAATATGACCACATATTGATGTGAAATCATGGTAGAACTATGTTTTAATTATTTGTGATGTGTATTAGAGCACAAAACATCCATTCTACAAGTGGTGTTCTTGAAATAACTAAACAATATGTCTTAAAAGATATCAAAGTCCTTAAAAATATTCATTATGGGGTAAAAACAAAGAAAAAATCATTATATTCTTGTGAAATCATAGGAAAATGACCATAGATTGATTTTTTACATGTAGGAATTGATTAAACATCAATTCGAGTTATGATTTTCTTAGGATGCCTATAAATGAATTTTTAGTGTTTTAAAACACTAAAATTTTCATGTAATGGTCAAAACCATTGAAGAAGACCAAATATTGATGTGAAATCATGTAAAAAAATGGATAAATTATTTTTTATGTGTACGAGTGGACAACACATCCATCCAATATGTAGTGTCCTCATAATGACTCAATATGAACTTTTAAAAGATATAAAAGTCATTAAAAACATATTTCAGGAGGTCAAAACTTGGTAAATGGGGTCATATGGCCATGAAATCATTGTGAAATGACTGTATATTGGTATTTGAAATGTACTAACTGATTCCATTTTAATCTAGGCTATGGTTTGACCAATATTTTTGTAAATCCATTTTTAGTGTTTTAAAACACAAAAATGTTTGTGTAATGGTCAAAACCATTGTAGAAGACCTCATATTGATATGAAATCATGATAGAATCATCGTTAAATTATCTTGTAAATATTTGAAATGTTTTCATATCAATGTATTTAAAAACATTATTGAGTAATTTCAAGCACACTATGTGTCAGTTTAAAAATTGATTTGATTGTAATATTCTTATCCCTTTTGTGTTCTAAGTGTTGAATCATATATTAAATAGGTAAGTTAATGTTTTCAAAGTGTTTTATATGATATATTATTTGTTTTATGTTAAAATTTCATCTTATTTATTAACAAAATAGAAAATTTTATGTGAAATTTTTTGAATATATTTTATGGATATTATGTTTCATATTTCTTTTCTTAAATGATATAGTTTGTATTGTAGGTGACATACACTACTAAAACACCTACAATAAACAATTATAGCCTTCATTATTTCAAGATAAAAGAATTGATAAAAGTACCCCACATTTATGCTAAAAAAGTGTTGCTAAAGAATTGTCTTTATTAGTGATTAAAAAGAGATTTGAAAAAGGTTAACCTTTATCAGTGCTTTAGAAAATTACTGATAAAAAATAACCTTTATTAGTGCTTTTTTAAGAGCTCATAAAGTCCACCCTTTATGAGCACTCTTTAGTGCTGATAAAGGGTTGCCTCGTGTAGTTTCATCCCACATCAGACTTCTCATTTTTTTGGGTTTCACCTTATAATCCTAGGCATTTTGCTATCACAATATTCCATGGATGTAGGGGGTTGGCACCCGCATACACCTGCACACACTCGGGCCACACGGCCTGGCTCCTCCATGTGTTGGCCTACCTTCCCAATTGGCATTTCTAGCCCATCTACATGTGGGATCACATGTTCCCCTTCTCCTGCGAGCCTATATATGGCCCCCATTTTTTTATACTCTAATAAAAACCCAAATATCAATATCAATATCAAAAATATAAAAACATTGAAAAAATAAAAAAAATAAAATAAAAAAATGAATACTTTGGAAAAAAATAATACAATTTTTTATTAATGAAATCATTATTAATAAAAATAAATAAATTAAAAAAATATTTTAAAAATATTATTAACAAAACAATTATTAATAAAAATAAAGAAATTTAATATATATATATATATATTATAATTAGTAATAAATAATAATTTTTAGTATATATTAAATATAAATATAAGGAATGAATAAAATGTAATAATTAAAACACATATTAATATCTTATTCATTTTTTAAATATTTTTTTCAATCTACTCATATTTTAATAAAATTTCACTTATTTTTAACTTGCATTCTTTTTATATCATTTATTCACTGATAAGGTTAAGTGTTTGTTTACTATTTTAGAATTTTAAGATTTTAAATATTTGTTATTTTCATATTTTTATAATTTATTAAATTTTAATGTTTTTATACATAATTATTCATAAATATATTTAATATTTTTAATATATAATTCATATATATATATATATAATATTTCTTTAAATATGATTTTTATAATACAAAATATGTATGTTTACATCAGGTAAGTTATATATTTATTGAAAATGGTTTGTAATAAAAAATTGGTATTAATTAAAAATATTGACTATTTTTCTTGAGTAATGAACATTTAATTAAATGTCATTTTTTATATGTGAGAATGAGATGGGGTGGCTAGAGCTTGGGAGACCTTCATGGGGAAATCATGGATTCGAGGTATATTTTAAGGGTTTTTTCAGATGGCCTCTTCAATTAAACCTATGTTAGCTGAAGCTTTCCTTTCCAAAAGGTGATTTGATAGTCATTATTTTTTTTCTAGAATGTATGAATGGAATAAGGTTTCTCAAGATGGGTTTGTTGTTTATGGTTCTAATCGATGCATTTTTCATCATTGAGATAGGGTACTCTAAATCATATTTTCAAGAGAGGTTTTACAGATCATGTCACTACAAATAATGAAGCAATCCTTGAAAGATAAATGATTTCCTAATATTCATTTACTATATTGGTTTTACAAATAGTAGGGAATAAACCATGGAAGGATGAATATATATCATACCACATTTCTTCTTTACGGGGATTTAGAAATTGGAAGTTTATTCTGATGGGGCATAGTTGTTTTCACTTCATCTTTCCTTCATAGGATCTGAAGTAGATGGCGTGGGGGAAATTCTCTATTACATTAAAATGAGGTAAAATGTGAATTCAATAATTGGATCCGTTATTTTCTCTTTTATCCATAATTAACACTCATGTTTAGGTTTGGGTAATTATTTCTTACCTCAATTGAATTTAATAGAACTCAAAAATTATTTTTGATATTTCCTTGGAAATTAGTATCCTGATTAAAATAGATAAGGCTAATAAGGAAGTTTAGTATGGGTTTTTTTCTCTATATTTATGATTGAATTTGATTTAAAAATACTCTAATTGATATGGTAGACCTATATACTTATGAGGATTCCTTGAACTAGAAAATATTTTATGAAAAACTTCTTTTGTTTTGTTTCAGTTCTCTCTCTAATGGTCCCTCCAAAGAGAAATATAGAATGAATTTTATATTCTTGGAATTCTCTCAAAAAGGTCACAAATACTATAAATTCCATAATAATAGGGATAATAAATTGGCCTTTGGTAATATTGATGTGTCATAATAGGAGCTTGGGATTATTATTGGACATGTGCACTTTGGAGGGAGCTAATCTGGTCAGGAGTAGTTGCGATCTCCTACAGAAGACCATGTATTTGACTCTAGTATAGTCACTGAATATAGGAGGCATGGTAAAACTTTGGTTTCTTTTCCTGGCATATATTATGTACAAGATATTTTCAGGCATCCATCTAGGCTTGAGTAAATGTCCCCAATACAAATTCTTTCTAATTTGGCTGGTAGGATACATGGAATTTGGGATAATATAGAAGAGGTTTACACTCCTTAAAATGACGAGGATGACCACAATTTATTTGAACCATACATTTAATATGAAATTGATCAATATATAATATAAGAGGATAAGATGATAGCAACTAGTGGTCATAAAGGGAAGCTAAATATGGGGAATTCCTCATATTTTAGGAATTCTTTGATGTGTAATCCATGATCAAATTTGTGTAGTGAAGGAACTATTATGGGTAAGGGTAAAAATATTAATGTGGACGTGGATTGAAGAAATACTAAGGTGTATTTTAAATTTGTATATTATAATGAATTTTATTCCTTCAAAGAAGATTTGAATCATGGTTATGGATCCCCTATTTTATGGGATATAAATATTCCTCTTGGGAAGAATGAAAGTTTGGATATAGCTAAAAAAATTCAGGCTATAAATATATGTAGGATGGTGGTTAATTGGGGAAGGTTATGGGTTGGGGGTTACTCCAAGGGAAGGTATGTTTGTGCGAATAGAGAGTCCCTCTTTCATGGATGAAGATGGAAGTTTACATCACTCTTAGGAGTGGGTTAAAGGGGCTGCAGTTGTTGCTCATGACACTGTCATGACTCCACCAAAATCTGGTAATTTTTTTTAGTATTATTGGTATCCTTAATAGGTCTAATAGTAGGAAGGTATTCCTTAGGTAATTTTGAAATGGTCATGGGGTTATATAAGTTAAAGGGAAAACCTCATACACTGAGAATTTCAAGGCAAGGATAAATTCTGATTTGAAGGTATTACCAGAGGGATCAGGTCTGACTGGAGAATATGATCATTGTCCTCTTGAAAATCCCACCCCACTAGATGAAAAAGTGGATAATGAGACATGGAAACATCCCAAAAAATGTAGGAGGGTTCATTATCTAAGAGGTAGAGGTAGAGAATAATCTCATAGATAAATAACTTTTCATCTGTGCAGTGGCTTTTCACTAGCTTCCATTTCCCATATCCCCTTATACTTTGGGTTTACATTATTTTCAATAGATTTTGGGAAAATGGGCTATAACCCATGGTTTGAGGCATCTTGGTGATTAAATTTCATTTGTTTTTTCAATTTAACATATATCAAATGTGTATTCCCTTAATTTCACACATACATATACATACCTAATGCATTTTTATATAGAATGTAGACAAAAATAATATTTCTTTAATTTATTCAATTTTTAATATTCATTTTAGTATTAGGTTTATTAAAATAATATATTTAACATATATATTGTGTTTATAATCGGTAAATTTTATTAATTTTTTATACTTTTAATCAATATATACTATTGATTAAATTTCAATATTTTTTTAATTTATTAATTTTTAATATAATTTATTCATTAATAATGTTAATTATTTTTAAATATTTTTATGATTTATTCATTTTCCAAATTTCATTGTTCAATATTTTTTTAATTTTATCCTTTTTTAATATTTGGTTATGAATATTTATTTACTCACATTTAGTGTTTTTAATATGGTTGTAATTTATCTAATTAATATGAATTCATTTTCATTTTAATTTATGTATTTATAAATATTCATTTTTTATTTTTTTAATAATCTACATAATTAATAACACCTTTTAATTTTTTAAATTGATTCATTCTTCTTCTTCTTTATTTCATTAATAAACATCGCATATTATATAATTCCATTGTTTAATTTAACATATATCAAACTTTATATATATATATAGATACACACACATTAATTTATCACACACATTTACGTAATTAATACAATCTTATATAGAAACACACACACACACACACACAATATTTATGTAATTTATTAAAATTTTAATATTCTTTTTATAATTTCATTTAGTAACATAATATATTTTATATATTATGTCTTTAATTGGTAAATTTATCTATTCATTTTCAATTCTAGACAGTATGCACCATGGTTTAAAAACCCATGAACCTAAAAATTTATTAATAAAATGTAAAAAAAATACAATGGGATGAAAGAAAAAGTGAAAACATATAATCCATCAAAACAATAATGGAAATACCTTCCATCCAACTTCCACAATCCACTGCAATTCACATTGAATAAAAAGTGTAGAGTAAACAAATATTTTAAATCCTATTACCCACATTATGTGTACTTCCACAACACCAAGGCTGCCATCTCCTCTTCCATTTCGGAGTTACCTAAGGGACACCTCAGTCACACATGATTTTATGGCATCTTCCCTAACCCTACATGCATATTGATAATTCATGATCAAAGAAGCCATTTTGTCAATTTATGCATTCCCAAAGGCCACAAGATTCTCTTGAGGTGTAGGCTCATTGTCTACTATTTTATACTATCCAACATATCTGGTTTGAGACTATGGTATCACATCCACTTCAATGTTGATTCCCCCTTGAAGAGGTAAATTTTCATCCCCACCAGTAGGTTCCTACCTCAGGCCCTATCAAAAACTTCGTACTTCAACTAAATTATATAGAGTAGTAGAGGGTAAAACCTCTTCAATACCATCCCTAGACAATCTAAGCTCATCATCCTGATCCCCCGTCTCATGAACAGGGGCCTTGGCTGTATCCACACTACCTTTAGATGAAGATTTCCTTTTATTTCACTCCCCATATTCTCTAATCCATCAAGGTAAAGTTTTTCAAATTCAAAAATTTTAATAGAATAAAGAATATAATAGAAATTATCTTTCCCTTTCAGGGTACCACCAATGGATTTGTTTTCCACTACTATTCCAAGACCATAAATTCAATCTCTATCTACTCCCTTATCTATTAGTAAACTCCATTGATCATCAATAGTAGGTGCAAGATTATTCTAGCTAGGATTAATTTCCTACCCTAGTTTCACACCTGCCTCCATGGAAAAATCAATTTGATTTGATATTATTGTGGGTTGATCACTTGAAATCCCATAGATTGTAGTGAAACTGATCTCATTTCTCTGATTCTATTTAGTAATAGAAGATGAAGGGGGGAAAGACATCCCCCTATCATTTAGAACATCAGAACTCACTAGAGAAGGAGAACCTTTATACAACTTATGACTTTTATGAGGTTTAATTGACATGGAGTTATTCCCCTTATTGTTACCAGAATTTAGTAAATTGTCCCCAATAACATGAGTGAAGTTCATCCCATCCTCTGAATCTGATGACACGTTCACCTAATGTGATGAATGGGGTATATGTGTAGAGACTCATTTTTTTTCTTAAAATACTTTGAAATATTTATAAATATATTTTTAGAGATAGGAGATGAGGCAAAGCGCGATTATGAGGCCCTATAAATCTATAAAAATATTAAATATATTTTATATTGCACATGTGTGGATAATTAAAGAAATCGGGATAACTTTAAACATTTGATCAGATCGGTAATTCGAGACCATGGTGTTTTCCTTAGGAACAACATAAAATGATTCGACACATGATGATCTAACCCCTCATTCGTTGGTGGTGCGTTTAAGTGGTTATATAATTTATTTATTTAATTAATTAAATATAAGATTAATTAAGTGATAATCCATAAATATCTCAATATATAGATTTTCCAGGGTTTTGATAACCCTATTCTCTGCTAACAATTCCTCCCTTCTTCTCCTCTCTATTGAAGAATAAAAAATGGGCGATGAAGAACAACAAACCTCTAATTGAGGGTGTATCAGAGCACTATGAATGCAACGTCTCCTCTTAAACTTTTTGGCAAGTGTGGTATTCACCAATGATCTATCCAAGCATAGGTAGTAATTTCTTTGGTGTTTTTACACCCTAGATTAAATTTTTGATCATGTTGAATATTGATTATTCAATCTATGCCCCTTTGTATGATCCCAGTTGATAAGAACATAATGTTTATTAATTTTTCATCTATCCCAGATGTCCATTATTGATCAGTTGGCTTAGAACACTTGGAAAAAGATCCAAACCCTTTCTTATGGTCGCTTTCTCCCTCAAATCATCGCGTTCTTCACTAGAGGAACCCTTCGGTTCCTAGCTCATCATTTTTTGGATGACCTGAACTTGATCGAATGCCTGGATTCAGAAAATATTTTCTAAATAGTGATAGAATTGTGAGCAATTCTTAGATCCGAAAATATCACAATGCAAGGATGAATAATCCATAGAATTTGTGACTATCTTATGAGGATCAAAGCTATGAAGGCATGTAGAAGATCCATCCAACCCCTCATTTCTGAACAAGGCCGATTCATGATGAACAATGATGAAATACCATGATATTCAATAAGATTAAGAGTTTTCGGAGTAGATTTAGGAATCCTTGTCCATAGTTGGATCATATTTGGAAGTGGTGACTGAAGATCCTAGAAACCATAGGGTTTCTAGAAAACCACGACTACACACCGTGTACCATGAATAACACATGGCATGTAACCTCCCTCAGCAGTGGCTCTAGTATTTTATGGTAGTTAAAGAGGACAAGGTGTGTACCCACATTGACATGATTTGTATCCTCCTTCACATGTGAACAAGTCATGGGAAGGACTACACAACCAGGAGACATGGCCTGGTCTCAGGATAGGTGGAACACACTATGTAGTCCACCTACATGGCATGTAACCCTACACGACATGTAACCCTACACGGATGGGACCTGTGTACTAGCCATAAGACACAGATAGGTAGTGTAGAAGGACCACATGTTGTGTGGTCCCCATACATGATGTGTTCTTCCCGGGATCTTCCGAGAAATATTTAAACCCCCCGTATCTCCTTCGTTTGGTCTCATATTTTGGCCTATGAGAGGCATATACTGAGTGTTTTACCGTGTAGAATACAATGATTACCTTAGAATAGAATTTTGAGATACGATATAAATGTTTATAGTTGGAACACACATAGATGAAACCCAATGATAGCAGTGATCAGATTGTCTTACCATAGCAGTTCTGAGTTAACCCTCTTGCTGGATTGGGTAGTGTAATCCTCGATGATTTTGGGCTGACCCTACAGCTATATTGGGTAGTGTAGTACCCTATGATTCTGAGTTACCTCCCATAAGATTTTGAAAATGGAGTTCCTCAACATTCTGGGCTAACCCTATAGCTATGTTGGGTAGTGTAGTCCCCAATGACATTCTATGTGTGACCCTCCAACCAGGCTAGGAAGTGGCGTCCCCCTGAAAGCTCACCAGGCATACCCTCTAGCAGTGCCTAGGCAGTGGCGTTCCTTAGTAACTACCCCGATTGGTACCCACTAGTAGGACTGGGTAGTGGCGTTCATCAATGAATACCATAGAAGACCATCGACCATGCAACAAATTGGTGAGGTTTGGTTTGTCTTACTTTTGGACTCATGATGATGTGGGGTACTTTCCCCAGGAGACTCATTCTTGTGACACGATCTAAAACCATGTGGGTGAGTCAGTGCTATCCAAAGAAGACAGTATCAAGGTTCAGTGATTTGAGAACCTTTGACTTATGAATCTGGGGTAGACGTATGAGGTGTTGGGAATTGCAGATGGAATTACATAGTAACGATTGGATACTCACTTTCTTAGGTTTAGTTTTGAGATGAAGACCCCCTTACTCTCTCATTTGGGATTCTTTGACTGAGCATGTGTGTGTGTGTGTGTGTGTGTGTGTGCGTGGTTATAGTACCCACCCCTTGGGTCTTAGTTACTCTCCTTCTAGTAGAGACGAAGAGGCGTGGGGTATGCCACATGCTTTTCAAGTATAGATTCTATTGTTTGGAAAAGTATACTATCCAACTATAGGTAGTGAAGAATCGAAGAGGAGTTTATATCCTCTCCATTTTGATATCCTTGTGTTTGGATGAGTCTAATTTCACTCTTTTGTCGGGTTGAGCTATACTCTTTCTTTTAAATTTTATCATACCTTGTTATCTCTACTGATTTTCTTTTCTGTGTATCTCTTACTACTCCCCATTCACCTTTTTGGGGCATCCTACTGGGTGTGTATATACTAACCCTTGCATGGGATTTTCCCAACATGTTTCATTTCTTTTGTAGACAGTAGATGATTAGAACATGATCTCAAAGGATATTAGGGATATGGGTTGTGAGGAATGCGTACGGTGATCAAAGTTGGGATTTAGGAGTGGGGATCTCCTGACTATTCTCTTTTTCATTTTCCTTTAGGATGGGAAAGGTTTCTTATTTGGGTGTGTGTTTTTCACATTTTACTTTTCAGTTGACACTACCGTATTCTTGTACCATTTAGAGGTTCATGCATGTTTATTTTACCTTATAGTAGTTTCCACTTTTTGTACCTTTCCTCTACACTTTTTCATTGAGTGGGATGTGTGAATGTGTACAGGTTTCAGGAAAATTATCCCCTAAGTTTTTTGTGTCTTCGGTACTAGTCACCAACCCCTAGAATATAGAGGTAGGCTTGGGGTAGTTGTGGCTCAAGATTAGTCTTGGATTGGGTTGTGACAGAGTGGTATCAAAGGTGGTTTGACACTTGGGATGTTTTTTGTATGTTTCTTTAAAATGGTCTTGTTTGGGTTTAGGGAAATAGTGTCAAGGTTTCTTGAGAAAGGCTCTTAGGAAAGGTATACCGATGATGGTATGGGCGACCGATGTATCCATTCAATAGGACCCTAATTACCCACTTGTCGACTCATCCCTGAGACATTTTTTGCGGGGAACAGAAGTACATAAATCATTTCGGGTTTAGTATTTGACTTCCTTTCTTGAGTCAGCTCCCCATTGTATTTACATACATACATACATATATATATTCTCATATGACCATGGTACTGCTTGATAATTTTCAGGATTCCTCCATGATGACAGCCAGCCAGGATACCAACACCAGTTGGTGAAGACAACCCCATGAGAAACGAGGCCTCAGTTCAGGATCCATCTTGTGATCCCATTCCTCCTAGTGGGTAGGTACTGACACCCCACTCATTGAGAATAAGATAGTCCCAATAGAGAAAGATGAGGACAAGTGCAGACTGAGAACCCTCCGTGAGTTCCAGCGCTAGAGACCACTGAGGTTCCATGGCAACCCAGATCCTTAGGAATCATAGGATTGGATAGAGTCAATGGTCTATGTATTTAGGATTGTTCAGACACCAGAAGATCAAATGGTGGCTTTGGAATCCAGTATTTTCCATGGAGTAGTTAGGAACTGGTGGAGATTAGTTACTCAGATGCAGAATGAGTTGATACTCTCATGGGATGACTTTCAATAGTTGTTTCGAGAGGAGTACTACCCCTTATGGATATTCTCCATTCAGATTCAGGAGATTATTGGGCTTTTGAAGGGAGGGATAATAGTGGTAGGGTACATGATGAGGTTCACATACCTTACACACTACTCCCTTTACAATATCATAGATGGCTACTTCTAAGTACAGAAGTACAATCAGGGACTCTGTAGAGAGATCTAGGAATGTTTTGTACCCATGTGCATCCCCACCTATGTCGGGGTACTGGATAAGGAATTTGTTATAGATATATTCCTGATGGAGGGATGTTATATAGATCGATATGGATGTAGGCATGAAAAATCTGAGATATCAGTAGCAGCAGGTAGATGGCATATATCTCAGAATAGGATACCCTTTCATGAGCAGACCCAGGACCATGGTCACGCCATACAGGGTTAGGGTAGAGCACTAGGGAATCCCAGAGATGTATGGTGCTTTATATGTGATGGGTGAGGTCACATGTAATAGGGATGCCTGACTAGGAAAGCTGAGCATCCTAGATAGGCAGTAGATGGACCACCATAGCAGAGACAACACCGCGATCAGGGATCTTTTAGGCAGGGATAGGGGGTCCCTAGGGAGGTGGAGTTGGAAGAGGAGCAGGAGAAGCTATAGGTGGGGGACAACGGTTTGAGGTTCTTCCACCACCATCACAAGGTGGCCCATGTCAAGATTAGGGAGCTGGAAACAGGGGTCACAGGTAGCTGCAGGCTTTGAACATCTATGATCCTGCAGTGCCTGAGATGATTCAAGGTACAATCTATGTTTTCTCTACTCTTTCTTTAGTATCAGTAAACATAGTTTCTGGACATTATTTTTCTATATACTCTTATTTCGGGAGATTGAGATCCTGGTAATGATGCTAGTGTAATAACTTTTCCTTGAGTTTCTTATTGGGAACACTCCCTCCACATCTTTTATCTGTTGGCAATGCAAGTAATCGCTTGGAGGATAGAGGTTAATGTAGGACCAACTGGTTCTTGCAATGGAACCCTAAGATGTTATCATAGGCATGTATTGGATTTCTATGCTCCAAGAACATATTTACTATCATCATAGACAAGTCAGATGTCCATGTGCTGATGGGATGAGTTTCTCCTTTTTCAGTGAGAGAGACCACGTAGCAGGATGAACGAGTGTTGTGAGCAAGGGGTTACACCCTATTACCCATCAGCTATCGAGTATGACCCTTGGTTCAAAAAAATCATTAGGAATATAGATTCTTTTAGTTGTTGAGTATTATATAGATGTATTTCTTGAATACTTTCTAGGACTACCTTCGAGGTGGGAGTTGGAGTTTTGTATAGACTTGCAACTGGGGAATTATCTGATGTCCTCTATGGTGTATCGTATGGAACCCACTGAGCTTTGAGTGATGAGGTTGAAATTATAGTACCTTCATGAGAAAGGTTTCATCAGACCCAGTGTGTCCCCCTAGGAATCTTCAGTTCTATTTGTGAAGAAGGTAGATAGGAGCCTATGTATTTGCATGGATTATCGTCACCTGAATCTGGCCACAACAAAGAAAAAGTACCCCTTTCTGAAGATTAAAGACCTATTTGATTATCTACGAGGGGAAAAATGGTTCTTCAAGGTCTCTCCCAAGTTTAGATATCACGAGTTGTGGGTTTTTGTGGATAACATTTTGATTTTTTCTTTTAGATTTATCTATAGACACTACGAGTTCCTAGTGATGCCTTTCAGTGTGAAAAATTCCCCCACTAGTTTCATGGAATTGATGAACTAGATCTTACAGACTTACTTGGGCCATTTTGTTGTTTTTTTCATTTATGACATACTCGTCTACTCTGATATAGAGGAGGATGATGCATATCACTTGAGAATGATCGTTGATTTACTTTGGGATCACTAGATATATAGAAAGATCTCAAAATTCCAGTTTCAAATATAGGATATTCACTTTCTAGGGAATTTCATTTCCAAACAAGTTCTAGTCATGGATCAAGATTATATCAAAGTAGTTATTGTTTTGGATCCACCCAATAATGTTTCATAGGTGAGTATCTTTCTTGGCTTGGCTGGTTACTATAGGATATTTTGGTAGACTTATCCAGAATCGTAGCCCCTTTAACTAATCTGACACAGAAGTTACAATCGTTTACCTGATCAGAGTAGTACCAGAAGACCTTCTAGGAGTTGATGCAGAGGCTGAAGAGCACCCTAATTTTGAGACTACTAGAGGAAGTAGTTGAGTTTGTGGTGTATTGTGATGCCTCAAAAGTTTGTCTTGGTTGCTTGATGATGCAACAATAGGTGGTCATCGCATATGGGTTGAGGAATTTGAGGACCCATGATTAGAATTATGTGACTCATGATCTAGAGCATGTATTGGTAGTTTTTTTCCTTGAATATTTGGAGGCCCTACATTTGAGGAGGGCACTTTGTGGTTTACTCAGACCACTAGAGTCTCAGGTACGTCTTCACTCAGAGAGTCCTAAACCTGAGGCAACGATTCTAGTTGGAGTTCTTGTAGGACTACAAATTCGAGATAGTCTACAATACAGGGAAGGGAAATGTTTTAGAAGGTTCCCCTAGAAGGAAGTCATAGGATCTCCTAGTGGGGGAAGCTTTTTAATAGTTGGATTCCATGAAGATGAACTTGGTGGAGTAGGAGGGTGTAGTTTTCTTACACTCAATGGTTTTGACAAATTCACTCCTTGAGCATGTGAAAGAGTCCTATCTAGGAGATATTTATTGTGAAGTTTAGCATGATTAGATATCAATAGGTGGTGCACCAAATGGGTATTCTAAAGGAGGAAATCAATATATATTATTCCAGGTGAAAACAATGGTTCTAGTCTCGTTTCTAGAAGAGGTGATGTGGGAGTTCCACATTTCTCCCGAAGTTGTACATACTGATGTGGGGATGATGTATAGGGACCTTTTGCGGAAGTTTTTGTGGTCAGTAATGAGATGAATTGTAGATGATTTCATATCAAGATTCTTTACTTATTATTAGGTGAAGGCTGAGCATTAGGTTCTAGAGGTTTTATTATAGCCTCTTGAAATTCTAGAGTGGAAATGGGATGAAATTTCCATGTATTTCATTATAGGGCTTCCTTGCATAGTGAAGGTCCATGACGCCATCTGAGAGATATTAGACTGAACCATGAAGTTGGTACACTTCCATTACATCAGGGAGAAGAGTTAATCAGAGATTATGGGGAATCTATACATATGAGAGATCGTCTGCCTTCCTGAGGCACCCTTGATGATTGTCTCTGATCATGATGCATGGTTTACATCATGATTGTGGAGAGGCCTGTAAGAGAAATGTTGGACCCACCTATGGGTGAATACAACCTTTCCCCCCATACTGATGGGAAAACTGAGCGCACTATCTAGGTGCTAGAGGATATGCTGAGGGCCTGCATGTTGGATTTTTTCTAGAGTTGTGAAGATCACATGCCCTTAGTGGTGTTTGCGTACAAAAAAAACTACCACTCCACCATCGGCATGGAACCTTTCAAGGCCTTTTATGGGTGACCCTGTAGGTCACCCTTGTGTTGGATGGGTATTGTAGAGTCATCTCTTATGGGACCAGAGTTGGTGTAAGTAATGACAGAGAAAGTGAAAATCATATCTGGATGAATGAAGACAGCCCAGAGCATATAGAAGTCCTACGCAGATCATTGTCACATTCCCTTGGAGTTTGGGTAGGGAAACCATGTCTTCTTGAGAGTCTCCCAATGGTGTGGGATGCAAGGATTCGGCTAGGGAGTCAAAATATCCCTGAGGTTCATCTGGACCTTTGAGACCATGCAGAGGGTCGGGGAGGTTTCCAATCACCTCACCTTACCCCCACAACTGGGGTAGGATCATGACATTTTCCACGTTTCATAGCTGAGAAGATACATGTAAGACCCTATACACATCATTTACTGGGGAGATATGGACATCGAGGATGGATCCACCTTCACGGAGCACCTGGTGGAGATCGAGGACCGACATGAGTAGACCCAGCGAGGATGAGCCATACCTTTGGTTTGAGTGTTGTGGCAGTATGGAAACATATAGGTGAGTACTTGGGAGTGGGAGAGCCAGATTCGGGCTCAGTATCCTGAGTTTTTTGCTTAGTTTTTCTTTTCAAGGATGAAAATATTGAAGGAGAAAATGATGTAGAGACTTGGTTGTTCCCTTGTAAGTCTTTGAAATATTTATAAATATTTTTTAGAGATAGACGGTGAGACGATGTGCGATTATGATGCCCAGTGTTTCCAAAATTAAATCTATAAAAATATTAAAAATATTTAATATTGTGCACATGAATAATTAAATAAATAAGGATAACTCTTAAATAGGTAATCAGATCAGAAATTTGAGGCCATGTTTGTGTCCACAATGTGGTGTTTTTCCTAAGCGTGACATAAAATGAGTTGGCATGGGACATTATGACCCCTGTCTTATTGGAGGTTCATTTAATTGGTTAAATAATTTATTTATTTAATTTAAAGATAAATTAGGTGAGAATTTTTAAATATCTTACTGTAGATATTTTCTAGGGTTTTGATAACCTTGAGTTGTGCCAATAGTTCCTCACTTCTTCTCCTCTCAATTGGAGAATGAAGAACAAGCGACGAAGAATGATGAACCTCTGATTCATGGTGGATTGAAGCGTAGTGAACGTAGTGGAGCCTCCCGAACCCATTGTCAAGAATTTTATTCACCAACTATCGATCCAAATAGAGGTAGGACTCATCTTTGGTGTTTTTAAACCCTGGATTAAATGTTAATCATGTTGAATATTGATTCTTCAATCTGCACCACCTTTGCATGATCCTAATTGTTAAAAACATATTGTTTATTAATTTTTCATCAAACATGTATGCCCTTTCTTGATCGGTTGGCCAAGAATTCTTGGACAATGATCCAAACCATTTCTTATGGTGATTTTCTCCATCAAATATTCACACTCTTCACTAGAAGAACCCTCTGGTTTCTAGATCGACAATTGGTGGGAGACCCAAACTTGATCGGGCACCTATATTTGGGACAAATTTTACAAATGCTAATGAAATTGAAATAAAGGGTTAGATCCAGAAACAATACAAACCAAGGATGAAGAATCCATATGTTTCGCAATAATCTAATGAGGATCGAAGCTGCAGCGGTGTGTGGAAGATCTGACCAAACCCTCATTTATCAACGAGGCCTATTTATGATGAATGATGATAAAACCTCATGATATTTAGAAAGATTCAGAGTTTTCAGAGTAGATTCAGGAATCCTTGGTTGTGGTTGGATCAGATTTGGAAGTGGTGGCCAAAAATCGGAGAAACCTTAGGGTTTCTGGAAAAATCCGACTACAAGCCATGTACCAAGAAGAACACACGTCATGCAGCCTCCCTAAATGGAGGTAATAGGGTTTTATAGTAGTTAAAAAGGACACGGTGTGTACCCCCTTGACATATCATATATCCACTTTCTTGTGTGAATAAGTTTTGGGAAGGACCATACGACCAGCAGACATTGCCTGGTCCTTGGATAGGTGGGGCACATTGTGTAGTCCACCTACTCGGCGTGTAACCATACACATACATGAACCATGTAATGGCCAAAAGACACGTCTAGGAAGTGGATAAGAACCACATGATTTGTGGGCCCCTTACACACTATGTTTATCTTGGGCTCTTCCAAGTGATCTTTAAACCCTCGTATATCCTATGATTGGAATCATATTTTGGACCGTGAGATACCTATACTGAGTGCTTTTACATATAGAAAGCGATGGTGCCCTAAAAAGTAGATTTTGAGATAAAACATGGATGTTTTAGGTTGGAACACATAGAGAGAAAACCTGATGACAACATCGATTAGACAAGATTACCAGTGTAGTTCTGGGATGACCCTCTAGTTGTGTTGGGCAGTGTAGTCCCCGATGATTCAGGGATGACCCTCCAGCTAGGTTGGGTAGTGTATTCCATAATCATTCCAAGTTACCCTTAGTGGAGTTACTCAACATTTCAGGATGACCCTTCAGCTGGGCTGGGTAGTGTAGTCCTTGATGACCTTCCAAGTGTGACCCTCCAGCCGGGATGGGTAGTAGCGTCCCCCTGATGACTCACCAGGAATACCCTCTAGTAGTGTCTGGGTAGTGGCATTCCCCGGTGAATATCTTGAGTGGTACCCTTAAATGGTACTAGGAAGTGGTGTTCCTAAGTTACTACCATAGAAGATCCTCGATTGTGCGGCATAGCGGTGAGGTGTGGTTCGACTTAGCATTGGACTTAGGAGGAAGTGGGGTGCTTTCCCCACTGAGACGTGTTCTTGTGACACGATCTAAAACCACATGGGTGAGTTAGTGACATTCAAAGAGTATAGTATCGAGGTGTGTTTATTTAAGCACTATTGACTTGTGACTCTAGGGAAGACATATGAGGTGTTGGGAATCACAAATGGATTTCCTTTGGAACAATTGTCTACTCACTTTCTTGGGTTGAGCTGTGAGATAGAGGTCCCCTTAAACTCTCGTTTTTGATTCCTTGAATATGAATATATATATATATATATATATATATCCCGTTACAGTACCCACCCCTTGGGTCTTGGTTACTCTCCTTCTGGGAGAGGCGAAGATGCACTAGGTATACCATGTGCTTTTTGTGTTTAGTTTCTCATGGTTGGATAAGACTAATCTCTGGATATAGGTAGCGAAGACTCAATGAGGAGTTCATATCCTCACTGTTTCAAATTCCTTATGATTGAATGAGTCTACTTTCACTTTCTTTTAGTGTTGAGCTATACTCTTTCCGTTCAATTTTACTGTACCTTGTTCTCTCTACTTCTTTCCTTTTTAGTGTATCTGTTTCTGCCCCCTTCACCATTTTGGGGAGTCCTACTAGGTATTTATATACTCACTCCTACATGGGATTTTCCCAACACATGTCGTGTTTTTAGTAGACGGTGGACAAGTCGATCATGATCTAAGAGGCGCTTAGGGATACGACCTGCTTGGACTGCGTATGGTGGTCGAAGTTGGGATTCAGGAGCAGAGATCTCTCATATATACTCTTTTTTAGTTTCTTTCAGGTTGGGAAAGGTTTCTAGTTTGGGTTTTTGTTTTTTCCCTTTTACTTTTCAGTTGACACTACCATAATCTTGTACCATTTTTAGGATCATGCATGTTCATTTTAATTTATCAAAATTTGAAATTTTTTCTAATTTTCCTATGAAAATTTTCATTGAGTGGACTGTGTTTGCATGTATAGGTTTCAAGAAAAGGATACCCAGAGTTGGTTGTTACTTTAGTGATTTTCACCAACCCTTGGCCTATGGAGGTGGGATTGTGGTAGTTGCAGCTCGAGCCCAGGCTTGGGTCATGTCGTGACAATATGCCCTCCAATACCCACCTTGGTATCACCCAATATTTGGGTGTCAACATAATAATCCTTCAACATGTTGTTCAAACCACTAAAAAACAAATGAGATCCCTTATCATGAGCCTCAATATGAAAAACATTAGGACACAAAGAATTGACATCATAAAAAACTGAGATTAACCTAGTCCTTCATTTCAGACTGGTAACAATGACTACCTCAGCAAATGAAATAGAGGATTGAACTAGAAGATTCTCGCTCTCCCTCATGGACCAATATGCCATGGTATAATTTTTACGAGGAAATGAAGTAGCATAAACCTCCCTTCCCTACACCTCATTTTGGAAATCATGGTACCTAGCCACGAGTGTTTTATTCTTATCAACTAATTATTTATTCTCACTAGAAGTGGGAAACATGAAATTTTAACTATCAACATGATGTACATATTTGTTACAATTCAAAAATCTCAGACCCCTAAGGCAGTTATATATTACATTTAAATTTCAAAATAAGTTGAAATAAAAATTATGATCATGTTTATACTCAATAAAAATATCAAATTAAAAATTAATAGCAACCAAATACGCTGATTCAACGAGAGTTAAACTAAGATTGATTTCAAAACAATTCAGGCACAATGCCCATACTCGGCCATCACATCCTCTCTTTAAAAATTAATTGGGGTTCCAACATTCAAAGAATCACCTCAAAGAATACTTGGGTGCTGAAAAAATAGATTCAGGCCTTTAACCTGAATCCAAGATTGTGCGATAGTGTTCTTGGCCTGAAACGAGTCGAACCAAGGGCCCCAACCCTAAAATCTAAGGACCCCTAGATTCAAATTTAAAATTCATTACTCTGTTCCTTCAATTTTAAATATCGAGAAGGGAAATTAATATGAAAAAAATCCCAAACCAATCGACACTATGTGCCAACCATCAAATCCCCACACAAAGAGTAGTCACTTCCTCAAATATTCAAGATTCCAAACATCATTCTTCGATTGTGAGGTATACAATATAATCATGTATTTTGAAAAACCTCAATGATCTCCTCTAATAAATTAGTATTTTACTCAAAAAATTAAGGGAACTATTCCTCGAGATTTGATTGTGAGTGACTAATGAGTTACTCTGAATATCATGAAAGAATCTATCACTAGAAGCAACACTTACCTGCAGTGCATTCGAAACCTTTAGAGAATCATGATTTTCCTGATCCATAGGTTTTAAAGAGATAGAAATATGGTTAATCTCCACTAAATCCCAATTTTCTCATGAGGGGGCCAAATGCACACTATCCAAGCTAGAATCAACATCAACCTTCTTCGAGGGACCAATAAAAACATCCACCATATTGAAGTACTTATTTGCAATCAACATCATTGGAAAAGATTACCCTAATCACCATGGTCGTAGAGAGAGAGAGAGAGAGAGTCTCAAACCCGTACATCACAGCCCCCACTTTATTCATTTTTAATATTATTTCAATTAATATTATTTATTTATTATTAATATTTATTAATATTTTTTGGAATTTAATCTTGTTCTGATATTAATTTATACTTATTTATTTACTATGTTTTAATATTTTCAATATGTGTTCATCTTCATTTCAATATATTTCCATATTTAAATTTTTTTAATATTTTTTATAATTAATAAAACTTATCTACTTTTTTAATATTTTTCAAGTCTCTTCATTTTTAATTATTTAATTTCATTCATTTTTAACATTCATTCATTTAAGATTATATATTCATTAATAATGTTAAATATTTATTTATAAAAATAAATTTATAAATAAATATTTATAAATAAATATATTTAAATTTATATATAAATATGTTTAAAATTTTATATTTACCATATTTATATATTTATAATTATAAATAAATAAATAAATATTTATATATATATATTAAAAGTTTTTATATAATTATATATTAAATAATTATAATAATATAATTAATATTTTTTAAAATTTATAATTTTATATATTTATATATAAAGAAATATATATATATACTTTTCATTATATAAAAATATTCTCAAAAATATTTACTAATATATATATTTATAATTATAATTATAATTATACATCTATAATTATATTTATAAATATATATTTATAATTATTTTAATATATTTATAATTATATAAATAATTACTTATTTATAATTATATATATATTTATATTTAGTTATAATTATATTTATAAATGCACATTTATTACTCTTTAAATATATTTATAATTATATACATTAATATTTATTTATAATTATATACATTTAAATTTTTTAATTATATTATTTCTGTTTAATTATATTATTAAATTTTAATTACATAGGTTTTTATCAGTTCTTTTTTAGCACTGATAAAGATAGGTCTTTATCAAGGTTTTTTAGTGTTGATAAAGATAAGACTTTATCATCACATTTTTAGTGCTAATAGAGAGATATCTTCATCATCACTTATTATTTTAGTGCTAATAAAACCCCTCTTTATCAGAAATTTTTTAAAAATCAATAATAAAACCCTTCCCAATCTTATAAATTTATCCTGAGATGAACCCAATTCTCTTGAGCCGTTTAAGCTCTCGTTGAAGCTTACCTCTGCCCCCACTCCCCCTCAACCTTCTTAGATGAATCAAGCTTATCAAAGCCTAATGTATGTTATGATTTCTACATCTCTCTCATTTATCAAGGTTTTTATACTATCCTTAATGTGTGACACCTCCCTAAAGCATACCTAGCACCACCATGCATAGCCACCTGCAATATCCCTTTCTTATAGTTCTTTTGGTTGGGATAATTTTGTTGGGAAAAAGAGATAATTTAGAGGGATTTCAATCTATTTCCCTTATCAAAATGTTTAATTTTAAATATGGTGAGTTTTTTCCTCTTCCCTTACCAAGTTCCATAGAATATATATGACAAAAGATGTAGAAAATATATATAAATATTTTCATAAATTTGTTTTAAAATAACTCAACACACAACATCAAGACCTTAGGTTGGTTTTAATAATGCGACAGTCCAATATCACACCTAATATATGGGTTAATTTATTTTCATTTTATTAGTGTCTCCCTTCAATGAATATTAGAATGCCTATAATTAATTTTAAATAATTTATTTACTTTAAATAGAATATTTATGAATTTACATTAACTTTAATTTTTTATATGAGTACATATAAAATTTATCTTCTCTAATTCTATAAAATATTTATAAAGTAATGTTTGAGACATGATAAATTTAACATCCAAAAATATTCCCTCAACATGAATCTATATTCTTTTATAAAACCATGAAATTCCTTACATTAGTTTTAGATATTTCAATGTGAATAATTTTATTGAGGAAAAACTATAGGTTTTAAAAAATGTATATAAGCTCTCAATGATTTCATAATAGGTTTCACATAGTCCTAGATGAATTTTTCTATTAACTAAATTCATATACAGATAAAATTATGATAAGGAATTTATTAAATGACTACTCAATGATAAATCTTTCACTTTATCCCATTTTATAATAATAGTTATGACCATAGTGGAAACATCCATATATTTTTTTAGTGGAATGGATTTTTTGGGATGGGTTTATAGGTGATAAAAGAAGATGATATAGTGGTTAGAATAATAGAATCTCAAGAGATAAATCATACATTTTACTAATTATAATATAGATATATATTTAGGGATGGTAAACAATGAACATAGTGGGTTAAGGATATATTTAGATAACTCCCACTCACCCAATGAATTATTCTCATTTGGATTCGTTAAATAAATTGAGGACTATTATTTTCCTTATAATACTAATTTTATAATGATTATTTATTTAAAATTTCAAATCATTAATAAATTTTTATAAAACTATCCACATTCTATTTATAAACTACAATAAAAATAATGAAATATTTGAATTAAAAAACTTGATCAATAAATATTATATCTTTTATATATAGTTATGTGGGGAATGTATTTATAACATTCAAATATATATATTAATTTTAACCTAAGTTCCAATTAGAAAGTGGGTCTTTATTTTTATTTTGTTATTTCTCTTTTCCCCACTTTCTTTCATTCTTACCACCATTGGATTTCTTCAAGTGATCAAAATTTTGAACTTTTTTGTGGTTCAATTTATTTTTCCAAGCCATTGAAATAGACCCATAATTTTATTTAAACCCTGGTCCCAGTTTAGAGGACTCCAAAAAATTTATTTAGAAATACACTCAGACTTCCCTTCACTCATTAAATTGGTATCATGACAAGCATTAAAAACATCCATATTTGTTCTCTTATTTAAACCTCACTCTCAGTTTCCACTCTGACATTTTTCCAAAGTTGAATCTCTTTATTGGTTTCAATGAGGTTTAGTTTTTTTGGTGATCTATGGTAGTTGTTCTTATACTCCAATTATTAGTTTAAGATGAGGAATTTTTTTAATCCCACTAAGACACTTCTTTAACTTGTGTTCAAGTTTATTGCTTCATCATGTGATAAATGATCATCAAAAATTTTTTCCTAAGAAACATGTCAATGAAACACCACCTAAACCACTACGTACCAAGTGAATAAATGAATAAACATTAACTTCTCCCTCTTTTTGGTCTTCTTCCTATAAATTCTACATAAACCATCCTAGAATTACCATATTTTTTTCCCACACAACAAAAAATCGAGTACCTAAACCAAAAACCACATGTTTACCCTATATTGTTTCTTTTCATTTCAGACTTGTGAAAAATGATATCTTTTCTAAAATCATCCCCAATAACGTTAAACTGTTAGGGTAAGATTATTATAATTATCAATAATTATCTCCTTTGATTATAAATATCTTATGTGTATTTATTTATTTTTGGTAAAAAATTAATATTTTTTAAACCTAATAGGACATATAGGAATTGAAAATGGATGTATGATAATCATATAACAAAATATTATTAAAATACAGTTAACGAGTTCATCATATTTTCAATAGATCATGTATGCGACCCTTCTCAAATCACTTTTCATTATTTATATTACTGTTTTTCAAGACCAATTAGTCTAAAAGAGTTGGAAGAAAATTTTATTTTTCATTGAATATATTATAGCTATAAATATTGTAATAAACATGGTTAGAAACTAAATTTACACACTAATTGTAATGATACTTTTTATTTATGGATCATTTGATATGAATACCAGTTAAAATGATGATGGGGATCATATTGAAGAAATGAAAATTCCAATTGATGTTGACCTTTTTGATTGTATAATATTGTTTTTAGAATCCAGATAGCTATTATAAGAGACCATTTTATACCATTTACAATAAAAATACAACATTTTCATTTGTATTTAAGTTATATAATTCTAAATCATACAGTGGATAGAGTGACATCAGATTGAATGATTTGTATGGTCTCCTGAATGATATTGTACTAGAATAAAATTAATTTCCTTATCTTATATATGAAATGAAATGAATTCTATATTCAATGGGAATGACCTCTAAAATATAAATGTATGTCTTAAAGACTTCATTTTGTTTCTCAAAGACCATGAATCGCTCAGAAAATGCCCTAAAGGTGGCATGAATTGATATAAGAAAGATGAATCAAGTCCTTTAAAAGATGTTTGGTATTTTCCTATCATTATATGGTTTAGATGGATATATAGATTTTAGGAAAATGTGAGATAATTGAAATGGAACACAGATATAAGAATTAAACATGGGAAACTACATCACCTCGTAAACTCTCCTCAGAGAAAAAAAAATGATTATGATTATACTAGATTTGTAAATGTGCTGAGAAACCTTCATCATGCATTATTTACATATAGAATAAATTATTTTAGAGTATATAGTATTACTAATATTAAATGGATAGTTATGATCCTAAATTATAACATTACAAAATGTGTATGTATGAAGAAAAAATACATTGTTTTTTCTCTACTTATATCTAGTAGAAAAAAACTCGGTAATGATATTGATGTTTATTTGGATCCATTGATCGAAGATATAAAATTTTTTGGGACACAAGTGTAACATTGTATGATTCTCATAGAATTTAAAAATTCACATTGAGAACCATGTTGTGTGGGATGAAAAATTAATTTCCTACTTATAAATTTTTTAAGATATAACATTAAAGGAATGTTGGGGTGTCCTATTTGTGAAAAATGAACACACGAATTTCAGTTAAAACATCCCCAAAAGACTATGTTTTTATGAAATGAGAAACTTTTACCTCAATTAAATATATACTGATCGAAGATGAAAGTAGTCATTGGGAATAAAAAACAAGGTACAACACTATCTCCACTAATAAGTGATCAATTTAACATATTGAGTTTTCCTATGTGGTAAGGATACCTTTAATTTTAGTTTAAATGTTTTTTATGGAATAATGTGAATCACATTTGAGGTGATGGGGGTATCAAGGGTGTTCAGTTATTGTTCAAAGTTCAGAACCCAACTCTTGAAGAAAAAAATTTATGTCTCGTGGTTATGAGAAATTGTACGACCCATGAAACAATTTTTGGTGAAACTATGTGATGATGGACAAAGGGATCTAAGAGCTACATGGTTTTAGGAAGCCATGTGAAAGGAGGTACAAGATCATTTGAGGGCCTCTTCAATTTTCGACAATGGAATGAGACATATTTTGGTAAACTATGTGCACTAACTTTGTAAGGTTCCCCTCCTTATAGAAAAGGGTGCACGATTGGTGCACAGTTTGGACAACCGTGTGGCCAAACCATGTAACCTAGTATTTTAAAGAAAAATGACCTTTTTTCCATCAAAATATTATCAAACCTAAATATATTTTCCTTATCCTTCGTTAGGAATCCTTTCCATGAAGGGATCTCCATTTTGAATCCATTTTTTCAGCTTTGATCTTGTTCTTCTGTCCAAACTCAGAATCGAGCATTGTTGGTCTTGTTTTATTTGAATTGGTAAGTAATGCATTATTTTTGTATCATTATCCATTCTTATTATTATTGATAGAGTTATTTAGGTGAAATATAATATTCTACATTTCCAAGTTCTTCATTCATTCATCATTTTTATCTCAATCTGAGTCAAATCAAAATCTGATACTGGATGAACACTCTACTAAGGACACCTGAAAGGTTGTTTGTAAATTTCCTAAGTGGTTTTGTGCTTTATATAGCTAGTTTCCATTATGTGGAATTCCAGAATTTCCAGAATCACCCCTAAAATGAATTTAATGTTTAAATTGAATGTATTGGAACCTATTAGGGATTCCCCCAAGTTCATTGAGACTTGTTGGAGGGTTTCCCCCCAATTAAGGTCAACCATGGGTTGTGCATTAGATATTTACCTTTGTTATAACACCATTGGTGTGTGTTTTTGAGCTTTCCTAGTTATAGGAATCCCATTTATAAATGAATTTAACCAAATTTAATGATTAGGAGATGTTTCACCTCATTTTTCATGTGATACATGATGTTGAATTATCTACCTGTTTAAATGTGAATTGTTATATGAGTGGTTAAACTTATGAAATGTTATTAAATGTGAATAACTATATGATTTGGAAGAAATAATGGAATGTGATGGTATGAAATGATAAATGGACTGAATGATGAATGATTGCATTAGATTCTATGGATGTTCTACACAATGGGTGATGATAGTGGTAGTGGATTCCTTGGACCTATATGCTCCTTGGATTATGATTCCATGGGATTCCTTGGGACTTGAAACCACTTAGATCCAAATTATTTAGGATCGTAGTGGACATGGTCTCTTGAAATGCTCCTTGGAACCCAAACCAAGTATAACCATGTTTCTATCAAGATGCTACTAGGACTCGATGAGGATTCCTTTTTTTAGTATAAATTAGATCCATCCTTGTGAGGTCCGACACTTCTGATTATATTGATCAACCAATGTAAATGTGAAATTATTGGTTATACAACTCATCTGTGGTTGATATGAAATTAATGGTTATACGGGCATGACTTTTTGGTGATATGATATATTGTGTATATGGAATATATGTGGTGTTTACTTCCTTTTTATTTACCAATTCCTTGTAATAGGATATTAATACTTGTTTGTAGGGATACTTGTTTGGCTATGAAGTATCACTTGATTTTGTTATATATGCCTTGGTCACTTTACTTGAAATGCTGATATACTTGTGATATATACTGAACACTTCATAGCATGTATTGCATATACAATATTTGTTATAGACACCGTGGTTGGTGAAATACTGGGATTGTATATCACACCTGGTTTGGGCCACCATTGGGTACATGAAAAGACTATTTGGATGTAGGTAGGGATCAAGGAAAGCACCCAGAGTTTGATGCTTGACCTTGTTCCACACGTAGGATAAGGGGAGAAAAGGACTGAGCCAAGGCTCATGATGCTATTTAAAGATAATGTTTTTGGTATTTCTGGTATTTTGATACATGTATTGTACCAATTCATGTATACATATTTTGGTTGTTTTGTAGACACATGACATGATCATCATTTTATATGAGATTCCTTACAGCATAGTTTATATATATTCCTATTATTTATTCATTTCTATATTGATTATGCTATGTGATCTGTATGAGTTATACCATTGCGTTACACTCTGATAATTAAGGAATAATATACCTATAGACACTCCCTAGGCCCTTGCTTCTATTTTAAATCCTCAAGCATTTGAGGAGATGTTCTTGAAATAATGTGGCCAACTAGGCTTAGGGCACCGTTCAGTGGCATTCGGTTCCAAGAAATTTCAAAGTGGTATCGTAGTGGGTTACTTTTTTGGATTTACTATTTTTATACAATAATAAGGGATAAAAAGGATTGGAATTTTGTAATGTGATGTTCCTGGGAGTATCTAACCCATTTTTGAAAAAAATATAAATTACCTTGAATGGAAGTTGTTGTTTTTTGGATTTTTACTATTATAGTTGATTTGATTCCATAATTTGGTGATGCACTTGAATTGAGATGTTATCATTGGTATGATTGAGGTTTATATTTTATTTCAAACCGATGAGATGAGGGTATGACATCTCATGCATTTTTGTATGAACCTATTAGGATTTAAATTCCATGCATTATTCTATGTCATATTTGGTGCATTCATCGAGAGCATGACTTTGTGATATGTTCCTTTTGTCATATACCTATTTTTGATAGATATTATATGCATGGAATTGGAAAATATGGTTAGTACTTTGAGTGACTATAGTAACCTAGGTATTGTTTTCTTGATTATGGTATAGTAGACACCCTAATATTCCAATTGTGACATGTTGATTCACGGACCACGATTTTCATGGACCAGAATTTGTTATGGTGTGGATTAGGTGGACACCATATTTTGGTTCATGAGGAGTATGTGACCTTATGTATTGTAATTGGTGAACCATTTGGTTCAAACATTTAAAATTAAATTTGAAATGAATAATAATTCAAATGGAAATTGAAATTTTGAAATAGAGAACTTGACTTTGTCTTGGATTTTGGGTGGGTAGTAGGCAATTTTTCTAGTGACATTTGTGACTATTTCCTTTTACCTAGTATTGGATTTAGAAGTAGGAAGAGGGGTGTTACCTATAATAAGTTTTTTATCTATACTTTTCTTTTATCTAAGAACTTTTTATATCAATATTTTCTTAGGTGTGTGTTTTGAATTATAGAGACATGCCACCATGATGACCTCTAGTCTTACACCTAGAGGGTGGCGATGACCATGCTATGGAGTTGGTGGGCCACGGGTTACTAGTGGATCCTCTAATAGTGGAAGCAAAAACACTAGCAATTTTACAAGACACAGGTGTTGAGGTATAGTTCTGCGAGGGGTTTTTCAACATTATGAAAACTTTTTAGGTAGCACAGTAGCCTAACTTGTCTATGGCTAAGTTGAAGCATGTGTTGAATATGTAGCATCATCCCACATTTTCGGGGGATGGTGGACAAAAATATACTAAGATATGGATTGAGAATACTCATATAATCTTGAAGAATTTGGAGACACTTCCTAAGAGGAGAGTGGAGCTCATGAATTATATTCTTCAAGGAGAAAAAAGTAATTATGGTATGTTATGAATTAGTGTGACAAGCTATGAGATATGGTTTGAGTTTATTTACCAACCAAGTTCTATGAATACTTTTACCCAGATGATCTTATAGAAGAGTGGGCTAGTGAGTTCATGTGTATGGAGTAGGGCACCATGATAGTTATAGAGTATTTGGTACACTTTATAGAGCTATAATTTTTTTCACCGATATAACTTATTAATGATATATCTAATGATAGATGCTTCGAGGAGGGTCTATGACATGTTGTTCGATCTTAGGTCAACATGTTTAGGTTGATGATGATTTATATGATATTAAATTAGGTGCTAATTATAGAGTGGAACCTGAGGGAAGATGGGGGAATGTAGAAAAGTAGTATAGTATCTCAACCCAGAAGTTTGAATTCTCGTTGAGAGAAGCAATGTTTTGAGGCTTCTCGTGAGATGAGTACCATATATTCTATGATTAATGGTATATTGTTTTTATATTATCAGTGTGGAATACTAAAACATGCAAGGAATCAGTGTGATTATGACATAGTTGAGTGTTGAGCTTGTGGCATGATGGGCCACATTCAACGTTTATCCAGGACCTTTCCTCCAGTAGTGAGTGGAAGGGGGTAAACTCTAAAAATAGGTTTGGGAGAAGGTTTCATAGATCCACATCAAGCATTGAGCTCAATAAGTATAATTAAATAGAGATGAGGTGGTAGTGGTCGTGGAAGAGGCATTCAGACACCAGTTGTACTAAGGTAGTAGAGAGGGCCTACTCTGGGTAGCGAGGTTGTGTCCCAAGGTCATGGTTCAGGATATATATATTCTATACATCCTACCCTTAAAGATAAGGGTGTTGTACCTTCTACAATGAGGGGTATTATCTTAGTAACCTCTAAAATTGTATCTTATCTTCTTGATATAGACATGTCACATTATTTTACATATGTACCTATGTTGGAAAGAATTGGTATTGTTGTTCAGTTTTATAAGGGTGTTATGATTTTTGACACTTAGTTGGGGATATAAATAAAGAATAATTGTCAGTTCAGATATTTACCCCTTGATATTGGTGGGTTTTACACAGTGTGATCTGAATATGAGGCAGTGGACATGGGTTAAGTACTTAAAGTCTTTTAAATTTGATCTTACCTATATGCCTAGAAAAGGAAATACAATGGATGATGTGCTGTGTAGGAGGAATCAAGTATAAGAAGTCCAAGAGGATAGTAGTGAGTGAAAACTTATGAATTTTTCTCTAATATGCACTTGGAAGTGTAGTATAGTCAACAAAAAACTTTTCTTTCATCCTTATTTGTGACCACTACCCTGCTGGATAGAGTGAGGATGAGATAACTATCATATTCATAGGTCCTAGTCCTACAAGATAGTGTGGCAGGTGAGGAAATGTCTCCTATATGGGTTATAAGTAAGGATTAGATCCTGAATATTCATGGTCGCATTTGGGTTCTAGTGCACATACGTGAGGAGTTAATGTGGGAATGTCATGCCTAACATTGGGTGGTTCATCTCGAATTTACCAATATGTATCATGATTTACATCACCATTATCAGTGGATGGAGAAGAAATATGAGGTATTTGGTTTTCTTAAAAGGTTTTCCACATATCAGTAGGTGAAGGATAAACATCAGTGACCAGCCAGACTTTTACCAAAGTTACCAATTCCTTAGAGGAAATGGTATTATGTTGTGATAGATTTTGTGACTGATTTTCTGAGTTCTCTTCAAGGTAGAGATATTGTATGGGTGTTTTTGATATACTCAAGAAGGTTGAACATTTCCTTCCAGTTAAAGAGACCTTCAGTGTGGATGATATTGGGAGGTAGTATATCCATGAGATAGTACGACCTCACGGGGTCTTTTGTAAAATCATTTTAGATAGCGATTCCTAGTTTACATCTCATTTGTAGAAAAGTTTTAATAGGTATTTGGGTACATAGGTGATTCTAGGCATAAATTAAACCCCTTAGACTGATGGCCAGTTAGAGTGTATGATACAGGTGCTGAAGGACATGTTGAGAGCATGTGTACTAGATTTTGGGGGCTCTTGAGAGAGGCATGTAACCCTAGTTGAGTTGACATACAATAATAGTTATTAACAGTTGATATAGATGGCACCATTTGAGGATTTTTATGGTAGTCCATGTTGATAGATCCTATGTTGGTTAGAGGAAAGTGAGGTTGATTTAATAGGCCATGTCTAATGAAGGTGACTTCTGAGTAGGCCCTGTTAATCATAAATTGGATGGCTACTACATTATCTTGATAAAAATATTAAACTAATCACCATAGATGACCTATAGAGTTCAAATTTAGGAATTGGGACTTTTTTTGTATCTTACCAAGAATGGTACATAGACAAATATGGAGACTAGGTAAGATTTCGTCATAATATATTAGGCCATTCAAAATTCTGGAGAGATTCAAGCCAGTACCCTATCAGTTGAAGTTACCTTAGATTTATCGGTCCATACATGATGTCTTAAACAAATCACATCTATTATGTTATCACTCAAACACATCTCACACTCTCCAACTAGAGGATGTGGAGTTATAGGAAGACACGACCTTTGAGGAGCATCTGATCTATATCATTGATAAGAGCATGAGGGTTCTCCGAGTCTAGTCAGTTACTCTAGTGTGGGTACTATGGTAGCACAACCATTTACAAGATGAGACTTGGGAGAAGGAGGCTGATTTACATGCTCAGTGGCTGGAGTTTTTCTTGAGTGATTCTTGACCACCCTTGAGAGGAAAATTTGGGGATGAATTAATTTAGGGGGAAGATTGTAAGATCCTGGGTTTTCTTATGAGGTATGGATCCCTTTAATTTTAGTTTAAATGATTTTTCATAGTCTAATTTGAATACTCATAGAGTTCATGGGGGTATCTGGGGAGTATGAGTCTTTTTTAAAGTCCATAAGACAACTATCAGAGAAATATAGTTGGCCTACACAATTAGGAGAAACCATGAGACCCAAGCCTCACTATTTGGTAAAACTATTTGGTGTTGGATAGAGGGCTACAAAAGATGAAAAATTTAAAAACACTGCGGGGAAGGTGATGAAATCTCATGAGAGGGCCTCCAAATTTTTTATAGTGGTCTAAGACATGGTTTTTGAATGGTTTGGTAAACTATGTGCACTAATTGTGTGAGTTGGACCTCCTTACAGTAAAGGGAACACGATTGGTGCACAGTTTGTCCAATCGTGTGGCCAAACTGTGTGGCCAAGTATTTTGAGGAAAATTACATTTTACCATTATAATATAATTTAACCTAAATATATTTTACATATACTTAATTTGGAATACTCTTCTTATAGGGTTCTCCATTTTGAATCCATTTCGTAGGCTATGATCCCATTCTTCTGTCTGAACTTGGAATCGAGAACTGTCAGTCTCTTTGGATTCTCTCTAGTGAGTAATCCATTTATTTTTGGTTGTTATTCATTATTATTGGTATTAACAGAGTTATTTATGTGCAATCTAATGTGACCTATTTTCATGTTCTTTATTAATTTTTCATTTCTCTCTCGATCTGAGAAGAATCAAAAGATGATATTGGATGATCACTCTACTACGAACCTACGGTAGGTGTTATATACTTTTATATTTTGGTTTGGTACTTTATAAAGATTTATTTGTTGTGAGGCATTTCACAATTGTTGGGGTTCATCCCAAATAATCAATAATTATGTCCATTTATTCTCTATTATTGTATGAATTTTTTCTTTTGACCATTTTTTATTGACACTGAAACTATGATCTATAAAAGGGGGCAGTACTGCTTCAAGAAGAACAGGGAGCACATGCAAGATCAAAGGGACAAGGATTGTGTGAAAAAATGTGGGTTGTGACTTGTGTGAAAGCATTCACATCTGGTATAGAAGATACGTGGACAATAGTTTCATGTGTGGGTGGTAGCAGACATCAGTGAATTGAGTTGTGCAACAAGGTGTTACAACAACACCATGTGTTTGATTTTGATCTTTGAAGGGTGAAATATTATCATGATACAAATATGAGAGAGGTGAAAGAGGCATATTGGGGTGAAAATTTCACAAAGGTATTCTATGATATTTCTTTGTAATTCAAGTTTGTACTTCCACTTGGTTATATATACTCTATGATTCATAGTTTATTTTCTTAAAGTTTCCCCATTTTTTTAATCATCCGTATTAGAGGGTTTTTCCATGTTAAAATATGTGTACCAAATTATTATGTTATTGATTTATTTTTACACTTTGTTTAAATTGGAGATTCTTACAAATTATTTTTTTCACAACTGAGTTTATCCTGGAGTTGATCTACTTCTAAAAAACATATGGTATCAGAAGAGTTTATCCATGTTTCTTACTGACTAAATATGGGTGATTCACGATGTGGGATTCCTACCCACATCAAACTATTTAATGGGTAAAATGATTTTATTATTTGGTAGAAAATATTTAAAAATATTATGGTCCATGAGAAGAAAGTGAATGCGTTGAAGAAAATAATATATTAATTCGATATGATGAGCATTAGTGATTGGTAGGTTATGAGAGAGTTTGTGAAAAGCACGTTTCAGATGTATTTGGGTGATAATAAACTGTGGGAAGTGATGAATTTTACATATTCAGTGGAGATCTGGGTGAATCTTGAAAGTAGGTATAAATTAAAATCCCTTAAAAATCATTTATATTTGAAAAAAAATTGTATCGTTTGAGAATGTCGGAGAATGGTGATTTTTGTAACCATCTGGATGAGTTCACCAAACTTCTGATGGATCTATCTTAAGTGCTGGTCAAGATCAATGATATAGGTAATGTGGTACCTATTGAAATGGAATATGAAGACATGGATTTGATTCTTTTAGGTTTATTTCCCTATTCGTCTGATAATATCATCACCACACTATTTTTTGGGAAAGATAAAATAAAGTTGGATGATGTGATTTCATCGTTGTTGTTGAATAAGACTTAATGAAAGACAAATGATGGGGAATATTCTAATAATAGTTGTATTTTGGCAGTGGAAGATGGAAATGTTAGTCAGAGAGGCCATTGAAATACAAAAATAAAGTAAAAGTGATTCTTTTGCGATAAAGAGGGTCATGAGTAGAGATATTTCTATGAATTGAAAAAGATTATGAAGGAAAAGAAGGCACATGACACTTATTTTGAGGATACCAGTATAAGTCTTGTTCAGGGTGAGGGTGATTTACTTTCAATTGGAATTGATTATCACAAGTTAGATCTATACATTGAATGGGTGGTTGATTTAGCAACATCATACCATATATTTGTAATGAGGGGACTATATTCTTTATATGAAGAAGGTGACTTTGGTAGATTGAAGATGTTCAATAGAGGTTCTACTGATTTCATTAGTGTTGGTGATATTTTTATCACTACAAATATTGGTTTTACACTAACATTAAGGGATGTGTGACATGTTCCAGGTATATGTCATAATTTTTATCTTTATGTGATATTGATACTATTGGATTCAAAAGTTTGTTTGGCGGTGGAAGATGTACATTTTCTAGAGTATTGATGGTTTATTCATGAGGAAAAATGGATGAAATGATTTATAGGACAAATGTAAAGGTGTGCGATGATGTGATGAATCTAGTTATGAGGAGGAATTCATTAGATTTGTGGCACAAGTGATCGTCGTGTATGAGTTGAAGACCATCGACTAAGTTGAAGAAGGTTGGGAATCCAAAGCATGTCAGGTCAGGTTTTTCAGATTTTACAGAAAATTCTTTTTCTTTAGAGAGTTACACTATTGAAGAAGTAATAAAAATCAATGATTGGGGTGATGTGCTGAGAGTTTTCGACTACTCAGAGGATATTGGGTAGAGGGAGAAATTAATTCCTGCAAGTGATCCAGATTATGCGGCAATCACAATTAAGAGGGATCCAGATATGATTGATTCTATTATTATTAGTGTAGACACAAATATGATGAAGACTTTGGAATTTGGATTTCTTTTATAGGGTGTCTTTCTGGTTTCTACTAGAGATGAAAAAAAGGGATGTCATATTTTCTGTAGAGGTTGATGGTTGGTATGATACCAACCAGTTTTCTTTCCAATAGTGTTTGATGGATGTGATCTACTTCTTTGACGAAATAAATGGGGATATTGTTGTGGTTCTTCCCAGGTCATTAGGAATTATGGCCATTTATTCTCCTTTATTTCATGTGTTTCTTCTTTTGAACATTTTATTTTTTTTGATGCAAAAACAATGGTCTATAAAATGGGGTAGTTCCCCTTCAAGAAGAATAGGGTACACACGTAATAGAAGGGGGCAGAGGCTTGTGAAAAAAAATGTGGGCTATGACTTGAGTGAAATCATTCACATCTGGTACAAAATATATGTAGAAAATGGTTTCAGGTGTGAGTGGAAGTGGACAACAATTAATTGGGTTGTGCAATAAGGTTCTAAAAAAACACCGTGTGTTCGATTTTGATCTCTGAAGGGTGATTTCTTGTCATGAGGAGAATATCAGAGAGGTGACAGAGGCATATTAGGGTGTAAATTAAACACAAATTTTCTATTCTATTTATTTTTAATTCAAGTTTGGGATTTTAATTGGATTATACGTACTCTATGATTCATAGTGTATTTTCTCAGAGTTTCCCATGGTTTTTTAATCCTCTACATTAGAGATTTTTTCCACATTAAAATCTATGTCCCCATTTATTATTTTACTATTTTATTTTTACACTTTTTTTACATTGGTGATTCTCAAAAATTATTATTGTTGCAACTGATTTTATCCTAGAGCTAATCCATTTCCAACCCAACAAGACTTTCTGTCATTTCCGCTAAAATTAATTGAATGTATAGATTGAATGTATTGGAAGATATTAAGGATTATCACTAGTTCCTTGAGACTTTTTGGAGGTTTTTTCCAGAACTAAATTCACCCATGGGATGTTCCTTTGAGACTCCCCTTTGTTATACCATCCATGGCATGTGTGTTTATGCTTTCCTAGTTAGAGGGAACCCATTTATAAATGAATTAAAAAGAATTCATTTATTAGAAGATTTTCTTCCTCCTTTTCCATGTGATACATGATGTTGAATTATTTAACTCTTTAAATGTGAATTTTTATATAAGTGGGTAAATTTATGGAATGTAATTTAATGTGAATTGTTATATGATTTGTAATAAATCATGGATGTTGATGGTATCAAATGAAAAATTGAATGAATGATGAATCATTTCATAGGACATTGTAGGTGTGCTACACCAAGGGTTATGATAGTGGTAGAGGATTCTTGGGACCTATATGCTCCTTAGATACAACGTTTTTGGGTTTTTAGTGGACATGGTCTATTAACATGCTCCTTGGAACCCAAACCAAGTCTAACCTAGTTTCCATTGATATACTCCTTGGAATCAAGGATAATGTCTTAGATCCATCCTTAAGGGGTCTGACACTTCCTATTATACATCTCAAACATAGTAAATGTGACATGGTTGGTTATACGGCTCAGTCATGGTTGATATGAAATTATAGGTTATATAGTGTGGCCATGGGAGATATGAGATTTTGTGTATATGGAATGGACATGGTGTTTACTTCCTTTTTCTTTTCTACTACCTTGTTATAGGATCTTGACACTTGTTTGCAGGGATCCTTGTTAAGCTCTGCAGTATCACTTTATTTTGTTCTATATGCCTTGGGCACTTTACTTTTAACACTTATATACTTGTGAAATATACTGAAAACTACATAACATGTATTTCATAGCCAAAATTTATTATAGACACTTTGTGTGGTGACCTACTGGGATTGTATCTCACACCATGTTCAGGCCATCATTGGGTACCCAAACAGACTATTTGGAGGCATGTAGGGATTGGGGCAAGCAACCACAGTTTGATTCTTGACCTTATGCCATGTTTAGGGTAAGGGGAGAGCTAGAACAAGCTAAGTTTCATGATTCTATTTTAAGATAGTGTTTTTTTTATTTTTCTCATACTTTGATACATTTTTTGTGTGGATGCGTGTATACCTATTTTGGTTATTTTCTAGACACATGACCTGATCATTATTTTATATGAAATTCATTCTGGTATTGTTTAAATATATTCATGTGGTTTATTAATTATTATACTGCTTCCATTATGTGATATTTATGATTTCTACCATTTTGTTACACTCTTGTAAGGAGGGAATAGTCTTCCCATGCACACACCATAGGCCCTCACTGCTAGTTAGCAGCCTTTGGAATTCAGGGAGATTCTCTTGAGGTCATGTGAACAATCGAGATTGGGACACTATTCATTGTCATCCAGTTTTGGGAGATTACAATCAACTATTCAAGAAAGTAAAATATATTGACACTATTTTAGGTCAACCATTTTTGAACAATCATATATAATTAGGGTGGAAAAAGTAATAAATTTTCTTCGAATTATCATACTGATATTTTTTGTATGTCAGAAATTTTATTGATGTCATGAATGTGAAAAAAATGTATTTTATAGTGTTTTATCATGTTACTAAATATTATTTACAAAATAAAATAAGTAATCAAGGATAATATGGACATGATTGACATGAGGATAAGGGAAGAGTCTATATTGGTGAAGGGTTAAAGGGGTAATTTTCTTCCTCCAGTAGCTAACACTCTATCAAAACACAAAAATTTGAAAATTTCTAATTTTATTAATGGTATAGAAGATTCAGATGGGTATTCATCAAATATCAAGAATGTCATGTTAATGCCTATTTTTAAGTTACAAGGTCTAAGTTCACATTACGTCCATGTTTTGATTCAATATTTTATGATCGTTTCTTTACATTGCATTCTTCCTAAAAATGTTTGACATAAGTTAACCAGACTCTGTATTTTTTTAGAGTTAAATGTAGTAAATTTATAGAGTCAGTGAAGTTTATAGTTAGGAATAAGGATATTTTAGTCAAATTATGTGAATTAGAGATGTTCTTTCTCCAATAATTCTTTGATATAATGCTCTATGTGATGGTTCACTTGGTGAGATATATTAAACTTTGTGGCCTTATCCATTACAGATGGATGTAACCCATTGAATGATATATAATGATTTTTAAAGGGTACATCAAGAATCAAAGTCAGTCAGAAGGTTGTGTTTCATATTGATATATTATCAAAGATGTTGTTGAATTATATAACAGTTACTTATTATATATTGATAACATCGGTATCCCAAAGTCTCATCATAGTGTACGCCTTATGGGAAAATGTACTTCTGGAAGATATATTGTTACAATTACCATCACAGTGTAAGATAAATATCACCTTTACATTTTATATAATAGTTCATAGGTTTCTCTATATATTAAATCCCACAAAGTAATTCTTATACATTTGAATCCCATAGGGGATGAAGGATGGGTATCAAATACACATATTCAATAGTTAATAGGATGTTTCTAAGATAAAATTAATAAGGAGTTATCTCAAGATATAAATTTAATTAATGAAAAAATCTGATGGCTATCTAGAGGAAAAAATGTTAATGTTATATCTTGATGTGAAGTTACTCTTATGGTGGAAGATATGAATGTATCTATTTTGATTTAAAAAAATTTGTTGGATTATAGAACTGATATATGAGTTGGATTATGGTTATATCCAATTTTCCCGAATATGTAATATTTTAGTATCATAGAACTGATATATGAGTTGGATTATACAACCTTTATAGTGTTGTTTTTCCATTGAAATTTGATTGAAAAATGAGTGGAATAAAGTTTGATGAATTAGTATTTGTGAAGGTGAATTTTAGTGTGGAAGGGTATAAGGATGAGATGTTCCTAACAGAATCACAAGAAGCATAATTATATATTTTTAAAATCCAAAAAACAAGAATTTTTCAATTTTATTATTGGATACTAAAACAACTATAGGGTAATATGAAAATAAAATTTTGGATAACCCTTTAATTTTGAGATCATAATCATTTCATAGTGGTCCCAATGTAAAAAATGGATTATACTTCAGAGGGGACCATAAAGAGGGGATTTGGATACTCAATAGAGGATCTAAATCCCTTATATCATTAAATAAAAAAAGAGTTTAATTAGAAGGTTAAAGTTCTCATTAATAAACTATAATTTTCTTCATAATATTATCTGTTATATACTATATTTATATAATAAAAATTAAAATTTTAACAACTCATGCAGATAATGACTTATACACACGATGTTGTTACCAATTTTTAGGAAGAACATATTTTTAATGATAAAACTACAAAATTATTAGGGTATCAACAATGATTTGATGAAAAAACCAGAACAAAATAGAATCAGTGTGTTAAATAAAATTATCAATGTAAGGATAAAGGGTGTAAAATTTGAGGTCATATGGAATCAATGTGGCCAACTTGTTGACCCCAACAAGTCAATGTTCCTTAGTTATGTTGGGTTCACAATGAGAATGCATGTGCCAATTGATATTGATATGTGGAACCATATCCATATTGTATTGAAGGAAACTATTTAAGAAGATATTAAAGTAATTTTACAATATAAATTCTCTATTTTACCAAAAAATTATATAATAAAACATTGTTTTACTTTTTATTATCCAATCTAGAGTTTTTTATTTTAGATGATTTATATAAAAAATATGTCTTAATGGCCACTGAAAAATTTCAAAGAGGTTTCCAAACACTAATTAAAAAGAATCATCCCTGGGATTATAAGGGGAAAGTAAAGTCACAACCAACAGTTATTTATAAAAACATAGTAAAATAAGATACATGGAAATATTTCATTAGTAATCGTAATTAGAAATCATTTATGGTGAAATATAGTCAATAATATTTTATTTGAAATTATTTATTTCATCCACTTTAATTAAAATTGCTAATTTATAAAATAATAAAGGAGTGATAAAAATAAACAAGGTACAATAAAATTAATGTCCCCCTATCATAAAGGAAGGATGGCATATGATCAACTTAAAAATGAAATGATATGTTTTATTAACCTACTATAAAAGTTTTATTTGATTTGGAACAACATATTTACTTTCTATATATACATATTGATTAATCAAAATATGGAACCACTTCCATCCCACATCATGTTCCTTGGAAGTATGCCCATGTAAATAAATAGGGTAAACTAGATGATGAAAATACACAAACAATATGGGAATCATGTGTATGTGTGATATAATAGTGATTCATTATGATATATAATAGTATTATAAAAAATATCTATTTTTGTTCATATGTTTTTTATATAGTTTAGACACAAGAATCAATATCAATTGTACCTAAAGAAAAACTAACTTTAAGAGCTTTGATGCGGTCAGAAAAACATGGCAACGTTATATGTTTGGGTTTTTGAGTGTCTCCTTGAACAAATTTTGAGAAGAAAAATCCAAAAATAGATAAATATGATATGATTAAAGACTTCATGAGAATATATATTATTTGAAATATATAATTATCTAGTCTGGATTGGTGGATCAATATATGAGAAAGGATCAAAGAAAACTGATAATGTAATAAAGACCAATATATGGAGAGTTAAATAACCCCACTAGCATTGAGTATGCTATTCCCCTCAACCACCTACCTTACATGAGGTAATAAATTTTTTCATTACCCTTTCTCCTAAATGTGAATAAAATAACTCCCGATGTATTTATATTGCTAAAATTTTATAGGGTGAAGTTTTATGTGATTTATATCTTAAACACCCATGTGTTTCCTTATTGTAAGGGGTATAGTGTATAATATCATAGGAGACATGATGAACAATAAAGAACTCCCAAAATATCACTTGAGTGGGAATTAATTTATATCACAGTCTAGTAGTATAGTTTTATATTCTTCTTAATGTTCTAGATGTTACAATGGTCAATGATGTTATTAAAACTTTTGTAGCATGGCCAGTTAATCTTATACAGATAATGAGGTTTGTCTGTAATAATTTTTTTAAAATACAAACCTTTAACAATTGTTGAAAAATGTTCAGAAATGAAGTATGGTATTACATATAAATAAAACAATGGGTAAATAGAAGCTCAGATAAAGACAATCCAGTGAATTGAATAAAAAAGAAAAGGACCTTCTAAGAGTACCTTATTTCCACTAATTACACTACTATATATATTAAAATTAAAAGTTCATTCAAACACCACATTCATATATGAAAATATTTCATACAATAAATATGAAGAATAAATATTTTAAATTCCATTATAGACATGGTGTTTTTGGAGAGTATATATGATATTATCAAATTTGAATGGATTTGAGTATTAGTTTTAAATACATACATGAGATACAATTTCATAATCTATCTGTCTAGAATATGATATATTATTTTCATTATAGTTAATAACTATTAATATTTTATATATAATTATATATTAATATTATATAAATGTAAATCCATTTGAAGTGAGATTTGGATTCATTAATCCCACTATCATTTTTATACATGAACTTTATTTGTAATCAAAATAAACTGAAAAGAAAATGGTTGAACTAAGCATGTTTCTTGGGAAGAAAATAATAGATGACAGACTCTTCTCAATTCCTATAATACTAGGGTAAAAGTATATAATTTAATCATATAAAATATATTTTTCTTTTTTTCATTACTTATTTTTTTGAAGTACTGGATACTGATCTCAATCATTTTAGATACCCCAAATGGTTATGTTTGTGATCCAATGCATGTATTTCCTTCAAACTGACCACACATGATGAATATTGTGAATTTGTAATACACTACAATCAACATTACACTGATTAAAATTGAATTATGATTTTTAGTTTTTTTAACAAGAATTTTTTTTATTATAGGGAGATCAATAAAATTATGATAAATTATGGTATAAGGTCAATTACTGAACAAAGAAAGCCGATTAATTTCTTTAAATAGAAAATAATTATGGTATATATACTAAAATTTAACCATCAAAACATATTTCATAATTATTAACTTATTTTGGCCAATTTTTATGTATTTTACAAAATAAGATAACAACAATAATTATGGATATTAAGTTTTCAAATTTATAAAAGTGATTATATTCCCTCAAAACACTAGTATCCTCAAATTGGTAATTTATAATGATAATTAAAATTTCATTAAAAATATTTCTTTGTCATTTTTTTCTATATTTTCTTATAACTAACAATATTTCCAAAAATATACGTACTCAAAAGAATAAGTAAATTTGTTTAGAGATGGGTGGGTAGAGTACATGCTATTATAATGTATGCCAATTTCTAATTTAGGTGTTTTACCTATTTTTTATGATCCATTACAAGATATCACCTTATAAATACATTTGGGATGTGAATAATTAGTATCATAATTATTATATATTATTTTTTACCCATTTCCCAAAGAGGATTATAATGGTGGGTTAATATCTATGGATTTTTAAAGATCTAGTAACATGTTTGAAGCTACTCATGATTGTAATAGGTTAGACATCAAGACAACAATTCTGATAATTATGATAGGGAAATGGGTCAAGAATGTATATAGATATCATGAAAAGGTAACTTTTTACAACATATTTGGTTAATTTTATCATCATTTCACTACTATTTTAAAGTTAACTTCTTTAACATTTTATATGATTCTTATTTATATTTTTTCACATTTCTTTTAGGAAGTTATATTTTTCTTTTAACTCTCTAAAAAATCTAGAAAAGAGAGAAAATGTTCCTTTTTTATGGAAGAGTAAATGAAATACTTCTTAAAATGTGAAATGAATCATAATTATGCATCTATAAAATATATGATCAAACTAATTTTCTTTAATTAATTTTTGTTAGAAAATATGTAGTTCAAATAAATGATCTCATATACCAAGGTATATAGCTATATCTGAAGGAAACATATGAATTACCAAAATCTATTTCATGAATATTGTTTAAAACAGTTTAAGAATCAAGACAACCTCAAATATTCACACATAAATATGATACACAATGCGCTCGGTATGACTTGAAGTTTATGTTTTTAGTTTTTAATTTACATTTTAGTTCAAAACACACATCACATACTCAAAAATAAGAAAACTCATTCATATTGTTTTAATATTTTATAACATTGATCAATAACACATTTTTTATGTGTATGAGTCAACCACACCTCAATATGATATACAAGGTGTCTGATGTGCTCAAAAGTGTATTTTTGTAGTTTTAAATTGTCATTATGTCACATAGTCAAAACCAATCAAACAAATTCAGATTAATTTTATACATTAGGATAATGATCTATATTTCATTTGTGATGTTTAAGAATAAATCACAAATCAATATGACACATGATGTGGGTGGTATGAATTGAAGTGTGTTTTTTAAATATAGAAGTTCTATTTATGTTTAAAGCATGCATCATAAAGCTAAAACTGGGAAAACAATCTTGGAACACTTTCAAGCTTTGGTAAAATGATACATGATTCATTTTTTACATGTAGTATTTGACCATACATTAATCTGAAATACAATGTGGCATGTATGACTTAAAGTGTGTGTTTTGAATATGGAAGTTAAATTTTTGTTTAAAACATGAATCACATATCCAAAAATGAGAAAATTATATTGGAATATTTTTAAACGTTAGGAAAATGTTTAATTATTCACTTTTGATTTTTAGGAATTGATGGTACATCAATCAAATAAATGATGTGTAAGGTATGACTTGAAGTGTGTGTTTTGAATATATAAGTGACATTTTAGTTTAAAATGAATGTCATATAAAAAACCAATAAATTGAGCTCATATTGTTTTTGAACATTAGAAAAATAATCTATAATTCATCTGTGACATAGGGGAATTTATGGTACATCAATCTAGCAGACTAAATGATAGATATGACTTTAAGTGCATGTTTTCTATTTAAAATTGAAAGTTCACTTTAAAACACACTCTACATACTGAAAAAAAGAAAATATATTCATATTTTTTTTTATAAATTATAATAATAATTCATAACACATTTTTGATGTGTAGTAATTAACAACACTTCAATCTAAGACATAATATTCTGGGTATTAATCGGAGAGTATGCTTTAAGTTTAAAATTGAAATTTTCATTCAAAACATATGTGACATACTCAAATCCATAAAAATGAATTCAATTTATTTTAATAGCTTATAAAAATGACCCATAAGTCATTTGTGTCGTGTAGGAATTGACTGAATGAAAATATGATACATGATGTTGCCGATATGACTCAAAGTATGTGTTTTCAATATAGAAGTTGAATTTTAGTTTAAAATGCACATCACATATCCAAAACTGATAAAATGAGATCAAATTGTTTTCAAAATTTAGTAAAAAAAATCATAATTCATTTGTGACATATAGGAATTGATTATACATCAATTTGACAAATGATGTGGTTGGTATGACTCAAATTGAATTTTTTCTATATAAAAGTGTAATTCTAGTTTAAAACATGTCATATATCCAAAACCTATAAAACAAGATCATATTGTTTTCAAACATTAGGAAAATGATAAATAATTCATTTTTGATGAATAATAATTCACCGCATTCCAATCTGATAGATGATGAGTAATTTATGACTCAAAGCACGTGTTTTCAATATTGAAGTGTCAGTTTAGTTTAAAACACATGTAACATACAGAAAACTAAGAAAACAAGCTTTTATTGTTTTCAAAACTTAGGAATAAAATCCATAATTTATTTTTGATGTGTAATAATTGACTAAACATAAATCCAGCACATGATGTGGCCAGTATGACTCAAAATTTGTGTTTTCAATATAGAAGTTCATTTTAAGTTTAAAATACATGTCACATATCCCAAACCGAGGAAACTATATTGGATTATTTTAAAAAATTTATAAAAACAATAATAATTATTTTTCGATTTGTAGTAATTGGACACACATAAATCCTATTATATTTGGTTCCTTAGAACAAACATGTTGGTTGCTTGATTAATTATTTTTAATGTTGTTTTATTTTTTCATTATTATTGTTTCTCTGCATGAAATTTGAATGTGACAATTTCATAAGAATATATGTTACACTAAAAGGTTATATAAGTGACCATCTATAATGATAACCTAGAGGTTCTATGAAAAAATACTAGAATCTTATACTATAGATATATGATCTTGTATGACAGGACACATGTGATACATGCTATTAGTGGCAGGAGGCTCATAAGACAGTGAGACACTATCTCAAGGTGATCTCCCTTTGTATTCTAAAACAACCTGAGATTTTTATACATAGATATTACAAATTTTTAGATGAATATTAATTAAATTACACAAAAATATGTCTGGGGATTGTAAAGGTATATTTTCTTTGGAAACATGGAAACATAAAAAATTGGTTTATAAAATTTCTACATCATCTCACGCTTATTTATTGATAATTAGAACCCTTTTAACATATCAAACATAAAACATTTATTTATATCCAGGGGAAAAATCAAAAAAGGGTGAGCTCATATTCTTAGTAATGATAAACATGGATAATTTTAATTGATGATCTTATAAAACCATAATAAAAGAATAAGGAAAAGAGATATTGACCATAACTTTCAAAGTTCATTCCCAATCTGACAAAGATCATAATCATTGGTTCTAGAATAAAACATTGAAATTTCAAAATACATGAATCATAAGAATGAGAATTCATCATAACTCAATCTGAACTATAATTTCATGTCATAAATGTATATAGAATCATCATAATTATAAAAACAATTTCATATGTCATGGTTAACTACCAAGACCATCCAATCAGGCATCAATAATTATTTCCATTAACAGATCAAGCACATCGACTTGTATCCCACATAGTTCAAGCACATTGACTAGTTTCCCATAACCATATCATGAGATAAAAATCATTACCCAATGAATTGGAGGTAGATTTAGGTCCCACCCATCACATAATCAATACCATATATATGTCTACCACAAGAACATAATCCATTCATCATATCCAAACCCTTGAAGAAAATGAGTTTTATAATCATATCATTATAATATAACTCATGAAAAAGAAAGGTTAATCATAAACATCATGAAATAATAAACATAAACCATTTATAGAATTAATAAGAATGGTATAATTGGATCATATCCCTATTAAACATAAGTAAGATCAAATAAAGTATTCTTACATGGAAAATGATTTTGAATAATCACTTGAAATAATTCTTGAGGAAAATATCTTTTCCATTTTGAAAATTTTTTTTATAGCTATAAAATTATAAAGGAAATTTTTTTATTTTATAATAACCTTGTAAGATTGTAAAGAAAGCTTCAATAAATTAATGATTAATTAAAGATGGAAAATCCACTCATGTCATATATGTTAAAAAACATTCCTTTTGTATTTTTGTCAGAAAATAAACAAAGTACCTTGTTTGGAAAATGATAAAAATAGTACTTTAAAACCATTTAAAAAAAATAAAAAATGGTTAAACATGAAATTAAATATTAATAAGAGAATATTAAAAACATTTTGGGAATTTTTTATGAAATGCATACATGGAAGAGAAATATTCCATAACAGATACTTAAACATAAAGAATCTCGAGTAATAATGGGATTGTGAAATAAGAACTTACCTTAAGTATCCTATTTATTTGTTCGCATAAAAACCTAATATATAATAAATATATATTTATTATTAATTTATTACATAACCATATATCTATCATACCATGTGTGATTTATTTTTATCACCCATTTATTAATAATTAATTATTAAAATCATTATTCTGGGTGATAACTACTTCCTTTTCCAAGCATGTTTTGGTTCGCTAGTACCAATACTTATACTTTGATCACGATCCCATAATTTATATAATTTTAATCATGGTATAAAATAATATATATTAATTATATAAAAATTTATAATCATTCATAAAAATTAGATATAGAAAATGAATTACACCATTCATAGAGACAGTAGATTGTACATATGCATGAATGTTGTTTTCATTTTTCGACTGATGGAATGAAAGAAAGTTCAATAATAATTCATATTTAAAAAATCATTATAATTTAATATATATAAAATATATTTATTAAACCCATGATAATACCCATCCATAAAAGTTGGTGATGAAAAAATAATTGTATCACTACGTGGAGACAGTAAGCCATACGTACACACGAGTGATACATTCACTTCTTATTTCATTGGAGAGAGGGTGTATAATGGTATTTTCATAATTATAAATACATTTTATAATATTGAGAATACATAATTTATTATTTTTTGATAAAAATCATAGATTTATAAGAGGTAAAAAAGAGTATAAAAAGAAATTGATCGGTTAGAGTGATTACCTCTTCTTGGAAACGTCTTCTTTGGATCTCCTCTAAATGGTTGTAGGGTTTTCCTTTTATAAAAACCATCACCTATGAAATGTGTCTAGGGAATTTTAGAAGAGAAATTTTCATGGTATGGTCGATCTATAAGGATCAAGGTTGTGAAATGAAGTGAGGGAGGAGGTTTCCTTTTATAATAGAGGTGGAGGCACTTTTGGAATTCCTCAAAAGATAAAATTATAATAAATTAATTTTCAATCTAAATACCATTGAATGTCCATGGATTAAAATATAATATAATATTAAGTTATAATATCATAAAACAATATATTTTAGACAATATTTTGTGTTATTTTAAACCTTATCATTTTTATTAACCCTTAGTTATCCTATTTCAATTTTAACTACAATAACAAACTTTTCAATTGTAAAAAGGTGGTAAATTTTAATGATATTGTGTAAATTGTACCATAAATGACCAATTTATGAAATTTTACACCTTATCAAAATAAATTTATATTTTTTAAATATTTTTTTATGATTTATAAAAAATTTAATAAAATATTAGTTCCCTAAAATATCTTTATTCTCAATTTTGATTATATTTACTATTTTGACTTTTAAAAACATAATGACAACATATAATATTCAAAAAAACAATTTTATTATATCCATAACATGGAAAGGGAATCTATATAAATTTGTTATCACCTTAAATATATCATATTATTTTATATTTATTAATTTTAATATCATTTTTTTTAATTGAATAATTAATGCATCATCGTTGTGTATGAATTTAGGGAAATTATTTAATTTTTAAAAATTATAAATAAAGTAAAATTATGAATATAATTATTTTATATTTCCAAATAATATTTATAGTTGATCATATCTTTAGGTTAATCCAATATTTAAAATATTATACTTATTAAAAATAAGTGTGACATTTTTTAACTTTCTTTGATTTTAATATTATCTAAGTCATTTTCATAAACAAGTGTCCATTAAATAACAAAATTTAAAACCCTAAATGTCAATTCTAGAATTAAATTCATATATTAATAAATAGTATTAAAATTTATCGACTTATCACTTAATTTTAATCTAGATTAATTTGTTTCACCCTTTATCATGGTAATAAATTTTACCACAGTTACTATTCATATTGAAAAAAAAAATAAAAGGGACATATTTACTAAATTTGAACCTTATAAATATTAATATTGAATAAATTTTTAAAAATTAATAACATATATGTTTTATAATTTAATATTAAATAAACAATAAAAACACAAGAAATTTTTTTTCCTGAAAAATACCCTTTTAAATATAAAGTACTTTTATACAAAATTCTTGTATAAAATTTATTCCAAAGAACGAAATTATATTTAAAGGAACTAATTAAATATTAAAACTAATACAATATAAAATTTAAAATTTAAAATTCATTAAAATAAAATATATATTTTAATGAAAATCTGTATTTTCACTATTTATTAAAATTTAAATTTTTTGGAGAATTCGAAAAAATTCATCATAAGATAATTTTTACATGATAAATCCAAAAATGAATTTTATTTTTTCAAATAAATTTTCTAAAAGTCTAAAAATTAGTTATTTTATAGAAATAAATAAAAATCATGTTTTGAAGAAAGCTTATTTTTGAAGAATAAAATGACTTTACTAAATAATTAAGTGTTTATTTCCTAGGAATTAATAAAAAAATATTTAATATAACCTTGAAATATATTTCATAATATTATTATTCTTATTTAAACCTTCCAATTCAACGGTTATGTTATAATAGTCATGTTTAATTAATAATATATTAATAGTTTTACATGATTTATTTAAACACAGTGTTATGTACAACACAAGCTATTGAAGAAATAAATTTTTTTAAAGAGAAATATTTTTTAAAAATATCTTGATTGTACATTATACCCCCCTTAAATTGAATTTCACCCTCAAAATTCATCACTCACATACAAATAGATGAGGATATCTTTACCTAATAACATATTTAGGTTCCCACATAGCTTGAAGGGCTTGAAGGCCTTCTTTTTTATTTATTTTTTTGATAAACCCCTTTCAAGGGATGAGGGGGAACCCTTAAAAGGATCGTAGTCATAGAGATTACATGACCCGTAGGCCTTTGGAATTATACAAACTATACTTGGAACTCCTCCTCCCAGCTTCTTCATTGTGATATCAGCTCTCCACTTTCACATGATTGTTCGACTAGGATTCCCATGTAAGCACAGGCTGGTCCCGATGAAAATTCCATACCCTATCTTTCAAAAAAATCCTCTTAGCTTCTACTATGGTAAATGCTCCTGCTCTGATCCCCATCTGGAGTCTACTCCTTGTAGAGTCTCTCTGATCATTAAGCACAATTTCTGGTGGCCCAAAGTCCTTGAGGTGTCCTGAAGGCCTTGAGGTGTCCTGAAGGCCTTGAGGTGTCCCAAAGGCCTTGATGTGGCCTAAAAGCCTTACTAGCCTGAAGGCATTGGATGGACCGAAGGCCTTAAAGGACCGAAGGCCCAAACCGGTGGCCTGAAAGCCCAAACAGATGAATAGTTCCGACGGTTATAGTACAAAATAGTGTCTACCACTATGCCTGCTACAATATTGCTACAGTACCCGAAAATATGTCTCCATCCAGTTTTGAACTCGTGTCTCTTGGATGCACTTTCCAGGTCCTCGCCAACTGGGCTGAGGCTCTTGTGCTAGGTTCCCACATAGCTTCCTCAAATTGGTGGTTTCACTACAAAACATTAACCAGTCAAGTGGTCTTGTTTAATAGAAATTTTTCCTTACAATCTAGAATATATACTGGTGGTTCTTCATAATACATATCTTGATCCTAAAATATGAACTCTGAGTTTAGTACATGTGAAGGATTATGTATTTACTTTCTTAGGATAGATAAATGGAACACATCATGAATTTGATAAAGGTTCTATAGAAGTTATTATCAATAAGATACCTTCTAGATATGATAAATAATTTTAAAATGACTAATATACCTAGGGCATAGCTTTCCCTTCTTTCTAAATATTATCATTCCCTTCTAGGGAGATATTTATAGAAATACCTTTTCACCCACTTCAAACTCTGGATCCTTTTATATATTGTTATCATAACATTTTTGTCCACTATGATATTATCTTATTTGTTTTTGAATGGATCTAACCTTATCTACCATTTCCTCAAATATATCAGGTCAAAATAGATTTATTTCTCCAACTTTATTCCGTCATTCTGGAGTTCTTTACTTATTACCATAGATGGATTCATAAGGATCCATATGAATACTCAAATTAAAGATATTATTGTAAGAAAATTATACCAAAGTGAGGTGTTGATCCCAACTACATTTGAAATCCATATAGAAAGATCTCAACATGTCTTATATACTTTTAATGGTCCTCTCAGACTGAACATATGTATGAGGATATTAGGTAATGCTAGAATATAACTCTATATCTAAATCCTATTAAAGACTTAACTAAAACTTCAAGGTAAACCTTGGAACCCAACCAGATACAATGGAATGTGATAATATATGAAATCTTTTTACTTCCTTAATATATATTCTAGAAATATGATCAATATAGAAAAATTCTTTGATATAAATGAAGTGTTACGACATTGTAAGGTGATTAACTGTAACCCATATAACATTATAGATTTTAGATTTTTAGGAAAGTTCAACGACAAAGTCCATGGTGATATTTTCACATTTCCATTATAAAATGGGTAATGATTTTAACATTCCCTTATACTTCTTTCTCCCAGAATTAACTTACTAACATACCAAGCACTAAGAATCATATTCTAAAATATCTCTCTTAATTCAATCCCACAGAAATATTATTTTAAGTCTCAATACATCTTTTTAATTCTAGGATGAATAGAAAATGATGAACTATCAGCCACATCCAACAACTCCTACTTCAAATATAATATGGGAATAAAACTTACATATTTGATAAAACTTATTATTCCCCCACAATCAAGTCTTAACTCAGGAACATTTATCACCTTCTTGTCCATCTATACATATTACTTATGTGCCTCTTTAATCTTCACTAGGATAGATGGTTGACCATTAATTTTATCCATATTAAATTTCTCCCTTTCCATTAAAATTATTAGGTACATCATTTGTAAATCCATCAATATTGGACCTTTTTTTATGCTCATCATAGATAAACTAGCATGATCCTTTTGGATCAATGCATCTTCCACCGTGTTCACTTTCCCAAGGTAGAAATGTATTAAGCAGTTATAATCTTTAATCATATCCAACCAAATTCTTTGGTATATATTCAAATCCTTCTATGTGAACATATGCTTTCAAATTTTTGTGATCAGTATATATATCACAATTTTCTCTATATAGATAATTCCTCCCTTTTCTTTAATGCAATGATTATTGCAACTAACCCTAAATCATGAGTTGGGTAATTTTGACCATGAACCTTTAGTTGTTGTTAATAATAATATATAAACATTTAATTTTTCATGAGAAATCATCCAAATACCATCTTAAATACATCACAATAGATTATATACCTTTCTCCACTCTAGGGTAATGTAATAACATGGTCAATGTCTAACATTATCTTCAGTTATTTGAAATTTTCTTCACATCCATCCATCCAAAGGAACATGGTACCCCTCTGAGTTAACATGGTTAGTGGATTTAAAAATTGAGATAAATTATCCACAAAGAACCGATAATATCTAGCCAAACCAAGAAAAATTCAAATCTCAGACATAGTAGTTGGACTATGCCAACATTCAATAACTTTTGTCTTTGATGGATCCATAGATATGCCATCTTTTGAGATTATGTAACCTAAAAATGAAACTTTATGAATCCAAAATTCACACTTAGTAGATTTTTCATAAAGATTATCCTTTATTAGGGTATTTAACATAATAATTAAGTGATTTTAATTCTCCTCCATACTCCTTGAATATATAAGAATATCATATATAAATACAACAAAAAACTGATCAAGATAGTCTTTAACAACTTTATTTATAAAATCCATGCAGATAGTGGTGGTGTTAGTAAGTCTAAAAGGAATCACTATAAATTAATTTTGTCCATACCTTGTATGGAATGTGTCTTGGGTATATTCTCCTTGAATATCAATTGATAATATCCAGAATGAATATTAACCTTGGAAAAGTATTGATCTCAGTATAGTTGATCAAATAATTCATCAATATGAGGGATATGATACTTGTTCTTGATAGTGATCTTGTTAAGTTCTCAATAATCTATGCAGAGTCGTATTGATTTATTATTAACAAATAGATTGGAAGAACCCCAAGGTGATGCACTAGGGAATTTGAATTCCTTATTAATATTTTCTTGGATTTTATTCTTCAATTCATGTAAATCAATTGGGTCTATTATATAATGTTTCTTTGAAATAGTCATAACACCGGGTATGATTTCTACTGAAAACTCAACTTCACAATTCAGTGGAAGACCAGAAAATTATTCTAGAAATACATAAAAAACTACCATAAAATATGTGTATCCTTAATTTTGTGTTTCTCCCTAACTATATGAGACATATAACCATCATTTATGGGAATTAAAACCCAAAATATGGAATTAATTTACATTGGAAGTTTATATTCATACTTGCATCGATATATGATTATAGATTCATTTAGAATAGGAAATGTGACTTCCATTGCATAGAAATTAATATGAGATCCATATAGAGAAATCAAATCCATGTTAATAATCACATGAAATTCAAATAATTTAAGAATCACAATATTTTAAGGAAGCACTTTACCATAAACTCCAACCAGATAATAATTATGAACTTGAGATGTGACCATTTTTCCATTATAAGTTTTAACAACTAAATCAAAATCTAATTATTGGGGTGATATGGTGATACCCTAGAAATTTATTTAGAAATAAAATAGTGGAGGATCCAGAATGAAATAATACATTATCTATTTTGTAGTGGATGATTAGTGTAACTTTCACTACTTCGTTGTTGTACGTTACATCGCCAATAGTGATCACATGTGATTTCCCTTTTTCTTTGTCATTAAGTGGTTTCTGGAATCAATCATCACCATTAACCCTTGAATTTGGGAACTAATTGTAATAATTACCATACTCATTCCATTTTAAGCATTGGGGCCTAGGTGGTTCATTATTTGGATTCTTTTTTCCTCCAATGAATTAATCGAACTATTCATTGAATTTCTACATTCACAAGATTTATGTCATACCCTTCCACATTTAAATAACCTTCCATTTACATTCAAAAACATCCCTTTATCTTTCTTCGCACATTTATGGAATGTATATGGTTGGAATTTCTTTCCCCCATGTGATTTATTTGAGTTTTTATGAGGCTCGATCTTTATTTTTTATCAAAACCCTGGGAATTATGGTTATCTCCAATTTCCATTTCTAATTTGATTGAGTATAGAAAAATTTATTTATTTCTACTAAATTATATTATGGATACATCCCTTTTTATATTTGGTTTTAATGAATAAGAAGAATCATCCAACCTTAGTTTTAGGTTTGATGATAATACCAAAAGTATACCTTTCAAGTCTTATAAAATTTTCCTCACATGTACCAATGGATTCATCATCCTTTTACTTTAAAACAATGAACTCCTTATCCATATTTATATGAAGAATAATAGGAAGTTACTTATTGAAAAATATGTTCTTAGACTCAGCCCATTATATAGAGTTAATTTATTCCCCTTTCCTATTACTCTCGACAAGATTCCTCCATAGATCTACTTCACATTCCAGATGATAAATAGATCAGATAACTTTTTCATATCCTGAGATTTGAAAATAGAAAATATTTTCTCAATGGTGTTGATACATCACTTAGTCACTTGTAGATAAGAAGTCCTACTAAAAGAAGTTGTATTTTTCCTCATAAAGGACTCAATTGAATATTGTTCCCTCTTTTTTTCATTTGGTAGTCCAGTATAATTCATAGCTTGAGAAAGTTTTGTGAGAATAAGAATAAAATTTTTCATTCCAACTCCCATAAAATTCATTTACTCATAAGGAAAATCATTTCATTTCTTATCACATTTAGCATTAACACGGTTTCATTATGTTTCATCCATTGAATAAAACACAAAATCATAGTGTGAGATACACTAATAATAGTAGTAAAACCTCATAATAAAGGTAATTTTCTTAGAAAATTTATGGAATATTAGGTTTAATCCTAGTTTATCCATGATAATTACCAAAAATATAATATTATAACCTGTACTTATACTTATCCTTGGGGTTCTTACTATGTTTTTATCATCTTATTTTCTGAAGGTTAAATAAACCAACCTTTGATACCAACTATAAGAGGCATGATCTTTTCATAGATAGATATTACATATTTTTAGATGAATATTAATTACAATAAAATAACATATGCCTAAGGACCATAAAGGTATAGTGACTTTAAAAACATGGAAATATAAAAAGATAGTTTATAAATTATCTACATCATCTCCTACTTATTTATTCATAATTATAATCCCTTTTAACATATCTAATTAACACCTTTATTCATATCCCAAGGAAAGGAAACATAAGAAAAGGGTGCGATCATATGCTCATTAAGGGTAAACATGGATAATATCAATTGATGATCAAATAAGAATATAATAAAATCACAATGAAATGAGATTTTGACCATAACTTAAAAAATTTATTTCTAGTCTAAAAAAGATCATAATCATGGGTTTTGGCATAAAACATTTATATTTCAAAATACATGGGTCATAAGAATGAGAATTCATCATAAATTATTCACAAACCATAATTTTTTTATAAATGTTTTTATCATAATCATAAGTATATAAAACATATCATATGTAAATTTTAAATACCAAGACCATCAGACCAACCATCAATATTTGTTTCCCATAACGGATCAAGCACATCAACTTGTGTCCTATAAAAGATCAAGCATGTCGAATTGTTTCCCATAACCATCTCTTTAGATATAATTAATTACCCAATGCATTATAGTTAGATATAGTTCCCACCCATCACATAATGAATTCCATACATATGTGTTCCATAAGAACATAATCCATTCATCATATTAGGACCCATTAAAAGAAATGGGTTTCATAATCATTTCATCATAACTTAACTCATGAAAAAGAAAGAGAATTCATAAACATTATATCATCATACACATAAACCATTAATAGAAATAATAATAATGGTAACCTTGGATAATATCAATTATAAACATAATTAACATCAAATAATGTTTTCTTAGATAAAAAATTATTTTTAATGACTACTTGAAATAATTCTTGAGGAAAATATCATTTCCATTTTGATTTTTTTAAATCCATGAAATTGAAAATGAAAAAAATTAATTTTAAATAAAACATGTAATATTGTAAGGTAAGCTTAAGGACATTAATATTTCATGAAAGAAGGAAAATATTCTCATTCCGTATAAGATAAAAATACATTCCTTTCATATTTTTTTCAGAAAAGACACAAAGTACCTTGTTTGAAAAACGATAAAAATATTTATTTTAAACAATTTATAAAAAATAAAACATAGGTAAAATTAAATTTAAATTTGAATAGTTTAATATTAAAAACATTTTTATGAAACATGTACATTTTATATAAATATTCCCCAGTGGATACTTAAATATAAACAATCTCGAGTGATAATGAGATTGTAAAATAAAACCTTACCTCAAGTCTTCTATTTTTGTCTTCATGTAAAAACCTACTATATAAGAAATATAGATTTATTATAATTTTATTAAATAACAATATATCAATCATACCATTTATTATTTATTTTAATCACCCATTTATTAATAATTAGTTATTAAAATCACTATTCATGGTGATAACTACTTTATTTTCGAAGCATGTTTCATTTCAGTAGTCTCAGTCCTTATACTTTAATCATGATTCCACCATTTTATGAATTTATTTACTATATAAAAATAATATATTTTAATTATATAAATATTTATAATCATGTATAAAAAGTAGATATTGAAAATGAATTACACCATTCATTGAGAAGGTAGGTCATACGTACGCATGAACGTTGTTTCCATTTTTTGACTGATGGAATGAAAGAAAGGTAAATAATAATTCATATTTACAGAATAATTATATTATCATATATATAACATATACTTTTTAAAACCCTCATAATACCCATCCATAAAATTTTGTGATGGGAATTGAATTGTATCGCTATTTGGAGACAGTAAGCCATATATACACACGAGTTATACTTTCATTTCTTGTTTGATGGGAGAGAGGGAGTATAATGGTGTTTTAATAGTAATAATAAAATTTAATGATATTTAGGATACTGAATTTATTATTTTATGATAAATATAATAGATTTATAGCAGGTATAGAAGATTAGAAAAAGAAATTGATTGGTTAGAGTGATTACCTCTTCTTTGAAACGTCTCCTTTGGATCTCCTCTAATGGGCTCTAGGGTTGGTATTTTGAGAATACCAGAACCAATTTAATGTGTATAGGGTAGTTTAGAATATAAATTTGTAGGGTTTGGTCGAGACATAAGGCTCATAGTGTTGAAATAAAGGGAGGGAGGATGTGTCCTTTTATAATGGAGGTGAGGGGCACATTTAGAATTTCAAAAAACATTAAATTATAATAAATTAATTTTCTATAAAAATACCATGAAATGACCATAGATTCCAATATAAGATAATATAAGGTAGTAATATCATAAAATAATTTATTTTAGAAAAGTTTTTCTGTTATTTTAAACCCTATAATTTTGATTACTCCTTATATAACCTATTTTAATTTTAAATAAAATAATAAACTTTTCAATGTTAAAAGGTTGTAATTTTGAATTATTTGTTTTCAATTTAGTAATAAGTAGAAATTTTATGATATTTTGGCCCATATAATAATATATTTATATTTTAAATATTTTTATATGTTTTATAAATAATTTAACAAAATATTAATCCCATAAAATATCCTTATTGTCAATTTTGATACTATCAACTATTTTTACTTTTAGAAACACAAATAAAACATGTAAAATTAGGAAAAACTATTTTATTATATACATATCATGAAAATTTATTCTATATAATTCTTGGATCACCTTAAATATTTCCAGTTATTTTACTTTTAATAATTTTAATATCATTTATTTGATATTTCTATTTATTGAATAATTACTACATTTGCTTTGTGTAAGCATTTAGAGAAATTATATAATTTCTAAAGATTATAAATAAATTATAATGATGAATATAAATAGGTTATATTTCCAAATAATATTTATATATGATCATATCTTTAGGTTAATCCCATACTAAAAATATTATACTTATTAAAAATAAGAGTGTTCCATTTTTTCACTTTGATTTTACTAATATCTAAGTAATTTTCATTAAAAAGTGTACATTAAATAACTCAATTTAAAAAAATAGGGGTTAAGGTTCGAATAAAAATAATAAAATATGAAATAGTATGAAAAGGTATGGCCTTATCACTTATTTTTAATCCAAATTAATATGTTTTACCCTTTACCAAGGTAATAACTTTTACCGCAAGTACTATTCATATTAGCCAAAATTAAAAGGGACCTATTTACTAAATTTATACCTTATTAAAGTAATATAGAATCCATTTTTTAGAATTTAAAAAACAAAATTTTCAGAATTTAATTTAAAATAAACAGAAATAATGCAACAATTTTTTTTCTTCAAAAAATACCGTTTTAAGTATAATATTTTTTCATAATAAATTATTGTATAAAATTCATTTCAAAGAAAAAACTTAGTTTGAAATGAATTAATTAAATTTTAAAACTAAAATAATATAAAATTTTACTCTGTAAATGCTTTAATATAAAATATAGTTTTCCATATAAATCAATAATTTTCATTATTCATTAAAAATTTAAACTTTTTGGAAAATTATGAAAAATTCATCCTAAGATAATTTTGACATTATTAATCCAAAAATAAAGGTTATTTTTTTAAAATAAAATTTCTTAAATTTTTAAAATTAATTATTTTATAAAAATCAATAATAATATTTTTTGAATAAAATATATTTTTAGAAAATAAAATGACTTTACTAAAAAATTAAGTGTTTATTTTATAGAAATTAATAAATAATAGTTTATTTAATATAAAATTTACATATTTTTCATAATATTTTTATTCTTATTCATGTCTTCCAATTCAACTTCTAGGTTATAATTATCATGTTAAAATAATAATATTTTAATTGTGTCTTGTTGTTCATTTAAACTCGGTGTTGAATACAATGTAAGCTATCGAATAAACAAAATTATTTAAGGAAAAAATATTTTATAAAAATATCTGGGTGTTACATAATCTCCAATATGAGAGGTTAAGAGAATAGGTACATTAAATAGAAAATCCACATTTTCATGTTACATTGGTTATTAATATATACTAATGTGTGTACTGATCCTTAGAAATTAATATTATCATTAATGGATATCATGACTCACACACTTTGATATATTGATGAAAAATATGTTGACATATGTTTGTGGGTAGGTAGGTTATGTTGGGTGCATCATGAGTGATATTGTATTAGTGGATAGTGCGAGAAATTATTTGTCACTTCTATTATATAATGGAAGTAGATATCTCAGGCCCTTTGATGGTATTAAAATACATTTATAAATCCATGGTCGTGGTGTTAAATGGGTGAGTTCATTTTTAAAAAGTCAATAAAAGAGAAATAAATTATATAGGTTGATGGAAACAGTATGAAACCTAATTTATTAAATATGTCATGATAAAGGGATTATATAACATAATAAGAGTTTGTAAGAGCTTGGATGTCATTGTGAAATCAGTTTCTTTCTCTATGGGTGCCTTGGTGTGTTCCTTGGTTCTAAATTTGGACTTTAGGAAGTTATGACTATTGCCACTAAGAAAGAGGGATAGAGGATCACACACTATGTGTAACCACAATCTTAGTTAAATTCAAGTTAATAATTTAATAAGTTAGATTAAATAATATTTACTCCGCACTACTAAAAATAAGACGTATACCAATGGTTTGGCCAAAACTGTTGGTATAGGTCGCTAATTTGGACCTATGCCAATGGTTTGGACAAAACCTTTGGTATAGGTCACTTATATGGACATATACTAACAGTTTTGGCCAAACTGTTAGTATAGATCCATAGCTCAAAAAATCATGGAACCTATACCAACATTTTTGATAACCCTTGGTATAGGTACACATATTTTTTATGGAATATTTTTTTCATATAATATTAAATAAATCAAAAGATAAAATACTTATGAATATATATATATATATGAAATTATGTTCACAAAATTCAAGTTAGGTTAGTGGTTAGGTTGTTGGATTATAAACGGGAGGTGTTGGGATCAAAACCAAGTCGAGTTTTCTTGAAGTACCTATACCAATGTTTTTATAAAACCATTGGTATATATTTTTCATATGACCTATACCAACAATTTTCCTATAACTATTGGTATAGACCTATCCCAATGCCGAACCATCCAACAGTCCTCCAAACTATTGGTATAGGCTATACCAACAGTTTGGAACCTATACCAACGGTTCCCAGATATTGGTATATGGTATTTTTCTATTAGTTTAGGATTGGATGGTTTCTATAATTTAATCACATGTTATTCAAAAGAATAAAGTGAGTTAAAAAATAAATAATAATATTAGTTTTCAAGTTTGTAAAATAGGATTTTTATTGAATTTATTGTAGAAATAAAGTATTTACATTTATTTAATTAAATATTTATTATTCAAGGATTAATAAATGTTGATGAGGGAAACCAGATCTAGATTAATATCCCAATTAGAAATATTTGATATTTATTTATATTTATAATGTGATTCACATGTCAAGAAGTTAAAAAAATTATTATTATTATTAATGGACATGGGGTCAATTAAGAATATAAGAAATAGTTTAGGGATTTTGTGATATTTTCCAACCCTAAACCTACCATAATTAATATCTAATTATATCTAATTATATCTAAATATATCTATTTCCAAAAGTGTCATTTTGGTGTACACAATAGATAAGAGAGGTATATAGAGATATATCTAGAGATATATCTTGAGATCTATAAATAACTCTCTCTTCCTCATCTCTCATTCTTTTTTAAGAGAGCACCAAGATGTCTCCGTATTTGAGATGAAAATAACTATGATCAACCATGAACAATGCATGTAATTAGGTTTATCTATGCTAGAACCTAATGATTTGATGTTGTTGATAAAATATTGCAGTGCATATATAGATCAATGCTAAAAGGATTCTTCACTTGAATCCTAAAGTGAAATAATGGTGCAATGAAATATATTCCATCAGATCATCAAAAAATGTGGAATTACAATTTGAGGTAATTATTGATCTACTTATAAATAAATTATAAATTACATGTGAGGATCTTATCCCTCTGGTTACAGTGTGTTAATGTGGTCCATTAATTTATTGTTTTTCATTTGACATAATTGTATGATCATGGAAAGAAAGGATTACATGTGATTTAAGACTAAAATATAATTTGACATACCTTCAAAGGACACTTACACTCTACCTAAAACCTGGAAGTTGTATCAGAGCGGTCACATATTTAATTTATAATTATTTATTATTCATTAATTGATTGAATGAATTTACATGTTCTTTTACTTAAAATGATTCATTTTAATAATCATACATCATCCAATATTATCTTCTTAATTCTTGATAACGTAACCAGTAACTGGTTAATGATTTAAAATAAATAATTATCTCAAGATTTCCATATGGAGGTTCCAAAGGATTTTCCTAGGTAAAAACAAAGTACATGTCATGTACTCCCAGAGTACATGCCTTGTATTTTTTCTTTCACATCCATATCTTTCTCTATCAAATTAGATCCAAAACATCATATCAAAGATCTGAATAGATTGTATTGGAATGTAGATCCGGATATACTAGCACACAACATGTAAAACTACACTTCATATAAGTATCTGACACATCATGTAAGTAACTTACATGTTATGCAGTCCATGTCTTCTCATGACCAAGAACACATAGTGTACCAGTGATCCGTGTATTAGATACACGACATAGGAACAGACATGTAATGCTACTATAAGGTTACACACCATGTATTCCAAGTATATTATGTGTGCCTTGAACATGTACAAGTCAGGAAACATGGCCAGACCCAAGGTGTGTGGTGTGGACATGGGAAGAATACATGTATACGTCCTGTTCTTTTTTATACATCATGTATTCTTCTTCCAATAGTGTTTCTAAATTTTCATGGAATGAAGAATTAAATGTATATTTAAACCTATTGATCATTTGTTTCATATGTCAATAAAGTTTATGTACATTTAATGTCATAAGACTGAAAATTATATTTTACATGAGGTTTTCTCCAAGTACACTTTTGTACTATATTAATTTTAAATGAAGTTGATTTTTTTAAAATTATAGCTGATGGTGTGTTAAGGATGGTTAAATGGAATTAAGATAAATTTAATTAATTAGATTAATTTAAGTCACAATATCTTAATTAAATAATGAATATAAGAAAGTGAAAACTATATTAAAAATTTATACTTTTTGTTTGATGTGTGAATGATCTTGAGATTAGATCAACCCTTTGTATGTGATTGGGTTATTTTAATTTAATTCTTCTAAACTATTATTAATGGTATATGATTCAACCCTCATCCTTATTATTCAATTGACTACATTCCCATAATTTATTTTATGTAACCCCTCTTTATCTAATCCATTAGATACCCTCACCTATGCATGGGTAAAATATTATGTAAGATGAAGCTACCAAGTGATTGGAGGTGGTCCAAGTCAAGGAGACAAGGTGAAACCAATTGAGGTGATGCATAGGAGCCAAGGTGTAATTCTTCAACATGAACCAAAAAATAGTTCAAGGTGTTTTTCCCTAGAGTCGAGGATTAGTTTATCATCCACTAGATAAACTAACCATTTGAGAATGTCACGATTCTACCACTTATATTTTATTTTTTTATGTTGCATGGAAGATTATTTATGTTTGGTAATGCTGGTTGATCATACAAATAAATGAATTAACAAGCACATAAGATGGTATAAAATATTCTCTAATTATGTATAAATTTTTTATCAGATATGGCTAATTAGTTAATTAAAATCCACATAATATTTATAGGGAATGTAAAAGAATAAAATGGGATTTAAAAATTAGACTAAAAATCCCTCAAATAAAATATTAAATCAACTTATCCTTCTACTAATTAAGTTATAATCAACCTCACAGTTCAATAAAATTGACCAATTCAAGTTGGGGTGCTTTCAATTATTATGGAAATTTTAGGTTGATGTTTTCGGTTGACTTTACTTAGTTTACATAAAGGTTTGACTTACTGAGAAGGAATTGGTGTAACTAAGAGGAAAAGGTTGAGGAAATATTAAAACAATATTTATGAAATAGGGATTCTACTTAATAGATCAATAAACTACAAGATAATGTATTTGTAAAGTTATGTCTTCCTAAAACCCTTTAAATATCTTGATGATCTCATGTTCGAGTTAGGATAAGGGGAATATGGATCCTTTACAATATAATATCTAATTTAAAATTTGTTTATAAACTAATAGTGAGGAATATCATTTTAAAAAAAATAGTAATTGATTAATGAAAAAAATTTAAATTTGTTAATCCAAATCAAAACAAGTACTGATTATCTGCTCTTAATTTGTAGAAATGGAATATCAAATGAAATCAACAATATCAATGTGATCCATACTTTATAAGGATAACCTTATCACTAGGAAAAATTTCCAGGAATTGTATAGGTGATTTCACATTATACTACTCCATAAAGGGAAATTATACATGTTGGAAACCCCACTTCCAAAGTCACTTATGAAAGAGGATAGTGAGGGTGAAGTATATATCTATTTGAGGCATGTGGATGATGTAATATATTCCCAATGCTTCATGATATCCTCTATTTACAATGATATTATAAATAAATATGAGGATATAAATGTGTATAACATCATATCTCACCTTTAGGATCTCTATCAAGAGAAGGAAACATCATAGAGATGTGAGATCTCAAATGCACAATTCACATACAATCTTGGAGAGTTGGTTCCTGTAGAGACCCGAAGCTTGACGTACATTGACATTACATTACATTTGCGGAATACTTAGTACATAACAAAAACACACACACACGGATCGTAATAGTTTAGCATCTTTGGAAACTCGGAATATAATCTTCTAATCCTGGTGAAAGATCTTCAACATCTCCCATAAAGATCTTCTTTTTTTATACCTAAAACCTTTCCTTATATCATGGGGAAAAGAAAACATGAAAGGATGATCTCAAATGCTCAGTAAGGGTAAACAAAAGAAATATCAATCACATCATATACATAAGCACATAACTTTTGGAAATCTTAACCTGTAAAAGAGATCATAATTTCATAACCTAGAATAACTCATGGCAGTGAAATGTAATCACAATAATCATAACTTAAAACATTAAACTTTGTGGAATACACACATAATCATAGAGAATCATTTCTTATTATTCAAGACTCATTGCCAAGACTATCTTAGTGGACAAAGTCCCTTTCTGAATCGAGTCACCCTCGTTTCAGTCCTGTTTCACTGAACCGGTATAACCTACCATTCCAGCCATGTCTATCTCATGAGATATAAAATCTTTACCCAATACATTGGAGGGAGATATAGGTCCCACCCATCTCATAATGATACCATTCTTATGTGTGCCACAAAATCATAAATCATACATCGTTTCATAACCCATGTAATAAAAATGGGAATCTTAAACATCGTGACATCATAAAACAATTCATATAAGATAAAGGAATTCATACTACATAATCAAATCAATGTAATAATAGGGATAAAAACAGAACCCTTTATTATCTTAGATGGAAAATAATTTTGATAAAACACTTGAACTCCATTCTTGAGGAAAATATCCTTTCTACTTCAAAAACACTTTTCCTTTCTTAACATGTCATACAATTATAATCTAAAATAAGTTGATTAAAAATAAACTTTAAAACTTGTAAAGGAATATTCTTGGAAATAATGTTTTAAAAATCTATTCATGCCGTATATGTTAAAAAAAGGAAACATTCTTCTCATACTTTTGTCGGAAAAGTCAAAAAAGTACCTCGTACGAAAAAACGACAAAAGATTACTTTCATATCTTTTACTAAAATCTCACCGAAAGGTAAAATTGGATTTAAAAAAATAGTAGGTGGATGAAAATAATATTACATATTGATGAAACATGGATGTGGATGACAAAATACACCCCAGTAAATACCAAAGTATAAACAATCTCGGATAAAAATGAGATTGTGATATTTCCCTTACCTTAGGTCCGATTTGCTTCGTAAGTGTCCGAACCTTCTGTATAATGATTTAAATAATGTCATTGACTTATTCCAGAATCATACTCATTGTTATGATATCATATATGGTTCACTTATGACTTTATATTACCCATTCTTTTGTAAATTCTATGTTAAAGAGCATTTTGGGTAAAATTGTTTCATTTGTCGTCCGTGTTTTGACTTGTAATTATTCATATGATTGCTTAGATCATAATTACTTAATTCCAGAATATAAAACATGATTTATATATAATATAAATTCAGAATATACATATATATAATAAATTAGTAAATGGAAAGAAATACACCGTTCATGGAGACGGTAGGCCGTACGTACACATGAACGCTGTTTTCGTTTCCTTATTGAGTTGAATGGAATTAAGTAGATGACATAAATATATACACACATAAATCCAGTAGCTCTATAATGTCACATATTTCATTATTATTTCTTATATATACTTTATAATCATTCTTAAATGGTTAACATGGAGAATGAATCTCATCGCGTCGTGGAGACGGTAGTCCGTACGTATGCACGAGCGATGATATCATTTCCATAATTATTGAATTGAATTGGAGTGCATGATAAAATATATCAGAATCATTATTATGTTATAATAACTATGTATAGTAATTCTTTACACCATAATACCCATCCATGTAAGGTGTTGGTGGAAAAACAGATTACACCACGACGTGGAGACGGTATTCCATACGTACGCACGCGCGGTGATTTCGTTTTCCATAGGATGGATAGATGGTGAAATAGGGTTGTTTCATACTTATAATAACATATAATTATATGAGTGATACTGATGTTATAACTTCATAATGAAACAACCTATGAAGAAGAAGTGGAATAAGAAATAATATTGAAAGAATCGGTAATGGAAATTACCTCATCTTTGAAGCGCCTCTTTGAGACCTCCTCTTAGGGCACTAAAATTGGTCTTTGAGGAAGAAAAGAACCTCTAGGATGTTTATAGGGAATTGGAGAAGAGAATTTGGTAGGGGTTGGCCGAGCTTGAAGGGTCAAAGTTGTGTGAGGAAGAGAGGGAGGAGGTTCCCTTTTATAAGGGATGAGAGGGGCACCTTTGGAATAACTAAACATATTATTTTATTATAAAGTCAAGTTCGGTTTTAAATAGATCCAAATTGATTTATTTCGAGGCTAAGGTGGGGATGGTTCTAAATCCTCTCATACAATAAAATTTAGACAAGTTTAGGTTCCTATTTTAACCTTATCATTTGGATTTAACATTAAGTTAAATAATTTTACTTTTACCGTGTCTTCTTGTGTTCATACACTATAAGGTTAATAAACTTACTATAAGAATCCAAACGAACCCCAAGTTGTTTATTATTAATATATATAACCTTATCTAAGTCATTTGGCCGAACCATAGATTTTTAGGAATAAAATAACAATTAATAATATAATATTTGTTTTAAAAACTAATTTATGTCAATTTTGACACTATTTGGTACATGATTTTTATGAAATTCATAACAGAATGATAAGTTCTAAAAAAGTTACTTAAATCAACAATAACATGTCATATTAACCTATAAAATTATTTTAAGTCATAAAAAGTCTCAAATGACATTTATTTGGGCATTTATAACATCAATTATGTCAATATTTCATTAATAAGATAATTACTGCACCATCGTTGTGTCATAAATAAATTAAATTATTTAATGTCTAAAAATTACAAATAAAATACCATTATGTAGGAAATATTTTTATATTTCTAATGAATATTTATAGTCGAATTTATCTTATGTATAACCCCATATTAAAAATGTTTTAGTAAATAAACTTTGATTTTAACTCTTTTAACCCTTCTTTAAATGAATTAATAATAAATGTCATAATCTAATCCAAGTGGGCCTAAATGGTCATATTTTATTCCTAAGTTTGTCTTTGGTCGAATTAAACTTTTCCAATAGAATTAGGACATGTTTTAGGGAAATAATAATATCATTTCTACCCTTAATTACCCTATTTACTTTCAACCGTGGTAAAAAAAGTAAAAAGTTACTATTCACCAAAAAATTATTTTCAACTCATTGAACCACATTTTACTTACTGAAATCAACCGTGTGTCTCGGATTTTTGAAATTCCACTCACAGAAGCGGTAAAATTAAGTTTTATGAACAATTCAGTTTTTTTAACTACCACTTAGTGGTTTCACTATTTATCAAAAATTGAAAGTTTTCATAAAAATACCAAAAATTAGGCCTAAGCTATATTTGATATTATGAACTCAAAAATGATATCTATTTTACCAAATTCAAAACATATCAGTTTCATTAAATAATTTAAAAATTAATTCCCGTCGTCAAAACAAATAGCGTGTTTTTAAGAGATAATTACTATCAAAAGATTGAAACTTGTTTATAACTGGTTTAAATGTAGAATTACATCCAATGACCAACATTGTATTAAATTGTAAAAATATATTCTAAATATACTTTAAAACCACTCAAATTAACAATTTATCACTATTAATTATTTCGATTAAAAAAGTTGTTTTTAATTAAAATTTAGTAATTTTCACTATTCATCAGAATATGAAAGTTATTCGAAAAGTACCAAAATTTCACCTTAAGCTAAATTCGATACTCCGAATCCAAAAATGAAGTCCATTTTGAGAGATAAAATTTCTAAAATTTTAAAAGGTGGTTATTACTATTCATAATGACTAGTTTTAATAATATATCGTTGTTTAGTGAAACTCGGTATTGCGTACTACACACGCTATCGAGGAAGGTCGCGATTGCGTGTAATACAAGGCAAGTCAAGGATGCGTATTGTGCAAGATCCTTTTGGTGTAGCGTACAACACAAGATATTAATTAAATTAAAAAGAATATTTTTCATAAAATCTCGGGGAGTTACATTCTACCCCCCTTAAAATGAATTTCGCCCTCGAAATTCGTTGGGGTTATAAATGGTTTACTATTCGAAAGTTCCTTTAATAGAAACCCACATCGTAAAAAGGAATACCAAAACCAATATTTAAAAATAAAAGTATGAAACGTAACGGTTACCCAAATAAACTAATCACTGGGTTTCCACATAGATGAAAATATGGATATGGAAGAAAAATCTAACCATCATGTTCTGATGGAGAGTGGTAGAGAACATGGCTATGGAAAAGCCAACAATCAAAAATCCATAAATTTGTGATGATCTAAGGTACCATCTGATTAATCAGATATAAGAGCACTAGGACAACATTTTTGGTTTTCAAGATCATTTCCCTAAAGTTGATGAAATTGGAATTAGAAGAAATACTTTCGTGATTTTGGTATAGTCTCACCATTTGTCCTTCTTTGGACAATTTCCACTTCATCTCTTAAAGAAATGAAGTTGAATTTTTCATTTGTGATGTGTTAGCAGATCATGTGATAGAATGATGGGTCATTCCATCTCTTTCAAACAAAAGGTTAGCAAAAGTTATAAGTCCATCTTATGGTTAATCGTATATGGTTCCAAAAATAAACTTATACTTTATATATCATACCGCTTAATAAAATGAAACTAGTTTCTACTAACCAGGGACTTTCTGTTGGCCAGTGGTAGGCGATAAAGGCCAGTCGCACTTCAGTTGTGGGTTCGATTCCCACAGCCTTGTCCGACGCGATGGGTTGTCGCCCATCCTGCAGGTTGTCCTTTTTCTAAAGCTATATTATTATAACATCCCATCAATAATATCGAAAAACGTTTTATCCTAACTTATGTCCAACATAATTCATTCCAATATTTAGGCTTATCTAAAATACTTCGGTCCAAGCTCATAGTATAAAGAAAATTATTACTTGAAATGTCACAGAACAATCACGTGAATGCCATCATTTATCCCCCATATATCATAAGATATATCTTATTGGTCAAATTACAAACATGTGAATACCTTAATCATGTATTCTCTTGAATAATGAATACCCATTGAACCTTAGTGAAAACATGAATGCAGTAAAAAGTTAACTCTTTCCACATACCAAAATCCAAAAATTCTATATACTCAGACCATGATATAACCTTCTCCTTATATCAGTCATGAGCTCATGAATACTATCAAACATTTAATTTTCTCCTTATCCCTTCATTATGCGCATATCATCTACATTTCAAAAATATCTAAATAACCTTTCATGGATACTGGTACCATTAATCATACACTTTCAAAACTCAAGGAAAGACAACAGTGTAACAATCCTTAGATGTCTCTTTATTCCATAGTACCATGAGATTACTTATACAACATTACACATGATAAACATGTAATCATTCCACAACCTTCTTAAACCATTGACTGAGCTTCAACAATTCTTTCAACTCACATATCATTTGTAGTCTCTTCATCATCATCAACATCAATACTACTCATACGGCCATATTGATTCTCTTTATGAGACTTTCCCTTAGGGCATTGGTTTGCATAATGCCCGTACATTCCACATTTAAAACATTTAACCATTGTTGATGTCATAGAAATACCATTATCCTCATCCCTGGTGTTAACCGAACCTTTTCCTTTACACTTACTGGCTTTGTGTCCTTCTTTTCCACACCCAAAGCATCTTCCAGTCCCTTTGAAACATTCTCCTTGATGCCTCTACCCACATGATTTACATAGGGGAAATTGAACTTTCTTTCCTCTATGATCATCATGAAACTCCATCTTTCTCTTATTAGCCGAGTCAGGAAACTTACCAAATTTGAGTTTATTGATCATATTATGAGATTGCTGATTCGGCATAATAATGATGGTTGGACTTCCAAATCCCATATCATTTGGTTTCTCATGAAGAATATCATTCCATTGTCCATAATATCCTCCATTATCATGAATCGTCTTGTTTCCAACCATTTTCTAAAACCCAAAAAGAATAGTGTTAGAGGAAAAAATCATAATAAAGGGGGATTAAATTCAATATCTAACATCTTTGTTTTAATCTAATATCGTTAACATAGTTCTAGGACTATATCCTATACGTATACTTATCATTAGGGACATCCCTAGACATACCTTAGAAATATCTCTAGGGATCTCACTAACGTTCTCACATCCTAGTTTACAAAGGTTGACTAAACATTTCCTCTGATACCAACTGTAGAGACCCGAAGCTTGACGTACATTGACATTACATTACATTTTCGGAATACATAGTACATAACAAAAACACACAAACAAGGATCGTAATAGTTTAGTATCTTTGGAAACTCGGAATATAATCTTCTAATCCTGGTGAAATATCTTCAACATCTCCCATAAAGATATTTTTTTTTTATACCTAAAACCTTTCCTTATATCCTGGGGAAAAGAAAATATGAAAGGGTGAGCTCAAAAGCACAATAAGGGTAAACAAAAGAAATATAAATCACATCATATACATAAGCACATAACTTTTGGAAATCTTAACCTGTAAAAGAGATCATAATTTCATAACCTGGAATAACTCATGGCAGTGAAATGTAATCACAATAATCGTAACTTAAAACATTAAACTTTGTGGAATACACACATAATCATAGAGAATCATTTCTTATTAGTCAAGACTCATTTCCAAGACTATCTTAGTGGACAAAGTCGCTTTCTGAACCGAGTCACCCTCGTTTCAGTCCTGTTTCACTGAACCGGTATAACCTACTATTCCAGCCATATCTATCTCATGAGATATAAAATATTTACCCAATGCATTTGAGGGAGATATAGGTCCCACCCATCTCATAATGATACCATTCTTATGTGTGCTACAAAATCATAAATCATACATCATTTCATAACCCATGTAATAAAAATGGGAATCTTAAACATCGTGACATCATAAAACAATTCATATAAGATAAAGGAATTCATAAAAATATAATTCCATCACTACATAATCAAATAAATGTAATAATAGGGATAAAAACAGAACCCTTTATTATCTTATATGGAAAATAATTTTGATAAAACACTTGAACTCCATTCTTGAGGAAAATATCCTTTCTGCTTCAAAAACACTTTTCCTTTCTTAACATGTCATAAAATTATAATCTAAAAGAAGTTGATTAAAAATAAACTTGAAAACTTGTAAAGGAAGATTCTTGGAAATAATGTTTTAAAAATCCATTCATGTCGTATAAGTTAAAAAAAGAAAACATTCTTTCATACTTTTTTCGGAAAAGTCAAAAAAGTACCTCGTACGAAAAAACAACAAAAGATTCCTTTCATATATTTTACTAAAATATCACCGAAAGGTAAAATTGGATTTTAAAAAATAGTAGGTGGATGGAAATAATATTACATATTGATGAAACATGGATGTGGATGATAAAATACACCCCAGTAAATACCAAAGTATAAACAATCTCGGATAAAAATGAGATTGTGATATTTACCTTACCTTAGGTCCGATTTGCTTCGTAAGTGTCCGAACCTCCTGTATAATGATTTAAATAATGTCATTGACTTATTCCAGAATCATACTCATTGTTATGATATCATATATGGTTCACTTATGACTTTATATTACCCGTTCTTTTGTAAATTCTATGTTAAAGAGCATTTTGGGTAAAATTGTTTCATTTGTCATCCGTGTTTTGACTTGTAATTATTCATATGATTGCTTAGATCATAATTAATTAATTCCAGAATATAAAACAAAATTTATATATAATATATATTCAGAATATACATATATATAATAAATTAGTAAATGGAAAGAAATACACCGTTCATGGAGACGGTAGGCCGTACGTACGCATGAACGCTGTTTTCGTTTCCTTATTGAGTTGAATGGAATTAAGTAGATGACATAAATATATACACACATAAATCCAGTAGCTATATAATGTCATATATTTCATTATTATTGCTTATATATACTTTATAATCATTCTTAAATGGTTAACATGGAGAATGAATCTCATCGCGTCATGGAGACGGTAGTCCGTACGTACGCACGAGCGATGATATCATTTCCATAATTATTGAATTCAATTGGAGTGGATGATACAATATATCAGAATCATTATGATGTTATAATAACTATGTATAGTTATTCTTTACACCATAATACCCATCCATGTAAGGTGTTGGTGGAAAAACAGATTACACCACGGCGTGGAGACGGTATTCTATACGTACGCACGCGCGGTGATTTCGTTTTTCGTAGGATGGATAGATGGTAAAATAGGGTTGTTTCATACTTATAATAACATATAAGTATATGATTGATACTGATGTTATTACTTCATAATGAAACAACCTAAGAAGAAGAAGTGGAAGAAGAAATAAAGTTGAAAGAATCGGTAACGGAAATTACCTCTTCTTTGAAGCGCCTCTTTGAGACCTCCTCTTAGGGCAACAAAATTGGTCTTTGAGGAAGCCCAGAACCTCTAGGATGTTTCTAGGGAAGTGGAGAAGAGAATTTGGCAGGGTTTGGACGAGCTTGAAGGCTCAAAGTTGTGTGAGTAAGAGAGGGAGGAGGTGCCCTTTTATAAGGGAGGAGAGGGGCACCTTTGGAATAACTAAAAATATTATTTTATTATAAAGTCAAGTTCTGTTTTAAATAGCTCCAAATTGATTTATTTCTAGGCTAAGGTGGGGATGGTTCTTAATCCTCTCATCCAATAGAATTTAGACAAGTTTAGGTTCCTATTTTAACCTTATCATTTAGATTTAACGTTAAGTTAAATAATTTTACTTTTACCGTGTCTTCTTTTGTTCTTACACTATAAGGTTAATAAACTTACTATAAGAAGACAAACGAACCCCAAGTTGTTTATTATTAATATATATAATCTTATCTTAGTCCTTTCTCCGAACCTTATATTTTTAGGAATAAAATAACTATTAATAATATAATATTTGTTTTAAAAACTAATTTATGTCAATTTTGACACTATTTGGTACATGATTTTTATGAAATTCATAACAGAATGATAAGTTCGAAAAAAGTTACTTAAATCAACAATAACATGTCATATTAACCTATAAAATTAGTGTAAGTCATAAAAAGTCTCAAATGACATTTATTTGGGCATTTATAACATCAATTATGTCAATATTTCATTAATAAGATAATTACTGCACCATCGTTGTGTCATAAATAAATTAAATTATTTAATGTCTAAAAATTACAAATAAAATACCATTATGTAGGAAATATTTTTAGATTTATAATGAATATTCATAGTCGAATTTATCTTATGTATAACCCCATATTAAAAATGTTTTAGTAAATAAACTTTGATTTTAACTCTTTTAACCCTTCTTTAAATAAATTAATAATAAATGTCCTAATCTAATCCAAGTGGGCCTAAATGGTCATATTTTATTCCTAAGTTTGTCTTTGGTCGAATTACACTTGTCCAATAGAATTAGGACATTTGTTAGGGTAATAATAATATCATTTTTACCCTTAATTACCCTATTTACTTTTAACCGTGGTAAAAAAGTAAAAAGTTACTATTCACCAAAAAATTATTTTCATCTCATTGAACCACATTTTACTTACTGACATCAACCGTGTCTCTCGGATTTTTGAAATTCCACTCACAGAAGCGGTAAAATTAAGTTTTATGAACAATTCAGTTTTTTTAACTACCACTTAGTGGTTTCACTATTCATCAAAAATTGAAAGTTTTCTATAAAAATACCAAAAATTAGGCCTAAGCTATATTTGATATTATGAACTAAAAAATGATATCTATTTTACCAAATTCAAAACATATCAGTTTCATTAACTAATTTAAAATTAATTCTCGTCGTCAAAACAAATAGCGTGTTTTTAAGAGATAATAACTATCAAAAGATTGAAACTTGTTTATAACTGGTTTAAATGTAGAATTACATCCAATAACCAACATTGTATTAAATTGTAAAAATATATTCTAAATATACTTTAAAACCACTCAAATTAACAATTTATCACTATTAATTATTTCGATTAAAAAAGTTGTTTTTAATTAAAATTTAGTAATTTTCACTATTCATCAGAATATGAAAGTTATCCGAAAAGTACCAAAATTTCACCTTAGGCTAAATTCGATACTCCAAATCCAAAAATGAAGTCCATTTTGAGAGATAAAATTTCTAAAATTTTAAAAGGTGGTTATTACTATTCATAACGACTAGTTTTAATAATATATCGTTGTTTAGTGAAACTCGGTATTGCGTACTACACACGCTATCGAGGAAGGTCGCGATTGCGTGTAATACAAGGCAAGTCAAGGATGCGTGTTGTGCAAGCTCCTTTTGGTGTAGCGTACAAAACAAGACATTAATGAAATTAAAAATAATATTTTTCATAAAATCTCGGGGTGTTACAGTTCCATCTTTGGAACATGTAGTCAAGATGATTGGATACATTCAGAACCTAGACATATTGGGTTTTAATATCCCTAATGAGATGTGCTCATATCCCATTATGTCATAAGTACCTAAAAACTCTTCAAGTTCTATTCTAAATTATAATATGAGGAATATCAAGAAGAATATTTTATAAAATATTACTCTTATTCAGCCATTTTATAAATAAATGGGGTGTGAAAAACCCACTGTACTTATAGTAAATAATAAGAGGAAGAACATTTTAAAGGAACCAAACACTCATCCTAAGCTAAAGGCTCATGATAACCATCTTCCAAGAAGAATAAGATCTAAAGGTAAGGGAAGTAATTGGATGCAATATGTTTTTCATGTGGCAAGTAGTTCAACTAGAAAAGGAATTGAACCCACCTAAATTGGGATGGTTAAGCTTTAGGTGTGTTTGTTCTTGAGTGAAACAAATATTGGAAATTGATAATGATACAAATATTCACAACTCATATAACACATAGTTATACAATATGTGTCTTAGTAATGTAAATGAGATGAAATTGAAAAAGATATATTAAGATGGTTACTTAAAATCTTTTGAGATTAATCCACTTTAATGATTTCACCCTTGTTTAAAAGGTAAGATAAAAAAACTACCATTAAATGGTCAAGATTAAAGGAAAAATAGATTATTGATTTGTTACACACTAATGTGTGTGGACATTTTCAAGAAGAGGCTAGAGGTGGATTCTCATACTTTATTATTTTTATTGATGACTTGAGGAGGTATGGTTATATCGATAAAATGTGGTATAAGTCTGAATTATTTTATAAGTTCAAAGAGTTCAAGAATAATAATGTGAATAAAAATGTTAATAAGATATACAAAATTTTATCAGATTGAGGTGGTGAATATCTTAACCAGTATTTTGTTAACTTTCTATGGGAGTATGGGATTTTATCTCAATTCACTTCACATTATACACCATAGTGGAATGGTGTTAGTGAAAGGAGGAACCATACCTTGTTGGAAATGGTATAGTTTATGATTAGTCACACAAGCCTTCCATTATCCTTTTAGTGATATTAATTAAATATAACACTATACATACTAAATTGAGTAGAAATTAAAGCAAAAAAATACATTTCCTTTGAGTTATAGAGTGGAAAGAAATCTATTTTTAACATGTTCTTGCATGGGTTTGTGATAAATTTGTTATGTCTATATCAAAAAAAACTATCTCCCTAATGAATGAAGTGTATATTTATATGGTATCATAATGAAACAAGAGGATACTTTCTATACAACCCTTCAAACAAGAAATTGATTATCAAAATATTGATTTTTTTGAGATGGAGAAAATACTCAAGGGGGATAATGGGAAAATATTGAATTTAATGAAGTTTATACTCAAGATACACATGAGTCGATATAGGAACTGATTTTATAAGTTCATAATGAATATGATTTTCCTAAAACATAGGTACTGCATAATAGAGCTATAGGGGTAATAGAACTAGAGAGATATGGTTTTATGGTTATTGGTGATGGTGGATCATTATTGGTTTACAATTATTATCCTATATCATAAAATGATAAAGATTTTAGGAGATATTGGGTGGAAATAATCCATGAAATCTGAGATAGATTCCATGCATCAAAACCAAGTTTGGGTTCTGACCAATTCAAGGGTTGATATAAATCTTATAGGATTTAAATGATAATTCATGATAAATATGGATATGTAAGGTAAATTAAAGACCTATAAATAATTTATAGTGACTAAATGGTTTAAACAACATTAATTTATTGACTAAGACACAACTATTTCTATAATTTCTTTATTTAAATCAATTAGAATTCTATTTTCCATTGTAGATTACCATGACTATGAGATTTGGAAAATGAATGTCAATATGGTTTTCCTTAATGGGATCTTTTAATTTGATGTGTATATGACACAAATAGAAGGGTTTTTATAGTGATAATATCCCTTTAAACATACCATTACATGATTTTAAGCATTATTTACCCTCAAATACAACCAATGATTGAAAATTCTAGTGTCCTTGAAAGATTAGGTACCTAATTTGAAAAAATAAAATATTAACTACAAAAATATTTTATTTAATATAAATAATTAGATCCTAACTTCCACTGAGCTCTTAAATCTTCATCAGATAACCTGGGTAATACATGAAGATAATGGATGAGTTAGATTGCCTAGTAATGTAAAATCATAGTAATAAAACATAGCACATGAGTTTGAAGAAATAACATGATGAAATAAAGTCATTGAACATGAATAAACCTAAGGAAGAATAAAATGTATAACATGGAAAAATATAGCCATGAAATCATAGTAATATGAAAAAAACATATAACATGACATAAACATTAGTCAAGGATAGCTGTCAAGATATGGTGGACAAAGTCCCATAAAGGAATCAGGTTCACTCCTTGTCTCAACATGATGTCTCATGTGAATAAACATTACCCAATGCATTAGAGTAATATCAGGGTGCACCCATCATAACATATTCATGAATATGTGTTACACATGAATTATCACACTTAAGGAATCAAACATAAACATAAGGGTTACCCATGGAAAGAATTCGATATTATAATCATGTCAAAAGGCATTACATAAGGGAATATCATAATGGTGTCCATGAAATAAAGTATTTAAATCATACATGGAAATTAATAAGGATAAATTGTAAAGGTTAATTATAGGTTATGTCAAACTTAATTTAATACATGTAAAATTCATGTTTAGGAAAATTTATAAATAAAACATTTTAGTGCGGTGTAATGAAAATATTAAAGATTCTTTAAAATAGACAAGGCATAATTGATTGTATAAAACCAAAAATGAACCAAGATAATTTTACATGATAAATTAGGTTATTTATTTAAAAAATAATGGTGGATTAAATCATGTTATGGAGAGTACTTTAAAATGGGTATGAAATTGGGAATTTCTATTTAATCTGGCACGATTATCGAGAATATTTGAGAAGGGAACCTTTTTAAAATATGTATATCTAATAAAATAAGAATGATATGATATGGATAAATTATTTTTGAACATATAAATATAATTTCGTATAATTAAAAAAAATTAATTGCATCGGGGTAAATATAGAGAAAGCGTAACCCAAAGAAAAAAATGGAGTTTTGGGAAGAAACCTTTACCATATGTCTAAAATGGTTCTTCACTTGTACTTAATTCCCTATATAATCAAATTAAATATATTAATTAATTAATTAATAACATTTTATACATTTATTTTATTTATTATAATTTTATTATGTTCATTTATGGTCTTTTTGATGAGTTATAAGATACAATTTCATCATTTGTGAGTGTTTCTTTCCTTGTCCTTCATGATTGATTACCTGTATACAGGTATGGAAAATCACGTAAAAAGATAATATTTGTAAAGAATTGAAATTATATGTTATTAATGAAAATATATAATATTAAATGTTTATATAAGTCATTTTTTAATTTTGGGTGAGGATTAATCATTAGATAAGACGTTAGTGATAATCTTTTAGATTATTTGGTGATTTTTCAATCCCCACAAACTAGTTTTGTTTTATTAATTAATATTTTGTATATAAAATGGTTATAGAACATTAAATAGGTTTTAATACATATATCATAATATTTTTTTAAAATAATTTTTTTTATTAGTAGTCTTGAAGGAGGTAATGGAAATTGAAAACTTTTTCATCATTGAATATGATAAATTAACACATCACGGATGATGTTTTCATTTTTAGAAAAAAAAAGGATAGGGGAAAGAAATGATGATGGATTATTACATTAGGATAATAAAATTATAGTATATTTAAGCTACTATAATTATCATACCATTTATATGAGGGGATTGTAGGAGAGAATAAGAAAGGAAAAGAACTTGAAAAGAAATTAAATGAAAAGATAGAGGATTTTACCATTTGAGTGCTTTTTATTGAGAACCTCCTTAAGGGGATTGTTTTTTGACTTTTTTTATACCAAATAATCATATACATGTGGGAGGTTATTGGGAAAATATTTCAGTAGAATATTTACAAGTATCAAATATTTAGAGGTGTGAGGAGAAGAGGTGGTTAGGGGTGGTATTTATAGGGGAGGAGAGGGGTGTTTTCTCATTATTTTATTCATTAGTTTATTATCTTTTTCAAGATAATAAATAGTGAGGATTATTGTGAATAAATACAATAATTAGTTCATGTGATTTTTAACTAATGTGCACTTACCTCATCCACGACTCAATCATGACTCAAAAATTCATTTATTTACCTATACTATAAACTATCATATTTCACTATTCACCAAAAATTCAACTATTTTAGAAAAATATAAAAAATTCACCCAAACCATTTGTTGATTTTTAGAAATAAAAAAATGAACTAAATTTTGAGAAAATAATTTTCTAAATATGAGAACTTTAGTTTTTAATTAAAATTATCATTTACTTGAAAAATGTCAATTTTAAAGTTACAACTGATTTTATAACACTTTGAAAAATTAATCAAGGTCTCATAAAATTATCTTATAATCATAAGAAAACAAAATATTTATTTATGAATACATTTTATGGAAATAAATTTTCTTTTAAAACTTTATATTAATTATAAAATTGAAAATAAACACCTATGTCGTATAAAAATATCAACACTTAATTAATAATTATAAAACATTTTTTTTACATATACTATGATATAATTATATCATATTTTTATTTATAATAATCCTAAAATTTATTTATAACTTCATAGGCGACGTTACTATTCTATTTTTAGGTTTAATATTCATAAGGGTCACATTACTATTCCAATGGTCACGTTACTATTCTATTGGTATAGGTTCCTTAACTTATAGATATGCCTATTATTTCATTTATTATTTATTTACAAGGTTTTTATTGTGTTCTTAATGTAATTTTTTGTGATTATACTATATGACATAATTATAAGAATGGAATTTCCCTTGATAAAAATTTTGGGTCATTACATTCTTCCCCCCTTATGAAATTTCACCCTTGAAATTTTATTTTACCTTATATGTTTAAAACTAGTGTGGGTACTTCTCCTTCACCACTTCCTATGGTTCCCATATTGAATCTCCAAACTTATGGTTCAACCATAGTAATTTTACCAAGTGATTATTATTGTTGCGTAGAACTTTATCTCTATGATCCAATATCTTCACTGGCTACTCCTCATAACAGAGGTCATTTTCCAACTATACCACCTCTAAATTTTGTACATGTGAGAGATTTGGTATGTAATTTCTCAAGATGGATACATGGAATTCATCATGTACATGAAACGTAGTTGGTGGAAGTGATAGTTGATAGGACACAGCTCTAACATGATCAATAATCTTGAGGGGGGCGGTGTACCTGGGACATATCTTTCATTTCTTCCCAAACCTCATGATCCTCTTCCATGGAGATACATAGAGGAATACCATGCCATCAACCTTAAACTCTAGGTGTGTTTGATAATTATCTTCATAACTCTTCAATTGATTTTGGGCTACTCGGATATATTGTTGAAGGGTTTTCACCTTTTCTACCATTTCTTCAACCATTTTAGGTCCTAGTATCTTAAGTTCACCGACCTCATCCCATCATATAGATGTTATACATATTTTCCCATAAAGGTCTTTATATGGATCCATTTTTATGGTTTAGTGGAAACTATTTTGGTAGGAGAATTAGACTAGAGTTAGATGTTAGTCTCATCTTCCTTTGAAGTACATAGTGTATGATGAAAACATGTCTTATAGTGTCTGAATAGTCCTCTCAGATTGTCCATCGATTTGAGGATGATAGGCTGTACTAAAGGTCAACTCAGTATTTAGAGCATGTTGGATACTTTTCCATAACATGGAGGTAAATAATAGATCTTTATTGGATACAATTGATAGTGTTATTCCATGCATACTTACCACTTTTTTCATGTATATCTATTCTAGTTGATCCAGTGAGAAGTCCTCTCAAATTGAAATAAAGTTAGATGCCTTTGTGAGACAGTCTAAAACAACCCATATAGCGTTGTTTCCTCTAAATGTATTTGGAAGTCCAGTGAAAAAGTCCATGGTGATTTTTTTATGTTTCTATGTTGTTTTGGTTAATAGTTTCATTATCCCCTTATATGTTTTCCTTTTATCATTTACTTGTTGACACATCAGGAACTCAGATGTATATTCAGTGATCTCCTTCTTCATATTTCCCCATAAATAGTTCTTTGAGAGATATCAATACATATTTTTGCCCCTAGGAGAATATAAAATTTTGAGTTGTGTGTGCCATTCAAAATCTCTTTATTTTTTTCGGGATTGGATGGCACACATAGTTATTAACCAAATCTCACGACTCCTTCCTCATCCATTTTAAACTCTAAGGATCTCCCCTTTCTCATGGATTCTACCTTATTCTGAATTTCATTATCATTTCTTTAAGAATCCTTTATTTTATCTAGGAGGGATGGTTGAGAAAATTTGAGAAAGGATTGGTGATGTTCCTTCCTTAATGATTCACATGTCTATATTTTTTCGTTCTAAGAAGATTGGATTCTTCTCAATTATCATCATGGATAAAGATGAAGGATCCTTTCTACTTAGAGCATCTTCCACCTTATTTAACTTACCTAAATGGTAGTGGATTGAGTATTCATAATCATTGATGAGATTTAACCATATTAATTGGTACATATTAAGATCCTTCTATGCGACTATATATTTTTTTCTATTATGATCAGTATATATTTCACACTACTCCTCACAAAGATAATGTCACTATATTTTCATTGCGAAGATCATAGCTTCCAACTCCAGATCATGCGTGAGATATCTTTTATCATGAATTTTAAAATTACTTAATACATAGGCTATAAATCGATCAGTTTGTATCAATACATATCATAATCACTTATTTGAAGAATCATTATACACCACAATGATTTCCCCACTTGTTGGTAGTGTGAGCACTAGTGAAGTGATAAGCCTATTTTTAAAATCCTTAAATAAGTCTTCACATTCACTAGTAAAAATGAAATTTTATCCCTTCTAAGTTATCTTGGTTATTAGGTTTGAAAATTATGAGAATTTATTCACAAATATCCAGTAATACCCAACTAGACCAATGAAGCTATGGATCTTTGTTACAGATCTTGGGGTGGGCCACTCATCAATTTACTTTTTCTTGGAAGGGTTCACATATATTCCTTTTTTGGTGATAGAATTCCCCAAGAATGATACTTCCTCCATCCAGAGCTCCCATTTGATGTAGTTTGCATATAATTTCTCCCTTCACAAAGTTTGTATCATAGTATTCAAATTCTCGTCATGTTTCTACTTTCTCTTGGATTATATCAGAATATCATCAATACAGGCTACAAAAAATTTATCAAGGTAATCTCTAAAGACACTATTCATTAAGTAAATGAAAATTTCTTGAGAATTAGTGAGTCCAAAGGGAATCACTATGAACTTATAGTGTCCATACCTCATTTGAAAGGTAGTCTTGGGAATATATTCCTTTCTCACCTTTAAATGGTAATATCCTAGTTGAAGTTCCATCTTAGTTAAATAATTAGACCCATGTAGCTGATCAAAAAAATTATCTATCCATGGAAGGGGATAATTTTCTTTATCATGATTTTATTGAGATCATGATAATCTATGTAAAGGAACATTGATTCATGCTTCTTCTTGATGAAGAGGACTGGCACACCTCATAGTGAAGCACTCGGGCGTATAAAACCCTTGTTTAGATTCTCCTATAACCGTTTCTTTATTTCTTCCACCTCAATAGTGTACATTCTATAAATTGTCTTTGATATACACAGAAATCTAGGAATAAGTTTTATTGAAGGTCTAAACCAATTGACTAAGAGGAAGACCAAGAAATTATTTAAGGAACACATCCGTATAGTTCCTCCCAATGGGAATTTATTAGAGCATGATTCTCTCCTTTATCTCAATCATTTTATCTAGATATACTTACTCATAAAAAAAATAATACCAATAACTGAGATGATGATTCTGAAGAAGATTCATCTTCCTCCTTACACATGTATAGAATTGGAGGATTCTTTTGGATATGAAGAGGGATCTCCCTTTCCCGAAAGTTGATGTTGGCTTTATATAAAGATAAAAAATCCATGCCCAATATAGAATTAAACTCTATCGAAGGGAGTATGAAAATATTTTATGGGATATTTATTCCACTAACATTAACTAGGGATGAGTTATAAACTTTGGATACAATAATGGACCCATTTTCCATTATCATAGATAATTTAACCTCTAAATTTTGATGTGGTGATTGAATAGAAATATTAAAATTGAAACATATGAATGAATTCATAGAAATAGATTCAAATAGTACATTTTCTATTATTAGGTGAATAATTAGTGTACCTATCACCACATAATTGTCAGGATATACCTCAGTGGTTGTGATAACATATTCCCTTCCTTGTTGTATTGGAGTTTATTGTTTTTGATTTCCTTAAACAACCCTTGTCTTAGGGAAATGTCTCTCATAATACCCATGTTCCTTGAATTTGAAACACATCACTATAGGCTGATAGTTTATTTGAATCTTCTTTTCTTCTTTTACATTAATGGGATTCTCCATATCCCCTTAACTGTTATTTTTCATATTCCCTCCTCTTAGAAATTTGAAGCATCTATTGGTTCCCTTTAAGTAGTTTCTAGGATTCTTCTTCCCACACTTTTGACACGTGTTATGTTGGGTCTTATTTCCATCATGTGATTTATCTATTGATCCACCCATATTAAAATCCATTTCCATATTTTTGTCCTCAAGACCACTAGACCACTAAGTGTCTCTGATATCCATTTCATACTTAAGGGTAGAACAAATAATCACCTCATAGCTTTCAAAGTCTCAAATCACTAATGATTTTCATAGACCTATCTTTACTCTACTAAAGAAGTGATCCACCTTGATTTTTGTGTTCATGACAAAGATAATGGAATATCTTGAAAGCCTTGTATCGTTTGATTCATACACCCTAATAAACTCATATTCCTTTTACTTTAGTCCAGGAAACTACCTTTCCATATTAATATCGATGGTTCAGGGAAAATATTTATTGAAAAATATTTTCTTGAAATATTCCCATTACATGGAATCAATTTTATCTTTGTACTTAATGTTCTTGATCATTTCCCTCTACTAATCAGCTTCCCCCATCAAAATGATAGATAACCAGCATAACTTTATCTTCTTCTGTGCACTAGAGGACAAAGAATACCTTCTCAATGGAGTTAATCCATTATTCTGTGAGGAGTGGATAAAAATATTCCCTAAACAAATGAGGTATTTTCCTCATAAAGTATTTGAAAAAAAATTGACAATTCTTCAGTGAAGGAGGGAATTCCATTTGATTCAAGTTATTATTCATAACTTGATCTAGTTGAGAAAGTACTATCATGAAGTTCTGAGCACTCATTCCCATCATATTTATCATATCATTAAGGAAATCATAACATTTCCTATCACATTGATTGTGGAAATGGGTTCATATATTTCCATCCATTAGCTAATAAAAATAAAATAAAATTATAGGGATTAAATACTTAGATAATAAGAATATAAAAAATAAAAAATAAAATATATAAGGATAAACTTGTAAATGAAAAGTATATCCTAACTTGTGATACTCAATGTTTAAATCTAGGTTATCCATAGTGATAGAATTTTCCCTAGGGTTCTTACTAAAGTGATCTATTCCTAATATCCAAAAATAACTAGACCTTTCTCTGATACCAACTATAGTGAAAATATCCTTTTACACATATTATTACATGATTTTAAGCATAATTTACCATTAAATACAATTAGGGATTGTAATGTCTAGTGTATTTGGAAGATTTGGTACATAATTTGGAAACATAAAAACCAAACTAAAACATATTTTGTTTAATCTCAATAATGATCTATTAAATTCCATTGATCTCTTACATCTTCATAGGATAACCTGGGAAATACATGAACAAAAGGTATAAGATAAAAATCATAGTAAGGGAATAATCATAGGAATAAAACATAGCACTTGGGTTAGAAGGTATAACATGATGACATAAAGGCATGGAACGTGAATAAAAATAAGGAATAATAACATGTATAACATGGGAACATATAACCATGACATTATTATAATGTGGAAACAAAATATAAAATTAAATAAACATGAGTCAAGGCTAGCTACCAAGACATTGTAGACAATGACCCATAAAGGAATCATGTTCACTCCCTGTCACAAACTGACGTCTAATGAGATTAAGTATTTCCTAATGAAATGGAGGGATATCTGGGTGAACCCATCATAACATGTTCATGAATATTTGTGACACATGAACAATCATACATAAGGAATCAAACATAAACACAAGGGTTTCCCGTTTAAATAATTGTGTATCATAATCATGTCAATAGGCATAACATAAGGGAATATCATAATGGTGTCCATGAATGAAAGTATTTAAATCATACATGGAAATTAATAAGTTAAAATAAATATTGATAATGATAATTGATATCAAACTAAAGTGAATACATGTAAAATTAGTGTTTAGGAAACTTTATAAATAAAACATTTTAGTGTAGTTTAAGGAAAATATTAAATATTATTTAAAACAGATAAGGAATAATTGTTAGTATAAAACTAGAAATAAACCAAGATAGTTTTTCATGATGGAATGAGTGATTTTTATAAGAAAATATTTTTGGTTTAAATTATATTATGGATAACACTTGAAAGTGGTAAAGAAATCATGAAGTTCCCTTTAATTGGGCATGGTTATCTGGAATATTTGAGAAGGGAACCTTTCTAAAACATGTATATACCCATAAAATAAGGATTATATGATCTGTATGCATGAGTTTGGAATATATAAACATATTTTATAGTATTAAAAAAAATAAGCATTACATTGGGTTAAAGAGAGATAAAGATTAACCCAAAGGAAAAAATAGAGGCTCTAGAAGAAACCCTTACCATATGTTTCAAATAGTTCTAAACTTGTACTTAATGTCCAAGATAATAAAATTAAATTAAGAAATTAATTAACTTTGAACATTTTCCACATTTATTATATTTATTTTAGTTTTATTAATTTCATTTTTTTCCTTTTTGATGATTTATAATATACAATTTCATCATTCGAGAGCATTCATTTTCTTGGTTTTCATGCTCGGTTACTTGTATACATGTATGGAAAATAATGTAAAATTAGAATATTTTTATAGAATTTAAATTATAAATTATTTATTAAAATAGATAATATTATATAGTTATATAATTAATTTCGTATTTTTTATTGAGTATGAATCATTAGATAAGACTTTAGTGATCATTGTTTGGATTATTTTGGCGGGTTTTCAATCATCACAAACTAGTTTTGTTTTATTAATTAATATTATGTATATAAAATGGTTCCAAAACATTAAAAATAATGTAATACATATATTATAATATTTTCTAACCATAAAAATGTTTTTATGAATAGTCTTAAAGTATATAATTGAAATTTAAAACATTGTCGCCCTTGAATATGATAAATTAACACATCACAAACGATGTTTTCATTTTTAGAACAAAAGGAGAGGGGAAAGAAATGATGATGGATGATTGCATTAGGATAATAAAATTACATTTTATTTTATTTACTAGACTTATCTTACCATTTGGATGAGGGGAGTTGAGTAGAGAATAAGAAAATACAATAACATGAAATGAAATTAAAAGAAAATAGTGATGATTTTACCTCTTCAATCCTTCTTCTTGAGAAGCTCCTTAAGGGGATTGGTTTTGGTCTTCTATTGAGAGAAAAGTCTCCTAGACATTTGGGAGGTTAATGGGAATATATTTTATTATAATTTTTACAATGATAAAATCTTGAGAAGAATGAGGAGAAGAGGTGGTGAGGGGTGGTATTTATTGGGGAGGGAAGGGTATTTTCTCATTATTTTATTCATTAGTTTATTATTTTGTTCAAGACAATAGATCGTGAGGATTATTGGGAATAAATAAATTAATTAGTTCATGTGAGTTTGAATCAATGGTCACTTACATCATCCATGACTCAATCCTAACTCAAAAAATCATTTATTTATTTATACTGTAAATTACCATATTTCACTATTCACAAAAAAATAAACTATCTTAGAAAAATCTCAAAAATTTACCCTTTCTAGTTTTTGATGTGTATAATTAAAAAACTAACTCCATTTTCTGAAAATAATTCTATAAATATGAGAAATTTAATTTTAATTAAAATCATCATTTACTTGGAAAATAAAAAATTTAAAATTACAACTAATTATATAATACTTTAAAAAATTAATAAATGTATCATAAAATTATCTTATAATCATAAGAAAACAAAATATTAATTTAATATTATATTTTACGAAAATAAAATTTCTTTTAAGACTTTATATTAATTATAAAATTTAAAATACACACTTTTGTTTTATAAAAATATCAACACTTAATTATTAATTTTAAAACATTTATTTACTTATACTATGATATAATTATATCATGTTTTTATTTATAAGATGACTAAACATTATTTATACTTTCATAGATGAGGTTGCTATTTTATATTCAAGTTTACTATTCATAAGAGTAACATTACTATTCCAAAGGCCATGATACTATTCAATTGGTATAAGATCCTTAACTTATAGATATACCTCTTGTTTTATTCATTATTAATTTATAAGGTTTTTATTGTGTTTTTAATGTGATTTGATGTGATTATACTATATGAAATAATTATAAGAAGGCAATTTCCATTGATAAATTATTTAGGTCATTATAGTTTGGGACTCTATGAAATTCCAGATAGGTATGCGGGTTTTTGGGACCCATTTATGGATTAAATAAAGCATCTAGGTCATAGATATTATGATTTGATGATTCCATAAATGTGTTTGATTTTATTAAGAATGAATGTTCTCATTGGGTTTGAAAATGGTTTAGTGGGATTATTATTTTTTCCATAGTAATATATGTTCATGACATATTACTATTTGGAAATGATATACTAGCCTTAAAAGAGGTTATTTCATGGTTTAGATAGTGCTTCTCCATTAATGAATTAGATTAAGCATCCTATATTCTATGCATCAAGATCTTGCATGATAGATCCAATAGGTTGCTTTGACTATATCATATTACATACAATAACTTGATACTGAAGAGATATAGTATGGAACAATCAAAGAGGGTATTATTTCCAATGTCAAATAGTATACATATTTCCAAGAAAATGTGTCCCCATACTCAATTGGAAAGATACATAATGAGTATAATCACATATTCTTCTTTGATGGGGTCTATCATGTATTTTATGTTATGTGTGAGGCTTGTTGATTCTTATTCTTTGAGTATGGTAGGCATATATCAATCATATCGATGTGAAAAACATTGAAGAGTTATCAAGACTATCCTTAAGTACCTGAGGTGAACTTATGATATGTTCCTGGTGTCTATAGGAGATGAAGAGGTATTCATTAGGGGTTATATAGATTCTATAATTCATATCAATTATAATGATCAAAAGTTGCAGTCTAGATATATATTTTGTCGCAATAGAGGAGCTGTGAGTTAGAAGAGTTTAAAGAAGCCAGTTTTTTCCAATTCTACAGTATATTTTGAGTAAATTTTGGTTTTCTATGTAGATAAGGAATCACTATGGATTCATAATTATGTCTAAGATCTTGACATGATATATAAAAGTGAAGACCCAATCTCAATTTACAGTCATAACAATATAGTGATAGTTCTCTCTAAGGAGATGAGGTGAAAAAAATGAACAAAGAACATACTTTAGAAGCTTCATCACTTTATGGATTTTTAAGTTATAATGATCAGAGTATCCATGGAGGAAAACATGTTAGACCCCTTGACTGAGGATTTTTTTCACCAAAGGCATGAGTATCATTTGAGAGATATTGTACTAAAAGTTGTTGTCAGTTGGTTCTAGTACAAGTGAGAGTTTATTAGAGTTAGTACCCTAGAACCAACCTATTTAGTACTTGATTAAATGTTCCTAATGAGTTTTTATGATCACGTTATTATTGTTTCTATTAATGATATTTGTATGAGATAATGTCTTAAGAATATATTTTACACTGAAATTTTTATAGCAGCTCCCTAATATAATGAGAACTTAGAGGGCCATGATATTATTTATGAATCTTATTCTATGGATGGATGATATTGTTTGAAGAGACATTGATGATATAGGCTATAAGGGGTAGGAGGCTCAAAATAAATTGAGATTCCTTATCGTGATGTTTTCCCTTGGTAATCTCCACTATAGGAGGTTATGAGAACAAACCTTTCAAATAGAAAATCCACATTTTCATATGTCATTGGATATTCATATATAAATACATGTTTAGTGATCCCTAGACTTTAAGATTATAATTAATAGATATCATGGCTCACACACATTGATGTATTGATGAAAACTATGAGGACATATGTTCGTGGCTAGGTAGGGTATTTTTTATTAGTCATGAGTGATATTATATTAATTGATAATGTGAGAAAGTATTTATCCATTATATCCTATAATGGAAGTACAGATATCATACCCTTTTTATAGAATATAACTTTTTGTATAAATACATGGACCTAGTGTTCAATGGAAAAGTTCATTTATAGACAATTAAATAAAGATAAATCAATTATACAGGTCAATGGAACCAGTATGCATCCTTCTTGATTAGAGATATAATGATAAAGATATTATATTACACTGTAAGAGTTCATAGGAGGTTGGTTCTCATTATTAAATTAAATTATTTCTCTCTGGGTGTATTGACATGTTTCTAGATTTTAACCTTGGACTTTAAGTAGTAATGACTATTGCCACTGAGAAGGAGGCCTAGAGGGTTACACACTGTGTGTATCCACAATCTAAATTAAATTCAAGTTGTGAATTTAAAAAGTTTGAATAAGTTATACTTATTCAGGTTTATTTTAACACCATAATTTAATCACAAGTTATTCGAAAGAATAATGTGAGTTAAATAATAAATAATAAATATTTGTTTGCATGTTTATTGAATATAATAATTATTATATTTATCATTGAAATAATGTAGTGCTGATTATTTAATTATATAGTAATTATTTGAGTATTGGTAAATGTTGACGAGTGAAAGTGGGCATAGTTTAATGGTCCAAATTAGAAATAATAGATATTTATTTATATTCTTAATGTGTTTCATATTTCAAGATATTATTATTGTTATTATTGGAAATAGGGTCAATTAATAATATTATAAATGGTTAAGATCTTATGTTTAACTTTCCAACCCTAAACCTTCGATAATTAATATCTAATTATATCTAATTATATCTAAATATATCAATTTATTAAAGTGATTTTTGGGTGTGTACAACAGATAATAGAGATATCTATAGATATATCTAGAGAGATATATCTAGAAATACATCTGGAGATTTATCTAGTGACATATCTGGATAGATATTTCTAGAGATATATCTAGAGGTATATCTAGAGATATAGATAGATAAATAAATCTGGGGAGATATCTAGAGATCCATAAATATCTCCCTCTTCCAACCCTCTCATTTTTCTAAGTTAGAACAAAAATTTATCCTTCTTTGAGAATAAAATTATTGCAGTCAACCATGAATAATTAATGTGATCAGGATCAACCATGCTAGAAACTAGTGATTTAATGATATTGATCAGAAATTACGGTTTACATGTTGATCATTTATAGAGGAATTATTCACTACAATCTAGGAAAACAATGATGGTATAATGAAATCTATTCCATCATATCATCAACAAAAGTAGAATTACAAGTTTATTCAATTCTTTATCTGTATATAAATTAATTATAAATTACATGTAAAGATCCACCCCCATTGATTCTATCAAATTAATATATTCTATTAATTAGCTTTTTTGTTATACATAATATCATGATAATGTAATGCAACAATTATATGTTTTAAGACTATAATACGAGTTGGTCTTTCTATCAAAGGAAACTTCCTATATTCCCAGAGCCTATAAATCCAACACACGACGTGCTTGGTATGACTTTAAGTATTTGTTTTCAATATAAAAGGGTCATTTTAGTTTAAAATATGTCACCTTGACAAAACTAAAAAAAACATTCTAGTATTGTTTTCAAATATTAGAAAAATTATCCATAATTCATAACGACTTGTAAGAATCGACCATACACTAATACGATTAGATGATGTGGTAGGTATGAATCGAAGTGTATGTTTTCAATATTGAAGTTTCTGTTTTTGTTAAAATGCATTTCATATATCAAAAACCAAGAAAATGAGCCCATATGGTTTTCAAACTTTATAAAAATGATCCATAATTCATTTATAATGTGAAGTAATTGACTCCATATCAATAAAAAAACATGATGTGGTCACTATGACTTTAAGTGTGTTTTTTCAATATAAAAGTGTCATTTTAGTTTAAAATGTTCACCATATTTACAAAACCAAGAAAATGATCATAGATTATTTTCAATATTTTGAAAAATCATCCATATTTCATTTTTTATTTCTAGTAATCAACTTCATGTCAATCCAACACAGGATTTGTTTGGTATGGCTCAAAGTGCATGCTTCCAATATAAAAGTGTCATTTTAGTTTAAAACACATATCAGATATCCAAAACCAAAAAAACAAGAGATCATATTTTTTAAAACATTATAAAAATGATCTATAATTCATTCTTGACATGTGTGAATCAACCATATGTCAATATGATTCATGATGTGGCCAGTGTGACTTGAAGTGCATGTTTTTAATATAAAAGTGTCATTTTTATTTAAAAAGTGCATCACATAGAAAAAACTAAGTAAACGATATTATATTGTTTTAAAACATTAGTAAAATTATCCATAAATTATTTGTGATGTGTAGGAATTGAACGCAAGTCAATCTAACCCATGACTAACTGATAATATCAATAATATATATATATATATATACAGTAATTTATAATAGAATTTATCATATGTGGATTATATAACATTAAAATTATAATGTGTTTATTTTTTAAATTTACTTCTACTAAAATAAACATTGGTTTTATTTTAGTGAATGTCTTTTTATAGAGGTTGATCTTTAGAGAAATCCTTCTATAAGAGTTACAGTTTTGTATATTGGCTATAATTTTATTGGATTAATTGTAAATATCATATCAATTTAAATATTTTTTATGTAAATTATAAATTGAAATTATAGTTCAATGTTTCATTTATATTTTAAAATGATTTTATATTTATATGTATTTATTTCTATTTGTATTCTAATTGGGTTTGAGATTATAGGGTTGTTGCAGGGTTGGCACAACCTTGCAGCAGCTACATGACCTTTATCAGTGCTACTAAAATCACTTATAAAGGGGGCCTTTATCACCACTTTTCTATAAAAAATAAAGTAATAAAACTTTTGACATATATTATGTTGTAAATTATTTTTTTGTGATAATCTCATATACAGTGTTGTTAGAATCCTCTTTTGTAGTAGTGAGATGTCGACAATAGTTAAAAAGGTTGACCATTCTGATCCAAAACAATCTTCAGAAGGTAGTTATGATGGATTATAGTTTTTTTTGTATGGTAAAATATTATCAATGATTCTAATATAATTCTTATTTATTTTGATTAGTTTTGATTTCTATCTTTTCTTGTTCTAATTGATAACATGATGTGGTCAGTTTCATTTATGATGACTCTAGCTATGGAAGTAGTTGGATGTAGTGGAGGTAGTTCGATGGACGTATTGGTCATGGGTTGATAGTGGATGTTGAAAATATTTTATCTATATGTATATGATTAATGATATTACGGTTGAATGATGAATTTGGTTGTATTAATTTACATCTACGACTATAGATGTGGATATAGGATGAGTTTATATTTTATTTATGGCTTAGTTTATTGTGTAGTTGAATTTTTTTAGGCATAATGTTTTTTATTAAATATTTCTTAAAAAAATATTTAATAAATTTAGTAGTGGATTCTTATAACCATAACTATAAATAACAATCACAAATTTTTTTATTATTGGTTATCCTAGTTTCGATTGTTTTTACCACCAGAAAAGGAAACTATTGATAAATAATTTAGCGACAGTCATGTTAATATCTCATGTTTTTTTTAAAAAAACATTGCCAATATAATATAAACCAACTACTAAATATGACAATAATGAAACATTTAACAAATATATTTAAATAATGATAACCATCACTAAATTATTATTAATCATGAAATATGAAGTGGTTTTAATAACCTCTGCTAAAAAATGTAGCGACTATTTAAACAGCATGCATTAGTGAGAAAAACCACAACTAAGACCAATTTTTTTATAGTTTTAGGAACATATTAGGAACTTCATTAAATGTTTCTATCATGTGTTTTCTCTATTTTTATTATACCTATGAGCTGTGTATTGGGTTCCCCCTCAACCTACTTTAAAAGGGTATTTCCTTTTTTATTTTAATAAAATAGGGTAAAAACCCCAACTTTCTTATAAAAAATTATTCATGGTGGGAGGATAGTGATGGTGGGGGGCTGCACACTTTTTTCAGCTTTATAATAGGGTGGGTTTCTCATTAGAAAGCATGATGATGATGGAGGGGTTGCGCCTATAGCAACGATTGTTAAAGAACCTTGCCTTAAGAATGAGGTAGATGATAGACAATGTCATAAGTATGTATATTGGTAGGAGCTTTCCCATCTTGGGGGATGGTAACTGAAGGGTCACACATTTAATGACTAATTAAATGATCCCCACCTAATGGAAATAAATGAAAAAGAGAATGGGTCATTTCTTATGCGACCAGTGATAGGGCCCTGCCCGATGGGGGGAGCTGATGATGGAGGTGGGTCACATGTGCAATTCACGATATGGGTTTCCTATGGGGGCCTAGCATCCTTTGTAGTTAACCCTTTAACTAGATATTCTTGTACACCCCTAGTATAAGGACACATAAACTATTGTATTTTCAGACATCATATCATTTCATGAGGTCATCCCTTGCATTTGAACTTGTAGACGGTTTTCCCCTTTTGTGAGGTAAATCAAATCTCTAAGATTGATCGAGCTTCTGATGAGAAGGATTGATCTTCACCTGTGTAAACTCTAGTGATTTTTGGAAAAAACCAAAAATATGGAATTTTGGTGATAATGAAGAATCTAGATAACGTCATCAAGTCCAACGACTTTGGCAGTGTCCATGAAACCACCGTACAAAGTGTGGAGTTATCCCCAAGTCTCCTCCAACACAAAGGCATGATTTTTATTCTCTAAGAACATCCCTGACTCTGGTGGTGTTTACTCTCATTCCCCAACACTATTTTTTTCAAAAATGAACCAATGGATGAATAAGGTGGTTTAACTTATCTATATCTACTAGAATATATATCGGAAAAATCTATATTCAATTTTGGAAAAATTAAATGATATATCGTTACCATTCCTTTTTTAAAACATTTGTCTTATGAGTAGTTTTCTATAAATGTTGTATCTCTATAATATTACAATTAATAAAACTGAAATTCACTATTTTTAATTCACTATAACCTATGAGAAAAGATGAAAATAAACTATTTTTCAACTATACTCATGAAAGTTCCACTGGGAGTTCCATTATAACTTATAAAATCAATAAAAAACTAATATATATTGTTCTATATTTTTGTAGGTTTGACAGGGAATTGTTCAATTGTTCCCCACTAAATCTTTCATTAGAGGTTCCACTATAATTTCCCCTATAGGTTCCAAAATAATATACATTATAGGTTCCACTAAAACCCCCATCATAGGTTCCCTTGTATCCAATGAAAACTATTCTACCTAATTACATTACAAAGCTACCTTAAGTAAAAAATTCATCTTGTTATTTACCACTAGAATTTCCAATGGACCTTCCACTAGAAGTTCCATTTGAACTTCTAGTCATATTTCAAACCTGTATTATAATTTATGAAATACCAAAAAATATTTACAGTAAAATTTCTACATGATTCAAAATTGAATTTTGTGTCATTTTTTTGCAGTGGAACTTCCACTAAATCCTATTCTACATAATTATAGTGCAAAGATACCTTAAGTAAAACATTCATGTTGTTATTTCCTATTGGAACTTCCAGTGGAAGTTCTAGTGGAACTTTTAGTCATATTCTACCTTCCAAAACTATAGTGTAGTTTTTTGAATCCCAAGAAAAATATTTGTAGTGAATTTTTTATCGGATTCAGAAGTGAATTTCGTGTCATTATTTCACACTTGAACATCCACTGTAGGTTCCACTGGATCTTCCACTAGATGGAACTTCCACTAGAATCATTTCTACCTAATTATAGTGAAAATCTACCTTAAGTAAAAAATTTGTGTTTTTATTTACCAATTGAAGTTATAGGGGAACTTGCAGTCATATTCTACCTTATATACATGTAATGTAATTTGCGGAATCCCCCAAAAAGTTACAGTGACATTTTTACAGGATTTATAAGTGAATTTCATGATGTTCTTTCATAGTATAACTTCCAATGGAGGTTCTATTATAGGTTACACAGGAACTCCCATTAGAGGTTCTATTGGAACATCCATTGAAACTTCTACTATAGGTCCCATTAGAAGTACTTGTCCTTTTCAGTAGGTCATGTTATTCTTTCCCACAACATTTCTAGTGGAGCTTCCACTTGATGTTATTGTGTTATTCTACCTTTTATACTGTAATTTGTGGATTCACCCAATAATTACCTTATTTTCTATATTGTAGTTAAATTTTAATAGGATTCAACATGGAATTTTTTAATTCTTTATAGTCCTATTTTAAGTTTTCTGATTCACAAATAAAGGTATTACATTCAATTTTTAGGTGTTCAATTTATTTCTAATCTAACATCTTTACAAAGAGTTATACATGAAATCAAACCATAATTGAATGAAATTTATAAAAATGCTTTGTAGAATAGTCCTTTTTGGAATAAGTTGGAAGATTTTCAATCCAATACTATATCGGCCTAGGATTTTGTGAAATTTGACAGTTCTATTTTTTATATATTTAATAACTATGTTCCCTCAAAAAATTATTTCCGGTTTGTTGGAGTTAAAATATGTTTCTCTGATGTTGATTTCTAAAGGATATTTGTAATAACATAAGTTGAAACTAAAATGGAGGAACCCTACTCTTTCAATCCATCCAAGGCATCATTGTATATGAAGAGATTTCAAAAAATTGTTAAGTTATTGAGACAAAAAGAAATAAAATTATCTCTTTTTAAAGATATAATGGGAAATTAAGAAGTAGATATTGTTGGCAAATCAACACTTATATGTTTATACTCATGTGATGTTATTTTTTCCTTAATATAGGTGATTAATTGAGATGGGATTTTATCAATTTTTTGGATACTTTGGGAGACATTATAATACAAATGTGGTATCGTGAAATCCACCAATAGTTGATGAGATCTATTAAAGAATTTCACAAGAAGCCTGAAAATATTACAGGATCTATTATCACATGATTATTATGGATTAATATTTATCTTCACTTCAAATTATAGTTTAGTCTTCAAAAGTTTTTCATTTTTGTAGTATTGGTATTATGGGGAAAGTGGAATAGTGAAAGGAAATGAACAAGATGGCTATCCACCTTTCACAAAATTGAGATTGTCAGATTTTAATGCTACTATAAAAAAACTAAATATTCAACAACTCAAATATAGTGGGGTATGTATACCAATTACATTCTAAATTTAATAGTTTTCTCAACCCATTGGTATGTAAAATAGTAAAATAATATAGATACAAAAACAAGATGAAATTAATGAGGAGAAAACAACCATAAGGAAGTTTTTGTTTCCCAGAAGGAAAAGGTGGATGAAAAGGATGATAAATTAAAGGACATGAAAAATAAAATTCTTGAAAATAAAACTACAAAAAATAGAAAAAACTATTAGAAAATAAGTTTAAAATTAAAAAAAAACTGAATTTGTTGGTAAGTGACACTGCCAAAAAAGAGGAAAACATAAGATATGAAATCATTTATAAAGAGAAAATGGCCCCTTTTGTAGAAGAGGAAAACTGAATAGTAGGTACCAATGATGCTGAGATATAGGAGGAAAGACACATACAATAACCTATGGAAAAACCCACACCTATCCCTGATAGTACCCAAGTTGAACAGTTGGAAATGACCCCTTCTATAATGAAGGAAAAACAGACATAAGGTACCAATGAAGCTGGGATCTAGAATGATGAACATCACGTGCAAGAAGATGCTAAAAACCCACAAATATCTCTAAAAGTATCTAGGAAGAATAATTAGAAACATAAACTATCTGAACCTGGTCAATGATTAGAAATGTTTAATAAATATCTAGAAAACAATGGAAATTGGATTCAGTATATCTATATGTAACTAAAAATATAAAAAGAAGAGCATATGCAGCTCAAACAAATCCAGTATAAGATCTAGATCAACTGGATAGAACCATAAACATATATAATGTTTCAATGAAACAAAAACAAAAAAGGGTTGTTAATGGGCTGATAGTTATTCCAAAATGGGTTAGGTAGATTCACAACTCCAAAAAAAAGACAAGAACCATCTTGATAAGATTCTACAGTTGGACCAATCCTGGTAATTTTTAGGAATAAAGGGAATAACCAACCTAAATTTAAATATTTCTATTAAATTCACATGAACTATAAATTTTTTCTCATAAATTATAGTTATTATTATGTAGTGAATATATCTTGTAATTTTTGAACAATTTATATTCAATTACAATGGATGATACGTTCTATGTTTTCAACAAAACCATGACAAGTATCAGGGTGAGTATTTAAGTTAACCAAGTTTAATGTAAACTAATATTCAATTAGTGTGACATCCTCTATTAATTTTTAATGATATTAGGTTATAGATTCTTACAGTCATATTATAAAAAATAAGTGTGAAATGGGGAATACTGATGGAATATTCCCAGATAAATCAGTGATGATTACAAGTTCTTCCATAGTGAGTGTAATATTCTCTATATTCTTTAAGTTATAAATATGATAATTAATATTTTACCTATCTTTATTCTTTTTTATAGGGAATAATATCTAGTAAACCCCAAAATTTTATAGATATTTTGGTAGTGAAACTAGTAAGGGATGTAATGCAGTTAAATGGAAAAAATTTCAACCCCATCAACACAACAAATATTCATTGAACATTTCTTGTTTTTGATATCCAGAGAAAATATTTCAGCTACTATAACTCCATATAGCCTCGTATGGTTGGTGTTTGAGATGATTTTTATTAGAAGTATTCTTTAGAAATGGTAAATTCTATCCTCTTAGACATGAAATCCATATTAATATAAACTAACTTACTGAATAAAATGTATTCAACCTGCAGAAAGCATTTATCAAAAAAACAACAAAAAATGGAGCCCCAGATACTTGGATAAGCTATGCCCATGATGTAATTCCTAGTATAAGATACTACTTAATATGGGTATGAAACCATGGAATTTGGAAAAATCATTTTATATCTTATAGATATGTTGAAAACTGATCAAGAGTATAACAAGAAGTGAGAAAAAGATGAAATTCATAACCTCTAGCTTTATATGGTACCTTACTTCCTTACCAAAGATGCAAACATCTGGACAAAAACATCAATAAGGAAGCAAGATTTTCCAATTTGAAATAGTGTTTTTGGTATCTACATAAACATTTAAATAACCCTGTTATATGCTTGTGACATAAAACATGAATTGAAAAGGTTATGAGGTTCTTAAACATTTATATAGCCCGGTTTTAGGGCTGTTACTGAAAACTGGATTTGAATTTTGTTGGGTAGTTAAACATTTATACATCCCTGTATTATGGTTGTTTCTTATTTTGGGTGGTGATGGAAATGAATTTGGAATTATTTCATGTGATTATATGATTTTTTTTATAGTCTATTTTTATGAATTTAGTTTTATCTAATGATTCGCATTCTTTTGTTGAGGTCAAAAGTATTTTTTCTTGATTTCAATTTTGTTACATTAGATGATATTTCAAAAATTATTATTTAATATAACTCTTATATGGTTATATCATCAATATTAAAAAAACTACTCAGTGTGGTAGATGTTATTTGGTCTCATGGTTTGGGTTAAATGGATGTTCAATAATGTTTGTTTTAGTTTCAATTGAAGATTCTGATTGTTGTATATGGAATTAAATTGTTTCCTTGGGGGTTTTGTTTTAATGATAAGTTTTTAATATTCTAGTGATATTTGATCATAGAGTTTATATTGTATCTTGTAAATATATATTAATGGTGGTTTGTTTTTATTAGTATTGATATTTCATTATTAGTGATTGTGTTTGTTCATAATTTTTTAGGTTTCTAGTTGATGGATATTTCATAACTATTATACTATTAGATACTATATTTATATTTTACTACTTCATTGTAATTGTATTGATGATTTACCAATTGAAATATTGATATTTAAATATAGATATTGATGTTATGTTTGTCTTGTATAGGAATTATATTGATCTTATAAAATGTTCAAGGGAATATTATGTTCTTCTAAGGGGAATTAATTGGTTTTGGTAATTGAAATGGGTTGTTTGGAAGTAGTTTTGGAGATGCCAATAATGCATCACATTTTCAGTTTCCCTTATTTGAACTCATGATATTTTAAAAAAATCTCTTAAAAATTATCCTCAAGATCAGTTTACTTATTTTATATCAAATTTCTTATTGTATTGTGTTTCAACATTAATAAAAACATGGATTCAAAAGTATCCATGGGGTTTCAATTTTCTGATATTTAATATTATCTGTAGGAATTGTTATATTCATATTTTTAGTGTAGAAAATACGATCTTCACTACTATCACTTTCACATTTTCATAAAACACAACTACATACAACACATTTAACATTTATTTAAATGGAATCCCAATCTATTACAACCGAAATTGGATTATTAATTATTTTAGCCTATAAATCCTTAAATGAAGTCATTACAATTTAAAACAGTGTGTACATGGTCACAATTTAATCCAAAAAAAACAAATGTCATCCAATATTTTCTACACTACCTGGCCTCTTCCAATGCCATGCCAATCTACCAACAAAGTTGAAGTTCCAAATTGGTTTAGAAGTCATTCTACAATATAAAAAAACACAATTAAAACACTTATAGAAAAAAATGATGCTAAAAAATTACATTTATAACTATTTTTGTAGGTGAAACACCAAAATCTGATCTTTCTTGCTCTGTAATTCTCTGCATGAAAAGAAAAGTCATATCATATACCACATCACCAATATAATACTACTCTTATAAACAAAATTCATCATAAAATGAAATCATATCATCATCATTGTAGTTGAATTATTCTTGTTTTTATTCAAGTGTATCCCCTTTCGGTAATCATTGTCTAAAAAGTTTTTAATTCTATCTCAAAATTTCCTATTTGTCTTCCTTTTAAAATAATCCTTTCTTAAAATTATTTTTGAACTAACATGATCATTAACTCTATATGATGATGTATTTATAGTAGTCAACTCTTTTGAAAAATTACTTAAATTATAGAAGGCAATGTCATAATGCTTATATATCTTAAAAGATATGATAATTAACTTTATTCCCATTCAAGATAAATCATTGTAAAATTTTTCTATAACAGATTTTATATCAGTATTTAATTCAATAGAAGATCCTTTAAACATCATAATATTTCTATCCAATTGGGTCCACCTCCCCAAAATATATTTTATAGGTATTGATATTACATCAAGATGATCATAAATTTTTAAAACATGATAACAATGATACCCAAACGAGTAAATATTTTGATAATAAAATTAAACAAATACATTGGAATATTCATATGATACACAAAATTTTTCTTCATAGCCCACCATTCTAATAAAATAAATGAATTTAACTCTGATTTCAATACATGATATCAGAAAACAAGAACCAATCATTTCATATTCATGTTGAAATAAATAAAATAGTGTGGTTTTATATCTAGTAGAAACATGGAACATCAATTCATGGTAAGGGTATGTATTATGAGAAAACTTCTCCCACATCTCAAATTATACCTTTGTTTCATGATACTGATTTTTTTGAACAATTGTTCAAACTGATTATAGAAATAAATAAAACTTAACATGTGATGAAAATAATCTTTAATAAATCCATTAAAACATTCAATTAATTGAGTTTTGTGAATACCCAATGTTACAGAATCTTTCAAAAAGAAATATTCCAACTTTTCTCGAAATAATAATACATCATCTAACCACTGCAATTTTTTATCCTCATATTCTTCTCTAAGGGAATACCACCCCTTATCAAACTACTTTTCATAATGGTTTTGGAACATGAAATTCTTAAATCTAGTTGGAAAACTAGATATATCTTTCTTCCAATTACATAAATTCATAATGCCATTTTTCATCAGATGACACAAAAAAAAGGCAATGTTTATTTCCCATTAAAACTACAAAAATAGATTTTCCCATTACCACATCCAGATTATTAAATATATTTTTAGGTCTCTTCCTATGATTCACCTATAAAATTTTTGTAACAACCAAGAAAATGATGTCGTGGTTTTATCATATAATAATGCTACCCCAAAAAGGACAATCTTCTGACGATGATTGAACCCCATGAAGATGCATATGGGCATGTACTCTTTATTAGTGTTGAAAGCGGTGTAAAAAACAAAAAAATCTACAAAAAAATCATAATTTGTCTTCATTTTTACATCAAGATAGAAAATAATACCAATTTTCCAATTCATTTCAAACTACAAAGTATATATAAATGATGGATTGTCCCGAATTTGTCATTCTAGGTACACTAACATGAAACATGCATCACCATGAAGAAATTTCTTTTCCCATTTAGAACTTATAAAATTCAACCAGTCAACATGTGTGTACCCAATAACATCTCGACCCCTTGCAATAGTTGTCGCCAAGAAGAAGGAATCCTTTTTTTAATACCAAGTGAAGCATTCAAATCTATCTCATCTTCTTGTTCTTCTAGTATTTTTCTTTGGGACCTCATCACGTGAATTGATTAAGTGCAGTAAAAGGGATGATTATTGTTCTCAAAAAATCTAGTACATGCATATTTACCAAAAGACAATAAATTAACCCCCATTCTAAAAAGGTAACCTATACGTGTCTCAGTAGAGGAAATTTCACCATACTTTCACATTTTTCAACCTTTTTATGACCTTATTTTCTACATGCATAAATGCTTGATGTGATAATTTTTTTGTCCATTCATTTTTTTGTTAGAGTATTTTCAGTGTACACTAAACCCATTTACTCACTCATACATGAAATAAAAACATTTCACTTCATTAAGTGATTTGAATGTCATACCTACAAGTGGTTTAATGTAAGCCACTACAGCATCAACATCATCTGCATTGGAACAACTTGTAACAAAAAAAAACTTAAGTTCAAGAAGAGTACATTAATTTTATAACAAGATTTAATTAGTTTGAATATGTATACACTATATGAATAAAAATGTAACTAAATATTATATAATTAGGTAAATAATTATTTAAATATATATAAAATAAAAATATATTTCTAAAATTATAAATAAAAAATTATAAGGTATATTAAATACATTTTCCAATGGAAGATCTAGTGAAAGTTCCTTTGGATATCCCAGTAGAAGTTACACACTACCACAAACACGTATATTTCTAAAACTAAGAAATATATTAATAAAAATTAAACATTAATAGATATATTCTTATGAAATACTTAATTTTTATAAGGATGATTTTATTTAAAATTTGAAAATATATAAACTAATTGAAAAAAGCTAAAAACATTTACATAATTGGGAAAATAATACAAGTGTAACATCCAATAGATCTTTCATTAAACAGATCGTTTTTAAATATAATTATTAAAAGTATGGATATTAATGGTTACATAATTTTTATAAAAATGATTTAATTTAGAATTTAAAATAGTATACACAATCTGAAATTGAATTTATTTTCCCCTGTAGGTTCTAGTTGATCTTCTAGTAGAAAATCCAATGTAAGTTCTAGTGGAATCTCAACTAGAAGTTTTAATTGAACTTCTATGGGAAATTTGGAACCTCCACTGCCAGAACTAGTGGAACTTCCACAATGCAATAAAAATTTATATTTATTTTAGTAAAACATCCCCTTTATAATTAAGGATAAAATCATGGATATATTTACAACAAAAGTAATAATAAAACAACTTCAAATATAATCTTCAATACCTTCATAGATTATGAATACAGTCATGGATAGAATCTAATACCAAATTTACCAAAAAACTTAGAGTAAAAATACGTCAAATATAATCTATAATACCTTCATCTGTATCCATTATAATAAAAACAAAAATAAAAAACCAAAGCATCCCATGACTCCAATGATTCGCACTGTGATGAAACCCACTGAAAATGCCTTATTGTCACGCATTCACGGAAGAACCCACCTAAAATACCATAATCCCTCAGTCTTACTGCATTAATTTAGAGATTTCCTGATGAAACCCAATGAACAAAAATTTCAAATCGTGTCGTGAATAAATCCGTTGTAATGAAACCCACCTAAAATGCCAAACTATCATGAAATCCTAGAAAACCCCACTAAAAATTTCACAATCCTCACACCTTGTCTGCAATCCTTCAAAGATCGCCAGACGAAACCAAAAAAAAATGTGAAATCCCAGCCGTGTGATGCATCATTTCATGCACACACCTCATTTTCTATAAGATGAAAATAACCCTACCAAATCACAACAACAAGATGTTTCCACCTATAAAAATGAACATGTGTCAAGATCTCCACACATGACCGAATCATATTATAAAAGATTGAACTAGATACAATAAAAAGTGTTTCTATTGGGTTTCATGATATATCTAATATATATATATATATAATAAAAAGAGGGTAATAAATCAGTCATATCCCTTGGGGGGTTATGGACTAAGTTATACCCTTCTATGGGTGTGTGTGTTTAGTTATAACTATACCCCCAATATCTAATATAAATTATTAAATGATAATTATATTTATAACTTAATTATTTTTTATATTATTTATATTATCTTATATTAGTAATATTTTTAATAAATAATTATTAATTAGTTAATTTTAATTTTAATATGTTATTTATTTTATGGTTTTTATTTATTAATTAATTGAAATTAATTAAATATGTATTATTAGTAATTATATTAGTTATTTTATTAATTAATAATTATTTTAATTATTTTACTAACTAATTAACTGTTAATTATTAACCATAAACTATTAATTATTATTAATTATATTAAACATTAAAAATAAAATTTAACTATTTATTATTTAATATTAATTATAGTTATATTGACTATTAATTATTATATTAGTTATTAATTAAGTATTAACTATTAATTAGATTAATTATTAATTGTGAATTATTAATTAATTAAGTTCATTATATTAATTATTTAATATATCAATATTATTTTCTAATTGTATTAATTGTATTATTAAATCATGATATCTTGACCATGAATTTGGAGACTCAAATCCAAGACTTAGAAAATTATTAATAAAAGGAAACATACAAGGGAAAACATGGAGAGATAAATCATGATACAAGTACCCAAAGAAAGACATATCCAAAGGCCACATAAAATAGGTGCATAGAGTGAAATCAGAGTCCATGATTACAGGTGTGTCAAGGATTCATTCACACCTCTAAGTCTAAGAAATCAAAATTAAATCCCCCCTTAAAATCCCACTGATCATGGGTCCATGCCCCATATTTCTTTATTGATACCTCTTTCACAGAACACGAAGGCCTACCTTTACAACACTTGGGCTGTGGAATAGTCTTTATGGATCACCAGAAGCTGATCTCCCCTAATCATGCCCCATTCCTCAGGTTTTTGTTTCACTGCACTTGAGGATTTTGTGGGGGCCACTCCCAATTAGGGATTTGATTATGGGGAGTCTTATTTCAAAAAGAAGAATCCATATCTTTTGGTGGGATTCTTCTTCCTTGGTTGGAAGTTGACACATTGAACATACAATAGATAAAGGTGGAAGAGTTCAAGGGTTAGCGAACAAACCCTTGACATATTTGTCTCCACCACATCTTTGAAATTAGATCAAAATAGCACGAATTGTAATATTTGTTTGAGATCCTCCAATGATTTATCCATAGATAAATAATATAAATCCCCCCATTCTCCCATGGACATACACACCCTGTCAAACCATGTAAATTTTTGTGTGTTCTTTTGATTTCTTCTTTTGTTTGTGTTTTTTTGTCACCAAAAACCTTCGTTTCCAAAAAAATGTTCCCTTTGAGCCATCAGGATTGAAACGGTGATGCGACATAAGGTTTTTTTGGTGACCAGAAAATTGACAGTGGCAAGAATTTTTTTAAGTTCAGATCTATGAAGAAGTTGGAAAGACGATCCCAACGGCACAAGCGACATTAAAAATGGAGCTAAAACAAAGTCAGTAGAGGTGGTAAAAGTTTTGGTCAAACCTTAGTTACTATAGTACCCCCTTATCAGAGAAGACAATAATATTCACATTGGCGGTACCTTTTCAGTGCTACATCATCGGTTAATCTAGACCATTGAAATTGTTTTAGATATCTTGGCCAATCGAAGTCTATTTTTAGCTATCTAGGAGTTGATTCTGGCTATTTTGATTGTTTTAGACTCAACAGTTCAATTATATTTTTAGAATTACAACTTAATCAATAGAAGAAATTACTAGTAACATGATTAAGCTTACCGCCTGATATCTATATTACATGCATACATTATATGGTGTTTTAATACCATGATTTATAAATTTTATTGATTATTATTTACCATGTTTCAATTTTTCAACTTAATTTTTTGTTTTATGTTAGGATGCATTGGATAATTAAAAAAGGATCAAAATGACACTTCACAACACAAGTGTAGTGATTTGGTGAAACACTGGATTTTTTAGGATGATCATGGAGCACTGCTAAGGCACAAAACTGAAGAACTGAGGAGAAATGATGATTATGGAGTAGAAAATTGACATTTCATTCCATGTAATCATTACACATAATGTAATGTTGTAATATGTGAAAATAATGACACATCCTAAAGAGATGAAAATCTGTCGGGAAATTACATGCCCTGTAAACACATTACAAAGAGTGTAAAAGGTTGGGAAGAGATTTAAGTGATGAATTTCAACATATCTTCAATATTTGATAGAATTTATGACATAGGAACCACCCCTTACCACCTTTGGACCAATTACTAATGATAAAAATCAATACTTAAGCCCATTTGGAGCCTATAAATGGAGGTATAACCTACTACTATAGGAGAGATCTTGATACCAAAGAATGAATCAAGAAGTTACATTGTGCGGGTCCCTCCTCAAGTTCATCTCCCTTTTTTATGCTTTATATTTATTTTATCCTTCCCTATATTCTTCTATTCACTAGGATAAAGGGGTAAACCCACCTTGTGCTAGGGTTATCTAAATATAAGGGTGAAGGTGCATTATATTTATTTCATCTTGTTTATTAATGTATTTGGTTTGTTGCAATTATTCAATAAACTTCCAATCCCTTTCTTTTTCTTTTATCATGACCATTGATATTTGAATCTAAAACAAACAATAAAATTGTGCAACTCATAACCCTAAATATAGCATGGCCATTGTCTACTTTAGGGGAAATCAAGTTTAAATATGGTATCGAGACAAAATTTATTTGGTGAAACCCTAAATTACCAAACCATTGGAAATAGAGTATTATAACATTAAAGAGAAGATGCCATGATAATTAGATATTCCTCTTCTAAGCTCCGAAACCAATATTGAATTAATCAACTTAATTTCATTAATCCAATCACACCTGAAACCTAAAATTACAAAACCTAGGTATACTTTGAAAATATGAACACAAACCAATCTATCTATTTTACTTTGATTTCATCATTCATTTTATCAAAGTTAAATCAAACCAATATTCTCTCACCAATTACTCTATATTAATAAAATTAAATCTTTTCTAAATCTAATAAAACTAATTTAACCATCTATATGGATTAATATCGACCTACTACTATAATCATTTTAATTAATTAAGTAGTATAGTTGAGTTTTTATAAATTTTTTATTTTTCATAGACCTATAGGGAATTAATGGCATCCTTTGGGCCTATAAAACTGAAATCGTATCTGGGGATGGTTACAAGTTATTTTTTAGTAATTTAATTTTAATTTTAATTTTGTTAATTTATTTAAATGTCTATTTTTATGTTGGATGTGCATGTGCTATGAGTTTTAGATTTTCAAATTTTCTAATGAACCACTGCAACACTCAGGTAAAGAGTAAAGACATCATCGAGTCAATCTACCATTTTGTAGCATGTACAGAGATTAAAATGACTGCAATAATGGAAGGGGCTGAGAAAAATCAACTTATTGGGGTTCTTCAAAGTGATCTGGGGAGTGTTCAGTAGTGGTATATAATGAGCTACGTATGGAGTAATGTGATACATGTATCTTTTTCAATTCCCATATTTATATACGCTAACAAATGTGGAAAATAATTGTGTGAATTAGGTGTGATTGTCAATATCATGCCGTACACAGCTTTCAAGAGCTTGGTACTGGACTGATTAAATCCCAAAAATGTACTTCTTAAATTGGCATACTCAGCCATAAAATCCCCAAGAGGTAAAATTGAGGATACCTAATCAATGTTTACAAATTTTACTTACACGTTGACTTCCAAGTGTTGGATAATAAAGAAGATCGAAATCCACTCATTCTGGGGAGGATATTTTTAGCCAATAGAAATGTATTAATTGATATATAAAGTGAAGAACTATATCTAAGAGTTGTAAGTGATCAATTAAATTTTAACATCCATAGAACAATGAATAAATATTATGTATGAGAGGAAAATGAGTTTGGATAAGAAGAAACACCTGAAGTAAAAAATGTTTTTGAAATTGAAGAGTTATATGAGTTAGATGTTGTTGTGAAAGAGGATTCTCAACTAAAAAAGAAATATAATATGAAGATCAAGACTACTGACACTAGAAGAGCGATTTAATACACTACCTTTGAGAAAGTAAAAAATGTATGGATGATGCATTAACTTCCATTTATTTCATTGGTACTGAGGAAAAAATGGTGGATCGGTCCAATGGAGATCAAGAAATTAATGCCTTAAAGAATAATAGAGTTATTCATAGAAGAAGGGAAGTAGCTGACCTATGTGGATATGACACAACTGGGACCATTTATATACCACAAAGAGGTATAAAATTTTAAATCATCTACCACATGAGCTGAATATAAATGGGTTAAGATTGATTCAATAATGTTAAACAGAAGTGCTTCTGACAGTTAACCTGGGTTTTTTGTTTTTTATTTATTTTCTTTTTTTAGAGGAGCACATGCTCTAGCTCCAAATATTTCAAAATTAATTGATAATGGATTGTGTTTTCACATTTTTATTAATAATTTGTGGGACTATCAATACCCAAGATGTAAGCAAGCAGCAAGCATCAAAAGAAGAAGCTTCAACAAAATCTAATCATTATGAATGAAGTACACGTCACGAATCTGTAGAAGGAAGAAACTACACCACCATTATTGAAGAAAAAATTTCAAGGGGAGTAAGCTTATCAAATTCAAAGAAAAATAAACTTCATTTCCCACTTTAAATTATATATTTAATTTCCAGTTTCATTCTCATTCTTTATTCTTTCTTCAATCAACTAAACTAGGAGATATAAACTACTTCAGAAAAATATTATTCCATGAATTTAAATTTCTTTGTCAATTAATTTGAATAAGAAAAATGGGTAAAATAATTATTTGAGAAAAATATGTGAATTAAAATTTTACAAGTTATGATTTAGGGGGTTACATTGATCATATTAAATGATTTTTTTAATTGGAAATGCTTTTAATTTCTGATATTTTCATTAATTAATTTAATTATTCATATGCATTTCCATGAGTAGTTTCCCAACCATTTTCCTCATTCTTCATACATCCACTAAGCCAATATTTTCCATTCATTATTTTATTTATTTCTTGAAAAACTTGGGCATGTTTTCTTCTAGAAATTTATTCGCATCTTATTGAAGCTCTGATAGAATAGAATCACTTTTAAAATTATTAATGAATTCTTCATGTTATCCCTTATCCTAAGAACCACATTACATTAATCCTTTTTAAACCCATAGAATCCATTAATAGAATTTTTAGGAAATGAGTCATGTTACAAGCCCATATTAACCTTTCCTACCTTCCACTAAATATTTTCCATGATTATGACAAATAAGAGTAGGGGAAATGAAATATGGTATAAGTGATGGAAATTTTATAATGAATAAGTGTGGGGGAGAATTAATGAGATTTGGGGAAGGTACATTCATTGTATTTATTTCACATACTCTTAAAAATGGTTTGTGTCTATGAAAATTAAAAAATCATCATTGGTTTATTGGTAATATTGTTATAAGTATAATAAATAGTGTCATGGATAGATCATTAGGGGTTGGGTGGTGGATATGAGAATTTTCCCCATCACAAATTTTTAAAAATAAAAGAATAGGAAAATAATAATAATATACGGTGTTTCATTTATTTCATTTCATCTTATTATGAGCGTGCTCTAAGATACTGGGGGAAGAGGAGACCTTCATTGATCTATTTTTAATCATCATGCAACGTACTTTAGAGTTGAACCTCCTTTTTTATCCTTACATTATTTACATCATTTACCTATGTAAACTAAGCCTCAGATTCATTTGATTTTAAACAGTGAAGACCTCATGATTACTTGTGATTCTATATTTATGTGGTGGAGATGTTAGATACCTTGCAAGCATATGGTATGTTATATGTTTTTGAGGTATGCACATCACTCTATTAATTCGTACCTTGATGATGAGAAGAAAAAATTGATGTGAATTAAATTGAAAATGCCGTGCATATTAATAATGAATTGAAAGATAAAAATTTTATAATGAAAATGTTTGGCTATTTCAAAAGAGGAAAATTAAAATACTTGGTTAATTTATATTGTTTTAAAAATCAGGCATTGATAAATTTTCTACATGTGATTCTAGAACATTTAGTTTTCCATTTGATCAATTTATTTTATTAAAATTAAATTTGAAGCATAGTAATGTGAACGTCCTTTGTAGCATGTTGAGATTTCATCCTTGAGAACAAGTATGATATCAAGTGTGGGGTATTTGATATCTGTATTACATGAATAAATTTTATAATTTTTTAATACCTTAATTTATGTATTTAATTGATTATTATTGCCCATATTTGAATTATTTAACTTGTTTTTTATTTTATGACAGGATACATTGGATATTTAAAAAGGGATAAAAATGAAATTTTACGCCACAAGATTCACTCATGATGTGGCATTAGATTCTTTAGGATGTCCATGGAATGCTTCTAAGGAACAAAAATGAATAACTAAGGTAAAATGAGGCTTCTGGAGTAGTAAAGTTACATTATAAATCATGAAATCATTTCAAGTCATGTACCAGTGAAAACTATGAAAAGGAAACGTCTTGGAGTGAAGAAAATCTATCAATAAATTTCATGCCATGTAAACACATTAAACATCATGTAAAAGATTGGGACATGATTTAAGTGAATAATTTCAATGTATCTTAAATATATGATAGAATCTATGACATAGGACCCCCTCAGACTACCTTTGGGCCAATTTTTTAATGATACTCATTAATATTGCAGCCCATCTGGAGCCTATAAATAAATGGTTAGCCTACTTTTATAAGAGATATCTCGATATCAAATCTTGAAGCGAGAAACTGCATTGTGCAGGGCCCTCTCTGAGTTTATATACCTATTCATTATGCTTTATCTTTCTTTTCTCCTTCCTTATATTCCTCTCATCACTATGTTGAGGGGGTAAACCCACCTTATTCTAGAGTTATTTAATAGAAGGGGGGTGGTGTGTTGGATAAATTTCACCTTGTGTATTCATGTATTTGATTTGTTTCAATTCTTCAATAAACTTACAATACCTTTATTTTTATTTTATCATGACCATTGATATTTAAATCTAAAAGGAACTTTAAAATTTTTCAATTGAAAACCCTGAAGAAGGCCTGACCATTGTCAAATTTAGGGGAAACTAGGTTTAAATACAGTATTGAGACAAAATTGATTCATTGAAACCCTAAATTATTAGACCAAGGGAAATAGGGGTTTTTCGTGTTAACGAGGAGATACCAAAACCATTGGATCTTCCTCGTATAGACTCTGACGTGAATATTGAATTAATCAACCTAATTTCTTAAATATAATCACACCTAAACCCTAAAATTACAAAACCTTGGCACATTTTTCAAATCTGATCACAAACCAATCAATATGTTGCGCTTTTCTTTCTTTATTATTTTTATAAAAATAAAATAAAATAAATCTTCTCTCACTTATTTCTCAAAATTAATAAAATTAAGACTTTTGAAAATATAATAAAACAAATTTCACCATATTTATGGATCGATCTCGAACTTATTCTATACTCATTTTAAATAATTAGGTATCATAATTTAGTTTTTTTAAATTTTGTGTTTTGTATAGACCCATAGAGAATTAACGACACCATCTGGGCCTATCACCACTTTTAATTATTTCATCTAGAAACCCAAAATAGAATATATTTAGTATATTAAAGATTTTTGGAAACTAAAAGTGTAGACCACTAATCCCATTGTAGTGAGAGTGGAGGAATCTTTAAAAAGTGGCAAACCCTATGAGAAGACATCAACCAGTACCCCCCAGTTGATGTAGAGTGGGTCGTGATCAATAGAAAGTGTGATGTACAAATAAGGAAATGGATCAACAAGTGTATCTTCAAAAAAATCTAGTGAACATAATTATTCTATTCTATGGAAAAAATGGAAGAGATTTATATGAGTAATACTATGTAGAACAAAGAAAACCAAATATTTTGACTTTTCAAAATGAAGTACAAAGGGTGACACTGCGAAAACTTGTTTTGTGGTAGTGGGATTTAGGGTGAGAATAATGTTACCTTTAAGGGGGTATGTGTTGCCACCAAGGAGGGGATCTATGACAATCAGAAGAATCTTAGATGGGTGGTGGGGGTCCACATTTCTATCGAAGAGGGGAACTGTGCTGAGGTGAGGGAGGTCAAAGGGGGGGTCCACATCATTGGTAAGCTGGCTAGAGAGGAGTTCAGAGGGGGAGGGCCGATGGGGTTGCTAGTTTGAGGAACAAGGTCATGGGATTGGGGTCATCACCTGGGAGAGGATAGGATGAGTGCCAGGGGAAAGGGGGTCACGAGCTCAAGGTCGCCGCCAGGGCGAGAGGAGGAGGAGGTCACAGGAGGTGGGTGGGGGGGGGGTCAGGGTCGCACAAAGTGAGTAGGGGAGGAGGTTGGGGAGGGATTAGGGGTTTTTAAAACTTTTAACGGAAATTTAAATTAAATTGTTGCTAATTTAGAAAAAATCACTCCAGTTTTATGAATCCACCGCTATAATATATATATATTTTTACCAGATTTATTTCACAATGATTATTATAATTGTTACAAATAAAGCGCCGCTAACCAATGCTTTTTTAGTGAGAGATAATCTATCCATCACTTGTATTATTAAATATTAATTATATTAATTATGTTATTATGTGATAACATAGTTATTATTATTATTATTATTTAGTTATATTACTAATTACTAATTATTTAAATTATATTATTAATTAATTAATTTTAATTTTAATAGGATATTTAGTTTTTTATATATTAATTATTTTAATTAATTAATTATGTTTTATTAAGGATTTAATTACATATATTATTAATTATTTATTAAATTAATTTTATATTAACTAATACACACACACACACACATACATGTATACACAAAACAAAATTTAACAAAAACAATAATTTTTTTTAAAAGGGGGGGAGAGGAAGAGTTTTAGAAACCCAAAACACATACAGTTGAATCATGAACTAGGTTCACTATTTTTGAATCCTATTTTGTAAAATATCTATAATCTTACCTTATTTTTTAAAATTTAGTTTTATAAATATCATTTAAAAAAATTGTCAAATTTTGGTATTATATTATATTATTATTAATATTATTATTATTGCATGAAATGTAAAAATATCAAATAAATTTCTATCCAAGATGATGTGTTAGGTTTTTTGGGATTTGGTGGGTTTTTATTAGATAGGAGGTGTTCATTATTATATCCTGAGGGTGTTCCACCAGATTCCCTAATAATATTTTGATGGGAACCCATACATTCATCCATTTTTCATCCTAAAAAACACTAATAATTACACACAATAACGTTGATCATGAATGATCAAGGTTTAATGATTTTACAAACTGAAGATACTCTTTTATTCTTTCATAATGTGATAAACCTTTTTTTAGCAAGGAAAAATGTGTAACGAGTCTGATCTGTTCATATAAGCAATCAAAATCCTCACCAATGCCTAGCTCATGGTGATAGTTTGTAGGGGTGTTGTGGGGTAGACGACACTCGCCCTCATTGCTGCCACCAAACAGACCCATGGCTGTATGGATTTCATCTTCTAGGCCCCCCCAACCATCAAGACCCCAATGATGTGCTGGGTTAGCACACCAGTGGGGTAGAGCTATGGTTGGGTAGCGTGGGGGCACTGCTTAGAGGGGAGTATGGTGGGGAGACCTTCGTGGAGGTGGACTATGAGGATGAAGATAGGGAAGGGGTGTTTAGTGTGATGTAAGAAGAGGGGAATTCATGTGTGGTGGAGTATAATGCGAGTTTTTTTAATGTGTTTTTAATTTTTTTAAATGTTTTAAGCTTACTTTTTTTAAGAAAATATGCATGAAAGGCTGTAGTAGCTCTACAGCCTTTCAGCTAGAATAAAAAAATATCTATTTTTTATATTTAAAATTTTTATTTTTTTCTTATATATATATATATAACAAAATTTTCCTTCATAATTTATCTACTATTTAATATCTAGTAGTACTACCATTATAGTAGTCTGTATTCTGATAAAAACCCTCACCTAGGGCTCCGTTTTATAATAGGTCTTGCCGTGGAAATCATTCTTCATTTCTGATGTGAGATTTAGGTTCTTCGTTTCCTATGCCGATCATTTTGAATTTTCGATGTGGGATTCAGAAATTTTTTAAGTATGTGGCTCTAAAAGAATATAAAATACAAACTATAAGACCAATATAAATGAAACTTAAAACTTGTATTGAACATATAAGAAATAGTTGAAAATAAAAAGAATTTTGTAATAAATGTTGATGAAAACTAATTCATAATCTTTCAAATCCACCAACTTGAAACTTAAATTTTTTTCAAGTATGTGAATTTGAAAGCCTATAAAATATAAACAAAAAAACCAATATAAATGAAAATTAAAACATGAATTAAACATATAAAAATAGTTGAAAATAAATAAGAATTTTGTAAAAAATATTGTTGAAAAATAATTTATAATATTTCAAAACCACCAACTTGAAACTTAAAAAAGTTTCAAGTATGTGACTTTGAAAGCCTATAAAATATAAACTATAAGACCAATATAAATGAATATTAAAACATGGATTAAAAATATAAGAAATAGTCCAAAATAAAAAAAATTGTGAATTTTTTTTGATGAAAAATAATTTATAAGCTTTCAAAACCACCAAAATCAAACTTAAAAATGTTTCAAGTATGTGTCTTTGAAATCCTGAAAAATATAAACTATAATACCAATATAAATGAAAACTGAAAAATGGATTAAAAATATAATAAATAGATAAAAATAATATGAATTTCATAAAAAATGTTGATGAAAAATAATTTATAAGCTTTCGAAACCACCTACATGAAACTTACAAATGTTTCAATTACGTGGCTTTGAAAGACTATACTAAAAAGGGTCAGGAGTCAAGAGAACCTTGTCCTACTAAAATTTAATGAAATATAAAAGAAAAATCATGAGGAGGAGAGATGACATAAACATAAATTTAGAAGTTATCATCCATAAAACAAAACTAGAAATGGGTAGCACCAGGGTCATCCCTATAATCCTGACCAGAGATGTCATCAGCAGATTCCCATTTTGGCTGTGAATGCTTCTGTTTGAAAAGAAAAGAGTACTTTTCCATGAGGTGAGTTTGCTTCAGAGTGATATCCTTTTAAGAAATCTTGGTAGAATAGCCATTCCTAACTTAATAATCCCTACCACGTCCTCATCCACAATTTTTTAGATGCTAACATCACTTCCATGTTCTTATTTTCTTCCAATCCCCCTCTAATTCAGTGAGAGATTTCTCCATAGATTCATGAGTGAATCTTCAAGAATCAGCAGTTGTAGCTTACACCCTAGTATCATGATCAATAAAATCTATTCTATCTATTAAAAGAGATTAATTTTTATTAGTCAATTTTCTATAAACAATATCAGTGTATTTTGGAGCATCCAAACTTAATTCCCCTTCATTTTTCTCCCTAGAAACAATCTCTAACCATAGTTTCTTTTTACCAGTGCACAGAATGTCCCCAAGATCCTCCACTCACTTAGTATAAATATATATAGATATCTCATAATTTTGATGTACAAACCTTGCACTTCTATTACTAGGAATCTCTAACACAGGTGTAGGATCCCTCTACTGCGAGTAGTCCTTCGTAGCAGCAGCATGCACCAATTGTGTGTAATGCTTCACATCAGGTGCATGAACAATGTATCCATGCCCGGTGTTATAATTTTAGGATATTTCAGCCCAATCCTTACCATTCCCACCATCATGGGTGACTTCATTTTTCTTTCTCTTTAGACAAATCTTAGAATCATGCCTACACAGGGAGAAAAAAATCACAGATTAGATATTTCATACACATAGAAATGTCATGTCCAATTACCTTGCATTCTATTAATTTTTTTTTCATTTTTTCATACACAATTCTCAAATCATGTTCATAATCATTAGTGAACTTTAGAACATGATCCACTAAGGTGGGATTTAGATCAACATCAACCAAAAAGCGAGAAAAGTGTCCAAATCTTGTCATATCTGTTTCTTAGTCACCAATTTACATTGAAATATCATACAAAATCTTAGGATTCCATAAAATCTAGTTTAGACCATAGACCATGACCCATAGTTGAATAAGAGACTGACCAACATCAAACGGATTATGTAATAACTCATATTTTCCTAATTTTATTTTTAGAAATTATTTGGGAAAATTCTGAGACTCGGTGCTGAGACGGTGAGCGATTCTGAGGCCTGGTGTTCCAACAAAAGATAGATGAAAATTATTATGTTTTTAATAGAATATGTATGTGGTTTTATGAAAAAATGATAATAACTTATAAATGGGTGTCTGAACTTGAAATCCAAGGGAACCATTGTGTTTAGAATGGTGGGTTTACCTTAGGCGTGACTTAACTTTAGTCAACGTGTGTCTTCAGTGAGAAAACCCAAAAAGGACGTCATTGAAATAAAAATTATTAAATAAAACTATTTTATTTTAAAATCCTAATAACTCATGAATGATGAATCATTGAAAATTTAAGACCACCGTTGAGTTCATAATGGGATGTTTTACTTAGGTAGGGCCTAACATCGGTTGGAGCGGGTCAGCTGCAAAAGTTAATTTATGGACATTTTGAGAGAAAAATAAAATATACATAAAAAAGTTATTTTATTTTATTTCTTAAAATTTATGTAGGGATTCAGTAGCATTGTGATGCATAGACTCATCAATGTTGGAACATAGCATCATAGAAATTCTAAAACACATTTAAAACATTAAAACACATTAATGCATTTTTTTATTAAATAGAGGCAGGGACCAGTGTTAGAATTCATAATTATGGAGAACTTTCCCTGGAGCCCTAAAGTTTCCCTGATTCAATGAGAAGGAATGTCTCTCACTAGCAGTGATAGTTTGGAGATCGAATCTCATAAAAATCATCGATTAACAATGAATGTCGATGAACTAAGGATCAAGGAAATTCATGGGAAGATCACCATCAATGAAAAATTATCTTTTACGACTAATCCTATTTCTTGGTAGGGGGTTTATTTCCAAGTGAATTAATTACCCATTCTTGTTTCACAAAGACGAATGTGAACCAACCCACAAACAGGTTGATTCGCAGGTCGACCGTTCAAGCGGGATGGGTTATCTAATGTGGGGTTTTGAAGGGTTAAAAACATGGTGTTTATCATTTTTTTACTTTACCTTTTTTCTAATGGTACAAATGAAGTCCAAATTTAACAAGACTAACATTCATCCCTTGGGTGTTCTTTGTGCCTTTCATATATTCATCCTTACGTTCTTCACTGATGGACCCATGTGTCCATGTTGGGATTTTCCAAGAGGTTCCGAATGTTAATGGATTCCCAGAGCAATGGAAAGATAATATTGAGCCCATGGAAGTGATGGTGATGACTAGAGGTTTGCAACAACATTCCTAGTTTAAATAATGGACCACCACAACAACAGTGGCGGCCCAAAGAAGTGGGAGCCACTAGCAGCGTCGTATAGCGGTGCAGGCGGTGGTGCAACCACCCGGTGGGAGGAACTTGTGACATAGCAGCCACAGGTGTCGGAAAAGGCTATCAGTTCTATGACCGGTGTCGGTGCCCTCAACTGGAAATGGAATGAGGCCACGTCACGTGGTAAAGGGTTGAATTCCAACTAAACCTCCATTTTGAATGTGGTAGCTGCCCTATGTTGATCATGTGGGGATACATTTCCCTCCGTGTCCTAGGCATACAAACCGGCCCACTCGAGTGGGTCGGGTTATGTGAGATCTGGGCCAGGTCGGTCAGCCCCGGTCAGACTAGATCTAGACTCAACCGAACCCTTTTTACGTAAATGGCCATAACTTCCAAATCGTAAGTCCATTTGACGAGCCATTTGTGGCTTCATGACCCTAACGACGAGGCTTCCATTTTGGGATACTCTACATGACCATTTTTGGAGGTTTGTGTACGACCTATTGGCTCAAGGAGTAGGTTCTCTTTGAAGGATCATGCTAAGGACAGAATCATGTTACTTGATGTGGAAAAGACGTGGAGTTGTTCTCCTATGAAAACATGGAGTTAGTCTACTGTGAAGATAAGGAGTGTGTATTCTGTGAAGATACAGAGTCAGTCTTCTATGAGGGAAAAAGTTTGGTCTCTAATGAGGGTATAAAGTAGGTCTCCTGTGAGGGCATGGAGTAGGTCTCCTGCAAGGGTGTTTATTAGGTCTCATGCAGAGATGTAGGGTAGGTATCTTACAAACAATGTATATCTATTTGGATTTGGATATGCCGGGAATTTCATAGTATATTTATCCCGGGTTGAGCTAAATCTAATGTCTCTCTTGACAATACTTATTAGAGGCTACACTTCGTGTACCTCTTTGGTAGTCTACCTTATGTCTTGATTTCTGGTTTTGGGTCCCTACTGAGTATTGTTTTACTAACCCATGCATGGGCTTCACCCATACATGCCATGTCTTGTGCAGACGATCGATAGCTTTGATGGTGTCTTTAGTGGGTTGGAGAAAAGTGGTGCTTTAAGGTGACCTGACAGATGTGGTATGATTCAAAAACATTTAGAAAAATTACTATACCTACCATTTGGGTAGGGTTTTCTACTGATGAATCTAGGAGCTTGTACTTTTTTGTTTTTGTTGGGCTTGTATTCTGGCCCATTTATTTTTCAGTTTAGTACTGTTACTCTTAGTGGTTGTCTTCATGGGATGCATATCTATTTACTGGGTGTTTTTAGTTTTAGTAATTTTTCTTTGACATGGTTGCATGTGTACAAGTTATTTGGAAAATTCCTCCCCTTTTTGGTATATTCCTACTCAGCACTAGTTGCCAGCCCCTGGCCTATGGGGGGCTTGCTTGGGGTAATCACTACACAGGCCCCATGGGACGGGTCATGGAATAGTGGTATCAAAGGGCGGTCAATTTTATTTTTTTGTTTGGGGAAACAATGTTAAGTGTTTCAAGTTTAGATTTCAAGCTAGGGAGTCTAGTGTTGGTGTGGTGATTAATGTATCCATACACCAGAACCCTAAATTATTCTTTTCAACTCGATAGATGAGGACAATAGTTTTATGCATCATATAGGAATTTAGTTTGTTCCCATGTCGTTCTTGAGTCAGAGTCAACTCATCAGGTATACTCTATTGATCGTGGTATACATTTTTCTCTTTCAAGAAGTGTCCACACAGGTATCCAACCATGATTCTAGGGAGTGACCATGAGGATGGTTCATTGAGCAATGAGGCATTAGTGTAGGGACCGTTGCAAGAGATATAACTTCTTGTTGGTGTACCAGTGATACCACCACATGAAGAGCACAGTTCTAACCAGCGTTACTGGTAGAGGATGCATGCAAGCTTAGTGTATTTCATGAGTTCAAAAGACGATGACCTCCCAGGTTCTAAGGTGAGACATATCCTCAAGTATTTGAGGATTGGATGGAGGTAGTTACTTGATTTTTTCACCCAGTGAGGACGCCTCTTGACCAAATAGTGGTCATAGACGCAAGTCTTCTACAAGGCTCGGTGGGGAGATGGTGGCACTTGATGATCCAGACACATGAGGAGGAGACCCTCTCCTAGATAGACTTTGAGTATATCTTATGGGAGGATTACTTTACAGCAAAATTACACTCTCTGCGTATACAGGAGCTCATGCATCTGCAACAAGGTAGCCATATGGTGGTAGAGTACTCAATGAGATTCACAGATCTTTCTTGCTACTCTACAAACATGGTTTAGGACCCATTATTCCAGGCCCTTAGCATCAAGCAGGGACTATAATGGGAGATTAGGGCATCGATGATATCCCTTATCATTCTTATTCATGTTAGGGTGTTGGATCAAGCTCTATTAGTAGAGAGATTTATGGCATAGAAGACACTAGTGGTGGGATCGACCAGTAGGCGTTAGGTGTCTGAGTTTTCGGTAGTGAGTATTAGACAACTGAAGCAAGGGTCCAAGGGGACCAGACCGTCTAAGGGACAACCCCGGGACACGGTATCAGAGCTGCAAGGATTCCAAGTAAGAGCAGGTAGGTCAAAATAAGGGATTTTCTACACATGCGGCGGTCAGGGACATATGGATATAGATTGTCTAACCAACCATATGACTGACCAAGAAATAGTCAAGGGACTGCCGAGGCAACAGTAGAGGTAGGAACAGAGTGGTTTTACAGGCAGTGGATGTGGGAGTGGAGTAGGACGAGCAATAGGAGTTAGAAGGAGGTTCGAGTAACTACCACCACCACCCCTAGGTGGTCAACCACAAGCTCTAGGGGCTAGTGGACAGGGGAAAGGCCAGCTCTAGGTGATGGAGGCTTATAATTCCTAGACTCCTGAGATAATCAGAGGTATGATCTATGTCTTTTACACCCTAGGTATATTTTTGATAGACATAGGTGTCAGTGACCTTATTCTCTCCATGACCCTTGTTCAAGACATAAAGATTCTAGTGGAACTGTTGACTTGATCCCTATGCTTAGAGACTTATATAGGGGGAGATTCAATGATCACACACTGGTGACGATAGTGTGACCTTACTCTTGGTGGTGAGAGTTTTGGTTGGGATCTCTTGGTAGAAGCGTAGAGGCCTTATGATTTCGTTCTAAGTATGGACTGTTTATCAATAGTTCATGCTTAGATTGACTATTTTAGGCACACAATATGGTGTATCCATAGAGATGGGACCGAGTTTTCCTTTATCAGTGAAAAGGAAACTGAAGTAGTGTGGGATGGACTCGCACATAGGAGGGTGCAAATGATCACACATAATTTGGATATCATGACCCACAATACAGTGGATGAATGAGTCCTTAGTTTCCAATAGTGGTGGAGGAGTATGAGGACTTCTTTCCAGAAGATATTCTAGGACTACCTCTTCATAGGGAGGTAGACTTATGAATTGAACTTTACATCGAGATGGAACTAATTTCTACACTGGCATATTGGATGGATACCATGGAGCTTCATGAAATGAGGTTATAGTTGGAAGACTTGTATATGAAGGGATTCATGAGACCCAGTGTTTCACAGTGGGTAACCCCAGTCTTGTTTTCCAAAAAAGGTATATGTGTTCTTGAGGTTATACGTGGACTTAAAATTCCTGAATCAGGTGATCGTGAAGAATAAATATCCACTACCTAGGATTCATGGCCTCTTTGATCAGCCGAAAGGAGTGAGATGTCTCTTGAAGATAGACCTCTGATCAAGCTATCACCAGCTTTGTGTATGGGATTAAAACATTTTGACAATGACTTTAAGAAGTTTCTACAGCCACCATGAGTACTTATTGATTCTTTCTAGAGTGATGAACACCCTCTCAATTTTCAATGAACTCATGAACATGATCTTCCAACCTTACCAAGAGCAGTTTTTAATGGTCTTTATTGATGACACTATGGTGTACTCAACATCTGAGGATGAGCATGTGATACACTTGAGGAGGGTCCTAGACTTACTTTGAGAGAACAAGTTTTATGGAAAGCTCTCAAAGTGTCAGTTCTGGATACAAGAGGTCCACTTTCTAGTACATGTCATTTCAGAGGCTGGAGTTGTAGTAGATCCAATGAAGAGAGATGTGGTGCTTTCTTAGGAGCCACCTAAGAATGTTACTGAGGTGTGGAGTTTCCTTGGATTATATGGGTACTATCGGATATTCATGCCTAAATTTTCTATATTAATAGCATCCATGACAGCCTTGAAAGGAAAGGGGAACCCTTTTTTGTGGACGGGGAAGTTCCAAGAGAGATTTCATCAGCTGGGGCAGAGTTTGACGGGTGCTCCCATCCTGAGATTGTTAGAGGGTTTCAAGTACATGGTGATCTGTGAAACATCACAGACTAGGATTGGTTGTGTCCTAATGCATGGGAAAGTAGTGATTTCCTATAGTTCATGGTATTTGAGACTACAGGAGAATAACTACATGACCCGTGATCTAGTGTTGGTGGTGGTAGTCTTTACATTGAAGATGTGGTGACACTACGTTATGGGTGATAAGTATATCATCTACTCAAAACAAAAAAAGTCTCAAGTATATCTTATCTTAGAAGTATATGAACTTGATACATAGGTTTTGGATAGAGTTACTCTAGAAAAATGAAGTTGAGATAGTCTATACTTCTAGGAAGGGGAATGTGGTGGCAGATTTTCTCAGTAGGAGATCGAGTTCACAACTACTGAACATGGCATCAGAGCAGTTGGACACATTGTAGATATCCTTCATAGATGGAGATGGTGTAGATTATCTCTTGTTGATGTTAGTTACCCCATTTATCTTACAAAGAGTAAGGTAGGCACTTCTCAGAGATGCCAACTACAAGACTACATGTGATCAGATGTCCACAGGGTAGCCCCTGATGGATATTCATTAGGTGGGGAGCACATCACTCTTTTTAGAGGATGCATAGTTGTACTAGAGAAATTATGGGAGGAGGTGTTGATGGAGTTCCATACATCCTCTTTGGTGGTATATCCATGTGTGGAAAGGATGTACCAGGACCTCAAACATCATTTTTGGTGGATGGGGAAGAAGAAGAAAATGACAGAGTTTGTCACTAGATACCTCACTTGTCACTAAGTGAAGTCCGAGCACCGGGTTCCAGTGGGGTTGACTCAACCCCTTGAGGTGCTAGAGAGGAAGTGGCATGAAATACAGATGGACTTCGTAATGGTTTTACCACATACATCTAGGGGGAATGATACCATCTGGGTGATCATTGACCGACTCACTAAGTCATCCCACTTCCTGCGATTTAGGAATAGGGGTCAACAGATATATTGGGATGACTATATGTACAAGAGATAGTTTGACACAATAGAGTCCCATCGAAAATAGTCTCTGATCATGATACTTGTTTCACATACTAGTTATGGAGGGTATTGCAAGAGGCATTTGGGACTCAGCTATACTTGAGCATAGCTTTCCACCCACAGAAAGGTGGCCAGATGGAGTGGATCATTCAGGTCCTAGAGGACATGCTACATTCTTGCATCCTTGATTTTGGTTGTAGTTGGTTGGATCACCTACCTCTAGTGGAGTTTACATAAAAAAATATCTACCACTCTGCCATTAGTATGACACCATTTGAGGCCCTGTACGGGCAACCCTGAAGGTTGCCATTTTGCCTGATGAACCCCAGAGAGTCACCACTATTGTTCCTGGAGTTGGTACAAGATACTACAGAGAAGGTTAAGGTTATCTAGGAGTAGATGAAGACTGCATAGAGCTGTCAAAAGTCCTATGATGATAGGTCACAGAGGCCCTTGGTGTTCAAGGAGGGATACCATGTATTACTTTAGGTCTCTCCATAACATGGGATATAGAGATTTGGATGGTATCTTTGAGGTTCATGAGACCTTTTCTGATACTATGTAGTGTTGGAGAGGTGGTGTACCGCTTAGATCCACCTCTATAGTTAGAGCAGGTACACACTATATTTTATGTATCCTAGCTGAGGAGATACCTACATGACCCATCACACATCATTTACTGAGGAAATATGGACATTGACGACAAGGCGACTTTCACAGAGTACCTAGGGGATATCAAGGATCAATAGGAGATGACCCTTCTTGGGTGGTCTATTCCTATAGTTCACTTTTGATGCTAGCACAAGAATCACCAGGAGAGCACGTGGGAGCGGGAGTCTCAGATTTGTGCTCAGTATCCCAATTTGTTTGTTTAGCCCTTGTTTTGTCTTATGGGGACATAAATACCTAAGGAGTGGAGAATCTAATGACTCATATTTTCTTGAATTTAGTTTTAGAAATTATTTGGATAAATTCTGTGACCAAGCGCTGAGACAACGAGCGATTCCAAGGCCCAGTGTGCCCAGAATAGTTAGATGAAAACTATTAAGGTTTTAATAGTGTGTGTAAGTGGTTTTTCTAAAAGAAAAGTATAATAACTTTTAATTGGGTTCTCAGATAAAAAATCATAGGACACCATTGAATTTAGAATGGTGGGTTTACCCTAGTTGTGACTTAACATTATTCGATGTAGGTCTTCAGTGAGAAAACTTGAAAAGGATGTAATCATAAATAAAATAATTAAATAAAATTATTTTATTTGAAAATACTAATAACTTAGGAATGGTGACTTGGATTGGAAATCGGAGACCACCTTTGATTTTATAATGTGGTGTTTTACATAGGTAGGGCCTAACATTGGCCAACACAGTTCAACTACAAAAGTTAATTTATTAACATTTTAAGAGAAAATCACTACGGGAAAAAAGGGCATTTGCGACGGGTTATTTGCGACGGGAATAAATCCCGTCGCAAATAGTCCCGTGAAAAACTTATTTGCGACGGGGTTATTTGCCCGTCGCAAATAAGTAGCCTTTTGCGATGGGATATCTTTCCCCGTCGCAAAAGGACTGGCGCGGTTTGCGCGCCAAATCGCGGGAAACTTATTTGCGACGGGGGAATATTCCCGTCGCAAATAACCGGCGGCGGTAAAAGGTATTTGCGACGGGAATATTCCCCCGTCGCAAATAGTATGTCGGCAGGTGGTTATTTGCGACGGGACCCGTCGCAAATAACTATTTACCCGTAGACCGTAATAAATGTTGGCGAAGGTATTTGCGACGTGTACCGTCGCAAATAATACTATTTGTGACGGGTATCCTGTCGCAAATAATCTAACCTATAAATACCCCCATCCGTTTTTTTCATTTCATTCTCATTCTCTATCTTCTCCTTCTCTCAAAATTATATTTCTAGAGTTCAGTTTTTCTCCAGTTTAATTTTTTTCTCCGGAGCGGATATTAAAGTTTTGAAGAACGATCAGAGCAGATCAATTTTCAAGGTATTTATGTTCATTTTAATTTAATATTTATTTTTAATTTTTTATTAGTTTCAATTATTCTTAATTAGTTGTAATTTAATTATGTTTACATTGTTTTATTACTTAATAAATTTAAATTATTAGTATTGTTCATAGTTAATGGTAATTAGGAATAATTAGTAATAATTTTTAATAATTAAGAATAAATATTAATAATTACTAATAAATACCAATAATTAGGAATAATAACATTATTACATTATTAGTCTATTTTATTATTAATATTAAAATAATATAATTTTTTATATATATACAATTCTCTTTTCATCTGTGTGTTTGCTGTCTTCACATGTATTATTTGTATGTGGAGATAGAAAACGCACAGATGAAAGGAGAATTGTATATAAATTAGAAAATTATATTATTTTAATATTAATAATAAAATATATTAATAATGTTATTATTTGTAATTATTGGTAATTATTTCTAATTATTGATAATTATTCATTTAATTACTAATAATTAGGAACAATTATCAATAATTATCAATAAATAAGAATAATTAGTAATAATTAGTAATAATTACCAATAATTAGTAATAATTAGTAATAATTATCAATAATTAGTAATAATTACCAATAATTAGTAATAATTACCAATAAGTAGTAATAATTATCAATAATTAGTAATACTTACCAATAATTTGGAATAATTACCAATAATTAACAATAATTAGTAATAATTAGTAATAATTACCAATAATTACATATAATTACCAATAATTAGTAATAATTAGTAATAATTACCAATAATTACCAATAATTAGTAATAATTAGTAATAATTAGAAATAATTAGTAATAATTAGTAATAATTAGGAATAATTAGTAATAATTAGGAATAATTAGTAATAATTAGTAATAATTAGTAATAATTAGTAATAATTAGTAATAATTAGTAATAATTAGTAATAATTAGGAATAATTAGGAATAATTAGGAATAATTAGGAATAATTAAGAATAATTAGGAATAATTACCAATAATTACCAATAATTAGCAATAATTACCAATAATTAGCAAAAAATAGGAAAAATTAGGAAAAATTAGGAAAAATTAGGAAAAATTACCAATAATTAGTAATAATTAGTAATAATTAGTATTAATTACCAATAATTAGTAATAATTAGTATTAATTACCAATAATTAGTATTAATTACCAATAATTAGTATTAATTACCAATAATTAGTATTAATTACCAATAATTAGTATTAATTACCAATAATTAGTAATAATTAGGAATAATTAACAATAATTAGTAATAATTACCAATAATTAGTAATAATTAGGAATAATTACCAATAATTAGGAATAATTACCAATAATTAGTAATAATTACCAATAATTAGTAATAATTAGTAATAATTAGTAATAATTAACAATAATTAGTAATAATTAGCAATAATTAGTAATAATTACCAATAATTAACAATAATTGCCAATAATTGGTAATAATTGCCAATAATTGGTAATAATTGCCAATAATTACCAATAATTAGTAATAATTACTAATAATTCCCAATAATTAGTAATAATTAATAATAAATATTAATAATTACCAATAATTAGTAATAATTATTAATAATTAGTAATAATTACTCATAATTAGTAATAATTACTCATAATTAGTAATAATTACTAATAATTAGTAATAATTACTAATAATTAGTAATAAGTACTAATAATTGGTAATAATTACTAATAATTAGTAATAATTACTAATAATTAGTAATAATTACTAATAATTATCAATAATTAGTAATAAATATCAATAATTAGTAATAATTAGTAATAATTAACAATAATTAGTAATAATTAACAATAATTACTAATAATTAGTAATAATTAGTAATAATTAGTAATAATTAGTAATAATTAGGAATAATTAGTATTAATTACCAGAGCAGGTGATACCAACTTGATTCTGGATCCATCCCAGTTTCAAGATTTAGTACATGATGTTGCAGGTTCATCTGTTCAACATACAGAAACTCCGGCTGATATAGCTTCAAATCCTGAGTTGGCACCGTCTGAATTTTATGAGTCGTTGAAATCTGCTGAGGATGCATTATATCCTAGCTGCAAGATGAGCAAATTAGAAGCAGTTGCAAAATTTATGGCTATCAAATCAGATAAAGGAATGTCAAACACCTGTTTTGACCAGATATTTTCTTTGCTGAAAACACTGTTACCCGAAGGAAATGTTTTACCTACAAATTACTATGAGAGTAAGAGGCTGGTTCAAAATTTGGGACTTACTTGTCAGAAGATTCATGCATGTTCAAATGACTGCATTTTATATTCTGGGGAAAATGAGTCGTTGGATAGTTGTCCTACATGTGGGCAACTGAGATATAAAGAAGGACAACACGGGAAGTCTGGTTTGATTCCTGTAAAACAGTTGAGATATTTTCCGCTTACATCCAGACTTCAGCGTTTATTCATGTCTAAGAATACAACGACAATGATGTCATGGCATAAAGAGAATATTTCAACCGATAAAAGCTTGAATCATCCAGCCGATGGTGATTCATGGAAACATTTTGATAGAGTGCATCCATCCTTTGCTTTAGAAGCTAGAAATGTTCGACTGGGCCTTTCCACTGATGGTTTCTGTCCGTTTGGATCTTATGGTAGTCAATATTCATGTTGGCCTGCTTTTTTAACTCCGTACAATTTACCTCCATAGATGTTGATGAAGGAGCCATATATCTTTTTGACTTTACTAATTCCAGGACATCCGAAGAAAAATATTGATGTTTATTTGAAGCCATTGATTGATGAATTAAATTTATTGTGGAGTACTGGTGTCAGTACATATGATGTTGCAACGAAAATGAATTTCATACTGAGAGCAGCATTGATGTGGACAATAAGTGACTTCCCGGCTTATGGGATGTTATCTGGCTGGAGTACACATGATCAGAAATCATGTCCTTACTGTATGGGAGAGAACAAAGCATTTATGCTCATTCATGGAAAGAAACCTTGTTATTTTGACTGTCATCGCAGATTTCTTCCAGCTGATCATCCTTTTCGCAGAAACAGATCTCATTTCAGAAAAGGAACAGTTGAAAGGGATGGACCTCCAAAAATGCTATCAGGTTCGAAGTTAAAATCAGTTGTATTTTCATTACCTCCCATCACTTTTGGTCCCACAATAAATCAACAGAAAATTTCTGGTTTTGGGAAAGAACACAATTGGATTAAACGTAGCATATTTTGGGATTTGCCATATTGGTCTGATCTGTTGGTCCGACACATGTTAGATGTCATGCATATTGAGAAGAACTATTTTGATAATTTGTTTCATACAGTTTTGGATACGCCAGGAAAGAGCAAAGACAATGTAAATGCACGTTTAGATCTTGCCCAAATTTGCAGGCGTCCAGAATTGGAACTATTTGAAAATGTCAGAACAGAAAGGTTACTGAAACCAAAAGCAGCTTATACACTGTCTAAAGAAAACCGTTTATTATTTTGTCAGTGGATTGCAGATTTGAGACTTCCAGATGGCTGTGATTCTAATTTGGGTAGATGTGTAAAGAATGGTCATATTACTGGATTAAAAAGTCATGATTGTCATGTTATAATGGAGATACTTCTACCCATTGAATTAAGAGGTATGTTGAATTCTGTGATTTGGGATTCCATAACAGACATGTCTCATTTTTTTCGGGAAATTTGTGCGGCTACGGCAGATTATGATGCTCTAGGCAAACTTGAAAATGATGTTGTTGTAAATATATGTAAACTGGAAAAAATATTTCTGCCGTCTTTCTTCGACTCAATGGAACATTTGATGTTACATTTTCCATATGAAGCCAAATGTGGAGGTCCGGTACAGTTTTGATGGATGTACCCATTTGAAAGATGCATGCAAAAATTGAAAAGAAAAGTACGTAACAAAGCATCTGTTGAAGGATCTATTGCAGAAGCTTATTTGCAAGAGGAAATATCTTTTTTCTGCTCCCATTATTTTGAATCTGAGTATCCTTCAAAACACAACCGAATGGGACGGAACGAGAGGAATATTGATGAAATCGACAATCAATTATCTATTTTCAACCAGTCAGAGCTTGGTTTTGGTGGAGTTTATGAACGCTGGCTTTCAGATGATGAACATCAGAGAGCTCATACGTATGTTCTGCTCAACTGTGAAGAGATGACATCAGTTATACTGTAAGTGTTTATATCACTTATTCTATCATTTATGTTACAGTAAATAACTTTGGTTTTTATAGGTTGTATGATAATCATATCAAGAAACAAATTCCACAAATTACAGCAGCTGCTCTCGAAGAACGTCGACTGAAAAATTTCTCTCAGTGGTTTCAAAAACTGGTAACATAAATTCTTTATCTTTTAGCAACTCATTCAATGTATAATTTACTATATTGATAATTATTTCACAAATTTTCAGGTGTCTCGACATGCTGATAAAATTGACAAACGGCTGTGTGTATTGAGTAACCCACCTTCCAAACTTGTTAAAACTTATAATGCATATGTGGTGAATGGATTTCGATTCCACACACATGCATATGGGGAATTGAAAAAAATAATGAACAGTGGAGTTAGCTTGAGAGGGTCTCATCATCGAGAAAATGAAGTTGACTTTTATGGAATACATGATGAAATCATTGAACTCTGTTATCTTGGACAACATTACATAACCATGTTCAAATGTCGGTGGTTGGATACAGAGAGAGGCGTGCGTGTTCATCCGACTCATGGAATAATCGATATTAAATGTAAAAGTGTTCTCTCAGTAAATGAACCATTCTTATTGGCTCAACAGGCATATCAAGTTTATTATGCAAAGTACTGTGCAACATCAAGAGACTTGACTGATTGGTGGAGTATAATAAAAATCAAAATTCGAGACAATCAGTTTAGTCAAAGTGAATGTGCTTTCACTGATGTGCAAAGAATTGAAGTTTTTCAAAAGAGTACTCAAAATCAATCTTTTTTACAAAGAGACATGAGTATCGATGACGACACCCCACATTTAAGAGTCGGTGATGACGATGATGTTAATGATGTCACATATGAATTTGAAATGGTAAGAGATGAAGCAACTGTAACTCGAATGGATATCGATGATGTTGAGGAGGAATATGAAGATGACATTGACATATATGAAGATGATGATGAAGATGAACACTGATAGCATTCCATGGTATTTATATACAATCATAATATGTATATATGTATATATGTATATATAATAGTAATTATCAATTATTTGCTAACATTAACATTTTCTGTTTCAGATGGACGAGGCCACATTTCGTGAGTTGGCGGATGCTGACCTGACTTTCGATGCGGATGCGTTGCTGACAGATGACCCTCAGCCTGCAGGCGCTCCAGGGAGTACGCGGAGGGGGTGCGGTCTTGCATGATTGATGATTCCTGACCCCCTCCCCGAGCGATGTCCATGTCTTGGGTTTGATCCACGCACACGGAGGTGTGATAACCTATGTGATAACCTGTGGATTTGACTAAGATTTCATTAATCTATTCACATAATAAATGTTTATTATTTTTTTAGTTTTCCGCATATAGAAGTCGGATAGGGCAGCGCTATTTTGCGCAACTATTTCTCTCAGCCGTGGAACACATGGGAGCAGATTCTCATTGATGTGCAGCAGGCCATGTTCGGCCATTGGTTGGTACGTACGTAAATAAATAATTTTTATTTTGAAAATTATTTCATTTCTAACTTGATATTTTGATTTATTTGTAGGGTTTATGGTATCCGATCGAGGATACCATGCGTGACGCCATCCACGAGGCATGGGAGGTGGCCATGCGTGATCGCCTTCATCAGTTTTTGCACAATTTAAGAAAAGATGCGATGAAGAAAGCAGTAGTGTCAGATTTTGAGGAGTCATGTAGAGCACACCGACCAGAGTATATTTCATCCCATGTATGGGATGGATTATGTGCGCACTGGTTGAGTGGTGCCTTTTAGAGGAGATCATCGGTGGGGAGGCAGAATCGGGGGAGACGGGAGGTGACTCATCGAGCTAGAAGTCGTTCTTTCAGTACTCATAGACAGCATCTGGTACGTACATTATTTATAAATATTTTATATAACTATAAATATTAACAGTTTATTTTTTATTCTTATAGGCTGTCGAGCACCCCGATATTACAGAGTACGACGTATATCGGAGGATGTATAGTGATCCTTCTACTGGGGAGCTCAGAGGTGATCATCAGCATCACATCGTGGTCAGTATTATTTGTTTTCAAGTTTAAAAATTAACTGCATATAATATATTCACAATTTTAATTTTAAATTGCAACTATAGGAGTCATATGAGGCCGCAGCATCACAGGCCCAGCCTGAGAGTCAGGCCGAGTCATCAGATCAGACCACTGCCCGTCAGTTTGATGAGGCGACATGGATACAGGCCACCTAGTATGCCTTCGAGAAGGGCCAGGTAGTTGGTATCGGCTCTCGACTGACTCCCGGAGATTATTATGGCAGTGCTGCGATGTCGGCGTCCAGCTCGAGAGGAGCTCGTGCATCTTCTTCTACTACATAGTATGAGGATCAGTTGCGATCTCAGACTGCACAGATAGAGAGTCTCCGACAGGAGCAGGAGCAGATGCGTCAGCAGCATGAGGAGGAGCGTTGACGCCAGCAGCAGTTGTACGAGGAGCAGACGAGTCGGTGGCAGCAGCAGCATCAGGAGCAGATGGAGTACATGCGCCGACTCACTCATGCTTTAGGGATGGAGTTTCCTCCACCACCATCTGCAGATCCCCCACCTCCCCCCCTCCCCCCCCCCCCTCCTTCAGATTAGAGTTTGTATTTATGTTATAAAATTTGGGAAATCAAAATATATTTTTTTCTATCCTTAGTTTTTGTCTCATTATAAAATATTAATAATATTATATTTTTAAATAACAATATTAATATGAATAATAATATTATTTATATTTTATAATATTAAAATATATATATATATTAAAATTTTATAATATTATAATTTAATTATACTTTTTGTAATACTTGAATTATTTTAATATTTGAATGTAAAATAATTCTATTATTTTTAAATTAATTAAAATAACTTATTAATATTTTTTTTATTTATGAATTATAATTCTAATATTATTATATTAATTAAATCATTTATTAATATTCTATTATTTTTTATTTTTGAATTATAATTCTATTATTATTATATTAATTAAAATAATTAATTATTTTTATTTGTGAATTATAATTCTATTATTATATTAATTAAAATAATTTATTAATAATTTTTTTTTTATTATTATTTGTAACGGGATACTATGCCCGTCGCAAATACTAGTATTATTAATAGTTTTTTATTTTTTTTTTTAAATAGTTTTTGCGACGGCACCGTCGCAAAAACTATTTTAAAAATTTTACAAAAATACGGAATACTATTTGCGACGGGGAGAATGACCGTCTCAACAAAAGGCTTTAGCGATGAGCCCGTCGCAAATAAGTGTTGTTGCGACACCGTTTTTAGCAACGGGCTATTTGCGACGGTCCCCCGTCGCAAAAAGCCATTTGCGACGGGATCCTGTCGCAAATGCCCCGTCGCAAATACCTGTTTTTCTAGTAGTGAATTAAAATATACCTAAAAACATTATTTTATTTTATTTATTCAATGTTACACAGTGACTCATAGTCACTACAACGCAACAACTCAGCGACACTACAACGTAACATCATGGTAATGCTGAAACATGTTTAAAATGTCGAAAGACGTTAACGCATTTTCTCTATTAAATAGAGGTAGGGACCAGTGTTAGAATTCATAACACTGGAGAATTTTCCCTAGAGCCTTGATGTTTATCTGAGGAAAGGAGAAGGAATATCTCTCACCGGTGATGATGGTTTGGAGATCAGAGCTCAGATTAAGCATTGACGAATGATGAATGCTGATAAATGAAAGATCAAGGACATTCATGGACGGATTTCCATCAATGAAAAATTCTCTCCTCAAATGGATCCTACTTCAAGTTAGGGGGTTTATTTCAAAGTGAATTGTTTCCCCATTCTTTTTTCCCAACAATTAACATGGACCAACCCACAAATAGTTTTATCCACGGGTTGATCGTTCATGCGGGATGGGTTATTTACTATGGGGTTTTTAAGGGTTAAAAGCTTGATGTTTATCCTATTGTTCCTTTTCCATTTTTAAAAGTATGTAAGAATGCCAAAATGAATAAGGCTAATGTTTGTCCCTCAAATGTTCTTGGATCCTTTACTATCCATGTCCTTGTTTTCTTCACTGATGGACCCACGTGGTCTCTTCGGGCTTTGTCGAGAGGTTCTGAACATGACCGGACCCCCAAAATGATGGAAAGATGATCTTAAGCCCATGCCAATGATAGTGATGACTGGAGGTTTTCAACAGAATTCCTAGTTCAAATAATGGATCACCACCACAATGGTGGTGACCTATAGAAGAGGGAACCGTTGGCGGTGGCATATAGCGGTACAGCCACCCGGCGGGAGGAGCTGGTGCCAAAATGGTTGTGGGTGGAAAATAGTTACCCTAGATTGATGGATGGTGGAAGCCTCAATCAAATTCAATAGGAGTATGCATCACATGGTAGAGGTTTGTGGTCCTGCTGGACTATGGGGCAGTCATGTGGCAGACCGCTGCGTTGAATGCGGTGGCTGCCCCGCATTGATCAGGTAGGGACGCGACACCCGCCGAGTCCCAAGTGGACGAACTAGCCCATTCGAGCAGGTCGGGATAGATTCAGTAGGATAAGAGGGCATCGGTATGTGCCTAGCCAGGGCGGGTTGGGTCGGACCCAATCTAGACCCCACTAGCCCCTTTTTACTTAAATGGCCATAGCTTCCAAATCGTCAGTCTGTTTGATGAGCTATTTGTGGCGTTGGGACCCACGAGATGATTCAGTACTTTTGGGATACTCTATATGACCTTTAATGTAGGTTGGATTAGAAAATATTGGATCAATGAGTAGGTGCTATCAGATTGAGTATGCTAAGGATAGAATTCTGTGACTAGATGTGGCAATGAAGTGGATTTGGTCTCCTGCGAAGACGCAGAGTTCGTCTCTTGCGAAGATGCGGAATTTGTCTCTGAAAAAGAAACAAGGTTGGTCTCCTGCAAGGGATCAAAGTTAGTCTCCTATGAGGTCCCGAAGTAGGTATTCTATGAGGGGAGTAGGTCTCCTGCAAAGGTGAAAAGTAGGTATCCTGTGAGGGTGAGGAGTAGGTCTCCTGCGAGGTCGCGTAGTAGGTCTCTTATGATGATGTTTAGTAGGTATATTATGAAGACTGTATGTCTCATTGGATTTGGATATTCTTGTAATTTCTTAGTATATGTATCCAGGTGTGATATGAATCCAGCGACTCTCTTGACTATACTTCTTAGAGGCTACACTTCGTGTACCAATTTGATAGTCTACCTTATGTCTTGCATTGTGGTTTGGGTTCCCTGCTCTGTATTGTTTTACTCACCACTGCACATGCATTGCCTATACGTGTCATGTCTTGTGTAGATGATCCACTATTTTGACGAGGTCCTTAGTGGGCTAGAGATAGGTGGTGCTTCAAGGTGACCCGACAGACGTGGTACGCTTTAGCGACATTCAGACAACTTATTGTACCTACCCTTCAGGTAGGGTTTTCTGCAGATGAGATCCAGGTGATTGTACTTTTCTATTTTAGTTGGGCTTGTATTCTAGCTCATTTATATTTCAGTTTTGTACTATTAATCTCAGTGTTTGTCTTAGTGGGATGCATATCTTTTTATTCAGTGTTTTTAGTTTCAGTACTTTTGCTTGGAGATGGGTGCATGTGTACAGGTTTTGAGGCAGATGCCTCCCCTTTGTGGGATATTCCTACTCGGCGCTAGTCACCAGCCCCTGACCTATAGGAGGGGGTCTTGGGCTAGTCACGACACCGGCCCCGGGTGATAGGTCGTGACAGATTAAAGTTTGTATCCCATTCACGAATATGAATAATACCTGGTTTGAGCGAAATTGATCCAAATCCCCATGCCCGCATCTTCAACTTATCAGAGGGGATGACCGTTTGAAAGAATCCACACCCCAATGAAATGCACTTCTAGGATGAGAACCCCCATATTGCCGAAATATGCTCAGTTAAGGCTTTAATTTTTAGTGGAGTATGACCCTTAGGTAGAATAAGATGAGCTATTATGGAGTAATCACTTATTTTGGAATGCTCCACAATAGTAGATGGATCTTCCTTGAGGTGCACAACCCTGCCTTTCTATCAAATGGGAGGAACATCTGAACCCTTGTATATCAAGAATGAGCTTCTTCCCACCCCATCAAAATCCAACATTTTCCCACCACAAGCAGCGGTTGGAACACTGCGAGCATCTGGGCACATACACACTAGATCAATATTAGTGCAAGCCAATTTTGGACCATATACAGCATGCCTATACGAATCAAACCACCCCTAGCCCAGAAATGATTCAGCAACAACCTCCATCAATTATGAAGTAGGTCATCAAGAAGAACCCACAACAATGCGACAACCAAAAACGCAACGGACAGAACTCTGATACAGATCTGGGTTGGCCTACGGAAAGAACCACCGGTTGGAATCACGACAGAACATGAGGCAATAGACCACCGCGTGAATAGTAACCCACAGATTAAGTAGACATGATATACATAGATCCAAACATGACAAACTCTTCCAGCGCATATCTAGACCACTAATTTGGGTTGGCCTCTGGCAAGAACCATCGGCTGGAATCATGACAAAAGTAGGCAATAGACCACCACATGTGAACAGTAACCCATGGACTGATCCACATAGTAGCACATCAACCAAAAGAAGTAGACGTGACAGATAGAGATTCAGTGATTTAGCGCAGATCCGTATGGTCCGGCCAGAAAACGAACCACCGATTGGGAGTGTGACGAGTCTCTTTTAAAAGACTATAAAATATAAACTATAAGTCAAATATAAATGAAACTTAAAACATAGATTAAACGTATAATAAATAGTTAATAATTAATTAGTTAAATAGTAATATAATTATTTATTATTTAATTATCATTTATATGATAGCTAATTAGTTAATTAGTAATATAATTATTAATTATATAATTAATTAGTTAATTAGTAATATAATTATTAATTACATAACAATTAATTACTTAATTAGTAATATAATTATTAATTATATAATAATTAATAATATAATAATTAATTATATAATTAACAATTATATTACTAATTAATAATTACATTACCAATAATTAGTAATATAATTATTCATTTTTTAACAATTAATTAGTTAATTAATAATTTATTACTAATTAATAATTAATTAAATAATTTATACTTATATTACTAATTAATAATTATATAACTAATTAATAATTATATTACTAATTAATAATTATATTACTAATTAGTAATTATATTACTAATTAAAAATTATATTACAAACAAAATATTTATATTACTAATTAATAAGTATATTACTAATTAATAATTTTATTACTAATAAATAATTAATTACATAATTAATAATTATATTACTAATTAATAATTATATTACTAATAATTAGTAATATAAATATAAATTATATAATAATTAATTAGTTTTATACTATAATTATTAATTATATAAAACTTAATTAGTTAATTAGTAATATAATTATTAATTATATAATATTTAATTAGTTAACTAGTAATATAATTATTAATTATAATTAATCATTATAATTATAATTATAATTATTAATAATTAATTTTATAATAATTAATTGGTTAATTATTAATTTAATTATTAATCATATAATAATTTATTAGCTAATTAGTAATGTAATTATTAATTTTATTATTAATTAATAGTAATATAATAATTTAATTAGTAATATAATTATTAATTATATAATAAATAATTATTTTACTAATTAAATATTATAAAATTTATAATGATATAACTAATTAACTAATTCATTATATAATTAATAACTAAAAATTAGTAATTGTATTACTAATTAACAAATTAATTGTTATATAATTCATAATTATATTACTAGTTAACTAATTAATTATTAACTATTTCTTATATGTTTAATCCATGTTTTATGTTTCATTTATATTCATCTTATTGTTTATATTTTATAGTCATTCAAAGCCATATACTTGAAACATTTTTAAGTTTCAATTTGGTGGTTTTGAAAGCTTTTAAATTATTTTTCATCAACATTTTTTATGAAATTATTTTTATTTTGGACTATTTATTATATTTTTAATCCATGACTTAATTTTCATTTAGATTGGTCTTATATTTTATATTTTAAGTCACATACTTGAAAAAAAATTAAGTTTCAAGTTGGTGGTTTTGAAATCTTATAATTAAATTTTCATTAATATTTTTTATGATTTTTTTATTTTCAACTATTTATTGTATGTTTAATCAATATTTTAAACTTCATTTATATTGTTCTTATAGTTTATATTTTATAGTCCTTCAAAGCCATGCCCTTGAAATATTTCTGAATCCCACATCGGAAATGCAGAATGTTCTGCGCAGGAAATGGAGAACCTGAATCTCACATCGTAAATATAGAAAGATTTCCAGGGCAAGCCCTCTTATAAACGAGAGCCACGGGTGAGAGTTTCTGTCAAAATCTAGACTTTTGTAATGACAGTACTACTTGATATTAAATACAAGATTAATTATACTAGAAATTTTTTTCATATATATATATATATAAACCAAACAAAACAAAATAAAAATAAAAATTTTAAATATAAAAAAATAGTAATTTTTTTCTTCTGGTAGAAATGCAGTAGTGGGGATGTTGCCTTTCAGATTACATGAAAGGCAGTAATGCCACTGCCCCCTATCATGCATATTTTAAAAAAAAATTAACCTCCACACATTTAAAAAATTCAAAAAAACATTAAAAAAACTCATACAATGCCCTCCATAAGGGTTCCTCGGGAAGTAGAGTGGAGGGAGAGGTAATGCCCATCAGTGAGGGTGTAGTGATGGCTAAAATGGGGGTAAAATTTTTAATGTGGGTTTTTATTTTTATTTTTACAAAAAGGAAGAGTGAACCCCCTTCACTCTTCCTCGAGATTTTTTTAAATTATTAAAATTACTACAAATATATATAACTAAAAATTAAAATAAACATTAATAAAAATAAATAAAAATGAATTTAAAAAGTAATACATACTAATTAAATAACAACATATTAACTACAATTTCGTTAATATTTATAAAATATCAATAAAAATTAATTAAATATTTATAAATATTAAAAAATATTAATAAAAATTAAATAAATATTCATAAATTTTAATAATACAAATAAATATTCATATATATATTGATTAAATATTAAATAAATATTCCTAAATATTAATTAAATATCATAAAATATTAATGAATATAAAAAATATAAATAAATATTGAAAAATATAAATAAATGGTTTAAAATTTGTAATAAAATATTAATAAATACTAATAAATATTAAAAAATATTAATAAATATTAAACAAACAGTCATAAATATTAATTAATTATTAATAAAATATTAATAAATATTAATTAAATACTCATGAAAAGTAATAAAATTTTATTAAATATTCATAAATACTCATAAATACCAATAAATATCAATAAATATCAATAAATATAAATAAATATCAATATATAAAAATTAAATAAGCAAAAATATAAATAACATACTAATAAATATCAATAAATAGCAACATTATTTTTCTATACATTATATATATTTATAAAATATTAATTAAAATTTAATAAACTTTAAATTAATATAATTAAATATTCATGAATATTAATAAATATCAATTAAATATCAATAATTATTAAATAAATATTCATATTTTTTAATATTTTTTTAACAATTTGTGTGTCAATCCAATTTTTTATTAAGAATATTTAAATATTAATTAAATATTAATGAATATAAATAAATATTATTGAAATATTATTGAAATATTAATAAATGTTAAATAACTATTAATAAATGTTAATGATTACTAAAAAATATTAAAAAATAATAGTTTCCATTAAATATTTATTCATAAATTTATGAAATATAAGTAAATATTAATATTTATGAATATTTATTAACATTTAGTAATATTTAGTAAAGTTTATTAATTTTTATGAATATTTATAAATATTTAATTAATATTTATTCATATTTAATGTTATTTATTTAATATTTAGTTATATTTATTTACATTTATTTAATATTTATTAATATTATTAATATTATTTAATACTTATCTATTATTTATTAAAATTTATTTAAATTTATTGATATTTAGTTAATATTTATTAATATTTAGTTAATATGTATTAATATTAATTTATAAGCCATAATATTTAATTAATATTTATTATTATATTTTTTTTAATATTAATTAATTTTTAATTAATATTTCAAAATATTTAAAAGTATTTAAAAATATTTAATTATTATTTATTAATATTTTTTTGAATTTTATTTATATTTAAAAATATTTAATTAAAATTTATTAATAATTATTCATTTTTATTGAAATTTATTAGAATGTATTGATATTTGATTAATATTTATTAGTATTTGAAGTTCCAAAGTATAGAATAATAATTGAGAAAGGGGGTTGAATTAGTTTTTCACTTTTATATGTTTTAATTATTTTCAAAACATAACCCTTGCAGTCTGTTAAGATTTATATCCTTATTAAATTTTAGTAAATACTTTGGTATGTAATAGTAGGAAAGAAAGTACATCACACAATATAGATCTTCTTCAATCAGATAAGAATCTTCACTTCGATTTCTCCAACGCTCTTCCTTTCACGCATATGTAGAAAGTTTCAAATGAATGAATGATCTGAGGAAGTATTTATAAGAGACTCGGGTGGAAAACTTGGAATCATTCCTTGCTTCCTCAAATATCAAAATATCCTAAAATATCCCATATTTAAAACATCAAATTTAACTTCTTCAAACCCCCTTAGATTTCTCTAAGATTTATGAAAAATTGAAATTCAAGTTTGACCACTTCAATTCATCATGCCTTTCTCAACTCATTATGATATTTTTCTTCCTTAGCTCATTATGATCTATTTCTTTCTCAGCTTCATTATGATATTTTTCTTTCTTGGATTTTTCTCTCTCATCACATTATGATATTTTTTTCATCTTTTTCTTTCTCAACCCATTACAATCTGTTTATTTCTCATTTTTTTCTTTCTCTACCCATTATGTTCTTCTTCTTTCTCAACTTTTTCTTTCTGAACCCATTATGATATTTTTCTTTATCAGCCTTTTCTTTCTCAGCCCATTATTATATTTTCCTTTCACATATTTTTCTTTCTTGTCCCATTATGATCTTTTCCTTTCTCAGTTTTTTCATTCTCAACCAATAATGATCCTTTACTTTCTCAACTTTTTATTTCTCATCCCATTATGATGAAATTCTCATTACGATGAATTTCCCATTATGATGTAATTCTTCACTCTGCAATTTTAAACTTATTCAAACCTCCCCACCATTTATTCAAAGGCTTTTATCATGAAATATTTCATGATTTATGAGACCTTCTTGATCAGAAAAGCATCTTCTGAGTCTTTTTAGAAAGTATGAAAACTTTATAACTCCAGAATTCAAATTCTTCTTTCAAAACTCATTAGTAACTTTATTATTTATCCAGTTATTTTGAACTAAATTATTTTCAATGTCATAGAAATGGACTTGAATATGATTCTATGCATCTGGTGCTTCCCAGTTTGATTCTTCTAAATACAGAAAAAAATTATCTCCCTTATTGTTTGGATCCAATCACACAACATTCTTTACAAAAACATCATTACGATGAATCTGAATATGATTCCTAGAAAACAAAAAAAACTTCTAAAAACAGAGTTAGTTTTCAACAAATTTAAAACTTTTATAAAACAAAACACCACAAAGGTCCTTGAATTTATCTCTTCAAATTTTTTGACAACCCTCAGTAACAACTTTTCAAACTCTCATTATTTTTCACAATTTAACTTTTTTAATTTTATCAAAAAATAGCCTTTCTCAAAAGTTATTTTCCTCACACCACACTACTGGAAAAAATATTTTTTTTGAAGGAATTCCATCCCTTGTTTGAAACCAAGTATTGTGTCCATACAGAGATAAATTTTCCTCACTTATCTTTTCAAACTTCCTTTTTCTCTCCCTCGTTCTTTCTTTTATTACTTTCTTAACTCTCCTCGCTTTTCTTTTCACACTTTCTCTTTCTCTCCCCCATTATTTATTTTCTAACTTTCTTTCTCTCCCCCATTTGATGATAACCACAACTTCAGATTCATAAAAGAAACATAAGTAAAAAATTCTTAAAAGTATAAAGTTATCACTTTCTCTCCCCCCTTTTCAACATAATCCAAAGCATAGTGGGGGTTCTTTCTTTTAAGATTTAGGAAGAAATGGGAGGAGGTTGAACATGGAACTACACCCTAAATTACACAAACCTTTTTTCAGAATTTATTTTGTTAAGATATCAGCAATATGATACTATGATAAAATGTATTCTAGAAAAACATCTATAGCAGAAACTTTCTCTTTTATAAAGTGAAACATTATATGAAAGTGTTTTGATCTAGAATGTTGGACATGATTATTTGAATGATCAATTGAACTTTGATTATCAAAGAGTATCTTCAATGGTTTAGAAAATTTTACTTTTAAATCTTCTAGCATAACTTTCATCCACAAAATTTGAGTACAAGCTTGAGTAGCTACAATATATTTGGATTCAGGTGTGCTCAATGTTAATGATATTTGTTTCTTAATATGCCAAATCACACAATATTCACCCAATAAAAATGTTCCTCTTCATGTCGATTTTATATCATTATAATCTCTTTCCCAATCAGCATCAGTATAACCATGAAACTTTATTTCACTTTTAATTTTGTATAACAATCCATGTGAATTTGTTTCCTTGAAATATCTCAGAATTATTTTTGCTACCAACATATGTGATTCTTTCAAATTAATTTGATACATGGAACACAAATTTAAAACATATAAAATATTATTCCATTAGGTTGTAAGGTAAAGAAGTCCTTCTATCAGCTTATAAAATTATTTCTGATTCATACTTGTTTCAGATATATATTTTCTCAACTTTTTGCTTACTAAAATAGGAGTTGAAACTTATTTGGATTCCTCCTTCCCAATATTCTTTAATAATTCCCTAGAATAATTTTCTTGGGGTAATAAATGTATTTTTCCTTTTGTTGAACTTGTAAGACAAGGAAAAAATTTAATTCTACCAATACTGACATTTCAAAATTCTTCTTCATATAATCAGAAAATGTTTTACAAATATATTCTCTATCCCCAGAAAAAATTATATTATCCACATAAAAAATTACAATTAGAGATCTGGAGTCAACTTCTTTCACATATAAGTTGCTATCATCTTGTCCTTTAGAAAAGTTCAACATTCTCAAACAATTGTCAATTTTAAAATACCAAGAATTTGGAGCTTGTTTCATCCCATAAAAAGATTTCTTCAATTTAAAAACTTTGTTTTCATCCTCATCTTGTAAAAACCCACAAGGTTTCTCAATGTAAACTTCTTCCTAAATATCACCATTTAAGAAAGATTTATTTACATCCATCTGATAAATTTTTTAATTTTGATGATTAACCACTATAAGATTCATTCAAATAATTTCAATCCTTTCAACAAGGGAAAATGTTTCATCAAAATCCACACCTTACACCCATTCATATCCTTTACAAACAAGTATTTCTTTATTTCTTACAAATTCTCCATGCCCATTCAATTTGTTTCAATAAAACCAATTGGTTCTAATAACATTTTTATTTTCTAGAATTATAACAAGTTCCCATATTTCATTATTCTCAATCTAATACAACTCTTGATTCATAGAATCCAACCATTTTTTATGTTTAATATCCTCTAAAACTGATTCTGGTTCAACTTTTGAGAGAAGTGATGTCTAATTTTCTAATCTCAAATTCCTTCTAGTCTGAACTGGATCCTTGTGATTCCCAATAATGTTTTTAGATTCAACATGTTTTTGTAAGGTATGAAATTCTAAATATTCTTTCCTAAATAAAATTTCCTCATCACATGATTCTTATGAGTATTGATTAGAATGTTTTTAATTACTTTCACCATTGTCGGAATTCTCCAGTTTTTCCTCATCAATATTCACAAAAAAATTTGTTAAGAAACTTTGATTTTCTATTACTTTTACGTCATATGAGTCCACAAAATATTGTAAAATTTTGTTCCAACATTTATAACTTCTTTCATTTGGTGAATAACCAATAAAATTTACTTCCTTAGATTTCTCATCAAAATTTCTCAAATCAGGATTTTTTATTTTAAGAAAACATGGAATTCCTAAAAATAGAAGTTTTTGAATGAAGTTTTTTTTTGTTATACCACATTTCATAGGGAGTCATGTTAGTTTCTAGTCTTAACAAGAATATATTTTGAACATGTATAGTAATACTAACATCTCATCTCCAATATAATTATGAAATATTTTATTCTGTTAACATACTTCTTCCCATTTACACCAAGCTTCTATTATTTCTTTATGCTCCTCCATTATGTTGTGGAGTATAAGGAGAACTATACTGATGTTTGATACCATGATTTCTCAGATGTGTTTCAAAAGTATTTTCTATGAATTAAGTACTTTTATATGTTCTCAACTTCTTTATAGATACCCCCATTTCTTTCTTAACATCTTTTTTAAAGAATTTGAACATATCAATTGCCTATAAATTGTACTTCATGAACATGATGTTTTTTATCCAAGTGAAATCATTAATAAATGTGATATAGTATAAATCTATTTTTTTTGATTGATTTCTCATCATCCCACATAAATCAGAATGAATAAGCTCAAGTGGTCTGGTTGATTGAATCTCAATTCTCTTATAACTTTTGTATGCCATCTTCCCTTTCTGAAAAGTATTACAAACATCTCCATCTCTTTTTTTCAATTATAGAAAATTCAAAACAACATCAACATTATAAATTTTATTCATGTTATTCTACCCAATGTGTCCAAGTCTTCAGTTCCATAATTTGTTTTCATCTCCATAACTCAATACAAAAGAGCTATTGAATTATCCCATTTGAAAGATATTCCCACTGGTTCTTTCCATTTTGAAATGAATTTTCCATATTTGATAGTTTTTATGAAAAAAATATATTTTTTAAAAATAAATATTTTCCATCATCATAAAGTGGACTTGCACTAAGTAAATTTTGTTTTACCCATCAAAAAATTAAACTTCCTTAGATTTTAAATTTTTGGATTCAATCTTAGCCATTCTAATTCCTCTAATTTTTAAGGACCTATCATTACCTAAGGTAAATGATCCTCCATCATGACATTCAACATGTTTCAAGATTTTTACATCACTTTTCATATGTGAAGATAAACCACTATCAAGTATCAATGGTTTGTTTCTTTTACTTTCTTTTAAAGTTGTCTCAACAACAAAATCACTTTTCTCAACTTTATTATTTTTTGATTTCTTTTCATTTCTATCATAAGAAAATTGTTATAGAAGGACTATCATAAATAATTTAGAAAGATGAAAAATATTATCACATGTTCCACAAACTTCTTCCAAACATTCAAACTGATTTCTTGTTGAATTTATCTAACATCTTGAGAATTCACCTTTTCAACTTTCTGTAAGTTAAGAAAGTTTCTCATTATACTATCACTATTTATTCCACTTTTCTGAAACCTTATTTAGGGTAAGGATAAGTTATGCCAAAAATTATAAGCCTTGTGCCCATAGATTCCAAAACACCAACAATAACCATCAAATCTTTATTTTCTATTGATATGTGATATTTATCTATAGAAACTTTGCTGAGGTTGGTAACTTCTTTCAACTTCAACATACTCAGGATGTGAACCATATTTTATTTTGACTGATTTTTCTACTTTTTTAGATTTGATAGTTTTCTCACATCTTTTTTACCCCCAATATTTCCAAATAATTTTTCTAGATCATGAAAAGTTCAAAGAATTAGATGAAACATAATATTTGGTAACATAATATTTCACTGACTTCTCATATTGTGCCTTCTCATCAACTTTAGAAGTCTTAGATTTTACTTCCAAAGCTTCATTGAAGTTTTCATTCATATTTCTCAAGGTACATTCCCAATCAATAAATTTTGATTGAAACTATTTAACTCATTCTTCCTTAGTTTCCAACTTCTTACTAAGATCTTTAATCATCTTTCCTTGTTTAGAAATTCTAAGTTTGTAACTTAAAATCTCCTCGATGTATTATTACTCCTACTAAATAACATATTTACTTCTATTACAAAATTATTAAAAATATTTCTTCATAACTCTAATTTATTTCTTGAGAGTTTTGTTTTTCTCATGAAATGAAAATGTTCGATTCTGAGCTAATACGCTCTATAATATTCTTCACCACCTTCTTCACTATCTGAGAAATATTTTTTTTTCTCCACTTTTTCAATGAAGGTTATGAATTGTTCTAAACTTTCATCTTTATAAGATTTGTTTTCAGTTAATTCAGATTTAGATTTCTTACTCAACATACTTATTTTGCTTCCAGTGAACTTCTTCTTGTATCTGTTGGAATAATTTTCTTCTTTATAATTTTTTTACACTTCTTCCATCAAGGTTTTCTATTGGAATCATCTTCATATTATCCATATTTCTTTTGGGGGAAATTCATAGCAATGTGTATGATTCCACCACACTCAAAAAATTTGAGAGGAATATTTCCTCCATAATTTTGTCTTCCTCTTTGACAGTTATTAGATATAAGAGACATGATTTTCTCATTCAACTCATCATCCTCTTTATCTTCAGATTCATATGGATCAGTTTCTTCAACATCTTAGATTTTCATCTTTATTATAGCTTAAAAATCTATTTCATATTTTATATTCTCTTTAAACATTGGATCTTTCCTCATTTCATAAGTAAAAAAAGAAATTTATACAATTCATCAAGAAATAAACCATCCTTATCTTCTAAATAATAAATTTTAGAATCAAACCTATCCATAAATTTTCTCATAGGTTTCTTCACAATTATAAAATCTTTCAAGAGATCTATGAATCATATTATGTTGCAAACAATATAATTTTATCTGGTAATTTATTCATCAATTGTTTCTTTATATCTTATTCTGATGTATCCATACTTACTACACCAGATTTGTAACTTTTTTTCCTTGAAATTATTATTCCCTTCGAAAACACTTTCCAGCTTGTCCCATATACTTTTTGGTGTTTTGAGACCCATCAACTTTTGGTAAACATTCTCTAATAAGTAAATAAAGATTGTATTTTTTATCCATTCCATCAACTTCTATATTTCTATTATCAACAAAAGTCATAAGATCATCTTTCTCAATAGGTGGAAACCCAATAGTAGTAGCATCAACAATTTCCAGGCTAAGAGATATGAGATAATGAATCATCCTATTTTTTCATACATAATAATTTTTCCCATAAAATGTAGGAGTTCCTCTACTATTAACAGAATTTAAATTATTTATGATAAGGATTTAATAGTGGTACCTTTCCCTCTAATACCAATTGAAGTTTCAAAGGATTGAATAAAAACTGAGAAGGGGGTGAATCAGTTGTTCGCTTTTATATGTTTTAATTCTTTTAAAAACATAACCCCTACAACCTATTAAGATTTAAATCCTTGTCAAATTTTAGTAAATTATCATGCATGAAATAGTAGGAAAGAAATTTAATCATGCACAATTTATAAGGTTCAACCTCAGTGTGAGAACCATCATATTTTCCATAGCCACTCCTGTGGGTATATAGAAATATACTATTAATAATAAGTGAATAAAACTTGTACAAACTCCTGTTAGACACCTTATATCTCCTAATGTGAATTATTATACTGACTTCCATCAATTTACAGTGTTTTCTTATAAAAAAATTGAGCCAAAAAAAGAATAAATACTTTGTTTAATCTTCTCCACAATTTCTTAGTCTGAATCCTCAATTTGATTTGGCTAGATCGGATTTCTTTTCATTACAAAGATGATGGATTCTGGATCTAATTTTCTCAATACAATGATGTTAGAGATAATTTATCAAACTAATGATGTTGGATTCTAGATCTGATTTTCTCAATACAATGAGGATAGATCTGATTTCCGAAATACAATAATTCTGGATCCAATTTCCTGAATACAATAATTCTGGATCCGATTTCCTGAATATGATAATTCTGGATCTGATTTCTTGAATACGATAATATTGGATTCAACTCTCTGAATATGAAGAATTCACTCTCAATCTATAAAACTCAAAATCTGATAGAATCCTCAATAAAGATATTCTTTGCTCATATGGGAACTTTCACTTTGATTTTTCTAGGGCTCCACCTTTTGCATATATATAGAAAGTTTCAAATGAAAAAATTATCTGGGGAAGTATTTATAGGTGTCTTAAGCAGGAATCTTAGAAATATTCCTCTCTTCCTCAAATATAGAAATCTCCAAAACTCTATTGCATTTAAAACATCAAATTTGACTTCTTCACCTCATTATATTTCTCTAAGATTTATATAAAATTGAAACTCAAGTTTAACCACTTCAATTGATCATACCTTTCTCAACTCATTATGATATTTTTCTTTCTTATCTCATTACAATCTTTTTCTTTTTCAGTATCATTATGATCTTTTACTTTATAATCTTTTTCTTTCTCATCCCATGATGATATTTTCCTTTCCCATCTTTTTCTTTCTCATCCGATTATGATCATTTCCTTTCTTAGTTTTTTCTTTCTAAACCCATTATGATATTTTCCTTTCTCAACTTTTTCTTTAATATCCCATTGAGATCTTTTCCTTTATCATTTTTTCTTTCTCAGCACATTATGATCTTTTCCTTTATCATATTTTTCTTTCTTAGCCCACTACGATCTTTTCCTTTATCAGCTTTTTCTTTCTCATCCCATTATGATATTTTACTTTATCAGCTTTTTCTTTCTCATCCCATTACATCGAAATTCTCATTACGATGAAATTCCCATTATGATGGAATTATTCACTCTATAATTTTGAATTTCTTCAAACCTCTCCACTATTTCTTCAAAGTATTTTATCGTGAAAGTTATCATGATTTATGAAAACTTCTTGATCAGTAAAACATCATCTGATTTTTTTTTAGATAGAATAAAGATTTTATAACTCCGAACTTCACATTCTTCTTTTAAAACTCTTCAACAAATTCATTATTTCTCATATTCTTTTGAATTCAATTATTTTCCATGTCATGCCAATAGACTTGAATACGATTCTCTGCATCTGGGGCTTCCCAGTTCGATTCTTATGAATATGAAAAACAAATTTCTCCCCCTTTTTGTTTGTATATCTTCTTTTAGTATTCTTTATAGAAACCTCAATATGATGAATCGGAATATGATTCCTAGAAAGCAAAAAACATTCTTTTACAAAGAGAGTAAGTTTTCAATAAATACAAAGCTTTGTTAAAAAAACACCACAAAGGTTCTTCAGTATTTATGAAATTTTAAATAAATATTACATCTTTTTTATGAATATTTGATTAATATTTTAATTAATATTTATGGATATTTATAAAATATTTTTTAATATTTTTTATTTTTTATTGGTATTTAATAATATTTTTTAGTATTTAAGAATATTTAGGAATATTTTTGTATATTTAATTAATATTTTTGAATAATTAATTAATATTAATTAATAATTAATTAATATTTTTATTTAATATTTATTAATATTTGTTAATATTTATTAGTATTTATTAATATTTTTTTAGTATTTATAAATATTTATGAATATTAAATTAATAATTGTGAATAATTAATTAATATTAATTAATATTTTATTAATATTTTATTATTATTTTATTACTATTTATTTATATTTTTTAATATTTATTTACATTTTTTATATTCATTAATATTCATTAACATTTAATTAATATTTAGAAATATTTATTTAATATTTAATCAATATATGTTAATTTTTATTTTTATTATCAAAATAGGTGAATATTTATTTAATTTTTATTAATAATTTTATAGTATTTATAAATTTTTAATTAATTTTCATTCCTATTTTATAAATATGAACAAAATAATTACTATTTATATTTATTTAATTAGTATGTATTAATTTTAAATTATTTTTTATATATTTTTATTAACATTTATTTTATTATTTAGTTAGATATCTATTTATATATATAGTGATATTTATAATTCAAAAAAATATTGAGGAAGAGTGAATGGGGTTCACTCTTCGCTCAAAAAATTTACAAAAGAAGCGTGAACCCCATTCATGCTTCCTGGAAAGGGTATAAGAATGAAAGGGGTCCATGCTTCTCTAGACCCATTTTTAAAAATACCCCCAACCCTATCCTATTTTGTAAAAAAATAAAAAGTTAAAAAATTAAAAACCTAGTTTAAAAAATTTACCCAGAATGGGAGATGAAAATAGTGGCGGCTGCCGCTAGAATGGAAACAGGGGGAGGAGATGGGGAGTGTTGTGGGTGGATGAGGGTACCGAAGAGGAACATGCATATTGGATTTGATTACCTGAGGTTGAGAAGATTAAATTTTAGATATTGATCAATAGTGTATGTGGTCGTGTGAGACAAACCTTCTATTTGAATGCTGTAAAATGGATGCTGGTGTGCGATGCCATATGTTCCCTTGGGTTTTGGAAAATTATTGTATAAAGAAAAAAATGTTCACATGTAAATATTTTCAGGGGGTCCGAATGAATTTTAACACTCATCACTAAAGTAGTTGATACATCAATCGGCCCAGAAACAATGTAATGGAAAATCCCATAACATCACAATATATTTGTGTCTATTAAGCACCATCCTTTCAAAACAAATATACTGATAAATATGGTACTTTTACAAACGCTCATTAAAACCACTAATAAAATATATCTTTATCACCTCTAATAAATACGCTGATAAACGGATACCCTAAGTTAGTGTTTTTAGCACTGATAAAGATGTGTCTTTTAGCATCAATGAAAGGATTGTTTTTAACAGGGATAAAATGTATACATCATAAATAAAACTTTATATAATATCAAATAGTGTATTTCAATATATAAATATAATTAACTTTATATAGTTATTCCTAAAAAAAATGTTGATATAAGCATCAAAACCACAAATTGGCCCTTTAACAATGCACTAAATGGGCTTCAATAGTTCTCAAAAAGCATTGTTATCCTAAACTCCATTTAAAGGGGGAACCCTTTATCAGTTCTAAAAAACACTAATAAAGGGAGACCTTTATCAACACTAAAAAAATTAATGATAAAGGTGGTCGTTTATGAGCGCTATAGACATAGAACTGATAATGACCCCATTGTTACAGTGTGATGTTTGAATTAAAGCACACAGCAACAACAACCTGTGTGTGGAAATTCTATAATATTTAACTGAAATAAAAATTACATCACAAATACATAAAAAATGTATTATAGATATTTCAAACAATGTTTTGTATAATTACATTAGTACGTTCTATCATAAAAATTCAAAAACATCAATGTTTCATTGTCTTTGGCACCTGACCCCCTCTTAAAAAAGAATGATCATGGTATCAGTTGCTGAAAAAACCGCCCCAACTCGAGCAAAAGAATCCACCTTTTTAAGAAAAAAATTATCTTGTTAATAATAATATAATGAAATAAAATAAACATAATATGAAACAATACATTAATAAAATGTTAATTTTAAATAAAAGGACATGTTAATAGTTATATTGGTCACACCATGCGTCAGATTGAGGTGGGGTTGTTTCCTACAAACCATAAATGACTTATGAATAATTTTACTAATTTATTGAAACAATATGAATATGTTTTCTTGGTTTTGAGTATGTCACTTGTCTTTTTTACTAAAATGACCTTTTAAACTAAAAACCCACACTTTGAGTCATACCGGTCACATTGTGTGTTGGTTGGACATGGGACTGATTCTTACATGTGAAAAATGAATTATGAATAATTTTACAAAATTATCAAGAAAATTTGAGTTCATTTTCTTAGTTTTCAGTGAGTGACACATGTTTTGAACAAAAAAATCAACTTTAAACTGATAGCAGACACTTTGAGTCATACTGGGAACACTGTGTATCAGATTGAGGTGTGGTTGATTCCTATATATCAAAAATGACCTAAGGATCGTTGTCTTAAAATATCAAAACAATTCAAATAAGAACTCCAAGAAAACTGGGAATTTTCACCTATTAGAACAAGCGACTACTAATGTAGGTCACTAATGGTGGGCATAAATGACCGCCAATGATTCTTTCATGCCTCAATTAAAAAATGGTGCAATCTGGTAGGCATTTATTTTCTCAACAATGCTCTATAATTTTATGATGATTTTAATGCTCATAGATACCCTTGTTTATTTTCTACTAATGTTTTCTTGAATTAGTTTTCAAGAACTTATATACAGGTTAATATAATTTGACATTACAAGAATTACTTTGGAAACACGATTTCAAACCCTACAATTGGTAAATGAATATGTGGTATCAACCCTACGTTACACTGTAATAGATAACACTTGTGTATGGTATCAACCCTACATTATGCTGAAAATTTAATGTTTTTGTATCGTATCAACCCAACATTATGATAAATAGTTTTCATTTGGATCTACATCCTTACATTCATGGAATTTTCCAACATATGGATCTAAAACCTTACGTTGGAGTCTTAATTTACTGTCAATACCCTATGTGTGGAGAATTTGAACGTATAGTTAATCAATTATATATTTGGGATTTTATATTGAAAAGGATAAACATATGGATTATCATCCTTATACTACTTTTTTCTATATGTTACGTAAAGGTGAAAGTGTGGTTAAGGAACCCTACACTACATTAAAGAACCCTACACTATGAAAAGGAACCCTAATCTATCCACATGAACCATATGCTACGCATATCAATCATACATTGTGTTCTCAATGGTGAATTTTATCAAGCTGTATTTTCAATCCAATATTGCTACAATGTTCAAGTAAAAATTAAAGACTGATTCAAGGATCATTTTTATTGTTTCAAAAAACCATGTTTATCGAAGAAAATATCTCCTATTTTTAAGGGAAGTTATGACTCTCTTGGTCAATTGGAATTTGAATTTTCATGATCAATTAAGTTATTTTATTAGATCTGGAATATTGAATCAGGTTATTTGTTCTATATATTTTTTCTGAGTATCTCTTCAAATATATGTGTGTGATAAGCGATTCATATATGCAACTTTATTATTGAAATTATCTTTTACCGTATTGCTGCAATGAATTATCGATTCAGAAAGAAGCTATAATTTGGAGATATACATGTTAAATATTTTACTATTGTAAGATTACTACTACAACTATAGGGTTCTTTCACATAGGCAGAATCTTTTACTATTGGAGATATACATGTTCAATATTTTACAATTTTGAGATACACATGGTCAATCTTATGTTGAAGATATTCTTTTCTGAAGAAGAATATCCATGAATTGTTAGTTTCTTTCTACTGTAACTATGAAGAACAAAATCGAACCTTTCAAATCAATCACTTTTGATTTATTATAATTTCAACTACCTGTACTCAGTTTTGGTGGATTATTAACTTCAAGATATAATCTGTGGATAACCAGTCCCCTTTTATAGAACAAGAAGGATTTTTAATTAGTCTTGTTTGTAAAGGTTTCAACTTTCTACACACAGTTATGGATTTTTCGTCATGTGATAAGTGGACCATTTTAGTGAAATTTACTGATCTCATAGAGAGAGTGATTGGTAGAGTGGTCTAGGGGATCTTTGAGCCCCAAAAAACTATAAAAATCTTCGTTCTTTATTTTTGTTTATCCGCTACACATTTTCATACAAAATAAAAACATTTTATATTTTCATAAATCATATTGGGTGTCAATATCTAGAATTTTGGAATATTTTTTAAAAGGAACAATTCACCCCCCCTCTTATGTTACTTTGTATATTCTGTCCTAACAATTTTTATTAGAGGTGAGCTTTTGGATAAAGTTATAACAAGTTAAAAGTATAAGGTCTATACAAATATGGAAATGGCTGATCATAGATAAGGAATATTTATGGTATGTGCTCTATATTTTAATGGTAAAAATTATGGATGCTAGAAATATTGAATGATTATCTATCTAAAAAATCTTAGATTCGGAGTCTACTAAAAAATCATTACTCCTTATAAGGTTCTTGAGAAACCAGAAACTTATAATGTTGAAATACAAGTCGAGTATGATATGAATTCTAAGTCAATGAATTCTATTATTTTTTTTGTCTTGGACTAGATGGATTCAATCATGTACCACAATTACCAACTACCTATGAGATGTGGAAAACTATTTCAATAACTTATAAAGTAATAGACAATGTTAGACAGATAAAATATGCTACAAATCAACTAAAATTTGACACATTTAGAATGTTTGATGGGGAAAGAATCACATAGATGAATGGAAGGCTTATAGAAATTATAAACAATATAACAGCCTTGGGAGAACACATCAAATAATATAATCATGATTTGAAAGTACTAAGAGTACTAACTTCAAAATGGAGGGTAATGTGGATACAATCCATAATACTCCTTTTGAACCTACATTTGTTACATTTTCATTTTTAATTAGTCTTATCACATGCATTACCCCAATACTTTATTTTATTATTTTTAAAAAAATCAATGTTAACTATTTTGATTTTCTATCTAATACTGGTCTCATGAATTTTCCCAGCTCCACAATAATGTTTTCAATTATTTGAGAATTTGATGCTTCATTTTCACCCTTTTTAATTTCATCAGTTTCACTTGAATAAGGGTTTTGTGTACCTTATTTTGACTATGAATGCACCATTTTGTTCAAATAAATATCACCTAATATCATATACTTGGACTTTAAGTATATTTTTTTGAAAACAATTGAATTTTCATCAAACCTATAAACAACTCTTGCAATGTCTTATTCATTTAGAAAAACATTTTTTTGCAGATGTAATTACTAATGATAAAATTTTTAGTATGCATTTTCAAATTACATTTTTGTTTTGGTTATCTAGAAGTTGTAAAACTAAAAAAATTCTTCAGGTAAGGGACCACCTATGGAAGTCACTAATTCTCTTCCCAGAGACCACCTTTGGTGGTTTCTAATGTCCTTTAATGACGAGCCAACCATAGTCTCCAAAAGTGGATGGATGGAGGCTTCTAAAGGCCATTAGTGACCACTTTTGACGGTCTTTAATATTCAATTTTTTATTAGTGGGGTTTTATAATTTTTAAGTATGTCACTTTTCTTTTTTACTAAAATGGAAACTTTAAATAAAAATACACAGTGGGAGTCATATCAATCACACCATGCATCGGATTGATGTACGGATGATTCCTATACGTTAAAAATGATGTATGGATCATTTTTTTAAGGTATCAAAATAATATTAATTTTTTTCTTAGTTTTGAGTATGTCACTTGTGTTTTTTACTAAAATGTCATTTTAAACTGAAAACATGAAAATTGAGTCACACCAATCACATCATGTATCCGTTTTATGTGATACTAATTCCTACACATAAAAATGAATTATGAATCATTTCTCTAAATTATCAAGATAATCAAATCATGTTTTCTCAATTTTAAGTGAGTGACACATTTTTTGAACTAAAATATTAATTTTGAACTGATAACAGACAATTTGAGTAATATCTAGTACATTGTGTATTTGATTTAGGTGCGTCTAATTCCTATACATAAAAAATGACTTATAGATCATTTTACTAATGTAAAATAACAATCGAAACTTTTTTTATTAGTTCTGAGTATGTCACTTGTTTTTTTACTAAAATGTGAATTTTAAATAAAAAGACACACTTTGAGTCATACCGGTCACACTACGCATCAGATTGAGGTGTGGGTAAAATCTACACATCACAAATGTCTTATCGATCATTTTCCTAAATTATAAAAAAAATAAAAAAAATTATTGGTTTGGATTTGGTCATGTATTTTTTTAATAAAATGTCATTCTAAATTGAAAACACGCACATTGAGTCACACCGGTCACATCGTGTGTCAATTTGACATGATACTGATTATAATATATCAAAAATAAATTACAAATACTTATCCAAAATTACTAAGGAAATAAGAGTTTGTTGATTTTTAGTTAGTAACACATGTTTTGAAATAAAATGTCAATTTTAAACTGATAATGGACACTTCGAGTCATACCAAGTACACGGTGTTTCAGATTGAGGTGTGGCTTATTATTATATATCAAAAATTTCTGATAGATCATTTTCCTAAAGTATAAAAAATAATAGAAATTTTTTTTCTTAGTTTTGAGTATATCACTTTTCATTTTTACTAAAATTAATGTCAATTTAAAATAAAAAGAGCCACATATTGTCATAATAGTCACTTCGTGTGTCGGATTTTGGTGTCGATGATTCTTATACTTCATAAATGATTTCTAGATCATTTTTCTAAAGTATCAAAAAATAATAATTTTTTTCATGGTTTTGAGTATGTCACTTATGTTTTTTTACTAAAATGTCATTTTAAACTAGAAACATGCATTTTGAGTCATATCAGTCACATCATATGTCAGTTTTATGAGTGTCCAATTTCTACACATCTCAAATGACTTATGAATAGTTTTTCTAAATTATCAAGATAATCCAAGTGAAGTTTCTCAGTTTTCAGTGAGTGGCATGCATTTTGAACTGAAATTTCAATTTAAACTGATAATGACCACTTCGAGTCATGATGGGAACACCATGTATCAGATTGAGGTGTGGTTGATTTCTACTTGCCCAAAATAATATATAGATATTTTTCCTAAATTATCAAAACAAACTGAATATATTTGCATGGTTTTGAGTATGGCACTTGTCTTTTTTACTAAAATGCCATTTTAAATAGGAAATACGCACTTTGAGTCACTTCAATACTAAAAAAAGGGGTAGTAGTGATGGTTTTTTGTGTACTTGAAGCAGTTCAAACCACTTCCAATTAATATCATGGTGATTTTTAAGTCAATCTAATATTTCACAGTCACTAGTCATTTTGCGGCAGTTTCATTAATTTCACAGTGGTTTTTCTATGTTTCATTTTTGTAGTATTTAAAGGTGGATTATTTTTTATTTAGTGGCAGTTTTTTTATAAACAAATATCCCAGAGAAATATTTAAAAAATGAAAATAACCACTGCTGATATGTTCAGCAGTAGTTTTTTTAATGGTGATTAATCTTAACTGCCGCTAAGCATATTTTATTTAATGTATTTGGTGATTTTTCTGCCTTTGAGCAGTGGTGCGACTTGGAGCTCTCTCTTCTAGGGTTTCTTCTCCGCATCCTTCTGCCCCCCTCCTCTGGCGTGACTTATAGCGGCTTGGCGTCGGCTTCTCGGTCCTAAGGTGGTCTCGGCTTTGTTCCTAGCATGATTTCGGTTCTGGACGGTCTCGCTTTGGCGGGGTCTCGCGTTGGTTCTGGTGTCGCCTCAATTCCCTGGATCTGGATCTCGACCTTGTTTCTGGTGCGGCCTCGACATCGGTTCTCGGTTCCGGTGGCCTCAGCTCCTTTTGGATCTGTCTTGGCAGTGTTGGCCCCGGCGTTGTCTCCTCCTGGTGCTCGACCCTGGCTTCGGCCACGTCCGGTCTCGATCCGGAGTGGCCTTGGCACCGGCTCTAACGTCGTATCTGCTTCCTGGTTCTTTTATTTTCGGTTCCGGAGTGGCCTCAGACTGGTCTGGATCTCGCTCGGCATGGGATCAGCTCAGTTGTGTCATCATCTCCGGTTCCGGCGAGGGCTCAGATTCTGGGATCTCGGCCTCGGCTTCATTGCGGGCTTGTCTTGGTTCTTCGGCTTCTCCTTTCTCGGCAGAGGTGTGGACTGGCGTTGGTTCCGGCGTGGCCTTGGTGCCGGCTGTGGCATTGTCTCGGCCTTCTGGTTCCATATTCTGTCTTCGTTGTGACCTCGGTGTCAGCTCTGGCGTGGAGCGTCCTCGTCCTAGTGGGGCCTCAATGTGTCCAGAGTGCTCGGAGGGTGGAGGATTGTGGTGTTTTGGTGGTCCTACATCTTTATCTATTGTTCTGTTTTGATGTTTTTGATGTTGAATGGTTTTACTGTGGTCTTGATCTTCAGTGTGAAGGCTACAACGGGATGGAGGGGTTTCTTCCAGGGAAAATGGTTTGATCCCGGTAAATGTTGGGTGATCGTGACATTTGGTTGAAGATGAATTAGGTTTTGTGGTTAAGGGTGAAGGAGGAACGACCGAGTTTTTTGCGGAGCAGGGTACGGCATCAGGGCAACCTGATATTCATTCTGGTTTCTTCAATGTCCTTTTGTGGATGGATTCTTCCTAGAGGTTCATCTCACGTCACTGGTCGGTTGGGCGAACTCTGTCTAAAGTTTGCTGATGGGAGGATTTGGGCTGGTGTCGATGGTCGCACTGGTGGACGTTTGAGGAGGCTGGCTCTGAGGATTGGTCTGCTTGTCTAATGTTTGTGCCTTGGTTCATGGTTTCTTGGCCTTGATTTTGTTGTTTGTAAGTGGTGAAGTGATGAAATGGTGAAGTGGTGATGTGGAGGTCTGATATAGTGGTGTGGCAATGAAGTCATGTTTGGTTTCTCACTTTTTCCTCAAAAGTGTTTGCATAATAAAAAAATTTAATTTTCAGTATTTGGTGAAGGTTTCTAAAAACTGCCGCTAAATCATATTTTTTAAAAAATATTTAATAAAAAAATTATAAGTATAAAAAAAGTCACATGTAGTAAACTAAACCATTAATATATAATAAACCATTATATATATGCCATACATCCATAACAAATATACAAACATATGTAGTCATAATCACCTCAATCTCAGTCAACCCATACCTCTATCAACCAATACCACAATCATAAATTCATATATATAACACATGTCCAACAATAAACCATGTCCAATATACATCCACATCACAAAATTCACTGCATCTTTCTGCCTCCACTATATCTCATCAACCGAAACCGACCACGCCATCTCATCAATTGTAACAAAAAATAAAACAAAAATTAAAACTAAACACAATAATTCATAATTATAGATGAATAATTGATAAAATTTTAATATACCATGGAAACTGAGAACCATCACTTCTTCATTCTAAATAATTTCATGAATTTGAATGGCCAATATTTTTCATACTTCCGACATATACCACCTACAATGAAAACCTGAATATTTAAGAAAATAAATGTGAAAAATAAAAGACACAAAATACATTTAGAATGATCTGCATAATTTTTTTATTTTTTTTAATCCAAAAGAAGACATTTTAACATAAAAAAATAATATATAATTAAAAATACTTTTAAAACATAAAATTTCATATTTAATATAATATTAAACATTTGAAACTGAAAAGGGGCAAGTGAAATATTCTAATTTGTTTTTAAAGAAACGGCCGGTGGGCTTGAAATTTAATTAATAAAAAAGTTTTCAATAATTTTATATAACATCATGTTCTATATTTCAAAAATAAATTTTTTGTGGTTTTCCAATGATTTTATGTCAATCTGTGTTCATTTTCTATAGTTTTGACTATTCCATGCATGTTTTAGTGTTTTAAAACACTAAAAACATGTTTACGACCATAATAAAAAAACAATAATTTAGAATGACATTCCTTCAGTTAAAACATTTCAAAATTAAATATACTACCAATTTCCCCTGATTTCAGGGCAATCTAATGTCATTTTCCTAGTTTTGTCCCCCACCACTTTTTTAAAGGTTTTTGTACCTTTAAGAAGTGATTACTAAGTTATTTCGACCACACTGCACGTTAGATTGATGTTTTGACTTCACATACACAAAATAAATAATTGATCGATGGTTTTCCAATGATTTTATGTCAATATTAGGTTATTTTCCATGGTTCTGACTGTTCCACACTCAATTTTGTGTTTTAAAACACTACAAATGATTTTACGGCCATAATGGGGAAACCATCTTTCGGAATGATGTTCCATCAGTTCCAACATTTCAAAATTAAATATATGGTCATTTTCCATTGATTTCAGGGAAATATGACATTTTTTTCTGGTTTTGACCCCCTGACACTTGTTTTTCAAGGTTTTTATACCTTTAAGAAGTCGTTACTAATTCATTATGACCACATTGCATATCAAATTGATATTTTTTATGCACGAATATGTCAAAAATAATTGATCAATGGTTTTATAATTATTTCACATTAATCTGATTCCTTTCTATATGGTTTTGATAGTTGCACACACATTTAGGGTTTTAAAACACTAAAAATGCGTTTACACCCATAATGGTAAAACAATGATTTATAATGATGATATTTTGGTTCCTACATTTTACAATTATATATATATTCGCTTTCCCCTAATTTCATGGTAATATAATTTTATTTTCATGGTTTTGACCCCCTCACACTTATTTTTAATGGTTTTATACCTTTAAGAAGTTGTTACAGAGTCATTCCGACCACACAGCGCATCAGATTAATGTGTTGTATGTGTGTTCATGTAAGAAAATAATTTATTGGTAGTTTACCTAATATTTTTCATTAATATATTGTTTTTTATATGTTTTTCACCCTTATATACACATTTTAGTGTTTTAAAACACTAAAGAAATGTTTATAGTCATAATGGGAAAACCATCATTTGAAATGATCTTCTGCCAGTTCCAAAATTTTAAAACTAAACATGCAGTAATTTCCCCTTTTCCAGGGAAATATGACCTCATTTTATTTTTTTTCACCCCCAACACTTGTTTTAATGGTTTTTGTACCATTAAGAAGTGGTTACGTAGTCATTCTGAGCACAAAACTTGTCGGATTGGTGTGTTCTCTACATATTCACATCGAAAATAACTGAGAAATGGTTTTCCAATGATTTCACATCAATCTGAGTTCATTTTATATGGTGTTGACTATTCCGCATAGGTTTTAGTGTTTTAAAATAGTAAAAACATGTTTACATCCATAATGGGAAAAATCGTCATTTGAAGTGATGTACCATTGGTTCCTACATTTCAAAATTAAATATATGGTCACTTTACAAGGATTTTAGGGAAATTTGATGTCATTTTCCTGGTTTTGACCCCCCTTCCCTTATTTTTAATGGTTTTTTTACCTTTTAGAAGTGGTTACTGAGTCATTCAGACCACACAACATGTTGGATTGAAGTTTTTTCTATGTGTATACATAAAAAATAACCGATTAGTGGGTTTACAATGATTTAACATCATTATGAGGTTTTTTTCTATGGGACTTACTATTCTACACATGTTTTAGTGTTTTAAAAAACTAAAAACTCCTTCACATCCGTAATGGGAAAACTGTCATTCAGAATAATGCATCATTGGTTCCTATATTTAATAATTAAATATAAAGTCATTATACCCTAATTTTCAGAAAATCTATTATTTTTTCCTAGATTTTATTCCCCAACACTTGTTTTTAAAGGTTTTTGTACCTTTAAGAAGTGGTTACTGAGTCATTCTGATCACACTGCACATCAGATTGGCAAGTTATATCTGCATACATTTCAAAAATAACTGACCAGTGGCTTCCTAAATATTTCATGTCAATATGAGGTCATTTTCTATGGTTTTGACCATTATACACGTTGTTTAGTGTTTTAAAACACTAAGAAAGTGTTTTCCATAATGGTAAAATCATCATTTGAAATGATTTTTCGTTACTTAATACATTTTAAATTTATATATATGATCATTGTCCCATAATTTCATGAAAATTCAATATATTTTTTTCTGATTTTGACCACCTAACACTTGTTCTTTTTAAGTTTTTTTCCTTTAATAAGTGGTCACTAAGTCATTCTGATGTGGTTAGTATGACTCGAAGCATGTGTGGTCGGTATGACTCAAATTATGTGTTTTCAATATAAAAGTGTCATTTTAGTTTAAAACAAATCACTTAGAAAAAACTGTGTAAACAATATTGGATTGTTTTTATGCATTAGGAAAAAGATCCAAAATACATTTATGACTTTTAGGAATCAACTGTACACCAATTTTTTAGAAAATGTGGCAATTATAACTCAAAGTGTACATTTTTAATATAGAAGTGCCATTTTATTTTAAAAAGCATGTCATTTCACCAAAACCGATCAAATGATCTCATATTCTTTTTATAAATTTGTAAAATGATCCATAATTTATTTTTAATGTGTAGGAATTGACCACACATAAATCAAACACATGATGTGGTTGGTATGACTAAAAGTGTATGTTTTTAATATAAAAGTGTCATTTTAGTTTACAACATGAACCAGATAACCAAAATTGAGAAAACGAGCTCATATTTTTTCAAACTTTAGGAAAGCTATCTATGATTCATTTTTAATGTGTAGGAATTTCCTGAAAATCAATTTGAAACATAGTATTATTGGAATGAATTTAAGTGTGTGATTTCAATATAAAAGTGATTTTTAGTTTAAAATGAATATCACATAGCCAAAACTGGGAAAATGATCTCAGATTTTTTTCAAACATTAGGAAAATGATCAAGAATCCATTTGTGACATGTATGAATCAACCTCATGTCAACCCGATGCATTTTGTGGTCGTTATGTCTTGAAGTGTGTGTTTTCAATATTAAAGTTTCATTTTTTTTAAAAAATTGTATCACATAGACAAAACTGAGAAAATGATCTCACATTATTTTCAAAATTTAGGACAATGATCCATAAATCATTTTTGATTTGTGGGAATTGAACACACATCAATCTAATGCATGATTAATTGATAATATCATTAATATATATATATATATATTGTCATTAATACTAAAATTTATCATATGTGGAATATATAACATTAAAATTATGGTTTTCTTATTTTTCATTTACTTGTTAATCAAATAAATTTTGGTTTAAATATTGGGAAAAACTTCTATAAATAATTTTATTTTTGGAGAAAGCCTTATATAAGAATTATGATTATGTATATTGGTTGTAATATTTTGGATTAATTGTAAATATCACATCAATGTAAATATTTTTTAAGTAAAATTTTAATTTAAATGATAATGAAATTTTATATTTGTATTTTTTTTATACTTATATGTATTTCTATCTACTTATATTCTAAATAGATTTGATGTTATAGGTATTTTGCAGGGGTTCTATAGTCGTGCAACAGTCGGATGGCCTTTATCAGTGCTAATAAAATCATTAATAAAGGGCTCCATTATCAGCACTAGTAAAAGTGCTGATAAATTACCCAATATCAGTTCTATTACTAGCACTCATAAAGAGTGAATTTATCAGTGTTTTTCTAGCATTGATAAAGGTCGATCTCTTTTGACATCGTTTATGTTGTTAATACTTTTGTTGATGACCAATATCATTTCTAATTATCTTAAAATATTCTTTTTTAGTAGTGACATACCAAAAGTAGGAATAAGGTTGAACATTCTAATATACAATAGTCATTATAAGGTAGTGGTGATGTCTTACTGTTTTTGTGGTGGGTTTAAAAATTATCTATGATTCTAATTTAATTCTTATTTATCATGTTCAGTTCTAACTTTTATTTTATTTTTTGTTCTAGTTAATGACATGATGTGGTTAGTTTCACATATGTATGGAGGTAATTGGATTTAGTAGAGGTAGTGGGATGGAATAATTGATCATGGTTTGGTGATGGTTGTTGAAAATATTATATATATATATATATATGATTATTGATTTTATGGTTGACTGATGATTTTTTTGTATGATTGTTGATCTATGACTTTGGATGTGGATGTATGATGAGTTTATTTTGTATTTATGGATTAGTTTATTATATATTTGAATTTTTTGTATGAATATTATTTTTTATTAAATATTTTCCCAAAAAAAATATTTAGTTAATAAATTTAGTGGTTGTTTTTTATAATATTTTCTAATGATGACCACCACTGGATATTTTAACTTCAATTATTCTAGTTTCTGTTGTTTCTTCCTCCAAAAAAAGGAAACCATTGCTAAATATTTTAATGAAAGTTATATAAACTTCCCCATGTTTGTTTTGAAAAAACCTCCACCAATTGAAAATAAAACCGCCATTAAATATGTTAAAGATAAAATGTTTAATAATAACCACTACATAATGAGAATCACCACTAAATGATGACTGACCATGAAATATACAACGGTTCTAATAATTACCGCTAAACAATATAGTGTCTGTTTAAACTTCCTCTATTAGTGAGAAACACTTTTGTTAAGACTAATTTTTTTGTAGTGTTGGGACCATTTTAGGTCCTTCAATAAAGGTTTCTCTTAGGTATATATTCCTCTATGCCTACAATCCATGTATTGGATTCCCCCTCAACCAGTTTAAAAGGGGATTTATTTTTTTATTTTAATAAAAAGAGAAAGACCCTCGACATTGTTAAAAATAATTATGGGGCCAGACACTTTATGATGGTATCCAACAAGTTGGGATTCCTATTGGCAGTGCTGATGATGACGGAAGGGTATCCCCCTTACAACCGGTGTTTGGGTGAATTTCATAAATATTGGGGTCAATGAAAAAGGATTTCATGAATGCATATGGTGATAGGAGACTTCCCAGCAAGGGGGGCTAGTAACTGAAAGTTCACACCTTTTATGACCAATGAAAGTTTCCCCACTTGATGGAAATGTATGGAATGGAGAAAGTCCTGCGACTTGTGTTGTTGGCGATAGGGGCCCCTCTTGATGGTGGAGCTGGAGAAGGAGGACGGTTATGTGTGTGACCAAAAAAAGTGGTTTTCTAGGTCTAATATCATATCAAGTTCTGATCCCACTTGAGATTCTAAACTCAATTTTTTACAATAATTCCCCTTCTGTTCCTCTTGAAGTTTCAAGTGCAAACTTTCTCTGAAAATTTACTGGGAAATTTTTTAATGCAAATTTCCAATGCGAACTTCAACTAGAGAATCCTGCTTCAAATTTATACTTTAAATTACAGTGAATATATGTTAATGCATAAATAAAAAATGTAAACTTTCACTGTAAATTCTCATTGATAATTTAATCTAGAAACATTTAGTTCAAATTTTGATATAAAATGTTTAGTGTAAATTTTCAAGGTATATTTTTCACTAGAATTTTCCATTTAAAATTAACAGTGAAAATTTTTACTAAAAATTTTCTATAAAATTTCAACGTATGATGAAAATTTTCAATGAAAAAAAAACTCGAAGACACACACAAATAAAAATATGTTTGGTAATATTAAATTATGAACTTTAAGTGGAATTTTACATTTGAAATTCCAAGTATGTATATACATAGATCCATGTAAAGTTTCATTGGAATTTCGTGATTTATATTTTTACTATAAATCTCCACTGATATAAATATTCACTGAAAATTTCAGTGTAACTTTATAGTATAAAATTGGAATACATGTATAAATGAATACATATATATGTATTCATGTATAAAATATAAATATACAATTTAATTTTAAGTGAAAATTTACACTAGGAATTCACATCATTCCATTCAAAATTTCAAATTAAAATTCACAGTGAAAATTTATAGTTTTCAGTGGAAATATATACTCAATATTTATAATGAAATTTTATACTAAAATTTTAGACAATAAATTTGATTACCATAATTATAAAATAAATATATTTTTAAATTTATATTACAAATATATTAATATATACATAAAAATATAAATTTTTAATTAAATAAATGCATTGAAAATTTTCATTATGAACTTTTATTGCATATTTCCATTGAAAATTTTTTAGTGAAAATTTCCACAAAAAATTTGAGTGCATATTTCGACTTAATTTTTATTATAATTAATCTAAAAATATTATTATCAAAACTAAAAAATAAATGTTTGTATATATTTTCATTTCAAATATATTAATACATAAATAAAAAATGTATTTTTTTGTAAAAAAAATTGAATCAGAAAATTCTTACGAAATTTTTCATTACAAACTTCCACTAGAAATTTCTACTAAAAACCTCCACTGAAAATTTTCAGTGTATACATCACTTGAAAGTTTCTAGTGAAAACTTCCCCTGAAAATTAACAGTGTAAACTTCCACTAGAAATTTCTAGTGCAAACTTTTAATGTAAAAATCCATCTCAAATTTACACTTTAAATAATAATGAAGATATGTTAATACATAAATAAATATTAAAATTTTCACTAGAAATTTTCAATGAGAATTTACACTAAAAACATTGACTGAAAATTTTTATGGAAACTTTTAGTTTAAATTTCTGGTGAAAAATTACAATGTATATGTTCCGCTATATAGTTTCATTTTAAATTCATAATGCAAATTTGAACATAAAATTTCCAATAAAATTTAAATTTATGATTAAAATTTTCAATGAAAACTAAAAAACACAAAAACACACATACAAAAATACTTGATAATATTAAATTATAAATTTATAGTGAAAATTATAGAGTATAGATTTTCAGTATATATATACAAACACCCCTGTAAATTTTCTTTTGAATTTTGTGTTTCACATTTGTAATGAAAATTTTCACTGCGCATTTCCACTATAAAATTGCAGTTTAAATTTCCACATGAAATTCCAAACCAAATTTTCAATACATATTTTCCAAACACTATTTATTTCTTAATATAAACAAACAATATATTTTTTGAATGAAAATTTATAGGGAAAATTTCCAATAAATAAGAAACAATATATAGAAAATTTGATTATCAAAAAATCAAATTTCCCACAAAATTTTCATTGAAAATTACATGTATATGTAAATGAATGTATAAATAATTGATATATAACCTTTTATAAAAATCATTATAAATTATTATATATTTATTTTAGATGGAATACATATAAAAAATGATAATATTTTTAAAATATACGAGTATTAATTATATATTTATAAATATATCGATAATTATTAATTTTTATAATACAATTAGTTTCATTACTAATTTTATATTTTATATTTACTATTTTCACTTATATCTAGTTTTTATGATTTGTTATTATATGTTTTATGTTATATTTAATGTCTATGGATTTGAGTTTTTTTTAATCACTTTACAGGTGGAGTAGAGGATATTTCAGTCCAATAAATTCAAATAAATCAATTTGTTTTCTGAAAACAAATCAAATTTAAAATTTAGGTCGTCGGACACATCATTTTTTACACACGACAAGAATTACATGGTGAACCTGATGCTTAGGTTTATTCCCCCAACCTGAGATGATATTTTCTTGATTACCTATAGGGTGCCTTGATATATCTATAATATATATTTATATATATATATATAATGAGTAACAAAATTAAGGTAATTGATCAAGAATATACATTGGGAGGGGGCTATAGACTAATTTATACCCTTGGGTAGGTGTGTGTGTTTGGTTGTAACCATACCACCAATATCTAATATAAATTATTAGCTGATAATTATATTTATAAATTAATTATCATTTATATTATTTGTATTATCATATTTTAGTTATATTTTTAATAATAAATTATTAATTACCTACTTCTAATTTTAACCTGTTATTTAATTTATGTGTTGTATATATTAATTAATTTAATTAATTAAATATGTATTATTACTAATTATATTACTTATATTAATAATTTTTAATTTTTTTAATTTTTTTCTAACTAATTTTCTTTTAACTATTAATTATTATTAATCATATAATATTATATTAACCGTTAATTATAATTTTTAACTATTTATTATTTACAATTAATTATAATTATATTAATTATTAATTATTGAGTTTGTTATTAATTAACTATTAACTATTTATTAGATTAATTATTAATTTTAAATTATTAATTAATTAGGTTAGTTATATTAATTATTTACTATATTTTAATTATTCTCTAATTATATTAATTGTATTGTAAAATCAAGATGGTCGAACCATGAATTTGGAGACTCAAATCCATAACCAGAAAAATGATTAATAAAAGAAAACACATAAGGGAAAACATGGAGAGATAAAACACAATACAAGTACCTAAGGGAAGACATCCCACAGACTACACAAAATAGGTGTAGAGTCAACTCGTTGTCGATGATCATAGGTGTGTTGAGGAATTATCCTCACCTTCAAGGCTTGAAAATCAAAATCAAAGGTCCCCTAAAGGCCCACTGATCTTTGGACCAAGACCCATATTGTCTTGGTGCTTCCTCCTTTATAGAACCCTGTAGCCCTACCTTTCCTGCACTTGGGATGTGGACTAGCCGTTCTAGATTTCCAACAACCAATCTCTCCTGATTGTGATCTATTCTTAAGGTGGTTGCTAGCCTTTACTCGAGGTTGTTTTGAGACAGCCATCATCAACTTGTGCCTGTGTCACATCCCAATGTCATTTTTAGTCTCTAATTTGTGTGTTGTGGTCATTTTTGGCTCCATACATCCTGATATCATCCCCATCATGAAACTGAGGTCATCGTCTGCCTACTCCCCGCATCCCAAGTTTGTCATCAGTGTGTTCCTCCTGATCACTATCCCCATTGTTGGATGCCCCCTATTATTGAGTCGTGGTGCTCCATGGACATTACTAGCCTCCACCCAGAGTTACTTCATCACCAACCAAGATATCGATCGCCACCACTAGGGTCCCATACACGTGTTCCTCCATCACTAGTGGTTTTTTTATATATGGGTTTTTTATTTTTTATTGAAAAGGGATAGGATAAGTAATATTTTTAAAAATGGGTCTCAAGATGCATGAATCTCATTCATGCACATCTCTGGGCCAAATATGCGTGAACGGGGTTCACGCATCCTTCAAAGACAGGATGATGGATGCATGAACCCCGTTCACACATCTCACTGAGGTAAATTTATAACCCCCCCATTCATTATTCTCCTCTGGATTTTTCTATCAAGCCATGCATAATTTATTTCTCAAATTTTTTTTTCTGTGAAGCCCTAAATAATTTATTTCTCAATAAATTTTTGTTGTTTTTAAGAAGGTAAAATATCTATTTAAAATTTTAATTATTTAATTGTGTTTATTTATTTCATTTATATGATTTATTTATTTTATTTTTCATATATATAAATTAGTGTTTGTGTATATAGTTTATTTATTTCATATGTATTGATGTGTTAATTAGTGTCTTTTGTATGATTTAATTTTTGAATGATGTGTATTTTGTATGAATTCGTATTGAATGTTTAGGAAAATTAATTTTGTTATGTCTAAAATGTTGTATGAATTCATGTTGAATGTTTATGAAAATTAAATATGTTATAAAATATGTTATTTTTAAAGTAATATTAATTTAAATTATAACATTTTATACACTAGTTATATAATTTATGAATAATATATTAGTTATGTGTATCATATTTAAATTTATTAAAAAATATATAGAAAACTCTTTTTGTTAATGGTATAAAAACAGTTTTGTATAAATAATAATTTTAAATTATGTTAGTTATAAATAAATTTATGAAATATAAATGTGATGTAGATGTTTAATATGTATTTAATATAGTAATAGATATAATCAGTATACCAAAAAACATGGTAAGTTGTGTGATGACTGATCTTGAGATGACTTGCCAATGCATAATTGAAATTTCATGTCTTATTTTGTGAATGTGGTTATTTAATTTGTAATAATTGAATTTATTTAAAATAAAAATATTGCAATATTTAAATAAATATACAAATACAATTAATTTATATATAATGTTTTTATATATAAATATATTTGTGTGTGTATTGAAATACATATATATGTTTTCTACATATTCTAATATATGTATATAAATATTAATATATAATATATGTAAATAAATATAAATATATGTAATTATATTTATAGATTCACACACATATATAAATATATGTATGTATGTATTTATAAACACACACACAAAACATATCTAAAATATGTATTTAAATATATATATATATATATATATATATATGTGTGTGTTTGTGTGTGTGTGTGGATAAAAAATGTAATGAAATATATATTATATTATTGGTATATCATAAAATGAAAAATAAAACAATTTAATCAAGTGAAATAGGCCTAGGTGAATAAGGGGGAGGTCCAATGTTCAAAACCCAGCAATAACAAGGGCGTACACAGGTGGGTGAAATAGGCCATAGCGCGGTTAAAGCGGGGGGGGGGGGGGGGGGGGCTACTCAGCAATTTTAAAGGGGTGGGTTGGGGGTAAAGGGGTGGGGGGGGTTCTTAGAACTATTGAAATGGGGGATCGAGCACTATTCAAAGGGTGGTGGGTCTAACCTCCTATTTGCATATTTTTTTTAGTTTTATCAGTGTTTTTTTAGTGCTGATAAAAGAGGACTTTATCAATGATTTTTTAGCATTGATAAAAGGGACACCCTTTTAATAGTTACATGATTATAATCATTTTTAGCACTGATATAGGATTTCTTTTAGCACTAATAAAACCCTATTTTTTAGTAGTGTGTAATAGTAAGGGTACACAGCTTGCACATGGTTTGATAAACCTTATGACAAGCATGTGAGTTTTCTCTTCAATTTGACTATACCATTTGACATTGTTGGTTCAAGGTTTTTCCAACCATGTTGAGTCCTAGGTGAACCTTGCAAGTGATTTCATTCTAGGAAGTGGTCCATGTATCGTTAATGCATGATTTTTTAAAACGTATAACCAAACCATGTGTCCTACCCAAATTCATTAAAAGTGAAATTCCTGAGTTTTCACCAACTTGATTTTAACCCTCAAACCCCTCATTTCTCCTCCATCTCATTCAAACAGAACATGCACTATTATAGATATTCTCATCCCTTCCTTCTATTTTGGTGTTCTTCATCCTTGGTTTCAAGTGGTTTCCTCCATCATAAATCCCTATAAGCCCCATTTTCCCTTATATTATTAATTTTTCCTTGATTTCTCTCCATCCCATGAACCCTAATATTGATATTGGTTGATTTTAGAGTATGGATTAGTTTGAATCATGGGTATTTTCTTGTATAGGGGTTATATAAGTCATGTCTTGGCTTGTTAGAGTGTTTGTTGTCGTAGGCGATGACTTCCATCTTTTTATTCATTGTATCATGGTATGTGTTTTTTGTAACATGATTTTAAATGCTTAATGGTTTTATAATGGGTTTTTATTTAAGTTATGTATATATATATGACACATGAGGTGAAAATTGATTTATAGTGGTTTTAACCCTTGGCATGGAATGTGATTTCATGCCAAGTGTTTTTTGAAAATTCCTAGATGAAATTTAAAGGATGAATTTCATTTTAAAAGTGGATAAGAGCACTAACTTAATGTTTTTAAATGTTTGTTTTATACCAATTTATTTTTAAATCAATTGTTTTATGTGCTTCATGATTTTGAAATAATCTTAATGGATTTATTCCATTTTTAAGGGGTGTGTTAACCATTTTTTGTGTTATCTAAAACCTTTTTATATCCTTGGTTGACTTCAAAGGATATTTTATGTGAAGCATGAGTTCCCTTTTGAGTTTTAATAATGATTTATTAAAATTTTATACCAATATTTTATTGGTATGGTTTTGTAAAAAATGTGGGTTGGAATATAATTCCAAGTGTGTTTTGGAAAAGTCTCATTTGGAACATTATAATAAAATAGTTCTCATAAACATGTGTGAGACCCTCTTTGGGCCTTGTATTATTTTTATTATGCCAGTGGTTTATTATGATATCTTGAGAGGATGTTTTATCTTAATGAATCTTTATATACTTCTCATGTTTTTATATATTCAGGGATGTTTCTTACGTGAGTGTAGGAGGAAATGTGTGATCTACTTAAAATGATTTCTATTTGACTCATGTAATGGTTCATTTGTGATATCCTCTATTTGGATTATAATGAGATTCTTAGGAATATAGTAGATGACATGTATGAAAAAAAGCCTAGTATAAATATTGTGTTGACCAGGGAGAGTTTCTTTTCTACTATGATATGCTTATATCAAAAGGGTTAGTATCCCTTATGATCTAGTGACCTTATTTTTATTACCATAGTAGCGAAGGAGCTACATGGATGTTTATTTCCTGGTAGTTTGAAGAGATTATAGCAGACAATACAGGTTCAGTGGCGATGGACTAAGTTTTTTATCTCCAATTCAATACATTATTACTAGATCCTTAGGACAATACCCATGACGCTAAGATCTAATTTACAACCAATTTAGGGTATTTCTCCCCTTTCTTCAATTGTATCTCATGCTTCTTGTGTGATTTCTTTGCACATATGTAGTTGTTTTTTATTTATACCTATTGTGTTTCTTGACATTGTTTCACCTATTTATTTCCTTTCCTCCTTTATTTTTCGGGATTGCTTTTAATTTTTTTTGTAAATGAATTTTTGGAAGTTTTTTTTAATAAGAAAAGTAGAAGTTTTATTAAAATGTCTTTTCAATCCATTTTATTATAATTTTTAAAATCATGTTCTTTAAACATGAATTTTTTTCCAAATATATTTTTTAGTTTCTTGATGAGAAAGTGTAAAATGGTTTGTTTGTGAAACTCGGGTGACTGGGTTTTAAAATATGGTTTTAGTAAATCGTTCCTAGTTTTACAGAGAAATTGGTTTTCAAAAATATTTGGAAATATCTTATGAAATTGGAAAGATATTTTTATTTTTAAAATATTCATTTAAAAAGTGTTACTAATGAGATTATTTTATAATGGATATTTAAAATTTTGGTCTCATAGAAAGGGGATTCATCTATGGGAAAGTGTTTTTCAAAGTAATTGTTTTCATTTAAAGGAAATAAGGAAAAGATTTTTAACACTACTTTAATGTGTTTCTTTTTTATTTTTGTCAAGGCTTATAAAAAATGTATATTTTTCTACTATATGTTAACCTAGAATTATTAGTATGTAATAATAAAGTGAATACCGAGATTTTATGAGTGGTGACCTAATGGGTTGTTTAGTTCGCACATATATTTTTCAGTTTTAGTTATATTCCAAATTGATTCTTTCTTTTTTGGGGGATTCTTTTTTCTTCTAGTCTTTGCATCGACCACTTTTCCCTAGTGTATTTTTATACATTTTATTTATTTGTATCTAATTCCCTTGTTTATTTATTTATGTAATAGTTGTATATTCTATGTTGTATGTTTAGTTATGATTATCTAATTTTTGGTTGTCTTACTATTTTATTTTTCCACTATTAATTTATATTATGATATGAGTGAAAATCATTACCAAGGCATGTTCTGTGATACTCAGGAACTAGCTGCCAACCCATGGGTATCAAGGCCACCCTTTAGGCCTTGTGAAGGACTAGTTTAGGAGATAGGTGATATGAAATCCAAATCCAGTTCATTACAAAACTGTATTAGATCATATGTTCTCAGCTGGTCCTAGGTTTTTTAGGCACCCACTTATTATTAGGGGTGTTGGTAGTTTGTAGATAAGGATGTTGGGACTCATGAGGTAGGTGCAAGAAGAGTTTTGAAATCACTTTCTCACCCTTATCCTTGAGATATCATTGATAATCGGGATATTTTCATTTATTTTGTCTTGCTAGTTAATGGAATTGTTCGAATATGGTTTGATGCCTATGGAGTTTGTTCTTTGATCCTCAATGACATGGATTTAGTTGTCTTGGGGGAGTGTGTATGGGTTGCATGTGTTGACAAGTTAAAAAAGGTATCTCATGAGATTTTTAGAGGATTGATATGGATTCATGATAATCCATCTTCACTAAGGAATTCTTAAAAGATAATAAATAATAATTCTATGTGGAAGATAGATACCATGTTATAGATCATACTCCACACCATAGAATGTGTTTTATGTGTGAATAAAATAGCATATTACAATAAGATATGCCATAGATAATTTTTTAGAAATTACCTCCATGCCTTAGTAACCATGGATACACCACAATTCTATTTAGAAGAGTTAAAAAAACATGTCCAAGACTACTCAAGGCCAGCACCTGAGCAGCCTCCAGACAAGATGGTTTCTGAGACCAAGAACCACATAGTCGACCATGCTGGTAGGGGTGTGCATGTGAGAACCTGTGAATGTAGGAATAGGTTCATGTGAAGGTATCCCATGATGCATGTAATTTTGTTAAGGTGATTCTTAGACTCTCACCAACAGGGTGGAATAGGAGGTTACAGGTGAGCCTCATTTCCATTCAAACTCAATTGAGATGATAATGGGAGGTGGTTTCTTATATTATTGAAGATTTATGGTGGAATTTATGATGTGGGATTTGAAACTCACATGTTATTCCATAGTCTGGTGAACCATGACATAGAGGGGTTTCGTAGGATTTTCTATGCCACTGGAACATTTGAGGTATCCATTTCGTAGAGAGATAATTACATTATTTTCCCATTTGGAAGATGAGATAACCATATCAAAACTACACTATGTTCCATGGAGTGTTTGAATCTAATAGATTCATGAATCTTAGTGATTTCTATTCCTACCAGAATCCATGTTGTAGAAACATAATTGTGATGTGAAGGAGTTGTTGTGTCACAAATGGAAGAGGCTATACCGCAACATGATTGGTGAATTAAGAGGAGTTAATAAGGAGGATATCATGATGTAATGGAGGATTTAGTGTGTGAGTTTTATAGACCTCATCAACCATAGGTATCCACACCAAGTACTCCATGAAATGGTGAAGCCTAAGGAAGTAAAGGTTTCACCATTTTGAATCAGATCACGCTATAGTATATGTAAAAAAGGGAGTTTCTACACCATAGAACTTCATACCACAACATATCAAGGTATTTTTTAATTAGGTGGAATTTTTTCTTAAGGAATTATTTTCTTTGATCTCCATGGTGTTTAAAATAGATTAATGAAGCTTAATGGAAACATAAAATCTTATGGGATGCTTGGAACAAACCTAGATTTTGAAGATTCAATACTAAACATTATTTTGATATGAAAAGAGAGAAAAAGTTTCAAACATGAAATTGTGAGTGTTAGAGAAGAAAAAATGAGGTTTTTGATAAAAGATTGAAAGCAAGGAAAATGAGGATTTTCTAGGAGTTTTACCCACTAGAAATTAGTTAGAAGGTGCGGAAGAGACACACCTTATTTTGTGTATTACGAAAATCTATATCCTATGAAGAAGATCAAAAAGGTGACAAAGGAAACAATGATCTATTTTTTTGAGAGGAAATGAGCCTTCTCTTTTGTTTGAATTATTATTTTGAAGGGTCTGTGAGACTGTTATACTATGTAAACCAAATGAAGTAGTGAGATCTATTTTTTTTTGTGCATCGACACATCATCGATTGTATGATCCTTGGACTATCCCGGTTAGGGTGAACTAAGTAAAATTATCTCTATTTCATTTAGTGATGCATAAAGGGCCCACACACTGTGAGCTTTGCGGGTATGGTGCAAATAAGGGGTGGAGAGGGCCTAAAAATTTTGACCGCAAAGAGTGTGGGCCAATGCAGGTTAAGCAAGCATGGGTGCGGGCCAAAGCGGGTTGAGCCTGGGAGGGTGTGGGCTAACCCGCGGGCCTAATTGAAATTTTTTTTGTACAATATATTCTTTTTTGTCATTTTTGTTTTTTTAAACATGATTAAACCATGAATTATGATTTTTCGCCATAATGGTCATACAAATTAACCATTAATTTACATGTGAATTTTAAATAGGTCAATATTTATTATTTTATTATGATATTATAATATTTATATAGTAATTATTAACCATATTCACATGGTATGTCATTGTACCTCTTGAAAAATAGAACTCATATCTCCAGCATTTGGTTTTAATTCTAAAAGTGTTATTATAATTATAATTTTTTTTTGACCGATTTAATTTTGTTATTACTTAATTTTATTTTCTTATTAAGAAAACATGAAAGGACCTCATGATACCCCAATAGCCTCCTCTAAATATAGTCATTTATTAAAGTATCATTGTTCATTCATAGTTCTATCCATTCGCACCACCACAAAATCAACATCATCATTTTTTCCCCTCATTGATCACTCACTTACTTTGTATTGCAACAGTTCGCCACCACATCAGCTTTGGCACATGACACCATTAACCCATAAAAATGTTCCATCACATATATTAAAACTCGAGATATTTTAAATTAATACTTATCCCAAAAACTAAAATTTTTAATGAGAAAAAAATGCAATATTTATATGATTATAAATAGTGTTATTTTAATGTGGGAAGCCCGTAGGAAACTCGCAGGCTTATGCAGGGCGGAGTGGGCTTGGATTTTTTTGTTCATATTATATGTAGGATTTTTCAGACAAACCCAGGTGGGCTCAAACCCATGTGGGCTTGGCTCACCCCACCCCGGCCCACCCGTTTTGCATTACTAGTGTCATTTACTGTTTTCATCACTTTTCCAAAGAAATTAAGAGATAAGAAGGTATGTTCCTCACATAGATAGGAAAAGATCGTGGTCAAGGGATTAAAGGGTTAAAATATATGTTACCCTAATTCACCCCCACTCTCATGATAATTACCTTGATAATTGACTAATAAGTGGTGTCAAAGGGAAGGTTTCAAGGGTTATTTTATCTCTCTCTCAATCATCAAAGTGGTAATGTTTTTGAATCCTAAAATAATTCCAATCATAAAAGGCAACCATTTCTAGTTATAGAAGAACATGATGTAACACTACTTCAGATATTTGGGTATATAAGTGTACATAACCTCTATTCATGGGATCAAATCAAGAATATAAAGTGAATCTTTATCATAAAGAGACCACAAAAAAAACTATATACATATGAAAATACAATAAATGAATTAGGTGGGTCCTTGGTTAACCTTATTTATACCACATTAATGTCTTGTAAAAAATGTAATGAAATTTGGTAAAAACTATTTCACATTTATGAAAGTGACCAAAAATATTGAAATGAAAAGTTGTAAGTGATATGGAATAAATATAAAGACCTAATAATGAGTCTGACCGAAACCATTGATACACTTTTTGATCATTTAGACTCTATTATTGAATACATATGACGTCTTGGAGAATATATTATTGATACTAAGATCATGAAATGAATCCTGAAGATATTTCCTCTATGGTTTAATGCAAAAGTGTATATACATTAAAGAAGGGATCCAAAGGAAGTTTCATTGGAAAAAAATCATAGTACACTTGTCGCATATAAAATGAGAAATGAAAAAAATGATTCAAGAGTGAAGAAAAAATCATATGATGTTGCTTTTAAGGATATTAAGGATATCTCTGTTATAAGAGATCCATGTAAAGATCAGTTCGATGGTGTTGTGGATTTTCTTTCCTCTAACCACATGAGAGAAAAAGGTAAATTAAATGGAAAGATTCCTCTTAAATATTTCTAGTGCGTAAAGGTATCTCATGTCGTGGTGAAGTGTTTTAAAATTATATAATATAATAAATAAGAAGAATTTGTTAAGAAAATATTTAAATATGATAAAATCATGATAATACTATAGATAAAATTATTTAAGAATAAAAATATTCTATCTCATGAAATTGAATGTTCAGATGAATCTGAAGTGGAAGAAGTTGAATATTTTAGATACCATAGTGAAGATTATTTAGTAATTATTATAAAAAACCAAAAATTCATGATAGTGATACTGAAAATGGAGATGTTGTGGGTAGATTTGATCTAAAATTTTATCTTTAGGTATCCCTGGATGAACCTAATAATTTGGGGTATAAAACCAAGAAAGATAATTAATATATCCCTGAATCAAAGATGTATATGAAACAGTATGAGGAAGATAAGTTAGATTTAAAAGATGAGATTGAAAAATTAAAATATAGAATTTCTGGAAGCTTAGGAAAGTATATAGAGATCAAGATTAACATTGAAGAAAATATATGGATCATTAAATACTTGACCAATAAAATGAAATAAAATATCATGAGGATTGAAGAACATGAATAATATGTTTTGGGTTAGAAGTGAAATTTTTAGGAACAAGAAAAACTCCTTACACCTGGCCTGATATCAGGATTCCCAAATGAAGTGACCCTAGTTTAGGATAAATAAGTATTAAGAGCAACCACTCAATATAATATTCCAATTCCAAAGTTTTTTCACTTTAAAAATAAAGTTAAATATATTGTAAAGTATAACAAAATAAAGGAGACAAAATCACATCATGTTAGGCCATAAACATAAACCATTGAAAGGAAAGTGAAAATATAAGAGGATCAAGAGTATGGTTATCAAGTAGTAAGAAATGGAATAATCAAACAAAAAATTAAGTGATATTTCTGTGTGAAATTGGGAAACATCCAATACATTTTCTCTATTGATAAAATATTTTTTTGAGAGAGACAACAACAAAAGTGGGATAGAAATTCTAAAACTTACTCTTATTATTTTGACTGTTTCAGATTTTGGTGTGAAGGATATAGATACAAGAAAGCTATTTATAAATGGTACAATGAGAAGTGACTCATGAGTCTCAAAATGGTGGAAATTATAAATATAGAACCCTATCCAAAAAATTGATAATTGGAAACAAATTTTCAGTTTTGCAAGATGAACGAAAAATTGATGAATCAAAAGATCCATTGGAATATCAAAATTTAGAATAAGTTCCCCAATGATCATAGAGTAAGAATAAAAGGTATGAGAAGGAAAATTTTTCTAAAGTTTCTTTATTATAAATGGAGAAGTCTAGTTTTTGGGTTCCAGAAAGTGGATGTACGTCACACATTACTGAAAAAAAACTTGTTATCGATATAAATCATGAAAAGGGTAGAGTGGTTCAATTTGGAAATGATGAATGACTAAAAAAATTGGCTCTGATAAAGTCCAAGTTGGTGGAAAATATCTTTAGAAGGTAGATGATATCTTTTTTTAAGGAATTAGTCAAAAGTTTATGATTGTGAGTTAGTTATGTGACTCAAGACATTTTATGTAATTTAGAAAGAAGGAAAGAAATGGTAAATAAAATGATGGATAACATTTCCTTTAAAGAAGGCGAACCAAAGGGAACCTATATTTTATGAGAAAATAAAATTGGTGAATTTTCTCTAAATAAGATAATAAAATTCTATTGTATAAGTGTCTTGGGAACTTAAGAAAATAGTATTTAGAAACTCTTGTGAAGACCGATGGAGAATGTGACTTTCCCAAGCTCATATATGACAACATGCATAAATGTGACTCTTATCAAAAGGGGGAAATATTTTAGAAGATATACAGTATAAATAAAAAGAATTCATCAAGAGTTTGAGAACAAGTTAATATGGATGTTTGTCGATGACTACTCCCAAAGCATTTAATGGAAAAAAGGTTTAATGTTTTTTTTGATGATTTTTGAAGGATTTCTCGGTTAATGGAGATTTCTTATAAGAAATAATTATAAAAGTTCATCACTTGATACCAAAGTGAAGCTGAAAATATACTTGGTGTAAAATTAAAAAAAAATCTCGCTAACAATGGTATGGAATTATAAAATTTCTATGTTTTTTAGAAACATGTGATTAAATATCAAGTTTCAGTGGTGAGAGATCCTTAACAAAATGGAGTTTTTAAAAGAATAAATAGTATTATAAATAACATGAAATGAACTGTCCTCATTGAAAAATACCTATAATAGAAATATTGGAAGTGGGTTTAATAGTGTTTTATATCTCAAATCAGACATTTATTTTCTTAAATAAATACAATACCCCATATGAAATATGGTATCAGAAGAATTTGATTCCAAAATACTTCTGAGTTTTTGGATGTAAATGATTCATTCTAAATAATAACAAAACTAAAAAATAAAAATAACATAAAGATAAAGGTATATTTCTTGGATATTTATATAGGAGTAAGGAATATTGATTTTATAACAAATGACTGGCCAAAATGGTTGAATGTTTTGATGTGTTCAAGACTGAAATGGGTAAATTTTAAATTTTTGTGAGAATATTTCAGTTTAAAATGAATATAATTTTTTAAAAAAAATAGTATAGAATTTAATGTGGAAAGAAAATATGATTTTTCCAACACAGGGGGAGTTCAAAGGGTTGAAAAAAATCAAATGATATCTCTAATGATGAAGAGAATATAGTTGGAACAATTAGTACAAGTATATGGTCGAATAAAAATAAAATCACCAATGTAAACTGAGTGGGTGACTAGAAAACCCTGTTTAAAATATTAAGGATGAAGGAAAATCACCAACTTCATTTTTATCACTTGTAACCAAAATCATTTTATGATGCTTCTCTTGATTCATTTTGTGTTGAACCCAAGAATAAAGATCTTGATAAAATTGAGTAAAATGAAACTTGATGCTAGAAATAAAAAATGTAATAGAAACCAAGTGGTAATTATGAAAAAAATAATTAATATGGAATAGTGTAAAGGAATAAGGCATGACTTGTGTAAAAAACCTTTTCCCAAATTAATGGGATCAACGTTGATATACCATTAGCACTAGTGGATCAACATGAAACTTTTAGATCATTTCTAGTAATGAATATAAAAATGGGTATTAAAGTGTATAAAATTGATGTTAAATAAATATTATTGAATGGATTCCTTGAAGGGGAAGTCTATTTCATTCAACCAGATGGGTTTCTCACTAGTGAAAATGAAATAAAGGTGTATCGATTGATTAAAGATTTATACGATTTGTAACAAGTTCCATGATCTTAGTACTCAAGTCTAGATCAATACCTAAGGAAGATTGGTTATCATTGAAAAGGGGTTGATCATAAACTCCACAAAAACAAGGATAAATGTAATCAGATGTTTGTACTCATACATGTTTACGACATCATCTTTGGAGGCTCATATGATGTCCAATGTAAGCAGTTTTCAAATTTGATGTGGTATCAATTTAAAATGAATCAAATTGTCAAATTTTTATTCTCCTTTAGGTTTTAAGTGATTAAAAATATAGAATTATAATTTTTCTCCCAAATAAAATATGTAATTGGGGTGAGAAAACAATTTCAAATGTAGGATTCTAAAATAATGGCTTATTTAGTAGAGATCTGGATGAAATTTTCTAAAGTAGGTGAAGTAGAGAAAGTGGATGTGACACTTTATAGGAACATTATTGGAATCCTACTCTATTGGACTTTCACTTGTATATAAATTTTATTTTATACATTTCATGCTAAAATATATTAGATTTTTTCTAAGGAAATTCACATGAAATATATGATATAGTTACATAGATACATCAAACAAATAATTAATTATTTCTTGTATTACTATAGGAATTCATAGAAATAATTAGAGGATTTAATATATTCTAATTGGGAATGTTTGGTGGATGAATTAAAATCTACCCCAGGAGGTGTGGTCTATATTATAGGATATTTTATTCCAGGAAAATTAATAAGCAAGACTACATATCCTTAATCACTATAGAGGTGAAATATGTGTCATCAACTCAAGCCTGTACTCAGGTGATATGAATGCTAGAAAATCATGAAGAAATTGTTATTGTTGTGGTATCTCAGATTTTGATTATGTGTAAAAAATATATTTCTATAAAAATTATAAAAAATCATATTTAACAATTTATAATGAGTAAAATCTAATTAGAGTACCATTTCATGAATGAGAAGGTGGAGAAACAATTTTTCAAGATGGAATATGTGTCTACATGGGATCAAGTTGCGGATAACATTACAAAAGATTTAAAAAACTAGTTTTCGAATGACATTGATTGGATCTCAGATTTCAACCAAATCTATATCTATAGATGGACTGAGGGTCATGTCCCCAACTCCCTTGTAGGAATTTCTTCAAGGAAATGGTATATTTCTTCCCTCCGATCATGTTAAGTGTTTCTAACCCTCTTTTGTGAAGCTTTAAGGAAGTGATATTTAGGTCCATTGATAAAGGGGAATAGTATATGTTTGAAGACATGTTTTAAAATGGTGGAGAATATTTTTTTGGGGATATTTAATTGTTTATAAAATATGGGGTTTGAAGGATTGTAATGAATATTTTCTTCTTGAAATGTGACAGTGTGTTATCACATGAGAATTATTTCATTTGCACTACTTTCTAACATTGAGTTTTGTCTCATGTGGGATTATGGTTTATGATAAATGAATCATTGGTACACTCTTTTAAGGAAATTTGTTTTGTGTTTTGTGCACAATGACATAAGATAAGTGGTTGTGTTTCTTGTATTTTGGACTTGTAAAAAAACTAAAAGGGGTAGGGTTTTGGCCAAAACCCCTTTATAGGTGTGTGTGGGTTGTGTTTTTTAAAAATTTGAAGAAGTAAGATCATGTCATTCTCAGTGAATTGTTATAGATTCATGATAATACATCCTCATGTAGGAATTCTTGTAATATACCCAAGAATAATTCTATGTGGAAGATAGATTCCACATCACATATCATACTCCAAGATGCAGAATGTGTTCTATATGTGAATAATATGATGCAGTACAACCATATATATCATTGATGATATGTTGGAGGGTATATTCACTCCTTAGTCCCTATGAATATTTCTCAATTCAATTTATAAGGGTTAAAAATATGTCCAAGACAACTCAAGGGTAACACTTGAGTAGCCTCCATATAAGCTGGTGGATAAACCTAGGCATGAAATTTTCAAGCGGGTAGGAAAGGGTGTGTATATGATCACCTATTCATGTAGGAATGGGTGTGTGTAAAGGCAGGCCATGTTGAAAACAGTCCATGAAGATGATGCATAGCCTCTAACATATAGGGTAGCATGAGAGGATGTAGGTGAGAAGTGAAACCAGTTAGACTCAATTCAGTGAATGAAGGGAGGTTATTTGTTATGATCAATATGAACTTTAGAGGAATTTCTGAAGTGGGATTTATAATTCACATGTTATGCAATTAGTTAGTTGAACCACGATGTAGAGGGATTTCATAGGATTTTCAGTACCACTTGAACAATTCAAGTGTCCACATTGTAGATCATTGTCCTTTTTAGAAGATCAGATGTCCATGCTACAACAACCCTTTACACTGTAGAGGGTTCAAATCAAATAGAATCATGAATCTGGAGGATTTCTATTCCTACAGAAATCCACATAATAAAAACCAAATTTTGATATGGAGAAGTTACTATACCAAAAATGGAATAGGCTACCCCCAGTATGTTTGGTGAATTAATAGGAGTTAATAAGGATTAGATCATGGTGTAATGGAGGAGTTAATGTGTGAGTTTTTTTTATTTCATCTAATAAAGTTATCCACACTATAGTACTCTAGACTATGCCATAGTAAATCCTAATGAAGTAAATAATTCACTTTAGTGGATCTGATCATGTCATGGTATATGAAAAAATGTATTTTCTACACCGTATAACATCAGACCACACCTCAACCAGGTAGTTTTTATTAAGTTGGATGTTTTAGATAGGGGGAGTATTTTACTAGATCTCAAGGGTGTTTAATTTAGACTAATGGAACTTAATTTCACCATAAAATCTTATGGGATACTAAGAAAAATCCTAGAGTTTGGAGATTTAATCATAACCAGTATATTGAGATAAAAATAGAGGAAAAGATACAAATAAAAAATGGTGTGAGATTGAGAAGAACATATTAGGTTTTTTCTATAAGATTAGAAACAAAGAAAAAGGAGGATTTTCTAGGACTTAAATCTCACTGGAAAATTATAATAAGATGTGGAAGAGATAAAAAATGTTAGGTATATTATGAAAATATAAATCTTGTAAATAAGATCGAGAAGTTGAAAATGGAAACATTAAGTTGTTTTGGTCTAGAGGTATTGAGCTTTGTCTTCTTGTTTGAATAGTGAATTCAAAGGGTCAGTGATATCAATCCATTATACAAACCAAAAAATTAGTACAAGATATTCTTTTTGGGTGCATCAAAATATCATTGATCACATGCTTCTTGAACTATCCCTGTTAGGGTAAACCAAATACAATTCTATATGTGGAATTTTCTTATTTCTTCACTTTTCATGAGAAATTAAGTGAGAGAAAAGGTTTTTCCTCAAATTGAGAGAAAATTTTCATGATCAAGATATTAAAGGATTAATATAAATGTAACCATGATTCAACCACAAGGGTAATTCCATTTATAATTGACCAAAAAATCACTTGAGGTCAGACATATTTTAGGGACCAATGCACAATTTCTATGTGGTTGTAAACCAAGTGGCCAAGTCAGACACGATTCTGCATCCCACTTTATTTTTTTACTTAGACTCCTTGACACATATATTTACTAGTGTGATAGGGAAATGGAAAAATATTCAAGGTGGGTATTTTTATATGTTTACATCATTAGATAAGATTATGGTTGTGTATAAAAAACTATATTTTGTGAGAAAAGTGTTTTCATAATTGAAACAATTCATTAGGTATTGTTTGTAAAATGAGTTGAGTTTTACAAAAAAATTGAAATAAATTATTTCATTTTAAAAATTGGAAAACATTTTATGTGTATTTGATTTTCTAATAAAATAAAAATGGTGTTTTTATTGGTGGTTTTCCTATTTCAATAGAAACTGATGACTTTTAAAATTAGATTTTTTTGTCTTATTTGAGTTTTTATCCTTGGTGCTACTTAAATAGGGTAAATGATTTGAAATTACTTAAATGTTTGATTTTTTGTTTTTATCATGAAATCCAAAAAGGTTTTATGGTTTTAAAATTGGATTATTTTCTTTTGTAAATCAAATTTTGAAACATTTTGGAAGGAACATGTTGAGTTAGGGATTCAGGTTGAAATTATAAAATGATTTTTGTTTGAATTGTAATGAAATAATGACTAATTTTAATGGTGAATATATTTCTAAAATGGGGTTTTGAGACTCTTTTTTAAGTTACCACAATTATAAAATATGTATTTTTTAAAATATAATTTTTTGTTCTAGAAAAATGTGTGATTTTACTTTTCCCTCATGTGGTTTTGGTACTTCTTGGTGTGATTAAGGAGACATGAATGGGTTGATCTCATGCCTCATGTTTTTTATTGTAAACCTCCTCGAAAGGTATCATGTGGAAATATAGTGTTTCTCTAGGTGATCTTTCCACTTTTTGGTTTTGACATTGTCTATGATCCAAATGGAGTGGCATGTGGTGTCTTTTACTCTTAGTAGTGTGCATTGGAGTTCTTCAAGGTCATATTGGTTGAGTGATTTTTATTTGGAGTTTTGTAGTCTTAGTGGCTTGAGCTATGTGTCTTGGTTTATAGTTGGACTATGAAGTGTCAGTTTTGTTAGAGACTCTTATATGTGCTCTATTTTTAGATTCTTATTTGATTGAGTTTGGAGATGCTGGATATTTTATGGAGTGAAAATAATTTAGTGTTTCCTTCAGGTTCTTGGTTGTGACTCTTTTGGATGGAGAACTATTTTGGGATTTATTCTTGTTGAGTTTGGATCATTTTTTGATTGAGGAAAACCTTAAATGGTGTTTTCTATGGTTGCTTTTTATGAGTGGTGGTTCTTTTGGGTAATGTTAATGCCTCATTTATCAATGTTATTTTATTTATTATTCATGGTTTTGACTTGGGTTTATTGGTTGGGACATTGGAAAACCTTGGGTATTTGCACATATACCTAGGCGTATAATTTCATTTCTAGTTAAACTTTGGATACATATATGATTATTTTCCTATTTGAGTTACGATGGGATGGTATTCCACTAGTTTTTATTTAGTCTCCCTCATATGAAACTTCTGAACCTAGGGTTGGAGTCAAGTTAATTCTTAATGAGACATGTTCCCTATTGGTGTACTTCATGGAATTTGGATTCCATGGGTTTGGTGATCTATTCTTGTGGTCTTTAAATATTATTTTCATTCTAGTACCAACCTTGGTGGTTTCCATCTAGTGTTTTTTATTGGCTTTGGCTAGTGGAGTTTTGGAAATTCCATTTAGATATTTTGGAAGTGTGTTTTTTTTGTGATGTCCACTTGTATTATGAAAAATCGTTTATTGGTTGTTCTTCCATTATGGATCTATTATAAATTGTGGGGATACATATGATTGGTCTCCTACCTATTAGAGTTTATATTTGGTCGGTTGTAGATCAATTTCTATTTTTGTTTAATTTTTTATTAATTCCTCTAGTTTTTTAATGATTTCCCTTTTAATATTGAGGGTTCACTTTAGTTTTCATCTTTGGTTGTCCTCTACTTAGACCCGAGACTTTATAGGGGAATAAATTGGTATGGTGGGGAGAATTTTGATACCCAAAATGTCTCTATGGAGTTTATTTTGTGTTAAATTATATTATTGGGTGTCATTTTAAGTGTTAGAGAGGTTTCATCTTGGAACATGGAAATTTAAGATTTTTTTCTAGTTCACAGTTTGGGTGCACGATTTAGGGTAAACCATGCAATGACCCTTACACATCTATTTGTTTCCATTATGTGATGTCCATTTTGAATGAACATGGTTTATTATGCATGATTACCTATAAAATTCTAGATATGTCATGTTTATAATACCTTAGCATGATGTATTGGATAAGTTTTATGATACCTTAGAGAACAACCTTGGTAATATGTTTTATTACACATTGGTGATAAACTATGGTGATATTCTTGTGAATGTCTAATTTGTATATTATATCCACATTTCCATGTCGTTACTTATGAACTTATTACCATTCTATTATATTATGACTCATATATTTATGATCATGCTCTATTATTATGACTCATGTTATAACTGTGATAAAAACTTACATTCCATTTCCTTTATTTATCCATTATTAGGATTTATGATCCCCCTTTTCTATTGATGTATGTCCCTAGGAAATCATATGTAGTGAGGTGACCTAAGATGGATTTTAAATAAGTTATTCAAGATGATTAAATAAAGTTTATGTTTTTATTTTTTATTTAAATACTTTATGTATTGTGTTCCTAGTTTCTAAGACAATAAAAATCAAAAGAACTGTGTAAGTAGTTAATGTATAATTTTTTTTGATAAATTATGATAAAAATCATGTATAAAAAGGTAAATATCCCTTATTTTTATCAGACAAAAAGTTTAGTAATTTGTGAAATTTATGACTATAAAACATTAGTAAGAACCACAAGGATAAGTCTAAATATAATAAATTCCCCAAAATTTTGCTAAGGTATATAGTGTGTGATTTCCTAGAAATTGAATCCCTATATGGATTCTAACAAGTGTATGTGTTTATGGTAGAGATACTCCTAGGGGAAATCAACCTAAAAAAGGATGGTTGGGTATCGACTTAAACTTCACTTGGTGCATGATGAGTTCACCTTAGAATATAGATCTATAATTACCTAAACTTATAATTATTCTTCCATTGATGATTCATCTGAATCAGTATTTTCATACTATCATTACACCTTAGTATAAAAGTGAAGAATACCACTGGCGATGATCCACGCATAAATAAAAATAAATTAACATTACCATAGAATCATTAGGTGCTAGCATGAATGATATTGAATTCTTATTTGGTTCATGGATGATCATAGCAGAATTATTCTATGACGATGAAGAAATATTTTTGTTCTCATGATGGATTGAGAGAAGGGGAGGATAAATCACACTCTAGAACCCTCAAAATACCTCTTGAGATTAATATATCTTCACTCTATCCGTTGTGTACAATATGTGTCCCTTAGTAAAGTTATGTAATTATATATTAACAAAGGTAGGTATACAGTTTTCAATTTTCACATGAACCCCTTTCCAATTCCTTATTTCTTAGTGAACCCCATGTCTTCATAAAAATATAATTATTATTCACAAGACATGTGTGTCACCTAAAAATAAATGTCTTTTATATTATTTCAAATCAATCCGTTAAACTTGATCCTATTTTCCTCCTCAATATTTATTGATCATTGAATAATGACTATTTATTTCCTAAATAAGTATCACTACATTATTTATATATAAATATAATTAATATTATATTCATTAAACCATATAAATAAAATTTTATTATTATTATTTAACTCACTTATTCTTTCTAATAACTTGTGATTAAATATTGGTGATCAGCCAAACCTAAATAAATATTATTTATTCTAACTTTGTTAAATTCAATATTGAATTTAACTTAGATTGCATATGTATTTAGTGTGAGACCTTCTAGGCCTCTTTCGCAATAAAATTCGGTAGAACTGCCTAAAGTCCAAGGTTTTCATATATCATTACGTCAAGACACCTGTATAGAAATAAATTAATTTCATAATGACATACAACCACTCAAGAACACTTATCATGTAATATAATCTCTTTATCATGATATCTCAAATCAGGAAGGTTTCATACTGGTTTCATAAATCTATGTGCTTGATGTCTCTTTATTTTACTTTTTTGAAATAAACTATCCCATTAAATACCATGGCCATAGATTTACCCATGAAGTTCCATTCCAATAAAATGGATATATATATCAACATTTATTAAGGGATAGAAGGGATAAATCCTTTCTATATTTATCCATAAATACAATATCACTTCTGACGCATCCACTATATCCTTCCTCTCCATGAGAATATTTTTTTCATGGTTTTCATCAATATGTCAGAGTATGATCATGGTATTCATTAATAATAATATTAAACTCTAAGGATCAATATACACATTCGTAGATAGTAACATCCAATGACCCATATAATTGTGGATTTCTTATTGGTGGGACTCATTCTCATAATCTATTGCACTCAATATTTCTAAGAGAGTACATAGGAGAGGGTTACTTAAAGTCCTATTAGTCTCCAACCCTAATATCATATATCATATGTGTCCCTTAAAATGATATAATCCTTCTCTAGATCATATATTCATGAATAATATCATAGAACCTCCTTGTTCTCATCATAGTGAGGAATCACTATGACCATTCAGTGTGACATATATTCTTAGGACATTTTCATATACAAATGTCATGAAGAAGAACAATCTTGATGTGATAAGAAATTTAATTTTTAATGAAAACATGTAATCATTTACTTGGAATTCAGTACAAGGAAACAAACTCCAAAAAACCATTTTCATTGATTTTTATAGGAATATTGATTGATTATTTGGTGTACTAAGACCTCATATATGGAATTTTATTACAATATGAAATTTTTTTAGTTATGAGGAGATTGTGTAGTGTGATCTCAAAGTGGAAATGGAGTTTGGAGATATGCAGTTGCATCATGGAATGAATGATAAGAAGGGGTGTGTGGAGACAAATTTTGTAATTATTTTTTACCATAAAAGAGAAGGTAATAAATAATAACTACTTGTGTGTAACATGTGTGGGAATTCCCATTTAGTTAATTATCTGTAAGGAAGTGGAAAGTGTTTCAAGTGTTAGAGAGATATCTAGATAGCTCAAAACATTCATGGAGATATAAGCCCTCAGCATATATATGAAAATTAAAAAGGGAATATGGTGTAAGTACAACCTAATGAAAAATTTCTTAAAGTGTGGGGAGAATGAAAATTTTTCTAACTAATCTCCAAATTATATGATAATATAGGGAAACCGCCATCAAAACCTGAAAAGGCCAAGGGATCAAGGTCATTCTTTTGCGATAATGATGGATGAAGCTAATGTTCCAAATGATGTGGTAGGAGGTACAATTATCATACTGATTATCCGATAAAAACACATATGTTAATTACATTTTATTGGTATTAAATGTTCATTTTTGATCTTATGGGCCTGAGTTAGTGGATTTTGGTTTTGAACATCCATTCTCATCATTTGTGCACTTCATGCCTAATGTACACCAGTTTAGGTCCAATGAGTCATCTGATTATAAGGAATGTAATTATCCATATTTTAATTTGATATTTTTTGAAATTGATATTCACTTTAATTTAAACATTTTTCATTCAGGGATCAATGGATGATTCATAAAGGATTATGGAGATATTTGGCGATGAAAAGAAACAATTCTGGAGAAGGCAGATTGGACACCATCACACTGATGAGAATGTGGGGCCCAAAATACAGGCCCAATGAAGTCCAAAATTCTTATTATACTATAAGACATATAGGGGAACAAATAAATATTCAGGAGCTAGTGCTAATTCTTCCTCCATTATGGTTATTTTAGCAGACCAATTAGAGATAAAATTTTGGGCCAGATTCTGTGGCCCAGAAAAACATCCGACTAATATGATCATATCTAGGAATACACAACTCCCAATGGGCCCAAATTTTACAGGAGGTTAGAAGACATACGAGGATACATTTTCTTCTTCTATGTCTTACTCTGATGCGGCCATCTAGAAGGTCTTACAAGCACTTCTATTCGGTGAAGGAAAGATGGCTGCCACCTCGGGTCAAGGGTGGAAAAATCAACTCTCCCTTACTTTCCACCCACATATGGCCTACCAAAATTAATTTAGGAGACTTGGAATGTTGGAGGATCGCCCCAAGTGCTCAAAAATGCCTATTTAAGGCAGTGGTTTTGGATTATTTAAGAATCTTTGGTTCTTGGTTTCATTGTAGTGTTATGTTGTCGCTTTGTGTTTGTAATCGCATTTCTTTCTCATCTAAGTTGTTTAATTCACCTTAGTTTCTTAATAAAAGTTCTTACTTTAATCTTATTATTTTCTCCTACTTATCATTTTGATACCGTTGGTTCAAGGTGTGAATTTATTCACACCATACCTTGTGATATTTATCACACAACGGAGGAGTGATCGATTTTTGTTGTTGTTTTTACTTCTTTAATTCCACCCTCGTAAGTCTACTTCCCGCTTCCTTTGAATAAATGTCATCAATGGAGGGATAACCCACTTATGGGTTGATCCAAGGGAGTATCAAGGGGCTGGATTGGATGTTATTTATCACCCCATTAATGTATAATCACTTCTTTATTTGAGATTTTTATTTGATGATTTTTAAACTCCATCGTCCTTGTTGAAATTAAGGCCACACACTTCAAGTGCTAATACGAACCTTTTCCTTGAAGTGATAAAAACTTTGATCCTTCAAGTGAATAGTTGATTAATATTAAAGGGTGTAGTCATTAAACCAATAAGTTTTGATGTTGTTTTATCTCCTTAAATGAACCCATCTCAAATATAAGAAATTGAAATTATTGAAAAGGAATTCATCCAATCCACCTCGATCGATAACCTAGGATCAACTCATTACCTTAATTTGAATTAACTTAAATCTGTTAGTGATCCTTTAAAACAATCTTAAATAAACCTAATTTGGCCACTTAATAGACAAAAACAATCCATAGAATGCACGTGTCTGTAGGTACTTCTTAGGTCTCTGAGGATTCGACAACCCAAACTAGACTATAAGGACCGTCCTACCTTCTTATTTTGGGTAAATTTGAGTGAGAATCAAATTTCGGCGCTGTTTCTGGGGACCCAAGTAAGTCATCTAAACACCCATTCTATTCTCCCCATTTCTTCTTTTCTCATCCAAATTCTCTTATCTTGTCCCTTTCTCATTTTTTTTTTATTTTGGCGCATGTTTGCCTACACCCGCGATCAATCAAACTGTCTAGTTAGGGTGGATAGTCCAGGGGTTGGAGAGTCAAGTACACCAAGGGAACTCTTTCCATTAGATCCTAATCTTCTAAACACCCCCGATTCAAAAATTGAGCCCATTTCAATGGAAGGTCTTTAAAGAAACCAACTCATAAACCCGGGTGGGAACCAAAATGGAAACCCAAATGAGGTAGCCCCAAACATGGGGAATGCTATTAATCAAACTATGAATGACTACCTCACACCTTCCTGGACCAATTCCCCCTCATGCATTAGACACAATTCCCTAAAATATTTCAACTACATCTTTAAACCCCATGTCCTAAACCATCTTCCCACATTCCATGGAATGGAGTTTGAGATGCCCTACCTTCACATTAAGGAGTTCAATGACATTGTAGAAACCATGTGTCCCCACATCAACTAGAATCAGCTAAGATGAGGCTATTTCCTTTTTCTTTAAAGTATCGAGCTAAAATTTGGCTAAACAATTTGAGACCATCATCCATCAACTCTTGGGACAAATTACAAAGAGAATTATACAAAAAATACTTTCCCCACCACAAAACAATTACACTTAAAAAGAGTATCCAAAACTTTTTTAAAAAAGAGGGAGAGTCATTCTATGAAGCATGGGAGAGGTTCAAAGACACTCTAAACATGGTTCCACACCATGGTTTTTCTATTCCTGGAAAAGTGAGATTTTTTTATGAAGGGTTGGGTCCGGGGAATAAACAATTCATTGACATGATGTGTAATGGAACCTTTAAAAACAAAGCCTCAAATGATGCTTACGAGTATCTAGAAAGCCTTTATGAACAAAAACAAACATGGGGAACTTCACATTATTCTGAAAAAGTCACAAAGAACTACTGGAATTCATACACTTAGAGAAGAGGAAATCCTTAGGGCTAAACTTGCAGCACTCTCTAGGAAGGTTAAAGAGATAGACCTTAGGAAAGTCCATGAAATCCAAACTGTAGACCCTTTTTGCACAATTTGTGACAAACATGACCATAAGACAGACAACTGCCCAACCATTCCATCCATCAAGGATGTTCTTTTATGAGGACCCCAGCAGAAGTAAATGCCTTGAACTTTCAAAAGCCTCAATAGCAAAACAACTTCAAAAAAAGGTATAATGACCAACCAGGATTCCGCTGGAATGATAACCAACAACCTACCCAACCACAGGGAGAAAATCCTTAACCCCATCAGAACTACCAAACCCATTACCAGTTCCAAACCCAAATTATCCAATACCAACAGCCACCAGTCCATTTTCAACAAACCATCCCACCTCCAAAATATCCCCCCCCCCCGGGATAAACCAATCTTCTCAAGCACCAACCCAAACTGTTCCACAAAGCCTACTAGAACAACTGTGCAAACAAATGGAAAGGATGAACTTGGAAGTCTCTTCCCTTAAACAAGAACTTCAAACCATCAAAACTGGAAAGGCACCAATGCCTACTTAGGCGGTGCCATCCTCATCTTCAAGGGGAGAGTCAAGTTGTACTCAAACAACTCATGAACAACTAAAGGTTGTGAATGTTTTAAGAAGTGATAAATCAATTGAGAAACTTGAACAACTAATTCAGAACCCACCTGAAGATTCAAACTTGGATGAAAATTCAAATGAACCACAAGATCAAACTGAGGAAACTGATAACAATGTGAAAGAAACAACTCTTCAACAAACAACCCGACAACCTGCACCATTTCCTCAACGCATGAGGGGGAAACCCAAGCCTGAACTGAGGGAAACATTGAGGGAAATCTTCTCACAATTCAAGTTGAACATTCCCCTTCTCGATTAAATCCAAACCATACCTGCCTACTCAAAGTACCTTAATGACTTTTTCACTTTTAAAAGAAACTTTTCACATAAAAACCAAGTCCTTTTGGCTGCTAATGTGAGTACCACCATTCAAGGAACCATTCCTCCTAAGTTGAAAGACTCGGGTTTCCCTTACATCAATGTTGAACTAGGAGAGAGCAAAGTTGTCAAGGCCTTGTGTGACCTAGGTGCTAGTGTCAATCTCATCCCTTATGTTGTGTACTTCCAGTTAGGACTAGAAGAACTCCAACCCACATCTGTCACACTTCAACTTGCTGATCGTAGCATTAGGGTTACAAAGGGTATTTTAAAGGATGTTCTGGTAAAGGTTGAAAACTTCATCTACCCTGCTGACTTCATTGTCCTTAACAACCATCCAAACTTATGAAATAAGGAACAAACCCCAATCATCCTTGGTCGTCCATTCCTTGAAACAATAAACTCTGTTATCCAAGTCCGAAATGTGAACATGACCATCACTTTTGGGAACATGAGTCTAGACTTGAACATCTATAATGAAACATCATAAATAGGGTATGATGAGGACATTCATGAAGTAAACATGATAGGAAGCATTGATAATGAATCCATGGAACATCAAGGAATATTTAATGAATGTTTAAGTTAGGATGAGATTGATTTCCTTTGTTCATATGAAGTAATTTTATCTCCTTGGCTTGAATCATTTTTAAATTGATCTTATGATGAAGTCTTAGGTCCAAAAATCAGTGAAACCTTTCAAGAAACCACTTTCATGGAGACCAATCCAACTTCCTTCCCTAAATCTGATCAATTCAATCTTGTAGATGAAACTTCTACATGTGGGGAATCAATCCTATCTGAAACTCTAAAAAAAGAAATTGAACTTGATCCAATGTCTCAATCTTCTGCTGAAATTCCAAACCAACCTGATCTTGAATTGAAGGAACTTCCCGCTGCACTCAAGTATGCTTTCCTAGGGGACAATAAAACACATCCTATTGTCATTTCTTCTTCTCTTGAATCCAATCATGAGAGGATGCTTTTAGATTTCCTTAGGAAACATAAGAAAGCCATTGGTTGGACCATGTCTGATATTCCTGGGATTAACCCACTTATCGGGACTCATAGGATAGTTCTAGAATCTGATTCAAAGCCATGTCGTCAACCTCAACGATGACTCAATCCTAATATCATGGAGGTAGTAAGTAAGGAACTTCAAAAATTGTTAAAAGCTGGTATCATCTATCCTATAGCTGATAGTGAGTGGGTGAGCCCAATTCAAGTGGTTCCAAAAAAGGTTGGAATCACAGTGATAACCAATGAATATGGAGAGATTCTTCCAACAAGGGTGAGTAGTGGATGGAGGGTCTGTATTGACTATAGTAAACTAAACTCATTCACCAAGAAGGACCATTTCCCCTTACCATTCATTGACCAAGTCCTTGAGAGAGTGGCAGGTCATGCCTTCTACTATTTCTTTGATGGGTACTCAGGGTATAATCAAATTGAGGTCTCCCTAGAGGATAAAGGTAAGACTACATTCACATGTCCATTCGGGACCTTTTCCTTCAAGCACATGCCCTTTGGTTTATGCAATGCTCCTGGAACCTTCTAGTGATGCATGATGGGAATCTTCTCAGACATGGTAGGGGATTTTCTTGAGGTCTTTATGGATGACTTCTCTTTGTTTGGGGATACATTTGAGGGATGTCTGCAGAATGTGTAGAGAGCCTTGTCAAGATGTGAAGAAAAGAATCTGGTCTTAAACTGGGAAAAATTTCATTTCATGGTTAAGGAGGGACAAGTTCTAAGCCATCTGGTCTCAGGTAGGGGGATTGAAGTTGATAAAGCCAAGGTTGACATCATTCATCACCTTCCATCACCCAAAACTGTCAAGGAAGTGAGGTCTTTCTTAGGACATGCTGGTTTCTATAGAAGATTCATCAAGGACTTTAGTTCAATCTCCCGTCCCCTTTGTGCTCTCCTAGTAAAGGATGCTCTATTTGTTTGGATAGAAAGCTGTGAGGGTTTATTCTCAACCCTCAAATCCTCTCTTATCTCTCCTCCCATTATGAAATCTCCAAATTGGAACCTTCCTTTCGAACTTATGTGTGATGCCAGTGACTTTGCTGTAAGATCTATGTTAGGAAAACTTTGTGATAGAACTCCTTATGTCATTTCTTATGCAAGAAAATCCTTAAATGATTCCCAAATCAACTACACCACCACTGAAAAGGAGTTACTTTATATTGTGTTTTCCTTATAGAAGTTTAGGTCCTACCTCTTAGGATCCCCCATCACTGTGTTCACTGACCATTATGCACTAAAATACCTCTTCCAAAAACAAGATTCTAAGGCTAGATTGATTAGGTGGGTCCTTCTCTTACAAGAATTTGACCTCACAATCAAGGATAAAAAGGGTGTTGAAAATTTTTTAGCTGATCACCTCTCTAGGATGGAATTCAAAGACAACTCAAATCACCTTTCTATGTCTGATTCATTTCCAGATGAACACCTGTACTCTATGAGTGACTGCCCTTGGTATGCCAACATAGCCAATTTCTTAGTTACAGGAGTCATTCCAAAATTCATAGGGACTCGATCTCTAAGGAAATTTATTTCTGATGTTAGACATTATGTGTTTGATGATCCATACCTCTATAAGTTCTTCCCTTACCAAGTCATTAGGAGGTGTGTTCCAGAATCTGAACAAGAGTCCATCCTTAAATTCTGTCATAGTGAGGAATATGGAGGTCACTTTTCCTCTAAGAAAACATCTTCTAAGATTCTTCAATGTGGTCTCTTCTAGCCCACCCTCTCAAGGGACTCCTACACATTTTGTCAAAGTTGTCCTAGGTGTCAACAAGTAGGGTCCATCACAAAAAGGAATCAAATGCCACTCACTCCCATCTTAGTGGTTGAAATATTTTACTGTTGGGGAATTGATTTCATGGGTCCCTTCCCAAACTCTAGGGGATACCTCTACATACTATTAGCTGTTGATTATGTCTCAAAATGGGTTGAGGACATTCCCACTAAGTATAATGATCATCAAGTTGTGATTCGATTTATGAAAGAGAACATATTTTCTCGATTTGGAATTCCTAGGGCAATAATCAGTGATCGAGGAACCCATTTCTACAACCGCTCATTCTCTTCACTCATGTATAAGTATGGTATTTCTCATAAAGTGTCCACTTCATACCATCCTCAAACCAATGGTCAAGCTGAGTTAGCGAATAGGGAAATCAAACAAATTCTTGAGAAAACTGTCAATCCTTCTAGGAAAGATTGGTCTGAGAAACTATTTGATGCTCTTTGGGCATATCATACAAAATTGAAAACCATCCTAGGAATGTCACCATATATGTTGGTTTATGTAAAATCATGCCATTTACCTGTTGAAATTGAGCATAAGGCCTTTTGGGTAATTAAGAAAATGGATTATGACCTCTCATTGGTCAGAACAAAAGGGAAATTAGATCTCAATGAACTGGAGGAACTAAGGATGGAGGCTTATGAAAATTGAAGGATCAATAAAGCTATATTTCAAGCCTAACAATCTAGGAATATCAAGGTCAAACATTTTGAACCGGGAAAACTTGTGCTCTTCTATAGTTCAAAACTTCATTTACACCTGGGAAAGTTAAGGTCTAGATGGTCAGGTCCTTTCATAGTGCATCATGTGTACCCCCATGGGGCAGTAGATATTCAAGATCCCACAAGTGGTTACATTTTCAAGGTCAATGGTAAAAGGTTAAAAAAATTCATTGAATCATTCAATAAACAGGAAATAGATGTTGAGTTAATTGATACAATCTATGAACCTGAAAAAAATTGATAGATTTAGGATCCATGTCGGGCTAACGACATTAAACAAAGCACTACATGGGAGGAAACCCATGGTTTTCAATTTTCCTATCATTTTGTTGTTTTAATAAAATTTTAATTAATCATTTTTATATTTAAAAAAAATAGACTATTGACATGTTCTTCTATTATGAGTATGGATGGGTATGAAAGGGGAGCACCATATTCATCCGTGTCATGTGGTGTGATCCCTGAGTAATACCTTACCCATAAATTAAAAAGAAGACAATGTATCATCAGTTGATTTATAAAAAAGGAAAACCATAAAAATGATGAGACTTGGTATTAAATAAATTGTTGTGTTGTTTGTTTTGTTTGGTTTTTTCTTGTTTTTATGGTTTAGGGACAATTTTTTTGGTGATACATATTCAATCAAGGAGGTGCCTACATCTCCCATGAGACCAAAGAGTGATTTGGGAGCACCACAATCATCATTATGAAGCCACCAGGTGAACTTGGTCCATGCCCTTTCCAACTCATTTCCCCCCAACCCACTTCTCCTCTATTTTCTTTTTATGAAACTAGAGAAAGTTTCATTCTAATTTGGGGGGTGTGGAAACAAAATGTTTGTTAAAAAAACAATGATAAAAAAAATTAAAGTAAAATTCCTTTATCCTTCATATAATAACATCTTTTCTCACATTAAAACTACATATCAAATAATTTTTATTTCCTTGACTCTTAATTTAATTAATGATTAAGTTTAAAAGCATTGATTTTGGAAGTTTGGTTGTCCAATGAAAATTTTCATCATTTTTATTTTCATCCATTAAATCAAAATGCCACAATGCACGTTCACTAGACTGTGGGGTACTAATTTGAATTTTTGGGGTCCCATAATAAATAGAATAGGCTGGTTTGATTTTTATAAATAATATGAGTATTCAAAAAAAATAAAAAAAAATGTGTGTAGAGAAATGGATTGATAAAATGTGAGGATTTCAACACTTGGGGATCGTGACTCCAGAGTTTTCTAGCCCTGAGTTTTTCACTCTATCTCTATTTATGGTAATATGACTTTGTTTTTGATTAAGTTAACTCGAGACGATGCCCGAGTATGTGGGCTTCACTTGGTTCCCTAAGGCCTTTGAGCCTGGGAGTCATCGGTAAAGTCTCGCTACGTGGGTTAATTTGATTAACTGAAATCTCAATTACTATAGAAATATTGCAAAAAAAATTCAAAAAAAAAAGGGAATGAAGAATACTCATATTAGGATTAAATGTGATTCCACCTAGTGCTTCCATGATTTCCCCCTTGAATGAAAATGAACCCCCATATCTATTGTGATTCACAACACATCATTACACCTAATTGAGTTGGATGAAGAATGATGATGGATTTGATCAAAGGAATGGGCTTGGGATTGGGATATGTTTTTAAATTTATCTCATTTTAAATTATTTTTATAGGTTATAAAGATATATTTGTGTGTAGTTTACATTGTGAGCAATGTTTGTTATAATGTGTTTGAAGAAAGGAATTCAAATAAAATCATTGAATTATTTGCTCAGGACTAGAAAATATCAAGTTGGGGGGGTGTGATTATCCACTAAAAACACATATGTTAATTAAATTTTAATGGTATTAAATGTTCATTTTTGATCTTATGGTCCTGAGTTAGTGGATTTTGGTTTTGAACATCCATTCTCATCATTTGTGCACTTCATGCCTAATGTACACCAATTTAGGTCCAATGAGTCATCTGATTATAAGGAATTTAATTATCCATATTTTAATTTGATATTTTTTGAAATGGATATTCACTTAAATTTAAACATTTTTCATTCATGGTTAAATGGATGATTCATAAAGGATGATGGAGATATTTGGCGATGAAAATAAACAATTTTGGAGAAGGCATATTGGACACCATACCACTGATGAGAATGTGGGGCCCACAATACAGGCCTAATGAAGCCCAAATTTCATAGGATACTATAAGACATATAGGGGAACAAATAATTCTTCAGTATCTAGTGCTAATTCTGCTTCTATTATGGTTATTTAAGCGGCCCAATTTAGAAATAAAATTATGGGCCAGATTCTGCGGCCCAGAAACACAGCCCACTAATATGATCATATCGCGGAATCCAAAACTCCAAATGGGCCCCAATTTTACAGGAAGTTAGAAGACATCCTATTCCCCATTTTCTTATTCTATGTCCCACTATGATTCTGCCATATAGAATTTCTTACAAGCGCTTCTTTTCGGTGAAGGAAAGATGGCTGCCACCTCGGGTCAAGGGTGGAAAAATCAACTCTCCCTTACTTTCCACCCACCTATGGCCTACCACAATTAATTGAGGAGACTTGGACTGTTGGAGGCTCGACCCAAGGGCTCAAAAATTCCTATTTATGGCAGTGGTTTTGGAGGATTTAAGAATCTTTGGTTCTTGGTTTCATTGTAGTGTTATGTTGCCTCTTTGTGTTTGTAATCTCATTTCTTTCTCATGTAAGTTGTTTAATTCACCTTAGTTTCTTAATAAAAGTTCTTCCTTTACTCTTATTCTGTTCTTATACTTATCACATTGATACCGTTGGTTCAAGGTGTGAATTTATTCACACCATACCTTGTGATATTTATCACACAATGGAGGAGTGATCGATTTTTGTTGCTGTTTTTACTTCTTTAATTCCACCCTCGTAAGTCTACTTCCCGCTTCCTTTGAAGACATGTCATAAATGGAGGGCTAAACCACTTATGGGTTGATCCAAGGGAGTATAAAGGGGTTGGATTGGATTTTATTTATCACCCCATTAATGTATAATCACTTCTTTAATTGAGATTTTTATTTGATGATTTTTAAACTCCATCGTCCTTGTTGAAATTAAGGCCACACACTTCAAGTGCTAATACGAACCTTTTCCTTTAAGTGCTCAAAACTTTGATCCTTCAAGTGCATAGGTGATTAGTATTAAAGGGTTTAGGCATTAAACTAGTAAGTGATGATGTTGTTTTATCTCCTTAAATGAACCCATCTCAAATATAAGAAATTGAAATCATTGAAAAGGAATTCATCCAATCCACCCCGAGCGATAACCTAGGATCAACTCATTACCTTAATTTGAATTAACTTAAATCTGTTAGTGATACTTTAAAACCATCTTAAATAAACCTAATTTGGACACTTCATATCCAAAAACAATCCATAGAATGCAAGTGTCTATAGGTACTTCTTAGGTCTCTAAGGATTCAACAACCCAAACTAGACTACAAGAACCGTCCTACCTTCTTCTTTTGGGTAAATTTGAGCGAGAATCACATACCCTCAAATATTGTAAGTATATTGTTTTATTCTAGTTCCAAACATTCTTTTATTTCATTCATGTTTGTAAAGAACATCAAATTAAACCCTAAATAGCTAGTGGTAGAGTTGTCTGTTAAAACTTATAGAGGAACTATTCAAGAATTAATGATATATAGATATTCCCATATTAACTTTGGTACATAAGATCTATCCAAAAATACGGTGTTCATTCCAATGTTGTAATTTGATAAAAAATTTCGGATGGATTGGATACCAAAGTATAATCCTAAGATCAACTATAGAAGAAAGGAAATTTTAGTTTTCTTAAAGGGAAACTGAGTATTGATTTTCAAAAGATAGATATCTCATCCCAGGGCTTGTCAAGAACCACCTCCTATAACCCTCTTTATAGAAATGATTGGTGAAGAATGAGAATAAATTTAAAGTATAATGATAGTAGATGTACCCATTATCCAGAAATACATTGATGTATTTTCCAAAGAAATTCCTAGACCTCATCCAGAAAGAGAGGTAGAGATATCAATTGAACTCATCATTGGATTTAAACCTATATTGGAGACCCCAAATAGAATTGAATATGTGGAGTTAGAGGAATTTAAGAAGAAACATAAATATGTTTTAGAGAATGGTTTTATTTAAAAAGTTATGTCTCATTAGTGAGAACCCATTATCTTTTTAAAGAAGAAGGATAGATAAATGTGGATATGAATTGATTATAGATATCTTAAAGGTATCACAATGAAGAACATATACCCTATTCCAAGGATTGATTATTTATTTGACCAAATTTATAGGGTACAATTTTTTTCCAAGATTGACATATGATCAGGGTATCATTAGATGAGGGTGAAGAAATAATATATTTCAAAGACTATTTTCTAAAAAAGACATTAACATTAAGAGTTTATTGATATGCCCTTTGTATTGATTAATAATCCTAACACATTTATAGATTTTATGAATAGACACTTTAAGAACTAAATTGATAAATTTTTAGTGGTGTTTTTTAATGATATTAAAATATATTCAACCATTATTTTCATAATTAATTTTTCAGGTCCATGGGTTTGGGATACCAAACCAAAAATTATACAGTTTTTATTATTAATAAGTATTAATTAATTACTAATTATTACTAATTATTAATTAACTCTGAATTAATTACTAATTATTTTTAACCATTTACTTATTACCACTAATTATAATTAATTATTCTGACTGAAGAAAATGAGAATCTAAATCCCACATTATAAATCTATAATGATTTCAAGGGAACCCTACCTTGTAAGGGAGCCTTGAGTAGGAGTTTTATTTATATTTTTAGATTAATTTAATAGACGTGATTTTGAATATAATAGGATTTAAATTTTGATAATTTTTTTATATATATAAATAAAATAAAATAAAATAATAAATTTCAAAACAATAAAAGGAAGTCTTTAAACCCCCAAATTCCTTTCACATTTTTATTTAACTAAAGGCAATGAGGGTGGAAATTCTCTTTTCTTACAAAATTAACACCTTTGTGATGAGGAAAAAGGTGTTGATGACATCAATGGATTTTAGGAAATTAGAAATGGTTTGAAGCTCTTAACACCCTTTCAAACCCATATTTAAGTCTAACCCACTTCAATTATTTTTTCCCCAAAAAAATCATAAAAATAAAATGCTATTTTAAGGGTCTTGATGGGTTATTGTTAGATAGGTGGTGGGAACTTGATCACCCGACCCTTTATTTTATTCATCATTATATGATTGAGGGTATCACCACTGGGTGTAACCTAGTGGTTGTGTCCCTATGGTAGTTCTTGGGACATCTCGTATTCTCACCTCCACTTGTGCATGTAGTGTAGGTTTTTGTTTGTTTATTCTTTAACCTGCACTGATGTGTAATATGCTTGATGGTGTTCCACCACACACAGTGTTGATATTTTTATGGGAACCAATGATTTCATCCATTTTTCATCCTTAAAAACTCTAATAATTCTATTACACACACAAAAAACATTGATCATGAATATTCAAGTCTCAATGATTTTTCTTTGAGAGGAGCGTTTGGGGAGATGGTGTTGGCATTATTAGGTACAATGATTTTACTATGAGTATTGAGAGTCCACGACACATGCTTCATGGAGATGTATGATGTAGGGATTTCCCATGATTTTTAGTGATCGTCTCCGGATGAACTTAACAATATGTTCCTTTGCTGATTATTAATGATTTCCATGTCTTTTTTCACATGCAGTTGGGTCAGCCTCGAATTTCAATACATCACCCCCATAGAGTTTCTAAAATAAAATATATATTTATCTTTCATTATTGACCATTATTGGTGGCCCAGATTCCTAGATCTGATGCATGAAACATTAATTGATTGTTTCATGGATTTTTTTATGTGTTTTTTAGGTTTTTGTTTAATATGTGTAGGTAACTTTATAAAAAAAAGTGCTTGAAAGGTGAAAAGGGGGATTCTGAATTTCAAGCCCCCAACACATTTGTCCCAGATCAGTGACACAACGAAGGTGGTTGGGTGGTGGACGCATTTCTCCTAAAGATAAAGCAAAAGGTGGCAGGGGGACCATTTTTCTAGCGTAATGGAAAAAGGTGGCCCCCTACCACCTTTTTCTTAACTCCCTATAAAAGGGAACCCCCTCCCATCATCCAAACATGAAAATCCACCCTTCTCTCTAAATTTCATCCTCTCTCTCTAGATAAAGTATTTTTTGTTCATGGTGGATCTGGTGGGCTAAAAGAAGTCTGGGTTTTTTGTGAATATTATTTAGAATCATTTTTTCCTATTTAATTTGTAGTTATTTATTAATTTAATTTAATTGTTTTTAGTTAGTTTAAAATATGTTATTTATTAAGTAGTTTAGTTAGTTATATATAGTTTAGAAATAATAGTAATTATTAGTAATGATTTTGTATATATTAACTAATGAATAACTTAGGATTAAAAAAGATTATATATAATGATTAGCTAATTATAATTAACTAATAAATATCATATGATTAAATTTTTATTAATTTGTAATCAAATTAAGGATTAAGTAATGTTTATCTAATGATTATAGAATTTTTAAATAATGATTTAGTAATGATTATCTATTGATTAAGTATTAATTAAATTAAAATTAAATTATGATAATGTAATGATTAACTATTTATTAAGGTATGAATAATGAATTAGTGATTAACTATTGATTAAGTAATGATTAATTAATAATTTAATAATGATTAAAGAATAATTAAGTAATGATTAAATTAATATTAACTAATGATTAAATAATGATTAAGGGATGATTAAATAATGATTTATGGATGATAAAAGAATGATTTAAGGATTATTAAAGAATGATTAAGTAATGATTAACCAATGATTAATTAATAGTTAAAAAATGTTTACATAATGGTTAAGAAATGATTAACTAATGGTTAAGTAATGATTAGTGTAATCTTTTAGGATATAATAAAAAAAATTAAAAATTTGGTAGAATAAAGATTATGTGGTTATCTAAGAAATAAAATCCCAATCTGGATACAAATAAGTGGATGTGGATCTAGAACAGATGTACCTAGGAGTAACAACTCTGAAAATATGTCCCAGGCCTAACTCAGGGTAACCTGGTACATGATAATAGGCCTTACTGCACACCTGGTTTGACACTCCTAGGGTATATGCTTTAGATGATTCATATTTTTTTTATAAACTATTGAAATACCTTTTGATTGATTAAAAAATGTAATAATAAACATTAGTATCATAGTTTCGGATATAAGAATATTTTATAAAATTTTAGTATCATAAAGATTATATGGTCAACCCTCATTGTCAATATTATTCATAGAATGTTTCAGAAACTGAGGTAAAAAGAAGAGAAAACACCGAATCAGTTTATTTATCATTGATAAAATGAAAATTATGATCATATAAAGTGAAATAGAGAAGAAAAAACACATTAAATAACATATGAATGATTTATAACATACAAGAAATACCTTGAAATTTTTCAATATAACTTGGTATGGATGATATTTTCCTTACTTCAGGCATGAGGTAAAATTGATCTTACTTTTAATTGGTATCCTAATTACCTCTTCTAAAGGTATGTACATAAATTATGAATTTTCCAAAGTTTTCAGCCTTCTAATGAAATCTAAGATATTTCATTAGAAGGAATAAATATTATAAAAATTTATAAATTAATTACATCCCTTTAGAAGATGTCATTAGGATACCAATTGAAAATAAACTAGTTTTACCTCACTTCCAAAGTCAAGCTCATATCATCCAAACCATGTTCTATTGAAAAATTTTATGGCATTTCTTGTATGTTATAAATCATTCATGTGTTATTTAATGGGTTTGTTCTTATCAATTTTACTTTATATGATCATAATTTTCATTTTATCAATGATAAATAAACTAATTTGGTGTTTTCTCTTCTTTTACCTTGGTTTCCAAAACATTAAATGAATTATATTCTAATAAAATTTTATATTACAAAACATTAGTATCATATTTTAGGGTATAAAAAGAATTTCTAAAATTTCAATATAATAAATATTATATGGTCAACCATCATTTTCAATATTATTTACTCTATCCAAATATTTATCAAAAAATTAATGAATAGATTCATGTTTTTGTGTGTACTGCTATGGGGAGGTTATTCAAACTGAGCAAGGAGCCTCTTATTATACACAACCAACAATAGTGGTTAGTACAACTGATTGTGTAACTCTAAGTTAAATTCAAGATAGAATTATTGGTTCCTTAAATTTGGGACCTGATCAAGCGATAAAGTCTGTGAGCTATATATATTTTCAATTCCTAGTTACACTGTGTCATCTAGCTTGTCCATTGGTTGATAATGTGCAGTGGGTCTAAGAAATAAATTTATTTTCCCGATGGTCAGATGGTCCCATGATGGATTTATATGTTAATCTTTCTACTGTACAATAATAATGTATAATTGTATGAAGATTTATACTTAAAATGGTGGATGAACAAGGTCCACCCTAAAAAAATTGATGTTATTCCATATGATACAGAAGAGGACAAACTACATGATCTCTCGGATATACATGTAAATCCAACTTCTGATGAGGATTTTTGTAATGATGGAATATAAGGTGATAACAGTGATGATGATGAGGGAGAATCAGAATTTGGGGAGGAAGTTTTTAGAAATCCGTTAATTTTACATGAGCCTCGACCCATAATAAATCACCCACCACTCTTCATATATTGGTTGGAAGCAATGACATGTGTACCTGAATTTGACTGTAATGTTATCACACCCATAACTGAGTTTCTCAGAGTTGTACCTGATAGGTTTATGAATCTGGAAAACTCTTATATGTTGGAAGGTATTTTCCAAGTAAAGATGTATTAAAAACATAATAAATAGATTTCAAATTTAGAGGCACTGCAGATATACAGTTCTGGAATCAGGCTATAAAAAATACATCATACAGTGTGAAAATTATAGGGATGATTGTATATTCCACTTGAGGGAAATTCTAGACATTACATTTGAAGGTTGGAGAATCTCTAAGATTGAGGCATCTCATACTTGAGATTAGCCAAACCTGAAATTGGATCATACCTCATTGGATGTTTATTTGTTTCATCCATTATAATCGATATGATTAGGACATGCCAAGATGTTCCTATATCCCTTGTGCAAGAGTGGATAAAACAAAATTTTAGTTATAATATTTTATATAATAATTCATGGATAGTGAAACAGAAGGAAATTATGAAGGTTTATGGTGATTGGGATGACTCCTATCGGGTGATTCCATAATTACTAGACATAATAAGACACAAAAACCAAGTTTTCTTTCATATTCATAAGAATAAACATGTTTCTCAATATAATGTACTTGATCCATCTCATGTTTAATTTCATTAGTTTTTCTGAGCATTCCTCCCATGCACCTATGCATTTCTTCAGTAAATAATTCATATAGATTGGTGGAACATTTCTATATGGAAAATACAAGGGAATATTGTTGATTTTAGAAAACCAAGATAGAAACTGTTCACCTCTTCTGTTTTATTTCGCCACTGTGAAGAAAAAAACTATGAATCATGGAGTTGGTTTTATTCCATTTATCAGAAACTATTTCAATGGCATCCAGGGTGTCTGTTTGATATATGATTATCATCAGGAAATCAATGCGGACCTTGATATATAGAGACCCCCAAATTCACATCATTGGTAATTAATTAGACACATTTATAGCAATATGAAGAAAACATTATATAACGAACCTATGAAGAATGAAATCACAAGGCTTGGTATACAATGTCTTTGTTATTTTTTAATATTTCAATGTAAAGATAAAATCAATTTATGTGAAATATTATCACTTTTTTGTAGCATATGAGCCATATCAATGGAGGATTGAAGATTGTTTTGAAAAAATATGCAAGGCTAATCAAGAAGTGTGTGGTCATATAGTCGTTATATGATATATTCACTGGTAAATGTCCCAAAATATCTTTTATTAATATTTACGGTTGTGAATCACTCATATGAAAATTGGTTTCTAATAAACATAACCCTAAATTAGTGAAATGATTATTTTTTGTTCATCTCAATGAAACTATGGGATACTATTTCTATAATATAACAGAACACAAAGTGTTTGTGGAAGAAACTAGTATACTCATTGAGAATGAATGTATTAATTGAAGATCCAATGGGATGAGTCATTTAAGGACCAATAAAAAGGATGTTATCCTGATATGGATGTTGACTCAGTTCCATAAAGAGTTATGGAGGAATAACCAACTCACATTACACAATAACCTCAATTCTCTATTAGGATTCATCCGGTGCCTAATATATATGAATTTATTATGGAAAATTATGATGAAGTAATGTTTATATATGATAAACCTACTACCTTTTAAGAGTACATTGAGAGTTCTAATTCTAAGAAATGGTTTAAATCCATAGAATCTAAAATGGAATCCATGTACATAAACCAAGTTTGGAACTTGGTGGATGCATATGAAGGGGTGAGACCCATAGGGTTTAAGTGGGGCTTTTATAAGAAAAATAATATGGATAGTAGAGTGTCTACCTATAAATAACTCCTGGGGAAAATGTTACAAAAAATTAATGGCATTGAATATGAAGAAACATTTTCTTCTATTTCAATGAAAAATTATATTAAAATATTTCTTATAATGACCTAGAACTCATATATATATTCTTACATCATATTTTTCATAAACATCTTTATAATACTCTCAAAAATCTATAGTTCCAAATTATTTGGGAATTGGGTATATTATAAAAACAATAACATAGTCTTTTATTCCCATCTCCATAATTTCTCCTAGACCTCACCTTACTCTTACTACATAGAATATCTTGGAGACATATATAAAATAAAGGGTGATCCATAAATATCGTTAAGGTTTTCACAGGATAAAATTGAATGATATATCATAAGATTCAATAATTATAGAATGGAAAAAAGGGAATTATTATAAATCATCACTTAAAAACATGGAATAAGTGTCAAATAACATAAGAGCATGGTGAACATAAGATAACATAAATTATGGCACAAACATAATAAATTTAATTATAATGTATATATTTATAAATAATAATAATATAATAGTTACCTAATAGTGAAAAAAGTAGTACTTAACAAAAAAAATGAAGAATAAAACCATGTATAATTTATTTCTGACAAGATACATATAAATCATATTATACGAACTGATATATTTATAAATATAAAAACATGAATAAATAATTTTTTTTGCCGAAAGGAGGAAGGACCCTACAACCTTTTAGTTAAGTCGAAATCTGTCAGGGGTCTTTCCACCTTTCATGTGCATTTTTTAAAAAAAATGACCAAGACATTTTAAAAAAAAATTCAGAAAAAACATAATGAAACTCATGTTTTAGGCCATAGAGATTATTTGTTTCAGTGTGGATCCATCTCCTCTATTTCAATGGATTAGAACCATACCACCATTTAACCCTACCCATCCTACTTCCCACTGAGTATATATACCCCATGCCACTCTGTATCCCTTTTCTAGTAGCGATCTCCAAGTTATAATGACAGAAAGATTCAGAGGCTAAAGGCCATAGTTGGTTGGTCTATCCAGAATGCCACATAATCCTACATCCATGACTTGATAATGGTAAACACCACCGAGTTGTTGGGGAGGAAATATATGGGTACCACAATAATAACTTGATTGTGATCAAATATTATGCTACAAAAAAGGAAGCATGGATTTTAATGTGAAAAAAACCATTCCATGTAGAGGATTAAAAAATAAGGGTGATTTAGATATTAAAAATACAAGTAATTCTCAAACTTTAATTACAATAAGAGAATAGAAAAACCTATGTAAAAAACACACCCTGATACACCTCATTTTTTTCTCTGATAATCATCTCTTGAAAAAATGTCACCCCTTAGAGATCAAAGCAGAACAAGTAGTGTTGTTGGAACACTTGTAATATGTTGTTTCACAACCTAATTTGATGTTTCTCATTGGTGCCAATTTCACTATTATTCTTAATGGAAATAATATCCATCTAACTTTATTGGTTCATGGTGCACCAACCACACCTACCATGAAGGAATTTCATATTGGGTGTTGCATATTTTACATGTGCAGTAACTATTATTCTGTTAGCCATGAGAGTTTTCAAAGGTGTAGGTGGCCACCATATTCGAAGTCCAAGGTTGGTAGGTGGATTTTTAAGAGTTGTGTAAAACATGTCACTTCCAACCATGTCTATCTATGGAGGTTCATGGGATCTTCCAGTAATCAGATAAAAGTCAGGATAGATCCTATATCCAGTGAGAGAGCCAAGAGATATCCATTTGTAGAGAAATATAGAGGTTTAGAGAGGGAGTTTTGTAATATTTATTCATGTTGATATAAAGTACAGTTTCTACCTCTATTATTTTATATTCATGATCAGTGAATCAAAAAAAGTGTAATCAAATCCATTTACATTGAAATAATAATGAGCAGTGGAGATTTTCCAGTGACCAAAAAAATCAAGTTACCTAGAATCCTATTTTGAAGGTAGATTATGAAATTACGTGTCAAGGAGATTCCAACAGTGAAAATGGTATTGAAAATTGAGCTAAAATGATCTCCCTTGGCTCAGTTAAATTTCGGCCAAACTTTGGGTGATATAGTACCCCTTGCAAGAGAAGAAGATACAATTCCAATGTCAGTGAATTTTCTAGCAATTTTCTGGCAGTTACCCTGACACGCCGCATCAACGCCACATCATCATCATTACATTGGTTGATCTCATCCATTGAAACTGATTTGGTCATATCTTGATCAATCGGTGTCTGATTTCGATGATCTGTGAGTTTATTCCACCATTTTAGACAATTAAGGATGCAATGGTACACTCCATTCTCCCAGATTCTATACTGAGTTTTCCAGAATTAAAATTAAATGGAGGGACCATCCACATTAGGGTTTATCATGTTTACTTGTTAAAACTACTTAATTTGGATGTATTTAATTGAATATATCCTTAATTTTGAGGATATTTTTTATCCCATTGAGAACAAGGGAGTCAACCCCGATGCCACCAAGGAATCAGAGTGGAAGAAGTTAAACAAGAAGATGATCAGTCAAATCTGTCAATGGATCGATCACAGTGACTACCACCATGTTTCATAAGAGACTGGCATGTAACAACTTTGGAAAAAGTTGGAAAATACATACCAGTCAAAGAATGATCGAAACAAGATCCCCTTGTTCAAGAAGTTGATGAATGTTCAACTATAGAGTGAATGTTCTATAGCCGAATACACCAGCGAGTTCTAAAATATAGTGAATCAATTGGTGGTTTCCGGTAAGACTCTAAATGATGATGATTATATGAACCAATTACTCTACACACTTCCCGGTAGATGGGTTATTCTTGTCATCTCACTCAGCAACTTGGTGCCCATAGGAAAACTTACCATGGAAATGGTAAAGAATAAACTATTCAATGAGGAGGATCGAAGCAAGGATGTGAGTTACAACTAGATGCAAGATCATATCCCAGATAAGAGAGACAAAAAAAGAAGAGGTTGAGGGGAAGTATGTAGATCCTGAAGTAAGATCAAATGGATGTTCATAGATAGAAGGAGGCCAATATACAAATGCTACTATTGTGGCATGAAGGGACACATAAAGAAGAACTACCAAAAGTTTCTACAAGAAAAATTAAAAACTAGAAATCATCAAAGAATAAATGGTGAAACACATGTGAGAATCATAGTATAAGTTATGATTTTATATAAAGATGAATAAGAGACATGTTATCATACATTCAGACAATACATGAAATGAGTGGTCGATACTACAACATCATACCACATCACTCTGCATCATGAGTATTTCTTAACTTATCAAGCTGGTGAATTTTGTGTATTCAAGATGGGAAATACCATTTTGGAAGAGATTTTTGACATGAATAATATCCAATTAAAGATGAACATTGGATAAACAATCTCCCTGAAGGATATTCAACATGTTTCAATCCTTTGACTCAACATGTTATCAATTATAGGCTTTGATAAATAAGGCTATGACAACATCTTCATCAATGGATCATGGAATATGAAAAAAGGATTTATCATCATCACCCGAGGACACATACATGGTATGTTGTACAAAACACATGTGAATATATGTGCAGACAGCCTCAACATGGTGGAATGAGAGACAACATCCAATATATGGCATAGAAAACTCATCCACATGAGTGAAACAGGGTTATCTACCATGAAGAAGAATAAGTACGTCAGTATTAACAAGGATACATCACTTTATCCTTGTAAATACATCTTTTATGAAAAGTACAATATTTTCTCATACAATATTGCTTCATTAAGGAGATCAAAGTTACTGGATCAGGTGCACTCTGATGTATGCGGACCTATGGAGGTAGATTCACCGGGAGGTAACAAATATTTACTATCCTTTATTTATGATGCATCATGAAGGGTGTGGGTGTTCTTCATTAGGATAAAGAACCAAGTACTAGACTACTTCAATATCTTTCATGCCATGGTGGAATGTGAAACTGGAAGAAAGATAAAGTGTCTTCTTTCAGAAAATAGAGGAGAGTACACATAAAGGGAATTTATATCGTGTTATAGGAGTTAGGGAATCTGACATGAGAGGGTGGTCCCTCACACTCCCACAACACAACGTATTTGTGAAAATGATGAAAAAAACCATCTTGGAGATGGTCAAAAGCATGATGAGTTTGGCTAAGCTACCTAATCCATTTTGGGGAGAAGCTATTCAGGTTGCATGCTATATCATCAACAGATCACCATTGGTCCGGATAAATTTTGACATCTCATAGAAGATATGGTTTGTTAAACACCCATCTTACTCTCGTTTACAAGTATTTGGATGTTTGGAATCTGCACATGTATCTATGGAGTTTAGGCATAAGCTATATGGGAGATCTACTCCATTCATCTTCATCATCTATGGAGATGTGGAGTTCAGATACAAGCATTGGGACCCAAAGGAGACAAAGGTGATCAGAAGTAGATATTTTATATTCCTTGAGAATGAAATGATTGAATAAATTCAAAATCCTATAATTTATTGAATATAAAGTGTTGAGGAATAAATTAATGGACCAAAAACTGTACCATGACCACCTGTCAATGAATAGGAGGAGGTTCAAGAAGACTCATTGGCAGTGGAACAAGAGGCAATGGAGGATGATATTGATTAGGGGGAGACTCAATCCTCTCCAAAATAATTTTTAGAACCTTGAAAAGAGTTAGGTGATTTTGTACCTCATGAATTGAACATTTCACAATTTTTAAGATATTCACAAGGAAGGATTACATCAACAAAATATTCAAAGTTAGTGTAACTATTTCTAACTAATGAGGGGGTTCATAAGAATATCAAGAATCACATCAACATTCATTATCATTGTGTATATGAAGTGATGGATTGTAAAGTATTGCGACTTGTGAAGATCCACAAAAAGGATAATCAGAGAGATATGTTAGCAATGGTGGTTTCTCAAGAGAAGCTAGACCTTTGCAAATTCTCTAGCAGATTATAGCTAAATGGGGAGAATTGATAGAGATAATATCCAGATGCCTTGGTTGGTGGTGGCCCACTAACAACACCCACTATAAAGGAATTCCATATTGGATTATATGTGTTTCACATGTGTAGAAACTATTATTTTTTCATCTATGAGAGTTTTAAAAAGTACAAGTGGACACCATGTTTGACACCCAAGGTCAGTGGAGGTATTTGTGGGAGTTGTGTCAAACTTGACACCTCCCACCATGGCTATTTAAAGATGTCCATGGGAGATTCCAGCAATTATATCAAAGACAAGAGAGATCCTCTATTATGTGATAGAGAAAAGAGAGATCCATTTTTAGAGAGAGATATAGGTGTAGAGAGGGAGTTTTGTAATCTTTATTCATGTTGAAATAAAGGCCAATTTCTCCCTCCATTATTTTATATTCGTGATTTCTGAATCACAACATTTCCCACACCCAAAAAACATCAACCGGATATTTTATTGTTGTGATGTTACTCACCACATACCTATTCCATTTTTTTCTCACTGTAAAAATCCCCCTACTGCACACTTTCATAAGCACTTGGAAGCCCTAAACCACACATTTCTTGAAATTTTAGAATATTAATGGAATAAGAAAAATATACCCATATTTTGAAACTGTGTGATACTAGTGGTAGGTTTGAAAAATTCAAACCCCTAATATCTATTTTTTTATATCTAAATGAGATATGGGTTGAACATTCACAATCTCCCTCATTAGCCCATAAAAGAAAGAGATATTGTCCAACAAAATCAATTGGAAGGATAATCAGTTGGTTTCACACCAAACAGTAAATTCTTTTTTATACCTATGTCTGCACTACTTTTCTAAACAAGAATATAATAAACAACACTTGTCTTACCCATAATAGTGATCGCTACATAATCAGGAGCACTTGCAGAAACTAATTTCCCACTGATCAACATCCCCTGAGTAGTCTGTAACTCTTAGCACATCACCTATATCATTGATTTTAATTTCTTCTTTAAAAGTGTTTCTATTTCAAGAAAAGAAAGTTGGTATAATACCTAAAACACCTGAATTGACTTGCATCGGCTTCCAAAATTTCTTCATATTTATCGATGGTCTTCGACTCATGCATGAGGATTGCATATGCCACAAATTTGATAAATTTCTCTTCACAAATACATTCATAACTTAACTTCATACCTTTACATCATCCCTATAAAGTGTGTCAGCCATTATACCTTGCACATATACTATTGATCCTTGGGATAATTTCCATTTTCCATTATCAAACGAACACTTGATCCCATCATTATCAAGAGTATAGGAAGATAAAATACATGGCACATGTTTCACATCCTCCAACATTATCATACAACCTACATTCATAGTGATACAAATATATCTAACATTAATGAAACTATTAAAGTATTTATTTCCCATATTAAATATATTTATGTGACCTTAATCATATGAAGAAAATTATTCCCTCCTTGGTGTAATGTGGTACGTACGAAGCTGATGATGAATCAACCATTTTTTGTATAGATATGACCTATGATAATCAATGCTAATTAAAAGTAAATCACTTTCACCCTATATAATACTTACATTGGTATACTTAGAATCAGTGTCAGGCATTTTATTTTCTGTATTAAATTTTTTGAAATCATATCAGTTTCTCTGCACATGGACCTCCTTATTTCAAAATAAGAACATGAATTTACTTATTATCTTATACCAACTTATATGATTATGACATCTATCTATCATTGCTAAAATACCCTTTTTACCTAAATATTTACCATCATTAATCTTTTATTGAGTCTTGGTCATCAACAACAATGAAATCACAACATCCAACTTTAGAGAATCTTTCCCGAACTGCAATGTGGTGATGAGATTATCATATGAATATGGTAATGAACTCATGTTAAGAAAATAATTTTTTTTCTTTTCCATTCCAGTAGGCACCACATTACCTTTATCATCAATATTGACTTCCACTGAAGATAGCTCCATTAGAAGTTTGGTGAACTCATCCATATGGTTACCTAAATCTCCATTATTTAGCATTCAAAAACAATACAATATTATTTTTAGATATAAACAATTTGATAGGGATTTTGATTTATATCTACTTTAAAGCTTCAGCCAGATATTCTCTGGATCTGTTAGATTCATCACCACCCATAGATTATTATCAAAACAAATATCTAGATAATGCTTGTCACTAACTTTATCATATCCTTCCAATCATCATAGATCATCTTCTTAGATTTCTCTGATCTTTTCTTCAACACCCTCGATATCTTCTTACTAACCAAAATATTTTTTATTCATTGTTTCCATAGAGTAAAATCATTTTTTCCATTAAATAGTTTTATCAAAATATAAATCCCTCAATTTGAATCACCCATATCAAATCAGTACGGAAAACAGATAACCACCACTCATAACAGTTGTTGGGGAGGTAACAGATTGATCCTTGGTTAATAACTCGATTGCGACAAAATATTGTATGAATCTAAAATGGGAATAGAAACACAAGAATAAATATAAATAAATAAATTGATTTCAAATTTTGACATGGAAAAACCCTCAAATGTGGGGTATTAAAAATATGAGGCAACTCCAAAATATAAACTATGAATCAAAGAGTACACAATCCAAGTAATGCCCGGACATGAATTACAATGGGATCATGTAAAAACCTACATAAAAACCACACCCCGATATGCCTCCACTTTTTTTCTGATAATTGACTCATGAAAAAATGTCAACCCTTGGAGATCAAAACTGAATAAACAATTTTATTTCAGCACCTCAAATAAGTCACTACACAATTTTCTCACTAGCTCCCACTACATGGTGTTTACCATTCCTAAAAACCTTCACTAATGTGTCTTCCTATTGCTATGATTCTCACCAAATATATTCTCCTTTTTATTCTCACCATAAAAATCACCCCTGATACTACCTTTTATAAGCCCTTGAAAGCCCAAAACAACACATGTGCATTATAATTGAAATTCAAGAATATTGATGGGAAAATAAAAATATCACCCCTATTCTGAAACTACATGATACCAATGGGGGTTTGAAAAATTAAATCACATATTATCTCCTTTTTTATATTTGAGTGATATATTAATGATCCTCAAAAATATTCTCCTTCATCCCATCAATTTAGGATATATCATCCGAAAAAGCCAGTTTGAAAGAAAACTAGTTGGTTTCACACAAACCATCAACTTATAGAGATAATATGATAACACCCTTTTGCAACTCTAACAGAAACCTAACAGCTCCCCCTATAAAATAAATCCAAACATTGAAGTCTTCATTATACCTATATCTACAAAACCCTGATGAAAAATAATGAATCCAATGACACTTGGCACCCCTATAATAGTGACCAACACATAATTAGGAGTACCTATAAATACAAATTTTCCCCCACTCAACATCCCCTGAGTAGTCTGTAACTCTTATAGATTCACTTTGATCTTTGATTTCAATTTATTCTTCACTAGTGGAACTCTCTGATGAAAATGAGTTAGGTGTATTACATGAAAAAACCCTACTTGACTTACCTCAACATTCAAACTTTCTTCACCCTAGTTTATGGTCTTTGTCTCATGCATGGCGATTACCTATGCCACAAATATGATGAATTCCTCTTCAAAACTAAATTCATCACTTCATTACAATCTATTAAATTAGTCTGGTAAAGTGTTTTAATCACCCTTCCTTGCACATATACCATTGATGGTTGGTAAAATTTCTATCTTACATTGCCAAATGAACTCTTGAACCCCTCATTATTAAGAGTACAAGAAGATAATTAATTATATCATATACCTAACACATGTCACATATCCCTCATCATCACCATACAACCTACATTCATAGTGATACAAATATCATGAACTCTAATGACACTATCCAAATCTTCATTTCTCGTCTTTAATATACCAAATTCAACTTCTTCGTATAAGGAAAATAATTCCTTCTTTAGTGTAATGTGGAAAAAATATACTGAATCAATCATCCATTCATTGTGTAGATCTGAACTAAGACAATCAATTTTGACTAAAACTAAATCACCCTCACCTTGTGTAATACTTATGGTTTTATCCTCATAATCAGTTTAATGCATCTTATTTTCTTCTAAAAAATTTATAAAATCGTAATAGCTTCTCTACACATGGATGTACTTATTGCAAAAGAAGTACTTTAATTTTTTTCATGTCTTAGACCGACAATGTAGTGATGAGATTATCATATAAATATAGTAATGGGACCAAGAGAATAAATGCTTCACATATTATTCTTCCATTTCAACAAGTATTGTGTTACCTTTATCATTGATCTTGACCACCACCAAAGAAAAATCCATAAGAAGTTTGGTTAATCCATCTATATGGTTACATAAATCTCTATTCTTTGTCATTAAAAAATGAAAAAAAATATATTTTTTTCAAATATAAATGATTTTTGAGGAATTAAAATTTATTAATACCTTAAAGATTCACTATATCTTATTTGGATCCATCATTTTCGCCACCCCCATAGAGTATTATTATCCAAATACATTTGTGTTGTTCTTTTCATTAACTCTCTCATATACCTTCCAATCATCATCTGGCATCTTCTATAACTTCACTAATTTTTTCATCTATGCTTTCACTATGTTCTCATGAACCAAAAATATTTTTTAATCATTTTTACTATATAGTAAAATCATTTTTCCTATTAAATAGTTCTACATGAGCATAAATCCTTTAGTGTGAATCACCCATATCAAATCACTAAGAAACATGGATAAACACCTCAGATGCTAATTTTGAGGGATTAAACTGATCAGTCTTTAGATAATAACTCAATTAGGAAAAAATATTGTGTGAATATATAATGAAAACAAAATTGAAAAGATAAATAGCAGGAAATAAATTGATACATGGATTTTAATTTGTAAAATCCTATGATGTAAAGGATTAAATAACCATAGGGAAACTCTGAAATGACTAATATGAATTGGAGAGTAAAAAATCCAAGTAATACATAGACACAAATTATAATGAGAGTGTATAAAAATTTTTGTGAAAACTACACCTTGATATGCCTCTACATTTTATCTCATAATCATCACATGAAAAAAATATCACCCCTCAAAGATCAAAATCGAATAATTAGCTTTAATGTAGTGCCTCAAATAAGATATTTCACAACCTGATTTGTTGTTGCTCATTGGTTCCCACTGCATGTTGCTGCCCATCCCAAAAAACCATCACCTATGTTTCTTCTCATTATGACCCATCTCATCACTTATCTTCTCCCTTTTTTCCACACTGTAAAATGAACCACTTATGCCCCATTTTATAATCCCCCAGAATCCCTAATTAACACATGTGAATAGTAATTTAATTTAAATAATATTAATGGGATAATAAAAATATCCCCTCTAATTTGAATCAACATGATACCAATGGGGGGTTTGAAAAAATCAAACCCCTATTATCAACTTTTTTATCTTTGAGTGAGATATGGGTTGATCCACTGTATACACTCATTTATTCTTTCACCATGAGAATTTTTTTTTAATTTTTAGCTAGGGAAAAGATGTAAGGAGCTGGATGTGTTAGAGTTTATATCATCCAAGTTGTTCGACACCAACACCCAACTCATGGTAATGGTTTGTGGGTGTTCCAAAGGCTCGATGGGGTTGTCCCCTATCCCTACCATTCAACAGAACATCAAGCACATAGATTGAATTTTCTAGTGCCCCGTGACCATTAAGTGTTATAATTTTCTTCATAAAAAAATTTGGTAGGACCCACACTTTTTGGGTGTTTGGATTTATGAGGAAGATAAAACTTATTGAATCCCGCAATAAAAATGGGGGTAAAATGATTGAAGATCATCCCTTATAAAAGGTTCATTTATAAGTGATTTTCTATTAATATATATATATATATATATATATGTAAATAAGATTTAAAATTATTTTTAAATATATATTTTTAGTAAAATGTAAGATTGAAACCTTAAGATCAAATTAGTGTGAATCATACCAATGTTGATCTATAAATAATGGGATGGTGAAAAATTTCCACTGAGAACCCTATACTAAAAGTGGGTGTGGATCAAACCCTTTTGTACATTGAGATTTATTTATACATTAAGCTTCAAAATATTGGGTTCTTCTATATATTCCTTCCCATTTTCCAATATTCCACTACCATTGATAAACAGGGAAAACACGCCAGTGGGGTGGAGCTACACTAGGGAAATGTTGGGGAACTTATTAGAGGAAGCAATGGGGGTGAGAAATTTTTAGTGTTGAACTACAAGGAAGAAGGTAGGGAAGAGGTGTTTAGGGTAATGTAGGAAGATGTGGAGGCATTTTTGGTGGGGTACATTTCCCTCTGCATGGGATTTTGGGGAAATGGAGTGGAGGGAGAGCTCCTTACCATCAGCGAGGTGCTGATGATGGCTATAATGGGAGACAAACATGGGGGTGGAAGATGTCAAAAAGGAAAAAGAAGGAGGGGTAGATGGGTTATGTTCATTAATTAGGGAACCAAAGAGGAACACATGTATAAGGTAAAATTACAGAAGAACGTGAAGATTTAAACTACAATATCCACTGAATTTTTGAATAATAAACTTGTATTTCCTTGGAAGGAACCAATTGTACTACTACTACGGAGGCTTAGAATATTCTAATATTGGGAAACACCTACTGCACCAAATCTATGGACTTTAATTTCTGTTTTTTCATCATTTGATTTTATGTGTATTTTCATCCCAATAAATTATGTTTGCATTATGCGTTTCATTTTCATTCCATGTTCAAGATGTAAATATGTTTCCTGCTGCTGTTATTTTGTCCTAGAATCACCTCCAGTTATTTGTATTTACATTTTCACTACCATTTTGCATCTCTGTTTTTCATTACAAAATATCATTCAGGGGTATCAGAGGGATTGAAGGTTATTTTGGTGTGTTTGGAGAGATCCATGAGATCTACTACCCATAATCTCCAGTAGCCTAGGAATAAAACGATGAGCAGTTAAACCAGGTATTTTGTTTACTTTCAAAATTGTCAAAAATTGGGGGATATATATATATATATCCACACATATACCTATTTTTTAGTGGGTTGATTTTGTATCCTCCTCTCTCTAATTTTCAAAAGAAGCGTCTCCTTTTTTCACTTCCAATGTCATATATTTCCATAAAATAATAATAATAATAATAATAATAATAATTTTCATTTGAAATTTGTATTCCTCATGAGATACTCTCCTCCCTCTCAACTATTTTCCAAAAGTAGAAGTATAATTTAATTTTGTTTACCCTCCCATAATAATTCCACACTCATCTTTTCCTCCCACACCACTTAAAAAAACAATATCAAATTTATCTTTCCTCTTAAACTCCATTTTTACCACCTTTTTCCATTAAAACAACACCTCCCCCTTTTCATTTTCAATCAAAAAAAATTCATATCAAGGAGTCTTTTTTTTAATTCTAATAGAAAATTGGACTCCCCAAGCCTTTATCCAAAAAAATCAAAGGAAAACTATGATAATTTTTGCATAAAATTTTAATCACTCCTTGGTAGATATGATTTCATTGACATCATGGAATATGGATACACCAATCCAGAATCCAAAGTAGTAGAGGTTTCTCTTATAGATGTTCAAAAGGCAGCTCCTTGGTTTGAATAGAAGTAGGAATTTAAGGTGAAATCCACCATCTATTACAGGGTTGATGAATCCAAGTTTGATATAATCTCTTTATTAAAATATTCAATGAAGATATGGTAAAATGCTCTCAAAGCATTAAAATGTGCTAAAAAGGTGAACTAGATATGACTTCAATCTCTACGAGGTGAGTTTTAATCCTTGCTTATGAAATTTTCTAAAACCATTGCTGGGTATCATGCTTGTGTAATGGTTGTGGTGAACCAAATATGATGAAATAGAAAAATTCTTAAAGACATGCGGGTATGTGAGAAATTTTCACAATCCATAGATCCAAAAATTGATTACATAGTCCTTTAAATGAAAGAAAATAAATACATGGAGATTATTTTTGTCAAATAACTCATGGTATCTCTATAAGATGGAAAATTTAAGTTGAATTGCTGATGTAATACCAATGGAGTGGTTCTTTCGCTGTCATAAAATTTGTATGTCGATAACTTTTAAAAGGTGTAATGGGGAAAATCTCAAGAGGATAAGAATGAGGATTATGTTAAAGAATAAAATCCAAGAAGAGGATGGTGAGGTGGAAGAATACAAAATCAAGGAGATAATAGATATCAAAACTATACTCCATTAGAACAAGGATAAGGAAAAAGTGGAGAATTTAACAATCAATGGTTGATAGAAAAAAAGAAACATTTAATTATATAATTGTCAAAAATATGGACATTATATAAATGAATGTTGTGGTAAGAAACCCACGGATAATGTCACCGAGGAGGTAAATATCGCTGAAGTTGGAGACATTTTTTGAGAGTCCCTTATATTGATGGAATAAACACTAAAAAAATCAAGTTATGTGGTATTTTGATTCTAGAGCTGGTAACCAAATGACAAGCCACAAATACTTATTTATAAAACTATATGAGAGTGTTTGAAGAGATTTTTCATTTAGAGATCTCTCAATAATATCCATCTAAGGAAAATGAGATATTCTAATCAAGAAAAAGGATATAAATCATTATTTCTTCTCCAATGTCTACTTTGTAATCGACATGAAGACCAACATCTTGAGTCTTGGGAAATTGGCTAAAAATATGCATTCAAATAAACCTAAAAAATAAAAAATAATTATTTTCAATGAAAAATGAAGAATGGTCACAAAATTATTGATGACGAAGAACCGCATGTTCATGTTTATGAACCACCCCAATGTACCATGATTTTTGATGAACATACATAATGATAAATAGTGGAAATGAAATATATAGTTTTGAAATTTAAACTTTGAAAGTTTAATATTGTTAGGAATAAATAATGTGGTGAATGGGATTCCAATAATTATATATCAAAATAAAATATGTGAATGTAGTGTTTTATAAAAACAACATAGAAATAGTTTTGCAATGAAGTCCAACTGGAAAGTTCATGCACCACTCAACTTAGTTCACACTGATGTGTGTGTTCCTTTGAATCCAAAATCAATTGAAAGAAGGAGACACTTTCTAGAATTTATATATGATTATATATGTGAGCCATTGATATAATTTTTCAAGTTGAATTTAGAAGTGTTTGATGTCTTCAAAGAATTCAAGTAATTGGTGTAAAATCAAAGAAATGATTATATACAAAATTTTCAATATGATCAAGGTGGGGAGTACACCTATGATGTTTTTAATGAATACTTTAATCAATAGGGAATTAAAATCCAAATAATTATGGATTACACACCTCAACTCAACAGAGTATCCAAAAGAAAAAATCAAACCATTTTTAACATGATAAGAATCATGTTGAAAGACAAATGAGTTCACATGATTTTCTAAGATAAAACATATTTGTATATGGTGTATCTTCTCAATAGATTTCCAATAGAAAATCTTGATTTAAAGACACTACATGAAGCATGGATCACTCACAATCCAAGTTCAATCCGTCTTAGAGTTCTTGGTTCTATTTCCTATGTCATGATTCCAAAGAAAAAATGAACAAAGCTCAATGAAAAAGTAGTGAAGTGTGTCCTAATGGGATATGAAGATCGAGTAATTAGATATCACTTGTATAATTCCATCACCAAGAAGATTATATTCTGTAGAGATGTTATCTATAAAGAAAAATTATTCATGGAAATGGGATCAATATGATGATTCTAGAGAGGTGAAACTCACCCTATAAGATAAATAAAAAATTGAAGAAGTACCAATGGAGGAATAGTGAATTAAAGAACTAATGATGCCATCACCACATACTCATACATCAGAGGAAATTGAATGGAAAATTTCTCATATACATACCTAAAAAATTTTAAATCCTTGCATATATATATGGGATAATGGAACCAATAGAGGAGTATGTAAATTCGTACAGTCTCTCAACAACTTCTGATTCAACTAGATTCAAGGAAGCTAAATATGTTGAAATATGGAAGAAAGTGATACATGAGGAAACCAATTCCACTAAATCCATCACATTACAAAATAAAAAGGAAGTAATTAACTACGGATAAGTTTTTTCACCTATTGATCACGCACTAGGATACAAGAAGAAAGATGATTCAAATGATTAGATATAAGGAATACAAGTTTTAAGGGGTATGTTGAATAATAAACTTGTATTTCCTTAGATGGCACCAACCATACTACTGTAATGGTGGTTTGGTGACTTAAAATATAGAATGTTTGACATTTTTGGAACTAGAGGATTAAGCATTGAAGGCGGAAACACCTTTTTCTTACAAAATTAATACCTTTATAACATGACACAGGGGTTGATGGAATAAATGGATTTTAATAAATCTGAAATGTATTGATTCTATTAATGTTTTCAAACCTGTATTTTTTTTAAAAAAATCTAAACCCATTTTCATCATTTCCCCCCCAAAAAAGAATAAAAATAAAAAACTCTTCTATAAGGGCATTGGTGGGTTTCGATTGGACAGGTGGTGGGAACTTTATCTCCTGGACCTCAATTTTATCCATTATTATATGCCTGAGGGTGTTCCACCACACACACAGTGTTAATATTTTGATGGGAACCCATGATTTCATCCATTTTTCATCCTAAAAAACTCTAATAATTATATTACACATAAGATAATTTTGGTCATAACACTACTGAAATTTTACCCTTTACCAATGGTTTAGAACCGTTGGTAAAGGTTGGGAAACTGTTGGTATATTATATACCAACGGTTTCCCAAACTGTGGACAAGTAAGCCGTGGGTATAGGCTTTTACCAATGGTTTTGTATAAACTGTTGGTATATGTGTTAAAGTAAGAGATATACCAACGGTTTTATAAACCATTGGTATATGTTACCCTTATACCAATAGTTTAGAATTGTTGGTATATAGTGTACAATATACATCCAAAGGATATACCAACGGTTTTGAAAACCGTTGGTAGAAGTTTATACCAATGGTTATAACAAAACCATTGGTATAATATACATCAAAAGGCTATACCAACAGTTTTGAAAACCGTTGGTATACATATGCTACAGCTCCACAGCAACCAGCAGCCACCTCCAACCCATAACTCTCCATGACCTGGAAGAACACATACAACCAGAATCCAAAAGCCTACATGGGATGTTTTAAATTCATCCAGAATTCAGAAATTTAGAAATTTAAAATTCATTCCTCACTCAAACCACAACACAAGAGAAAAATCCAGAATCCAATACATCCACAATCCAATACATCCATAATTGAAATGAAATAACACCCATAACACTAATACAAAATTAAAATCCAATACATCCAGAATCCAATACACATAACAGTATTAAAAATTTATAATTCATTACCAATACATCCAGAATCCAATACATCCGGAATTCAAAAATTTAGAATTGAAAAGAATTAACACCCATAATAGTATTCAAAATTTATAATTCACTCCTCACTCAAACCACAACACCAATACACACAATATAAAAAGAATACATGTTATAGGAAGCACATGGGATGTTTACTCATGGTCATGGGTTGACTATATTAAAACCAATAGAAAAACTTGGGTAGAGTGGACAAGGATCATGATACCCATAAGATAGAAAATGGTAGTGTTTATGTTATTAGACCTAGGATGAGTTATCAGAATCACATGGGATGTTTGTATTCCTCTAATGACTATGTATCCATGTATAAATGGTTCCTGATGTGTTAGTGGGAAACATTGGCCAATCTCGACATATGAGATTGGTTACCAGAATAGCCTACATTTTTTCATAGACTTTTCAATTGGAATAGGGGGTATGTGGCTAATTGTAATTTGTTCTCCTAGGTGTGATGTGAGATGAATCCCCATTTTGGGTAGTGGGTATGAATAATCAATTTTGTCTTTGGTATTGGGTTCCCAAAGGGACTTTTGTTTGGTCCTAGAACCCACTGTTTGAGGATGGGATTGGTGTATTAAACGTCATGTGTTTTAGAATAGGGGTAGGAGTTCCTCACATGAGAAGTGGATTGTGTGATGCTGGACCATGGATCCTTTTGCTAATGTATCAACATAATCTGAATATGTTTGGTCAGTTTCCCGTATACAAGTTGGTGTTTTCACTTAAAATTCTGTCCATTTCAAATAAAAGTGAGACATTTTGAGTGGTACTGGCCACACCATGCCTCGGATTGATGCGGGTTTGAATCTTACACGTCAAAAATGACCCATGGAACATTGTCATAAAGTATCAATAGAATCTGATTGCATTTGGTCTATTTTCCGTATGCCAGTTGTTGTTTTCACTTAAAATGTTGTCCATTTCAAATAAAAAGTGAGACACTTTGAGTGGTACCGACCACACCATGCCTCGTATTGAGAAGGGGTTGAATCGTACACATCAAAAATGACTCATGGATCCTTGTGTTAATGTATCAACATAATCAAAATATGTTTGGTCATTTTTCTAGATGCCTGTTGTTTTTACTTAAAACAGTGTCCATTTTAAACAAAACAGAGATACTTTGAGTGATACTGGCCACACTGTGCCTCAGATTGATGTGGGGTTGACTCATACACATCAAAAATGACCCATGGATCATTTTTCTAAAGTATCAATACAATTAGAAAGTGTTTGGTCAGTTTTCCATATGCAAGTTGTTGTTTTCACTTAAAATCATGTCCATTTCAAATAAAAGTGAGATAGTTTGAGTGGTACCGGCCACACCGTGCCTCAGATTGAGGTGGGGTTGACTCATACACATAAAAAATTACCCATGCATCGTTTTCCTAAAGTATCAACAGAATCTGAATGTGTTTGGTCAGTTATTCGTTTTCAAGTTATTGTTTTCACTTAAAATCTTGTCCATTTCAAATAAAAGTGAGACAATTTGAGTGGTACCGGCCACACTATGCCTCGGATTGAGGAGGGGTTGACTTTTACATATCACAAATGACCCATGGATAATTTTCTTAAAGGATTAATAGAAACTGAATGCATTTGGTTAGTTTTCTGTATGTCAGTTGTTGTTTTCACTTAAAATGTTGTCCAATTCAAATAAAAGTGAGACACTTTGAGTGGTAACGGCCACACCGTGCCTCGGATTGAGGCGAGGTTGACTCGTACATATCAAAAATGAACCATGGATCCTTTTTCTAAAGTATAAAAACAATCCGAATAATATTGGTTGGTTTTCTATATGCCAGTTGTTTTTACTTAAAATGGTGTCCATTTTAAACAAAAGAAAGACACTTCAAGTGATACCGGCCACACCATGCCTTGGATTGAGGCGGGGTAGACTTGTACATGTCACATATGACCCATGGATCATTTTCCTAAAGTATCAACACAATCCTAATGTTTTTGGTCAGTTTTCTGTATGCCAGTTGTTGTTTTCACTTAAAATGTTGTCCATTTCAAATAAAGGTGAGACACTTTGAGTGGTACCGGCCACACCGTGTCTCAGATTGAGGAAGGGTTGACTCGCACACGTCATAAATGACCCATGTATCCTTTTAATAAAGTATCAACACAATCAGAATATGTTTGGTCAGTTTTCCATATGTTTGTTGTTTTTATTTAAAACAATGTCCATTTTAAACAAAAGAGAGACACTTTGAGTGATACCAGCCACACCGTGCCTCGGATTGAGGTGGGGTTGACTCGTACATGTCACAAATGACCCATGGATCGTTGTCCTAAAGTATCAATACAATAATAAAGGGGTGTCCAGGGGGTATGAGTTGTTCAGGGGGGGTGAGGGGTGTGCAGGGGTGTGGGCTATCTAGGGGAGGGGTGAATCAGTTACAGAAAATCATCAAGTCAAGTTTTATTATTTATAGATACAAAAAATGAAGATAATGTGGCCTACCTAATCACACATATATTCAGGCACAAAAAATCAATAAACATCAAAGGTCAATAATATCAATCAAAAATTTAACGGATCAATCTATCCCTCATCACCATCACTATCATAACCATCATCATCACCCTCACCCTCGTCCTCATCATCATCCTCGTCATCTTCCCCACCCTCCTCATCACCCTAGTACTTAGTCTCAGCCTCCTCATCGCCCTCCTCCTCCGCATCGGCCTCCTCCACACCCTCCTCCTCCTCCTCGGCCTCCTCATCGCCCTCCTCCTCCTCCGCCTCGGCCTCCTCCTCGCCATCTTCTCGACCACCACTAGAAATTCTGCCTAGTGAACCATATATAGAACGCATCGATGACATATATTCATCACAAGTAGTGTTGGAATCTATTGGAAGTGTTGTATGTAAAACTTCCATTAGTTTCGTAAATGAAGTGTTTGACCTAGTAGACTGTTCTGCCGTCTCTGTGGCCCTTTTTCAGCCTGTTTTGTCTGTGTCTTAACCTACTGCAACTCGGTGGAACTATAACTTGTACCTAAGGAGGGAAAATACCTCTTCGGAACTATACTCTTCCCAGTTCGGCTGCATACTCTACCAGGGTGCTCATCTCCCAACACCTGATGTAAGTGATCGCTTGGCCTAAAATTGTTAGGTTCCTGGGCATCAAGGGCCTTTAAAGTAGCCTGTTACAAATATGAATAGATTATTTAGTTACAAAATAGAGATTAAAATTTTAAATCTACAAATTAAAACTAATAATATGTTGCTGAGTTGGTTCATTAACCGTACTTCCATCTTTCTTCCTTCTACTCGAGAAAAACAGTTTTGTTCGAGGCACACATCCTTCTATATTCAATGTATGCCTCTACAATTACATTGAATGTAGGAAACCATAATTAAAAATAGGATACCAAAAAAATAGTAATTTAATAACTAAAATTATATAACAAATTTAGAAATAAAATAAATTATGGAGGAAGTAATAGAAAGTGCAAGCTGTAAAGAAATATTATAAACTGTCATAAATATTGTCTTTCATGATCCGGCATCGTAGTACGTCTCAATGTGTGGACATATTTCTTTGCATCAATGTCTTTTATTTCTTTCAGATACATCCTAAGTAAAATTCAATAATTAATATTAACAAAAAATGTGAAAATTTTCATTTAAATACCCCTAATTTGATTAATACCGTAAATTGTCTAGTCGTCCAATGAGTAATCATATGTCGGTACTGTTCTAACGGACAATCATCCATGACAGGGACCACCTCTAACTCTGTTCCCACTCTAGCATGCCAGTAAATGTACAAATCATGCTTATAATCTCTCCAAAGCTCGCCTAAATCCTTTAGACGTGCTGCCCATGCATCCTCACCATCGGGGAAATTAAACCGTAGCTGACACCAAAATATTAATTCATATAAATACAAAAATTAATATATTTCATTAAATACAACCGATTTTTTTACCCATATCTCTGCCCAGGCTTTATCCTTGACTTTATTTGGCTGCTGCCTCCAAGAGAGCGGACTGATAGGAATGATGTCAGAGTATTTGGAAAGCATTTCCAAAAAACTCCGACATTGCTGCCCTGATTTTTCAATCATCTGACTATCTTCATTATAGTCCACCATCAACTGCATGCGGCGGTTCCATACCGCACTCATGCGTGTACGCCCTTGCCCCTGCCTCCTATCATTATATGTATTTGTTATTAAAGAAAAACAAATATTTTATCAATACATGTTATAATGAAAATAAAAAATGGTGTAACAATTTGTTAGGGTTGTATAAGTATACATGCGGTAGTCTGATCAATGGGCGCCGCTAGATTCGCAGAAACTGAAGGAACACCCTGTATAGATGAAGTGGGTCCTAATGTATGCTCTACAGGGATAGACTTTGGCAGAGAAGGAGTTAAAGAAGATGGAATATAAAATCCCGGAGAGAAGGAACCATAAGTAAAAGAAGATGACAGGGATGGTTGGCAAAATACTAGATGGGGAGTGGGAATCATCATCGGATATGGTACAGATGGGTGAGGAGGATCAGATGTAAAGGGTGGTGAAAACATGGTAGGCCTAAATATCCCGTGTGTCCCTAATGGAACACCGGGATCAGAATGTGGGATGGATGATATGTCAGTGGGAGGGGAAGGGTATAATCGTGTACACCGACCAGATTGTCTAGCTCCCGTACTACCCCCTCGCACAAACACCCCGAGTACTGGGACCACTACTAGGCTTCTCATCAAATAATTGTCACATAATAGATGGATCCTAAAATAATGTTTAAAAAAATTAATCACATAACATTATATATTATTTAAATAAAAATATTTGAAATAAAATACTCACTGCATGCACTAGTGGTGGAATGCACAGCTCAATCATGCGACGATGGTTGTCCATAATCTGTTTTCGTCACCTCTCTTCAATTTTTTTAATTTCCTGCATTTGAAAACCAATATGGAAGTAAATAGAAAAGGATAACTAATGTGTAACCCAAAAAATGAGAGGGAATAGGGGGATTCATGGATAATTTAACTAACCATTGTTTTAGGTGAGCTTGAACAAATATATAATGATGTCAATAAATCATACAATATGTAATATAGAAATAAATTTTTAGTAGGATGATTATTTACTAAGTTTCATCAGTCTATTAAAATCATGGAACATTGATTCTACCATATTCATAAGTGGTAAAGCAGTTTCCAAAATTAAGGAAAATTTTAATTTCTTTATCTCAGGTAGATGATGAAGGTTTCAATACATGTTTTGTAGAAGAATACAAACCATCATGTTAATTACCTGGTAAAATGTTAAAGAAAGGTCTTAGAGTCATACAAAATTTATACAAATCACAGTTGAATCATTGAAATGTTCACCAAGTTAGAAATGTTGGTTTCGTAGGTTTAAATACAGTTCAATTCTAAATTAGAAAATTTAATTCAAATAAAAATTCCAACCAATAAACATTGAAAATTTACATAACGGTCAAGTCGGATACAACATATTTGTAATCAATATTAAATCAATTTGAATAGTACCAACCTTAACAACCCAACTCTAGGTAAACCAAAATAATTGAGAACATGGATGGATGATTCTTTATATTTTCCACCACAACTTCAGGTTCACAATCAACTCTGACAAATGATCTATTACAATCATAAAAAGAAATAAATGGATTGGTACGAATGGAATTAGGGAATGTTTCAATTACATCTTCACCATCATCAAAAATATGTATTGGAATTACTTCAACTATGACACCAAATTTAGGTTGAAGTTGGTCTTTGACATAAAAAAACTTGTTTAGCCATTGATGCCCATACATATGGTTCTTCGGTAGCAAGAGTGTGAGTCATATTAATTACTCTAAATCCACAATCATCAATAAATGTGCCCTATCTCGTCATCAAATCAAACCAATGGAATTTCATCATCGTGACTCATCCATGAGAGTAATAATCCAATATTATTATTTTTTCAACGACTCCATAATAACCAACATTTTCAAATCGTGATCTACTATCTGATGCACTGGCATAACAATCTATTGTGGTAGTAACCATAACACCATCATGTTTTGTTCTCATGTTATTTACTCGTTCAGTGACAATAAATTTGTACCCATTTATAACAACTGATTTACAGTCACGAACCACGGTATTAGGACCAAAATCCAAATCTCTTATTTCCTCAAAGACAGTGTCAGCAGAAAAACTCAATACCTGCAATATAAATGAATATTAAACTTAATTAAATATTGATTTAATTATTTTAAACAGTAATATATTTACCTTCAATTTTAACCAAGCAGAAAACTCTTTTCTATGCAAAGTCTCCCTCCTTCTCAAAGATAACGAATGATGATTTCTATTTATCATTGTTTTATGTTCCATAAAGATAAAAAATATGAATAGATTAATAGATATATATGTAAGATATACATATTCAATTTAGTTACCTAATTAGTCATCAAACAAGTCAAAGTTGAACAAAACTATGCGATGTGGCATCTCCCGCTCTTTAAGGATTAATGTCTTCAATGTTATGATCCAGGAATTCCTCCTGTTTGAGGAAGTGATGGAAAACTGGGTTCAATTTTCTCATATTTTTATTCTTCATTTCTCATTGGAATTTTCATTATTTTAGTAAGATTAGATAAATACATTGAGAAAAAATCCATACATTGTTGAGCCAAGTAATCATTCATGATAGAACCTTCGGGATGATTCCTATTTCGGACATAAGACTTTAATGTGTACATATTTCTTTCAGTTGGATACATCCAACGAAAAGAAACAGGTCCTCCGAGAAGTATTTCAGTGGGAATATGGATAGTCAGATACAGCATTCATGTGAAAAATAATGGAGGAAATATTTTCTCCAACTCACACAAAATTAATGGGGCATCTGTCAACATTTTTTTTAAGAAAGACTTGAACAACTTCTTAGCACAAAGATCTCTAAACAAATGGCACAACCAAATAACAGTCACCCTTACATTATTGGAAAAAAGATGACATATTGCTATTGGAATCAACTCATGCAAAAGAACGTGATAATCATGAGTCTTCAAAGATTTTAACTTCAACTCTATTTTGTTGACCCATTTAGATATGTTTCTTGAATAGCCATCATGAACTCTAATAGTATCTAATACTTCTAGAAATTGTTTTTTTTCGTAGGTGTCATCACATAAGAAGCACATGGAACTTTCCATTTATTTTCACTGATACACATAGGATGAAATTCTGGTCTGATGCCCCAATCCACCAAGTCATGTCAAGACTGTAAATCATCTTTTGTATTTACCTTAACATTTAGAATTATTGAAAGCAACATTTCACATATATTCTTTTCAATGTGCATTATGTCTAAGTAATGATGTAACAAATTGGTTGAACAATAAGGAAAATCAAAAAAGATACTCCTCTTCATCTAATTGTAATAGGTTTAAGTGGAAACAATCTTTCTCTTTCTAGATTTCATTTGACTCTTCCCGAATGAAAAACTGAAATCTTTCAATTCATTAATCACATCAGTTCCAGACATACACTGAGGTGGATTATTGGCTCTATGGTATTATCAAATCTTTGATGATTATTTCTATATGAATGGTCCATTGTCAAGAATCGTCGATGTCCCATAAAACTGAAACTACAGCGATATTTCAATATTATGGATCATGTATTCTTCATACAAATAGGACATGACAGTTTTCCCTTCGTGCTCCATCCAGACATCATTGCATAATTCAGAAAATCATTGATCATCCACATAAGCGTAGCACGCATCCGAAATATTTCTTTCGAATATGCATCGTATGTGAGCACACCCACATCCTAAAGAAGTTTCAACTCTTTTATTAAAGTTTGCATGTATACGTCAATATCAATGTCGGGATCATAAGGGACAGATATGAGTATACTCATGAAAATGAAATGTTTTTTCATAAACAACCATGGGGGAAGATTATAAATGTGTATAAAAACTGGCCATGTGTTGTGCGAAGTAAGCATCTTCCCAAACGGATTAAAACTATCGCATGAAAGACCCAACCACACATTACGCACGTCAGCTACAAAATCAGGATATCGAGCATCAAATCTATGCCATGTAAATCCATCTGCAGGGTGAACCAACTCATCATTAGTCTTATTTCTCTCGATATCATGCCATCTCATTTTTATTGATATTTCATCAGGCGTAAAAAGATTCTAGAGTCTGGGGATCAATGGAAAGTGCCGCATTACTTTCTGTGGAACGCGGGATGGTGTTCCATCCGATTTTGACTTCCAGTGGGATGTGTCACATTTTATACAATCATTTTGTTCAGCAGTTTCCTCCCAGAATAAACTACAATCTTTCTGGCAAGCATGAATTTTGTTTCTTTAAAATCCAAGTTCCTCAACTAACTTCCATGACATATTGTGGTTTGAGGGAATATTTTCATCATCTGTAAGTAAATCCTTAAATAAGGTAAGAATGTAATCGATTGTTATATTAGAAATCCCTTACATAGTTCCCCCATGAAACAATCGGATTAAAAATTCCACCTTTTTCATTTTATCACGTTGTTGATATACTAGAGTCATGGCAGCATCATTCAATTTTTTCATCCTGACAATATCATCATTTTCATTAGATGCATCATCTTTTCTCATATCAAATTCTTGTTGAGTCTAAATTCTTTCTTTTTCATGATGACGAATAAATGGAAACCGGTCATCTAAAAAATTCTCCAGTCCAGTCCTTTAATTTCGATCATCAGCAATTTGAGATTTCATTTTCTCCGCATTGTGATACCACACATAGTAGTTTGCTTGAAAACCATATTTGGTTATGTGGTAGTTGACTTCTTCACGGCTTAACCAAGGTCTACCAACACAATTGGAACAAGGGTAGTGTATGAAACCACTATCTGAAGCATTGTGAAATGAAAAATCTAAAAATATCTCCATATTGTTTTGAAAATCTCTTGAGATCTGATCGGTTTCATACATCCAACTTCTATCCATTCTGTAAAAAGAATTTTTATAAGTCATTTTGTCATAATCAATTCAATAAGATTGAAGTTTAATCAAAAATATATTTAAGTAAACGATAAAGGAAGGAGTTTCTGGTTGATTTAGTGAACTATTAAAACAATGTAAAGATATACTAATTTAGTTATGTGTGCCTGAATTTGAGGTGAGATGTGTTTTGTAATTTTTTCATTTATCACATACAAGAAGACATCATAGACCTGATAGAACTTTGTTCAAGATATTACAAAGTGAAGGCTTTTCATGAAATATATAGAATGTGTAAAGAGAGTTTTTTTAATAAGTTATTGATGCTAAAAAATGGAAATATTGTGAAAAGTTAGTACATTTCATAACACCCAAACTAAAGTCCACAGAAAGTACCATATCACCCCACTAAAAAAACCACCTACCCCACTACCCCAACCGTCCCCAATACCTTCACATGGATCATCCTTATATCCATTAACCACCTTGAGAAAATATGACTAAAAACCCCTTTACCATCATTGAGTGGGGATACATCTCACAAGCACCTCCATTAGTCAATATGATTAACTAACTACATAAAATGAGTTTCTATGAAAACATTAAATCAAGTTGATTCATATAATCATGACACTTTAATTGTAAAACGAAAATAGAAAACAAATCAAACTACACTTATTGGGTATGTCATGCCACACACGTCACCACCTAGTTTAGGTCAAATCAAAATAGAAACAATGAATAATAGATGCAAAACATTAAAACTAAGTTAATCCTTACAGATTTGGAGTGTAGAACTAAAAAATTAATTGACTTAAGATGGATTTATAGGGGGGAAGGAGTTCCCAGCCGATGTAAAGAGAGAGGACTCTAGTTTAGAATCCAAGGGGGACTTCCCCAAGGCTTCCTAAATCATAATCACTATGAATCCAAGGTAGATTTCCCCCAAGGTATTCTAAACCAAATCATAATGAATCCAAGGGGGTTTCTAAATGGAATTAAAAGCTATGTTTTTAACATGAATCCTTGGTTGATTTCTTCAAGGAATTCTGAATCATTAATCAAAGAACAAGTGCTCAAAATTTAAATTTAAATTTATTTATATTCATTTTCAATAGGTCTCATATAAGAGGCACATGCCTCAGGTCCCATTATGTGTTATAGGCATCCCAAATCATTCACCCATGTTCAATAACTCATTCTCGGCACCCCTATGGTCATACCTTTCATTACCCAACTAGTTCCCCAAGTGAATCACACCCCATGGGTGGATAAAGTTTAGGCTTATACACTAATAGGTTTTCCATGGATCGTAAAGAGGTTTAATTTCATAAAGTATAGACAAAAAAATTTATTTTTAAATTTGAGATTAATAATAAAGTATGTCAATGATACTACACATCATAAAGAACACAGAACAGTGATACTTTTAAGGGATAGTTTATAAACCATCTTCTATATACTCACAGACATCTAGCAATAAAGTATTAGTCATTGATTCAAAATCAAATAGTGTGAATCATAAAATTTTACAAAATCCCTAGAAATAGGGAATAATGACAGTGATATTTCTAGATAGTGAAATAAATGGAGAAAGGTTGAGAATATAAGGATATACTTATAGCTATCTCTAGGGGTGGGGGTTGTCCAAGGGGGTGCGGTGGTGTCCAGGGGGCTGTCCAAGGGGGTGGGAGGGTTGTCCAGGAGGTGGGGTGGTGTCCAGGGGGGCTATCCAAGGGGGTGGGGGTGTCCAGGGGGTGGGGGTGTCTAGGGGTTGGGGTGGTGTCTGGGTGGGGAGGGGGTTGTCTGGGGGGTGGGGTTGTCCAGAGGGTGTCCAGGGGGGTGTCTGAGGGGTGTCTAGGGGGGTGTCCAGGGGGTGGGAGGGCTATCCAGGGGGTGGGGTGGTGGCCAGGGGTGGTTGTTCGGGGGGTGGGGGCTATCCAGGGGGTGGGGTGGTATGGTGTTCAGGGGGGGTATCTGGGGGGTGGGGGGCTGTCCAAGGGGGTGGGGTGGTGTTCAGGGGGCTGTCCAAGGGGGTGTGGGTGTCCAGGGGTGGGGGTGTCCAGGGGGGTGGGTGGTGTCTAGGGGGGTTGTCCAAGGTGGGGTGGGGGTGGAAAACTCCCCTCCCTCTCTGGACATCCCACACCCCCTCCTAAATGATATTTGTATAAGAAAATCGTCATCAATTTTCTTATCCCATCTGACCATACCATACCACCCAAGGAATACCCTATAACTCAGAAATATCCTAATGTTATACACAATTCCATAGGACATAATCGATATATGTCCAATCTCACCATCCACCCTCATCCACATCCCAGCATAACACCCCTCTAGGTTGTAACCATACCCCATAGGCCACAAGGAACTCACATAACAATTTCCAGCTTACCCAACTCACTCAATAATATAACCCCAAAGAGTCACTCAGACCATTATCCCTTTCAAACACATTCCATGTACTACATGAATAGAAAACTAAGGATGTCACCATATATATTCTTATGAAGAGGGGTCACTACAAAAAGTCTACCAAAAAAACCACACTAAGGAAACATCTTACATTTATCAATAGTGATAACAAGATAAATAATACAAATCAACGAAACAGGTTATCACATTATACATGAAATCGATGAATCATATTTCTAATACACTATACATGAAATCCCCCATAAAACTAGATTCATTATACAACCAATACCTCTCATAATTGAGATAACATAACCCACAAAAAATAGAACCACAATTATTCAACACCTCAAATGGGTTTTCACAGTCCACATGGCACACTAGAATGCCTTACTGTACCAATGGAAAGGATTCCCACTAGAAGCAACATCTACCCAAGGCCCCCATCACATTAAATAATATAAAACCTCACTCTCATGATCATATCTTACAGAAGGGTCTTGTGGCAAGGGAACATGATAGGAGAAATAGAAATACAGGAGGAAGCAGACCACGCGGGTCTCGTTTAGGTGAAATAAAAATAGATAACAAACAAAAATAGATGCACGACATTCCACTTACAGATTAGAAGTGTAGAAGTAAAGAATTACCTGATTGATTGCAGAGAGAGATTCGATAGATACCTTGGGGTGAAGAGAGAGCTTTGGGAGAGCGTCGGGAGTGATTAGGTTTATGGATGCAATCGTGCGGAGGGATTCTAGATGTGCTTCTATTTGGGGGAAACTTTCCCAACTATTTGTTAAAACCGTTGGGAAAGAGTGTATTTACCTACGGTTTTTAAAAACCCTTGGTATATATATATATCTTTTCCCAACGGTTTGAGTAAATCATTGAGAAAAGCTTGTTCTCATCCCAATATCCCAACGGTTTGAAGAAACCATTGGGAAAAATTAATTATACCAATGGTTTATTCCAACCGTTGGTATACAAGTGTTGGGAAAACACAATTTTCTAGCAGTGTAAATGATTAGGGCTTAATGATTTGGATTTTAGAGTAGTGTTTGTGGAATAAGGGTTAGTATTTTTGTGGGAAAATTTTGAATAGGGGATAAAAACATTTTTTATATAAGTAAAAGGGTTTACATATTCTTTATTTTGAGATATGGGGTAGAATAGCACCACTTCAAGTGGCGCTTTGAGATGAGGCCGAAAAGCGCCACTTGAAGTGGCGCTTTTATGTTTTTTTCCCACCCAAAATTTCTCTCCCCAATACTCCTATTTATTATATTTAATGTAATTATAATTAGATTCATAAATTATTTTATGTTTAGAAATATTTTAAATTTTTTATAAGTAAATAAATATTTATAAATATAGATATATAATTATATCTTTATAAACATATTTATAATATTATTTTGAGGTTAAATGTGTATTAAATTATATAATTATAAATATATTTATATTTATATAATCATAAATATTTATTTATATAGATAGATTTATAATTATATAATAATAAATATATTCATTATATATATATATATATTTATATAAATAATAATAATTATATAAATATACAATGCTATATTAATAATTATATATAAAAATGTACTTATTTATAATTTATATAGTGATAAATATGTCATCATAAATATAATAAATATACATATAATGAATATAATAAAAATAATTATTATTTAAAAAATTATATATTTATAATTATATAAATATGTTTTCATTTATAATAAATATATAATTCTATATATAATAAATATATAAAAATATAAATTAATAGATATAAATTAATAAAAAAATATATATATATAAATATATATATATATATTTATTTAAAATATATATATAAATATATATTTATAAGTATATTTAAATATAAATAATTACAATTTAAAAAATATATCTATAAATATGTATTTAAAAAATATTTATATAAATATATATTTAAAATTATGAAATGATTTTTAATTACATTTATAAATACATTTACAATTATATAATTATAAATCTACTTTGTAAATATATATTTATATAGTTATAAACAAAACTTATTTAATTATATAATTAAATAAACCTTATAGAAATTTAATTATAGAAATTTATAAATTTATTTTAAAATATTATATAAATAATCATTATTAAATTTAAAATATAAGGTTTATATATATTTATATGAATAGATATAAATAAATAAACCTTATATTTAAATAATTTTTATATATAGTTTTATATATAAATAAAACAGATATTTAAAATTTATAAATTTATATATAATTATCTAAATATTTAAATAAAACTTATTAAATAAACCTTATTAAATTTATTTTTATATATATAGGTAACAAATACACATTATTTGTATATATCTTGAGCTATGAGTAATAAGAAAGATCTCTATCCATAAAATAATTTGATGTTCACTTATAACATTGTTCATCTTCTTTAAGTTGTTGATCCCTTTCTCAATTTCTATTTTTTTATTAATTTCATTTTCTATTTCATTTTCCTGTTATCCATAGTCATGGAAGTGACTATCAAACAAGTAACAGTGGGAATATGTTTTGATATTTCTATCTAAGGCTCTTCAAACATCTCAAATCGATAATTCATTAGTTAAAATAAAATTCAATGGGTATTTAGAAATAGATCCAATCATACATAACCTCTCATTAATTCAAATTGAATGATCAAATAATATCTGTTTAGACACCTGAGGGTGGTGGTGGGTTGAATACCTATTTTTTTACAAATTGTTATACTCTGTTAGAATCTTTTAAACCCTGTGAAATTTAACTCATATTGGTGGTTAGGTAATCTGCATATATTTACTATTTTTCAAAGAAATCGTCCACATGTGAATTCATCTCCATGAAATTCCTCAAAAAACATTCATTATAATCATAGATTAGAATCATTTTTACATGCATTCCATGTGTCTAATATGTCCAATAGTGTGATATAGAATATATGAAACTTAATATTTGAATTTCATATAAAAAAATTATACAATCACTTCAGGTAGGAATTATTTATGTTCAAATATCACTTTAGGTGTGCATTATTTATGTTCACACATCACTTCAACTAATGTGGTCTTTATTTCTGTAAATTAGTTTTTCTTTATTATATTTGGGAATTTATTTTTATTTTTCTGAAATAAAAATTAATTATCACAGTGAAAACGTTTTTTAATATATAAAACATGACATCCGAATAAATCTGTAAGAACCTGGATCTTCGTTTCAGGTACGTCTTTCCTTTTCTATAGTTTTTGAGAAAAATAATGTTTCTGGAAATTTTTAAAGTACATGCCGTGTACTTTTTGAGTACACGTTGTGTACACTTTTCCCGCTCAAAGTTGTGTGCTGGCCGTGTCCGGGCCACACACACGGTATGTAGGGGTGACGTGGAGGCCGATTTTGGCGGAGTACGGAAACACCCACTACAGGCCGTGTACTTTAAAAGTACACTCCATGTACTTTTTTTTCACTAAACGGACCGGGGCCGCGCCTGACGCACAGAAACGGCCTCTTCTCCAGATTCCGTTCGTCCGAGAGCGCTGAGGGCCACGAATCTTCCCCGAGACATCGTGCCTCCGTTCGATCTATGTTCCGGCTTCCGTCAGTTGTGTGGGGATCACCTCGGTAATCTCTCTCTTCTGCTTTAGCCTTGTTCCATGGTTCCTCCTCATTTTCATGTTGTCGTGGGTTGAGCGTTTTGTGCGTTTTCTCAGATCTGTGATGTTCTAGGGAGAATCAGTCATCGTGGTTCAAGTATATCGATCTCCTAGGATCGAGGTAGGTGGTTTGTGCCTTTCTGTAGAAAGTCTTTGAGTATTTTGTGCAAATTCCACCAATAACCTTGAACAGGGTATTGGGTGTTCCTTTTTTGCCCCTGTTGAATTGTATGCTTTTCTTGATTGCTATAGTAGATGTTTTGCCTGTGAATATGGTAGTTTTACTGTACTCTAGATGTTTTATATGCTTGTTCTGCCTGTTTTCCATTTTTTCAGTTTCCATACCTAGATGTAGGATAGTGGAACTATCGCTTTGTTATGTTGTTGAGACTTAGAATGATAGCCAAATAGTTCTTAAGGTTTACTTGGACGATACACGCGTGATATGCATGTTTATTTTACACAGGGCTGCGAGAACCTAGTGTAGTGAACCATAGGTAGAATGGACGGAAGGGCTTCTCCAGAGTGTCCTTAATTACGATGCGAGACCACAGGGGGAATTGACGTTGAGTGCTTCCTCAGAGAGTCTATAGATCCTCGATGTGGTCCACAGGTGCAATTGACGTTGAGTGCTTCTTCAGAGAGCCTTTAGCACGATACGAAACTATAGGGGGAATTGACGGTGAGTGCTTCCCCAAAGAGTCTATTCGTTAGCTGAACCAGAGGGGTGAGACTATGTGTTCTTCCCAGAGGGTAGCTAGTACTTGTAGGTTGAACCTTAGGGGTTAGTTTGTGAGAACTACCCAGAGGTTACCCTTTTGTTCTGTTTTCTTTAGTGGTTATTCCTTATGTACCTTATATGTAGAACTGTGGATTGTAGCTGCTTGTGTTTTCCTGTTTACTACTTTCTATTTTATTACTTCCATGTATTCACTGACTATTAAACACAGATCTTTGGGATATTTCCTACAGGGACTTTGTCCCACACCCTGTTTGGGTCATTCTTTTGGTCCCAAAAATACTATGTTGTTGCAGGTATAGATAAGCGCAAGCGCCCTTCTACTTCAGGTACCTGACTTACTATGGAGCTGGAGAGCAGGGGACCAAGCTACGGCTTGCGATGATGAGGAGTTTACTTTATTTTCTTTTGAACTCTGTTTTAGTTGTTTTTCATCACGTTTGGTTGTTTACTACTTTCCATAGACATATGTACCATGTTGCATCATTATTATTTATACATTGTTTCTGATGTTCAGTTCAGTTGTTGTATGTTGTTTATTGTTTCCGCTATTGTGTTTGGTTTTTCTTCTATTGTATACTTTACCTAATGAGGGCATAGTTTCCCCACCGACTCACCAAGGCCCTCACTGCTAGTCGGCAGCCTATGGAATTTGGGGAAACGTGCTTGAGGTCATGTGGAGAAACGGGTACAGGGCACCAGTGGAGGGGCTTCGGATTCGGGTCATTACAAAGTGGTATCAGAGGAGTTCTTTTCTCTTGCTTTACTTTTTGGAGCCTTTATCCAAGGATAGGATGGATTCGGTACTTGGTATTAAGTTGTGCTCGGGAGTAGCTAACCCATGTACAGGGAAAAGTCATACTACCTCGTTAATTGCAGTTTCTGGTTTTGAGATTTTACGGTTGAGATAATTTCACCTAGAGTGATTCGCATGCTTTGTGTTGTTATTGTCTTGACTATTGTGGTTCTATTTATGTCGCAACCCGATAAGATGAGGGTATGCCATCTCATGCATCATATAGTCACTTGTAAAAATCACATGCCATGCATTCTTTCCATGCCATCTAGGGTGCATTAGCGATTGCATGCTGTTGTGATATACTTTGTGTAGATTATGCATGTTGTTGTGATAGATGCTTGAAAGAATCTAGGCTGCCTTGTTAGAGGATTGTTTGTATTCTACTTTGCTTAAATGAACACCAAATTTTGGTTCTTGAGGTGTTATGGTCCCTCTTGAATCAGAAATTGGTCAATCATGATCCTGTTTTCTCTTGTCTATGACTGTAGGAGATGAAAAGCTTTGATTCGCGGGGAGTATGGGCCCTCACGGATCGGAATTTGGCACCTCTTTTCCTTGTTTTTAGTGTTTCTGGGATTCTGTGTCGTTTCTGAGCTACTACCCAGAAAAACCCAGAATACATGGCGTGTACTTTTTGGATACACGCCGTGTAGTTTTCAGGTCGTGTCACTGACCATGTGAGCAGAAACACGGTGTTGTGAAAGTAACTTCAGGAACACGCCATGTACAGAAGGTACACGCCGTGTGGTTGGGATCCGTGTACCCGGTCGTGTCACTAACAACACAGGTCGGGGAAGCTCGTGTCATACACACCATGTGTTGAATGAACACGCCGTGTATCCTTATCCTCAGTACCCGGTCGTGTCACGAACAACACGGAACGGTGTTCTCTCCTCCTATACACGTTGTGTTTGTTCAGAACACGTCGTGTAAGGGTCAGCCGTGTACTTGGCTGTGTCGCCAACAACACGGGTCAGGGAAAGTCTTCGAGTACACGCCATGTTTATTCAGAACACGCCATGTAGTCTCAGTTTAAGAAGACCATGTGGGTTAGTCGTGCTAGGAGACTCGGGCAGGGGAGTAGAGTACAATTACACACTTTGTGTAGGGACAACACGTCATGTAGTCTGGGGTCTTACACAACCAGGGGTGGTAGAATCACAAGCCCATGTCAGTGGATTAAGAAGACACACCGTGTAGTTTTTATACACACTGTGTAGTCGTGTTTTGTAAACTTATGTGTTTTTCTTCCCCTGTTCCCATTTTGTACTCTTGTGTTCTCTGTCCTTGTTTTTCTGATCTAAGGTGTACTTTTGATCTTTCAGATCTATGCCTCTGAGATGTCCTCTTGTTGTACGTCTATCTTCAGGCAGTGATCAGACGCCAGATATGGCTGATCAGGGACTTCCTGCTGATCCTCCAGTCGAGCCAGCCTTGGCACCGGCTGTCATACCAGTTGCAGGCACTGATGCACAATTCAGGGAAGGTTTTATGAGGATGATGCAGACCTTCCAGGGAGCATCGCCTCCTGCCTCAACTATAGAAGACTTGACGCGGGTTTTTCAGCAACAGCATCCTCCCACGTTCTCGGGGGAAGGAGGACCACAGGCTGTAGAGTCATGGCTGGAAGCCATGCAGACTATATTTGAGCATCTGGAGACGCCTCCAGAGAGGCGGGTCAAGCTCGCTACCTACATGCTATGAGACTCCTCCAAAAGGTGGTGGGACGTGATCTGACAGGCGGGTCATCAGTAGGTTATGACTTTGGAGGAGTTATAGCGCATGTTTTATGACTAATTCTACCCGGATACCCTAAGGGCCGATCGATCCCAGGAGTTTATGAGCCTAGATCAGGGTACTCTTTCAGTTATGGAGTACTCCTCTTGTTTCACCAGGTTGTAGCGTTTCACACCCCTCCGGGATGAAAGTCAGGTGTTCTTAGCAAGGAAGTTTGAGGATGGTCTCAGGCGGGAGATTCGCTCATAGGTGAATCTATTCTAGTTGACTTCTATCTCTTCAATCGTCAACCAGGCACTGATTGTGGAGTGCAATCTGAGAGACTCCAGAGCTGCGAGCCAGGGAGGTTCTGCTTCCAGAGCTAGTGTTCCTCTAGTTGACAGCAAGAAGCGTCGTAAGGAGCCTATGCGCGATGATCCGAGGAGGCGAGATACATCTTCCGGTAGCCAGGTAGTATGCTACCAGTGTGGAAGGGCAGGGCACACGAGGCCATAGTGCCAGACGGACCCAGTGGAGTGCCGATCATGTAGAAAGATGGGTCACCTTTAGCGTTTATGTCAGGTGTTCTCACTAGTAGCTGGAGATGGGGGTTCTTCCATGACTCCTCATTCAGGAGTAGCACCAACAGTTTCTCACCAGTCGGGGAACTGGAGTTCTTCCAGCCGTTCGGGCCGAGGTGGAGGTCGAGGTCGTGGCAGTCATTCACTGGTCCTTCAGTGACCAGTAGGCCTTTTACAGCAGTTACCCATTCTGGAGTGGAAGTGGAACGATGTTGTGATGGACTTCATGACCAGGTTGCTGAGGTCGCCTCGGGGGAACGATGCTATTTGGGTTGTCGTCGACAGGCTCACGAAGGTTTCTCAATTCTTGCTGATCAAGGAGACCTTCAGTGTCGATGACCTGGGATGACTTTACATCAGAGATATCGTACATCTACATGGAGTACTACACTCCATTGTTTTAGACAGGGATGTGTGCTTTACCTCTCGGTTCTGGCAGGGACTTCAGAAGGCTTTGGGTACACAGGTACTTTTGAGTACAGCATACCATCCCCAGACTGATGGCTAGTCCGAGCGCACGATCCAGGTGCTTGAGGATATGATCCGAGCTTGTATTCTAGACTTTGGTGGTTCTTGGGAGAAGAATATTCCTCTAGTGGAGTTCTCCTACAACAACAGTTTCCATAAGACCATTCAGATGGCACCATATGAGGCTTTGTACGGTAGGCCATGCCGATCACCCTTATGCTAGCTGGAGGCAGGAGAGGCATCTTTGCTGGGACCTCATCTTGTTCAGGATACCTCAGAGAAGATAGAGCTGATTCGGAAGAGGATGGCTACAGAACAGTCTTGGAAGAAGTCTTATGTTGATCAGCGGAGACGACCTCTGGATTTTGAGGTCGGAGATCAGGTTTTCCTGCGTGTCGCACCGAGGATGGGACACAAGAGGATTCAGAGATAGGGTAAGCTTTCACCACAGTACGTCGGACCATTTGAGGTATTGGAGAGAGTTGGTTCGTTGCCTATCGGTTGTAGCTACCTCAGAGGTACCGGTCTATGCATGACGTCTTCCACATCTCCCAGCTCCGACGTTACTTTTTAGACCCGTCTCATGTCTTTCAGCCCGAGGAGGTTAAACTTGAAGCGGATGCGTCGTTCAAGGAGCATTATATTCGGATTGTCGATCGCAGTACGAAGGTTCTCTGTGGGCAGTCTGTTCCTCTAGTACGGGTGCTATGGTAGCATGGGCTAGTACAGGACGAGACCTGGGAGAGGGAGGCTGATGTACGATTGCAGTGACCAGAGCTGTTCGGGGTTTCTTCTTATCTACCTCGTTAGGGAAATTCGGGGATGAATTTTTTTAAGGGGGGGAGTTTTTAAGAACCCAGATCTTCGTTTCAGGTACGCCTTTACTTTTCTGGAATTTTTGAGAAAAATAAAGTTTCTGGAAATTTTTGAAGTACATGTCGTGTACTCTTTTCCCGCTCGAAGCCGTGTGCTGGTCGTATCTGGGCCACACACACGATGTGTAGCGGTGACATGGAGGCCAATTTTGGTGGAGTACGGAAAAACCCACTACACGCTAGGTACTTTAAAAATACATGCCGTGTACTTTTATTTTTTTTCACTAAACGGACCGGGGTCGCGCCTGACGCACATAAACGGCCTCTTCTCCAGATTCCGTTCGTCCGAGAGCACCGAGGGCTGCGAATCTTCTCCGAGTCGTCGTGACTCCTTCTGATCTCTGTTCCAGCTGTCGTCGGTTGTGTGGAGATTGCCTCGGTAAGCTCTCTATTCTTCTTTAGCCTTGTTCCATGGTTCCACCTCGTTTTCATGTTGTCGTGGGTTGAGAATTTTGTGCGTTTTCTCAGATCTATGACGTTCTAAGGAGAATCAGTCGTCGTGATTCAAGTATATCAATCTCCTAGGATCGAGGTAGGTGGTTTTTACCTTTCTGTAGAAAGTATTTGAGTATTTTGTGCAAATTCCACCAATACCCTTGAATGGCATATTGCGTGTTCCTGTTTTTCCCCTGTTGAATTGCCTGCTTTTCTTGATTGCTAGAGTAGATGTTTTGCCTGTGAATATGGTAGTTTTACTGTACTCTGGATGTTTTCTATTCTTGTTCTTCCTATTTGGTGTTTTTCCAGTTGTCATGCCTAGATGTAGGATAATGGAACTGTTGCTTTGTTATGATGTTGAGCCTTAGAATGATAGCCAAGTAGTTCTTGAGGTTTACTTGGACGATATGCATGCGCTATGCATTTTTATTTTACATAGGGCTGCGAGAACCTAGTGTAGTGGACCATAAGGAGAATGGACGGAAGGGCTTCTCCAGAGTGTCCTTAATTACGATACGAGACCACAAGGAGAATTGACGTTGAGTGCTTCCTCAGAGAGTCTGTAGATCCTTGACGTGGGTCATAGGGGGAATTGACGTTGAGTGCTTCCCCAGAGAGCCTTTAGCACGATACGAGACTATAGGGGGAATTGACGGTGAGTGCTTCCCCCAAAGAGTCTATTCTTTAGCTGAAACAGAGGGGTGAGACTGTGTGTGCTTCCCAGAGGTTAGCTAGTACTTTTAGGTTGAACCTTAGGGGTTAGGTTGTGAGAACTACCCATAGGTTACCTTTTTGTTCTGCTTGCTTCAGTGGCTATTCCTTGTGTACCTTATATGTAGAACTGTGGATTGTAGCTTCTTGTGTTTTCCTGTTTACTACTTCCTGTTTTATTACGGCCATGTATTCACTGACTGTTAGGCATAGATCTTTGGGTGATTGCCTACTAGGACTTTGTCTCACACCCTGTTTGGGTCATGATTTTGGGCCCAAATAGACTATGTTGTTGCAGGTATAGATAAGGGCAAGCATCCTTCTACTTCAGGTACCTGACTTGTTGTGGAGCTGGAGAGAAGGGGACCAAGCTACGGCTTGCGATGCTGAGGAGATTACTTTATTTTATTTTGCACTCTATTTCAGTTTTATTTCAGCACGTTGGGTTGTTTACTTCTTTCCATAGACATATGTACCATGTTGCATCATTATTATTTATACATTGCTTCTGATGTTCAGTTCAGTTGTTGTATGGTGTTTATTGTTTCTGTTGTTGTGTTTGGTTGTTCTTCCGCTATATACTTTACCGAATGAGGGCATAGTTTCCCCACTGACTCACCAAGGTCCTCACTACTAGTCGGCAGCCACTGGCGTTTGTGGAAATGCGCTTGAGGTCATGTGGCGAAACGGATACAGGGCACCAGTGGAGGGGCTCCGAATTCGGGTCGTTACAAAATCAAATTCGATTCCCCCAGTACAACAATGTGGTGTATGAACCTCATGTGCACTCCACGTCTGACGTCTGTGTTGCTCTGGTGTCCTAGTTGTATGTTCTGATTCCACCTCTTATGATGCTTATCATGCCTTCTGATAGTGTTGTGTAGAGGACTGGTCGACATCACCTGTGGACGTCCCAAAATCATACGTGGATTCATATGGCTCTGAAGCTCCTAAAATGGAAAAAATGGGACATTGAATATGTCCTCATCGGCGTGAGAGGGGGCCCCCACAAGTTGTGTTACCACACCCAACTTATACTCCAAATTATTCTGCATATAATATATATTTATCATATAATCATCTCCCTACTGTGCAAGACCATCAGTCGGCTAGTCAAGATCATCTCTCTGTGGTGTGACAACATCTGCAGGAGCCGCTTTTAGATGTCTATGTCATCACCTCTACCCCTGCTAATGTACTTTTCTCTATCTTCCAGCTGGTGGTTGTGGTGGCTATGCATCGTCCTCAGCAGGAAAAGTAGGGACATCATCATCCCCTAGAGTTACAATTAGAGGATATGGATATAGATATAATTGTGCCTCCTCATCATAGAAACTCTCACGTATAAACTAGAGAGAATCATTAAGAGCCAACACATCTGGGTGAACTATATCCCGCCTAACAAATGCCTCCTCCTGAGGATCTGTGACATGTGAAAGACGAGTAATGTCATATGTCTACAAATGAAATAACATTCAAATTAATACCAAATGTGAGCTAAAAAATATAATAAATCTTAGTACACATACCAACTGTCGAATGCCAATCCCCTGATGTGTAATGTACATGATGGTGTGTCATTAGTACCAGTCTGCATAATCCCCTTGATCAACTAACTGATAGTGTGTTGTGGGATATATGTATGGAGAGATACCATATTGGGCATGTGTGTTCCAAAGCTCAATATAAGTTGCATGAAATTACCACCAGTCTGTTGTCTATCTACCTATAAGCACAATCGAATGTAACTCATCAGGCTATCGTGGTACCATGGGGATATGTTGTATATAACCAAATTGACGCATGACTCGGTCTGGCTGGTTCCACTCAATGAAGTGGAAGTGGATGAGTGGAACTACTACAGCACGATCTCCAATCATAGCTCTGTGGTATGGTGGAAGTGATGCGTATACAAAACTTGTATACAAAGTCCTTGAAATTTGAAATGTAAACTCAAAAAATTAGTCATAAAATAACATGATAGTTTTATTAAGATTAAATTGAAATAACTTAAAAAAGTAATGACAAAAAAATTTGTCTGGGTAAAAATTAATGTTTAACTTACATTAGTTGGTTGTACTGCGTCAAATATTTGTCAAAAACTATGCACGCTATGTCTCGAAGTATGTGAATACTTCTGAGACTGAATCCACCTTATTAAAAAAAAGTAATATACAATAACTTTATAAAAAAATAACAAAAGAACTAAATAACTGATAGTAATGACGTAAACATACCAGCTTCCCGAGGATAGTACTGAAATAGCTTCAACACCTGTGGTGCGACAGATTGAGGAGTGATGTATAGAAAATGCTCCCATGCCCACATCTATACCAAAACCATACAACCTACAATCTTCTACACATCATCTTGACAACTAGTATAGAGAAATCTATACAAATGTGATAATAGATCGAATCCCCAACTACATGTAGTCTTCTGATCAAGATCCTCAAGTAATATGACATACATCATGTGTACCAAAGTGGTAGAGTAGTCAACGCACAACATGCCTCTGATCAGTCACAAAATATATGCATGTGTGTGCTGAATAAGTGTCTCCTTATCTATATCCTTAGGAATGACTGAAAAATGATCATCAAGACACCTCATGCGCATGTGGGAACCCTATAGGACACATCATACACCGACGACGTCAATTCTTAGTAGACGTTGTATGACCGCACACCAGTCACCACTAGTGGACCCCGTAACTACATGTCCATGGATGGGTAAGTTGAGCATATAGGCTATGTCTTCTAATGTAATGGTCATCTCCCCCTCTGGGATATGAAATGTGTGTGTGTCTAGCCGCCATCTCTCAACCAATGTAGCAATCAAATGGTGATCAATGGTCTTGAAGTCACACATAGAGACTCCATAAATACTAGCATGTCTGAGGTATCGACAAATATTTTTCGGGGGTGCATCGTGATGAAAATGATGTTCTCTCAAAATTGTAAGAAGTCTAACAGGTCATCATGCCAACACATCGTGTGACACATACGTCTACTGGGTAGATAATAGAGGCTTATCCATATGAATATATAATTATTAAAACATTAATTTCATGTAAGTTATGAAATTTAACATGTAATGTATGAAATTTTTTATGTAATGCATGAACTTAATTTAAATTGAATTTTCTTAGTAATAATTGAATATATGTTATGTTTTTGTACTTCTAATTATAAATTTTGAAAGAACAAAAAACTCCTTCATAAAATATTTATTATGATTGAGAATTAAAATATAGATTTTTGGAAAGAATAATTCTTATATTTTCATAGTTGAAGTTCCCAAATATTTCTATTGAGCTCCTACACTCTGGTTCTATGGACCTTTTCTCTAGAAGGACTTGGTGTAAATGGAGGCGTTAAGTTAGTAACTAGTGCCAATGGTGTAATTCTCTAAAAGGGAAAATGCCTCCCATTTGTGAGAATTAGACCATTGAAACTAGTTATTAACTTGATGACTCTATTTCTACCAACTCCTTACAAAGAAAAACTACACACAACTAGAGAAACAATAGAGTAAGGGTAGAGAAAAAAATGGAGTGGGTGGAGATGGAAGAATCAAAATACACAACTGAAGTGCTACATATACCGGGGGTATTGGGTTGCGAAAATGTATATAATATTTGTTACCATTATCAATAATCATCTAATTGTTAAGTTACTTTTAAACCTTATGGGTTGATATCTATTCTGTTATATATTAAATATATGTATGTATTATTATATATAGGTACATTTTATAAAATTTACACTATATAAAAATAAGACAAATATGATTAAAAATGGTGATAATGATAAAAATGATTACATGTACAAACTTTTATACTAACTGATAGAGTACATGATTCATTTTAACCATTATATGATTCTCCTATGTGTCTAGGTAAATGTGACCTCATATGACCATCCCAGTGGAATATGTTTCACCTTCGTCTAGGTGCTCATTCACTGGGCCAATATATCTCATTCTAAATACGAGATTCACCTTTGGCCTCCATTTAGGTTGAATCCTAGTGTTGTTCGGTAGAAGCGTGGGTGCACCATTAGGAAACAAAAAATTCTGCTATTCCCCAATTGGCATCCATGGAGTATTGTAGCAGCCGATGATACTCTCCAATTGATAAAATTGATCAATAAACTGCTCCCAAGATAAGTGCTTGTAAGCACATGCTGCAATCACATGGTCGTAAGGATATATCAATGCTTGAAAGTTTCCACATTCACAGTAATTCTTTTCTAATAAAAAAATTCTCACATGACCATTGATATAAGCCAAAACATCACCAGGCTCAGTGACCTCAAATATTTTCTCTGGAAAATTAAATGCAGTTACATGATAAGTTGCAACCTCTTGAAGAACTATATCTATCTCATGCTGGAAATGAGGTCCATATTGCATCCCTATGTTCAGGCCCTCTTCACCTTGCTTTCCTTGTTCCATAAAATAGTTTATACTACAATAGAAGGTCTCTTGTACCAAACCTATAATTTATATTTTAAACATTATACTAACATTATATTTTAATTGTATCACTTCTGAATAACATATAGTCAAATATTCTTATATACCTATGATAAGTAATTTCTGAACTCCCTTGAAAACTCTATTTATACATTTTATGATGCTGGTTGTCATATTTCCATATCGCCTCCCATCATCATATTCCAATGACCATTTATGCTTTGGTATTTTCATCATGTAATCATAAACTTTCAGATTAGCTCGGTGAATATCTTCAAGATGATCCTCCATCCTTTGTTATTAAGGATAGTATTCTATCAAACAAGAACTACTCTGAACACATATGGAATTAACTATGACAGTGATTTTTTTAAAAAAATGATATTCATACCAATTTTTAAGATCGCTTTCTTCATTGACTCATTCCTAAACTTCTTTTAAAAATTGATGGAAATGTGTTGAATACAGTATCGATTATGGGAATTGGGTGGTCTTCAGGAAAGTCCCTCAGACTGTACTTTATCCTTGATTTCATGATGGTGATCTAAAATAAGACAAATCCCTTCTACGTTCGTAACAAACTCTTGAAGATAGTCCAAAAACAATCTCCATGATGGGAAGTTCTCCTTCTCCACAATTATAAGTGCCAAAGGTAGATGGGCTCGATTTCCATCTTATGTGGAGGTAGTCAAAAAATTTCATGTATTCTTTCCATATAGAAATGTTCCATCAATCTGTATAACCTTCTTGCAATGTCTAAAAGCTTCCACACATGGTAAAAATGTCCAAAAAAATCTATCAAACACAACCATCGACTGATCAACTTGGTTGTGTTGGTTAACTTATTCAGTAGTATGTAACTGATAGATCACCTGATTATTGTGGTTTAAAAGCTTCATAACTTGTGGTAAACCTATATAAGAGTCATCCAAATCACTGTACACTTTAACAATAGCCTTTTTTGTGTCATCCATTCATTTTAGTAAGAGGTTTGATACCCAAAACGTTGTTTGATTCACTCCACCACCAGAATGAAAAGAAATTATTGACATACTCTAATCATTTCTATAATAATAGTTGAAACAAACTGAACGTCTAATGAGGAGTGTTCCTATGAAAATCATGGGTTCACACATGTGTGTGGAGTAAATCTAGTGATGCGCCAACTGTGAAAAGTGTTATCAATTATAACTCATAGACACATTTGATAGTTCGAATCATATTTTTCACAATGGATTGCATAATAATACCTCTTTGACTCTTCTACAACATAAGAGTAATGTCTTTCAATGTGATATTGTTTTATCGCATTTTTTATTGCATATTTTCTCTCAAACTCTCTTCCAATATACAAAACACCTTCATCTGACACTCGATTTGTGCCACAAATGATTCCTGGATATTCTGTACTGGGTGTAATAACTGACCAATCATATTCTGGAAAGCGATTCATGCCTTTGGATGACCATGAAGCCAATATTAAAAGATGGTTCAATGATCGGTTGAACCTCACATGAGTGGGAAAATACTCTTCTTCTGCATTCTCTTCTTCTTCTTCAATTTTCTCTTTATCTTTTTGTTATAAATTGTCATCATCCTCAAAAACATAAACCAATGCATCTAAAGTACATGGAGGACTATTTATAGAAACTATCATTGAAGGACATGACAGAACAACTAAAATTGCTGATATAACTTATTTATGTGTTATAGTAGGAGGATATGACATATTATCATGACGTTATGATGGGCCAACTTCCAATGTCGATGGAACCTCCATTGTAGCTACAGTGACATGAAAATCCAACATTTGATTCTCAGGTTGATACTTAGTGAATGAAAGTACGTATTTCCATTCTTCATCATCAGTTACTAGAAAGGCCACATGAAAAAAAACCTATCTACAAATTGCATACGTCTATAAGTGATGGATTTTATCACCTGTTTGCTCATTAGTTTTAACTTTTGATGAATTTTCCTTTGAAGAGATTCCAAAGTTGTACATCCTCCAAGCATCACAACACCTTATAGCCATATACTATCACTACATCCTTATTATGTCTCAATTATTTAACCATTTCAATAAATATAGGTATTCATCTATTTTATCTAAAATAAACCATCTTTATTAATTAAATATGATCTTAGAATCAATTTATAAATGCATGCTTCTAGTAATTTCGGTTGGAATCCCAATCCCTCCACCAAATCAATATGTTCAAACCATATTGATGTGTAACCTTTTACATAACCCACAAGTTTGTGTTACTTACCCAAAAATAGAAGTCAAACATATTCATACATATCCACATGCATCATATGCACGAGGTACATGAACGTGTCATATAAAATCATAGAGTTATATGATATTAAATAGAATTCAAATATATTCATACATATCAACATACATCATATGCATGAGGTACATGAATGCATCATGTAAAAGCATAGAGTTATATGATATTGACAAACTCCACATGAGTAGGCCCGAAGCAACAGATAACTAACACCATTCACTTTTCTAGCCAAGGAAAGCCTCCAGTAAAGTAGGTGGTCCGACCCAAAGCCCCTCTACCCGGGGATACATTACTCAAGAGAGCATTCAATTCATGACAAATCTAACACGCACAAAATATATTCAACAACTAAATTCAAGTTCATAACATTAATTACAAACCGATGTAAAGGTAGATAAAAAACTAAATTATTTACCATACCTAGAATTCAATGCAATGGTATATTCTAGAAGTAATCTATCAAATAATTAATTCGCTAATTAAAATACATACTTCACTAATTAAAATAATTATTTTTCTAGTTAAAATAATTAATTATCAAATTTAAATGATTACTTCTCTAATTAAAATAATTACACTTAATTAAGCCCCTAATTATAAGTAAGCCCCTATTTACAAATAATTAAACCCCTATTTATACTTAATTAAGCCCCTAATTACGAGTTAATTATGCCCCTAGTTACAGTTAATTAAGCCCCTAATTAGAGTTAATTAAGCCCTAATTATAGTTAATTAATTACCTAATTACATTTAAATACCTAATTACATTTAATTAATTACCTAATTACATTTAGTTAATTAACTATTTGCATTTAATTAATTACCTAATTACATAGTTAATTACCTAATTACATTTAATTAATTACCTAATTACATTTAACTAATTACTTATTAGAAATAAGTAATTACCTAAAAGATATTTAATTACCTAATTAGAGTTAATTAACTACCTAATTAGAGTTAATTAATTATTGAATTAGAGTTAATTAATTGCCTAATTAGATTTAATTAATTACATAAATTAATTACTAATTATAATTAATTAAACTTAATTAATTAACTAATTAAACTTAATTAATTACCTAATTACACTTAATTAATTACCTAATTACACTTATTTAATTACCTAATTACACTTATTTAATTACCTATTTACGTTTAATTAATTACATTTTTACATTTAATTAATTACCTAATTAGAGTTAATTACTTAAATAGTTGGTGTTAATTAATTACCTAATTAGTGTTAATTAATTGCCTATTTAGAGTTACGAAATTAGACTTACCTAATTAGAGTTAATTAATTAGATACGATGGCAAGTTTATCTCTCAAGAAGGAAGAGCTCATCTCTATTGATATCAATGGGGGTGCCTTCTGCAACCCAAGCAAGATTGATGGTATTGTGGGTCATTTTGAGATATTTGTTGCCTGTGGCTTTCTGAGTCAGGGTGAGTCTGATAATGAAGTGGGAGTTTCTCTATCAGCGTATGATTTCTCAGGCAGTTTTAGCGATTTTCCGTCCATTGTAAGGGGACTTTATTCCAGTAGAGTATTGAAGGAGGGCGATTCTAGGAAGTGTGTCACAGCAGATGATTCTCATGAAGATGGTGGGGTGCCGATTATGAACTTGGGTCCGGTCGGGTGGCTGCATTTGGGAATATGGTTGGATCTACGGCGAGTTTTGGTGTACGTTCCTAGTGGTGGTCGATGTATCGTCGATGACCTTGCGCAGGGAGGCGATGATGTCGAAAGAGGAGTTTTGTTTTTAGATCTGGGATCCCGGTTGGCTACGGTGGTTCCAGCTGCGTTACTCAGTGTTCCTGGAGGCGGTCGATTAGCGGTGATGAAACTGGGAGGTTGGGCCCGGTGGCCTATGGTGGTTTTGGTTACCAGCTGCGGTGCTCTGTGTTCCTGGCAGCGGTCGATGTAGCGGTGATGACACTGGAAGGCACGGTGGGCAACAACGGTGGAGATGACTCTGGTGGATGACCGATAGGTGAATCGCGTGGCTACGATGATGGTCGGCCTCAACGTGTAGGCTAGGCGACAGGCTTCGATGAGCACTGTCCACGGTGCAGTGGACAACGACGGAGTAGACGAGGTTGGTGGATGACCGGCAAGCGGACCGCGTCGAGTCGATGGTACAATGAGTTTGAGGTGGTAATTTGCAAGTGGAGCGGCAGGCTGCACAGCAGATGGCGCGTGGTGGTGCACACTACAGGGCTTTCGGGTCCATTGTTGTCATGGGGCTTAATACATCCACAGAGCCTACGAGCCATGTAGTAAATAAATAATCCTTGATGGGTGGACTATCCCCTTGGAAGAGTTATGACCTGACTTTCCGACCTATGTGTGTGGTGTATGTACGTTTAAATATAATTATACCCCCAAAAACTTAATATATATAAGAAATATATTTATTATAATTTTATAATTATTTAAAAAATTATATATTTATTTAAATAATTATAAAAGAATAATAAATATATTTATTATATTTGTAATTTTATAAATAAATATAATTAATATATATATATATAATATTATTAGATATAATTATAAATATAGTAAATATATTTATTATAATTTTATAATTATTTTAATGTATCTATATTTATTTATAATTATTATAATTAATATATTTATTATCATATTATAAATATAAATAAATATTTATTTATTTATAATTTTATAAATATATATAATTATATAAATATATTCAAATGTTTATATATATATATATTATATAAATAATTATAAATAAATAAAATTATAAATAAATAGACCTCGTTGTACCCGCAGCTCGTGAAGCTCCGCGGGAGCCATCCGATATGCTGGTGTAGATATCAGTTCCATCCTGGGGTACAAGTCAATGTAAAAGTCTAGCTCTCTGTGAGGGGGTAGACCTGAAACATCATCAGGGAAGACATCCACATACTGATCCACCACTACAGGATAACTCGAACTATCCACATCAACTACTCCGAGGGTGAGGCTAGCCAACTGATGAGTGATCATATGCACTCTCCTTCGAGTAAGTCCATCCTGTGCTGCAAAGGCTCCCTTCTCACCGGTGAACGTAAACCTAGTCTCATCCGGTCAGACACACCGCACTTTGCGCCTAATACAGTCAATCTGAGAATGGTCTGTAGATAACCAGTCCATACCCAAGATGACTTCATAAGGCATCGACGCCGCTACTATGAGATCCCAGCTGAAGCTATCACCTCCTAGAATAAGCTCGCACTGCCGATGCCAGTGCATAATCGTCGAATCTACTCCTGTAGGAGCCTCTTTCCATAATGATCGAGCCAACGGCTCCGTCAGAATCTCCGAGCTCCGAACGAGGTTAGTGGCAATGAAAGAGTGACTGACACATATGTCTATAAGTACTGCAGCTGTGGTGGAGTAGGCAGAGATCGTACCTCGAATCATCTCCGGAGCGCCATGATCATATGCCTCAGCTGGCTGGAGCTGAGCTCTCCCCTGTCCACCTGCTCCCTGTGGTCTGGGTGGACCGCCTGGTGGTGGCGGCGGTAACACCTCGAATCGTCATCCACCACCAGCTGCACGACCAGCTCCTCTACCACGTCCATCTGCTCCCTACGGACAGCCTCGATCGAATCTTCATCTCTGCCTGGGTGGTCCTTCGACCGTCTACTGATCATCTAAATAGTGGGTCTGGCAGTCATGATCCATGTGTCCATGCCCGCCGCATACGTAACACTGCCCGCTTCTGGCATGTTTGTCTCCGCTTCGGGTGCCCCACACAACCGATCCTAAGTCATGCGGTCGTCTACCTATAGGTCTGGTCCTCTTAGACCTCTGCGACATCTGTCTATTTCCAGCTACAGAAGACTCCGCTACGTGTCGACTGGTGGTGGATCTCATTGCTGGAGACTACTCAGCAAGGAAACACTCCACTAGGAGGGCTCTCTTTAACACCCCTGTCTACGTTGGGATGCTGAGTGAGATCACTGAAGCTCTGATCTCTCGCTTGAGTCCCTGCTCGAAGGTATGGACCCTGAAGAAAGGGTCTCACACCATATCGGTGGAGTAGCGTGAGAGGTCTGTGAAGCTCGCTGAGTACTTAGCTACAGTCATACTACCCTGCTGCACATGAAGTAGCTCATATATGTGCACTGTGCGGAGAGTCGCTGGAACAAACTCTGCCAGAAACAGGCTCTCGAAGTCTTCCCAGATAAGTGTCACCTTATTGTGAACTTGGAGCATCAAGCTCCAACATCTGTCCACTGCTTCCTGTAGAAGGCTGGCAGCAAGAATCACCATGAGATCGGCTGGTGTCCCTACTAGTCAGAAAACTCTCACCACGGCCTCCATCCAATCCTCAGCCTCCTGTGGGTCCGTCTCTCCCCTGAACCTGGGTGGCCTCTGGCGCTGGAACTCATGCAACGCGCTCAAGAGGCGTGCACCGTCTACTGCTGGGGCTGGTGACATTGGTGACCCAATGGGTAATGGTACCGTTGGTTCCTCTACTGAAAGAGGGCCCTGCACCTAAGTCTCGTCGCTCAGTGGGCTATCAGTGTGTACAACTCTCGGAACTCTAGCCGGTTGTCTGCGCGGAGGCATCCTGAAAAGAAACAGGTGCATTACAGTTTAAATTTATACCTGGTGATCTTAATTGGTTGAGATTACTTAAAGAAAACTTTTGAAAACACACACACAATCAATGTTTCCGTGCACTAAGTCCGAAATCAGAAGTCAGGGTCCTGGTGTATGGATACATCGGCTGTCGCACCAACACTGGACTCCCTGAACTGAAAATCACACTCACTACCCTTAACACTATTGCTTCATAGAAAAGGAAGATTAGAGTTCTAAGTTCTGCGGTAGAACCGACTCATTTGATACCAATTTGTCACGACCCATTCCCCTAGGCCCGTGTCGTGACTACCCCAAGCCCGCCTTCCATAGGACATGGGCTGGTTACTAGCACCAAAGGCATATTTCCCTAAAACTGGGAATACATTGCCTTTATAACCTGTAAACACACACATCAAGATATGAAAATGAGTAAATTGTATAACCAACAAGCAAGTACAATAAGTAAAAATGGTCCAGAATACAAGCTCAACTAGAAACTGCAAGTACAACTGAAAAACAAGTACAATTGAGGAAAAAGGAAAAATAGCTATTGGGTCGTCCACTGGGTTCCTACCTGAAAGGTAGGTACAGATCGTCTCCTCAGCACTCCTCGTCCGTCCGTCTCCTCCATGTACCGACATGCCATATGGTCCACCTCCGGGTACCGTCCGGTCCTGGTAATCTTAGCCTCGATCAGCGCTATCCGTCATCTTCATCCAACACAACGAGGTGCGGGCATAGCCCATGCAAGGGTGAGTATAACAATACTCGGTAGGGACCCCGAGACCCTCAAGGTCTCACAAATCCACCAAGGATAAACCACAAAGTAAGGAATCAACAGATAACCCTACTTAGGTATATGTCCATACATATAACTAAGTTATTAAGTAATTTGTCTCAATCATGAGGAAAACACAAAAGTACTGACTCAACTCAACCAAGATTTTATTCACATTATCGAAACCTCGGCTGCTAGAGAACTCCTACTCAAACGAGTACAATGGGCCTGCCGCGACACCAAGCGTTCTTCCCACTAACCTTGGAATGTTGAGGTACTCCTCTTGTCGAGTACCATGAGTCTATTGCATCGCACAGAGGTTCTCCCCACCGCAGGTCTACCGCCACACCCAGGCGCTCCCCCTCGTAGCCTGCTGCGGTACTCCTCCTGTCGAGTATCGTGGGTCTGCCGCCACAACCAGGCGCTCCTCCACCATGGGTCTGCCACCACAACTAGGCGCTCCCTATTGGACTAATAGAATCACTCCGAGTCAAACGGTCAGCAGTCGTCAGGTCTCAGCCAGCTACTAGGTCTCCGCACTCTGCTCCCTCGTCACTAGAAAGATCTGCTCCACGAGCTACTAGTTGATACTCCAACCATCACGAAGTCCCACAAATAAGTATCTCAAAGGTCTTCCACATCATAGGGTTCTCAATGCAACAGACGACGCGTCAATCAGACGCCCGGTTTGTGAGTTATTAGCCTTTTAGTCTCGGGGGCCCAATTAGATTCGTGCACGATCCAACCTGACCATTTCTCAACTATATCCCTAACTCTAGTGGGGAATACTCAAAGGGACCGTCATACTCCAAGATTTACAGGGCCACTGACGGTTCGTCAAACGGATATCTGGTGCTAAAGATATGGCCAAAAGAAGGTAAAGGGATGTAATGGGCCCGGGTCCGGTCTGACCCGGTCAAATGACCCGGCCCGACCGACCCTTCCCGACCCAGTCTGGGCCCACCCAGTTCGGGTCGACCTGGCCTAACCCATTGGGTCTGCCCCAGCCCATTAGGCGGGAAATCTCATTAGGTTCGGCCCGGCCCGTTGGGCCAAGCCTAGCCGGCCGCGAGGGGTCGCAGAGGGCCGCAAGGGCGCGGACTGGCTGCGGGTCGGCGCAAGGGAGGTTCAGCCCGGAGGGCACCGTGAGGGGGGGCGGCTCGGCCCGGAGGGTGATGTGATGGTGGTTCAGCTCGGAGGGCGCCACGAGGGGGCGCGACTTGGGGCGGCTAGGCCCGGAGGCCGGGGCTGGTTCGGCCAGCGGCGGTGCGGGGTGCGCGGACGGTGGAGTCGCGGGGTGCGCGGGGCACACGGGGCGCGTGGATTCGCGTGGTGTGTAGGGCACGCGGAGCCACGGGGTGTGCAGACGACATAGCCACTGGGCGCGCGGAGGCCGCGGGTGGCGAGGTCGGGGGCTGCCGCGAGGGTGCGGGCGGCTCTGCTGGGGCGGCCGTGAGGGCGCGACGGGGCGGCGGTGTCATGCACTGTTGCGTTTGTCACAGCCGGCGGTGGTGTCGGCCGCTGTTCTTGTGTTCCTCCACGCAGGTTATCGTCCTTCTCCATCGTCAAGAACACCAAAGGAGATCGGCGGAGGGGTTGGGCCATGTTAGTTTGGCCCACACCCTCCACGTTTAGAGTGGTAGCAAGCATCTCTACTTTAATCATGAACCAAGAACGAGGATAATAATCGAAAAGATTCAGGAATTCGATAATAACCCCCTACCTTGTTCGTTGATCATTGATGGAGTCGCAGGGAAGAAGACGGATCGTTTGGAAAATACGGACGCCAACGTTTTCCTCGATCGTCGGTTTGTGCGCCAACTCATCGTAGTTGAAGACGTCCTACGTCGGAGGAAGTCCCGAGGAAGAAGGTCGAAGTCGTGGTCAACGTTATTCGTCGGTGGAGCGTTCTTCGTCAGTGGAATGTGTTCTTCGTTTGACACATAAAATTAAGTGAGGGAGTTGAGAGGTTTTCTCTCCCCCGCCATTATGAGGGATAAACCTCGGGTGGTCCCTACCACCATAACTCATGGGAGGTTAAGGTGTGGTGGTCCCCACAACCATAACCTCTCATGGGAGGTTAATGTGTGGTGGTCCCCACTTCTAACTTCCACATGGGTGGTTATAACAGATAAAATAAAATAAAACATGTGTTTATTTTATTTTATTGTTTCCACGAGAAAACTCAAAAACTAACTTTCACCCTCGACCAACTGTCATCGAGGTGAAAGTATCTTTAAGAAAAAATCAACGTTGTGAGTTCAACGGTGCCCTCATATTTCAATTTCGAGCACCAGTTCAAAAGTTAGAAAAACTCACTCGTACGTTTAGTAAACGTACCTGAACAAAACTACAGAAATTGATTTCGGGCACACCGGGACTCAGAATCATGCGTCGTAAATTTTTGTGGACTCGTAAAATTTTCATTTATTTAAAAAAAATATATGGAAATTTCGGGTCTTTATATTAATAATTATATATAAAAATGTAAATATTTATAATTTATATAGTGATAAATATATCATCATAAATATAATAAAAATACATATAATTAATATAATAAAAATAATAAATATTTCGAAAATTATATATTTATAATTATATAAATATGTTTTCATTTATAATAAACATGTAATTCTAAATATAATAAATATATATAAATAAAAATTTATAAATAAAAATTAATAAAAATATATATAAATATATATATTATTAAAAATATATATAAATATATATTTGAAAGTATATTTAAAAATAAATAATTACAATTTAAAAAAATATTTATAAATATGTATTTAAAAAATATTTTTATAATATATATTTAAAACTATGAAATTATTTTTAATTACATTTATAAATATATTTAGAATTCTATAATTATAAATATACTTTGTAAATATATATTTATATAGTTATAAATAAAACTTATTTAATTATATTCTTAAATAAACCTTATAGAAATTTAATTATAGAAATTTATAAATTTATTTAAAAATATTATATAAATTCTCATTATTAAATTTAAAATATAAGGTTTATATATATTTATATGAATAGATATAAATAAATAAATTTAAAATATATAATTATATAATTAAATAAACCTTATATTTAAATAATTTTTATATATAATTTTATATATAATTTTATATATAAATAAAACTTATATTTAAAATTTATAAATGTATATATAATTATTTAAATATTTAAATAAACCTTATTAAATAAACCTTATTAAATTTATTTATATATATATAGGAAAAAAATACACTTTATTTGTATATATATCTTGAGCTATGAGTAATGAGAAAGATATCTATCCATAAAATTATTTGATGTTCACTTATAACATTGTTCATCTTCTTTAAGTTATTGATCCCTTTCTCAATTTCTATTTTTTCATTAATTTCATTTCCTATTTTATTTTCCTGTTATCCATAGTCCTGGAAGTGACTGTCAAACAAGTAACAGTGGGAATATGTTTTGATATTTCTATCTAAGGCTCATCAAACATCTCAAATCGATAATTCATTAGTTAAAATAAAATTCAATGGGTATTTAGAAATAAATCCAATCATGCATAACCTCTCATTAATTCAAATTGAATGATCAAGGAATATCTGTTTAGACGCCTGATGGTGGTGGTGGGTTGAATACCTATTTTTTTTACAAATTTCCATACTCTATTAGAATCTTTTAACCCCTATGAAATTTAACTCATATTTGTGGTTAGGTAATATGCAAATATTTACTATTTTTCAAAGAAACCGTCTACATGTGCATTCATCTCCATGAAATTCCTCAAAAAACATTCATTATAATCATAGCTTAGAATCATTTTTACATGCATGCCATATGTTTAACAGGTTCCATAGTGTGACATAGAGTATATGAAACTTAATATTTGAATTTCATTTAAAAAAATTATACAAGCACTTCAGGTATGCATTATTTATGTTCAAATATCACTTTAGGTGTGCATTATTTATGTTCACACATCACTTCAACTAAGGTGGTCTTTATTTATGTAAATTAGCTTTTCTTTAGTATATTTGGGAATTTATTTTTATTTGTTTGAAACAAAAATTAATTATCACAGTGAAAATGTTTTTTAATATATAAAACATGACATTTGAATAAATCAATGTCGATGCCCCCAGTACAACATCATGGTGTATGAACCTCACGCCCACTCTGCGTCTGATGTCTGTGTTGCTCTGGTCTCTTAGCTGTATGTTTCGGTTCCTCCTCTTGTGGTGCTTCTGGTGCCTTCTGATAGTGATGTGTAGAGGACTGGTCGACATCACCTGTGGACGTCCAAAAATCATATGTGGATTCATATGGCTCTGAAGCTCCTAAAATGGAAAAAATAGGACCTTGAAGATATCCTCATCGTCATGAGATGAGGCCGCCACAAGCTGTGTTACCACACCCAACTCATACTCCAAAGTATTTTAGAAAGATGACATATTTAACATATAATAATATCCATGTTGTGCAAGATCATCAGTCAGCTGGGCAAGATCATCTCTCTATGGTGTGACAACATCTACAGGAGCCGCTATCAGATGTCTATGTCATCACCTCTACCCCTGCTGATGTCCTTTTCTCTGTCTTCCAGCTGGTGAGGGTGGTGGTGATGCATCATCCTCAGCGGGCATAGCAGGGACATCACCATCCCCTAGAGCTACAATTGGAGGATATGGATACAGATATAATTGTGGTTTTTCATCATATAAACTCTCACGTATACTCTAGAGAGGATCATTGAGAGTCAACACATCTTGGTGAACTACATCCCGCCTAACAAATGCCTCCTCCTGAGGATTTGTGACATGTGAAAGACGAGTAATGTCGTCTGTCTGCAAATGAAATAACATTCAAATTAATACTAAATGTGAGGTAAAAAAATATAATAAATATTAATACACATACTAACTATTGAATTCCAATCCCCGGACGTGTAATGTACATTATGGTGTGTTATCAGTACTAGTATGCATAATCCCCTTGATCAACTAACTGATAGTGTGTTGTGGGATATCTACATGGAAAGATACCATATTGGGCATGTGTGTTCAAAAGCTAAATATAAAATGCATGAAATTACCACCAGTATATTGTCTGTCTACCTGTAAGCACAATCGAATGTAACTCATCAGGCTTTCGTGGTACCATGGGGATATGTTATATATAACCAAACTGGCGCATGACCCGGTCTAGCTGGCGCCACTCAATGAAGTGGAAGTGGATGAGTGGAACTACTGCAGCATGATCTCCAATCATAGCTATGCATTATGGTGGAAGTGATGCGTAGAAAAAACATTTATACAGAGTCCATGAAATTTGAAATGTAAACTCAAAAAATTAGTCATAAATTAACATGATAAATTTATTAATATTAAATTGAAATAACTTAAAAAGGTAATAACAAAAAAAAATTGTCTACATAAAAAGTAATGTTTAACTTACATTAGTTGGTTGTATGGCATCAAATATTTGTCAAAAACTATAAACACTGTGTCTCAAAGTATGTGAATACTTCTGAGACTGAATCTGCCTTATTAAAAAATAGTAATATATGGTAAGTTTATAAAAAACAATAAAAAAAGAACTAAATAACTGATAGTAATGAAGTAAACATACCAGCTTCCCGAGGATAGTACTGAAATAGCTCCAACACATGTGGTGCGACAGATTGAGGAACGATGTATGGAAAATGCTCTCAGGCCCACATCTATACCAAAACCATACGACCTACAATCTTCCACACACCGTCCTGACAACTAGTATAGAGACATCTGTATAGATGTGATAATACAACTGATCCCCAACTGTAGGTAGTCATCTGATCAATATCCTCAAGTAATGGGATGTACATCATGTGTATCAAAGTGGTGGAGTAGTCGATGCACAACATGCCTCTGATCAGTCACAAAATATATGCACGTGTGTGTGCTGAAAAAGTGTCTCCTTATCTGTATCATTGGGAATGATGGAGAAATGCTCATCAAGACACCCCATGCGCAAGTGGGAACCCTATAGAACACATAATACGTTAGTGAAGTCAATGCCTAGTAGATGTTGTATGACCGCACACCAGTCACCACTAGTGGAACTCGTAACTACATGTCCATGGATGGATAAGCTGAGCATACAGGATATTTCCTCTAATGTAATGGTCATCTCCCCCTCTGGGATATGAAATGTGCGTGTGTCTAGATGTCATCTCTCAACCAATGCAGTAATCAAATGGTGATCAATGGTCTTGAAGTCACACATAGAGACTCTATAAAAACCAGCATGTCTAAGGTATGGAAAAATAGCTATCGGGGGGTGCATCGTGATGAAAATGATGTGCTCTCTGAATAGTAATAATTTTAACAGGTCTTCATTCCAACACATCACGCGACACATACGTCTACTGGGCATATAATAGAGGCTTCTCCATCTGAATGTACAATTATTAACACATTAATTTCATGTAAGGTATGAAATTTAATATGTAATGTATGAAATTTATTGTGTAATGTATGAAATTAATTTAAATTGAATTTCCTTAGTAATAATTTTATATATGTTATGTGTTTTTACTTCTGATTATAAATTTTAGAAGCACAAAAAACTCCTTCATAAAATATTTATTATGATTGAGAATTAAAATATAGCTTTTTGGACAGAAAAATTCTTATATTTTCATAGTATAAGTTCCTAAATATTTCTATTGAGATCCTACACTCTAGTTATATGGAGCTTTTCTCTGGAAGTAGTTGGTGAAAATGGAGGCGCAAAGTTAGTAACTAGTGCCAATGGTGTAATTCTCTAAAAGGGGAAATGTCGCCCATTTGTGAGAATTACACCATTGAAACTAGTTATTAACTCGATGCCTCTATTTCCAAAAACTCCTTACATAGAAAATATCCACACAACTAGAGAAATAATAGAGTGAAGGGAGAGAAACAAATGGAGATGGTGGAGATGGAAGAATCAAAATACGCAACTGCAGTGCTACGTGGCCCGGGGGTATTGGGTCCCTATAATGTATATAATATTTATTACCATTATCAATAATAATCTAATTGTTAAGTAACTTTTAAACCTTGTGGGTTGATATCTATTCTATTATATATTAAATATATGTATGTATTATAATATATAGGTACATTTTATAAAATTTACACTATATAAAAATAAGACAAATATGATTAAAAATGGTGATAATGATAAAAATGATAAGTTGCAACCTCCCGAAGAACTCTATCTATCTCACGCTGGAAATGAGGTCCATATCGCATTCTTCTGTTCAGGGCCTCTTCAATCTGCTTTCCTCATTCTGTAAAATAGTTTATACTACAATAGAAGGTCTCTTGTTCCAAACATGTAATTTAGATTTTAAACATTATACTAACATTATATTATAATTGTAGCTCTTCTGAGTAACATATAGTCAAATATTCTTATTTACCTATGATAAGTAATTTCTAAACTCCCTTGAAAACTCCATTTAGACATTTTACGATGTTGGTCATCATATGTCCATATCTCCTCCCATCATCATATTCCAATGACCATTTATGCTTTGGTATTTTCATCATGTAATCATGAACTTCCATATTAGCTCGGTGAATATCTTCAAGACGCTCCTTCATCCTTTGTTATTGAGGATCGTATTCTATAAAACAAGAACTAATCTAAAAACATATGGCATTAACTATGATAGTGATTTTTAAAACAAAAAATGATATTCATACCAATGTTTAAGATTGATTTCTTCATCGACTCATTCCTAAACTTCTTTCGCAAATGGATGGAAATGTGTCGAATATAGTATCGATGATGGGAATTAGGTGGTCTCTAGGAAAGACCCCCAGACTGTATTTTCTTCTTGATTGCATGATGGTGATCTAAAATAAGACAAATCCCTTCTATGTTCACAACAAACTCTTGAAGATAGTCTAGAAACAATCTTCATGATGAGAAGTTCTCCTTCTCCACAATTATAAGTGTCAAATGTTGAGGGGCTCGATTTCCATCTTGTGTGGAGCTAATCAAAAAAGTTCATGTATGCTTTCCATACAGAAATGTTCCATCAATCTGTATAAACTTCTTGAAATGTCTAAAAGATGCTGCACATGGTAAAAATGTCCAAAAATATCTATGAAACCCAACCATCAACTGATCAACTTGGTTGTGTTTGTTAACTTATTCAGTAGTATGTAACTGATAGATCACCTAATTTTTGTGGTGTAAAAGCTCCATAACTTGTGGTAAAACAATATAAGATTCATCCCAATCACTATTACACTTTAACAATAGCCTTTTTTCATGTCATACATGCCTTTCAGTAAGAGATTTGATGCCGAAAACGTTGTGTGATTCGCTCCACCACCAGAATGACAAAAAAGTCTTGACATGCTCTAATCATTTCAACAATAATAGTTGAAACAAACTAAACATCTAATGAGCAGTGTTCCAGTGACAATATTGGGTTCACACATGTGTGTGGAGTAAATCTAGTGATGCGCCAACTGTGAAAAGTGTTATCAATTATAATTCGTAGACACATTTGACAGTTCAAATCATATTTTTCACAACGGATCACATAATAAGATTTATTTGACTCTTCTACAACATAAGAGTAATGTCTTTCAATGTGATATTGTTTTATTTCATTTTTTGCATCTTTTCTCTCAAACTCTCTTCCAATATACAAAACACCTTCATATGACACAAGATTTGTGCCACAAATGATTCCTAGATATTCTGTACTTAGAGTAATAACTGACCAATCATATTTTGGCATGCGATTCATGCCTTCGTACGACCATGAAGCCAATAGTGGAGGATGGTTCAATAGTCGGTTGAACCTCACATGAGTGGGAAAAGACTGTTCTTCTGCATTCTCTTCTTCTTCTTCAATTTCCTCTTCATATTTTTGTTATAAATTGTCATCATCTTTAAAAAAATCAACCAATGCATCTAAAGTACATGGAGGACTATCCATAGGAACTCTCGTTGTGGGTCATTTTGAGATATTTGCTGGGTTTCCGAGTCAGGGGAGTCTGATAATGGAATGGGAGTTTCTGTATCAGCGTATGATTTCTCAGGCAGTGTTACCGATTTTCCGTCCGTTGGAAGGGGACTTTATTTCAGCAGAGAATTGAAGGAGGGCAATTCTAGGAAGTGTGTCGCAGCATATGATTCTCATGAAGATGGTGGGGCGCCGATTATGAACTTGGGTCCGGTCGGGTGGCTACATTTGGGCAGATGGTTGGATCTACGGCGAGTTTTGGTGTACGTTCCTGGCGGCGGTCGATGTATCGGCGATGACCTTGCGCAGGGAGGCGATGACGCCGAAAGCAGAGTTTTGTTCTTAGATCTGGGATCCCGGTGGGCTACGGCGGTTCCGGCTGCGGTACTCAGTGTTCCTGGAGGCGGTCGATTAGCGGTGACGACACTGGCAGGTTGGGATCCCGGTGGCCCAGATCTGGATTTGAATCCACTCTGTATCCCTTTCCTAGCGGCCAACCCCAATTTATAACGCCAGAAAGTTTCAAAGGTTGAAGGGCGATGGGTGGCTGGTCCACCGAGAATGCCATGGAAGACTACCTCCGTGCCTTGAGAATGGCACGTGAACACCGACGAACTGTTGGAGGGGAAATAGATAATAACGGTGATTTTAAAATGAAAATAACTCTCCAAGGGGGGTCATTAAAAAATCACGTGACAACCAGGAAATATCCACCATGAATCATATATTACAAAATCCAAATAATATCCAAACATGAATTACAATGAGAGCATAAAAAAATATGTGTGAAAACTATTGGGACAGAGCCCAACTTCGCAATGGAAACACCTGGATAACGCAGAACATTCACTCGAATTAGTTTTTCACCCGAATGAATTTTACATCACACTTGATGAAGTTTTCTCTCAACACTCACCACCATAGATTCAGGCAAGGGAAACGCTTGCTTTTATCATAGCTAAGCAAAAAGTACTGAAAAAAATCTTACCATTGCCAATGCTATCAATGGTATCTAAAAGTGCTGATAATTTGTTAAAAAAAACGCAGATATATGTTAACTTTATCACCACTATTCTCAGTGGTGGTAAAAGTTTTTATTAAAAATTATTATTAATATATATATAATTACTATATTTATATTAAAAAATAATGTTTATTTATATACATGAATTTAAAAACGCATGTTTGTAATTAATATAAATATGATATATTAATATATATTTTTTAATAATTCATATATATATACATTTATATATATATATAATGTTTTAAAACATATTTATAAGATTAGAATTAAATATATATATTTAAATAATTATAAAATTCCAATAATTTTTTTAGATAATAAATATATTTATTATATTTATAATTATATATTTATAATTATATATTTATAATTATATGTTTATAATTATATATTTATAATTTTATATAAATACTATAAATATATTTATTTATAAATATATATATATATATATATATATATATATATATCATGAGATAATGATGATATTCATGGACATGATTGCCGTTATTTATGTTCATATGTTGATGTGTTCATATAATTGACGTTATATGATCATAAGTTTATTTCTGGACATGATTAAGGGTTGTTAAATGTTAAGATAACCTATATTACGATGACACATTCATATGTTATGTATTCATCATGAATGTTCATTTATAAATTGGTTTTTTTTATGATTTATACTTTAATAGGTATATGATTCATTCATGTTATATCCACAAACCTAATACGTTCTCATAAATACTTATAAAAATACAATAAATATAAACCATTATAAAATTACCATAAACACATTTATTATAATTTTATAAATATGTATATTTATATATTAATATATATATATATATATAATTCTATACAAATATTTATAAATTTATAATAAAAGTTTTTTCGTGCGGTTTATTCTGCAGGTGGTCCACTCAGCGAAGGGTACGACATTAGGTGTTGACAGTAGGCGGGCCATAGGTGTTGGCGATGATGGTGGGGTTTCACCGATGTTGGGGCGGCGGTTGGCTACGGTGATAGCTCGGCTTCGACGTAGGCAGTGGCAGGCTTTGACTAGCGTTGTCCATAGTACAGTAGGCAATAGCAGAGGAGATAATCCCGGTAGATGACCGGAAGGTGAGCTGCGTGGTTGGTGATGGTCAGTTTCGACGTAGGCAATGGCAGGCTTCGACTAGCGCTGTCCAAGGCGCGGCGGGCAACAACGGTGGAGATGACTCTGGTGGATGATCGATAGGCGAATCACATGGCTATGATGATGGTCGGCCTCGACGTGTAGGCTAGGCGACATGCTTTGATGAGCGTTGTCCCCGGTGCAGCGGACTACGACGGAGTAGACGAGGTTGGTGGATGACCAGTAAGCGGACCACATCGGGTCGGTGGTACATTGAGTTTGAGGTGGGAATTTGCGGGTGGAGCGGCAGACTGAACAACAGATGGCACATGGTGGTGCACACTATAGGGCTTTCTGGTCCATTGTTGTCACGGGGCTTAATATATCCACGGGGCCTACGAGCCATGTAATAAATAAATTAACCTTGATGGGTGGGCTATCCCCTTAGAGTGGTTATGACTGGACTTTTCGGCCTATGTGTGTGGTGTATGTGTGTTTAAATGTAATTATACACCCAGACACCTAATATATATAATAAATATATTTATTATAATTTTATAATTATTTAAATAATTATATATTTATTTAGATAATTATAAAAGAATAATAAATATATTTATTATCTTTGTAATTTTATAAATAAATATAATTAATATATATATTCTCATTTGGCAATACAGGGGTCAAGTTCTGGTTTACTGAATGCCCCCCATCTGCTCCCCCCTCTACAATAGTTCACAAATGCATTAAGAATGATATTCTTCAAACTCATGTGCATTACACAGATGGATCTACTGACTTCACATGTGCGAGATGCTCTGAAACTAGATTTCAGGTGCATTCATCTGCTGCTGCCTCTTCAAATGACTGCCTCCTCCAGTCCTCCTAAATCTATACAATCTGGTAAACAGGAGGAATCCATGGATTTGGCTACCAAAGCTCCTCCTGTGCAGGTGTCTTCTCCCGTACTTAATAGGGTAGAGCAATCTTGTGCTCAACCAGAGAAGAACAAGACAGGAAACATTGCAACTCTCCAGTCAACTGCAATGCAACATTCTTCTCAGCAGGAGAAAAATAAGACTCCTTCAATGGAAATGCATCAAACAGTTACAGTCGATGACGATTTGGAACCCTGGCAACTAGAAAATTCAAAACGGGGATGTCAACCTAATCGTGGGAGGGGACGAGGACGTTCAGACTGGACTACAAAGAAGGATGAGCCATCTGACTCTGAAGATGGATCAGATATTGAAAGTCTCCTCCAACAAGCGAAAAAATTAGAAGCACTCCACTTCCGAGGACGTGGACGTAGGCGAGGCCGAGGCACAGACTGGGGAGCCATACAAGATAAAGAACGCCAGATTGCGGAGAAGATAAAGAAAAAACTTGGTGCCTCATAATGGGGGTATTAACAATTTGTGAGGCCCCCTACTGCTCCTTTTCTTGTTTTGTACTTTTTACTTTAATTCAATAAAAAAGGTCGTGGCCTTTAAAAAAATAATAATAATATATATATAATATTATTAGATATAATTATAAATATAATAAATATATTTATTATAATTTTATAATTATTTGAATTTATCTATATTTATTTATAATTATAATTATAATTATAATTAATATATTTATTATCATATTATAATTATAAATAAATAAATATTTATTTATAATTTTATAAATATATATAATTATATAAATATATTCAAATATATATATATATGTATATATTTTATATAAATAATTATAAATAATTATAAATAAATAAATATTTATTTATAGTTATAATTATAAATAAATAAATAAATATATTTATTTATTATATATATATTTTTAAATATATAAAATAATATAAATAAATTATTAATATTAAAGCTTTATCAGCGATTTTTTAGTGGTGATAAATATTGCCCTTTATCAGCGCTAAGGGCCAGTCTCTTATAGAGAACTCTCATTCGAAGAGGGAAGAACCGGAAAGGCTTGGAAAAAAATTAAGACATGGAAACATGGTCATCATCCAAAAAACTGTGGCCAAGGACGTGGCAGAGATGATTGAGTTGTTGCTCGAGGGCGTAGTCAGTCTACTAGGTCTTCTTCCAAGGATCTCACTCTGGAGCAGGTTAAACTCAAGGAAAAGTACTTTGTACTCTTCAATCAGAAGAATTCACAATCTGAATGAGAATCTGCTAATGATATCTGAGATCATGATTATGGGGTTGATCCACAGTCTCCTCATTTGTAGTTTTCTATTTTGGATGAGGGGTTGCCCTTGTTTTACCCAATCCTCTCTCTTTTTCATGTTCTGTCTTTTATTTTTCAATAAAATTTGGTAAGAACAGGTTTGCCAGGCTCTTGGACCCTTTGGGTATAATTTTACCACTGGTAAAGACTTATTTTATCAGCGCTAAAAAAGCATCAGTAAACATGTGTTTTATCAGTGCTTTCTATTTTAGCACTGATTAAACAACTCTTTGTCAGCTCTTTTTTGAACGCGCTGATAAAAGTCTTCCCCGATGTTATAAAAATAACACTAAAAGTGTCTCCTTCTTTCACAACCTCAAGCTTTCATGGGTTTGTAGTGTTATCGGTGTCTCTCCTTGCCTTACTACCATTGCTCCTTTTTGTCGTCGCTCCCTGCCTTGCTGGCATCGATCCCTACTGGTGTTGCTCCCTGCCATGCTGTTGTCGCTCCCTGCCACCTTCACTCCCTTCCGCCTTTGCTTCTTACCGTCGCCACTCCTTGCCCTGCTAGCATCACTCCCTACCCTATCGTCGTCACTCCTTACCGTCTTCGCTCCTTTCCACCGTCGCTCATTGCCCTACCATCGTCACTCCCTGCCTCTCTAAGGTATAAGATTATCTATTCCTCTCTTTAATCGCTTATTCCATCTGGATCTTTTCATGGTGGGTTGAACATTTGAGGCCTATAGATCCATGTGTATATAGCTAGGTGTTTTTGGTTTTGGTTCCATGATAGATGATGTGCTTTGATGTGTTTTGATGTTTCTTTGTTATTTGGTTGATGTTTTTGGTAGATGAATTTTTGTATTGTTGGGTGTTTTTGGTAAGTTTTTCTTTCTTAGTTTTGTTTCTTTTAAAGAGAGAGTGTGTTCATATTGTAGACCCACCCTTTCAGATTATGTATAAGTTGTTGGGAGACCCAAATAGGTATCAACATTTGTGATGCCTTCTATCCCTTGTTAATTCATTGAATTTATCCTAGATATTTTGGATTTTTTATGAGGATTCTCTTTGTTTATCTTAAGGAATAGTTTTACTAATAGCGTCTCTTATTAGTATATATTCTAGTGTCCCATAACACTCAATTTTTCTCAGGGCATTAATTTTTTAAAATTATTGGTCAGCTTCCATCCATTGGAAATGTATTCCTCAACAAGGAAAGTGTTATACTGGTGAGTATGTAACATTTTCTGTTACTATAGTTAAATATTTTATAGTATTTTAAATAATTATAAGTTATTTTTCATTTAGGTATTTTTTATGCTCAATGTTTTAAAAGATTAAAATTTCTATGGGTCACATAGTTAGAAAGAATAGATTGATAACCTATGTGGAAACCATTATAATATTCAATAATCATATTTTTTATTATGAAAAGGGGTTTTCAAATAATGTATATTTCATTAAAATACATATTCTTTTATAAATTATATATAATTTTATACTTCTATATATGTCTATAATTTGATATACTGATATAAATATATATACATTTGTAATTTATACTTTTAAACCTCTATAGTATTTTGAATTTATCAATAGTTTAATACTTTTATACTTTCATAAAATTTATTTATATAAATTATACTTTTATTTATTATAAGTTTTTAATATGAATATTATTTTTTCAACAAATTCATTAGGATAATTACGAGTTATTTTATTATATGAAATATTTTATGTTTTAAATCATATTGGATAGATTGAGAGTTGGAGTTAGGCTTGATTGATTCCTTTAGAACTGATGTCCCAACCTCCAAAATTTTTGGTTCAATGTTAGGAATGGGCACAAAATCTATATTCATGATTTCTATCAAGGGGTTGTGATTAGTGATCCCAAAAAATAATCAAAGGTGTTATATTCAAGAGATTCAAGACAAGAAGAAAAAATTCCCACATGTGAATAAATTAAATCAATTTCTTCTTGACCTAAAAACATCCTTTAATAATTCCTTGATATTCCCCTAGACCACTTTAATCATATTATAGCCAATTCACCTCATGAAATACCCCATCATCATCACTAATTTGATAGATTGGATTATAGATGTTTAGATCAAGGATTATTTTTATGGTTTTCATATTTCTATTTCTAAATCATATGACCAAGTTGATTGTTTCTAGGAAGGGATGACCAAGAATGATGGTGGTTTTCATGTAACTAGATTCTCCCTTTAAGTTTAGGGAAGGGACACCCTAAGTGGGCTTGGGTCCTTTACCAGTTTAAATTTGTTGTAATTCAAATTTTAGTGATGAAACCTCATAATTAATTTTCTCTATTTGATTAGATAATTTCTCAAGTAATGGTTATGGGATAAATTGGATAGGGGGATGATCTTGTTGGTTTATCTCAAAAGGATATTTAAGTTGTTGGATGGTCATTGTACCTTAGACTAAAATTGTTTTAATGTTGATGAGAATCGCAAGGTACACCAAGGGTTTTTCTGTTAACCGTAAAATCAAGATCGATTCTTTCATGAATGAACTAAAAGAAAATAATTGTATACTTACATACTTTCATAAATTTTACTTTTATATAGTATAATTTTATACTTTTATAAAATTTTAAAACTATATACTTCTATAAATTATGTGTACTTTTATAACATATAAGTACTTTTATATAGTTTTATAAATTTATATACATTTATAAATTATATATATTTATTTTGAATATTTATTCTTTCATAAATTATATATAATTTTATAATTTTATATATGTCTATAATTTTGTATACTAATATAAATATATATACATTTTTAATTTATACTTTTATACTAGTAAATTTTTTTCAATTTATTAATAGTTTAATATTTTTATACTTTCATAAATTCAATGTTAATGTTGAAAATATTTAAAAAATAATAATTTATTTTTTTATTTTTGAAACCATTATTATACTCAATAGCCATATTTTCTTTTATGAAAAGGATTTTCAAATAATATACCTTTTTTTATTTTCATTATTACATTCAATAGTCATATTTTATCGGTTTTTTATAATTTTAATGTGATTTTATGCTTCATTTATAATCATACAAAAAGGATTTTTATCATTAAAAATATGAAGTGAAAAATAGTTTTTATAAGTGAAATCTCCTCCATTATATTTATAAATTTCCTTCAATATGTTTTTTCTTTTGATCATGTGGGATGATAATTCATTTTTCAATATTTCCATTTTTTGTCAAGAAATTCCTGAGATCCATCTTTAATTGAACATCTTTTGTGTATTTATTTTTTAAATATTAATATTAACAAATAAAATAGGATGGATACCAATAGAGAATGGATGGATTCCAATCGTATGAAAAAAGAGTATGAATATGGGGTGAAAGAGTTCATCAAGTTTTCAAAAGATCATGTATATGACCCTTCTAAAATCCTATGTCCGTATTTACACAGTTGTTATTCAAGACTAATTAGTACAGAGGAGTTGGAAGAACACTTGATCTGTCACCGAATTGATTGAAGTTATGAATATTATAATAGATATGAGAAAAAATAATGTAGCTAGTGACTAGTATAGCACTACATTTTATGGATCATCTGATATGATTACAAGTGTGGAAAATGCAGTAGATCGTATTGAGGATGTGATTATAGGTGTGAATGATGATAAATACCATATTGAGAAAATGAAAAGAATAATTTAAGATGAACTTCGTGATTTTACAAAATTATTTTAGAAGTTAAAGATTTGCGGAAAGACATCATTTTATGTTGGTTGCACTAAATATAAAACATTTTCATCCATACTAAAGTTGTATATTTTGAAATCAGGCAACAAATTGAGTGATGCCAATTTTACTAAACTAATTTCTCTCTTGAATGATTGATTCTAGATGATAATGATCACCATAGCCAAACATACCATACTAAATAAATTCTACGCTCAATGGATATGATATTTGGGAGAAAACATGCCTACCCAAATGACTGTATTTTCATAAGGTCAAAAAATCACTTAAAGAATGCACATAGTGTGGTGCTTCTCGATACAATAAAGATTAATATGGTCTTATGAAATTTTTATGGTACTTTCCAATCATTCCAAGGTTTAAGAGCCTATATGGAAGTGAGGATATTACATAAAATTGATGTGGAATATTGATACAAGAAAAAATGATGGGAAACTTAATCACCCAAAAGACTCTCATCAGTGGAATAAAATTGATCATGATTATCCTAAATATGAAAAAATACAAAGAACCTTCATCTTGAGTTATCTACAGATGGAGTGAATCCTTTTGGTTTTCAAAGTAATACTCATAGTAAATGGCTGATTATGTTGGTAAATTATAACATTCCAATGTGGTTATATATGAAACAAAAACACATCATGTTATCCATGATTATATCATGACCAAAACAATTTAGTAATGATATTGATGTTTATTTGGCTCCATTGATCGAGGATTTAAAATTATTGTGGGACCCGGGTTTTATGTTGTATGATTATTACATAAATAAAGATATCACATTGATATCCATGTTTTACTAGATGATAAATGAATTTCTTGATTATATAAATTTATCAAGATATAGTGTTAAAGGAACTCAAGGGTGTCCCATTTACGAACAAGGTACATAGTCAATTAGGTTGAAACATTCAATGAAGACTATGTTTCTAGGATATCATAGATTTATTCCCCGACGGCCTAAGTACCGATCTTGGATGACATCATTCGATGATAGTTCAGAAGAATGTACAACACCATCTCCACTAATAGGTGATCAAATGTTTGAGAATATAAAATATGTAGACACTGCTTTTGGTAAACTTTTTTTAAAAAAAAAACCTTATAAAAACCGATTGAAAAAAGAGATTAGTTTTTTTTTAATTTCCATACTAGAATTTTTTGTACATAAAAAAATTTCTTGATGTTATTCATGTTGAAAAAAATGTATCTGATAGTGTCATCATCACATTACTAAATGCAATAAAAAAGGATGGAATTAAGGAAAGGTTATACATGGATTACATGGGAATATGGGAAGAGTTGGCACTAGTGAAAGATGAAAAATGAACTTTTCTTCCTCCAGCTACTTTCCAGGTAGGAGAGATGTCAGTTTTTACACTTCTTGAATGACATAAAGGTTCCATAGGGAGATTCACCAAATATCAATAATATTGTGTCAATGGTCAATTTAAAGTTAAAGGTTATGAAATCACATGACTGTCATGCTTTTATGCAAGATCTATTTCTTGTATCTTTATGTTGTGTTTTTTTCCAAGAATTCCCTTCATACATTAACCGAGATCTATTTCTTTTTCAAATATATATGTAGCAAAGTTATAGATCTGATGAAATTGATGACAATGTAATGGGATATTAAAGTCATATTACGTGAATTGGAAATGTTATTCCTATCGACAGTCTTTAATATGTTGGTTCAATTGATGGTTCCCTTGGTGAGAGAGATTTGACTATGTGGTCAAGTATACTATAGATGGTTGTACCCCATTGAATGGTATATGAAGATTTTGAAAGGGTATGTAAAAAATAAAAGTCATCTAGAGGGTTATATTGTAGAGAGATATATTTTTGAGGAAGTCAATGAATTCTATACCAACTACATGTCTAATGTGGAAAGAATTGGTCTACCAAAATCTTGTCACCCTGAGTGGCTTGCGGGTGACGGAATTTCTAGAAGAGATAATTTTCAAAATCAATATTATAGATTATTAGTAGGCCAACCTTTAATTTTTTCATAATAGTTTATAGGTTTTACCATATGTTGTAACCCATAAAGATATTCTTAGGCATTTGAATCCATCAAGGGCTAAAAGATGAATATCAAATACACATAATCAACAGTTTATAGGATGGTTTCAAGACCATATTTTTAGGGATTCAATTGAAAATCCAGATTCAATTTCTGAATAGATTCAATGGATGGCCAAAGGCCAAGTGTGTATGTATTATATTAAAATGGTTATTTAATTAATGGTTATAAATTCTATACAAATGAACATGATGAAGGAAGTACCATGAAAAATAGTGGAGTTACACTTGTGGCTAAAGCGATGCATGTTTATGGTAATAAGGACATAAATCCCATTTATGAAAATATTTAATACTTTTGAATCATCAAACAAGTTTGGGGGTCATATTATACAACATTCAAGGTGCTGATTTTTCAATGCAAGTGGGTTGATAACATGAGTGTTATTAAAATAGATAAATTGGGAATTGTGATAGTGGATTTCAATAAGGAAGAATAAAAATACGAATCATTTATAATGGAATCATAGGAAGTATAACTATTTTATGTTTTAGATCCCGCAAACCGAAAGTGGTCAATTATTCTGTTATCAACCAAAACCATTAAAGGATCATAAGAAAATTCAACTGAGGATGGCCCTTTTATAGGGCATCAAAATAATTTTGTAGTGGTCCCAATGTAGAATGGGTTTTGAATGTCAGAGGAGACCATAATGAAGGGATTTAGATACCCAGAAGAGGGTTCAAATCCCTTCAACCTTAAAAAATTTCAAGAAACAGGTTATATATTTTTTATAATATACATTATGTTACTTCATGTTATTATATATTCACTGATGTATTTATGTAATCTAAATTAAATGTTAAACCACTTCTTTAGATAATGACTCTTGTATATGCTGGTGCTCCTAGTCTGGAGGAACACTACGGGAAAAATAGCTTTTTGCGATGGACTATTTGCGACGGGGAGAAATGACCGTCGCAAATAACTAATTATTTGCGACGAGGTGTCCTCTCCCGTCACAAATAGTTTGGCGCAGATTGCGCGCCAAACCGCGCGGGGTTATTTGCGATGGGTCCCATCGCAAATACCTGGCGACGGTCAATAAGTTTTTGCGACGGGATGTCGTCTCGTCGCTAAAAGACTGTCGACAGGCACTATTTGCGACGGGACCCATCGCAAATACCACCATTTGTGACAGTCGGCCCGTCGCAAATAATCCTGTCACAACTAATCTAACCTATATATACCCCCATCTGTTTTTTTCCAAATCATTCAGATCCTACCCTCTCTCTCTCTACATTTTTCAGTTTCCAATAGAAATTTTCTTTTAGTTGAAGTTTTTTTATTCAAGAGCAATCGGAGGGCGCCAATATCTTGAGAATATCAAAGTTTAAGGTATTTATATTTTTTTATATTTATTTTAATTTTTTATGTTAATTTTAATTTTTGTTTATGAGTTCTAATTTAATTAGATTTCAATTGATTTTTAATTATATTTAGTTTTACTAAGTAATTGATATTGTTAGTAATAATTATAAATAATTAGTTATAATTAAGAATAAATAGATATAATTAGGAATAATTAGTACTAATTAGTAATAATTAGGAATAATTAGGAATGATTAGTAATAATTAGTAATAATTAGTAATAATTAGTAATAATTAGGAACAATTAGTAATAATTAGTAATAATTAGTAATAATTAGTAATAATTAGTAATAATTATGAATAATTAGTAATAATTATGAATAATTAGTAATAATTATGAATAATTAGTAATAATTAGGAATAATTAGTAATAATTAGTAATAATTATGAATAAATAGCAATAATTACGAATAAATAGCAATAATTACGAATAAATAGCAATAATTACGAATAAATAGCATTAATTACGAATAAATAGCAATAATTACGAATAAATAGCAATAATTACGAATAAATATCAATAATTGCGAATAAATAGCAATAATTATGAATAAATAGTAATAATTACGAATAATTAGCAATAATTAGCAATAATTAGGAATAATTAGAAATAATTAGAAATAATTATGAATAATTAGGAATAATTAGGAATAATTAGGAATAATTAGGAATAATTAGGAATAATTGGGAGTAATTAGGAGTAATTAGGAGTAATTAGGAGTAATTAGGAATAATTAGGAATAATTAGCAGTAATTAGGAATAATTAGCAGTAATTAGGAATAATTAGGAATAACTAGCAGTAATTAGGAATAATTAGCAGTAATTAGGAATAATTAGCAGTAATTAGGAATAATTAGCAGTAATTAGGAATAATTAGCAGTAATTTGTAGTAATTAGAAGTAATTAGCAGTAATTAGCAGTAATTAGCAGTAATTAGGACTAATTAGCAGTAATTAGGAATAATTAGCAGTAATTAGCAGTAATTAGCAGTAATTAGCAGTAATTAGCAGTAATTAGAAGTAATTAGGACTAATTAGCAGTAATTAGGACTAGTTAGCAGTAATTGGGACTAATTAGCAGTAATTGGTACTAATTAGCAGTAATTCAGACTAATTAGCAGTAATTCGGACTAATTAGTAGTAATTCGGACTAATTAGCAGTAATTCGGAATAATTAGCAGTAATTAGCAGTAATTAGCAGTAATTAGCAGTAATTAGCAGTAATTAGCAGTAATTAGCAGTAATTTGCAGTAATTAGCAGTAATTTGCAGTAATTAGCAGTAATTAACAGTAATTAGCACTAATTAGGAATAATTAGGAATAGTTAGGAATAATTAGGAATAGTTAGCAGTAATTATGACTTATTACCAGTAATTAGGAACAGATAGCAGTAATTAGTAGTAATTATGAATAGTTACCAGTAATTACGAATAGTTAGCAGTAATTAGGAATAGTTAGCAGTAATTAAGAATAGTTAGCAGTAATTAGGAATAGTTAGCAGTAATTAGGAATAATTAGCAGTAATTAGGAATAATTAGCAGTAATTAAGAATAATTAGCAGTAATTAGGAATAATTAGCAGTAATAAGGAATAATTAGAAATAATTAGCAATAATTAGCAATAATTAGAAATAATTAGCAATAATTAGCAATAATTAGAAATAATTAGCAATAATTAGCAATAATTATCAATAATTAGTAAACGAAATCTGCTTGGATTATGAAGGTAAAATTTGTAGTCATCTCCACAACGATGATTACCAAATTTACTTTCATTATTCAAGAAGTTTTCCTTTTGCTAAGTATTGCTACATATTGCTAAATTAGTAATAATAAGTGTGAGAAAGATGCAATTAAATGAGTTGTCAGACAAAAGATTAGTTGTTAATCCACTGGAAATTGTGTCGCCCTTAATTAATGATAATTATTAAGTGGTTGTAATTATTTATCTTCTTTTTCAGATAGTGTTTTTATAATTTCAAACTATTTAAAAACAGTGATGATTTTATAATTTATGTTGAAAAATATGGAACAAGGAAGTCAACATCAGTCATTATTAGATGATCGAACTTGGATAAATCAGCCCAAAATTCCAAATGGTTCTGGTTTAAATCCTGTCTATATTGAGGGTGTTGAATCTTTTTTAGCATTTTCATCATCAAAAAACAGAATATGTTTCAGAAGGAACAATTAAGTTTCCTTGTAAAAAATGTGCTTTGAGAATGTTTGACACATTTGATAAAGTTGGGGGACATCTCTTGCGGTTGGGTTTTCAACCAGATTATGTTTTTGGTATCAACACGGTGAATGCAGTTCTAGAGATGATTCTAATAACTTGATTTCGGATCCATCACGATTTCAAAATTTAGTACATGATATTGCAGGTCCATCTGTGCAACAAATAGAAACTCACAATGATATTGATTTAACTCCTGAGTTGGCACCATCTGAATTTTATGGGTTGTTGAGGTCTGTGGAGGATGCAATATATCCTGGTTGTAAGATAAGAAAATTAGAAGCAGTTGAAAAATTTATGGCTATTAAATCAGATAATGCAATGTCAAACAATTGTTTTGATCAGATATTTTCTTTGGTTAAAACACTGTTACCTGAAGGAAATGTGTTGCATGCAAATTACTATGAGAGCAAGAGGCTGATTCGTAATTTGGGCCTAAGTTATCGGAATATTCATGCATGTCCAAATGATTGCATCTTATATTCTGGAGAAAATGATTCATTGGATATTTGTCCCATATGTGGAAAATCGAGGTATAAAGAAGCTCAACCAGGGAAGTCTAGATCAATTACAATAAAACAGTTGAGATATTTCCCCCTTACACCCAGGTTGTAGCATTTATTTATGTCTCAGAACACAACGTCAATGATGTCATGGCACAAAACGAAGATTTCAACTGATAAAAGCTTGAATCATCCATCTGATGGTGATTCATGGAAACATTTTGACCGTCTGCATCCGTCTTTTTCTATAGAATCCCGAAACGTGTGATTGGGTCTTTCTACTGACGGTTTTTGTCCATTTGGTTCTTATGGTAGTCAGTATTTATGTTGGCCTGTCTTTATAACTCTATACAATTTTCCTCCATGGATGTTGATGAAGGAGATTTATATCTTTTTGACTCTATTAATCCCAGGACATCTGAAAAAAAATATTGATGTTTATTTGAAACCATTGATTGATGAGTTAAATGCATTGTGGAGTGATGGTGTTAACACATATGATGTTGCTGCGAAACAAAATTTCAAATTAAAATCTGTATTGATGTGGATTATTAGTGACTTTCCGGAATATGGCATGTTATCTGGTTGGAGTACACATGGTCCAAAATCATGTCCTTACTGTATGAAATAAAACAAAGCCTTTATGCTGGTCAAAGGAAAAAAACCTTTCTATTTTGATTGTCACTGTATATTTCTTCCAACCGATCATTCTTTTCGGAGGAACGAATCTCATTTCAGAAAAGGTATAATTGAAAGAGATGAACCTCCAAAGATGATCTCAGGTACAGAGTTAAAATCACTTGTATTTTCATTACCCTCCATCACATTTGGACCAATAGCAAACCAACAAAAAATTCATGGCTTTGGGAAAGAACATAATTGGATAAAACGGAGCATTTTTTGGGATCTTCTGTATTGGTCTGATTTGTTGGTCTGCCACATGTTGGATGTTATGCATATTGAGAAGAACTATTTTGATAATTTATTTCATACAGTTTTGGATACACCAGGTAAGACCAAAGATACTGTAAAGGCACGATTAGATCTCACCCAAATTTGTAGGCGACCAGAACTTGAATTATTTGAAAATTTCAGATCACAGAGGTTAATGAAGCCAAAAGCAGCTTATAAACTATCCAAAGAGAGTCGCTTATTATTTTGTCAGTGGATTGTAGATTTGAGACTTCCAGATGGCTATGCTTCCAATTTGGGCAGATGCGTTAAGAATGGTTATATTACTGGATTAAAAAGTCATGATTGTCATGTTATAATGGAAAGACTTATGCCGATTGGATTCAGAGGTTTGTTGAATTCTATGATTTGGGATTTGATAACATACATATAATATTTTTTTCAAGACATTTGTGCAGTGAAAACAGACTACGATGCGCTAAGAAAACTGGAAGAAGATGTTGCTGTAATTATATGTAAACTGGAAAAAATCATTCTGTCGGCTTTCTTTGACTCAATGGAACATCTAATATTACATTTGCCACATGAAGATAAATGTGGAGGTCCAGTATAGTTTCAATGGATGTACCCATTTGAGAGATGCATGTATAAATTGAAGAAAAAAATATGTAACAAGGCATCATTTTAAGGCTCAATTGCTAAAGCTTATTTGCAAGAGGAAATTTCTTTTTTCTACTCTCATTATTTTGAATCTCAATATCCCTCAAAAAAGAATCGCATGGGGAGAAACCAGGGGAATGTTAATGACAAAATGGATAATTAATTAACAGTTTTTAATCAACCAAATCTTGGTTTCGGTGGATTTCCCGAATGATGGATTTCAGATGATGAACATCACAGAGCTCATACATACGTTCTGGTCAACTGTGAAGAAATGACATCATTTGTCCTGTAAGTGCTTCTATCACTTATTCTATAATTTTGTTACAGTATTTAAACTTATTTTATTTCTAGGTTATATGATAATGGTATCAAGAAACAACTTCCACAAATTACAGCAGTTGCTCTTGAAGAACGCTGACAAAAAAAATTTCTCACTGGTTTCAAAAACTGGTAACATAAATTATTGACGGTTTAATATCAATTCCGTTTATTATTTATTATATAGATAATTGTTTTAAAAAATTTCAGGTGTCTCAATATGCTGATAAAATTGACAAACGACTGTGTATATTGAATAACCCACCATCCAAAATGGTTAAATCTTATAATTCATATGTGGTGAATGATTTTAGATTTCATACACTTGCATACGGGGAATCAAAAACAATGAACAATGGAGTTTGTTTGAGAGGATCATATCATTGAGAAACTAAAGTTGACTTTTATGGCATTTTGGAAGAAATTATTGAGCTGTGTTATCTAGGACAGAATTACATAACAATGTTTAAATGTCGGTGGTTGGATACTGAAAGAGGCTTGTGTGTTCATCCAACTCATGGAATCGTCGATATTAAATATAAAAGTCTTATTTCATTAAATGAACCATTTTTACTAGCTCAACAGGCACATCAAATTTATTATGCAAAGTACTGTGCTACTTCAAGAGACTTGAGTGATTAGTGGAGCATAATAAAAATGAAATCTCAGGAAAATCAGTTTACTCAAACTGAATGTGGTTCTGATGAAGTGGAAGGAATTGAAATTTTTCAAGAGACTACTCAAAATCCATCTGATTCACAAAGAGACGTGAATATCGACGATGACACCCCACAATTAAGGATTGATGATTATGAAGATGTTAATGATGTTACAAATGAATTTGAAATGACAAGAGATGATGAAACTGAAAATCATATGGATATTGATGATGCTAAGGAGGAAGATAAAGACATTGACATTGACAGCTATGGAGAAAAGGATGAAGATGAACATTGACACAGTTAAATGCTGGTTATAATCATAACTAATATATATCTATATATAATAGTTATTTTCAAATATCTACTAACAACAATAATTTTGTGTTTTAGATGGACTCTGATCTATTGCATGAGTTAGAGGAGGATTAGCTACCTTTGGATGATGAGGATGTTGGATTAGCTGACCCTCAGCCTATTGGTGATTCAGGAGGTACGCGGAGGGGGTGCGGTCTTGCGCAACTGATGATTCCTGACCCTATCCCCGAGCGACGTCCACATCTTGGTTTCGATCCACGCACATGGAGGTAAGGTACCATGTATATTTTAGTTAGATTTCATTAATTTATTTATATATATACTAATTGTTTGATTATTTATTCTTTTTTCACAGTTTTCAGCATGTAGCTATTGGACAGGGGAGCGCTATATTGCGTAATTATTTTTCTCAGTCATGGATCACATGGGAACAGATTCCCATTGATGTGAAACGCGACATGTTCCATAATTGGCTGGTACGTAAATAAATAATATTTATTTTGAAATTTATTTTATTGACAACTTGATATTATAAATTATTTGTAGGGTTTATGGCATCCTATCGATGATAGCATGCACGACGCTATCCACACGGCATGGCCGGTTTTTATGCGTGACTGTTTGCTCCAGTTTTTGTACAATTTGAGAAGGACAACCATTAAGAAAGCAGGGGTGACAGAATTTGATGAGTCGTGTAGAGCCCACCGACCATAGTACATTTCATCTCACATTTGGGATGGATTATGTTTACACCGGTTGGGTGGTGGATTTCAGAGGAGATCTTCAGTGGGATGACAGAACTGGGGGAGACAGGAGGGGACGCATCGAGATGGTAGTCGTATATTCAGTTCGCATAAAGAGCATCTGGTAAGTATATTTTTAAAATATTTTATATAACTATAAATATAAATAGTTTATTTTATATTTCTGTAGGCAGTCGAGCATCCTGATATTACGGAGTTCGACGTTTATCGAAGGATGTACAGTGATCCAGCCACTAGAGATATTAGAGGTGATCGTCAGCTTTAGATTGTGGTTAGTATTATTTTTTCAGTTTAACAATTAACTACATATAATATTTTGACAATTTTAATTTTAAATTGGAATTGAAGGAGTCATATGAGGCTACGACCTCTCAGACACAGGTTGAGGGTCAGGAAGAGACGACCGAGCAGACCAGTGATCACCATTTCGATGAGGCGGCATGGATACAGGCGACTCAGTATGGCTTTGAGAAGGGCAGAGTAGTTGGCATCGACTCTCATTTGACTCCTGGTACCTATTATGGTACTGCTGCGATGTCGGCGTCCAGCTTGAGAGGAGCTCGTAGAGAGGCATCATCTTCTGCTTCACAATATCAGGAGCAGTTGAGAGATTAGGCTGAGCATATAGAGACTTTGTAGAAGCATCAAGAAGAGATGTGTTGGTGGCAGCAGCAGTAGAAGCAGCATTACGAGGAGTAGAGCCGTCAATGGCAGCAGCAGCATCAGGAGCAGATGAAGTACATGCGCTGTTTGACTCGTAGTTTAGGGATCGAGTTTCCTCCACCAGCTCTTCCACCTCCTCCAGACGACCCCCCAGTGATTTTTTTATGTTACAAACATTTTAATTACAATTGTAATATGGATTATTTACATTTTCTGTCTTTTATATTGGTGAAAATATTATATAATTTAATTTTTAATATTTTAATATTTTTTATATTTTTTTGTCAATATTGAGAATTTTAATATTTTTTTATTTTTTTATTGTTTTAATAATAATAATATTATTTTTTCATCAATCGTAATATTATTAAATTTTATTTTTTTTAAAATTAAATTACTATTTGAAATGGGGCCTTTTGCGATGGGACCCCGTCGCAAATATCCCAACTAAATATTTTTAAAAACATATTTGCGACGGGTAAGTAAGCTCGTCACAAATAATTTGTTGCGACGGGACCGTCGTAGAAAACATTTATGTATATATAATACAAATAATCAGAAGTTTATTTGCGACGAGAATGTTTCCCGTCGCAAATAAAGGTTTTTTGCGATGGGCCCGTTGCAAATAATTGTATTTGCGACAACATTTTCTGCAACGGGCTATTTGCGACGGAACCCCGTCGCTAAAGCCTATTTGCGACGGGATGCCGTAACAAATAGCCCGTCACAATTAAGAAGAATTCCAGTAGTGGAACAATAGGTATCTCAACCTTCTGTTACTCCCAGTGCAGAGGAACAACGACCTTCTACACATGTTGGTGCTCTCAATCACAAGGAACAATAGGTTTCTAAACATTTTGTTTCTCCCAGTTTATAGGTATAACAAACTTCTGCACATGCTAATGCTACCGATCTAGAGAAACTACATATTGACAATTCTAAATCTATGGAAATAGTAAGAAATGACAGACCAATTATGCATAAAAAATAGGAGCATCGTAGTTTTAAAATGTTAGCAAAAATCATTAAGGAAAAAAGAAAAAGAATCAAATATGAGGTCATATGAAATGTGCAGGGACAACATGTTAACACCAACAAGGCAACATTTAGTAGTTACATTGGACTCATCACTCCGAAACGTGTTTTGATTTATGTAGATTTGTGGCACCATGTTGTTCCCACACTTAATGCACTGATGTGGGAAGAGACTATGGTAACACTATGATTTCATTTATTTATTTTACTAAAAAATAAAACAATAAAACATTGAATTAATATTCAACATCCCTTGTAGACTGTATTTTTCATGAACCAACCCAGGTCGACCTTGAATCAGTCACCTAAGATGGATCGTGGTATGGCCTGAGGGGCATTCCCGATCCCCATGGGCTAACAACTAGTGTCGGACATCAAAATTAAACAGGTGGGAATGATTTGGCCCATAAGTGAAATACAAATAAATAAATAAAAATTGAACAGAGAAAACAAAAACTAGTAGCGATAAGAAAATAAAACTGTAAATACCTCTATGTGACCCTACAGGTCACCATCGACCTCAAACCAATGTCACACTATGAAAACCGAATCTGAGCAAGAAACAACACCTGAAGCTAAAAAAATAAAACTATAGGTGTGAGGATTAAAACTCAATAGGATAGTCTGATAAACTATTCCCAACGTGCTTTCTTTAAAATAAAAGAAACATCAATTTTCAAGTTTGAACTAAAATATATCAAAGTATTATTTTCTACTCAATTTACTCTAAATAAAATACAACTCATTGCCCTTATTAATTTCCCAAAAAGTACATTTTATTAATGTGCTGTTAACATTTAAAAAAAGGGAAGTAATGATTTCCTTTTTGATGGAAAGAAATACCATAAACCTATTTGACTTTAAAACCTTTTTCAAAAGCTTTCAGAGACCAAAAAATTGTAAGGGTTGGTGACCTGAGAACCAACTTTTTTGTACTTTGATTACATGAATGTTCACTTATTATATATTGTTCATTATTCTGCATGACTATAATATAATAATGTCCTGGAATATTTGTTGCATTAATAAGGTCATGGAAGATCCCTGCTATGATGAAAACCTGGAAATGATATAAAAATATTCTTAAATAAAGTTCTATGGCTGGATGACATAATATGATAGGACACATAGTATACAGACCGTCATTACGAGTACTCGTAAGAAGACGAGACTCTCTCTCACAGAGTTCGCACTTTGTAATCTCCAAGATGGGAGATTATGAGAACAAACCCGCCAGTAGTAATTCTTAATGTCTTGGTTTCATCGGATATTACTATCTGTGAACGTGTGTAATGGTCCTTAGACCGTAATATTATCATTAACTCATGTCATGACTCGCACACTTAGATTTACTAACGAAAACCGTCACACAGATATTTGGTGGGAAGTAGGGGTGCGTCATGAGTGGCATGTTGTTAATGGATAAGTCGAGGAAGGATTTGTCCCTTCCATTTATGGAAGTTGATATCTCGGCCCTTTGATTGAAATAGAACTGTCACATTAAATTCCATGTCCAAGGTGTAAACGACAAGTTTATTTCAGGTAGTCAAAGAACGATAGATCAAGCATATAGGTTTATGACACTGCCATGAAACCTGATTGATGAGATATTGAGACAAAGGGATTAAATTACAAAATAAGAGTTCGTATGAGGTGATACGTCAATGCGGCGTCAACTTCTTTCTCTTGGGCGCCTTGACCCGTTGCTAGATAGTAATCTTGGGCTTTAGGCAAGTCCGCCTAATGCCAATGAGAAAGAGGCCTAGAGGGTCACACACTAAGTGTATTCAAGTATCTCAAGTAGAATAAAGATTATTCCCTTATGTGGTTTAATAATTATTCAAGGAATCCTAAATTGTTTTAATGTTGGAGGAAGAATAAAATAAAACAAGTACACGCCGTGTATCATTGATTACATGCCATGTAGTTTTATTTTGAAAAAGTACACGCTGTATATAATTAAATATACACGCCATGTAGTTTTTCATTTTGGAAAGGAAATGAATAAATGAAAACAAGATCTACACGCCGTGTACATTGAATGTACACACCGTGTAGTTTTAAATGAAAAACAAGTACACGCTGTGTATTTATTAATACACGCCGTGCAGTTTTTCCAGTCGGGATTTTGAGGAAATATCGTTTTATTAAATGATATTTATTATAATCAGTGTGGGTGCATGTCAAGGAATTAATGAATCGACATGGGGTTTTCAAAAGGGAGTTAATGAAATAAATAAAACGCGTAACACGTTTATTTATTGTCATAACTCTACAACCTCAAACCCGATTATAAATATCCTCACAACCCCAACTCTTTTCCTACACCTAAGAGAATCGTTGTGCACAACAATTCTGGAGAATTCTTTTAAGGCCGAAAGAACCTATTCCTCTAAGAACGCTCTCAAGATCGAGAGAGGTCCTCTTCCATAGGATCAAGATGATCTAAGTCGGAAAACTCAAGCAAAGGTTTCTCCACGATAGCACCCGAATACTCCTTTGGCAGCGTCCCGAGATACGAGGTACACGTGTGGATCACCACTAGAGGAAGTCTATAGTTGGATTCTGCGACGCAATGAAGAATCACATCGGAACATGATCAAGAACATCAACGAAGAAAGAACACCCAAAAGGTATTTCTTTTCAATTGATTAAATTAATTATAATCAACCTGTAACGATCCTACTTTGTGGTTCCGGGACTTTCCTTTTCTTTGTCCATTTCTGTGATTCGATCCGTGGAGACTGGCGTTTATCGTCGTATTGATCATAGATTGGTCATTTTTCTTGAAAAAAGGCCAAGTGGGCACATACACCCACACGCTTCCGTTATGCCCAGAACCTTCAAATGTTATCAAAGGGAAGTTACAATGTTGATTATAGTTATTTAATTTTCGTTGATAATTTACGCATTTATATTTGACTCAATTTGAAATATATTGTTCTATTAATCTGAATAAACAAGATCTATTCTTCCTCCTTCATTTCTCGATTCATATCATAGAAACGACCTTTTAATTTTAATTTTTTTTTAAAATAAAAATGAGTAACTCATTCGGAGGAGCCACTCTTTTTGTCTGTACAACACGAAAATACACGGCGTGTACTAAAAACTACACGCCGTGTACTTAGGTTCAACGAACCGGCATTGGTCCACCAATCCATGCTGTGTGAATTGAGTATGCCTAAGTATTGATTACACCGTGTTGACCAGAAATGAAAAGTGCGTGGAAAACAAGAATACACAGCGTGTATGTTGGAGCAACACGCCGTGTAGTCCGATCCGGTCCAAGTGAAACCGTGTACAAGGAGAAGCTGTGTTCCACGTACACGGGATTGCCAAGCCGGTTACCGCATAACAAGGAAGTACACGCCATGTATGATTCATCTACATGCCATGTACTCCAAAATTTACAAAGTAGATAAAACACACCAAAGCCTCCGGCATGTACTTTGGATAAAGAGTGAAAAGAAATACACGCCATGTAATTATAAACTACACGTCATGTAATTTCCAGAAATGGAATTTCACCAGGTTTCCTCCAATTTACAAAGACCCATACAAGGAATATGGATGAGAAGAATCTCATGGAAATTCAGAAAGGAATTTATGATAAAGAATTGATTAATTATAAGATCACAATTAATTGAATTCGAGCATGACTTATCTTAAATGAAAGAACGGTTAAAAGAATTTGAATTCTAAATATGCGTAAATGTCGTTGCATGATATAGATGATCATGAGCTAGACCAAAGACCCTTTGTATGTTTATGGTTTCATTTAAATTTATTTAATTTAAATTTGTTGTCCTGCAAGCCTTCTTCCAATAAAATGTAGGGCCTGTGTTCCCATGGTTTCTTTAATGTAAACCCATGTAATGGAGGATCTCCCAAGCCAGAGGAGAAGGTTCAAATCCCGAAGCTGAGGCGAAACCGATGCAAGAAGATACAAAGGTGGACAGGTGGGAGCTACAAAACATGAACCACTGGGTTCAAGGTGTTTTTCCCTAGGTCAGGGCTAGCTTATCAAAACCACTAGATAAGCTAACCAATAGAAGATCATGATCATGCCATCTTATTTTATTTCTATCTAAATTTCATGGTTTATTTATTATGTATGTGTTGTTGCGATCACATGGTTAATAAAATGAACAAGCATGAAAATATGGAATAAAATAAAAACCGGACTATGTGTAAACATTATCAGAACATGGTTAATCGCTTAAGCTAGCATAACTTAATATTAAAAAGCATGTGATAATGAAAAACTATGCATAAAAGATTAAAATCCCTTAATACCATATTAAGTCAGACCAAGCCTTCCATTACTTGATTAATGGCAAGAATCAACAAAACTATGTGTTTGACCAACCCTTGTTGGGACACTTACTTTTAAAAAGGAAGCCCTTATAAAAGGTTTCGGGTTGACTTAACCATATTACATCAAGAGGAGTAGCACTTTCTAGACTTGATGTAATATTAGAGGCAGGAGTTGAGGAAATCCAAGTCAGAATTTCAGGATTGGGGAGTCCACTCAACAGATCAAGGAATTGTAAGCTCAATTGGCAAAGAACTGCCTACCTAAATACCTTCAAATAGCTTGACCAACCCTTATTGGGGTTATGCGAAGGGGAATATGGATCATTTCCACTAGAATGTCAAAGCAACTGGACATTCCAAGTTCAATGGTGAGGGCCATTGGGACTTGATAAAATAGTGGGAGAATTAATTAATTAATTAATTATTTTTCATAAAATGTAATCAAGAAAGTACTGATAAATCTGATCTTTTAATTTGTAGAATCAAAATGACAAACTCGTCAACCACATTTTCTCTGCGATCAATTCTGGATAAAGACAATATCCTCACCAGTAGTAACTTTCAGGAATGTTTTAGGCACCTTCAGGTTATCCTACACCATGAACAAAAGTTTTATGTGCTAGAGTCCTCACTTCCTGATTATCCTACCCCAGGGGCAAGTGATGAAGATTTCCTGGTCTATGATCAACATTTGAACGACGCTCTCGACATTCAATGTTTGATGCTATCATCGATGTCTAGTGAGCTCATGAAGTCTCATGAAGACATGGATGCCTATAGCATGCTCAAGCACCTCCGTGGTATATACCAGGAGAGAGCAAGACAGGAAAGGTTTGAGATCTCCAAGGCTCTATTTCAGAGCAAGCTTAGAGAGGGTTCCCCAGCTGGGCCTCATGTAGTCAATCTCATTGGCTACATTGATCACTTGGAGGTTCTAGGGTTTAAACTCTGTGAAGAACTGGGTACCCATCACATTCTTGCATCACTCCCTCAGAGCTTCTCAAACTTTGTTGTGAACTTCAACATGAACAACATTGAGAAGTCTCTATCTGATCTTCTTATCTTTATTCGCCAAGTAGATAATGACATGAAGCGTGAAAAGCATTCTGTCCTTATGGTGAATAAAAGGAAAGGGAAGTCGAATATATTTAATCCCAAACCTTCTTCAAGGCCTTCCAAGAAAAAGAAGATCAAAGGGGAGGCAAGAGAACAAGAGGCTGTTTGTTTTGCATGTGGCAAGAAGGGCCACTAGAAGAAAAACTGCACCCAGCCTAGGAAGCAAGGGGAAGCTTCAGGTGCGTTTGTCATAGAATGAAATCTATCTGTTTCTAAAAATTGGGTATTAGATACTTCTTGTGGTTCTCACATCTGTATCCAAATACAGGAACCACGTAGATTCAAGAAGATTGATCGAGGAGAGGTAGATCTAAGAGCAGCCAACGAAGCCAGACTCGATGCTGTAGCTGTCGGAGACTACCATCTCACATTGCCTACAGGGATGGTCTTGGTTTTGAAAGGATGTTATTATGTACCCTCTGTAACCAAAAACAATATTTCAGTATCTAGATTAGATACTGATGGATTCATCTTTAAATTTGGAAGTGGATGTAGCTACTTTTATAAAGATAAAATTTGTTTTGGTAGGGAACATTTATATAACGACCTTTATGTGTTAGACTACACAAACCAAGTAATGGTAATCAATGACAAAGTTAATTCACATGACTCATACCACACCCAACTTTGGAATCACCGGCTAGGTCATGTCAATGAGAAACGTTTGACAAAATTACATCAAGATGGGTATTTATATTCTTTCACACTAAAACCACTTGGTGTATGTCATGCGTGTCTACAAGGAAAAATGACCAAAGCCCCATTTAGTGGGAAAGGTGAAAGAGTTAAAGAGCTTCTATAATTAGTTCACACAGATGTGTGTGGGACATTTCCAGTTGAATCAAGGGGTGGGTTATCGTACTTCATAACTTTTACTGATGATTTTAGTAGATATGGATATATTTACTTAATGAGGTATAAGTCAGATTCTTTTGATCGGTTCAAAGAATACAAGAATGAAGTTGAGAACCATCTTGGTAAGAATATTAAGAAACTCCGCTCAGACAGAGGAGGAGAATATCTTAATCAGGACTTCATTGATTTCTTACGGGAGTTTGGGATTCTATCTCAACTCACTCCTCATTACATGCCACAGTGGAATGGTTTAAGTGAAAGGATGAACCGAACCCTATTGTACATGGTGAGATAAATGACGAGTCATGCGAGTCTTCCATTATACTTTTGGGGATATTCATTACAAACAACAACACACATACTAAACCAAGTACCAACTAAATCGATAAATGGTATTCCATACGAGTTATGGAGTGGACACAAAGCCATGTTATCGAATTTACATGTGGGGTAGCTAAGCATTTGTTAAGGACTCTTCAGGTAACAAACTTGCACCCCGAGGCACAAAGTGTATCTTTATAGGATATCCCAAAGAAAAAAGTAGATATTACCTATACAACCCCTTAGAAAAAAAGGTTACAGTGGCAAGACATTCCATATTCCTTGAGAGGGAGTAAATCTACAAAAGAGATAGTGGGAGCGAGATAGACTTAGATGAAGTCGAGGCTCAAGATACACAAGAGTTGGTACAAGAAAAAATTCCACAAAGCCCCGTGGAAGAAAAATCTATTCCAGAGGCACAAGAACTGCGTAGGAGAACGAGAGAGGTGAGAGAACCAGAACGATATGGTTTTCTTGTCACCGAGGATGGTGACTCATTATTGGTTGAAAATGATGATCCTCTTACCTAAAAGGAATCAGTTGAAGGCACAAATGTTTCCAAGTGGCAAGAAGACATGAATTATGAAATGGATTCCATGTACCAAAACCAAGTCTGGATTTTGGTAGATCCTCCAGTTGATGTAAAGACTATTGGTAATAAATGGGTATTCAAGAAGAAACTGGACATGGAGGGGAAATTCAGCACCTACAAGGCACGACTGGTTGAAAAAGGTTTTAGACAGCATCAAAGAATTGACTATGATGAAACCTTTTCACCAGTTGCGATGTTGAAATCCATCAGAATCCTATTGGCCATTTCTGCTTACCATGACTATGAAATTTGGAAAATGGATGTCAAAACAACTTTCCCTAACGGGAACCTCTAGGAAGATGTCTACATGACACAACCTGAAGGGTTTGTGACTCCAAAGGATGCCAACAAGGTATGCAAGTTTCAAAAATCCATTTATGGATTAAAGAAAGCATCAAGGTCATGGAAAATTCGTTTTGATGAAGTCGTAACGGAATTTGGATTTTTTAAGAACGAATGTGAGCCTTGTGTCTACAAAAGGTTTAGTGGAAGTGTATTTGTTTTCCTAATAGTATATGTTGATGACATATTACTAATTGGAAACGGAGTACCTATCTTACAATCAGTTAAAAAATGGTTGCATAAATGCTTCTCTATGAAATAATTGGGCGAGACAACATATATTCTTGGGATCAAGATCCATCGTGATAGATCCAAGAGAGTGATGGGCCTGAGTCAAAGTACATACATTGACAAGATACTGAAGAGATTCAGTATGGAACAATCCAAGATGGGATTGTTTCCAGTGTCACATGGCATTCATTTTTCCAAGAAAATGTTTCCTTAGAAACATGAGGAAAGAAAGAGAATGTAAAGGATCCCTTACGCATCTGTGATTGGGTCAATCATGTATGCTATGTTATGTATGAGGCAGGATGTTGCTTACGCATTAAGTGTGGTAGGCAGTTATCAAACTGATCCATGAGACCAACCCTGGATAACAGTCAAGACTATCCTTAAGTATCTGAGGCGTACTAAGGATATGTTCCTAGTTTATGGAGGAGATGAGGAACTATTCATCAAAGGACATGTAGATTCTAGTTTCCAGACTGATCAAGATGACATGAAGTCACAGACTGGATACATCTTTAGTTTGAATGGAGGTGCAGTGAACTGGAAGAGCTCAAAGCAAAGTGTGGTGGAAGATTCTACAGCGGAGTCTGAGTATATCGCAGCTTTTGAGGCAGCTAAAGAAGCAGTATGGATGCGAAACTTCGTCCAAGAGATGGATGTTGTACCGATCATTAAAGATCCTATCAAACTCTATTGTGATAATACTACAGCGGTGGCACTTGCAAAAGATCCAAGGTCACATCAGCGGACAAAGCACATACTTCGGAAGTCTCATCTCTTGAGGGATTTTTCTCAGAGAGGTGAAGTTGTAGTGAGAAGTATTTCCATGGAAGACAATGTGGCAGACCCCTTGACTAAATCCTTGACTCAGTAGAAACATGATCATCATGTGAGGTCTAGAGGACTAAAAGTCGTAGGCAGTTGGCTCTAGTCCAAGTGGGATTTTGTAAGGGTTGGTGTCCTCAGAACCAACTGTTTTGTACTTTGATTACATGAATGTTCACTTATTATATATTATTCATTGTTCTGCATGACTATAATATAATAATGTCCTGGAATATTTTTTGCATTAATAAGGTCATGGTAGATCCCCGCTATGATTAGAACCTTGAAATTCTATAACAATATTCTTAAATAAATTTCTGCAGTTGGATGACATAATATGATAGGACACATAGTATACAGACCGTCATGTGCGAGTACTCATAAGAAGATGAGACTCTCTCTCATGAAGTTCGCACTTGGTAATCTCCAAGATGGGAGATTATGAGAATAGACCTGCCAGCAGTAATTCCGCATGTCTTGGTGTCATAAGACATTACTATATGCGAATGTGTGTAATGGTCCTTAGACTAGAATATTATCATTAACTCATGTCATGACTCGCACACTTAGATTTACTGACGAAAACCGTCACGCAGACAGTTGGCGGGAAGTAGGGTACGTTGGGTGCGTCACGAGTGACATGTTGTTAATGGATAAGTCGAGGAAGGATTTGTCCCTTCCATTTATGGAAGTTGATATCTCAGCCCTTTGATTGAAATAGAACTGTCACATTAAATTCCATGGCCATGGTGTAAACGACTAGTTTATTTTAGGTAGTCAAAGAATGATAAATCAAGCATATAGGTTTATGACAGTACCATGAAACCTGCTTGATGAGATATTGAGACAAAGGGATTGAATTACATAGTAAGTGTTTGTATGAGGTGATACGTCAATGCGGCGTCAACTTCTTTCTCTTGGGTTCCTTGACCCATTGCTAGACTGTAATCTTGGACTTTAGGCAAGTCCACCTAATGCCAATGAGAAAGAGGCCTAGAGGGTCACACACTAAGTGTATTCAAGTATCTCAAGTAGAATAAATATTATTCCTATACGTGGTTTAATAATTATTCAAGGAAGCCTAAATCGTTTTAATGTTGGAGGAATAATATAATAAAACAAGTACACACCGTGTATCATTGATTACATGCCGTGTAGTTTCATTTTGAAAAAGTACATGCCGTGTATTATTAAATATACAAGTCGTGTAGTTTTTAATTTTGGAAAGGAAATGAATAAATGAAAACAAGATATACATGTCGTGTACATTGAATGTACATGCCGTGTATTTTTCAATGAAAAACAAGTACATGCCGTGTATTTATTAATACACGCCGTGTAGTTTTTCTAGTCAGGATTTTGAGGAAATATCATTTTATTAAATGATATTTATTATAATTAGTGTGGCCGTATGTCAAGGAATTAATGAATCGACATGGGGTTTTCAAAAGGGACTTAATGAAATAAATAAAACACATAACACATTTATTTATTGTCATAACTCTATAACCTCAAACCCAATTATAAATATCCTCACAACCCCAACTCTTTTCCCACACCTAAGAGAATCGTTGTGCACAACAATTCTGGAGAATTATTTTAAGGCCGAAAGAACCTCTTCCTCCAAGAATGCTCTAAAGACCGAGAGAGATCCTATTCCATCAGATCAAGATGATCTAAGGCAGACAACGCAAGCAAATCTTTCTCCACGCTAGCACCCGGAGACTCCTTTGGTGACATCCCGAGATACGAGGTACACGTGTGGATCACTGCTAGAGGAAGTCTACACTTGGCTTCTGCGACACAATGACGAATCACATCGGAACGTGATCAAGAAAATCAACGAAGAAAGAACACCCAAAAGGTATTTATTTTCAATTTATTAAATTAATTATAATCAACCTGTAATGATCCTACTTTGTGGTTTTGGGAATTTTCTTTTCTTTGTCCATTTCTGGGATTCGATCCGTGGGGAGTGCCGTTTATCATCGTATTGATCCCGGATTGATCATTGTTCTTGACAAAAAGCTAAGTGGGCACATCCACTCATGTGATTCCGCTGCGCCCGGAACCTTCACAAATCCCTTCCAAGTAAAAACTACACAAGAAAGCCCCAAAATAGTCATATTAAATAGTTAATGAAAATATTCATACAAGTACCACATTCATTACTGCAAGAAACTAAGATCTAATAGATATAGGTGAACCCATTAGATCAAGAATAATCTTGAACGTACTAATACATAAGATCCCATCCCCAATAGAATTCCACACATGATGAAATCAGAACACCCAAATTCTAATCCACCCAAACTCAGGACAGACTAAGGGGCCCAATCCCATAACAATAAACCCAAATATATCCACCTACTAAGGGCCACTAGTTAGTACGTCAACTACCAGTTCAATAATAATTCTCAGAAAATTCTCTCAATATTCTAGGTTTCCATGTGTAATGTATATAATGGGGGTGATCCAACCGATGCCAACCAAGAATCTAATCCCAAATATATAATTATAATAGTTCACAATAGGCCTCACCCCGAGTCTCCCCAAGGACTAATCTCATGCCTTAAAATAAATAGAACAAAAAGAGTTCCAACCGAGGAACCCTATTAATGGATCCTGAGGATTACACTACAAGGAAATCCCATCAATTATTCAAGAAAATGCATGAGAAATATCCAACATAGTTTTTTGTAATAAACAATTTTCATCATTTTCACAAAGTGGTCTAACAGACACTTAAACATTTTTTTTCCAAAAATGAAATTTATCAAACATGCAATCCATATTTCAAAAGAGGCTTCAAACACACAAAAGATAAATAAAAAAATTTATAAAAATCCTTCAAAAAATTTCCATTACACATTCAAACCAAGACCATTTCCTTTGAAAATTCCAACTGGTTCATAATTCATGGTCACATGAAAAACCAATTTCAAGATCCAAATGCACACTTATTTTAACTTAAAACCATTTGAGACCCTTTCATGAAACTCAAAATCATTATTCTACATGTTGTATATTTATTACAAAATCCAAACCACACATTACATACCATAATCTACTCTCAAAATCCAACTAGGAATTTCATTGATCACTTGGTGTGAACTAATTTAGTAAAACAAGTATAGCTATCACAAAAAAGGGATTAAAACTACCATTTGTATACAAAACATTTAGAATAAGAATCACATATCAATATTTTTTAGTCATATAAGGTGCGAAAATCATGAAACTAATAGTTCTTAAATTAAAAAAGGCAAGTTCACGGGAAAACCTATATCCAAGGATGTCCAATACAAAGATTTCTAACTCAAACAGAATCCCGCTCGCACGAAAACACTTCTATATATATATATATTAAACTGATGAACATGTTCCCTATGCCATGAGGGAACACACACATAGAAGATATATATATTTATACATATCCATACCTAGGGATATGTGTGTGTGCCTTTGAAACCGACCACAACTCCTTACAATAAAACCTTGGGACTCAAAAACACCATAAATCCCTAAAATAAAATTAATCCAAACAAAGGAATCAAGATAAAATTCAAAAACAAATGAAACATTCAAGAAAAATAAGGCCAATTATTTGATCTAAAACACACACCCATTTCATATAAATTCGCATAAACATAACCAAGGAATTACTTAAAAACCCATTTTTAACAAATTCTATCAACATGGAAACACCACAATGAACTAACCATATGCATCCCCATGGTGAGAATCACATTAGAAAAAGTATTAAAACATAATTTTCCATTAAATTAAACACATTTGACACATGCATTCATAATCATAATTAACAATCCACATAAAAATCTATTTTTAACAAGCTCTAAAAATTTATAAACACCATAATAGGTTAATTAGGTATATTATGAAGCTGTGAATCAAGTAAAAATAATAATTGGAAGAATGTAAATATCATCAGGATGCTTTGGTAGGGTAAAACATGGATACACCTACCTCAAACACTGGAATAAGGGACATCTCCTAAAAAAACTAAAAGCCCTCTGTACAAGGGTGAACAACAACACTGTCGAACCCATGAAAAGAAAACTAAACTAGACAGCAGACCAGAAACATCATCCACCCATCTCACAACACCCAAACATCTCCAAATGAATACAACTGAACAGAAACCAAAATAAACCCCTTCACCCATGTTCCAAACACCCCTCAAGGAAAACAAACAATTTAGAGATTCTATACTTAGAATAGACACAACCTCTTGGATTGAGATAAAGTGAGTTCATCACACCACTACAAAAAAGAATGAACTTATAATGACAACAATACTAAAATAAGGAAATTTAAAATATTTCCACTTCATCGCTAGAAAAATAACTCAGGACAAGGTTTCACACATCTTAAAAAACTCATGACTATGCGCAAGCTTCACCCTGAGACCTGTGGCTGGGGATATGATGGCCGAAGCATATTTGACATCACAGTCAGGAACTAGCATCCCTAAATTAGAACGCCTTCCTCGAACGATGCTTCCTACAAAACTTCCCTCAGTGACCTGAACGACCACAACGATGGAAAGACCTTAGAGGGATGTGACAAGACATCTTGGAATGTTAGAAATGGCCATACTAATGGCACACCAGAAACTGTTCTGATGAACTAGGTGTTAAAACCAACAAGGATACCTTTTTATAGACAGGTTCCTTCAACATGCACTACTCGCCAGATGGGGAACCCTCATGAAAGCCGACCACCATTAACTACACCCCAAGAATCGACCCTACTAAAATCTCCCCATCCACTAACCTCTCAAAATAGGTTTCACTATATGGTAGAACCTTTTCCATAATCTATGGGTGAGAAATCCAAATGAAAAGAGGAACCAACTCTTCAAAGTGGTCAGAATAGACTTTTATAGACCATTGGCCCTACCAAACATCCCACAACTCCACAAACATCCTCAACTTCACCTTCTTAGTTATAAAACTTGGAAGAAGGTTGTATTTTACATTTCCCATGTCACAAAAAATTTCAATGATGATGAGACATCCAACCTCCATCGGTCCAAAACTGGACCCTCAAACAAACCCAAGATGACAAAAACTTTAACAACCTTAGGAGTTCCCAACAACCCAAAGACACACTCTACTTCCTTCAGACCACTTAACTGCCTCTAACGGTCCTCTATCACTTCTAAGAATAGATGATTCATGAAAAAAATTATAAATTGGGAATGAATCATTAGAAACATTAAGGAATTTTCTAGAAGGCATACTCTAAACAACATGCGGAACACAAAACTGAAACCAACATCAAGCCAAAACACAATCAAAATAACACACTGAGCCAAGAAAACCAAACCAAAATCCAAAAAATACTAACACGACCAAAATCCTCCTTTTTAAAATAAACATTTTTAATTTAAATTTCAAAATTTCTTTTTCCCAAGTCCATTTTTCAAATACAAAAGCCACTTTTCACAAGTCAAAAATCTACTCCTAAAGGAAAAACCAATTTCCAAACATTTTCTATTTCAAGAACTCACCGATGGTATCCTATAAATCATTACATGTGTGTCCATCCATTTCCATCCACATCTTCCATGAAAAAGTTCCCCACACACTTTTTGTACATACCCACACACATGTGATCCTCTATATGGAATACCAAGGGTCACATCTTTAAATTACTCATCAAAACCTAAGCATTTACCAAATTTTCAATCCAAAACACTTCCAATTTCAGAACTCATATTACCAATTTAAATCCATTCTAGAGAAAAAAATCTCATTTCAAAGTCCATTTTCATTTTTTAAAGAAAGGTTACACCAATTGGAACCAAACAGAGCACAACTCACAACGAATCAACGAAATGAGGAAACAACAGTTACACTTAACCTGGTGACATGGTAGTGAGCCACACCCCAAGTAATCATAAATGACTAGGAGGTGCTTAAAAAATGTACTCAAACTCCACAAAGGTCACTACTCCATGTGAAATCACGATGTAACACCAGATTGCCTCCGATGTCATCCCTCAATCCAAAACAATAGCAGAAGACACAAAACTCGGGCTACCCTTGGAAACTCGAGGTTTAGAACGATCAAGGGTTCATGACACCCTTCTCTCACCTACCTCCAAAGTCCCGAAAACCCTAATATCCAACTACTAGACACCCCAAATATTAAGGGCATCATCTGATACCATTTTTTCATAAACAAACCTAGGTTGACCCTGAACCTGTCACATGAGTCGGCCCACAGCATGGCTCGAGGGGTGTTCCGAATCCCCACGGGCTAGAAACTAGTGCCAGGCATCAAAATTAAATAGGTGGGAATGATTTGTCCCTTATGTGAAAGGAAAATAAACAAATAAAAATTTAACAATGAAAATGAAAACTATAAGCAGTGAGAAAATAAAAATGTGCATACTTATATGTGACCCCACAGGTCACCATCGACCTCAATCCAATGCTGCACTATGGTGACTAAATACGAGCAATAAGAAACACCTGAATCTAAAAACAAAAATAAACTAAGGAATGAGTATTAAAACTTAGTAGGATATCCAAAAAAACTATTCCCAATGCACTTCCATTAAAATAAAAGAAACATCAATTTTCAAGTTTGAACTATAATATATCAAAGTAATATTTTCTACTAATTTTACTAAAAACAAAATAAAACTAATTTCCCTTATTAATTTCCAAAACCAAGTTCATTATATTAGTGTGCCATTGACATTAAAAAAAAAGGAAAGTGGTTATTTCTTTTTTGATGGAAAGAAATATCATAAAACACTTTGACTTTTAAACCTTTTTCACAAACTTTTAGAGACCAACACATCACTTCTAAGTAAACACTACACAAGAAATCACCACAATATTCATATAACAAGGAAAGTGAAAATATACATACAAGTACATCATTTATTACTACAAGAAACTAAGAGCTAATAGACATTGGTAAAACTAGGAGATTAAGAATAATACAGAACATACTAATATTTTAAACCCCATCCTCGATAGCATGACACACATGATGAAATCAAAATTCCCAAATCCCATCCACCCTAACTCAAGACAGACCAAGGGTCCCAATCCCATAGCAATGAACCAAAATAAATCCACATACTATGGGCCACTGGTATGTATGTCAACAACCAGTGCATCAATCATTCTCAAAAAATTCTCTTAATATTCCAGGTTCCCAGGTCACATGTATATAAATGAGGTGAGCCAACCAATTTAAACTGAACATCCAATCAAAAATATATAATAATAATAGTTCACAATAAGACTCACCCCGAGTCTCCCCAAGGACTAATCTCATGCCTTAAAATAAAGAGAATACAAAGAGTTCCAACTGATGAACCTTGTTAATGGATCACGATGATTCCACCGCAAAGAAATCCCATCCATTAATCAATACAAGGAATGAGAAACATCCAACATAGGTTTTTATAATAAACATTTTTAATCATTTTCACATAGTGTCCAAACAGGCCCTTAAACATTTTTTTCCAAAAAAAACATTTATCAAATGCGAAATCCATAATTCAAAAGAGGTTTCAAACACACCATATCTAAATAAAAAAATTTATATAAATCCTTCAAAAAATTTCCACCTCACTTTCAAACCAAGAACATTTCCATTGAAAATGGAAATCAGGCCATAATTCATCATCATATGACAAACCAATTTAAAAATCCAAATGCACACTTATTTTAACTTAAAACCATTTGAGACCCTTTCAAGAAACTAAAAAACATTATTCAACATGCTATATATTTATTATCAAATCCAAAAAACACTTTACATACCATAATCTACTCTCAAAAGCCAAATGGGCATTTCATCGATCACTTGGTGTGCAAATATTTTGCAAAAAAGTCTAACTATCACAAAATAAGGCTTAAAACTACCATTTTTATACCAAAAATTTAGACCAATAATCACATATCAATATTTATTTGTCATAGAAGGTGAAAAAAATGTGAAACTAATGATTCATAAATTAAAAAGGTAAGTGCACAGAAAAACCTACCTCAAAGGATGGTCAGACCAAAGATTTCTAACTGAAGAAACTGCCCACTCGCACACACACAATTCCATATATATATATATCCTTATAATGATACATGTGTTCCAAATTCCATGAGGTAACATGAACATAGAATACACACACACAAACACACACACACACACATATCCATACCTGGGAATATGTAAGCACACCTTCAAAACTGACCACAAATCCTTAAAATAAAACCCCAGGACTCAAAAACACAATAAATACCTAAATTAAAATTAATACAAACAAAGGAATTAATATATTATTCAAAAACAAACTAAACATTTAATAAAAACAAGTCCAAGTCTTTGATCTCAAACACACACCAATTTCATATAAATTCTCATAAACATAAAAAAGGAATTTCTTAAAACCCTATTTTTAACAAATTCTATCAACATGGAAACACCATAATGAACTAAAAATATGCATCACAAAGGTGAGAATCACATTATAAAATTTATTAAAATATAATTTGACATTAAATAAAAAACATTTGACACATGTATTCATAGGCATAATTAAAGATTTACTTAAAAATCTATTTTTAACAAGTTCTAAAAAAATATAAAAACCATAATAGGATAATCAGGTATATTATGAAGTTGATAATCAATTAAAAATAATAATTTGAAGGATAAAAATATCAAAGGTATTCTTCATGAGGGTAAAACATGGAGACACCTACCTAAAACATGTGTGGATGCAATGGCACTTTAGCGAAAGGAAGAATTGAGCCTTGCGGACCCATCACACACCCTAAAATCCAATAAAACCAAGATATGCATCAAAACTAATATATAGGGTTAAAAAAAGAAAACCTACATCGGAACCCTACAAATTGAGAGAATATGAGGAAGATAACTCACCGAAGGAAACTACAATGTTCACTAGAGGGAGAAGGAGATGCGCCGGTCCAAGGTGTAGATAGGGGTCACGGCACAGGCTGCTAGTGAGTCATGTAAAAGTGAGTGAGAAGGGGGGATGGTTGGTGAAGGGGGAGGAGAGGCTCAAGGATCTGGCATGAGGAGGAGGTCCTGCTGGAGATGGAGGTGGCAGGTGGTTTGGTCGCAGAGGGAAGGAAGAACGAAGGGGGGCGCCATAGAAGAGAAAGGGGAGAGGTAGGGGGTGACACACTAGGGTAAAAAAAGAGACAAAAAAACTAAAACCAAATTATAATAATAAACATAATAATAATAATAATAATAATAATAATAATAATAATCATCATCATCATCATAATATTAATAATATTCATTTAGTTTTTTACATAATAATAACATTAATAAAATTTTAATAATAAAAATATTAATAACACTTTTAATAATAATAATATTATTATATACTAGAATATTATTATTATTATTATGGTTTAAAATTTTACTATACTTTGTTTTCATATTTTTTTTATTTTAAAAATTGGGAAACCACACAGTCACTTGGGTCAGTGGAATGGTTACAGCTAACCGTCTGGTTCCCGTGCACTGACCCGAAACCTACAAAAAATATTAAACTTCAAAAATTTTAAGCCATCACTCAACCCAAACTTCACTAAGAAAATAGAAATCCAAGAAATAAAAAAATAAAATAATTTTATAGGTCGGGGTGTCCCAGTATTTATATTATATGACTCCCATAAGAAATATGTATTAATGTTTGTTGGAAGGATTCATAGAGGCTTTCAGAAAATTCTAACAAGATTTCATCTTAAATATACTAAAGGGAAAATAAACCGAAACCCACTACTTATGTATGCACACCTAATAACCCAAGAAGCTTGGGATGTGTTTACTAGCCATCATGTAGTGATATATTTTCAGGTACATTGTGGTTGGTAATAATTTTTTTTACAATATGTGTATTCATCACTTTGATTGAGAATTTTTTATTTATGAAACAACAACTGAGTGCTAAAAATAAGGAACAATCATCAAAACGAACATACCCATGCAATAATGCAAGGATGGGGTACGCATCCCTAGAAAAAAATTGGTATGCATTTTAAATGTACCATAATACTTTTATGTTACATGAAACAAAATCATAATTTTGTTCCTCTATTAATATGCAGATTGATGAATACAAATCCAAATCCACTTCCACCCCATTCCATGTGCTATAGAAGAAGGAACTTGTAAATAAATATGAGATACTAATATATGGAAACACACAAAAAGTGAGGGAACCATGTGTAATTATGACATAATATTTTTTTCATTTGAATCACTATTAAATAACAATGATTACTTATTTTCCTATATTTTATATCCATCATAGTAACAAGAATTATCAACAGTTTTACCAGATGAACACCTACTATCAGTGGCCTTAATGTGGCAAGAACAATATGGTCATGTCAGAGGTGTTGCTTTTGGGGTGACCCCACAAACATATTTTGATAAAAAAACAACAACATGAGGATAAAGATAAAGAAATTGAAGAGATGAAAGAAAGATTAGATTCCCTTGAAGAGTAGTTTCATTGGAAGACTGAGTTGATAGAAACTATTATGAGGGGAAGAAAAGAGAATAAACAACTCAAGAAGAACCATTGTGTGAAGATCCCGCCCCACCTCTCACCAGCTTTGAGGCATGCCATTCCCTTAAAAGAGTTTTCTTAATTAAGCTAATCAATATTCTAATAATTGTTTCTATGAAATTTGAAACATATAATCACTGATACCTTTCCTATACTGATATTCTATAGGCTGAAAATGACTGTGAATTATATCTATTGACACCCACCTATCACCTTGTATCAAGGGCTATGGTGTTCAATATCCAAGACGACATGCTACATAACATACCACTTCCAAAAGGTCATGTGAGGGAGGCGATTAACATAGCTCATGAGTGGAGCATTGAGCTACATGTTCTACATTATTATGAAGATATTCATATGGTTAACCAAGATTTTGGAGCATTCATTGTTTGGAAATCAAATCTTGTAAAAACACATGTCAACAAGGAGGTATTCATTTCCAATTTATTTTTCAAGCTAAAACTTTAACAATTAATGAAAAAATGTCTGAACTGATGAATGTTATTATAGGAGGACAAAGGGAAGGGGGTGAAACAAAAGGTCAACTCAAAAACATCTAAAGGATCAACCAACTTATCGAAAATATCTACCAAAATCACCTTTACCATGCCCATTCAATACCCGCATTTACTAACATTGAAGGTTCATGTGGATACAATGTTGCAAAATGGTAGTAGTCACATAGTTGATTTTAAAGAAAAAATGCATGGAGAGGAAGGTAGAGACTACATTGATTTTGATAATGTAAATGAAATCCTCAACTATAAATGTCTAGGAGCCTCAATTGTAAAATTATACATGAGGTATGTTTTTATGATTTGATTTTATAGAAGCTGATATACTATGTTAATTATGACTAAATTCATTTCATATTTTTTACAGGAGTATATATCAATACCAATTGAAGGGATTTCCCCATGAAAAAAAAGGACTCATTAGTTCTCATGTTATCTCTACAAAATATAAAGAAATAGAATCCAAAAAAATGACTAAAATAGTGGAAGACCTAGACAAATCATTTGAAATAAATCTTATGGATGATATACTCTTCTTAATACCAATGATATAGGGTTAAAACTCTAAAATTTAATCATATAAAATATATTTTCTTCTATTTCATTACTTATTACTTTTTTTGTTTTTAAGAAACATTGGATGCTCATTACGGTCAATTTGGATACTCCAAATATTTATTTTCTAGATTGAATAAATGGATACCCAACAAACTGACCACACATGATGACGTTTGTGATATTTTAATACACTATATCCAATGTATTAGAACTAAAATTCAAGTTATATATTTTATATTATGTTTTAATGAGAATTCCTTTATGATAGCACGATGTATAAATGTTATGAAAATCTGTCCATGAGGACAACCAATGTGCACAAGGACACTTACAAGTTCTACAATTGGACAAGTATCATGGTATATATAATAAGATATCACTATCTAAAAAAATATCAAAACAAATTACTTATTTGTTCAAATTTTTCTGTAGTGTTCAAAAAAAATTAAAATATTATGGTTAATATATTTGAAAATCTATGAGAGTGATCATATTCCATCAACAAACATGCATCCCTGAAGTGGTATTTTTTATGATAATTACGATTTCATTTAAAATATTAATTAATAATTTGTGTATTTATAGTTTTTCAGTACTAACATGACTATAAATAATACTCATATTTACAAGATGATATAGATTTTCATATAAATTAATTGGAATCATACCTAATGGTAGAATTTATACAAATAATATGAATATGTGACTTCTATAGAAGTAATAGATTGTTACATATTTATGTTTAATTTATTTATTTTTAGAATTACTCACATAAGAATTGTTTTCTTATACAGGTGAATTACTTTGTTTGAGTTGGGGTGGTTTGTTCAAATCTTTTCATGCTCATGAGAGATTAGAATTTGAGGCTATAACTGAGATAATTACAACATTGAAATGGGTCAAGAATGTATACAAATATCATGAAAATGTGAGTTTTTACTACTTATTTAATTAATTTTTTAATCATTTTATCTATTAATTTTAAGTTATTTTCCTAATAATTTTTATCTAATACTTATTTATTTTTCTTCATAGTTGTTTTAGGAAGTAATAATTTTCTTTCAAATATCTAAAACAATCCACAAAATAGATAACATGTTCCTTTCTGCCAATATTTCAATGATTCTCATTGAGTTTCTTTGTCGATCATCCAACACTGCATATTGATTAGATGTTTTTAGTTGAAAATAATTTCTCATTGTTTAAAAATAGAAGAGTGGAGTAAGTTCTTGAGCCTATTTTGGCAATTTATCATGATATAATGGGAATAAGATCTTTATATACTCTTATAGTTTTCAACAATGAGAAAGTTTTTTCAACTAAGAACATCGACTCAATAGGTAGTTTTGACAGTTCTACAAAGAAAAGGAATGATAATCATGGTAAAATTGATAGTTAGGATAGTTTTGAGACTTTGGGATGTGTAGAAATCAACCGCACCTCAATCTGGCACACAATGTGATAGGTATGACTCCGCGTGCTTTTTTTAAAAAAAATTGACATTAATTTTAGTTAAAAAGACAACTGACATACTATAAATTAAGAAAACAAATTCATATTGTTTTTATACTTTATTAAAATGAACCATAAGTCATTTGTGACTTGTAGGAATCATAAAATATCAATCTGATACATGATGTGCCCGATATGACTCAAAGTGTCTCTTATCATTTTAAAATCGACATTTTATTTCAAAGTGTGTCACTCATTGAAAACTGAAATAACACACTCACATTGTTTTTATAATTTAGAACATATATTGATAAATATTTTTTGTGTGTGTGTGTAGGAATTGGTCTCATGTCAAACCAATACATTATGTGATCAGTATGAGTGAAAGTGTGTGTTTCCAGTTTAAAATGACATTTTAGTAAAAAATAAAAGTGGTGTACTCAAAATAGAGAAAACAAATTAATTAATTTTTTATATTTTAGTTAAATAATTTATAAGTCATTTGGGATGTGTAGGAACTAACCTCACCTCAATCTGATAAAGAGTGTGACCGATATGACTCCAAGTGTATCTTTTTATTTAAAATTGATGTCAATTTTAGTAAAAAGGACAACGAACCTACTCAAAACTAAGAAAATTCATTCGAATTGTTTTGATAATTTAAAAGAATGATATATCAGTCATTTTTAATGTGTAGGAATCAACCACACCTTAATACGATGCATGATGTGACTGATATTACTCCAATTGTGTCTTTTTTATTTTAAATTGGCATTAATTTTAGCAAAAAGAACATGCGAAATACTAAAAAATGATAAAACACAATCAGATTGTTTTTATACTTTAGAAAAAAGATCCATGAGTCATTGTTTATGTATAGAAATCACACACACCTAAATCAGAATCACTGTGTGACTGATATGACTCAAAGTGCATCTTTTTATTGAAAATTGACATCTTTTTTAGTAAAAAGGACAACAGAACAACTCAAACCTAATAAAACACATTCTATTTTTTTGATACTTTAGGGAAATGATTCATATATCATTTTAGATGTGTAATAATCAACCTCAACTCAATATAATGTACAATGTGACTAGTATGACTGAGAGTGCATCTTTTTATTTAAAATTGACATCAAATTTAGTTAAAAGGAAAACTGACCTACTCAAAACCGAGAAAATGAATTTGGATTGTTTTTTTACTTTAGAAAAATGATCAAAAAGTCATTTTTGACATGTAGTAATCATATTTGGATCAATAAAATGCATGGTATGACCGATATACCTCCATGTGTGTCTTTTTATTTTAAATTGACATTAATTTTAGAAAAAAGAACAAGTGACATACTGAAAACCAAGAAGAAACATTTGGATTATTTCTGATACTTTAGGAAAATGATTCATGAGTCATTGGTGACATGTAAGAATCACCTGTAACTCAATATGATGCCTAGTGTGACCGATATAACTCCAAGGGAATCTTTTTATTTAAAACTGACATCAATTTTAGTAAAAAGGAAGACTGACCTACTCAAAACTGAGAAAACACATTCATAATGTTTTGATACTTTAGGGAAATGGTCCATAAGTAATTTGAGACATTTATAAATCATAAAAACCTAAATATGATGCACGATGTAACCAGTTTGACTATAAATGAATCTTTTTATTTAAAATTAACATCAATTTTAGTAAAAAATGACAAGTGACCTTCTCAAAACTAATAAAATGCATTCATATAATTTTGATAATTTTGGAAAATTATTTAGAAGTCATTTTTGATGCGTAGGAATCAATATCACCTCAATATGATGCACGGTGTGACTGATATGATTCCAACCATATCTTTTTAATTTAAATTTACATTAATTTTAGAAAAAACAACAAGTGACATACTAAAAACTAAGAAAATGAATTTGAATTGTTTTGATACTTTAGTAAAATGATACATGAGTCATTTTTGATGTCTAGGAATTACCCAAACATAAATATGATGCATGAAATAACCAATATGACTCAAAGTGTATCTTTTTATATAAAATTAAAATCAATTTTAGTAAAAAGAATAACTGGCCTACCCAAAACTGATAAAATGCATTAGGATTATTTTTAAACTTTAAGAAAATGATCCATAATTCATTTGAGACATGTAAGAATCAATATAACCTCAATATGATGCATGGTGTGACTATTATGACTCCAAGTGAATCATTTTATTTAAAATTGACATCAATTTTAGTAGAAAGGGAAATTGACCTACTCAAAACTGATCAAATGCATTCAGATTGTTTTGATAATTCTGTACAATGATCCATAAGTCATTTTTGATGTGTAGGAATCAAACAAACCTCAATAAGACACACAGTGTAATTTATGTGACTCTAAGCGTGTCGTTTTATTTTTAATTGACATTAATTTTAGCAAAAGGAACAAGTGACATACTGAAAAAAATGAAAACATGTTCACATTGTTTTGATACATTAGTAAAATGATCCATGAATCATTTTTAATGTGTATAAATCATCCACACCTAAATACAGTGCACAGTGTGACTAATATGACTCTAAGTATGTCTTTTTATTTAAAATTAACATCAATTTTAGTGAAAAGGAAAATTGACCTACTCAAAAATAAGAAAACACATTCAGATTATTTTGATAACTTACAGAAATGATCAATAAGTAATTTTAAATGTGTAGGAATCATCCGCACCTCAATTCTATGCACAATGTGACTGTTATGACTACAAGTGCATCATTTTATTTAAAAATTGCATCAATTTTAGTAAAAAGGACAACTAACCTACTCAAAAATAAGAAAATTAATTTAAATTGTTTTGGTACTTTTATAAAAAAAATCATAAGTCATTTTTGACATGTAGGAATCAACTTCATCTCAATTTGATGCTTGGTGTGACTAATATGACTCCAAGTGTTTATTTCTATTTTAAATTGACATTAATTTTAGTAAAAAGAACAAGTGACATACTGAAAACTGAGAAAAAATATTCATATTTCTTTGATTATTTAGGAAAAATATATATGAGTCATTTTTTGATGTGTAGGAATAACCTAAACCTAAATATGATGCACGCTGTGGCTGATATGACTCCAAGTGTGTCTTTTATTTTAAACTTGACACCATTTTTTGTAAAAAGGACATCAGATTTACTCAAAACTAAGAAAACACATTCATATTATTTATATACTTTAGGAAATAATCCATATGTAATTTAAGATGTGTAGGAATTAGCCGAACCTAAATTTTATGCACGGTGTGATCAGTATGACTCCAATTTATTCTATTTATTTAAATTTAACATCAATTTTAGTAAAAAGGACAACTGACCGACTCAAAACTAAGGAAATTCATTCAATTTGTTTTAACAATTTAGTAAAATGATCCACAATTCATTTGTGACATGTAGGAATCAATTGGACCTCAATCCCATGAATGGTGTGATAGATATGACTCCAATTGTGACTTTTTATTTTAAATTGACATTAATTTTAGAAAAAAGAACAAGTGACATACTGAAAACTGAGCAAAAACATTTGGATCATTTCAATACTTTATGAAAATTACCCAAAAGTAATTTGTGATATGTAGGAATCACCAACACCTCAATATGATTCATGGTGTGACTGGTGTGACTCAAAGTTCCTGTTATCATTTTAAAATTTACATTTTAGTTCAAAACATGTGTCACTCACCGAAAATAAGGAAAATGAACTCCAATTGTCTTCATATTTTAGGATAGTAATTCATAAGTGATTTATGAAGTTTAGTAAGTAGTCTCATGCCAAAACAACACAAAATGTGACCGGAATGACTCAAAGTGTGTGTTTATAGTTTGAAATGACATTTTAGTAAAAAACACAAGTTACCCACTAAAAACCGAGAAAATGAATTTGAATTGTTTTGATACTTTAGAAAAATGATCCATAAGTAATTTGTGACATGTAGGAATCTGAAACACCTAAATCCCATGAACACTGTGATCAGTGTAACTCTAGGCATGTATTTATTTATAATTGACATTAATTTCATTAAAAAGAATAATTAACATACTAAAAACTGAGAAAATGCATTCAAATTTTTTTGATACATTAGGACAATGATCTATAACTCATTTGTGATGTGTTGGATTCAACTTCACCTCAATAAAATGCACGGTGTGACCGATATAAATCTAAGTATTTCATTTTTTTAAGGTTGACATTTTTTAATGTATTATCTCATATTAATGTTTAATTTATATATTTATAATATTACTAACAAAAGATTTGTTTTCATATATAGGCAGATTATTTTTCTTGGTTTGAACTGATTTGTTAGACAATGGATACCATGGGAGGACCTTTTTGAAATGGAATCACAGGTACCAAAGGTGATGAAATGTTAATGTTTTTAAATGTTTTTGGATAGTAATTGTAAATGTAATTATATAAAATATTGTTTGAAATGTAAATAGTAGTTTTTTATATCCGAGATGTAAAATTTATTTAAACTAAATTATATATTTTTTGTATATGTTACATGTTTCTATAATGTATTTTAATATAAACAACACACTACAGTAGGTGGGGCCTTTATCAATGCTTTTTTGGCACTGATAAAGTGGTTCCACCCATTAACAGTACTAAGGTTAACATAGATTTTTTAATGTTATTAAAAACCCTTTTGTGCAATGTAAAAGGGAATATCTTTAGTAGTAAACTGGAAGAATTTTACTCTCACCCGAAGACATTTTTTACACACCGATGAAAATAAAATTTCCCTATAGATCATCACAACCGGGACACACCTTTGGTCTCTACAACCAAGATGACTTTCGATACATGTCTCTCTATCATGGATGTCTTCGCACGATGTCACTGACAATTATATCACCATCGTCACATGCCATCATCTTTTTCATCTCTTCACATGAGATTCCACATATGTGGTATCCCCTTCCCAGTATTACACCACAAAAATGGATTTACGCAACACCACCCTTTAAAAGCACTGAAAAAGGAGGTACCTTTATCACTGCTAAAAAAACCTCAGATAAAAGCTGATTTTAACAACACTAAAAAAGCCCCTTTAAAGCTACCCCTTTATCAGTTCTTATTTTAGCACTAATAAAGGCACCCCTTTATTAGCACATTTTTAGTGTTGTTAAAAGTATTCTCTTTATTAGTGCTTTTTTAGAAGTGCAGATAAAGGGGGGGGGGTCTTTATCAGTGCTTTTTTACATGCAACAATAATGGGTAAAAATCATTAAAAAATTATAAATCATTAAAAATAACATATTAACATAAAAATATGTTTATATTGATATATATATATATATAATATTTTATTAAATATTATTTATATAAGGCTAAATAAAAATTTAGACTTAATATATGAGATATTTAGTGCAAAATGGATTATAAAAACAATTAAAAAAATTAATAATTTTCTAATTATAATAGGGTAATAGTTGTTTAATAACAATTTGAAGATATAAAAAATCAAAAAATAAATAAAAGATCTAAAATAAGTTGAAAACGTAACTTGAACTTCAAAAAGCCATAACTTTTGATCCGGGTATCTGTTCGAGCTCTGCCACATATCAAAATGAATACTATGACAAGATATACACATCGGTGGTCAAGAAGGAACCCCAATCACATTTTTTAGGACAAAAAATTCCCAAAAGGCCACCAATATTGATTTTTTAGTCGAGGTATCCCATATTTTTAACATTCGATGGAATTTCATCCCCGTTTAAGGGTGTTTTTTACAAGCTTTTAGTGGGGAATAAATTTATTACCATGGATTAAATTCATATTTATATTATGGTTTTGAAATTTTATAATTCTTTACAATTTAGTTTTATTTTATAATTAAACATATACACATGTGTACATATTTGTATATATTCACACATAAAAATTTAATTTTATAAATAAATATTGAAACATATTTACATATAAAATATCTTTCTATATATATAAACCATATCTCAATAATAATAATATACATTTCATTTAAAATAAAAATTTATCAATATTTATATACCTATAAAATTAATGTACATATAATATATATATATATATATGTGTGTGTGTGTGTGTGTGTGTGTGTCTAATGATAAAAAATATATATTTATCCATATATTCTAATTTATGCATATTAATATTAATATATAATATATGTAAATAAATATAAATATTAATAATTATACTTATAGGCACACAAACATATATAAATATATGTGTGTGTGTGTGTGTTTATAAACACACAAAAAACATATTTTATATAAGTATTAAAAAATAATTATATAAATATATATATAAATATATATATAAATGTATATATATATATATATAATGTAATGAAATATATATATAAATAAATAGATATATTGTAAAATATAGAACAAAAAAATGTTGAGGAGTGGTAAAGGTGCAGATCCATGGAGGGAAGGTCTAAGGTTCGAAACTCATGAGGGTCGCACGTGCAGGCAAGGGAAGCGAGAGGTCCTAGTTCTGTTAAAAGGGGGATTTGAGTGCTGATAAAGGGAGGGGTTATCAATGTTAAGCGGGGGGGGGGGCTTCTAGTGTTAATAGGGGTGGTGGATACCTCTGAGCTGAATTATATATATATATATATATTCTTTTATCAGTTCTTTTTTTTGAAATGATAAAAGGCATATTTATTAGCCTTTTTAGCACTAATAAAGGGGACCCCCTCTCTATAACAGAATTGAGGGAAATATTTCTTTTTTAATGCTATTAAAGCCCTTTTTGTGTTTCGTTAAAGGGTTGATCTATAGTAGTATAGTTATCTTTATGAGGCCACCTCTTTCCAACTACCTTTCCATTGATCTCTACCAGATCATTCTCCTTTTAAATCTTTCATACTTTCCTTTTTCAAATATAGTTAAAATATAAAAATATTATATATTAAATTTACAGAAATAAACCATGTATATTTCATTTTAAGAGTCAAAATCTTATCACACCTAAATAGATATAAAAGATATATATCCCCATGATAAACACATGAAACATTATCTATTCAATAGGATAAAAGATATTTATAATTGAAAATACAATCTTATCTCAAATTTGAAAACACCAACGGGAATAATACTATCAATTTATTTGTGTGGGAGGATAAATTGAGATGCATATTTTGACATAAAAAACTCTCTCATGTGGAGGATTAAAAAATAGTGAGACAAATATAAAATATCAACTATGAATTAGAGATTAAAAAATCCAAGTAATGCCCAAACTTGAATTATATTGATTTCGTTGAAAAACATGCGTGAAAACCACACCATGAAATGACTCTACATTTTATTTAATAATCACCTCATGAAAAAATGTCACCCTTGAAGATCAAAACCAAAAAAGAAACATCATTGCAACCCCACAAATAAGCCCCAATTTTCCGCTGCTCACTAGTGCATAATGAATTCTTTTCCCACACCCAAAAAATGTGACCTAGGTATCTGCTTGTTGTGATGCTGCTCACCACATATCTGCTCTATTTATTTATCACCATAAAAATCACCCATGTTTCTCCCTTTCATAATCCCTTATAATCCCTAAACAACACATGTGACCACCAACTGAAATTCAATAATACTGATGGGATAAATAAAAATCCCCTATTTTAAAACAACATGTTACCCACGAGAGGTTTGAAAAATTAAAACCCCAATTATCTCATTTTTTATTATTGAGAGATATATGGGTTGAACATCCATAATTGCCAACTTTAGGCCATCAAATAATAATATCTCATATAGAAAAATTAGTTAAAAAGAAAACTGGTTGGTTTCACACCAACCATCGACCTCTATAAATATTATGATGAAACCCTTTTGCAAATCTAAAAGAAACCTAATAGCTCTCCCATCAAAAGATATCCAAATACTGATGTACCCATCACACATGTTTTTAATCTTCCCTAATATATAATAATGGAACCAACAACACCTATCTCCCCTATAATTTTGTGTTGGGAATGTATTGTCTCAATAATACTGTAGAAATATTATTGATTTGGATTCTCACAAATAACCTTTTTTGTTTTACTAATGAAATTAATTTAGGTATTTTTGAGGAATATGTTTCTTGAGAAGTTTATCTAATTTGTAGGTTTAAATATTTGTTTAAGTATTCATAATGTGTTTGAAAGTATTCTGGAGACATTGTTCATAACCTATGTTCATAGGTATAACATATGGTTCAGTAACCCTATGTTTGAAATAACATGTATAGATCATTTTCCCTAAGTTATTGAAAAAGTATGGTTTAACAACCCTACATTTGGAAGAAACCCAACATTTAAGAAAAGGAAAGTATTGTTCATCAACCATAAATTTGTGAAAAACCATACATCATCAACCCTACATTTGTGATCAACCATATGTTGTCAACCCTACATTTTGATTTTGTGTTACGTGAAGAAACCCTTTGCTTGAATATTCAACAATGAGGATTTATTTCAAAGATATTTTCCATGATTACTGTAATGGTATCGATGGAATTAAATATCATGTTAAATATATTTTATGACTAATTAAAAGGTTTGTATTCAATGGAGTAAATTGTTCCTTTTTCAAAGGGAAGTTAATACTCTCTTAAATGATTTAAAGTTGAATAATTTCTATTTATCAAGAAAAATTATTTGATATACTAAACCAAAATAAATCTATGTTTTCTATATAAATATCAAGTGTATTTATTTCTTTCAGTATCACTATATATGTGAAATATCTTTTTGAATATAGAAATACTAGAGAGAAACAAAATATTAAATAACTCCATTATTATGAAGAAACTATAGTTTGAAGACAAATATGTTTCAACCTTGTGTTGTGTAACTTTTCGTGTTTGCTTATATTCTTATTGAAGATCATTCTCAACTAGTATCTCTTCAATGCTATTATTTCTTAAAGGTATTTATATTTTAAGAAAAAAATCAGTATTCTGTCAATTGCTGCTGTAACTGTGTCTAAGAGCCTATTTATTCAATAAAATAAATATTTAATGATTTATTCCAGTTTTGGATGATCAGACTCATTTGTTGTAGAGAATCAGCTTCTTGGACTAAGCTATGGAGAATTTAGTTCCCTGTTAAAGAACCAAAAGGCTTTATAAAGTCTTATTGTAATGGTTTCAACTTTCTACACTTAGTTGTTAAGTAATTGTGATAAGAGGACCTTTCTAGTGAAAATCACAAGGATCACAAAGAGAGAATTGGTGGAGTGGATTAGGGGATCTTTTCACCGCAAACCACTATAAAAATTGATCTGTTCTTCTTTACCATTCATCCAATTTTCAAACTACCTATAGAAGAGAATACTTCATATCTGTATAAAATCAAAAAGAAGTCCAAAAGTAAAAAATCTATCAATATTATCAAAAATACAAAATTCACCCCTATTATGTATCATTGTATTATCTTGACCTAAAAATTGGTAACAAACAAGTTCTTTTTGAATAAATCAGATTAACTCTAAAAATATCAAAGGTATAAGATCTATTCAAAGATATATGTCAATAGCTGATCCTAGAGAAGGTGTGTCAATGATACATGCACCATAATTAAATGGTGATAACTATAGATGTATGAAATCTCATATGATTATCTATTTGAAAAATATAGGATTTAAAGTATATAGGAATATGATCACTCTGTATGAAATTCCTGAAAAAACAGAAACATGGGATGCTTCAAAATAAGATGAGTATGACATCAATTCAAAATAAATGACTGGTTTTATTTATGGACTTGGTCCAGATGAATTCAATAGAGTATTTAAATTTCGTTATACTTATGAAATGTTGAAAATGATTACTTTTTCATATGAATGAACTAACAATGTCAAACAATTAACGGTACATTTTTAAAAAAAATGAAGTTTGACACATTCAGAAAGTATGATAATGAAAACATCACCTAGATGAAAAAGATATTGATAGAAATAGTCAATGATATTCCTTCTTTTAGAACCAAAATTACTCAATTGGATCAAGTGTTGAAATTACTCAGAGTAATACCCTCAAAATATATTGGAATATCTACTAATATATGACAGTCATCACGAGTTAAATATTTGGAAATGAAAGAATTTATTAAAACCCTGATGATGTATAAGGCAGACATTCAAGATGAAGCTGAATATCATAAGATAGTAAAAAAGGGAAAATAATTCCCTTAAAGTTACATCTCAGAAGCTTGAAAATAAAATTAATGAAGATGTATATATCTCAAAGGATTCAGATTGCTCAGATCTTGAAATGGAACTGGCTCATTTAGCTAGAAAATTCTATATGAAAAAGTGAGGCTTCAAAAAATATTTCAGGAAACATGAAAAATGTTCTAAATAATTAAGATTCTATGACTTTAAATAGATGGTTCATATCAAACCTGATTTCCTATAGTTAAAATAATAAAGATGAAATATAGAAAAGAAAAATTAGAAGAAATATGATTATGAGAAAAAAGGGAAAAGAGCTACGAAGGCTACATAGATTGTGTCTGAAGACTCTTGAAGCTTTTCTAAATTGGACTCATAAAAGATCCCAAAAATATAAAAAACATAATATTTATATCTAAGGAATAATATGAGGTACAATCCTATTATTCTTTGGCTTTTGATTCTAATAGTTGCTCGTGTAGAAAATTAGATACTTATTTCTCAATGCTTGATGAAAATTATGATTCCCTAGTAAAAAACATAATTCACTATGGAATATTAAAAATGTTGTTTTAAGTGAAAATATTAAATGCTAAAAAAACATCAATAATTAAAACAAAAATTTAATAAAACTACATCAAACTATACTATTCATGAAAATAAAATAAAATAATTACTCGATGAGGTAGAATCACTCAAAAGTGAAGCTAGTATATTAACCAAAGGATAAAAATATCCAAATGAGATTCTTGAAAAAATATTATTATAAATAAAAAATATGTATTATAAATCAAGGGAGTAAAATAAAATTTATACAAATTTTTTTTCATGACATGTTCTAAAAATACTACTTGTTTCTACATTAAAATTAAGGGAAATTATTCTAACAACTATTTTTTAAGAAATCCTAAAATAAGTGGAATTAAAAAGACTTTTATTTCTTAAAATAGGTTTGAATAAAGTAATTTAAATTTTGGTAAAATAAGGAAAATCTGGATTCCTATATCTTTTCTTGCTGGAACAACTGGACCCAAGACAATATGGGTAACAAAAAAAACTCTTGTTTAAATAATTTTGTAAGAAAAAGGACACAAGAATAAAAATGTTTTCTGGTATATGGATAATGGCTTCTCAAGACACATTATTGGATAATCTTATAATTTTCATACACTGTAAAAACTAGATGGAGTACTAGTGACCTTTGGAGATAATGAAAAATGGAAAATAGTTGGAGTTGGAGCAGTTGGATATCCAAAAACAATTTCAATTAGTAAAGTGTTATATGTTCAATGGATAAAGCAAAACCTGATAAGTGTTTATCAACTCTGTGAAAATGGTTTTTATGTTTATTTATCTAAAAATTCATGCTTCATTTTCAAAGATCAATTTCTTAAGTTTTGAGCACCTAGAACTGAAATTTTTTATACCCTAGATCTTGATTATTTGCGTAAAAAAAGTGAATTGTTAACCGATGATACTAATGAATGTTGGATCTGTAATAGAATACTTGGACACTATAATGTATTTATTTTAGAGAGCTATTCTAAGAAACACTTAGTCTCTTATTTACCCAGTCTTAAATTTGTTAATAATAGATTCTGTGATGCAAGTAAAATTTGAAAACAAAAAAAATTATCTTTCAAAACAATTAACAAAGTTTCTACATCTAAACCATCAGAACTTATCCACATGATTTTTTTTGTACTATCAAGGGTAGAAATTTTGGTTGTAAAATTATATGTTTATGTAATAGTTGATGAATTTTCAATATTTATATGGGTTTATTTTATAAAACATAAAATTTAATTGTTTGTTGTTTTTGAAAGCTTTTGTAAAATTGTTTGAAATGAAAAATATTTTAAATTAATTTCATTAAGAAGTTTTCATGGTAGAGAATTTGAGAATCAATAATTTAATTCTTTTTGTTTGAACATAGTAATTAAATACACCTTCTCTGCACTAAAAACACCTCAAAAAAAGAATTTTTTTAAATAATAAATAGAACTATTAAAGAGATGACAAAGACTATGTTAAATGAATATGGTATTCTTACCTATTTTTGGGAAGAATCTATAAATGAAATTTCTATATCATGAATAGAGTTTTAAAAATTACTCTTATTAAAAATACACCCTATGAAATTTAGAGTAACATAAATCCTAAAGTGAGGTAATTTAAATTATTTGGATGCAAAGTGTAAATATTTAATACTAAGGAAAACCTTAATAAATTCGATCCAAAGGCTAATGAATGAATCTTTCTAGTATATTTTTCTACATCTAAATCCTATAAATGGTATAATAAAAATTCAAGGATTGTTGAAGAATCAGTTCATGTGAAGTTTGATGAAAGTGGTCCTTTTGGTAGAAGGAAAGATTCAATCGATTAAATAGTTGAATCTTTGGGAAACATGAGGCTTGGATCACCAAAAACAAATTTTGAAAATTAAATAAATAAAATTTATTCCAGTCCAGAAAAACATGAAACATATGAACCTAAAAGTGTCTTACCTATATAATCTAGAACCTTAAAGTATCATCCTTTAGAAACTCTTATAGGAAATCTAGATACAAGAGTAAGAATAAGATGTAATATAAGAAACTTTTTGGAATATTATGCCTTCCTATCACAATTATAACCTAAGACTATAGAGGAAACTTTAAAATATGTAATTTAGTTAATGGATATGCAAGAAAAACTTAATCAATTCAGCAAAAATAAAGTTTGGAAATTAGTTGATAGGACAACCAATTATCTTGTAATAGGAACCAAATGTATTTTTAAAAATAAACACGACTATCAAGGGATAATTACTATAAATAAATCTATATTAGTAGAAAAAAGATATAACCAGGAATAATGATAGACTATGATGAAACCTTTTCACATATTCCTATATTATAAGCTATCAGAATCCTTCTATTATATGCATCTCATATTAATTTTAAATTATATCAAATGAATGCAAAATCAGATTTTGTAAATGTATATTTAATGGAGAAAGTAAATATTGAACAACCACCATTTTTTGAAAACCTTAATCTACCAAATTCAGTTTTTACATTTACTAAAACTCTTTATAGACCTAAACAAGCACCTAAAGCTTGGTATGAAAGATTGATATTTTTATTGAAAAATTACTTTACTACTCGGTTAGAAGATCCTAATATTTAATAAAATTGTTTATTATGATATATTATTAGTTATATTTATGTAGATGATATTATTTTTAGTGAAACAAATAAAATTATTTGTAATGATTTTTCAAAAACTTTTTAAAAAATAATTTTAAATGAGTATGATGGGAGAATTAAATTTCTTTCTAGGATTTCAAATCTATCAAAAAGATAATGAAAATGTTTTTAATCAAATAAAATACATTATTGATTTATTGAAAAAGTTTGGGCTAGAAATAAAAAAGTCTTATAAAACTCCCATGTTTACTAATATAAATGTTGATTTGGATGAAGTTAGAAAACCAGTTGATAATAAGTTATATAAATGTATGATTGTTAGTTTATTGCATCTTACTGTTAGAAATTCATAAAAATTAATTTCTATATATTTATGTGCTAGATTTCAATCAAACCCAAAAGAATCACATTATACTTCTATTAAAATAATTTTTAGATATTTAAAAGGAATTATTTTTCAAACTCTACTTTTACCAAAAAATTATGATTTTAATTTAATTTCATATTCAGATGCTGATTTTGGGGGATTTAGATTAAATTGAAAGGGAACATCAGGAAATTGTTAGTTATTAGAAAAATATTTAGTTTCATGGTCAAGTAATAAATAACATTATGTTGCTCTGTCAATAGATAAGGTAGTATATATATATATATATTGGCAATTTCTATGCCCAAGTGTTGTGGATGAAACACACCTTACCGTACTTTGGATTTACTTTTAACAATAAACCTATTTTATGTGATAATACAAGCTCAATTAATATTTCAAAAAATACTCTAAGTCATTCAAGAACCAAGCATATTATTATTAGATATCATTTTCTAAGAGATAATATTCTTAAAAAGGATATATCTTTAGAATTTGTAAATACTGAATATCAAATTGCTGATTTTTTAACTTAACCCCTTCCAATTGATAGTTTTGATTTTATTAAGGGAAAGTTAAGAATATTTAATTTTAAATAAATTTTTATTAATTTGTTTCATTAATTTATTTATTAATCATTTTTATTTATTTATTTGTTTTTTAAATAAAAAATAATTTATTTCATTTTTGAAAAAGTGCATCTTTTCAAAATAAAAATAAAATAATTATTACACTGAGTAATTGGATCGAGAAACAAGATTGGTTTCACCAAAACCATTAATAAACCATCTATATATTTCAATTTCACTCTTACCCATAGTATTCAAACACTTTCGACTTCTAGATACATTTTTTTCATTTGAAACCCTAGAATCTGAACATTCAACCATCAGATTCGTAGCAATGCCGATGATTAAGAGAAAAAATTATGGTGAACCAAGTTAGACGAAGTGACAACTGGTTGTCTATAGAAACATTATTCAAGTAAAGGTTATATATTTTGAATGGATCCATCATAAAAATCTTCTTATGAGGCATTATATAGGTTTTCAAGATATAAATTTCTTTTTACTAAAGGAAAAACTGATTTTATTTTCGATACTGAAGTAAAATAATTTTATATAAAAATTCAGTTCAGTTTTAGTGACATAGAGGATGTCATCATATCTTAGGTAAATAATAGTGATTTTTTTATCTCTTTATTCAAAATAGAAAAAGTTTTTCAATTTCCCCATGAAAGGGTTTTTTTATATCTATCTTTAGTCAATTGGAAATAAAGATCATAAATCAGAGAATATTATGTCATTTCCCTTTGGTTTTACCCAAATAAGAAAGATGATTGTAAAATATCCTAAGGCAGAACATAAGGTGTTGGTCAAGTTTATTCAGTTATAAATAATTCCAAGAACTATTGAGCTTGAAAATATTATTTATCCAGACATGTATATGATGTTTTTATTAATAAGTGATATTAAGTTTAATTTCCCAAGATACATATTAAGGCACATAGATCACTATTTCCAGTAAGAGGAAATAATGTCCTTTTATCCTTATAGAAGGATAATTTATTTTTCTCTGTATAAATGATGCATGATTTTGAGATGTACAGATGAAAAATAAGTTTCATCACATTAACATATTAAATGATAGAACTCTGAGGAAGACATGTTTCTTCTAGAGTACAATTAAAGGAATGTTGTTACCTATTGGTGTATAAGAACAATAATAATCTAGTCCTATTTTTCAGGGGGACATGTAATTTCTAGATCTACTACTGCAATCCAAATTTGAGAAGAATAAGTTTCAAAATCTAGAATAGATGATACAATTCAGAAAAAATATACAAAAAATAAGATATAAAGTCTCTGATCTATAATCTGCAAGAGATGTCCCTCGATCTCCTAAAGAAATTTTTTAAGAAGAAAATAAGGAGGAACTTTCCACCCATCCTAGAAAAAGGGTTGAACCAAAGGATTAGGCTACTATAGTTCAAGAACCATAGGCAGAGGTTTCTGAAACTAGTGAAGTTGCACAACTAGACATCATAGAAGAGAAAGAGGCTCTTTCAAAAAATCAAGGTGAAAATTAGAATCAAAGAGATTTTATTGAAAAAAAAGGTCAGGATAAGGATTATAATCAATCAGTTTCTATTATAGTGGATTCCTTCAACAAGGAATTTTTTATACCTACTAAAAATATAGTCATTCTTGAGATTGAATTTCCATCATCTATTGATAAAGATAAATAAAAAACTTTAACCTTGGTTAACAGAGCTCAACCGTCTCAATCTCAATAAGAAAAATATTCTCATTCATTGAATAATCGAATAATTTTTTTGTCAATTTTAATAAGCTACAAGAATAAAATTAAAGTCTGAAAAGTGAACTGGATTCTACAAGAAATTATTTAGAATATTTGGGAAGCACAATTGTTCCCAGAGTGGAATTTGAATCCATTCAAGATCAACTACATAATATAAAATAAAGTTTAATTTCAAGAAGATATTTTTATGTTTTTATTATAGAAATTACTAATAAGATTGGAATTATCAAAATATTGTTTGTTTCAAAAAATGATTTTAAATATTTGAAAATATATTTAGGAATTCAGTTTGAATCTATCAGAAGTAGTTCCAATCGATCTAGAGAATCTATATCTACACCACAAAATTCTCCAAATTTTGTGAGAAGGTTTAAATCTATTAATACTATCATGTATAATTTCAATGATTGGATTCATAATCATCAATGTGATAGTGCACCTCTAAGTGAATTATTGGACAACTAGAGAGATATTATTAAGAAGCTAACTTTTAGAGAACCTGACATAAGAAATATTTCCAATCAGTTTGGTAGTATGCTATCAAAATTTGTTCAGTTAGAAGAAATTATTTAGGAATTTTTAAAATTTAATTTAGTATAAAGTTTAAATATTGGTAATTATTCAAGGATTTTGATGTTACAATTGGCTGAAAATCTTAACAAAAATTTAAGAGGATAGATATAATAATTGAAGAAAGTTCTTCAGGCTTTTTGAGCTTCACCAAAGTTTGACACCTCTTTTGAAGAAACCCTTTCTCATTCATCCAGTCATACTTTAAAAAATATTTCTCAACAAAAATGATTTTTTTAATCATAAACATGTTTTTATGAAATTATTTTATTATTTATTCTATTTCTACTTATTATTATTTACATTCATTTCTATATCCATAGCACATATCATTTTAATCTTAAGCAGAATATAAACATTCATTTATAATTATGTGCTATATTGAATGTGTTTTAATCCATTTTCATCTTTTTTCTTTTTGATATCACAAATAGAAGAAAAACTGGGTAAATATAACATTCTTTATTATATTACCAGTTTCTATTTTAATTTAAATAAATGGATTTTATGTATAAATTAATTTTTAATTAACTACAATTTTTTTATCTTTTTATAAGATATTATTTTATTTGTGTTTATAATTTCTATATTTTCTGTAAGTTATGTTATGGAGTTTTTATCATAAAAAAGGGTGAGATTGTTGGGAATATATTATCTCAACAATACTCAATAAATATTATTGATTTTGATTCTCATAAATACCCTTATTTGTTTTAATGATGAAACCACTTAGTATTTTTCAGGAATATATTTCCTGATAATTTTATCTAATTTACACGTTTAAATACATGTTAAAGAATTCTAAATGTGTTTGAAAGTATTCTGGAAACATTGTTCATACCCTATAGTCGTTAGCATAATGTATGGTTCAGAAACCCTACATTTTAAATAACATGTATGGATCATGTACCCTATGTTATTGGAAAAGTATGGTCCATCAACCCTATATTTGGAAGGAACCCTACGTTTGAGCAAAGGAATGTATTCTTCATCAACTCTACATTTGTGTGAACAATTGTATGCCATCAACCCTATGTTTGTGACCAACCAAACATTTTCAACCTTATGTTAGGATTTTTTTCATTACATGAAGGAACCCTACATTTGACTATTCAAAAAGGAAGTTTTATTTCAAAGATATTTTCCCTGAATACTATAACAGTCTCAATGGAAGTAAATATCATGTTAAATCTATTTTATGACCAATTCAAAATCTTGTATTCAATGGAGTAAATCATTTCTATTTCTAAGGAATATTATGAATCTCTTGAATAATTTAAATTTGAATAATTTTGATTTATCATACAACATTATTAGATCTACTAAACCAAAAGAAATCCATGTTTTCTATATAAATAGAAAGATTATTTTTTCTTTATGTATCACCATATATGTGCAATATATTTTTGAATATAAAACTACTATAGAGAAATAAAAGATCGAATGACTCTATTATTATAAAGAAACTATATATTGAAGACATATATATTTCAAACTAGTGTTGTGTAACTAATATTATTTCTTTCTTGCTATTATTTTTTAAGAATATTTTGAGCTAGGATAGCTTAAAATATATTTTTTCTTAAAGGAATTTATATTTTAAGAAAAAATATTTGTATTCTATTAGTTGTTGATACAGTTGTTGTAACGTCCCGGTTCCGAAAGCCACCTAGAGGTGCCCCGTACCCGGTTGGTCACATGGAATCAAGTGAATTTCCCTAAATTCCAGAGGCTACTGACTAGAAGTGAGGGACTTGGGTGTGATAGTGGGGAAACTATACCCTCATTGGAAGAGTAACACAATGGAAGAAAAGAATAGAAAAATCAGAAGCAGGAATAATCCATAAATAAGTAAACAGAAGAAGAACAAAAAATAATAAACCAGAGCTCACATATATATATATGAATGATGCATGATACATATGTCTAGGAAAGCAGACAAACAAATCACAATGATGGAATAAAATAGTACTAAACCCAAGTACAAAAGGAGGCAAGTAAACAACTCCTCAACATCACAAGCCATAACTTGGTCCCATGTTCTCCAGCTCTACAGAAAATCAAGCACCTGAAGTAGAAGGGCGCTTTAACTTATCTATACTTACAGAAATATAATATGTTTGGGCCAAAAAACATGGCCCAAACAGGGTGTGAGACTAAATTCTAGTAGTCAACCACCACGATATTTGTGCCTAACAGTCAGTGAATATATGGAAGGTAGTAAGAAAAAAAATGCAGTAAACAAGGATGTACACAAAGTAAACAATTCACAGTTTCAATGAATTTAGTATCATATATCAACAATATAAAAACAAGAAGGTAACCCTCTGGATAGTTCTCTCAGCCTAACCCCTCTGGTTCAATCAAAATAAGGATACTATGAAGACTCTTTAAGGAAGCTCTCTCAGTCAATTCCCCTTATAGTCCCATCATTTAAGACTCTCTAAGGTAGCTCACATGTCAATTCCACTTATAGTAAAAAGTGATAAAGACTCTCTGAGGAAGCTCACTCGATCAATTACCCATATAGTCAAAAGTGATAAAGACTCTCTGAGGAAGCTCACTCAGTCAATTCCCCATATAGTCAAAAGTGATAAAGACTCTATGAGGAAGCTCACACAGTCAATTACCCATATAGTCAAAAGTGACAAAGACTCTCTGAGGAAGCTCACTCGGTCAATTCCCCTTATAGTCTATTACACCAGGTTCTCACGGACCTGTGTAATTCAAATGAGCATTAAAATGCAATACGGACAAAGTAAACCTCAAGAACTACTTGGCTAAACAGTCTACAACATCTCAAGCATGTTAGATAAAATAATCACTCTATCCTACAGTACTGGGCATGGGAAACATCAAGGAAGCCTAATGGATAAACAAGATCAAACGGACGTAAAGAGAACATGCATGGGAAAACACATCCAAAGCATAGCAGGCAACCCTATTCACATCCAAACAACCTCTATTTAGGCATACCAGCATAGCAGGAAATCAACAGGGTTAAAACGGTAAATTCGCAATACCTCGTTCATGGGTATTGGCGATTTTTCACATATAACACAAATACTTTCTACAGAAAGGCACAAACCACCTACCTCAGCATTGGGAGATCGATATACTTGAGTCTTAGGGCTTGAATCACCATAGAATGCCTAAGATATACAAAAATTTCTAAAACGTTCAACGGAGGATAAAATGTGAAAGAAGAAGAATTGGGAAATGAAGCTCAAGAAAAAGAGAGAGTTTACTGAGGAGATCCCAACACAATCGATGACAGTCGAATTGGAGATCAGATGCTTGGTCGGGGGTTCGGAGGAAGATCGTGGTCGTATGAGAACTCTCGGCCGAATGAGACCTAGAAGAAGATTGTTCTGGTGATTAGACGTGACCCCGATACGTTTAATGAAAAAAAAGAAAATACATGGCATGTACTTTTGAAGTACATGTCGTGTACTTTACTTTTCCATACTTCGCTTTAGGGGGCCTCCAAGTCACACCCACATGTTCGTGTGTGTGGCCATCACACGGCCAGCACACGACCAGCACACGACCTCTTGTGGCAACCCAGTACATGGTGTGTACTCATAAAGTACACGACGTATATTTGAAAATTTCCAGAAATTCCCCTTTTTCTCAAAAACGATCAGAAAAGGAAAATCATACTTGAAAAGGAAGATCCAGGTTCTTAAAAACTTCCCCCCTTAAATAAATTTATCCCCGTATTTCCTTAGCAAGGTGGCATAGAAGAAGAAACCCTGAATAACTCTGGCCACCACGATCGTACGTCTGCCTCCATATCCGAAGTATCGTCCTGTAATCGCTCGTGCTGCCATAGCACTCGTACCAGAGAAACAGACCGACCATGGAGAACCTTCATAATTCAATCGACAATCAGGATAGGATACTCCTCAAAATATGCATCCACTTCCGACTCAACCTCCTCGGGTTGAAAGACATGAGACGAGTCTGAGAAATAACGTCGAAGCTGAGAAACATGGAAGACGTCGTGCATAGACCAGTAACTCTGAGGCAACTGAAACCGATAGGAAACCGGACCAACTCTCTCCAACACCTCAAACGGTCTAACGTACCTTGGTGAAAGCTTTCCATATCTCCTAATCCTCATGTGCCCCAACCTCGGTGTGACACATAGGAAAACCTGAATTCCGAACTCTAACTCCAGAGGTCATCTCCGCTGATCAGTATAAAACTTTTGTTGAGACTGTGTAGTATCCATCCTCTTACGAATCAACTCTATCTGCTCAGTGGTCTCCTGGACAAGACGAGGTCCCAGCATAGCTGCCTCTCCTGCCTCCATCCAACATAAGGGTGATCAGAATGGCCTACCGTACAATGCCTCATAAGGTTCCATATGAATGGTCTCTTGAAAACTATTATTATAGAAAAACTCCACAAGAGGTATATGCTTCTCACAAGAAACTCTAAAATCTAGGATGCATGCATGAAGCATGTCCTCAAGCACCTAAATCGTATGCTTGGACTGGCCATCTATCTGGGGGTGGTAATCTATACTCAAAAGTACCTGTATACCCAAAGCCTTCTACAATCCCTACCAGACCCAAGAAGTAAAACGAGCATCCCTATCAGAAACGATGTAGTGTGGAACCCCATGTAGACGTACAATCTCTCGAATGTACAACTGTCCCAGTTCATCAACACTGAAGGTCTCCTTGATTAGTAAGAAGTGAGTAACCTTCGTGAGTCTATCAATGACAACCCAAACTGCATCATTCCCTCGAGGTGACCTCAGTAAACCTGTCATGATATCCATTGCGACTTCATTCCACTTCCACTCGGGAATGGGTAACTGCTGTAAAATCCCTATTGTTCATTGATGCTCTGTCTACACCTGCTGAAAGGTGGAAAACCCCATGAAAAAACTAGAAATATCTCTCTTCATACCTGGCCACCAATACTGGCAGTGTAGATCATGATACATCTTGGTGACACCAAGATGAACTGCCCAAACTGAGGAATGAAAGTCCCACATCATCTCCTCACGTATGTCTGTTGGCACCCATATGTACCCCTGGAAATGCAAGATCTCATCCTCGACTATGGTCCACCTCAGAATAGGGTCCTCTCCTAACACACTTTCACACAGGACTAGGCCTTCAGAATCTGAAAGCTTCCTCATTCACACTCGATCAAGATGAGTAGAGGTAACAACCATAGAAGAAAGAAAAGTTTTCCCCTGCCTGTCGTAAACTTTCAATTACATCTCAAAGAACATAGCCATAAGCTACCACTCACTACTAGCCTCCTGAACTGCCTGTATCTGAGTCCTCCTGCTCAACGCATCAGCCACTGTGTTGCCCTTACCAGGCGTATAGGCAAGCTCAAAGTCAAAAGAGTGATAGTACTCAAACCAACTTCACTGTCTCAAATTCAGATCACGCTGAGTGAATATGTACTTGAGACTCTTGTGGTCAGTGAAAACCACAAAATTCTCTCCCAGAAGATAATGTCTCCAACAGTTTATGGCATGAACAACTACAACCAACTCAAGATCGTGCGTGCAATAATTCCTCTCATGTGGCCTCAACTACTGAGTCCCATATGCGATGACTCCTTCTCCCTGTATAAGCACAACTCCCAGACCGGTAACTAAAGCATCACAGTACATAGTATAGCTCTTTCCTGGCTATGGAAAGACTAGTCTCAGTGCTGAGGTCAACCTCCCTTTTAGCTCCTCAAAGGCTGACTCACAAAAATCTGACCACAAGAACTTTGCACCCCTCTTAGCCGGACCCGTCTGTGGTGATGCTAAGCATGAAAAGTCCTAAATGAAACATCTATAGTATCCAGCCAACCCTAGAAAACTCCATACCTAAAAGAAGTTCTTCGGATGCTCCCAGGAAACTACTTATCTCACTTTCTCTAAGTCTACTAATACTCCTGTCTATGAGATAACATGACCGAAGAAGTGAATCTGGTCCATCCAAAAGTGTCATTTTGAGAGCTTAGCATATAACTGATACTATTTCACTATACTCAAAACGATCTCAAGATGTGTGGCATGGTCGTGTCGAGTATGAGAGTACACCAAGATATCATCCACAATGACCACCATGAAAGAATCCATGTATGGATGGAACACTTGGTTCATAAGTGCCATGAAAACTATAGGCACGTTCGTAAGACCAAACGGAATAACCATATACTTATATAGACCATACCTACCCTGAAAGGATGTGAGAGTTATATCAGATGTTCTAATGCGCAACTGATGATAACCGGATCTCAAGTCAATCTTCGAGAACACCCAGGCTCCTCAAAGCTAATCAAAGATATCATCAATCCTCATTAATGGATATCGGTTCTTGACCGTCAACTAGTTCAGCTTCCGATAATCCACACAAATCCTGAGGGTAACGTTTTCCTTTTTCGAAAACAGGATAGGTGAACCCCAAGGAGAAGTACTGGGTTAGATGAAACCCTTTGCCTTCAACTGCTCCAACTGCTTCTTGAGCTCCTATAACTCTGGTGTAGCCATCCTATAAGGAGTAATGAACATCGGTTCCACTCCTGGCATGAGATCAATAGAAAAGTCTACCCATGATCTGGAGGAAAACCTGAAAAGTATTCTATAAAGACATCCCTGAAACAATCCACTACTGGAGGAAAGTCTAATTGTGAAGTCCCGTGGTCATCCAGATATATACTAGAAATCTGGGCTGTAACTCCTCCTAACCCATAATACTCAGGTCCCGCTCTGCTTGCCTTGACATCCCATTCTACCTTATAAAGAAACGAACATCCTTCTAGTGATGTGAAACTCACCCTATAATGATAGAAATCGACAACTTCTAGGAAGGGAACTAACCAGTCCATTCCGAGAATGACATCATAGACCGTCATCTCTAGGACATAGAGGTCCCATAAAAAGTGACACCCCCAACCTCAAGAAGTCACTACTTACACTGATGTACACTCGTCGTTCTAGTCTCCAAAGGTGTGTCTAGTGTCAAGATATTAGCTGAATAAAAGACGTAGAGACCGAGGCTCTCCATAATGGAAACATATATAAATCTTTGGGAGACACATGTATCGAAAAGATCATAAGATAAAACGGAGGCAACTAAGATCGTACCTTGAATTGTAGAAGGTCTGGGATCCTGATCCTATAGGGTCTACTCCACTGCAAAAGTTTGGCCTACTCTGCGGCCCTGTCATCCTGCCTGACCACTCTGAGCTGATCCAACCTAATGTTGTTGGAAACCGGGTGACTGGATACAATTGCCACGACCTCCACCTCAGCCTGAACGGTCTAAAGAACTCCAGTTCCTAGAGTGGTGAGAAACTGGTGGTGCTACTCCAGAATGAGGAGTCATAGAAAAACACCTTTCACCAGCTTCTGGTGAGAAGATCTGACAAAAGCGCTAAAGATGACCCATCTTTCCGTAAGATTGACACTCCACTAGGTCTCTCATACAATGTGGCCTTGTATTCCCGCTCTTCCCACACTGGTAGCACACCACCTGGCTACCAGAAGAAGTGTCTCGCAACCTTAGATCACTGCACGAAGGCTCCCTATGGTGCTTCCTGCTGTTAGTAGGAGGGATAATAAATCCAGATACTGAGATTCCCTGGATCCCAACTCCAGAATCCCTCATATTGTGCTCCATGATCAGTGCCTGGTTGACGATAAACGTGATAGAAGTCAACCTGAATATATTCACCTGTGATTAGATATCATGCCTCATACCATCCTTGAACTTCCTTTCTAGGAATAACTCATCACCTCCTGGAAAGGGTGTAAAGCACTGTAGATTGGTGAAGCAAGATGAATAATCCAAAAAAGAAAGAGTACCCTGCTCCAAACTCATAAAATATCGAGCTTGATCGGCCCTCAATGTCTCTAGGTAGAAGTAAGTGTAGAAGATGCATTGAAACTCATCCCAAGCCATATTATACTGGCGTCCCACCTCTGAGATCACATCCCACCATCTCTTGGGGGAATCTCAAAGCATGTACATAGCGAGATTGACCCTCCTCTCTGAAGGCATCTCCAGATGATCGAAGATCATCAACGTGGCTTCTAGCCATGAATCTACAGCCTGAAATCTTACTTTCCCCAAGAAAGTGGGAGGTTTCTGCTGCTGAAATACCGACATCAATTCTTCCATTAATGGGACATGAGGTGGCGCTCCCTGGAAGGTCTGTATTATCCTCAGAAATCCCTCCCTGAACTGTGCATCAACACCTGTGTCAGGTATAACTGCTGGTGCCAAGACTGACACAATTGGAGGATCTATCGGTAGTCTCTAATAAGCCATATCCAGTGTCTAATCATCGCCTTGCAATAGACATACAACCAGATGACGTCTCGGTGGCATGAATCTGCAGGGTCAAGTGCACACCTTAGATTAAGATCATCAAGGACTAAAAACTGGAGATGTAAGAAGGGAACAGGAGAAATAAAACATTCAAGTTTTACAAAACAAGACTACACGACATGTATAATAACTACACGATGTGTTCCCTTAAGAATTTCACATGGGTGTGTACTTCTTCCAGAACTGGTTGTGTAACACCCCAAACACACGGCGTGTTGTCCTTACACACGACGTGTACTTGAATACTCTTCCCCTGCCCAAGTCCTTCTACACAGCTAATCCACACGGTTCTCTTTATAATGAGATTACATGGTGTTTTTTTTACCAACATGGTGTATACTAGGCGAGCTTCACTGACCCGTGTTGTTAGTGACACGGTTGGATACTCGGCTGACACTACACGACATGTTCCATACAGACACGACGTGTACTAGAAAAGATAACACTGACCCGTGTTGTTAGTTACACAACCGGATTCCATGAGTACACTACAAAGAGTGTTTAGAACTAACACAACGTGTATCACCTAAGGTTTCTCCGTCCGTGTTGTTAGTCACATGGGCAGACACAGGGTCAACACGACACGGTGTGTACAAATGGTACACGACGTATTCCCACAAGAGCTTCCTTATCTCGTGTCTCTTCCCACATAGCCTATGACACAATTAGAGACTACATAGTGTATACATAAGGTACATGGTGTGTACTTAAGAAAAATAGTTTCTTCCTGAATAGAAGAACACATGACGTGTAGTCAAAACTACACGGCGTGTATTCTGGGTTTTTCTGGACAGTAAGCCTTAGAAAATAATTCGGAGCCCATAAAAACAATGAAACAAACACCAAAGTGCCGAATTTCGATATGTGAGGGCCTATACTCCCCGTGAATCAAATCTTGGCATCTTATACATGTTATAAAAAAAAAACAGGGCAATGCTCCACCAAATTTCGGTCCATGAGGGCCCATAACACCTCAAGAACCAAAGTTTGGCGTTTATTCTAAAAAAACCTTACACAAACAATACCTTATCAAACAACAGGTATTTTTATCATGGAAATTGTCACAACATCATGCATATCTATCACAACACCTATCACAACAACACGCAATCACTAATGCACCCTATATGGCATGGCAAGAATGCATGACCTGTGATCCCTAGAAAGTTCCTATATGATGCATGGGATGGAATATCCTCATCTCATTGAGCTTCAATAGAAATAAAGCCTCAATAACATCAACAATAACAACACAAAACATGTGAATCACTTAAGGTGAAATCAAATCAACTATAATATTGCAAAACTAGAAAAAATTACAATATGAGGTAAATTGGATTTTCCCTATACACAGGTAATCTACTCCCAGGAACAACATATTACCAAGTACCTATTTCTTCCTATCCCCGACTATACTCTCCAAACAATAAGTCAAAGAAAAGAAACTTCTCTGATACCACTTTGTAACGTCCCAGTTCCAGAAGACACCCAGAGGCTCCCCGTACCCGGTTGGTCACATGGCCTCAAGCACATTTCCCCAAACGCCAGAGGCTGCCAACTAGCAGCGAGGGCCTTGAGTGTGAAAGTGGAAAAATATTCCCTCATTCGAAGAGTAACACAGTGGAAGAAGAGAATAGCAAAATTAGAATTATGAATAATCCATAAAAAAGTAAACAGCAGAAGACTGGAAAATAATAAACCGGAGCTCACATATATATATGAATGTTGCATGATACATATGTCTAAAAAAGCATCCAAACAAATCACAATGATGGAATACAACAATACTAAACCCCGGTACAAAAGTAAGTAAGTAAACAACTCCTCAGCATCGCAAGCCATAGCTTGGTCCCATGCTCTCCATCTCCACAGAAAATCATGCACCTGAAGTAGAAGGGAGATTGTTTTTATTTATACCTGCAACAATATATTCTGTTTGGGACCAAAAACATGGCCCAAACAGAGTGTGAGACTAAATCCTAGTAGGAAACCACCACGAGATCTGTGCCTAATAGTCAGTGAATATATGGAAGGTAGTAAGAAAATAAATGCAGTAAACAAGGAAGTACCCAAGGTAAATAATTCATAGTTTCAATTCATTCAGTATCATATATCAACAATAGAAAAATAAGCAGGTAACCCTCTGGGTAGTTCTCTCAGCCTAACCCCTCTGGTTCAATCAAAACAAGGATACTACGAATACTATCTAAGGAATCTCTCTCAGTCAATTCCCCTTATAGTCCCAATGTTTAATACTCTATGAGGAAGCTCACACGGTCAATTTCCCTTATAGTCAAAAGTGATTAAGACTCTCCGAGGAAGCTCACTCAGTCAATTATTCATATAGTCAAAAGTGATAAAGACTCTCTGAGGAAGCTCACTCGGTCAATTACCCATATATTCAAAAGTGATAAAGACTCTCTGAGGAAGCTCACATGATCAATTCCCCATATAGAAAAAAGTGGTAATGACTCTCTGAGGAAGACCACTCGGTCAATTCCCCTTATAGTCTATTACACCAGGTTCTCACAGCCCTGTGTAAGTCAAACGAGAATAACAATGTAATACGAACAAAGTAAACCTCAAGAACTACTTGGCTAAATAGTCTATAGTGTCTCAATCATTTCATATAAAATAATCACTCTATCCTATAGTACTAGGCATGGGAAACATCAAGGAAGCCTAATGGATAAACAAGATCAAACGGCCGTAAACAGAACATGCATGGGAAAACACATCCAAAGCATAGAAGACAACCCTATTCACATCCAAACAACCTCTATTTATGCATACCAGTATAACAGGCAATCAACAGGGTTAAAACGGTAAACGCGCAATACCTCGTTCATGGGTATTCACATATAACTCAAATTCTTTCTACGGAAAGGCACAAACCACCTACCTCGGCATTGGTAGGTCAATATACTTGAGTATCAGGGCTTGAATCACCTTAGAATGCCAAAGATCTACAAAAACATCCAAAACGTTCAACGAAGGATAACTTGAGAAAGAGGAAGAATTGGGAAACAAAGATCAAGAAAAAGAGAGAGATCACCGAGGCGATCCCAACGTAATCGATGATGGTCGAATTGGAGATCAGATGCTCGGTCAGGGGCTTAGAGGAAGATTTCGGCCATATGAGAGCTCTCGGCCGAACGAGACCTAGAAGAAGATTGTTCTGGAAATTAGACGCGACCCCGGTATGTTTAATGAAAAAAATACATGATGTATACTTTGGAAGTACATGGCATATACTTACCTTTTCCGTACTCCGCTTTAGGCAGCCTCCAAGTCACCCCCACATGGCCATGTGTGTGTCCATCACACAACCTCCTACAATGACCCAGTACACAGCGTGCACTTTAAAAATTTCCAGAAATTCCTCTTTTTCTCCAAAATGACCAGAAAAGGAAAAACATACCTGAAAAGGAAGATCTGAGTTTTTATAGTTGTGTAAAATAATCTATTTATTCAATTAAATCCACATATATTAATTTATTGGAGTTTCAACTGCTCAGACTCAGTTTTTGTAAAGTATCAACTTCTCAGACTAAGATATAGAGAATCCAGTTCTTTATTAAAGAACTATAAGGCTCTATGAATCCTTATTTTAAATGTGTCAACTTCCTGCACTCATTTGTTAAAGTATTGTGATTAGAGTTCCTTTGAAGTGAAAATCACCAATCTTGTTGAGAGAGCATTGGTGGAGTGGACTTGGGGATCTTTTTTCCCCAAACCAATATAAAAACTGACATTCTCTTCTTTACTATTTATCCACTGCTCAAACTAATTATACAAGATAATTCTTCATATCTTCATAAAATCACATATAAGGCCAAGATTAAAAATAAATCAAGATTATCAAAAATAAACAATCCCCCCTCATGAATCTTTTTATTATTCTGACCTCACATAGTGATCACCACATAATTAGGAGTACCTTTAGAAACTAATTTCTCCACCTTCTCAACATTCTTAGAGTAGTATTTAACTCTTTACACATCACCTTGATCTTTGATTTTAATTCCTTATTCACAAGTGGCACTCTATGAATAAAAGTAATTTGGTTTAAGACCCAAAACACATGGCCTAGCTTGCTTCGGCTCCCAAACATTCTTCATCTAGGTCAATGGTCTTTGACTCATGTGTAATAAATATGGATAACCTCCTCTGACAATTTTTAGGTAGGAAACATATCCATCATGGGATAACAACTCGATTTTAACAAAATATCATGTGAATATTTAATTAAAATGGAAGAACAAAGATAAATAGAAGGAAATAAATTGATACATATATTTTATTATGGAAAACCCTTTAATGGAGAGGATTAGAAAATCATGGGGAAACTCCAAAATATCCACTATTAATCAGAGAGTAAAAAATAAAATTAATTCCAAAACATGAATTATTATTAGAGTTTAAAAAATATTTGTGAAAACCACACCCTAATATGCCTCTTAATTTTCTTTAATAGTCTCTCTATAAAAGAAATTTAACCCCTCAAAGAAAAAAACTAAACAAGAAGTGTTATTGAAACACATAAAATAATATGTTTCATAGCTTGATTTCCACTATTCAATGATTCCCATTGCATGAAAACACCACTGCTACCCCATTTTATATGCCCTTAGAAGCCCTAAACAACATATGTGTGCACCAATTTAAATTCAAGAATATTTTTGGGATAAGAAAAATATCACCCTATTTTGAAACCAAATAATATAAAAATGATTTTTAAATAATTAAAATCCTCATTATGTTCTTTTTATCTTCAATATAGATATGGGATACACCTCTGTATACACTCATCCATACTATCCATTATACTGGAGGTTATGTGGATTCATTCTAAAAAACTCTAATGATTCTACACATGAGAACATTGATCATGAATGATCATGTCTCAATGATTTTACTTTGAGATGGGGAGTTTGGGGAGAAATTTTATCATTATTAGGTACAATGATTTTCCAGTGCAAGTATTGAGAGCTCATTGTAGATGCTTCATGGAGATGGGGGCAGGGATTTTCTATGATTCACACTGACCATCTCTGGATTAATCTCTCAACACGATCATTCACTTCTTCCTAAAGATTTATGTTTCTTTTTTTGCATGAAATTGGGTCACCCTCATATTTCAAAAATATATATCTGGATTCATTAATCATTATTATTGGAAACCCTGATTCACAGATCCATTGCATACTACATTAATTTAGTCTGTTAGACCATGAAAATTATTTGTTTCTGTGTGGAACCATCCCCACTGGTTACATGGATGGGAACCATAAAACCATGTCATCCTACCTACCCTACTTTCCACCAAGTATATATGTCATTTTGGATTTCATGGATGCCATATTGTGCTCTATTAGACTATCTTCCCATATACTACACTGATGGGATTCATGATTTTCATGGTAGTAGTGTCTCTCATTCACTTTCAAATTGTTGAGTGGAACCGGCCTGATAGAGTCATGCACCAGTTTGGATTTTTTTGGTGTATTCCCTTTCCATCGAGACATTCAGAAATGCTTCATTCTGTGAAGCAAATAGGGAGATAGGATGTTGACTGGTGCCGATGACATGTAGAGTATCTGGAACTCCATAATAGACGAGCATCATTTCAAATTGAGGGTATGCGTACAATGTGATTCCCTCTAGAAGAGAAGCTCAAGTATGATCCATGGTATAGAATGAATTCTTCGTTGTATCTTAGTTCACATGGTAGAGGGATCTAGGATCTGGTAATTTAATAAATTTCCATTAGTTTTTTTTTGTACTTTTTTAAATTCAGTTTGAATCTCTTTACATTATACTCGACTATAACATATTATCTGCATGTCTGATCAGGAGGAGGAAGGTTTTAGCGAGGTAGCGTACCGTGATGTAGTGTAGAGGATGATTCCAGCGTATCATGTTTTATATGATAGTATCTTAGATCTTCCACCCTAGGGAGATGACATTACTACCCAAGGAGTGGAGGTTCCAATTCAGGAACCTCATCCAACAACTGCTGATGTCGAAGATCCATGATGATGAAGGCGTAGACCATGTTGTTATGTATGTGAGACCTCACCTATTCCATAGGCAGAGGCTAGTTCTATATCATTACAACCTCACCCGATTGGGGATGTGCATCATGAGGCATGGGATCCATTCTTCTTTGTAGGATATCCACATTTTTCTCTGGGTCCAACTGATCCGAGGTTTTATCATGGGTCATTTCCCATGCCTCCACCTGTCATGACCAATCATTAATATTATTTATCATTCTCCAATGAGATGATGGAAATTTTTTCTACTCACATAGTGAGATAAGTTTCAGGTTCACATAATGACATCTAGCTGGCACTTCCTCCTGATGAGTCACATCTAGATTATCTGACATTCGAGGTTCTTACGGTCGAGGAAGAACCCTCTCTAGATTATCATATTCACCCCCTGCAAAGAGGTCAGTGATCTCAATATAGTCATCTCATTCACACTAAATATTTTGGGACATGACCTCATTATAGACAATGATTGTACTCAATTATTTATATGTGTGCTATTAACTAAAAGCATTTTAAAGAAAATAGACATATCAATGGATCATAAGAGAAACATGAACATAAAGGCCTGATATAGCATGATCATCATAACATGGAAATGTGGCAGCAACATACAACATGATATTAGCATGATCTAAGGCTTATTGAACATCTATTAGCATGATTAAACCATTATTTTACATGAATTATCATGATTAAAATCTCATTGCACATGGCGTACCATGATACTAAACATTACCCAATGTATTGGAGTGCTATCAGTGCGCACCCTTCAAAATCATTCCAATCTCATGCTTAAGTGTGCCACATAGATCATATGACATGGATACATTAAACATAATAATTTAGTCCACAATAAATGAATGTGGAATACATATATGAAATTATATAATCAATAATTATATGTGCATAAAGGTTAATACCCTTGATAGAGAAATGGGCATGGTATTCACTACATGATGATTTTGGCATGGAAAATCACGATACAATTTCGGCAGCCTAACGATGTGACATAAAAATTCATAAAAATGGTTTATGAGAGAGAAATAAGGTATCTCATATATATATATATATATGAAATGTACAGTAATTTGGTCATATAAGTACATGTACCAACACAAGTAATTTTTAAATAGAAGGCGTACCATAATAAAGAAACTAAAAGAAATTGGAGAAATGGAATAACTCTTACAAAATTTTGGCATCGTAATGAGTGTACATGGGAGAAATTAATGAGCAAAAAAGAGGTCTAAAATCATGAAAATATAATAAAGACAGTATGGGGGAGGTGAGAAAACATACCCCACCATTTTTAATTGAAAATAAAAGGGTGTAACAATATAAGGAAACTTGGATAAAAATGAGAAAGGAAACCCTCACTTGAGTGTGTGACTTTAAAAGCGTGACGAGAGTATTCTTAAGATATTGGGGATACTTTTGGGGATTATAGAGAGGTTATAACATAGTATGGACATGTTCTAAGTATTTTTAGTTAATAGAAGTGGGATCTTGGATGGGTTTATATAGGAAATCATAGGGGGAATTCTTTAATATTTCACAAACTTAGGTTTTGGAATCTTTATAATTAAATAATCAAAACCAAAAACAATACCATGGTTTTTCCCATGTTTTTTTACAAATATATGTGTAAAATATTATTTTATAAGTCCGAGGTCTGAAGATATTAAAATATATCCCTTTCTTATGTAGAGGTGAGTCACACTTTCAAGGAAATGATTTTAAAATATTAAAATATTGTATATGTCATGGAGGATTAACTAAGGCTTTATAAAATAAATAAAACAAATAAAAAATCACATTATTTTAATGGGAAACCATATATTGGACTGACAATAACCATTATATTATTTATTACATCATTTTAGGGTCATTATGATGTCATAAAAAACCTATTTTATTTATACGATATTTAATTTTTACAAAACAATTCCATTGTCTCAGAAAATTATGAAAAAATCACTGTTGAATAATTTTGACATACTAATTCCAAAAATAATATTCATTTTATCTAAATAATTCTATAAATATGTGAATTTTCACTTTTAAAATGAAAACTGACATTTATTGAAAATTCACGAGTTTTGAAAAAAACTGTTTTCAAATGTTAATAAAAATTACATTTGGATTCATAAAAATTATATACTAATTTATTATTAATAAAATTAATTTGATAATAATATTTTAATAAAATATTAATTATTCCAAAAATTCATTAATTCCTTAAAATAAATTCTTTAATTAGAAAATACACTTTATGTTTTATCATATAAAAATATAACCCTCATCAAACTGATTTCCTAATCATTTACAGATAATGAATTGATATAATCATGATTTATAAGAATTTTTTTATTCTATTGTTTATAAAAACTTTATTTTAATATAATGATGTATATATTTCTCAGAAGTACCATGTTTACCTGAATAATAAATTTATCAAATTCATTATTTTTTAAGAATGACTATTCTCACAAACGAATTGATAGAATACGAATTTTATTTATAAAAAGTGATTACATAATAATTAACTAATACCTTGTTATATTACCCCTTATAACACCCGCATAATACCTAAGGGTAATTTGTATGATGGTGAAAGACACTTCGGGCAGCTCAAATAACATTGCTCAGGTGGTAATCTCTATTAACTTGAACTTCTCCCATAGGTGATTTTGATCAAGATTAAAGTGTTGAAGATCAGATAGGGATTGGTCAAGAGAGAAGCCTAGTAACGCTACCTTATTTCTGAGCTCCGACAAATGATATTTGTACGGACCGAGTCTACTGGATGAGGCCATCCTCTCCTTTTTCTATGTTGAAAGGATTTTTTTAAAACCTTATATTTATATCAGTCATGTGATAACTTGTTCAATGACTATATTATCAATGGTAAAGATAATTAATGGTAATTTGAACCCAATAATAAAAACATTTCATGTGTTTTATATATCCATAATTCATTAAAGTAAAGGTAATTTTATTCATAAATGATCAGGTCGTTAGAACATTCCACCCTTAAGAAATTTCTCCCTCAAAATTTGCTTTTCCCACACTAAAATAGATGAGGGTCACTCTGCCTTATCACTTCCTCAGGTTACCACATTGCTTCTTCAAACTTGTGGTTTTTCCACAACACCTTGATGATGGGCATAATCTTACTTTATATAACTTTTTCTATATGATCTAAGATATTTTACATCTTCTCTTCATAGAAGAGGTCATTCTCTAATGGTACCACCTCTAGATTGAGTATATGTGATGGGCCAGTTATGTACTTCCTAAAGAGTGATACATGGAATACCTCATGTGCATGAGATAGGTTCGGTGGGAGTGATAGTTGACAAGCCACTGCTCTGATGTGATCAAGGATCTCAAAAGTTATGATGTATCTTGGAATAAGATTGACCTTATTCCCAAATATCATCACTCACTTCCATGGAGATATGTGGAGGAAAAACATATCTCTAACATCAAACTCTAGGTCTCATCGACGACTGTCAGCATTGATCTTTTTTTGAATCTAAGCAGGTTTGATGTGCTGCTGGATGGTCTTAACCTCCTCCACCATTTCTTCAACCATTTCTGGACCTAGAAGTTTTCACTCCCCAACTTCACCCCAACATGCCGGTGTTCTACACCTCTTCCCATAAAGAGATTCATAAGGATCCATTTGGATGCTTGAGTGGAAAATATTGTTGTAATAGAACTCAAACAGAGGAAGATGTTGATCCCACCCTCCTTTAAATTCTATTAAACATGCTCTCAACATTTCCTTAAGTGTTTGGATAGTCTGCTTAGCTTTTCTATCATTTTGAGGATGATAATACACACTAAAGTTAAGATCGGTATTCAGAGCATGTTGGAGACTCTTCCAGAACATAGAGGTGAATCTTGGATCTTGATCGGATATAATCGATAGTGGTACACCATGAAACCTTACCACTTCTCTGATGTATATTTGTTCCATTTGATCCAATGAGAAATACTCTCAAAATGAAATGATGTGTGTATTCTTTGTTAGATTATCCACAACAACCCAGATAGAATTATTTAATTTGGATGTGTTCAGAAGTCCGGTGACAAATTCCATGGTGATTTTCTCGCATTTCCATGTTGGTATGGGTAATGGTTTCATCATCTCCTTATACTTCTTCCTCTCAACCTTCACTTGCTGACATACAAGGCACTTTTATGTATATTCAGAGATCTCTTTCTTCATGTTATCCCACCAATAATTATCTCAGAGATCCCAATACATCATTGTGTTTCCTAGGTGAATGGATAAATTCATACTATGTGCATCATCCAAAAGTTATTTCTTTAACTACTAATTTTATAGAACACATATTCTTGAACCAAATTTCACAATTCATTCTTCATTAACATTGAAATATAAGGATTTCCCATTTTTTGATCATTTACACTTTTTTATGAATTCCCACATTGTCTTTTTATCATCCTTTAACCTTTCCAAAATAGACAGTTGTGAGATCATATGTGAAAGTATTGATGATTTTCCCTTTTTTATGATTCTCATATCCATATTCATCAAATATAAGAAGAATAGATCCTTTTCAATTCTCATCAATGATAGAATTTCTAGGTCCTTTATACTTATAGTATCTTCCATCTTGTTCACTTTTCTTGGGTGGTAATGGATTGAGCAGTCGTAGTCATTGATCATCTCTAACCATCTTCGTTGGAGTATATTCAACTCTTTCTGTGTGAGTATATACTTGAGGCTTTTGTGATCCATATATATTTCACACTTCTCACCAAAGAGGTAATGTCTCTAAATTTTCAAAGTGAAGATCACTACAGCCAACTCTAGATCATGTATTGGATATTTCAACTCATGAAATTTCAATTTACTTAAAGCATAGGCAATGAATTTATCATTTTTCATCAACACATAGCCCATGCCCTTCTTCAAAGCATCACTGAATACCATAAAAAGTTATCCATTTGTTGGTAGTGTGATCATGTGTGTAGTGATAAGCCTCATTTTCAACTCTATTAAGCTTTCTTCACATTAATCATTCTAAGCAAACTTGACTCCCTTTAGAGTAAGCTTGTTAAGAGGGTTTTAAAATCATGAGAAATTTCTCACAAATCAGTGATAATATCCAGCTAACCCAAGGAAGCTACGGATATCCATCACATATGTTGGCCTTTCCCATCCCTTAATTTCATTTTTCTTGGAGGGACACGACGATATCACATTTCTTGTGATGATATAACCCAAGAATGATATTTCCTTCAACCATGACTCACACTTTCTGTACTTTTCATAGAGCTTCTCCTTTCTCAGGGTCTATAGTACAATTCATAGGTGATCCTCATGATCCTCCTTGGTTTTGGAGTATATTAGAATATCATCCATAAATACTACCACAAATTTGTTGAGGTAATATCTAATGACTATATTCATCAAGTCCATGAATATTGTTGGAGCATTAGTGAGTTCTAAAGGAATTACTATGAATTCGTAGTGCACGTATCTCGTATGAAAAGAAGTCTCGGGATATCCTCCTTCTTTACCCTTACTTGGTAATATCCTAACCACATATCCACCTTGGAGAAGTATTGTTCTCTAGGTATCTAATCGAACAAGTCATCAATTCATGGAAAATGATACTTGTTCTTTATCGTGATTTTGTTGAGCTCATGATAGTCAATGCAAAGGCACATTGACCCATCCTTCTTCTTGATGAAGAGTACTGGTGCACCCCATGGTGAAACACTTGGGCATATAAACCCTTTATCCAGATTCTTATGTAGTTGTTTCTTTACATATATAAGCTCCACAACATCCATTATATATAGATAATTGAATATTGTAAATACCCTAGGTATAAGATCAATAGAGAATTAAATATATCTTCTAGGAGGTAGACCAGGAAATTGAGAAACACATCAATGAATTCCCTCATAATAGGCATGTCTTCGAGGATGGTTCCTTCCTTAGACTAAATAATATGGGAAAGATATGCATTCTCATAGGGAAGTAATATCCATGTTTGATATTATGGTGCTAAATAATATTCATCCTCATCCTTGCATTTTTATAGAATTGGGGGTCGATTCACCAAATGGAGAGTTATTTACCTCTCATGACAATTTATGTTATCTCTATAGAGGAAAATTCAATCCATGCTAATAATTTCATCAAATCCCACCAAGGGAATTATAATGAGGTTCTCCAGGAAGTTAAATCCACAAATTTTGATAGGGGATGAGTTATATTCATGGGATGCAATAATTTCCTAATTTTTCTTTCTCACCAACATCTCTACTTTTATAATTTGTGGTGGTGTTTGGATTATTAAAATAAAATTTCGGGATATAAAAGAATGTGTAGAACTAGAATCAAAATGTATGTTCTGTATTCTTGAATAAATAACAAGAATACCTATCACCACTTCATTATCGGGATTCTCTTTGGTTATTGTGATGCTAACAGATCTCCCTTATTTCCTTGGAGGTTATTGGTTGCCACCGAAAACCCTTGTCTTAGGGCACTTATTTGCAAAGTGCCCAGGTTCCTTGAAGTTGTAATAATGAAAAACACATTGAGGGTAGACCAAAGTGTTCTATTCCTCTATTATAGAAGTGGGTTTTAATTTTTGGAAATCATTATTTAGGTGACCTCTTCTTCAACACCTAAATCATTTCCATGTCCCCTTTAGTCAATTTCCAGGGTGATTCATTACACACCTTTGGAAAGTGGGGTGATGGAATTTCTTAGCACCGTTGGATTTATCTATCAGACCGCTAGAATAAAAGTCCAATTTCTACTTCTTATACCCATGATACCCTTGAGATACTCCGATCTCCATTTTGACTTTGATGAAACATTGTAAAATTTCCTCATTGCTATCGAAGTCACATATTTCTAGAGATTTCTGTAGGTTTGGTTTTATCCCACCAAAGAAGTGGTAAATATTGCATTTGGGGGTAACAACAAAGCTAGAGGCATATAGTTCAAGCCTTGTAAAGTTTTCCTCCTATTATTTGATGGATTCATTATCTTTTTCCTTAAGGGAAATGAAGTCCCTTTCCATCTTAAGTCAGAGGGTGTAAGGAAAATATTTATCAAAAAACATTTTTTAGAAATCCTTCCAATCTAATGCCAAGATATCTTCCTCAAGATTCATATTTTTTATCAATATCCACCATTGATAAACTTCACCCTCTATATGATAAGAATTCAGAAAAACCTTATTTTATTCAGAGCATTGAAGGATGGAGAAGATCTTCTCAATGGAGTTGATCCATTGTTCAACGATTGAGGGATCAAATGATCCATTGAATGTAGGAGGCCTTTGTCTAATGAATCTTTCAATTGTGACTTGTTCTTTATTAGGGGGTGGGAGGCTTATAAATTATCCTTGACCAATTTTTCTATTCAATACTTGATTTAACTAAGAGAGTATCATGACAGAGTTTATGATTCCTGCTCCCATCGAACTGGGCATCTCATTAGAATAATCATCACATCGATCTTCACATTGGTTGTTAGCCTGAGTCCTCATATTACTGGCCATTGGATAGAATAAAAATAAAATTAGGGCTAAATATTTTAAACTATTAAACACATAATGGGAATCCTATTACAAAAAGAGATAACTTATAAATTACATTTATTTCCTTAACTTATGAATTTATAGGCTTCAATCTAAGTTATCCATGATATATTCTGTAACATATATTCTTACAGGATTTTTTAATTACTCTCTTAATAATGGTTCATACTAATATTATTAATTTACCAAAGCATATCCCCTGGGAGTGTCAAACCAAGAGTGCATCAAGGCCCATTTTCATGCACCAGTTCTCGTTCAAGTCTAGCTCAAAGCGGTGTTTTTGGGTTTTACCCCTAGATTCATCTGTGTCAGCGCCACCTCTACTTATTCGTATCTAGACAAGGATGTATTTTCATGATAAACCACTTACTCTATACTCACCAATATTTAAGGATTATTTTCTTATACTTAGTCTTATACTTAATGATTTCACTAGAGTTTTATAAACCTAATCCCAAAATAACGAAACCTATCCTTTGATAACAACTATAACAACCGTGCTCTTTATTTAAAATTTAAACATGATTTATTATATAAAATTGTACATAATACAACCCAGAATATTGAGAGGTCTAGTGTATTTTGGGCTTAGGAACATTACATGACAACATAATACATAAAATACAACATCTTTATTGAAAACTTCTTTTACATGACCACAAAATTCCTTTGTACTTAACATTTCATGGGATAACCCAAGGACATACATAAGAAAAGGGTGAGGTATAAATCACATTAAGGGGATAAACAAGGCATAAAATTAAGAATAAAATACATGTTATTCAATATACATATCAATGGATCATAAAAGAAACATGAACATAAAGGCATGATATGACATGATCATCATAACATGGAAATGTGGAAACAACATACAACATGATATTAGCATGAGACAAGTATCATTGCACATGGATTAGTATGATTAAAACCTCATTTCATGTTAATTATCATGATTAAACCTTCATCATACATGGATTATCATGATACTAAACACTACCCAATGCATTGGAGCGCTATCAGGGCGCACCCTTCACAATCATTTCAATCTCATGATTAAGTGTGCCATATAGATCATATAACATAGATTAATTCAACATAATCATTTATTAAAAGATAAAGGAATGTGGAATAAATATAAGAAATTATATAATCAATAATTATATGTTCATAGAGGTTAATACCCTTGATAGAGAAATGGGAATGGTATTCACTACATGATAATTTTGGCATGGAAAATTGTGGTGCAATTTCGGCAGCCTAACGACATGACATAAAAATTCATAAAAATGGTGGATGAAAGAGAAAGTTGTATCTAATCATATATACATGAAATGGAAAGTAATTTATTCATATATATACATGTACTGACACAAGTAATTTGTAAATATAAGGCGTAATATAATAAAGAAACTTGAAGAAATATAAAAAATGGAATAACTCTTAAGAAATTTTGGCATTGTAAATGGTGTACATGGGAGGTATTAATGAGAGAGGAAGAGGTATAACATCATAAAAACATAATAAAGTCAGTATGGTGAGGTATGTAAATATACCCCATCATTTTTAATTGAAAATTAAAGGGTGTAATGATATAAGGAAACTTGGATAAAAATGAGAAAGGAAATAAACCCTTACTTGAGTGCGTGACTTAAAAAGCTTGAAGAGGGGATTAATGAGAGCTTGGGGAACCTTGGGGGGATTATAGAGAGAGGAGGAAAGTGTAGGGATGTGATAAAAGGATTTTAAGTGAAGATAAGTGGGAGCTTGGGTGGGTTTATATGGGAAATGAGACGGGAATTCTTTAATATTTCACAAACATAGGTTTTGGAATCTATATAATTAAATATTCAAAACCACAAACCTTACTAGGGTTTTTGCCCATGATTTTTTTCAAATATAGGTGTAAAATATTATTTTATAAGGAAAAGGTCCAGATATATTAAAATATTTCCGTTTATTATGTGGAGGTGAGTCACACTTTCAAGGAAATGATTTTAAAATATTAAAATATTGTATATTTCATGTAGGATTCATTAAGGATTTATAAAATAAATAAATAAAATCAAAAATCACATAATTTTAATTATAAAACATATATTGGTCTGATAATACCCATTATAGTATTTATTAGATCATTTTGGGGTCGTTATGATGTCATAAAACACATATTTTATTTATACTGTATTTAATTTTTACCCAAAAATTCAACTGTCTCAGAAAATTATGAAAAACTCACTGTTGTATAATTTTTATGTCATGATTACAAAAATAATATTCATTTTATATAAATTTTTTTTCTTAATATGTTAATTTTTACTCTTAAAATGAAAACTGACATTAATTTATAATTCAAGGGTTTTGACAAAAATAGTTTTCAAATCTTAATAAAAATTAAATTTGACTTCATAAAAATTATATACTCATTTATTATTAATAAAATTAATTTGATAATAATATTTTATTAAAATATTAATTATTTCCAAAATTCATTAATTTTTTAAAATAAATTCTTTAATTAAAAAAATAAACTTTATATTTTATCGTATAAAAATACAACTCTTATCAAAATTATTTCCTAATCATTTATAGATAAGGAAATAATATAAACATAATTTATAATAATTATTTTTATATTTTCAACGAGCCTAGACCCATGTGGTAGAGACTCCTCCTTGGAATCCAAAAGACTCAGGATCAAATCGGGGCAGGGGAAGAATTCATGAGTACTATAGCAGTGGTGGCACTATAGAGGAGGTGATATTGTAGCAGGAACTATAGTGGTAGTTTTACTATAGTAGCCAAGATATTGTAGAAGTACTATTCAATGAATGTCCCTTCATGCCAAAAAAGGGATTTCAAGATTTGTATCCAAGCCACTTGGTCTTGGACCTTTAGGATATGCAATGGGTCTCCCTATACCCAAACAATAAAGTGGTAATTGATTTAATAATAAAATGAGGCTTCAAACCCAAACTTTTTAAAAAATACAAATTTTTTTATAGTATTACTAATAAAAACCTTAGTTTAATATAATAATGTATATATTTCTCAAAAGTCCCATTTTTACCCGAAGAATAAATTTATCAAACTCATATTTTTTTTAAGAAAGAATATTCTCATAAATGAATTGATGTAATAATACTTTTATTTATAAAAATAGATTACACAATAAGTAACTAATACCTTGTTGCATAAACTCTTATAACACCCAAATAAGAACTAAGGCTAAGGTGTGCGATTGCGACAGACTCTTGGGGCAGCTTGGATAACATCACTTGGGTGGTAATCTCCATTAACTTGAACTTATCCCATAGGCAATTCTGCTCAAGATTAACATTTTGAAGCTCGGCTTGGGCTTGGTCAAGAGTGAAGCCTAGTGATGCTACCTCCTTTTTGAGCTCCAAAAGATGAGCTTTGTATGGACCGAGTCTACTGGATGAGGCCATCCTCTCCTATGTCTGTGTCGATTTTTTTTTAAAAACATTATATTTATATCAGCCATGTGATCACTTGTTCAATGGATATATTATCAATGGTATTGATACTTAACAGTTATTTAAACCCAATAATAAAAAAGCGCATGTGTTTTCTATATCGATAATTAATTAAAAGAAAAGAAATTTTATTCATAAATGATTGGTTTGTTACATTCCCTTAAGCCCCTATAAAATTTCACCCCCCATTCCTCACATCAAAATACCCTCCTCTATGTGGATTCCAAAAATTATCTCTCTAAAATAAGCCTTCCTTGTGTCTGGTGGTTCCGGTGGCCTAAAATAAGTATTAATTTTTTACAAAGCATCATTTAGAGGTATTTTTTCATATTTAATTTAAAATTATTTATTTATTTAATTTAACTATTTTTAGTTAGTTCTGAATACGTTATTTATTTAGAAGTTTAGGTAGTTTTCTATAGTTTAGAAACAATAATTATTATTATTAATGATAAAGTATAAATTAACTATTGAATAACTTAGGATTAAAAAATGATTGCATATAATGATTATCTAATAATAATTAACTAATGAATATCATAATATTAAATAATTATTAATGCATAATTAATTATTGATTAAGTAATGTTTAACTAATTATTATATATTGTTAAACTAATGATTAAGTATTGATTAAATTATGATTAACTAATGAATAAGTAATGATAAAATATTTATTAAGGAATGATTAAGTAATGATTAACTAAAGAACAAGTAATGATTAACTAATGATTAAATAATTATTAAGGAATGATTAAATAATGATTAGTTAATGATTACTAAATGATTAAATAGTAAATAAAGAATGATTAAATAATGATTAACTAATGGTCAAGTAATGATTAATTAATGATTAAATATTAATTAAATAATGATTAAGTATTGATTAAATAATTATTAAGGAATTATTAAAGATTTATTAATGAATGATTAACGAATGACTAAGTAATGAATAAATAACCATTAAATAATGATTAACCAATGATTAAGTAGTGATTAAATAATAATTAATTAATTATTAAAGAATAATTATGTAATGATTAAAGAATGATTAAGGAATTATTAAAAAATGTTTAATGAATTATTAACTAATGATTGAATCATGGTTAACTAATGGTTAACTAATGATTAACAGATTTTAACTAATGATTAACTAATGATTAAGTATTGATTAAAGAATGATTAACGAATGATTAAAGAGTTATTAAATAATGATTAAGTAATGAATAAAAAATCATTAACTAATGATTAAACATGGATTAAGTAATGATTAAATAATAATTAAGTAATGATTAAATAATGGTTAAGGAATGATTAAAGAATGATTAATTACTGGTTAAAGAATGATTATAGAATGATTAAAGAATGATTAACTAATTCTTAACTAATGGTTAACTAATAATTAACTAATGGATAAATTATGATTAACTAATGATTTAGTATTGACTAAAGAGTGATTAAAGAATGATTATCTAATGATTATTTAATTAATAAAGAATCATTAACTATTAATTAACTAATGATTAAGTAATGATTAATGAATAATTAAGTAATGATTAAAGAATGATTAAGGAATGATTAAAGAATGATTAAATTGTTATTTAACTATTGAATAACTAATTTTTAACTAATGATTAACTAATGATTAATTAATGGTTAAATAATGATTAACTAATGATTAACTAATAGTTAACTAATGATTAAATAATGATTAAATAATGATTAACTAATGATTAACTAATGATTAACTACTGATTAAATAATTATTAGACAATGATTAACCAATGATTAACTTTCTATTAACATAGAATTAACATAGGATGAAAATGAAAAATGGATGACAAAGAGGGTTAACTACACATATGATTTGTTACTCCTATTATTTAGATGATTCATCCCTTATTTCGCAACTTTTTTTAATGTCTAGGGATATGTTTTAGATGATTCACATTCTCTTTATAAATCGTTGAACATATATTTGTAAAAGTTAAAAATTATACTACAAAAAATTAATGACATCATTTAGGATATAAGAAAATGTTCTAAAATTTTGGTAGTATAAAGATTATGTGGTTATGTAAGAGATCAAATACATGTCTAGATACTACAAGTGGATTTGGCACTGATAGAGATGTACTTAGGAGAAAAAACTCTTATAAGGTGCGCCAGGACTGACCCGATGTAACCTGGTACACAATAATGGGTCTTTCTTAAACATTTGGTTGAAATTACTAGGGGATATGTTTATATGATTCATATTTTCTTTATAAACTAATGAAATACCATTAGGAATATTAAGAAATTTACTACGAAACATTAGTATCATATTTTAGGATATAAGAAAGTTCTTTAAGATTTTAGTATAATAAAGATTATATGGTCAACCCTCATTGTCAATAGTATTAAAAGAATGTTTTAGAAAATGAGGTAAAACAGAAGAAAAATCACCAAATCTGTTTATTTATAAATGATAGAATGAAAATTATGATCATATAAAGGGACATAAATAAGAACAAACACATTAAATAACACATGAATTCTTTACAACAGACAAGAAAGACCTTGAAAATTCTCAACTGGATAGATTTTGGATGAGATGTGTATGACTTCAGAAGTGAATTAAAATCTATATTATTTTCATGTGTGAGCTTAATAAATTATTCCAAAGAGATGTACATAGATTTTAAATTTTCATAATCTTTTACCCTTCTAATGACATCTAAGATAAAATCTAAGATATTCAATTAGACAACTAAAATATTTTTAAAATTTAAATGTTAAGTACATATATTTGGAAGATGTTATTAAGCTACCACTTGAAAATAAGCTAGATTTTACTTCAATTTTGAATTCAGGATCATCTCATCCAAACAATTTTCTGTTGAAAAATTACATGGTATTTTTTTCAATTTTAAAGAATTCATGTATTTTAATGTGTTTTTTCTTATCCATTTCACTTTATATGATCATAATTTTTATTTTATCATGGATAAATAATTTTTTTTGGTGTTTTCTCTTATATTTACCCCGGTTTCCAAAATATTCTATTACTTATTTTCGAATTAACTTTTATATAAAGAAACATTAGTATTATATTTTAGGATATAAAAATAAGTTCTAAAATTTAAATATCATAAAGATTATATGGTAAAACATAATTAATAATAATATTTACACTATTAGAATTGATCAAAAAACATTTTTAACATATAGATTCATGTTTGTCTGTGTCTAATACTATAGGGAGGTTATTCAAATCGAGCAAGGAGATTCTTATAGCACACAACAAACAATAATGGTTAGGACATTTAATTGTGTAACCCTAAGTGAAAATAAATATAGAATTCATGGTTTCTTAAGTATGGGACCTGATCAAGAGATCAAGTCTATTACCTATAGACATTTTTAATTCTCGACTACACTATGGAATCTAGCTTGTCCATTGGTTACTGATGAGTAGTGGTTCCAAAAAATAAATTAATTTTCCAATCGGTCATATGGTACCATGATTGAGTTATATGTTGAGGTTTCTACGGTATAATAAAAAAATCTAATTGTATAAAGATGTAGAATTACAAGAGTTTTTGAAGATAGACTATCTCGAGAAATTGAGGCTCCTCCCTATGATGAAGAAAGAGGAAAACCTAGATGATCTATCAGATAAACATGTAAATATAAATTTCGATGATGATTTTGTTAATGATGGAACAAATAGAGACAACATTGTTTAAGAGGAGGGAGTGTCATAAGTTGGGGAGTAATTTTTTAGAAATGTAGTAGGTGTACAACAGCCTCGACCCACAATAAATCATCCACCACTCTTCACATATTGGTTGGAAGCAATGGAACATTTTTTTGAATTCAAATTAAATTTTATCACACCTTCAACTTAGTTTCCTAGAGTGGTAGTGGATAAATTTAGTGAGGTGAAAAAAAATTACATGTTTGAATAGATTTTAAAAGTAAAGATTCATTGAAAAAAATGATAAAAAGATTTCATATAGATAGGCACTATAGATATTTAGTTTAGGAATCTAGTCATAAAAAATACATAATACAGTGTGATAAATATGGGGTTGATTGTAGATTATATTTGAGGGAGATTACAGACATTGTATTTGGAGGTTGGAGAATTCTGAAGATTGAGGCAGGATATTCTTGCATTCATCCAAACTAGACACAATATCATACTTCATTTAAAGATGAATTTTTGTCATCTATTTTCATCGAGATGACTAGGAACTTCCAAGATATTCATGTATCCCTTGTGAAATAGAGGACACAATAAAATTTTGGTTATAATATTTCCTATAATAAGGCATGGATGGAGAAACAGAAGGAAATTTTGAAGGTCTGGTGATTGGGATGACTCGTATCAGGTGTTTTTGTAATTTCTATCAATACTAAGAAATAATGACCAAGTTTTACTCCATATTCATACAAATTAACATGTGTCTCAAGATAACCATCTTGATCCATATCATGTTAAATTTCATCAGTTTTTATGGGAATTCCTTCCCTGTATTTCCACATTTCATTTTAGAAAAAAGTTCATAAATATTGATGGAACATTTCTATATGGAAAATAAAAGGGTGTATTGTTGATTGCAGCAACCCAAGATGGAAACCATTCACCACTTACTATTTTATTTTCTATTATAGAGAAGGAAAACTGTGAATCATGGAGTTGTTTTTTGGCATGTATCAGCAACTACTTCACTCGCATTCTGGGTGTCTTTTTGATATATGGCCGGCATTGGGAAATCAATTAGTAAATAAATATGAATTTTGATACATAGAGACCCCCAATTGCACATCATCAGTACTGCATCCGACACATTGCTAACAACATGTAGAAAACATTATATAATGAACCTATGAAGAAGGAAATATTGAGGATTGGTATGCAATGCATTTTTTATTTTTTTAATATTTCTATGTAATGATAAAATCAATTTATGAGAAATATGATCACTTATGTGTAGCATTTGAGTCAAATAAAAGGAGGTTTAAAGAATGTTTCAAACAAATATGTAAGGATATTCAAGAAGTGTATGACTATATGATGTGGATTTCAAAAGAAAAATGGGAATTGTCATATGAAGGGGGTAAGAGGTAAGACCCATGATCGTAAAAATTATTGAGTGCATTAATGGAGTTTTCAAGGGGCTTCACAAGTTACCTATAAATTCCCCAGTTTAGAAGACATTTTATTATTATGTGATGTACATCAGTGATATACAAAAACAGGACTTCAATGAAATTTAATAGGGGAAAAGGTATAGGAGACATTTTAATGAGAGATTGAATAGAACATTGATGAATCTTATGGTTATCATGTGTGAATTTTTTTCTAATAAGACTCTCACTTTGAAGTTTAAGAGAGTAAGAACCCCACTATAAGCCATAGTGGTGAAAAATTGGTGGTATTACTAGAAATGAGGAAATTTCATTGTGGAAACTTCCAGGAATTATGGTTTATATATGCACACACCATCATAGCATGTACCTCTGTGAACATATCATGGAAACCATATATTGATCCAGTGTACTTGACATACACCATTTCAAACTGTTATATTGTACCATGAATGCCTATTAGGGAGTTTTGATATTTACCAATTCACAAAGACCAGTCGATAGTGATACTTGACATCAATAGGTTGCGTAAATGAGGGAGACCGAAGTCCAGTATGATGTAGAATGAGATGAACTGGCCTTAGGAAAAAGTGGAATATTTGGGATACAACATATGTCATAAATAAGGTCATAACCAGAAATGTATCCCAAAAATTCATGGATCAAGTTCACACTCTCATAGACAATGATTTATTATCTCCAATGTGATCTTCTCATATTGTTAATTATATGGTGTTAATATAAGATCCTTTATTTTGTAGAATTTTCCCACATTTATGAATACTTTTACTATCAAATAACAATAAGAATTTCATATTAACATTAAAAGGAATATGAAAAGTGAATGTGAGGTGACATGAAATCATAATCAATATATAAATGGCCAAACCATAAAGTAATCATGTGATAAAATAATCTTGAAACAAACCATCATGTGGGAAATCATACATAAATTACAAAGAACACCATTTTCTAGTAAAATTTTAGATAACGAAGTCAAAATGTATGTATATATAAATACATAAAATGATATCTTATAAAACACCCTTTCCTAGGTAAAAACATATCTCAAAACCACTTTAGATATATGCATTGAGAGACATAAAGACATGTCATTTTCTTTTGAAAAAAAATCTTCATAAAACAATGGGAATAAACATGTCATGTCTCACATTCTATCAGTAACAACATTCTACTAACTGTAAAATTATATTTACATTTTACACTTAAGACTTATTTTTTTTATACAGATGGAGTATAGTATACTACTCACTATACATGTTTCTCATGCCATGAGAGAGGGTAGTCCTATTCAACAGACCAGGGTGCGTCGAGCACACCATTATTATCAAATGATACCTCCAACTACCATTATACCATATCTATGTTGCATTGGCTTCTATGGAAATTTGGTATCTGATTTCACATTCATTGATCATCACCTGCTTGTTGTCCTCATAGAGAGGTGGAGATTAGAGACACATACATCCCACCTACCTGAGGGAGATATAACCATCACTCTCAAGGATATGGAAGTAATTATCAATCATCCTATCCATGGGGAAGTAGTTATTAGACCCACCCATGTATACTGGCCTGAGATTGTAGAGAGATCAATAGGCATCGACATTTTGGACAATGAGCTACAGATGGCAGGTCGATATCTTTGAGCTGGCTTGAGATGTACATTGAAAATTTACCTAATGACACTGATGATCAAATTTTCATGAGTCATGTATGTGCCTATATATTACAGATAATTAAAGGGACACTGTGCACTGAACACTCAGGTGAGAATGTGAAAATTATGTATCTGGGGCAAATGGAGGACTTTGATCAGGCTGGGACAAGCAGCTGGGGATATGCATGCTTAGCTTACACTTACAGATAATTATGCATGGTATACCACTATGGTTGCATAGATATCAGGGGATGTGTCATATTACTTTTGATGTTGGAATGAGAGAACATCCCCTCCCTCTCTGCTGATATTGCTGGTTAGCAGGTGCCTATAGAGGTGTTTCATGATACTCTATGTGGATGCTGGTATGATCACTCATCTCTACTGGTTTCTTATGCTAGTATGAGTTTTTGAATTTAATTTCATATTATTTATCACTTTTGATGTTATATTTTATAGGTGGAGTTAGGAACATAGATTCTTCCGTGATTTAACACACCATTTAGGTATATACCTGCTCATGTTGGACAGTCTCCAACCCACTGATGTAAGTATATAAAAAATTTCATTAACTAAAAAATTTCATAATATCATCATTTTTTGTTTTTAGTACCAAATTTGTTTGAAAAATATCACATGTCATTTTAGATTTCATTGATTCCATATTGGGATTTATTGGATCAGTTTCCTATATACTTAACTTTTGGACTTCATGATGTTATGGATGTAATGACACTCATTTACTTTCATATTATTGACTAGCACCGGTCTGATAGAGACATGTTCCAGTTTGGATGTGTTTAGATCATTCAATTACCACCAAGATAGTTACAAGAGCTTTATTCCTTGAATCTAATGGGGATTGAAGATGATTAATAGCACCGACAACATGCCCAATAGATTGACCTCTAGGGTGGATGAGCATCGCTTCATATCTAGGGGGTACCAACGATGTGATTCCATATTTCAGAGTAGGTCGAGTATGATCCATGGTATATAGTGAAGTACATAATGTATCTTACTCAACACAGAGGAGGGATTAAGGATATGGTAAGTAAATAAATTTCCATTATTTTGTTTATTTTACTATTTTATAATTCATTTTGAATCTATTTATAGAATACTTGAGCACAATAGATTATCTGCATGAGTGGTCTAGAGGAAGAGGGGGTTACTATTCTGGTAGTGATCCATGCTACAGTTTTAGGGTAGATTCCGGATTATCATGCGGTTCACGAAAACATCATCATTCATCCACGCTAGGGAAATGATTTTCCAACCTAGGGAGTGGAGGTTCTTACTCAGGAACCTCCTCCAGTAGCTACTGATGCTGAAGAGCCATGAAGATGAAGATGTAGACCACATCGTGCTTCATGTGCAGCCTCACCTGTTCCACAGGTAGAGGTTGTCCCTCTACAAGTATAGCCTCAACCAATTGGGGATGTGTATCTGGTGGAATGGGATCCATCTTTATTGGCATGATATTCATAGTTTTCTCCATGTGCCAATTATCCAATATTCTATCACGGTTCATTTCCCATGCCTCCAGTTTTCATGCCAGATCCTTCACAGGGTGTATAGTTCCCTCATGCAATCATGGAGAGTCCTTATACTCACCTAGTGGGAGAAGGATCAGGTGTGTAGGATGACATCCAATTTACACCTCCTCCCGCTGAGACATAAGCAGAGCATCCAACAGTTGATTTTCCTGTGCTCGAGGATCAACCCTCTTCAAGTAATCATAGTCCTCCCCAGCACATAGCTTGGTGCTCTCGATATGGGTATCCCATTCACACACCACAATGTGGGATGAGACCTCACCATAGAGAGTGATTGTGATATTTCAGGTATATTTTTTCTATCTATTAAAATGAAGAAATTCATTTTACTATCAACCATTTTTACATGTTTAGCCACCTTTTCAATTTTCATTTATATTTTACTAAAAATTTATATTTTATAAAATTTCAAAGTCGAATTCTTGAAACATATAAAAACTTATTAAATTTTAAGTAGGTAAATTTAAAATATTATATAATATAAACTTTAAAAACAATCTAAATAAAACTTAAAACATAGCCAAAACATCTATAAAGTTGTTGAAAATAAACCGAATTTCATATATATAATAAAAAATTGAAAATGAAAAGAATGTAAAAAAATATTATAAATATTATTACAATGGTTTAAAAAAACAATATATTGTGCTAATAAAATTAATTTTCAATTCAATATTTATGAATTTGGAACATTATTGATTCAATATAAACCTAGATATTGAACACTGCTAAAATGAATAATTTCTACTTGAGCTCCACCTTTTACTAGTATATTCTAATTCTATAGAATATACTAAATTAAAAAATCAAAAATGGGAGTAATATAACGTTATAATAGTTGTGAATGGAATAAAAAAATATGTCTAGGTAATAGAAATTACATTCCTATAGAAATGGTGGATGTATAAAAAATCTACAGTTCATATGTCCTTTATTCAAGGCACATGTTCCTTTCTTATGAGTTTCATTGAAATAAATGAATTGAAATATTGAAAGGTACTGTAAGTATATAAAAAAACAATATCTATATATATATATAACTTATATATTTATAATGTATATATTTATAATGAATAATAATATTATAGTTATATAATAATGACAAAAAGTAGTATTTGACAAAACAAAATGTAAAATGAAACTCTTTATAAGTGATTACTAACAAAATAAATAGGGAAAAAAATGATTAGATTAGTTAGATTAGAAATTAATGATACACATGGGAACATACTTGAAAATAAAACATAATTGAAAATTAAAAAAAATCACAAATATAATAAGTAAAATCTTATTTATATGTCACAAAATCTATTGCTAAAAACATAACATTTTCACTTTCAAATATTAAAGGAATAATTATAAAAAAATAAAACAAACACAATATATATATTTCATAATATAAAATTATATTTATTTATAAATATACAAACATATATAATTAAACTAATTCTTTTTTGACTTAACAGAAAGGGGGCAGGGGCCCTGCCGCCTTTCAACACAGTTTTAAATTTTTTTTGACCTAAAATAATTTAAAATAAAATAAAAACCCATAAAAAACTATGAGACAAACCATATCTTATTTTTAGTAAGGGAAAATTTACTAAGGTGCCAGATATATCATATTTCATAACAGGCATGGTGGCCAACACCAATGGTTGGCACATGGTGATAGTTTGTGGGGGTGCTATCGGGCAGACGGGGATGACCCTCATCACCACTGCTCCATATATGGGCAGTGGCATGGATTACATATTCTATGTACACCATGAACATTGAGCCACCAATGACATAGTGGGGTAGTAAATCAATGAGTAGGAGCTACGGTGGGACGATGTTGGGGCACTGCTTTGAGGGGAGTATGGTGGGGCAGACTTTGTGGTGGTGGACAATGTGGATGAAGATAGGGAAGGGGTATTTAGGGAAAGGTAGGAAGAGGGTAAGGCATGTGTGGTGGAGGTAAAATTCTCTACACAATGGATCCTGGGAAAGTAGAGTGGAGGGAGAGGTGCTTCCCATCAGTGAGGGGATGGTGATGGCCATAATGGGAGGCAGAAATGGTGACAACAGGTGTGAGAAAAGAAACAGGAGGAGGAGCCGGTGGGTGGAGTTGGTGGATGAGGGTAGTAGAGAGGAACACACGTATCAGATCATATTAGACAGGGCCAAGAATATTGAATTTTTTATATTAATTGGAAAAGTCTGTGGTCATTTGTGACTGTCCTTCTTTTTGGATGCCATAATTTGAATGCTGGTGTGTGATGCCCCACATTCCCTTATGTTTTGGATAATTTTTGAAAAATGAAAAAAAGTGAATATATAAACACTTTGAGGGGTCCCAATTAATTTTAACACTTACTAAATTAACTAATATATTGAAGGAGAACATAGTGATTAGGGTGAGACCCCTATGCAAGAGATGGTCCCCATGCAATATCCCTGGATGTATTGGGTGTTTTGGTTCATTGAAAGTTGAAATGAAAAAATGATGTTTATTTATAGTCTATTTCATGTAAATTGATAAACAGAAATAATGTTCAAGTTGTAATTACTAACATTATGAATAAAAAAATGAAATATTCAAATGAATACAACCAGCTAACTACACTAGATAATCATTGAAAAATGGATAATATAATAACTCACTGGGAGTGACAACTTACAATAATTCAACACTTGCACTTAAAACTAATTACACCAAAACAAAAAATCTTTAAAAACTAATTCAATTAACTAGAACCATAAATAAATAATGAGAATTAAATTCAAGATTCACAAATATGCATTCTAGAACCTAAAGCAGATTCTTGCATACAAGACATACAATTCTAGAATTGAAAACAAACCAGAACCAAGGTTCTACAAGAAAGAGTTATGAGCATGCAATGATGTAAACTGAGAAAACAAAGGCTCAAGGAACCTTCAATATCAACATAAAAAATTTATAACATTCTTTAATAAATAATAGAAGTGATTAACATTTAAAATTTATATGTCAAATAAAATACTGAAAGGAAAATAGTAAAAGGACAACAAGATTTACGTGTTTTGGCCATATGGCCTATGTGAAAAGGGTATGATCATCACAAGTTTTTTACTATGTAAGGATAAATAGTTAAAATAGCTATTGGAAATACGAACAAGGGGAGAATTTCACAATAAAGAGGATGAAACAATGTATCAGAAAATACAATGCAGAAAAAACCGACAAAGAACAGAAAATAATTGGACTAAGACCCCCTTACAAGGGGCTCAGATTCACCTTTGTTGAAGCTTGTATGCTAGGTTTTTTCACCATAATTGATTAGTCTACAAGAATTCAGATATGTCTATATCTATTGGTGTTGTGCATGTCTATCCACTCAGTCCAAGAACATTGTTGTTGTCCAGTTGCTACCACTATCCAAGCACGACACAACCACCTAGATGAGCTGTGGCTATCCAAGAATGTCATCACCATAGGATTCCCTTTAGGTTCAAGAACCAAACCCCCTGCCTTCGGTCCTGGTTGTTCTTTTAAGGAAAAAAGGATAGGGACTTGGAAAAACTCCTTCTCAATTAGGGCGATGATGCAATATCCCTGTATCAAAGCTCCTCCTTCGACAAACAAGGAAGGAACTGCCGGGAACCCCTTCCAGTGATATCTCCAGGATGAAGCAGAATCGTTGAACCAAGATGGGCCCTCTACCTTGTGGCATCGCTACTCACCCTCACCAAAAGGATCTATCACAATAACCAAGGAGTTGTGGAGGTCCACTGCTCTCCCAATGTGAAAAATAGACTCCCAAAATCCCTAATAGAGCTACAAAAAAAAAACAAGATAAGGGGGAGAAAACTGAGGTAAGAATACATAAATTTGGATAGGTGTACGTTGGAGGATGAAAGGGTAGTTCCAAAACCAAAACTGCATATCAACATAGTGGATAAAAAATGCACATTAAAATGAATTTTAATTACCAAAATAAGGGGAATATAAAAAATTCACAAATCTCCACCTTGGAAATTAAAATGCACAAAGATATTTAATATGAACCACCATCACACTCACCACATTGAAAATTAAAACATAGCTACATGATTTTTCTACACCACCTAACATCATCAACTTGGGTATATCTTAAATAGGAAATAACCTATGGGGTATGACTCAAAAAGTCCCCCTTCCATGTATCAACCGTGACACATGCCTCTCGAAGTTGAATGATATTTTAAAGCTCCTAACATGCTCAGAATTAAACAATTATAAACAATAGCATAATAAAGGCCATACCTCCACTTACTAGAGTCGCACTCTAAGATGATTCTAATGAAGAAGTGTTTGGGGGAGAGTCTTGATCTCAAATGAAAAATTCTTACCAACCAATTTGTGAGAAACCTGATGAAATATAGAAGTTATATTAATCATAATAAATAAATAAACACATAATATTTTTAATTTAGAAAAACATTTGATCTTGGTGGACTACATCTTGAGCGGCTCTCTCACTGTTCTCCTCCAGCCACTTCCCCCTTTAAATCCTTCACCGTTTCCTTCTTAAAAATACAGATAATATATGAAATATTATATATTAAATTTCCACATCACCATGTATCTTCCATGTTAAGATTCAAACACTTATCGCCTCAAAATAGATATAAATGATATACATTCCCATGCAACCTTATATGTGTTATAGGAAAAAATTTATCTCATATTCAAAAAACTATTTTATGTCAATTTTGGAAAAAACCATGAGCTGAATCCTCTCAATCCCCCCTTCAAACCGTCAATGGAGATACCATCGAACATACTTAGTTGGATTGAAAAACTATTTGTATCACACCAACCATTATCCTCTATAGAAAAACGATGACACCCTTTTGTAACACTGATAGAAACTTGACTGACCACCATAAAAAATAAATCCAAATACTGAAGTCTTCATTATATCTAAATATGAACCATCCTGTCAAACAAGACCAAAACTAGCAATATCTGGCTCCCCCAAAATTGTGATCACGGCATAGTCTGGAGCACCAATAAGAAAAACTTTCTCCCCTGCTCAAAATCCTGAGCACCTAGAGAATCACCTCAATCTTCAATTTTTAATTCTTTCTTCACCAGTCTCACATTATAAAGAAAATAATTAAGTGTAAGACCCAAAGAACCTCTCCCAAACTTCTTTGTCATCCAAATATTATTTTCCATCAATCACACGCCATCGATCCTCTTGAAAACAACCAAAATTATCACTACTATAATTTCAAGTATTTGCAATGGGTCATTTGTGACAGAAAAATTTTCCATCACATATAGTCCGTGGACATGACCAATTTGCAATGGAGGTATAATTTTATCACAAAAATTAAGCATTTTCAACAGAATAACAAATCCATCGCAACTAGTTTTGCATGTTTTCCCACCGCACAACATGAAAATCATTCGCAATAGGAATTTGCAACATATTACTTATTCCATCTAAATTTCCTTTGAGTCAAGATTATTTATAATCGAATTAAATTCCCATGAAAAATAATTTTGACCAAAAAACTTTTTATGATAAAATTAATTCCGTTGTGATTACTCCATTATAAAAAAAGTGTCGCGATTTAGCACCATGTGACACCTCCTTTCTTCTTCCTCTTATGTTCTTCCTTCCCTCTCTCGAACCATGATGGAACCCTAGCACCTCCCCACTCTATGCAGCCCCATAAAACACCATGTCTTCTGATTTTATGTGATTTCATGTCATATATGCAAGGTATAGACTCTACTTATATCCTTTGTTGTTTTTTTGCATATTTCGGTCAGATGTGATAAACTAAAAAAACCCAGGTTTAGAAATTTACCCTATTTTAAAGATTTATTTGACATGTAACGTTAATATAAATTTATTATCTCAGATTTAAGTGTCTTTATTACACATCAGTAGCTTTAATTTGATTTACAATATTTTTCACTTGATATTTAAACTTAGTAGATTTGTTTTCTATTGTGTTTAGGGTTACTGAAATGTTATTATTTCATATTATTATTTGAAATATGATTATTATTGAAATATGTGGAATGTAATAATTTGTTAGAAAATATGTTGGTTTCATTAATATATAGATCTATTTTAATTTTTTTGGGTGTTTTTAGGGTTGGTAGAAGTTTATTATAATTTTACCGGTTCTTTGTTGCTTATTTTTTTTAGTATTTGTTTCATTTGTGTCCCGATTCCATTTTTTTCATCTGCATGCATGTATATCTAAATAATTGTTATATTATTACATAATATTTGCATGCACGCATAATTAATTATTTTTTAATAATAATTTGCATGAAAATAATATATTTGCGTGAAAACATAATAATGTGTGCACGCATAATCATTGTTTTTCATTAATTAATTTGTTTATAATAATTTTTGTATGTATAATCATTATTCTTCATTAATTTATTTTTTTATAATAACTTGTGTGTGCATAATAATTTTCACCTGTAAAATATTTTTTAATTAATAATATTTTTTTATAATAATTAATTAATTTGTTTATAATATTTGGGTGGATGCATAATATTTGTTTAAAATAATATTTGTGCATGTGCATAATATTTTTTTACAATAATATTTGTTTATAATAATATTTTTTTACAATTATTGTTTTTGCACACATGCATATATGTATGTATGTTTAAATATTTGTATGTCTAAATATTTGTTATGTTGATTTTTTTAGCGCACTTGTGTGTAATAATAAATTTGATGTTAATAGATTTGATTAAAAAACTATGTAATATATATATATATATATATATAACATTTGAAATAAATATAATTGAATGGTTCTTAATAATGGTGATAAAATTTATTTAAAGAAAACATTATAATAAAATGTTATTTATAAGAATTTTTTATAAAAAAACATTAAAAAATTACTTTAACGAAAATCAATGACAATTTAAAATATGTAATATTTTTTAAAAACTTAGATAGTAAAAAATAAAATAAATTTTTATAATAGTTTGTGAAAATATAACAAATATAAAGAATTATTATAAATTCTAAAAAAATATTTATTATTAAAAATGTTGTATTAATTTAAATAATTAGTAAAAATCAATAAATAGTTTATAATATGTAATAATTAATGAGTCTTTAGTATTAATAAATTGTAAATATTAGTGGTAATTATAAAATAATAATAATTTGTAAATAAATTATAATAAAATATAAAAACTTTTAGAAATTCATAATAATTCGTATAAAATGTTGTCTTAATTAAAATAATTAGTATTAATATTTTTCATAAATGTTGTAAAAATACCCATCTCTCACAATTATTCTAATGCATCTAGGGTAAAAATTATTAATTCAAAAATAATTAGGAATTCAAATTAATTATTAATTCAAAAATATAAATTCAATTTTATTTATAAATTGTTTATATAAATCATAAATTCAAGGTAATAAAATTTATTTATAATTAAAATTAACCATAAGTAAAAATATTTATAATATGTATATATATATGTGTGTGTGTTTATATAGATTTGATATTTGTATATTTGTTTAAAAATGGGTTAAAATATATTTGATGTATTTATATTAATTAAGAAATTGTGATATATATATATATATAGTAATAATTAAAATTTTAATATTAATTTTAATAAATTAATAATAATCATTACATAATTTAAAATAATTTAAATAATTTACAAAATTATAATAATAATCATCATTATATAATAAAATTGTAATAATAAAATTTCAATAATAATTTAAGAAATTATGATATATATATATATATATATATATTCATTACATAATTTATAATAATTTAAATAATGAATAATAATCATTATATAATAATAATTAAATAATTTATAACAATTAAAAATAATTATTACATAATTTATAATAATAATCATTACATAATTAATAATATTCATTACATAATTTATATTAAATTGTGATATATATATATAGTAATTATTAATTAATTAATAATCATTTCATATAAATTTTTAATTAATTATAATAATCCTATTTAATAATTTGTTTAAATATTTTAATATATATTTATATATAAATAATAATTATATAAATAATATTAATAAAGGATTAAAAACGATACCCCGCATGCGATGTAACAAAACACTCGACACTAACAAATGTTATGTCATGCCTAGGGTAAACCACACATCTCGGACCTAATGATGGTCTCCTATTTTCATATGATTAATAGTTTAGGAGACACATTAAATTTTAACAAGAAATTATAATAAAAATATTAAATGAATTACCCTCATGTGCAGTCTAATGAAACACTCAACACTAACAAATGTTATATCGTGCTTAGGGTAAACCCCACATCCCAAAACCAATGGTGATCTATGATTTATCACATGATACATAGTTTGAGAGATACATTTAATTTTCATAATAATTTATAATACAAATATTAAATGAATTACCCTCACATGTAATGTGACAACTCAGTGCTCAAAAATCTAATGTCACATCTCGGTTAAACCACACATCTTCGACCCAACAGTGATCTATAATTTATTATATGAGATACCATTCAAGAGATATTATATTATTTTCAAAAAATAGCATGTGACTTATATAATATATATAATATTGTTATTTTTATCTATGATGAGCCTCTAAGGGCCTTGTAAACTAGTGCTAACCCAATGCCTCTCTCTACACATATTTCATAGAATATTTCAAGATGGTAAAATATAATAATAATTTTCAACTATTCAAAATGATCAGAAATAAATATTCTTATTCTTATTATATTTTACATATCTATGTACTTGGTAAGTATATATACATATCTATTATGTGATCATGATTGGATAAATAATCGCAAAAATCCAAATGGATCTATTTTAAATCCTATCTACATTGAAGGTGTTGAAGACTTTATAATATTTGCATCGTCAAATTCAGATTTTTTTTGAAGGAACAATTAATTTTCCATGTCAGAATTGTGATCTTAGGACATTTGAAACATTTTATAACGTTGGACTTCATCTATTTTGTTCTAGTTTTCAGAAATATTATATTTTTTTGTGTCAACATGGTATAAATAGTATAGTAGAAAATACAAATTTTTTGGTTTTAGATATATCATTTCAAAATTTAATACATCAGGAAGCTGGTCTATCTATTCCTGAAACAACAACTTGGAATGATATTACAAATCCAAAATTAGAACCTTCACCATTTTACGATTTTTTTAAATCTACTGAGGAGGCCTTATATTCGAGAATCTAGATGAGAAAACATGAAGATGTTAAAAAATTTATGACTATTAAATCCTCCAAATAAAATTTTTATTAAAAGAGAAAAAAGTTCAACAAGGACACAAAGGTTTAAGAGGGCCTAAAATAATACAAACCGAGGGCATCCCCCTTGACAAATTAACACCCTCTGGTTTCAAGCAGTTAGGGTTAAGGAGACAAGTGTTAATGGAACTTTGGTATGCCAAATAAGCCAGGTAATCTGCAACCTTATTTCCCTCATGCCACGTATGAGTCACTTTGATGTTGTTACATAGGATGGATTTACATTTCCTGACAATGGAGACAATAGACCAGGGGATGGAGCCTTTACCATGTAGGGAGTCGTACAAAATCAAAGAGTCGGTCTCCACTTGAGAGATGGAAATGTTCTGTTGAGTGGAAAGAGTGAGCCCGGTAAGCATTGCTTGGGCCTCAACCATAACAGAGTTTCCGCTACCAAAGGACGAAGTGAAAGCAAGAACCACATTCCCTCCAGTTACGCGCACTACTCCCCCTCCTCTCATGTTGCCCCTAGTGTAGGACCCATCAGTGTTCAAATTGAACCCACTACCAGGAGGATGCCAGTGAACCCACCTCCCCTCACTCTGTCCATGGAGGTTTGAGACAAAGGATTACTGACCTGAAAAAAGCGTAAAGAAGGGGTGTCATGCCAGTTTTGGAAAAGAAAAACTAGGTCCACCAGAAACCAGTCTAGGTTTAAGGGGTCTTTTTCCTCAGTGAGGTCCATTATTTCAAGAACTCATTTTCTAGCTATTAAATCAGATTTTTGAATTTCTAATAGTTGTTTCAATCAGATTTCATCTTGGGTTAAGTCATTTCTTCCTTATGGAAATACATTACCTGCAATTTTCTATGAAAGTAAAAGGATCGTTCATAATTTAGGTCTAAGTTATCAGAATATCCATGAATGTTAAAATGAATGCATCTTATATTATGGTGATTATTAATCTTTTGTTAATTTTATAGCATGTGTATAATCGAGGTATAAAGGGGTACAATAAGAAAAGTCTATAGTTCCCATGAAATAGTTGAGATATTTCCCAATTACACATCATTTAGAACATTTATTTATGTCTCACAACACAGTTGGATTAATTACATGACATAAATAAAATATTTCCATCACAAAAAGATTAAATCATCTATGTGATAGTGATTCATGGAAACATTTTCATCAGACACTTCCTTATTTTGCTTCAGAACCTCGTAACATACGATTAGGCCTTTCTACTGATGGTTTTTGTCTATTTAATACTTACGATAGTCAATATTCTTGTTGAACTATTCTCATTACTCCTTACAACTTGCCTCCTTGGATGTTGATAAAGGAACCATATATATATTTGACATTGTTAATTTGAGGACATCTAAAAAAGAATATTGTTGTTTATTTGAAAACACTCATTAATGAGTTGATTTAATTATGGAAAAATGGTGTGACTACATTTTATATAACTATATATTAGAATTTTATAGTGAAGGTTTCATTAATATGGAAGATTAGTGACTTTATGGTGTATGGTATGTTATCTGGATAGAGAACAAATGGTCTAAAATTATGTATGTACTACATGGATGATAAAAAAGAATTTATGATTGGTAATGAGAGAAAGGTTAGTTATTTTGACTGTCAACGGAGATTTCTTCATGTGGATCACCCTTTTTGAAGAAACATAATTAATTTTAGAAAAGTTATAATTGATACACACGCACCTCTAGTAGTGCTCTTAGGTAATCATGTAAAATCTATTGTCTCTGCATTACCTCATACTACTTTTGAACAATCATAAATGAGAAAAAGGTAAATGGTTTTGGGAGATATCATAATTGGATAAAGAAGAGTATTTTTTGGGACCCTCCGTATTGGTTTGATTTTTTGGTTCATCACAAGTTATATGTAATGTATATTGAAAAGAATGTTTTTTATAACATGTTTTATACTATCTTGGACACACCTAGTAAGATCAAAGATAATGTAGAGGCATTGTTAGATCTTACGCAGATTTGTAGACATTCTAAACTTTAATTATTTTAAGATTAAAGATCATACAAATTAATGAATCCAAAATAATGTTACTCAATTAGTAAAGAAAACTGTTTATTTTTTGTCAATAGATTAGAGATTTGAGGTTACCAGATAGTTATGATTCTAATTTGTCTTTTTGCGTCAGAAATTGGCATATTACCGGTTTAAAAATTCATGACTGTCATGTGTTAATTGAAGGATTACTGCCTGTTGGCCTTAGATGGCTAATGAATTCTTCAATCTGTGATGTGTTGATCTAAATATCATATTTTTATGAGATATTTGTATAGAAACATTGGATTATGATGAATTTAGTTTTCTGGAAAAAGGATTTTGTTTTAATTTTATGTAAATTGGAGAAAATATTCCAACCGAACTTCTTTGATTCCTTGGAACATTTAATATTAAATTTTCCATATGTATCTAAATGTGGAGGGCCAGTGCATTTTTGGTGGATGTATCCATTTGAGAGTTGTATGAAAAAATTAAAGAAGAATATACATGACCAAGAATCAGTTGAAGGATCAATTGCAGAAGCATATTTGTAGGAGGAAATTTCAAATTTAAGCTGTTATTATTTTCAGTCGGAATATCCTTCAAAACATAATCACATGGGATACAATGAGACAAATTTTGATGATGTCACTAACCATTAATTTTCAGTTTTTAATCATCCTGAGATTGGTTTCAGTGTTTATCATGAGTGATGTCTTAAAAATGAATAACTACATAGAGATAATACTTATAGTCTTCTAAATTGTGAAGAAATGGCAGAATTTGTGCAGTAAGTACTAATTTTTTTTTTATTTCATTAAATATTTATAAAATATATCTTTATTTATATTAGCTTTTTTATAGACTATATGAAGACCATATCAAAAAATATATACAAATTATCTCCACTTGTCTTGAAGAACGTCGACAAATTTTTTTTTCATATTGGTTTCAAAGACTGGTAAGATAAATTTCTTTTGATGGAATATTAAATCAATTTTCAATGATATCTATTATTAATAATTTTTATTGTTTACAGGTAACACAACAGGAAAGTAAAATCGACAGTCGATTATGTGTGATCAAAAAACCTCCATCAAAATTGATAAAATCTTATAATGGGTATGTGGTTAATGGATTTTGATTCTATACACGCATATATGGTGACTCAAAAAAAATCAATGAATAGTGGTGTTCATTTGAAAGGATACAATCATAAGGAAAGTGAAGTTTACTTCTATGGTTTACTAGATGAAATAATTGAATTATAGTATCTATGACTAAATTATTTTACAATGTTTAGATGTCATTGGTTTGATACTAATCATGGGTTACGAGTTCATCCACCACATGGAGTCATTGACATTAAATATAATATTCTTCTTGCATAAAATGAACCATTTATGTTGGAACATCATGCACATCAATTTTACTATGAAAATTACGATGATATTTCGATAGATTTTAAGGACTGGTGGAGTGTGATAAAAATGAAATCACATGACAAACAATTTATTAAAAATGAAAATGGTTTTGTGGAAGTGAAACATATTGAAATGTTTCAAGAAACATCTCAAAATATATCTATTACCCAATGAGATATAAATATCGATGATGAAACCCCCCAGTTAAGGGATAATGATATATATAATGTTGATTAAGTAATAGGGGATGATGAAATTGAAATTCATATAGAAGTTGACAATGTTGAAGATGAGGATGAAGACATTGATGTTGATGAAAATAGTGATGAAGATGATGATTATTATATACAAGTCATTAGTTATAGGTAATTATTATTTTATGATATTTATTAGGTTTTTAAATTTCATATTTATATTGACAATCAGTTATGGATAACATTATTTTATTCTAAAATTTATTAGTTTTTTATATTTCATATCTATTTTAACAATCTCTTATTGGTGATAATATTTGTTTCAGATGGTTGGAGATGATCCTAATGATCTATTACATTTTCCCATGGATTTTGGACTTCCTAATGATGATCCTGATTCATCTCCTCCTCCTCAAGATGGTGCGGCTACTAGGAGAGGGTGTATACTTGCTCGATTACTAATTCCAAATCCAATTCCAGAGAGACAAACATTTATTGATTTTGTTCCTAATTTAAAAAAATATGTTTAATTATTTAATATATTTATTTTATATTAACTATGTGTATTAATTTTGATAATAATTTTATGATTATATATTTGTTTCAATTTGACCAGTTATTTGTATTTATCCATTGGGCAGGCTGGTGGGATTCAGAGAAATTATTTTTTCAGGCCATGGGTGTCATGGGACCTAGTACCCAACATAGTGCGGGACCAGATGTCCGACCACTGAATTGTACATTATTAAATAATATTTAATTTTTTAAAATTTATTTAATTACAAATTTTTTTTTAATTGTCTTGTAGAATTTATTTTCTCTAATTTCTGATATCCAGAGAGATCCTATCTAAAAGGCATATGAAATGATTGTATACATGAGTGCTTTCAATATTTTATACACAACAATAGAAAGTGAATTATTGATAAAGATTGTGCTACCATTTTTTATGAGTCTTTCATCTCTCATCATCCCGAATATATATCAGCTCAGGTATGGGATGGTTTGTGCTCATTCTGGATAAGAGATACTTTTAATAGGAAATCATCAGCTGGATGTCAGAGCCAGGGGAGGAAAGAAGTCACCCATAGGGTCGGGAGTCGTACATTTGGAATACATCTACGACATATGGTAAGTGGTATTATTTATTAATGTATATTTTTGTTAACTATAACATGATTTTTATATTATAAAGGCCACTAATAACCCATTTATTACAGATTTTGATGTTTATAAGAATATGTATACTGATCCCCATTCATGATAAGTTTTAGGTTAACAACAACACTATATTGTGGTTAGTGATTTTATTGAAAAATGTCATGAAAATTAATATTATTATTATTCTAATTTTTCATTATATTTAAAGGAAACATATGAGTATGTGAATTTTCATTCATGGGAGAGTCAAGCTAAGACCGAACAAGATGTCATTGCTGATTCAGGTTTCGATGATGTGGCTTGGATAAACGTGGCTTCACAGGGTGTCTAAAAAGGTTGAGTGGTTGGTATTGGTTCTCGACTGAAACTTACAAGTTATTATGTCACTTCTTCGATGGAATCAATGAGTGTTAAGGGAGCTCATGGAGAGTCCTCAATGACACCGTAGTCTGCTGCACAGTATGAGTAGAGGTTGAGAGCTCAGGATGAGATGATACAGTAGATGCAGAAGCCGAGGGAGGGGGAGTGTTAGTAATAGTGTTTGAGAGATGTGGATATGATGGAGTATATACGGCGACATGTGTGTGGTGTTGGTATAGAGTTTCCTCCCCCAGGTCCTTCGAGTGATCCTCCTCCACCAGAAGATAGTTGATGATTTATGATGTTTTTATGACTTTTTTGTAATTTGGTATGACAGACATGTTAGTTTTTAACCAATGTATTACTTTTATATTTGTTTTAACTTGTTTAATTTTCTGTAATGTTTTTTTAAATATTTGTAAATTTATTAACTTTTTAATTTTTTTAAACATATTTTAATTAATTTTATGTTTTTTAATTATTCTTAAATATATATATATATATATTATTTTTCTATATATTTTATATGTTAATTAATTTCAAAAATTTAAATTATTTAAATTATTTTTTATTATATTTATTTTGTAAATTAATTTTATTTTATTTAATATTTACATTTCTTTTAAATATATATATTTTTAATTTTTTTAATAATTTTATTTTATATTTTTAAGAATAAATTTTATTTTTATTTTTTTATTTTTGTTTTTGTTTTTTCTTGGGAAAATTTGTTGTTTATGAAGAATGAATTCATGTGTCGTAAATAACTTTTCAAACCTTTTGCAAAGGAATGTCAGAAAAGGTTATTTATAAACACTTACAAGAGTCTTTTGCGATGGAAACAATATCAATCTCAAATAAATATTATTTGTGATGAATCCTCACAAATAAACATATTTATGATGCCACCATCAACAATAAGTTAATCGAGATGGACTCCTTTTTCAAATGACATCTTGTGACGGGAGTCCATCAAAAATACATCATCACAATTACCTTAAATTCCTATAGTGTCTCCCAGCAAATTGCAATCCCGAACCATCATCTCTGATACCACTTGTTGGGGGAGAATCCCGATCATGGGATAAAAAATGCTTGCAGACCAATTTATGAGAAGCCCGGTGAAATATTGAAGTGATATTAAGGAGAATAAATAATTTCACACACGAGATTTTTTATATGGAAAAACCTTTGATCTTGGTGGAATAAATCTTGAGCAGCTCTCTCATTGTTCCCCACAAGCCGCTTCCCCTTTAAAATCCTTCACTGTTTTTTTCTTCAAAATACCGATATGATATGATATATGATATTTTAAATTTCCACATCACCATGTATCTTCTAGGTTAAGAATCAAAAACTTATCTCATCAAAATAGATATAAATGATATATCTCCCCATGAAGCCTTATTTGTGTGATAGGATAAAAGATATCTCATATTAAAAAAACTCTCTTATCTCAATTTTAGAAACACTCACATGCTAAATCCAATCCATATTATGGGACGAGAAAATCAAATTCCAAAATAGGTCCTCTAAAATAACTCACCAATGCCTGCAGAACGCTAAAACTTAGTGCAGTATCTATCCTCATATGAAAAAACATAAAAAAACTCAGAGAAATCGTAAATAATTGAAACTCAAAAATAGTTCATTGGAATTAGAAAAAATATTAGAAAATGAAACATAATATAGAGCATGTATAGTAAAGGAAAAAACCAAAATAGGTCTCCACCTGAACCCATAAAAATATAAGAGGACTGAAGCACCAAGCACTATCAGATTTAAGTTGAGACATGATGCTTGATAACTCTAATAGGAAGACTCTGGATGCAAGGCACCATAAGATCCTTAAAATATGTATTCAAAATCTCCACCCAAGGAGATGACCACCTAAACAAAAATATAAAATGAGATATCCTAAGAAAAGGAAAACTACAAGGAAACATGCAAGTAGTTCCAACATCCTATGACACCTCTAAGACACAAGAACAAAAGTGGGTAGCCATCTAGAAACCTAAAGGAAAACAAGCCACATAAGGGGAACAAATCCTATTCTAGACCTAAAAATGAAACATAGTTCCTAGGAAACAAAAAAAAATCTAATAAAAGTATAAAATATTAGAAAAAATAAGTTTGGTGATCAACTAAGAAACACTGCACCGACAAACTACCCAAACCTAAACAATGAACTCGTTATAGGTCCATATCTAGAGAAAAAAGTCCTAAAGGATGTATAGGAACAAAACATAAGTAACGTAAGCTCGTATCCTGGGAAAAATATAGACACTAGAGACACAATATCCTTCTAATAAATTACTATTAACTATCTCTCAAACATAGGCCAACCTCAGAAAAAACCCATTCCTACCCTAATACCATAGAAACACATATGTAGCAACTATAAAGGAGGAATATTTGAGGCTCATACAAGAAAATACAACAAGGAAACATCAAGGAAACAAACTAACAGTAGTAGAATAAAATTAAAACCCAAGAGAGAACATGAAAAATCTGAACGAAAGCAATCAAAGCATGTTGCTACAGGTAAAACCCACTATGAAAAACATTTAAAAGAAAAGAATAAGAAAATTAAAATTTTAAAAAAGAAAAATTTAAACCCAATTAGGTTCTGATTACACTAATTATGGGTGAGGCCCCAACGCGAGAGATAGTCCCCATGAAATAGTCCATGATCTATTGGGTGTTTTTGTTCATTAAAATCTGAAATGTGAAAATGATGTTTATTTATAGTTTATTACATGAAAACTAATAAATAGAAGCAATGTTTGAGTTTCTATTCCTATCATTAGGAGTAAAAAAAATAAAATATTCAAATAAATACTACCAGTGAACAACACTAGACATGCATTGAATAATGGATAATACAATAACACACTGAGAGTGACAACTTACAACAATTCAACACCTGCACTTAAAAATCATTACAACAAAACACAAAATCTATAAACACTAATTAAATAATCTAGAACCAAAATGAAATAATGATAATTAAATTTTAGATTCACAAATATGTATTCTACAACCTAAAGCAGATTCTTGAATGTGAGACATACAATTCTAAAATTGAAAATAAACTAGAACCAAGGTTCTTCAGCAAGAAAGAATTATGGGAAGCAACATGAAATGATGTAAACTAATAAAAACAAAGGCTCAAGTAATCTATGATATCAATAGGAAAATTAAAAACATCCTTGAATACATACTAGAAGAAATGAGTGTTAATAATTTTCAGGTAAAATAAAATGAGGAAAGGAAAATTGTAAAAGGACAAAAAGATTTACATGCTTTGGACATTAAGCCTATGTGCATGGGGTAGGATCATCACTGGTTTCTCACTATGAAATGATAATAAGTAACAAGAACTATGTTAAATACAAACAAGAGGAGAATCACACAACAAACATGATGAAACAATGAATCCAAAAATACAAGGATGAAATAATCGATAAAGAACAGAAAATAACTGGGCTAAGACCCCCTTACCAGGGGATCAAATTCACCTTTGTCTAAGCCTCTATTCGATGTTCTATCATCATTGTTGAGGATTCTATAAGAAATCATATTTGTCCATATCTATTGGAATTGTATTGGTCCACCCCCACAGTCTAAGCATATTGTTGTTGTCCAGTTACTACTGATTTTCGATCTTGACACGACCATCCAAATGATCCATCGCTATCCAAGAATGTCTTCTACATAGGGTGCCCCTCAGGTTCAAGAACCAAACCCTTGCCTCTGGTCATGGTAGATCTATGAAGTAACATGGTTAGGGGCTTGTTAGAACTCCTTCTCAGTAAGGGATGTGATGAAATATCCTTGTATTGAAGCTCCTTCTTTAGAGAACATGGAAGGAACTGTTGGGAACCACTTACCATGATCTCTCTAGGTTGAAGAAAAATCATTGAACCAAGATGGTCCCTCTCCCTTGTGGAATCACGGCTCTCCCTCACCGAAATGAGATCTTACAATAACTAGAGAGTTGCGGAGGTCCTCTTCTCTCCCACGGTGAAAACTAGAATCCCAAAATCCATAACGGAGCTATAGAAAGGAAGATAATGGGGGATGAAGTGAGGTAGCCATACATAAATATGGGAATATGTACAATGGAGGATGAAGAGGCAATTCCAAAACCAAAACTATGTAACAAACCAGCAGATAAAAAAATGAAAGTTAAAAGGAATTTTAATTGACAAAATAAAGGGAATATAAAAAATTCACACAAATAATATCCAATAAATAATCCCATAAGATCACTATATATTCGTGTTTATTAACCAGTAACATTCTAAAGATGGTATATTTATTATCACTCATTAAAATAACTAATAAATGGGATCTTCATCACTACTAATAAACACAGATAAATTAGTATCATTTTCTCAAGCATTGACTAGGCCTTCTGGTCTTCCTTAACCTCGAGTTACAATTTCTTCTCCTTATGCTTTCGTGTCCCATTTGGAGGTTTCTTAAGATCATAGGAACAAGACCTTTGGTGGGTTTCAAAAGGATTTTAGTTTTCCATCCCATAAGGAAATTAGGAAGGGTACGTGATACTGCTTTCATGGAAGCTAAAAAATGTATCTTCACTAAGAAGCTTATAGAATGAAATCATTTTATTATCATTCATTTTTTATTTTATCAAAATGATAAATGGATTTTTTTTGAGTTCTAGAAAATACTAGTTGATTTTTGTGGATTTTATGCATGGACTATGACATCCCTAGGGTGAGGGTACTTCCATATTGTCTTCCCAAATTCATTCCTAAAATCTAAGACATGGGGTCTTGGATTTCCTAAACAAAAGTCAGAGATAGTAAGAATTCAAGATTGGGACCCTTCCTTTAATACCTTGAAGGTGTGGAACTCCATTACCCATATTTGGATTAAAATTTTATGTTTGGGCATGTTTTTTTGGCACCAAAATATTTTATGGGAGATCGCTTCTATTGGACTATAAATAAAGATGTAAATAGAGACTAAAAGGAAAATGTTTGGAAACTTTCCATTCCAATAAGTGGAGGTTTATCTCAGCTCCCCATTATTAAAACCATTATTTTGAAATTTGGGGAATTTCAACGCGATCATTTGATTGAGTATGATTGGGTTCCCTGCTTCTTTTCATCATGTAACAACATTTGTCACATGTTTGAAAGATTTCATTGTATCTTGGTTTATGGAAATTATTTTTTGAGAGGCAACACCTTTGACACTCGTAGGAGGAAGAATAAGGACTCCATGAGTTTGGATGAAAAGAAATAATGATGCTTCTGGAAAGGCTCATATCTTGGATCCTAATAGTGTAGACCTGTTAAATCAGGACCAAGATGAAGGAGGGAAAACTATTGTGACAGAGAAGTATTGGAATATAGATAAGGTTGATACCATAGTGGACCTGAACCATGAAATAGTGGACTATGATAAACATCAAAAAATTAGTGAAGATGATCCTAAGGAATCTAAACCTAAAGATGATTTTTTCCTTCTCTGATTTTGATCTGCAGTAGGACTATGAGGATTCTTTCCATGCCCAAACAAAAAAAATAATACAACATAGGAGGTGAGATCCCTCTCCTCATCTCATCTCAAACCAAAACCCTATAAGGGTATGTAGTACGTAAGGCAGTCCAAGACCACCATCTTGGATGTTGTCTTGCGACCTAGATGCACTGAAACTGATAGACAACCACCTAAGGGAGACTCCTTAAGAGTTGAATTAGAGTCTACCAAAGTCAATGGGAAAGTAATTGATTTGTTTGATCATACTTTGGTTAATTTTCCAAACAATCAATTGCCTCTTAATAAAAGAAACAATTTTTAGTGTATGATGAGGGGTATCAACTGGTCAGCTATAGGAAAGAAAGTTCATGAATCTTATTTAAACCACCTCTCTAGGGTGAGGTACCAATAAATATTCCATTTAGGGAAATATTTGAGTGGGATGATCATCCTGACTTGTCAGGTTAGAATTTTTTTATAACTATTTTTAATGTCCATGAAGTCAATAAGGATGAAGAATCTATTCTCGAGGATGCAACAAGCGATCTTGTTACTCGTGCGTTACAGGTGGGGAAGGCGGAAAATTGAGGAGGATTCCACCATCCCACAAGACTCTTCTCCTAATAAAAACATATTTAATTTGATTAGAATTTTAAATAGATCTAACAGTGTGGAATTATTCCTTATGGAATTTGACAACATTCATGGGAAGATTTGAGTAAATGGATCTTCAGGCATTGAGAATGTTAAGGAAATAAGCAATTTGTTGGATAACCAACATTGCTTTGTTTTGATATTAAAAACTAATTTCACTGAAGGCATTGATCCTCATCATGAGGAAGAGGAATCATCAGGTACGGATGATCAGGATGGCCATTGGTAGGATTCTAAGTAGTGGAAGAGAGTAAAGAACCTGAGACATTTGGTTGGATCCCAAGGAAGGGGAAGTAGAACTAAAAAAAGGTGATTGTTGAATGATCTTTTGTTTTAGGTAGCATTTTGTGCCATTTTTACCTTTATACCCCCGCTTTCTTTTCTTGTGTACTTTCTCTTTTAATAATAAATTTTTCGGGACCATGGGTATTAATCCATCATTCATACTATTTCGATTAATAGAAATTTAATGTCAGTTTAGTAATAGAAAAAAATTAAAACATCAATTAATATATTTGGTTAAGTTGAAAAAAAATATTGAACCTCAAAAAATCATAACTTTGGATCCAGATGTCTATTTGGGATCCATGGGATGGTAAATCAAATTTTGAAAAAATATCTACACCATTTTAAGCATGGAGGGACTTAAGACCTATTTTTCTTAGCCAAAAAGGTTTGAAAGTCCTCTAAAAATGAATTTTTAGTTTGTATACCCTAATTTTTGAATATTGAATGAAATTTCAGCATCATTTATGAGGGAATTAATATATTTTTTTAACACTTAATTTATTCCTCGATCTTATAGTCAAAAAGATATTACAATGTTGAAAGTTTATCATTGTTTATATTATAGTTTTATTTATAATTAGATATATAAATTTATATATATCCATTTTTGAAAATATTTTCTTATTAAAATTTTATTGTATAAATTATTATTTAAAGATATTTACCTATAACATAAATTTTTATATATATTAACCATATGGAAAAAAAATAATTAACTATTTTATTTAAATAAAAATTAATCTGTTTTATTTACCATATAATAATGTATGAATATGTATACACCTATAAAAATTATGACTCCAATTGTTTCACCACTACTACATATTTGGGTTTATTCAACACTAAATTTCATCATGCTAAAAAAACCACTTCTAAAGGTTACATTTATCAGTTCTAAATAAAATGTTGATAAAGGGTACCATTTATTAGTGCTAAAAAAGCACTGAAAAAACACCTTTATCGGCACTTTTTTAGCACTAATAAAGTTCATCTTTATCTTCACTAGTTAAAGCAATAATAAAACTAAAGTGACCACACACAATTTCGTCATTGAATGTGCAGACATTTCACTGCCACTTTTTATATCATTCTGCCACATGAGACAAACATAAGCCTGTTACGGGGAGGGGAACCCGCATACACTCTTCATACACATATATAGGATCATGCCTACACACACAAGATCACACATGCATTTTTACACACTATGATCATCATGTGTTTTCACCGACCATCTGCTCAGTAGGCCATCCCTATTGAAATTATGACTCCATTTGTTTCACCACTACTACATATTTGGGTTTATTCAACACTAAATTTCATCATGCTAAAAAACCACTTATAAAGGATACATTTATCAGTTCTAAATAAAATATTGATAAAGGGTACCATTTATTAGTGCTAAAAAAGCACTGAAAAACACCTTTATCGGAACTTTTTTTAGCACTAATAAAGGTCATCTTTATCTGCACTAGTTAAAGAAATAATAAAACTAAAGTGACCGCACACAATTCTATCATCAAATGTGCAGACATTTCACTGCCACTTTTTATATCATTCTTACACATGAGACAAACATAAGCCTGTTATAGGGAGGGGAACACGCATACACTCTTCATACACATATATAGGATCATGCCTACACACACAAGATCACACATGAATTTTTACACACTATGATCATCATGTGTTTTAACCGACCATTTTCTCAGCAGTCCATCCCTATTGGGTTGTTTAAATAGATGGCCCTCTAGGTTGAGGGCGAGCTGAATTAATAAATTTTTTATAATTTAATTTTTATTTCATATATAAAAATATATATTGATATATATGAATATATTAGAAAGTTAGATTATTCTCACTTCTCTCTGGCGACGGATGACCTAGCCGCATGTTGCTGGGGTCTGCTCCCCCCTCTATGTCAGAGGGGGGAGTTTTGCGTCCTCCTTCGCCTGGGAAGGTTATGGAACTCCCGGATTCGATAGATCCCCCTTCTCCCTTCCTGAGAATCCGAATGTCTCTGAAGGTTCCAGGTCTTTTTAGCAAGGTGCCCATTCTGCCTTTGCTTCCATCAGAGATCAACAGTGCCTCAGATCTGTGCTGTCTCACTCTGATTGCACGCTTCTAGCTCAATCGGCCTTCGGTGGATGTGTTTGATCAGTTTGTTGCTGAAGCTTGGAATTTGCGGAATCGCGTAGTAGTTGGATTGCTTGACTGGAAGCACTTCATGATTCGATTTCATTCGGAAGAGGATTTGATTGATGCCTGGTCCAGGGCTCCTTGGTGATGGAAGGGCTCTTCATACTATATATTTTTTTGGAGCTTTGATTTTTCACATGAGGTGCAACCCTTCAACGATTGCGACGTGGGTAAGTCTCCCTGGTTTACCCCTTTCCTTTCATAATCCTTCCATTTTGTGTGTTATTGGGAATATGGTGGGGTGATACTTGTGTTTGGATCTTCACACTGATGTGGTGTATCATCCAATTTGTCGACAGATCTGTGTTGAGGTTGATGTTGCAAGGTCTCTGGTGAATTTCTTTTGGATAACTGATGGTAAGGAGTTTCGGTGAAAATAAGAGGTCATTTTAGAATCCTGGATGCAGTACTGCTTTTCCTGTTTGTGATTTGGCCACACAGAGTTGGTTTTTCGTAATGGAAAGATGATCCGGATTCATTCAATGATGGTGAGGAAGGAAAATTCTGGGCTTGAGGATCCTGGGCCGGTGTATCTAGCGGTGGAAGGTAGCAGTGAGGGTGTTTGTGATGGAGAGGATCGGTCTGGTGATGCAGTGGTGGGGAAGTCAAGTGCTGGACATGAGGATCCTGGGCTGGTGCAATTGGCGATGGAGGGCAGCAATGAGGGTACTTGTGTTGGAGGCGATCAAAATGGAGCTGTTTTGGCTGATGAATCATTGGCTACAGTGGCTGATGAATCTCTGGCTGCAGTAGTGGCTGAAGAATCATTGGATGAGGTGGAAGTGCATGAAATGTGGCAGGGGAACCCAGTAGTGGATCCCACGAATGGAAGTGGAGTTAAAGAGATGAAAGTGTCTGATAACCGGTCGGTGAAGCAATTGTTTGAGAGGTTGGCGAGTGACCTTGGGTTTGGAAAGCTGTCTATGATGGACAGTGGTGCTGACTGCTCTCTATTGCAGTCGGGTAATTGGCATGAGGTGAAAGGTTGTTGTGTAACAGACAATAGGTTTTCATGCTTGGAAGATGAGGATGTTCCCATTGTGATGTTGGGACCCCAAATGTCTGAAACGATGCAGATCACTCCCAATAACCATGTGGAGTCTGGTATGAATGATTTTGGGATAGAATTGCATGATGGTCGTGGTGTTGTGGAATGGAAATCTCCTGCATCAATTGAACATAAAAATAACTCTGAAATGAGAGGGATCCTGGATGCTATAGAAAATGTCTTGGTGAGGAAGGATGACATAGTCAATAATTCTACCTCTGTGAAGAGAACTGGAAACTAGGGAAGTTGTTCTAATAGTGAAAAAGAAAATAACGGAATCGTCAGACCTTCTTATAGTGACATTGTTCAAGGCAGACGAAGCAGGGCATCTGACAGTGATGGAATTAAGTTTGTACCACCTAGGAGGAAAGCAAGGAAAGATTAATCTTACCTTCCAAATCCGGTGAACACTGGGTCTTCATCTAAGAAAAAAAAGGCACTATACCTATGTATATTGAAGGTAGTGCACATTCCAACAAAGAAGATTTATCATTGGAATAGTTTAAGCTCAGAGAGAAGTATGCCAATCTCTTGAAGAAATATGAAACAAATTCAGAATGGGAATCAACTACTATAGAGGAAATCCCTGACTATGGTGGTGGTGAGGGATATGAATACTATGATATGTAATTGTCTTGTTTATGCTGGAACTGATGTTTGGATGTGGGCAAGATGCTCGTCTGCATCCTTTATCTTGCGTTTCTGTACTTTTTCTTTCATTTAATAAATGGTCAGGGGACTTCTCCCTCTGACAGACTTTCCGGTTATGAATATATTAAATATTAATATTAATATATATATATATTAAATTTATTTTTTATTTTTTATTTTTTTAATAAATTTTAAAATTTATTTGTTTTTAATATTTATTTATATTTATTAATTTTTTTATAATTAAATTCTTATTTCACATTTAAAAATATATATTGATATATATTAATATATATGTGAATATATATATATATATGAATATATGTCGACATATGTTAATAAATGGAATATTAATTATTTAATTATATATATATATATATTATTAAATTTAATATATATAGTAATGAATAGTATATTAATTGTTTAATTAAAAATTAACACATTAAAAAAATGTTATATATATAATTAAATAAGTAATACAATGTTTATAATTAACAAAAAATGAATAAATTTATTAAATACTTAATATACTTACTAAATAATTATAACATATATTGATAAATATTAATATATATTGACATATATTAATTAATACTAAGTTGATTATTTAATTATATATATATATATAATTTATTTATTTTCATATATATAATAATAATTAATATATTAATTATTTTCTTAAAAATTAATAAATTACAAAAATATTATATTTATATAGATAAATAAGTAATAAATTGTTCATAGTTAATAAAACTAAATAAATTTATTAAATACTTAATATACTAATTAGATAAATAATATTCTATTTATTACTGTGTGTATATATATATATATTAAATTTATTCGTTTTTATTAATAAACATTTCATGAATAAATTTTTTTATAATTTTTTTGGAATTTAATGATTTTAATATAGTTTTAATTTACATAATCAATATATATTCATTTTTATTTAAAAGTATATTCTTGCGGGTTCATGAAATGGACCAGGCCAACACCCAAATTTTTATAATTAAATTTATTAACTTTAATATATTTATATATAGTAATAAATTGTATATTAATTATATATATTATTAAATAATTAAAATACTATTACTTTAAGTTGTGGTCGAAACCTCTTTTTATAATGAAATTAATGACCACATTCAATTTGGGTAGAGGAGGACCCATTATATAGTTTGTTGGCCCATGGCCAAGTGGACTATAAACACACCCCAAAGGCCCATTGTAGTGTCATGCGTGCATCATCCTGCCTGCATCATGCCTACATCACCACCTACCATCATCATGCATGCATCTGGACTACATCACCGCCTACCTCATAAATCCCCAAGGGGCTTGCCAAGATTCGAACCCTGGTCTTTTGGATGTATGATTACAGTGTTTACCACTCAGGTGCCACCCCAACTGAAAATTAATATACTATTTATAATTTAAAAAAATGAATAAAATCATTAAGTACTTAATATACTAATTAAATAATTAATATACCATTTATTACTATATTTTTTTTAACAAATGAATCCCCTTTATTAAAAAACATGAAAATGGAGAAAGCGAAAGATGAGGCTAGACATGGAAATTCTACCCTCTTCAATAAAATAGCCAAAGACCTAAATTTCCTCTAAACATAGCCCCAATCCTATATTCCTCATCACACAAGGCATTCTGACCAGTTTGTCCACACCCACACCCACGTCCTTGACCTCTAGAATGATGACCTCTCCTCTAAGTTTTCACTTGTTTCCAAAGTCCCTCAATGTCATTGTCCTCTGATCCATTTCTCCCAATATCTACATGAGTCTCCACTTTATTATATGTGTCATCAAGTAAAGAAACCTCATTGTTTTCCTAGAAAATAATAGTAGAACATGCCTTATGACCAAACTACTCTCTACCTTCATTCCCTTCATTAAGAGAATCAAGTACTCTATAAATATTCTGAGTAATAATCTATGAATTTAAAGTTCTATGTGCTTCTTGGTCATTGTGAGCCAAACCCCCCACATAAATTAGGGATTATATCCTTACTTCTGAAAAAGGGGGATCAGGACTCCTTCAAGACGGAAGAGATTATCTCTCCTAAACATTCTTATATCCAAGGAAGGAGTCTACATTCCCAGAGAAGAAAAAACAAGACCTGAGAAATCAACAGCTAAAGGATTAGGAGAGTAATCCTTTCTCACATCATACTGGCATGCATATGGGGCTTGCATATTTTTAATCTTCATGGGAATTTTAGAAATCACTTGTTTTTTACCTTTACGAGCCCTTGATGGAATCATTTGCTCCACCTTAAACTGATGATCATCCATCTCTTAAACTACATCTTCATCAATGGTTTGATCATCCATTTGTTCCTCATTAGGTCCACCCTTAAAGAGTAATCTAGCTACACAATAAGTAATAATAGATGAATTCAATGGGGATGAAAATACCACATTGATATCCTGCTTAGATATTTTCAACTCCTTAGTGCAAGTAACATCATATTCATCCACAAACCCCTACATAGGTAGAGGCTAAGGAATCCATTCCATATGGGAGAAACCTAATGTAGAGTTATGTAAACCTATATCATTAGGAGGAACAAACACCATTGTAGAGTTTTCAACATCCTGTGCATGTGAATCTAGAACTACTAGTTTTTGGACATCAGTATTTGTAGCAACCGGTACATCAGCCTGAATTGACACATCCTTGGTTCTAGAAAATCTATACATATCCCTTTTGTCTCCAATGGATGGAATACCACATTTATTTATATTATAGAACACCTCAAGCTCCCTGCACACCTATAGTAAAGAAATATCACCAATATCTTGATTATGTTTCACACTTGGTAGGGAGTTCTAACCACAAACCATATCATTAATGAAAATCTAATCACAAAAAACATCATTTAGAATAGAATCATTATATTTAGCATGATTTTTAGAATGATAGGAAACCACATTAGCTAATGATTTTTTACAGAACGCACCATTATCCACATCAGGAGAACCACTACTACATACCAACATTTGAAGCCTTCCACATCCATCCTTATTTACTATTCACTCTACAAAATTATTATAATCAGAAATGGGTAGACTAAATTTACAATGCTCAGCCTGATGCCCGCACTTATAGAAATTAGAACAGCTCAATACCCTTCGATAGTTTCCCCTAACATGGCCAATTGACATGCAGTTGTAGTAAATGTTCGGAACAAATTCATACTCAATTTCCATTTCAAACAAAAACTTTACAGCATTCTAATATATTTCCTCAACCAATGTTGAGTTGAGATCAAATTCAAATTGAATTATACCATAATGACTATATCTGGCCAATTCAGTTTCTTTTTCAAACATAATTTGAGTTCCCACATCCAAGGAAATATCCCATAAGATATTCATATGATAAAAGAACCAATCCAACCATTTAATTCTAATCCAAGATTAATCCATAGTGTTCTTATCCTGAGACAATTCAAATCAAGGATCCCAATCTTGAAAGGATAGGTCCCTTGGTTTGAGACGTGCTAAACCATAGCTCCAAGATCATAATTTGAGCTCTTGTGAAGGGAAGGTGATATGGGAAAATCCCAAAACTATCGATATAATTTTCCATCCATAAAAACCCAAAATCTACAATAGTCGATTCCTTAAGTCTTCAAACTTTCCTGAATCATTCCTCATAAAGGGCATGAGCTAAGATATTATGGAATTCATAAATTCCTCAATTTGATCTTCAAAAAATTTCGGATTTTCTTTGACAATGGTAATGGAACCATTTCTCAAAATATAATTGTGAGAAAGCACAAACTCATTGAACCTAGAAAGAATCTAACACTCACAGTAGGCAGCAAAGCATGGGATATTTTTTGATTTTCATCAAGATGCTAATCAGTTAGCTTTTTAGAGAAAGAAAATAGATCAACTTTCTTTGAGTCTTGCTCTGTATCAGAAGAGGGAACAAGAGCATTGTCCAAGCCAGATGAAACATTTGTCTTTATCAAGGGACCAATGAACACCTTCGTTGGATCTAAAAAAACCTTCTAGATTATAATTCAACAAAGATATTTTCCCTAATCACCATGAGAAAAGAGATAAGCGCTCATAATTAACCTAGATTCCAACCAATTATTATACACTGAATAGATACTTATTGTACTAATTAAATACTTAATATACTAATAAAATAATTAATATACTATTTATTAAAATATATGTATATATATATATATAATTTATTAATTTTAAATTATTTTATTCATTTTTATTAATTATAAATAGTCTATAAATTAATAATCTATAAATATATAATTAAATTTCACTCATTTTTAACATACATTCATTTAATAGAATTTATTAATTCATAATGTTTTTTGTGTGCTTACTTTTTTTTATAATTTTTAGATTTTAAATATTTATTCTTTTAATATTTTTATAATTTATTCATTTTTAATTCTTTTTATACATAATTATTCATTAATATATTTAATATTTTTTTTAATTTATTCATTTTTAATTTTCCATTGTTAAATACTTTTTTAATTTTATCCATTTTCTAATATTTATTTATACAGTTTGTTCATTAACATTTAATGTTTTTAGTATGGATGTAATATTTATAATTAATATTTATTCATTTCTTTGTTAACATATATAAATATTCATTTTTATATTTTAAAATTATCTATATAATTAATAAAAGTTATTCAGTTTTTGAATTTATCCATTCATATTATTATTTATTTCATTACTAGATGCTACATATTATAAAATGTCATTTTTCAATTTAACATATATCGAAATTGTATATATATTTATTTATACATTAATTTCACACACAAATATTTACATAATTAATGAAATGTTATATAGAAACACATACAGCTAAAATTTCTGGCCTACTGGCCATGTAATGGGCTTCATGCCCACTGGGCCTTTAGGCCAAAATATATATAATCTAATAAATCTACTGGTTGGGGGGGTTATGACCTGGCTTTTAGGTCTATATTTGTGTGGTGTGTGTGTGTGTTTAATGTAATTGTACCACCAAGAACCTAATATAATATATTTATATTTATATATATTTATTAAGAATTTATATAATTATATAAATATATAGAACTATATAAATATATTTAGCGTTATATAAAAATATATATAATTATATAAATATATTTTAAATTATATAAAATTTTAATAATTTATTTATTTATAATTATATACATTTTAATTTTTTATTATATTGATTATATTATTAAAATTAATTATATAGGTGTTTATCAGCACTAAAAAAGTGCTGACAAAGAGGTCTTTTATCCACGCTTATTATTTTAGTATTGATAAAACCCATCTTTATTAGTGCTTTTTTTGGAAGTGCTGGTATAACCCTTCACGATCTTTTAAATAGAACCCTAACCAAACCGATTTATCTCGCGCCTTTCATTCTCTCACAGAAGTTCACCTCTACTGCCACTCCCCTAGATCTTCTCTTGGATGAATCAACTCTCGAATCTAAGGCATGTTATTATTTCTCTACCTCTCTCGTTTATGTGTCGTCAGTCACCACTTTCGCAAAATCATGATATAATTTTACTTTATTTCTTGCTTTCTCCCACCTCACCTTCTTTCCATCACAGTCCTCAGCCTAGTCCCACCACTCACTATCGAGAAGCATCCCTCTAGTGAACACCCTTTCCCCATCTTACACTCCCTTGGCCTACCGACACAACAATCCTTACCCATCTACCTTCCTGGTCACCTCTCTTGGGAAGGGTTTAATATATATTTCTTCTTCTATATAAATTCTATTTTTTTAATCTTTTTCTAGTGGGTTTTATATTTCATTTTCATAATTTATGTGTACACTAATTTTGAGATATTACATTATTTTTATGCTATGACACCATGTTAATTAAAATATATCAATATTCTACTTCAATTATGTGATTTCCCATTAGAAATGGGATATTTTTTTGAAATGATATTGGAATAAAAATAAAGAATATGTTAAGAAAATTGATGTGATTCTATTAATAATTATTTATGTATTGTTTCATGATTTGTATATATTAAAAATAACATTTTTTTAAATTTTCAATTTGTTTATACTAATAATAACATGTTGGATCACAAGCGTGTATTTATACAAAAATTACTCTTTTGAATTTGCAATAAATTATGATTCTAAATGTGAAATTATTAAAATAATGATAATGTGATAGAATTATAATTGATGTCTAGAATTTATAATTCTAAAGAATAATGAGGAATATTGAACATGTTTTTCTAATCTCATTTTATCCCACAATTTGTTGTTTAAGTGTTGAACATAGGATGTCACATTATATTTTAATGTTTAAATGGAAAAAAATTTAAGGTTTCTAATAATATTACAATTAAAAAAAATGAAATTAATGGTTGATAATTCATGTAGTGTAATTTTGGTTGATTAATTAATCTTGGGAAATCATAGCAAACGTTATCTTAAGAATATTATGTGAGATGATGTAATTTAAGGTTGTGTCATAACATTAAGTTATTTTATTTAATTCATGAGGTGATATTAAAAAAATTAAAATTAAAAAAATAATTTATTTTGGAGTTATGTATTAGCATAATCTTATAGTAAAATTTAGTAGTGATATCTTTTTTATGTTTTGATGTTTATTATATCATGAGTCGATAAGAATTATTTATCAATTGTTTCTTTATTTTTATATCTGATAACTTAGTATAATCATTAAATTAATTTTATTGTATGTTCTCGTCTTCTTGATTGATTTCTTTTGTGATTGTTTTCTTGGTTGATGGGTCAATCAATTCCTTGGGAGGTTTCAAGGTGTTTTAGAGTGTTCCATTTCTTTTTGTAATAGAACATGACTCCTAGGATTGCAGGTATTATAAGTTTTCCTTGCTAAATATAGATGGTTAGAAAATGATTTTTAAGATTCATTTTCTTATCTAGTTACCTTAAATATGAGGGGTGGACAAGGGAAATTTTAGTCATAGTTTGAGGTGTGTGAGTATGTATAAGTTTCATATTCTTATTTATAACATTATTTATTTTGATTAATCCATGTACATAATATTATTATTAATCTAAACTATTGTGTATCTCTAGGAATGGTCTAATTTTCACCCATACAAATTTCTAAATAAAAAAATATTTTCTCATACACATACAATATTAGAAGATAGTGGAATAATTTTATAAGTTTTATTGTAGTATCCCCTAACCATAAATGTGGTAAGGATTTTATTAACAATGAGTATACTATTTTGGATATACCTATGAAGGTTTTGACTATTAGATGCATGAGATAACTTATAGTGGTCTTTTTCATTGTTAGATATAAATCAGATTTTTTTGGACCACAATGATGTTAAATCTGTGATAAATAAAATTTTAAAATGCTTCTTAATATAATGTATTAGTGGTGTTTTAACGAAATTTAATTCACGACCAGTCCTCGGGGCCCGTGCCGTGACTACCCCAAGCCCGCCTTCCATAGGCCAGGGGCTGGCGACTAGCACCAAAGGCGTAAATACTGATAAAAAGGGAATACAGTGCCTTTATAAAAGTAAACAAACACAACAGAGTACGCAACAGAAGAAAACACTAAGTAATAATGAATACAAAAGTAAGTGCTTAAAGGAAAGGGGCTGGAAATACAAGCCCAACAGTAAGTACAGTACAACTGAAAAACTAGTACAACAGTAGTGAAGTAAACAGCAACCACTGAGTCGTCCTCTGGGAATCCCACCTGAAGGGTGGGTACAGATGGCCACCACAACACCTCAGGTCTGACCTTCTACTCCGTGTACGTCTCACCAAGTGGTCCACCTCCGGGTACCGTCCAGCTCCACAAGTCTCCATCTTGATCAATGTTTTCTGTCGTCTGCATCCAACACAACATAGTGTGGGCATAGCCCATACAGGGGTGAGTATAACGATACTCAGTAAGGACCTCGAGACCCTCAAGGTCTCAAAAAATCCAACAATGATAAACCACAAAGTATGATTTCAACAGATAAACATTACATAGGTATATTCCCATACATATACCTAATTTATCAAGTAACTCATCTCAATCATGAGGAAAACACAAAGGTCATTGACTCAGCTCAAACCAAGATTTTTGTTAATGATGTCCAAACCACGGCTACTGGAGAAGTCCTCCTCTATCGAGAACAGTAGTCCTGTCGCGACTCCGATGTTCTACTCACTAACCTTAGACTGCTGAGGTACTCCTCCTGTCGAGTACTGCGGGTCTGCCACCTCACGCAGTAGCGCTCCCTGCCATTGGTCTGCCACCTCACACATTAGCGCTCCCCCTGATAGCCTACAGAGGTACTCCTTCTATCGAGTACCGCGGGTCTGCCGCCTCACAAAGTAGTGCTCCTCTTCCATGGGTATGCCACCTCACATAGTAGTGCTCCCCACTAGGCTAGTCAAGTCACTCCAAAATGAATCAAATAAGCAGTCATCAGGTCTCAGCCAGCTATTAGGTCTCTGTACTCCGTATTCTCATCTCAGGGAGGATCTGCTCCATGATATATTTTTTGATACTCCAAGTGCCACGAAGTCTCACATACAAGTATCACAAAGGGCCGCCTCGTCCTAGGGGTCTCAACGCAATTGACGGTGCATCAATCGGACACCCGGTCTATGAGTTATTGGCTTTTCCGTTCGAGGGGCCCGGTTGGTTTTAAAGATAAAACTAACCAAACCATACTCCAATATCATCTGAATTCCATGTGGAGTATGCCAAAAGAACCGTCTCAACAAAAGGAAACCAACGTAGTTGATGACACGTCAATCGGATGTCTGGTCCTTAAGTTATTAGTGTTTCCGCTCCGAGGGTCCAGTTGGTTTCGGGTTCAAACCAACCTAGATGTACCAAAACTTCAAAAAAACCTTGAGTGTAATATACCAAAACTACCGTCTCGATCCAAGGAATCCTATGAAACTGACGGTGTGTTGATCGGAGATTCGTAGCTCAAGTTATGGGTGATTAACCGAAAAGGATCTGAAGAGGGGGGGTCTGGGCCCCATCCTACCCGGCCCAACCCACCCTGGGTCGGCTCGAACTGGGTTGACCTGATCTGGGTCTGGGTCTGGCCCGGTTGTGTGTGGCCCAGCCTGGCCGGGCGCGGCCCGGCTCGCGGCTAGCCACGACGCAACTAGGCTGCCCGAGCGGGTGGGTGGGGGCAGTTCCAGGTAACTGCAGTGCCAGGCTGGTGCTGCCCAGCTTCCCCTGAACCCGCGCGGCGCGGGTTCTGCTCCACCGCTGCCACGACTGGTGCCGCGGCGGTCTTCCATCGTTGGCACACTAGGGCGCCGCCACGCCGGCAACCCACGCCGCTGCGATATTCCGCGGGCCACCGGAGTCGTTCCGGTGGTCCGTTTTAGCTCTTGTCTATGCCTACGGCCTCCTCGGGTCCCTCTCTACATTCCGACGGCCTCAAATCAACGTTTCTTTTCCATTCATCAGTCTCCAAACATTTTGCGCATCACGAACAAGTTGGCGGTGTGTCCGGACTTTTTCTTTAGCTCGTACCCACCACGTTAGTGCTTCAAATAATCACCCAACAAATAAACACTCATGTTCGAGGGTATAAATCACATATATGTAATTATAAAATATCCCCCAACCTCGAAAATTGACATCACACGTCGTTGAGCCGCAGAAGAGGAGCGTCGCGGTAGTCGGGCATCACGGAAGAATAGTGTCGTCCGACCAATGTTGGAGAAGGAGTCATTGTCGTAGGTGACGCCTCTTGCGAGCGGTGTCTTCTCCCTTGACGCAGAGGAAGAAGAAGGTAGGAGAATTCGTGAAGCGTTCTTCGCCGAGAGAGTATGATGTTCTTCGACGGAGGTGTTCTTCGTCAGGAGAAGAACACTTTTCTTTTCTAATTCTCCAGAGCTTTCCCAAGTTTTCTCCAACACAACTAATGCCTCCCAAAATAATAGCTAATGTTATTATTTTATTCACACAACAATTAAAAAATTCAAACACTCTAATTAATTAATTGGATAATCCCATTTAATTAATTAAAATGTGTAGTCAATATTAATGGGAGGGAAGTGGAGAGGCTCCTCTTATTAAATGAGGGGGAGTTAACAAATTAATTAAAGGAGATTTAAGGGATTTGATGGGAGTTATGGGTAGATGAAAGGTTAGGGCTCGTGTGGGTCCCACCACACTAAATCCTCTCATGGGAGGTTATGTGGGTGTGGGCCCCACCTCCAACTCCCCTTGGGAGGAAATAACCACCATCCATAAATAAAAATTGTGTATTACAATTTTTATTTATTTTATTCTAAATTCCCAAATATTAACTCTCAACCCACATAAAACGCAACTGTGATAAAGTTCCCCTTAAGTGAATACCGACGCTACGAGTTCATCGGTGTCCTCAGATTTCAATTCCGAGCACTGGTTCAAAAGATAAAAAAACCTACACGTACGTTTACTGAACGTACCCAAACAAAACATCATCAATTGATTCCAGGCACACCGGGCCTCGAAATCAAGTGCCGTCAGAAACTGTAGACTCGTAAAATTCCAAAGTATTTAAGAAAAAAAAATTCCTTGAAATTTTCGGGTCTTTACATTACTCCCACCTCAGGGCTTTACATTCCCAAAAATCTACAACACACACTAGGGAAACAAATGGGGGTACTGTACACGCATATGAGCCTACCACTCCCAAGTGCTCTACTGGAGGTTCCCGTACTGCCAGCGAATGCGCACCAGAGGAATCGACCGCCCACATAAGACCCGCTTATATCGATCCTTGATCTCCATTGGTACCTCTGAGAATTTTTCCCGGTCATCGATGTCCAGATCTTTGTGGTCGATGATGTGGGATGGGTCATGCACGTATCTCCTCAGCTGAGATACGTGGAAGACGTCATGCACCCGGTGCAACTGAGGTGGAAGGGCCAGGCGGTAAGCCACCTCACCTACTCTGTTGAGGACCTAGAGAGGTCTAATGAAACGCAGAGATAACTTTCTGCCCTGTCTAAATCTCCATATACCTCATTGAGGTGAGACCCATAGGAAGATGTGGTCTCCATCCTCGAACTCCAGTGGTCTCCGTCTCCTATTATCATAGGAATTCTGTCTGCTCTGTGCAGTCTTCATCCACTCCTGGATGATCTGTACCTTCTCTGTCGTAGCCTGAACCATCTCTGGTCCTAAAAGTTCTAACTCCTCAGGGTCTGTCCAACACAGAGGTGATCTGCAAGGTCGGCCGTACAGCTCCTCGTATGGTTCCATCCCGATGGTGGAGTGGTAGCTGTTGTTGTACGCAAACTACACCAAGGGTAAATGATCCTCCAAGCTGCGACCAAAGACAAGGACACATGCACGGAGCATGTCCTCAAGAGTTTGAATGGTCCTCTCAGTATGGACGTCCGTTTGAGGATGAAAGGCGGTGCTCAGACGTAGCTGCATCCCAAAAGCCTCCTGTAACCTCTTCCATAGATGGGAAGTGAAATGAGCATCTTGATCGGAAATGATAGACGATGGCACTCCATGAAGTCATACGATATCTCGAATTTAGAGGTGTCCCTAGCTCTCTACTGAGCCCTGCTCTCTAATCGGTAGGAAGTGGTCCGACATGGTGAGTAGGTCTATAATCACCCAGATAGAGTCGTGTTCTCTGGATGTACGTGGAATCCCCGTCACGAAATCCATAGATATTCCATCCCACTTCCACTCTGGGAACTCTAAGGGTTGTACCATGCCTGCCGGTTCCTAGTGCTCCACCTTCACTTGCTAACAAGTGAGGCATCATGAAACGAACTCTACTAGAGTGTTCCCCTTCCCATGAGTATAAACTATCTCAAAGTCATAGTCCTGTAGGAACTCAAGTCAACGACACCGTCTCAGGTCCAGGTACTTCTAAGAGAAGACACACCTGAGACTTTTGAGATTAGAGTAAACCATAATTGTTCGCTCAACGAACTATGGTTGTGACTAGAAATTTGTAAAAAACTCGATTACACCCTTTTTTGCTTATGTCCTATAAGAGCTGCTAAGATTTATCCATTGCCGAAAATAGAAATCTGGTCTCATCCTCTAGATGAACCAAATTCTTTTGCTAATACAGACAATCCTGAAATAAACGGTACTATTTCATGCCATGGATGAAGTCATAAGGCCTCGATGCTACTACCAAGAGATCCAACCGTTACTCTCACCTCCAAGGGCCTAGTCATACTGTCGGCAGCAGTGTGTGGTCACTGGGTCTCCTCTAGTAGGAATCTCGAAAGTGAGGGTCAAGTCAACGGTTTTAACCGGAACCTCTCTGTATCAACCATATAAAAAGGACAGGGAAGAAAAAGTCACAAGGGCAAGTGTCTTTTATTATTTCAGCTCAAAGTACAAAGACACAAAGCATCCACAAACAACGAAATCAACGAAGCTTGTCCCGCTCCTGTCCACTTGCTGCTCGATCAGCTCCTCTGCCACGTCCACCCACTCCCAGCAGACCACCATGGTCGAACCTCTACCTCTGCCTAGAAGGTTCCTCTACTGCCTGCTGATCATCTGCTGGATGGGTCAGGCAGTCTCGAGCCATGTGACCCAGCCCGCCGCATGCATAGAACTTCTTGCTCCTCGAATGGCTGGCTCTGTTTCATGTACCTTGCACAACAGAACCTGTATCCTGAGTTCGCCCACCTGTTGAACTAGTCCGCTTGTACTTCTGTGTCATCTTTCTATTGTTGGCTATAGAAGACTCTGTTACTGTTAGAAAGCCTTGCAGAGAGAGCAGTAGCTCCTGAGCCCGCATAGAGTGTAGAGTTGCTGGTACAAACTCTGCCCTGAAAAGACCCTCGAAGTCTCCCCAGGTGAGGGTCGACACATCATAAAACTGGAGAATCAGGCTCCACCACCTCTCAGCTATTCCCTGAAAGAGACTAACAGCTAGGTACACCATCAAGTCAGTGGGTGTCCCAACTGTGTGGAAAACTCATGCTACAACCTCCAGCCAATACTCGGGCCTATAAAAATCTGTCTCGCCTCAAAAACTCATAGGCCTCTGTCGTAGGAACCCGTGCAATGCGCTCAAGTGGAGCGCACCCTCTAATGCTGGGGATGGTGACAACGGTAGACCAGTGGTTAGTGGTACCGCTGGTGCCTCCGCTGTGATGGGGCCCTGCACTATGGCCTTGCTGTTCGGTGGGCTACCATCACGATCTCCACTCGGAACCCGAATTGACTGACTGGGTGAAGATATCCTGAAAAAGAAACAGGTGTTCACAATCAAAAGATTATACCTGGTGAGCTAACTTGGTTTGAGATGACTAACAGAAAAAATTTTGTTACACACACGCAATCGGTGTTTTCGTGCACTAAGTCGGAAATCAGTAGTCAGGGTCCTAGTGTATGGATACATCGGCCGCCGCACCAACACTGGACTCCCTGAACTGAAAACCACACCCGGTACTCTTAATACCATTGCTTCACAGAAAGAAAGATCAGAGTCTAGAGTTCTTCGGTAGAACCGACTCCTCGGATACCAATTTGTCATGACTCGTCCTCGGGGCCTGTGTCGTGACTACCCCAAGCCCGCCTTCCATAGTCCAGGGGCTAGTGACTAGCACCAAAGGCGTAAATCTTGGTAAAAAGGGAAGGTATTGCCTTTATAAAAGTAAACAAACACAACAGAGTACGCAACAGAAGAAAACACTAAGTAATACTGAATAAAAAAGTAAGTGCTGAAAGGAAAGGGGCCGGAAATACAAACCCAACAATAAGTACAATACAACTGAAAAAATAGTACAATAGTTGTAAGTAAACAACAACCAAAAAGTCGTCCTCCAAGAATCTCACCCAAAGGGTGGGTATAGATGGCCACCACAGCACCTCAAGTCTGATCGTCTTCTCTGTGTACGTCTCGCCAAGTGGTCTACCTCCAGGTACCGTCCATATCCAATAGTCTCCATCTCGATCAGTGTTGTCCGTCGTCTGCTTCCAACACAACATAGTGCGGGCATATCCCGTGTAGGGGTGAGTATAACAATATTCAGTAAGGACCCCGAGACCCTCAAGGTCTCACAAAATCAAACAAGGATAAACCACAAAATATTATTTCAACAGATAAACATTACTTAGGTATATGCCCATACATATACCTAAGTTATCAAGTAACCTATCTAAATCATGAGGAAAACACAAAGGTCATTGACTTAGCTCAAACCATGATTTTTGTTAATGATGTCGAAACCACGGCTGCTGGAGAACTCCTACTCTGTCGAGCACAGTAGTCCTATTGTGACTCCGAGGTGCTACTCACTAACCTTAGACTACTGAGGTACTCCTCCTGTGGAGTACCGTGGGTCTACCCCCTCACGCAGTAGCGATCCCCACCATGGGTCTGCCGCCTCACATAGTAGCGCTCCCCCTGATAGCCTATAGAGTTACTCCATCTGTCGAGTATCACGGGTCTGCCACCTCACAAAGTAGCACTCCTCCGCCATGGTTCTGCCACCTCACATAGTAGTGCTCCCCATTGGGCTAGTAAAATCACTCCAAAACGAATCTGACAAGCTGTCATCAGGTCTCAGACAGCTACTAGGTCTCTGTACTCCGTATGCTCGTCTCCAGGAGGATCTGCTCCACGAGCTACTGGTCGATACTCCAAGTGCCACAAATTCTCACGTAGAAGTATCACAAAGGACCGCCTCATCATAGGGGTGTCAATGCAACAGACGACGCGTCAATCGGATGCCCGGTTTGTGAGTTATTGGTTTTTCCATTCCAGGGGCCCGGTTGGTTTTTAAGCTAAAACCAACATGACCATACTCCAATCTCATCTGAATCTCACGTGGAGTATTCCAAAAGAAACGTCTCAACAAAAGGAAACCAACGTAGTTGACGGCACGTCAATTGGACGTCTGATCCTTAAGTTATAAGTGTTTCTGCTCCGACGGCCCAGTTGATTTCAGTTTCGAACCAACATGGACATACCCAAAAATCGCCAAAACTTTGAGTGTAATATACCGAAATGACCATCTCGATTTGAGGAATCCTACGCAAATAACAGTGCATCGATCGGAGGTCTATAACTCAAGTTATGAGCAATTAACCGAAAAGGGCCTGAAGAGGGGGGTCTGGGCCCGATCCTACCCGGCCCAACCCACCCTGGGTCGGCCTGAACTGGGTTGACCCGACCCAGGTCTGGGTCCGGCCTGGTTGGCGCGGCCCGGACCGGCTGTGCGCGACCCAGCCCGGCGGGGCACGGACCGCGGCCGGCCAAGAGGGGGTGGGGGGGGGGGGGGGCTTCGGTTCCACGTAACGGCGGCGCCATCCTGGCGCCGCCCGGCTTCCCCGGAACCCGCATGGGATGGGTTCTGCTAGACCACCGCTGCAGCTGGGGCCATGGCGGTCTTTCGCCGGCGGCACGCTAGGGCGCCGCCGCCTTCGGTTGTTGGCGCCACCGCACCGGCGACCTGCACCGCCGTGATATTCTGTGGTCCACCAGAGTCTTTCTGGTGGTCCGTTTTAGCTCCTGTTTGCGCCTACAGTCTCCTCGGGTCCATCTCTACACTGCGACGTCCTCAAATCAACATTTCCCTTCCGTTCATCTGTCGCCAAACATTCTGCGCATCATGAACAAGTTGGCGGTGCGTCCGGACTTGTTCGTTAGCCCGTACCCACCGCGTTAGTGGTTCAAATAATCACCCAACAAATAAACTCACATGTTTGTGGGTATAAATCACATATATGTAATTATACAATATCCCCCTACCTCGAAAATTGACGTCGCACCTCGTCGATCCGTGGAAGACGAGCGTCACGATAGTCGGGCATCGCGAAAGAATGGTGTTGTCCCGCCAATGTTGGAGGAGGATTCATTGTCGTAGGTGACGCCTCTCGTGAGTGGTGTCTTCTCCCTTGACTCGGAGGAAGAAGAAGGTAGTAGAAGTCATGAAGCGTTATTCGCCAAGAGAGTATGACGTTCTTTGATGGAGGTGTTCTTCGTCTCGAGAAGAAAACCTTTCTTTTCTAATTCTCCAGAGCTTTCCCAACACAACAAATGCCTCCCAAAAAAATAGCTAATGCTATTATTTTATTCACACACCAATTACAAAATTCAAACACTCTAATTAATTAATTGGAGAATCCCATTTAATTAATTAAAATTTGGTGGCAATCTTAATAGGAGGGAAGTGGAGAGGCTCCTCTTATTAAATGAGGGGGAGTTAACAAATTAATTAAAGGGTATTTAAGGGAGTTGAGGGGAGTTATGGGGAGATGAAAGGTTAGGGATCGTGTGGGTCCCACCACACAAAATCATCTCATGGGAGGTTATGTGGGTGTGGGACCCACCTCCAACTCCCCTTGGGTGGAAATAACCACCATCCATAAATAAAAATTATGTACTACAAATTTTATTTATTTTATTCTAAATTCCCAAATATTAACTCTCAACCCGCATAAAACGCAACTGCGGTAAAGGTCCCCTTAAGAAAATATCGGCGCTGCGAGTTCATCGGTGTCCTCGGATTTCAATTCTGAGAACCGGTTCAAAAGATAGAAAAACTCGCACGTACGTTTACTGAACGTACCTGAACAAAACTTCAGAAATTGATTCCGGGCACACCGGGCCTCAGAATCAGTTGTCGTCAGAAACCGCATACTCGTAAAATTCCAAAGTATTTAAGAAAAAATTTTCCTTAAAATTTCCAAGTCTTTACAGGTTTGAAATATTGTAGGATACACAAAATATACCTAATATTAATAAAATTACTATTTTTAAAATATAAGTTCATAAAGGGTTATAGTATAAATATATTTATTGGTATTCCTACAATACATGTTTGAGAATAATCTACAAAAACAGGGGTAACATGGAATCTAAATTCATGTTTTTCTTCAATAATAGTTTCATCCAATTGTTTCATGAAATTCCAAACTCCTTGACCTTGTGTCAAAATTTAATGATTACATGACCTTGTATGTTCCATGGAAATATATTTTTACAAAATTTTAGAAAGTCAGGTCACAATTAAATGACAAGAAAGAACAAGAATTTACATGGGAAGTATTCCATCCAATAATAAATACATTTTTTTACAAACATATTTATTACCTCCTTTTGTCCCATAGAACATAAAATCGAGAACATATACCAATAGACATTTGTTTACCCCAAGTTGATTCTTTTTATGTTATCCTTGTGTAATATGATAACTTCTTAGGAATCATAACTGATAATATTCAAATGTTGGGTTCTTCTTATTAGAATTATCTATAACTTTCTCCATTAATTATGTATATCTTATCTGTATTTATTTAAATTTTGTAAAAAATGAATATTTTATGAACCTAATAGGATGAAAATGATTTGAAAATGGAAGCAAACTCATCATAAGACAAAATATTATAATGATGGAATTAAAGAGCTCATAAAGTGTGCAATAAATCATGCATACAACACTTCTCAAATCCTTTTTCTATCGTTACACTGTTTTTATTAAATAATAATTAGTCTAGAAGAGTTGGAAGAGAATTTGTTTTATCATAGAATAGATCAGAGCTATAAATGTTGGATTAAATACAGGGAAAAACAAAATGTTCACACCGATTAGGATGATCCTATGATTTATGGATTATTTTATATGAATACCAATGTAAATGAAAATGGATATCATATGGGAGAAATGAAAATTTTAATTGAATATGACCTTTGTGATTTCCAAAATTTGTTTGAGAAATGAAATAGTTATGATAAGAGACCATTGATACTAGTTGTGAAAAATAAAAAACATTTTCACCTATATTGAAGTTATATAATTTGAAATTTTGAAGTTGATGGAGCGACACCAGTTTTATAGAACTACTTTGTCTCCTAAATGGTATGATACCGGAGAAAAATGTACTTCCTTTTCAAAAATATGATGCTAAAATGATATATATTTAATGGGAGTGATCTCTAAAAAAATCATTCATGTACAAATGATTTCATATTGTTTCTCAAGGACCATGAATCACTCATAAAATTCCCTAAGTGTGGTGTGAATCAATACATGAAAGAATAAAAAAGTCCTTGGAAATATGTGTGGTACTTTCCATTCATTTCATGGTTTAGAAGACTATATGAATGTTAGGAAACCATGATACAATTGACATGGAACATAGATACAATAATTAAATATAGAAAACTACATCATCTATCAGACTCTCCTCAATGGAAGAAAATGATTATGGGTATCCTGAATTTGGAAATGATCTAAAAAACTTTCATCTTGCTTTATATACAAATGGAAGAACTCCTTTTGGTTCATAGACTAGTACTCATAGTACATGGGTAGATATGTTGGTAAATTATAACATCCCACTATGGTTATGCATGAAGCATGAATACATTGTATTTTTTTGGCTTATAACTGGACCAAAACAACCTGATAATGATATTGATGTCTATTTGGGTACATTGATCAAAGCTCCAAAATTGATGTGGGATATATGTGTTATAATATATAATGATCATAGAAGTGAAGAATTCACATTATGGCCCATGTTATATGGGACAATTAATTACTTTCCTACTTATGGAAATTTTATAGTATATAACATTAAAGGAATGTTGGGGTGTCCTATTTTTGATGAATTCACACACTTAGTTCAACTAAAACATTCCTCAAAGACTGTATTTTTAGGATATCAAATTTTTTTACCTCGATAACATAAATACCAATCCTAGAAGACATCATTAAATGGTAATGCTAAACAAGGTATCATATATTTGATAAATTAAATAACATCAATACAATTTTTTGTAAGCCATTTGTGAAAAACCCTAAAACATCAAGTTGGAAAAAGAGATTAATTTTCATTGAATTACCATACTGGAATTGTTTGTATTTCAAAAAAATTCTTGATTTCATGCATATGAAAAAATATATATTTTGATAGTGTTATTGGAATGTTACTAAATGTTCATAAAAAAATATTGAATCAAGGATTGGTTGGACATGATTGACATAGGGATACTGGAAGTGTTGGCACAAACAAAGGGTAAAATGCATACTTTTCTTCCTCCAATAGCTTACACTCAATCCTAAAAAGATTTTTTTTTCATTTTCCTTAATGGTGTAAATATTATATAGGGTAATTCATCAAATAACAATAATGGAATGTCAATGAATAATTTGAAGTTAGAAGGCATAAAATTTCATGAATTCCATGTTTTGATGAAATATTTGAAGCCTTTCGCTTTACATTTCAATCTTCCTAAAAATGTATGATATAAATTAACCAGACCGTACTTATTTTTCAAAGATATATATAGTAATGTTTTATATTTGATGATATTTCCAGTCATGAATAATGAGGTTGTAGCCATATTATATGAATTAGAGATGTTATTCCCACCATCATTCTTTCATATAATTCTCCACCTAATAGTTCACTTGGTTAGATAAGTTCAACTATGTATACCAGTCCATTCAAAATGGATATACACCATTGACTAGTATATAAAGATTTTGAAAGGGTACATCAATTAATGATGTCAACCAAAAGGCTGTATTGTAGAATGATAAATTGTTAAAGAAGTTTTTGAATTCTGTAATGATTACCTATTAGATGTTGATAACATTAGTCTCCCAAAGTCTCAACACAACAGACACCTTATGGGTGGAGGGATTTCTAGAAGAAATTTTGTTACAATTACCATCATAAAGTGAGAGATATATCACCTTTAAATTTAACATAATAGTGAAAATGTTGATCTATATTTTGAATCCCACAATGCAATTATTAAACATTTAAATTCATCAAGGGCTGAAGGATTGATATCAAATACACATAATCAAAATTTTATAGGATGGTTTTGAGATAATATTTTTAACGGGTTATCTAAAAATATGAATTCAAGTAACAAAAAACTTTTATGTCTAGTAAGAGGACTAAATAAAAATGTTATATCTTACACCGGTTTTGTAATTAATGGTTATACATTCTATACAAAAGAACACAATGACCACAGTATGATGAAAAATAGTGGAGATACTCTTGTAGATGAAGTGGTACACAAATCTAGTTCAAAGGATAGAAATCCAATTTATGTGACCATGTCATATTTTGGAATCGTCGAACAATTATACTTGTTGTATTATACAGATTTTTATGTTCTTATTTTACATTGAAAATGGGTTGACAAAAAGAGCATAATGAAAGTTGATAAAATAGTCTTCATAAAGGAGAATTTCATTGTGAAAGGGTATAAGGATGAGCCATTCATAATGGAATCCCAGATAGTGAGGTCATTTTATGTCTCATATCCAGCAAACAAGAATCGGCCAATTACCCTGTTGGAGACTAAAACAACTATATGGTCAGATGAAAATTCAATCGAGGATGAACTTTTCATTAGGAGATCACAATAATTTCATTGTGGTACTAATATTGGAAATGTATTGTATGTTAGAGGGGACACTACTACATAACCGGCCTTTAATAGTTCTAGTATTTATCCGTGCTACAAAAAATTCTGATAAATGGCATATTTATTAGCGCTAAAAAAAGTGCTATTAAATTTAACCTTTTATCAGTGCATTTTTTTGTGCTGATAAAAGGTACCTTTATAAGTGCTTTATTTTTAGCAATGATAAATATTTATTTCATCACTGCTTTTTTAATGCTGATAAAGGTCTGAATAAATAAAATGAAATAATGAAATAAATAAAAAATTAAAAATGGGTTTATTTAAACAAATATTACAAATTTTATTAATTAAATAATTATTGATAAAAATGAATAAATTAATTATAGATTATTAAATATTAAATATTTTGTTAATTAGATAATTATGATAATTAAGGTTATTAAATTGTATATATTAAATATATAGATATATAATAATGTATTTAAATATGATTTATATATTACAAAATATTTATGCTCTTTACATTAAATATTCATATATTTATTGAATAATGGTTTATATTTCACAATTAAAATGAATTAAAAATACCGACTAATTGCATAATACTTGACATATAATTGGAAGTCATTTGATTTTTCAATTTAACATAGATCAAATACATGTTAAACTGATTTCATATATACATAATTAATGCATTTTAGTATAAAATACACACACATAAAACTTATCCATTTTTTCAATATTGTTAAAGTGTACTTATTATTAATTTATTCAAATTCACTCATTTTTAACATATATGCATGCACGTAAAATTAGATATTCATTAATAATGTTAAAAATATATTTATAAAAAAATATTTATAAATAAATATATTTAAAAATGACCATTTACTATATTTAGAGAATTATATATTTATAATTAGAAAAAAGTAAATATTTTTTTAAAATATTTATATAATTATAAATAAATAATTATATATATTTAAATAATTATTAAATTTATAATAAATTTACTTAAATAATGAATATATTTAAAATATTTAAATTTATATATATATATTAAAAATATATATATGTATAATTATATAAAAATATATAATGATATAAATATTATTTTTTAAAAATATATCAATATTTATAAATAAATAATTATAAATTATAATAAATATATTTAAAAATGAATATATTTAATATATTTATATTTATATTTATTTATTAGGAATTTATAAATATTTAATTTTTTTAATTTATAATTATAATTATAAATCCTTTAACAGCGCATAAGTAATAAGCATTGATAAAAGCATCTTTATCAGTTCTTTTTTCGTGCTGATAAAAATTAGGCTTTATCAATGCTAAGAAAGCGGTGATAAAATGAAAATTTATCAGCACTATAAGTTTAGCGCTGATAAAGAGTTCTTCTATCAATGCTTAGGTAATAAGTGCTGATAAAAGAACTCTTTATCATCTCTTTTTTATAAGCGATGATAAAAGTCTATCGATCTAGTTAAAAACTGTAATTATTTTCGAATCAATCACGATATTATATTCTTTTTGCAAAATCCACCTACTACCGACACTCCTCCTCGGCGAATCAAAGCTCGAATCACACCACTCAGCTGCCTCCAGTTTCTCAAACATCTCATCTGACATATGGTGTTCAATTGCAATTAGGGTTTCCAAAGAGGGTCTTAGATTTTCTTCAACCTGGCAAGGTAGTCCTTCGGATTTTTTTTTTGTTTTTTTTGTTTCGTTTTTAATTTCTTCTTGATGATTTCATTATTTGTGGTCCGGTGATTGTATACTAGCACGATAGGATTTTTGATTTCTCACTTTCCCATTTTGATTCAACTCTTGATCTCTCATGGAGAGTTTATTGTTTCTGGACTCAATGGTGAAACATGGAGTTTATTTGGTTGTTTTATATTATTTACATTTCCCAAATTGGTCTCCCAAAGTTATCATACTTATTTTTAATTCTTTAGTTTATCAATGTATTCCATACATGTGATGTTTTAGAAATTAAAGCTGGGGATTTTTTGTGTGAGGGAGTTAAAGGTAGGTTAAGGAATATATTTTATATTATAATAATTCATATCTTTTTTTCTACTTATCTGGGTTGGTGCGATAATCCAATGTATGGATGAATCATGGAAGTTTTTATTTAAATTTTCTTTCTACAAGTTTTATTTATTTTTTTAGTCCAAATTATTTCAATTGTGTTGTTTTTCATGCCCTGGTGCTTATTGTCAGCCCAAGGGGGGTTGAGAATGTACCTTGGACACTATCATGATATAGATTGACATTCCACCCCAAACATTTGAAAATTTTATTCAATTTTCAATGGGTTTCTACATGGGTTTTCAATATTCCTTTTGAAATCTATAAAACACTTCCCTCAAATACATGGATTGGGAAATAAATATCCCATGAATTCCATGAGTCGCCTATAAATGATGGAAAATTCCAACTCACTAATCATATAAATTTAAACATTGGTAATTATTAATGTAGAAAATCATTATCATCTTTTGTCTCTTTAACCACTAAATATTATGTCTTCCACAATGATAAAAACTTTCATTCTACCCATAAAATTATTTTTTATGTAATTATTATGATCAATTCCTCATTTTTTAAATTAATATTTCTTTAATAATTCATATAACCTTCAATACCAATATCTAATATCTTATTTCAAATCATACATCACCTTTTTAATTTAAAAACATTATTCTCATATTAAATAATGAGGAAACTATCTATTTGTTTGATGTAATTCCTATTCATGTAATCCATTAGTAAATGCGAATTTTACATCTAGTTGGAGTACCTTGAATTTCATTGGGATGGGTCAGTGTGGTGATATGACATCCCAAGAGTCTTGAGATGTTTTTAAATGTTAATATACCATTAATTTTAAATGTAATAATTCCTTAGGTTTCTACACCACTTGTTCCAATATATTTTTATATCTTCTAGTTGATTGAACTAGAGTTTATTATTATTGTTTATCATATTTGAGTTTTGTATTAATCCTTAATTGCCTACAATATATTTTCATTTGTTTTTGGGATTTAAGAAATATTTGATGTGGCATAATTAGTTTCTCAAATTCAATTACCCATTTTCTTTAACATACCGAAATTCTTTAAAACAATCAAATATTTAGTTTCCCTTATTATAATTGTCTATAAATTTCACTTTTGATAATGAATATATTATGTGTATTTATTTATATGTTGTATAAAATTAATCTTTTATGAACTCAATAGGATGGATATGAACTAAAAATGGTTTCATGCAAATCGTTTGACAAACAAATATAAAGATGGTGTTAAACAGTTCATCAAGTTTGTAAGAGATCATGAAGATGACCATTCTAAAATCCTTTGTCTGTGTTTATGTTGTTGTTATTCAAGGAAAATTAGACTATAAGAGTTAGAAGAGTGTTGATGTATATTTGGATCTATTTATCAGTGGATCCAAAACAAATATTGGTTGTGCATCACTCAAAAAGATAATAACAAAACTTAGGATTATCTGTGCACTTCACTACTGTTGGTTAACTACATCTTAGCATAGCATCTGACCTGAACTTTCTGCTCGGTGTCCCCATGATGCTCTCATCCCACACCTAGAAAGAAACAAAATAATTAGATTCTTGAACATAGAGAGAAAATTTTATAAAATAATCTAATTAATTGGGTAAAGGTTTTGTGGAAAACACATATGATTGATGGAGAAACATGAGAATAAGAAAATGCTATGAGGGAAACGTATTCCCACTTGTTTAAATAATGAATAAAATTGTGAGGAAGATAATAAAAAATGAATTATGAATGGTGATATGATAGATATGGTGGATATCATGTGTGGGATGAGAGAATCATGGGGATGCTAGATAGGAAGTTCAGGCCAGATGGTATGATAAGCGGTAGTTAACCAACATTAGTGAAGTACAGAGAGAATCCTTAATTTTGTTATTAAATTTGTGAGTGATGAACAAGAAGTCCTTATTTTGGATCCATTGATCAATGGATCCAAATATACATCCATATAATTAATTGTCTCATGGTTTCCTTACATCCATATAGTCTTCTAAACTGTAATGAAGTGCACAAAGAATCCTTAGTTTTGTTTTTAGCTTATATTTGGACTAAAGAAACCCTTTAGAAAGATGTAAAGGTAATTTTATGATATACTTTCTAAATTTTATAGAAAAATTATATAATGAAACTTTTATTTAATTTTCATTATTCCTTGAAATGTTTTTTTATTTTAGAATATTTCTATCCATGTATCACACCTTTTCAAGAAGAGTAATGATTTTTTCTCTTCTCAATCAGAGAGGTAATCTTTATGTTTGTACAATAAAATCATTTCCCATAGAATTAATATATTATTTCATATTTATGTTTAATTTATTACTTTTTAGTATTACTCCTATAATTATTGTTTTTTTATACATGTGGATTCTTTTGTTTGAGTTGGGTTGCTCTGTCCAAATTTCATGTTTCTTCTCCCTTAAAACCTTTTCACCCCTAAAGTGGTGCATTTATCACTTTATTTAAAATTACCTCCACTACCTTTTCTAGAAGAGCAATAACACTGCCTCAACTCAATAACAAAGGTAATATTGATGTTTACCCATTAAAATCATTATCTATAGAATTAATGTACTATTTCATATTTATGTTTACTTTATTTCTTTTTAGTATTACTCAAATAATAATTTTTTTCTTATATAGGTGGATTCTTTTATTCGAGTTGGGGTGATCTATCTAACTTTCATGCTTCTTCTACCTTAAAACATTTTCACCCCTATAGTGGTTAATTTATCAATCACTTTCAAATTACCTTTACTACCCTTTCAGGAAGATAAATGATACCACCTCTACTCAATTAAAGAGGTAATGTTTATGTTTTCACAGTAAAATCATTGTCCTTAGAATTAATTTATTATTTAATATTTATTTTTAATTTATTTATTTTTAGTATTACTCAAAATAAAAATAATTTTATTATATATGTGGATTATTTTATTTGAGTTGGGGTTCTCATCACATCTTTTATCCATTTCTACAACAAAACATCCACATACTTCTTCTCCCTCAAAACCATTCACCCCTGTAGTGTTAACATTTATCACTTTCCTTCAAGTTCCCTCCACTGATAAATCAAATAGGTAATCTTGATATTTGTATAGTAAAATCATTTTCCATATAATTAATGTATTATTTCAAATTTATTTTTAATTTATTTCTTTTTAGTATTAATCATAATAAATTTTTTTATTATACAGGTGGATTCTTTTGTTTTTGAGTTGATGTGGTTTGTTCAAAGCTTCTCATGCAGTTTTGTATATTCGATAAATAAATTCAATGGAAATCATGATAAAACTGATAGTTAGGATTTTGTTGAGACTTTTGGATGTGTAGGAATTAGTCACACCTTAATCTGACACACAATGTGACCAGTATGACTCTAATTACTTCTTTCGATTTTAAATTGACGTTAATTTTAGTTAAATAGATAAATGACTCAATCTTTCTGTTATAAGTTTAATATTGACATTTGATATTAAAAGGTTTAACTCAATGAAAAATTAGAAAACACTCTTATATTTTATTGATAATTTAGGGTATCGATTCATAAATCATTTGTGATGTGTAGGAATCGGTCTCACATCAAATCGACACATGATGTGATCTCTATGAGTCAAAGTGTGTGTTTTAAGTTTAAAATAACATTTTAGTAAAAAAGAAAAGTGATATACTCAAAACTGAGAAAATATATTCATATTATTTTGATACATTAAGAAAAAAAATCCATAAGTGATTTGGAACATGTAGGAATCCGATGCACCTAAATCTGATGCACGGTGGGACTGATATGACTCTAAGTGTGTCTTTATTTAAAATTGACATAAATTATAGTAAAAAAAACTAACCTACTAAAAACCAAAAAAAATAAATAATATTGTTTTTATAATTTAGGAAAATGATCCATATGTGATTTGAGACATGCATGAATCATCCACACCTCAATCCGATGCACGGTGTGACCGATATGACTCCAAGTGCATGTTTTATTTAAAATTGAAATAAATTTTAATAAAAAGGACAAATGAAATACTAAAAACTGAGAAAACCCATTAAAATTGTTTAAATAATTTAGTAAAATGATCCATAATTAAATTTTTATGTGTAGTAATCATTGACACCTCAATCTGCTACACAATGTGATCAGTATGAGTCAAAGTGCATGTTTCAATTTTAAAAAGACATTTTAGGAAAGAAGACAAGTTATATACTCAAAACTAAGAAAACACATTCATATTGTTTTGATACTTTATTAAAATGATCAATAAGTCATTTGGGATGTGTAGTAATCATCTGCACCTCAATCTGACGCACGGTCTAATCGGTATGACTCAAAGTGCGTATTGTTTTTTAAAAATTGTCATAAATTTTAGTAAAATGGAAAACCGTCCTACTCACAACCAAGAAAACACATTATGGTTATTTTTATAATTTAAAAAATGATCCATAGGTCATTTTTGAGGTATATAAATAAGATACACCTCAATCTGATACATGATGTGCCCAGCATGACTCAATGTGTGTGTTATCAGTTAATAATTGACATTTTAGTTCAAAAAGCACACTCACTAAAAACCAATCAAACACACTCAGATTTTATGATAATTTAGGAGAATTATTAATAATTAATTTTTGAAATATAGGAATCTATTTCATGTTAAACTAATACATTATGTGATCAGAATGCGTCAAAAGTGCATGTTTCCAGTTTAAAATGACATTTTAGTAAAAATGACTACTAACGTACTCAAAACTAAGAAAACACATTCAAATTGTTTAGATACATTAGTAAAATGATCCAAAAGCCATTTTAGACATTTTGGAATATTTATCACCCCAATTTGATACAAATTGTGACCAGTATGACTCTAAGGGCATCTTTTTATTTAAAATTGAAATCAATTTTAGTAAAATTAACACTTTCTGTTAATTTATTTCTTTATATTAATACTAAAATAGTAATTTTTTCCTATAATAGTGTGTTATGTTTCTCGATTAGGGGTGGTTTTTTAGAAAATAGAATGATTTGGTCATGATTAAAAGATAAATGAAAATTGATGTTTTTTAATGTATATAATAATTTTTATTTTTTGTAATTGTATAAACCAACATTTAAAATGTCTACAATATAGTGTTTTGTTCTTGTGGTTGTGTTGTAAATTTCATCTCATTTAAATCCTGTATTGGGAATTATATTTGTTTATATCTGTTATATTTCTGGTGTTGCGGTGTGCTGGAAGAGCACACTGCAGTGGTGCTGCGGTGTGTTGGTGCAGCACACTATAGTGTGGCCCTTTACCATCTCTTATAAAAATGATGATAGAGGCCACATTTATTAGTTATTTTATAAGATATTATAAAGTTTTACTTTATAAGCACTCAAAGATCATTGATAAAGGTCCATTTTATCATAATTGATAAAATACCAGGGATTTTAACATCTCTCATGTAGTCAGCGCTTTTCTAGCACTCATAAAGGCCATTTATAGAACTTTTAAAGGCCAGTTTTGTAGTAGTGGGACCAAAAAGAGGGATTTTTTATTCCTGATAGAGGATCCAAATCCATTAGACCATTAAAGAAAAAAAAATGTATTTTAATAAATGGATAAAAGTGTTTTTAATATTCCATGATTTTACTCATAATATTATCTATTATCTACTATATTAACATAATCTAAATTAAATGGTTGACTAATCATGCATACATTTACTTCTGCACATTATGATGTTACCAATATTAGGGAATAACATATTTTTATACTGAAACTATATAATTATTCAGGGATCAAAAACATATTGATGATAAAGGACAAGAATCATGTAGCATCACAATATTGACTAAAATTATCAAAGAAAGAAGCAAGAGTAGAAAATTCAAGTTTGGTTGTAATCAACGCGGCGGAATAGTTGACCCCTATAATTTTTTGTTCATTAGTTATGTTAGGGTCACATTGAGAATGAATGTTCCAATTGATATAGATTAATAGTTCTATGTCTATCTCGTAATAAAGGAAATCCTTTGGAAAGATATTAAGGTAATGTTATGATATACTTTCTCTATTTTACCAAAAAATTATATAATGAAACATTGATTTAATTTTTCACTATCCCTAACAGAGTTCATTTATTTTAGATTATTTCCATAAGAAATGTGTCTTAATGGATGCTGGAAAATCCCATTGAGTCTTATGAACACTTCTTACCATGTTTCATCTGAGGGATACTGAGGGGAAAGTAAAGTCCCACTCATCAGTTACTTATGAACAAATTATAAATTCGGAAACACATAAAGATTTCATCATTTGTCACGATGAGAAATCATTTAAGGTCCATTGTAGTCATTAATATTTTATTTTTCATTATTTCTTTTATCCAATTGGAATCAAAATTATTAATTTATGAAATAATGAATGAGTGTATAAAAAACAAAGTGTGTCAAAAACAATGTAACCCTATCATAAAGTAAGGATGGGGTACACTTCATAAGAGAATAAAATGGTATGTATTTTAAATGCACAATAATTTTTTTTGTGATTTGAAACATCATGTGTTCCTTTATTTATATGCATATTAATGAATCAAAATCTGAAGCCACTTCCATCCTAAGTCATGTGCTTTGGAAAGAGTCATGTATAAATAAAGAGGGTTAAAAAGTTGATAAAAAAAATCAGTATGGGAAATAGGTGTAATTATGAAATAAAAGTAATTTATTATGCTTTATAAAAATATTTCATAAAAATATGTTTTTATGTTCATATGTGTGAGGACCCGACCCCAAAAGCTTGGAGTTAGTTCCTAAAACATGGTGAGATTTTTTTTATAAAAACATACTGATAAAATTACATCACATTCCATCATAGCGAATCATTTTGGTTTAGGTTCCAGAAAACCAGATACAGTTGATATATTTCATTAAAAGCTTGGAAAAGGCATGCTTCATATTGTTGCCATCACATAGGAGTACTCAAATCTTGAAAATCAACTAACCCTGTAAAAATAAATTTGAAAACGTAGGGTGAGAATTTAAAATACTCAGTAAGGAATTTTTTTAAATAAATTAATGAAATTCCTTTATAAAACAACCTTTTAAATAATTTCAAACGTTTTCTTAAAAGGTAAAAAACATTTCCTAAAGAACATCATCAACATTTTTCAAAGGTTACTTGAAAATTTTTAGGGAAATATTTTAAACTATAATTTTTAAATTTATTTAAAATATACAGATAAAACACATATCAGAGCACGCATACATGTTAAAAAATTCTTGGAATGCGAAATATAAGCCAAAAAATCGATCTAACTAAACTAAAGGTGACATGCAAGGATGTAGGAATAAATTAGAACATGAATTAACACTTGATTAGAATTTCATAAGTAATAGTATCATGATTCACTTAACACTTAAAATGAAAGTCATGAAATGAAAGATGTAATATCAAGTTTTGTATCAAAATTCTGATAATATATGCTACACTTTCTTTATGAAAACTTTCCAAGTACATAGTTCCTTATGCTATATGCATTCATTACTATTATCATAAGTAAAATATTCTTAACCAAGGAATATTCTACTAGTAGAATAATCCCATGGTTGGTTAAATATTAATCACATATTGAGGAAATGCATAATGTCGGAAAATCCTAATATTTTATCAAGGTTTCGTGCCAAGACCATACATAATCATTCTTCCAAGGCCTCGTGCCATGACCTGGTTGGTCTCATGAGACCCATCAATGCATTAAGAGGCTATAATGGTCCTCTCCCATCACATAATCAGTCCAATGCATTCCTCATATGTCTAATTGTCTTAAATCAAAGTGTCCCATACAACATTGATTTATTATTTTGTGTCTCTTATTTGAAGTGTCCCATACCACTTCAAATAATTAATTTGTGTCTTTTATTAAAAATGCCCCATAACACTTCGAATAATTAAATTATTAATCCATAAGATATTATAAGAGATAAATTTCCATTTTGAAATTATTTCCATATTCATAAATAAATCTTGTATTAATAGTAAACATTAAACTAAAGACTGTATAGACACATAGACATACATTTGTATGAGTAAAAAAACTAGTTCACATAAAATAATAGTTTTTTTGGATTTATCGCATGAAATAATAACACTTAAATTCAAACAATTGTTTCAAGGAAATGAACATTTTGTATACTTAAGATTCATGTTCACCATAAACTGATAAGTAGAAGTGTCAAACAAGTTAATCATAAACTAATAGTATTTATTGTGGTAGATTCATCATATATTAGAAAATAACACTTGCTAATGTATAACATTCATATTGATGCATAAACAATTAAACACACTTTACTAAATGTGTATGTGCATGTATATGGATATTTATTAAAAAAAGATACTATTAACTACTTAACATAAAATTAAAATCAAGATATTTGTAAATTAAATTGCATTAACAATGTGATGACTTCTTCTAGAATTTTTTGGAACACAATAACAAAACAGGTTTTTTATTGTTTGTTCATATAAAATTGTATCATTTGTATTGTATAAAATCATCACTAGACAAGGTGTGAGACGAATCCAAGTAGGAAACCACCCAAAGATCTGTGCCTAACTGTCAGTGAATATATATTGTAGGTAACATGAAAAATTAATTAATAAACAAGGAAGTACTCAAAAGTAACCAATCTTACATTTCAATCTACATTCATTTACATTTATAAATTTGTCAACCAAACAAACACAATAAACCCTTTGGGAAATTTATCATAGACTAACCCCTCTGGTATAACTTAGACAAAGTCTCTATGAGGAATCACTCACCATCAATTCCCATTATGTCCTCATAATGGTAAACTACAGACTCTCTAAGGAAGCACTCAACATCCAAACCCCCCTTTGGTCTCACAACGTGGAACTACAGACACTCTGAGGGAGCACTCACATCCATCCCCCTATGCTCTCACATCGTGAAAGGTAACAGAGACTCTGAGGGATCACCCATTTCCATCACCCCTATGGTCTCTCAATGTGAAAGGTAAAAAACACTCTGGGGAAGCCCTCAGCATCCATTCCCCCTATGGTCTAACTACACCTGGTTCTCACAGCCTTGTGTAATACAATTGTGCACAAACGATATCAAGAAGCCAAAGTAAATCTCAAATACTACTTGGATAAACAACTACAATGCATAAAAAAACATGTCATAAAATAATCACTCCATCCAAATAGCACTATACATGGAAAACAAGACAACCTAACATGTAATTCTAGACCCAACGGCCAATATCAAACAAACATGGGAAAACACATCCATAGAAAGTTAATAAACCATATTTATAAAAAAAAACCCAACTCAAGAAAAAAAATCATAAAAGGAAATAATAGGGTTAAATTCCCTAAACACGTAATACCCTAAAATAGAGTATTGAGTACTTTTTGCACATATAACTCAAAGAATTCTACGGAAGGGTACAAACCACCTACCTCAACGTTGTACGATCGATATAGTTAAACCTCAGCCTTTGAATCGACCTAGAACGTCGTAGATCTACAAAAACGTAAAAAAACACCCAACCAATGATATCTCATGAAGGAGGAGAAATCAATAGAAGAGGATCTATAAAAAGGAAGAACCCACATATGTGATTCCAACGCAATCGACAGTGTTTGATTTGGAGAACGAACGACCGATAAGTGGATCCAGGAATAATTGACGATATTCGTTGCTCCAGGACGAGACAAAGCCTAAAGAAGTTGGTTCTGCCAATTAGACACAACCCTAGTGATTCTCCCTCAAATTTACCCAAGAGATGAAGGTAGAACGGTCCTTGTAGTCTAGCTTGGGTTGTCGAATCCACAGAGACCTAAGAAGTAACCTATAGACACGCACATTCTAAGGACTGTTTTTGGCTATGAAGTGGCCAACTTGGGTTGATTTTATATGGGTTTAAAGGAACTCTAATATACTTAAGTGAATTCAATTTAAAAGAATGAGTTGATCCTAGGTTATCGCTCAGGGTGGATTGGACGTATTTCCTTTTTAATAATTTCAATTTCTTATATTTGAGGTGGGTTCATTTAAGGAGAAAAAACAACATCATCACTTACTGGTTTAATTACTACAACCTTTGATACTAATAACCTATAAACTTGAAGGATCAAAGTTTTGAGCACTTAAAGGTAAAGGTTTGTATTAGCACATGAAGTGTGTGGCCTTAAATTCAACAAGGACGATGGAGTTTAAAAATCATCAAATAAAAATCTCAATTAAAGAAGTGATTATACATTAATGGTGTGATAAATAACATCCAATCTAGCCCCTTTATACTCCCTTGGATAAACCCATGATTGGGTTAGCCCTCCATTGATTATATGGTTTCAATGGGAGCAGAAAGTAGACTCATGAGGGAGGAAATGGAGAAGTAAAAAAAAGCAATAAAATAACAATCACTCCACCGTTGTGTGATAATCTCACAAGGTTTGGTATGAACAAGTACACACCTTGAACCAATGGTATCAAAGTGATAAGTATAAGAACAGAATAATAAGAGAAGAAGAACTTTTATTAAGAAACAAGGATGAATTAAAACAACTTACATGTGAAGGAAGAACATTACAAAGAGAAATTGGCAGCATAACATTAAGATGAAAACAAGCTCAAAGATTCTTAAATACTCCAACACCACTGCCTTAAATAGGCATTTTTGAGCCCTTGGGTAGAGACTAAAATAGTAAAAAGCATCTAAATTAATCTTGGTAGGCCATAGGTGGTGGAAAGCTTGTGGAATTTGGACTTTTCCACATTTGACCCAAGGTGGTCTGTTTTTCTGGGTCGTAGAATCTGGCCCAGAATTTTATCTCTAACGTGGACCGCCTTAATGACCACCATAAAGGCCGAATTAGCATTAGATCCTGAAGAGTTATTTGTTTCTCTACATGTATTATAGAATACCTCAAAATTTGGGGTTAATTGGGCCTGTAGTTTTCGCCCCACAGTCTCATCAGTGGGATGGTGTCCAATCTGGCTTCTCTAGAATTGCTTCCTTTCATTGCCAAATATCTCCATCATCCTTCATGAATTATCCATTGATCCCTGAATGAAACATGTTCATATTGGAGTGTATATAAATTTCCAAAAATATCAAATTAAAATATGTACAATTAGATGAATCATTGGGTACTTCAAATGATGTTAAAAAATGTACCACATAATAATGCATTTTAAGAAGGTATTACAATCATAATGTGAAATGATGTTCAAAGTGTAAAATGCACTAAAATGGTGTTTATTAATAATAAAGAAAATGAATATTATGTATATTATCAATGAATATTAGCCTCATTTAGTGGCTAATCACACACCCCAACTTGATTTTCTCTAGTCCCGAGCAAAATATATCTCAACAATATGAAATTCGAATTCCCTTTTCCAAAAACATTTTAATACACAATGATCACCAAAACCCTTATACCAAACAATAATTAAACCCATCAAAATATTTTAATACAAGATAGTTTCATAATCATATCCCAATCCCAGGCCCATTCCTTTGTTCAAATTCATTTCCACATTTCATCCAATATCAATTATGTATGAGGATGTGTTGTGCATCACAATAGACATGGGGGTTCATCTTTATTCAAGGGGGAAATTATGGAAGCACTAGGTGGAATCAAATTTCAATATTATGATGAGTATTCAATTTTTATTATTATATTTTTTTGATTTTTTTCGCAATTTTTCCATGGTAATTGAAATTGCACCCAAAAGAGTCAACCCCTGTAGCGAGACTTTGCCGATGACTCCCAGGCTCAAAGACCTTAGGGAACCAAGTGAAGCCCACATAATCGGGCATAATCTCGAGTTAACTCAGTAAAAAAAATCAAATTACCTAAAATAGAGATAAAATTACTAACTCTGGGCCAGACAACTATGGAGTCACGATCCCCAAGTGCCGAAAGCCACGCATTAGGTCATTTCATTGCTCTACGCATAATTTTTTTTAATTTTTCTTTGAATACTCATATTAAACTAAAATGATCACCAAACCTATGATATATATTTAGGGGACCCCATGAACTCAAACTAATACCCCACTATCCAAAGGACGTGCATTGTGATCTTTTTTTTTATTTGGATGAAAATATAAATGATGAAATATCACATTATACAACCACACTTTCCAAAATCAATGCTCATGAAATTATACAAGGATTAAAATCATAATTAAGGTATGATAAATTATTTTATATTCAGTTTCAAAGTATGCAATGTGTATTACCATGTTTAAAGTTAAAGGAATTTTTCCTTCCATTTTCACAATTTGTTTTTCAAATCATTTATCATTTTTTTGACACAAAAGCATTTTTTATTTTATCTCCCCCCCAACTTAAAATAACATTGTCCCCAGTGTTTAAAGAAAAGAAAATTTAGAAGGGGGTAGAGGTAGAGAATGAAAGTTCAAAAAGGAAATTGAAAATGAGGGTCATGGAATGAAGTCACCTGGTGGTTGAAGTTTGAAGTTCTTGCTGCTCCAATTTAGTCCTTTAATATCCATGTTGCTTGAAGAGTTCCCTAGTGTAAAAAGGAAAAAAAAACAAACAAAACAAAAGAGTATATATATATATATATAAGTAAAATATAAGTATATATATAAAATGAAATAATCTGATGATACATTGTCTTCTTTTTAAATTTCTGAGTAAGGTATTACTCAAGGATCACACCACGTGACATTGATAAATATGGTGCTCCCCTTTCATACCCATCCATACTCATAATATAAGAACATGTCAACAATCTATTTTTTTTAAATATAAAAATGATTAATTAAAATATAAATTTTATTAAAACAACAAAATGATAGGAAACTTGAAAACCATGGGTTGCCTCCCATGCAGCTCTTTTTTTAAGGTCGTTAGCTCAACTTGAACACCCCAACATACCCAATACCAACTTTTAATATTTTAAGTAACTAATGTTTCACCAATTATACTAGGTTGGGATTGATTCTATGTTTATAATTTGTTTCATTCACAATACTATTTTCTAAAATGAGTGGGTAAATCAAATGAATTTCTAAAATGGTGGATCTAGTTGCTTCTCTAGTCTTTCCTAAGACTTCAATGATCATTCCTATATTATTAGTTTCAAGAGAAGAATTAATTCCATCATAAACATCATGGTTATACACTATGAAGGGATACTTGAGCGAGGAAGTAAGAATACTAATTTTGAGCTTGGTTTGGATAGGAAATTCAGACATCGGTTGGCACTTCTAATTAAACTCAATTTCATTTTCAAAATTTCTCAACTGAATTGGTTCCTTTTGAATAGAAGATTCAACCACAAAATTGGAAAGATCAGTGTTTGGAATGGATATAGACTCAAATTTTGTGATTTCTTCGAATGGTTCAATGGTTGGTGTTTTTGAAAATTCATCAATGGAGTTATACTTAGGAGACGCAATCCATGATGTTAAATTATCCTCTTTTGAATCCAAAAAATTCAATTTCATCCTGATTTAAAGAGCCTTCAACAATTTCTTTATCCTCTTCATCTATCCCAAATCCAAATGTTGGTTCTTCAATAAATTCATGTGGGGTTTGTGTGAAACTAGACACTTCACATAAGGTTATGGAAGGGACAGTTTGTGTAGGGATGGGTTCCTCACAAGTTTTAATGATTTGTAGTTCTAACCTCAATGATTAAACCTCAAAATTAATTATCTCCATTTGTTGACAAAATTTTTCAATTAATGTATGTGGATTAGGATGGTCAAGGTGTTGGGACATATGGTCTATTCCAAGAGGATAATTAAGTTGTTGGAATTCCACAGGAGGATGTTCTGATTGGCCTTGTTGGGATTGGAACTCATAATAGGTTGGAATTTATTGTGGATCATATGAATAAAAACATTGTGGTTCAGTAGGTTGTTGAGGATCCCACAAGTAGGAATTAGGATGCTCATTGTACATCGTACATGGGGTTGGGTGATCAAAGTAGGGATAGGTTTCCCATGTTTTCACTTGTTCAAAATTGACTTTCATAGGAGTGAGGAGTGAGAAAAGAGAAGTATAATGAAAAAAAGGATGATAGTGTCTAAGATAACTTACTTAGGTCCCCGGAAACGGTGCCAAAATTTGATTCTCGCTCAAATTTACCCAAGAGATGAAGGTAGAACGGTCCTTGTAGTCTAGCTTGGGTTGTCGAATCCACAGAGACCTAAGAAGTAACCTATAGACATGCACATTCTAAGGACTGTTTTTGGCTATGAAGTGGCCAACATGGGTTGATTTTAGATGGGTTTAAAGGAAATCTAAGATACTTAAGTGAATTCAATTTAAAATAATGAGTTGATCCTAGGTTATCGCTCGGGGTGGATTGGATGTATTTCCTTTTTAATGATTTCAATTTCTTATATTTGAGATGAGTTCATTTAAGGAGATAAAACAACATCATCACTTATTGGTTTAATTCCTACACCCTTTGATACTAATCTTCTATACACTTGAAGGATCAACGTTTTGAGCACTTCAAGGTAAAGGTTCGTATTAGCACATGAAGTGTGTGGCCTTAAATTCAACAAGGACGATGGAGTTTAAAAATCATCAAATAAAAATCTCAATTAAATAAGTGATTATACATTAATGGTGTGATAAATAACATCCAATCCATCCCCTTGCTACTCCCTTGGATCAACCCATAAGTGGGTTATCCCTCCATTGATTCAATGGTTTCAATGGAAGCGGAAAGTAGACTCATGAGGGAGGAAATGGAGAAGTAAAAAAAACGCAATAAAATAACAATCACTCCACTGTTGTGTGATAATCTCACACGGTTTGGTACGAACAAGTTCACACCTTGAACCAAAATTATCAAAGTGATAAGGAGAATAACAGAATAATAAGAGAAGAAGAACTTTTATTAAGAAACAAGGATGAATTAAAAAAAACTTACATGTGAAGGAAGAACATTACAAAGAGAAATTGGCAGCATAACATTAAGATGAAAACAAGCTCAAAGATTCTTAAATACTCCAACACCACTGCCTTAAAGAGTCATTTTTGAGCCCTTGGGTCGAGCCTCCAACAGTAAAAATCATCTCAATTAATCTTGGTAGGCCATAGGTGGTAGAAAACTTGTGGAATTTGAACTTTTCCACATTTGACCCGAGGTGGCAGCCAGCTTTCATATACCGAACAGAAGCGCTTGGAAGACCTTCTAGATGGCCGAATAATAGTGTGACATAGAATAATAAAATGGATCCTAATATGTATTCTAACCTCCTGTAAAATCTCAGCCCAAAAAAGTTATTATTTTCTAGATATGGTTTAATTGGTGGTCTGTTTTTCTGGGCCGTAGAATCTGGCCCAGAATTTTATCTCTAAATTGGTCCGCCTTAATTACCACCATAAAGGCCTAATTTACATTGGATCCTGAAGAGTTATTTGTCCCTATACATGTATCCTATCATACCAAGAAATTTGGGGTTAATGGGGCCTGTATTTTGGGCCCCACAGTCTCATCAGTGGGCTGGTGTCCAATCTGCCTTCTCTAGAATTGCTTCCTTTCATTGCCAAATATCTCCATCATCCTCCATGAATTATCCATTGATCCATTAATGAATAATGTTCATCTTGGAGTTTATATAAATTTACAAAAATATCAAATTAAAATATGTATAATTAGATTAATCATTTGTTACTTCAAATGATGTTAAAAAATGAACCACATAATAATGCATTTTAAGAAGGTATTACAATCATAATGTGAAATGATGTTCAAAGTGTAAAATGCACTAAAATGGTGTTTATGAATAATAAAGAACATGAATATTATGTATATTAAAAATGAATATTAGCCTCATTTAGTGGCTAATCACCTGGTCCGATATAACAAATAAAAATAAAAATACATAGTATGTTCCCTAAGGATAAATGGTGTGGATAGTCCTTTACTGGGCTATGCTTTAGGCGGTCCCCAGGTCACACCACATGGCCATGCACTGGCCATTACATGTCCAGTACACGGGGTGTACTCCTGAAATTTTCATATTCTCCCCTTTTTTCTCAAAAACACAAAGAAAACATATTCATACCTGAAAAGAAGACCTGGGTTCTTACAAACATCCCCCCTTAAAGAAATTCATCCCCAAATTTCCCTAACAAGGTGGTGATGAAGAAGAATCCTCGAACAGCTCCGGCCATTGCGACCACACATCAGTCTCCCTCTCCCAAGTCTCATCTTGTACTCACCCCTGCTGCTACAACACCCATACCAGAGGAGCATACCATCCATGGAGAACCTTCATGTTGTGATAAAAAATCCGGATTGGATGCTCCTCGAACGATGTGTGTACCTCAAACTCAACCTCCTCTAGTTGAAAAAATAGAGATGGGTCTAAGAAGTAATGTCGTATCTGAGAAACATGGAATATGTCGTGCATAGCCTAGTACCTCTGAGGTAACTGCAACAGATAGGCAACCAGCTCGACTCTTTCCAAAACCTCAAACGGCCTAACGTATCTCAGTGAAAGCTTACCCTATCTCTTAATCCTTCTATGTCCCAAACTTAGTGTCACACATAGGAAGACCTAATCTCTGACCACACACACCAGAGGTCATCTCCGTCATTCAACATAAGATGTATGCCGTGACTGTGTAGTAGCCATCCTCTTCTGAATCTTCTCCACCTACTCTATGGTCTCTTGGACAAGATGAGGTCCCAACATAACTGCCTCTCCTACTTCCAACCACCATAGGGGTGATCGGCATGGCCTGCCATATAAAGCCTCACAAGGTGACATCTGAATAGTTTCTTGAAAACTATTATTGTAGGAAAACTCCACCATATGTATGTGATTCTCCCAAGAACCTCCAAAATCTAGGACGCATTCTCGAAGCATGTCCTCCAGCACCTGAATCATACACTTAGACTGGCCATCTGTCTGGGAATGGTAAGTTGTACTTAGAAGTACCTGTATACCCAAAGATATCTGTATTCCCTGTCAAACTTGAGAAGTAAAATGGGTGTCCCTATCTGAAACTATGGAGTGTGGAACTCCATGTAAACGTACAATACCTTAGATGTACAACCTTCCCAGCTCATTCACATTGAAGGTCTCCTTGATCAGCAAGAAGTGTTCAACCTTTGTGAGTCTGTCAATGACAACCCAAACTGTATCACTACCATGAGGCAACCTCGGTAAACCTATCATGTAGTCTATCACGACATCTTTACAATTCCACTCAGGAATGGGTAAATGCTACAAAATCCATGCTGGTCTCTATTTCTCTGCCTTCACCTACTGATAGGTGGAACACCTCATCCCAAAATTAGCAGCATCTTTCTTTATACCGGGCCACCAATACTGACAGTTTAGATCTCAATACATCTTGGTGACACCAGGATGAACTTCCCAAAGTGAGGAATGAAAATCCCACATCAACTCCTTGCATATGTCTGCTGACACCCATATGCATCCATTAAAACGCAAGATCTCATCCTCGCCTACAGTCCATCCAGGAATAAGGTCCTCTCCCAACACACTCTCCCATATAACTAGGCCTTGAGAATCTAATAGATTCCTCATTCTCACTTGTTCAAGTAGAGTAGAGGTAACAACTACAGAAGAAAGGAACATCTACCCCTGTTTGTCATGAACCTCCAAATGCATCTCAGAGAACATATCCATAAGCTTCCCCTCATTTCTAGCTTCTTAAACTGCATGTATCTGGGTCCTCCTACTCAACGCATTAGCCACTACGTTGACTTTCCCAGGTGTGTAGGAAAGATCAGAGTCAAAGGACTGAAGGTACTCATCCCACCATCATTGTCTCAAATTCAGATCGCACTGAGTGAATATATACTAGATACTTTTTGGGTTGGTGAAAACCAAAAAATGCTCTCTGGATAGATAATGTCTCCAACATTGTAAAGTATGAACAACTGCAGCCAACTCAAGATCGTGCGTTGGGTAATTCCTCTCATGTGGACTCAACTATCAAGACATGTACATAATGACGCCTTCCCCCTGCATAAGCACTTCTCCTAGCCCAATACTTGATGCATCATACTAAATAGTATAGCTCTTTCTTGGATCTGGAAAAAATAGTATCGATGCAGAAGTAAACCCCCCTTTCAGCTCCTAAAAGGCTGAGTCATAAGAATCTTTCAATAGGTACTTCACACCCTTCTTAGTCTGGCCCATCAGTGGAACTACTAAGTGTGAAAATTTATGTATGAAATGTTTGTACTAAACATCTAGATAGAGAAAAATCCATACCACAAAGACGTTATTTGGATGATCCCAGAAAACTACTTCTTTCACTTTCTATTAGCCTACTGATACTCCTATCTCAAAGATAACATGACCCAAGAAGTGAATTGGGTCCATCCAAAAGTGTCATTTTGAGAGATTAGAATATAAATGATTCTCTCTCAGTGTACTCAAAACGATATCAATATGGGTATCATGGTCGTGTCGAGTGTGAGAGTAAAACAAGATATCATCCATGAAAACCTCTAAAAAGGACTCTAAGTATGGATAGAACACTCGGTTCATGAGTTCCATAAAAACTGCAGGCACATTCGTGAGACCTAGAGACATAACCACATACTCGTATAGACCATACCTTATCTAAAATTTGGTAATAGGTATATCTGATGTTCTAACACACAACCGATGATAACCAGATCTCAATTCAATCTTCGAGAACACTTAGGATCCTCAAACCTGATCAAAGATATCATCAATCCTTGGTAAGAGATATCAGTTCTTGACCATCAACTAGTTCAGCTTCCGATAATCCACAAAGTCTGAGGGTACCATCTTCCTTCTTTGAAAACAATACAGGCAAACCCCAAACAGAAGTACTGGGTCGGATGAAACCCTTTTCTACAACTCCCCTAACCACTTCTTAAGATCCTATAAATCTGGTGTAGCCATCCTATAAGGATGAATGGACACCGGTGCCACTCCTAGCACAATATCAATAGAAAAGTCTACCACTCGCTCCAGAGGCAAACTAGAAAAGTCCTTTGGAAAGACATCTATGAAATGATCCACCCCTAGAGGAAAGTCCATCTGTAAAGTTCCCTGGTCATCCAGATACAAACTCGAAATCTGGGCTGTAACTCCTCCCAACCCATGATTCTCAGGTTCTTCTCTGCTCGCTTGGACATCCCATTCTCACTTATATAGAAACAAACTTCCCTCTGGTGATGTGAATCTCACCCTACAATGATAGAAATCGAAAACATCCTAGAATGGAATTAACAAGTCCATTTCAAGAATGAAATCATAGATCATCATCTCTAGTACATAAAGGTCCCAAAATAAGTGACACCCATCAAATTTAAGAGGGAACTCCTTTCACTGATGTAAAATTTATGTTCTAGTCCCCAACAGAGTTTCTAGGGTCAATATATCAAGAGAGGTAAAGATATAGAGCCCATGGCTCTCCAAAACAACAATAGATATGAAATTATGGGAAGCCCATGTATCAAAAAGTGAAGAATCTAAAATTGAGGCAACTAGAATCATACCTTCAACTATAGAGGGTCTGAGATCCTACTCTTAATGGGTCTGATCTATAGAAAAATCATGTCCTGGTCCACAACCCTATGAAGATGTCAGCAATCCCTGAGATAACCCACCCTACGGCTGTCGAAAACCCTTTGTCTGACCATTGTAGCCATGAACTCCACCTTGGCCTGAACGACTAAAAAACTACAATTACAAGACTAAGGAGAAACTTGTGGTCCGGCTCCTGAACATGGAGTCATATAAGAACTCTTATCACCATCCACTAGTGAGAAAATCTAACAAAAATGCTGAATATGACCCATCTTGCCACAAGATTGGTACTCCACTTGGTCTCTTGGGTAATGTGGCCTCGTATGTCCATTCTTACTGCACTGGTAGCACACCACCAGGCTGCCTGAAGAAGAATTCTACCTACTCAGATCTTTATGCATAGACTCCCTACAATGCTTCCTACTATCATTCGTAGGGGTAACAACTCTGGATGCCGAACCGCCCTGGCTCACAGCTCTAGAACCCCTCAGATTGTGCTATGTGATGAGTTTCTAGTTGAATATATAAGTGATGGAAGCCAACCTGAAGATTTTCACCTGTGATTGGATGTCATGCCTAAGACCATCCTCAAACATCCTCTCTAGGATTAATTCATCACCCTTGGAATAGGTGTAAAGCACTACAACTTTATGAATTGAGAAGAATACTCCATGACTGAGAGAGTACCCTTCTCTAAAATCATAAAATATTGGGCTTGGTCAACCCTCAAGTTCTCTGGGTAGAAGTAATCATAGAAGTCATGCCGGAACTCATCCCAACCCATACCCTGCTAGAGTCTCACCTATGAAATCACATCCCACAATCTCTTGGCGGAATCCCAAAGCATGTATGTAGTGAGATTAACCCTCCTCTCCAGAGGTGTCTCCAGATGCTCGAAGATAGAAATAATGGATTCTAACCATGAATCTGTAGCCTGAGGTCCTCCATCTCTTGAGAATGTGGGAGGATGCTGCTTCTGAAAAAACTGCTCCATCTTTTCCATAGACATGGAAGGATGTGGTGCTCCCTAGAAGGTCTACATAAACCACATGAAGCCTTATTGAAACTATGCATCAACACCTACATCCAGAATGACAGACGCTACCAAGACATGCATGATAGGAGGATCTTCTGGTAGTCTCTGATCTGTCATGTCTGGTGTCTGATCGCTGGCCTGTATCTAGCGTACAATTGGAGGACATCTTGTTAGAATTACTCTGCAAGGTCAAGAACACAACTTAGATCAAGATTATCAAAGGCTGAAACTTAGAAGTGTAGTAAAGGAGCATGAGAAAGAAAACATTCAAATTTTTCTAAACAGGGATACATGGCATGTATGACCCCTACACAGTGTGTTCCCTTAAGCCTTTACATGGGCTTGTACTTCTGCCAGACCTAGTTTTGTAACACCCTTACACATAGCGTGTTCATCCTCTAACATGACGTGTACTCGAGTATTTACCCCTAATAGAGTTCTTATACATGGCTAAACCACATAGTTATCATAGAATAAGACTACACGACATGTTTGTGCCAAACACGGTGTATACCACTTATGTTTCAAGCCCGTGTTGTTTGTCACACGGTCAGAGACATTGTTGACACTACATGGAATGTTTATGCCAGACACAAAATGTACTAGAAGGATTTCACTAACCTGTGTCATTAGTCAAATGGTCGGTTACCCGATAGACTCTACACGACGTGTTCAAGATGTATACAGTGTGTACTACCTTATTTTCATCCACCCATGTCGTTAGTCACATGGGCGTATACATGGTCTCTACAACACGACTTGTATGTCTAGAACACGACGTGTTCCACAAATATTTCCCAACCCCATGTCTCTTCCCACACAGTCAGTCACACGATTAAGGACTACACGGCATGTACATACAGTACACGGCGTGTACTTAATAAAAATAGTTCCTTCCCAAAAAGAAGGATACATGGAATTTCTTCATTAATACACACCGTGTATTATGGGTTTTCTGGATAGTATGCCTTAGAAACTAATCCAGAACCCCATAGAAACACTAAAACGAACATTAAGGTGCCAGATTCCAAATGGTGGGGGGACATAATCTCTACGAATCAAATCATGGAATCTTATTCATATATATTACAAGGAATAACAGTGAAATAAATCACATAATCCACCAAATTCCAATCCGTGAGGGCCCATAACACCTCAGGGACCAAATTTTGGAACCCATTCAAATAAAACATTAAACATTAACAATACCATATCAAACAACGTGTATTCTATCTAGGCATATATCAAAACATCGTGCATATCTAGCACAAAATCTATCACAACAACAAGCAATCGGTAATGCACCCTGAATGGAATGAAAAGAATGCATGAAATTTTATCTCTAGAAGGTGCCTATATGATGCATGATATGGAATACCCTCATCTCATGGGGTTTCAATAGAGATAGAACCTCAATAATATCAATGATTACAACAAAAAACATTTGAATCACCCAACACAGAAATCAAATCAACTGTAATAATTGCAAAACCAGAAAAAATTGCAATACTCAAGGAATATTGGCTTTTCCCTATACACGGGTTAGCTACTCCTGGGCACAACTTCTTACCAACTACATATTCCTTCCTATCCTTGTTTATAGGCTCCAAACAATAAGTCAAAGAATAAATAACATTCCTCTGATACCACTTTGTAATGTCTCAGTTCCGGGTTCCACCCAAAGGTGCCCCGTACCTGATTGGTCACTTTGCCTCAAGGGAATTTCCCCGAATGCCAGAGGCTGCCGAATAGCAGCGAGGGCCTTGAGTGTGATAGTAGGGAAACTATTCCCTCATTGGCATAGTGACACATCAAAAACATATTGATAACAGTTGAGGAAGAAGTAATAATACCATAAAATAATTAAAAAGTGGAATAATGAAAGTAAATGAACAACTACAATATATATATAAATATTGATGCATGTCACAAGTCACAGTGATGGAGTATAGTACTAAACCAAATTACAAAGGAAACAAGTAAAAAAATCCACCAATATCATAAGCCTCAGCTTGGTCCCATGCTATCCAGCTCAATAGCAGTCAAGTACCTGAAGTAGAAGGGCACTTTCCATTATCTATACCTCCAGTAATATAATCTTTTTGGGCTAAAAACATGACCCAAATAGGGTACGTGACGAATCTGAGTATGCAACCACCCAAAGATCTGTGCTTAACTATCAGTGAATATATATGGAAGGTAAATGAAAAATGAAGTAATAAACAAGGAAGTACTCAAAATTAACCAATCCTACAGTTCAAGATACATTCAATTACATTTATAAATTAGTCAACCAAAAAAACAAAAGTAACACTCTAGGAAAGTTTTCAAATACCAACCCCTATGGTTTAACATAGACAAAGACTCTATGAGGAAGCACTCACCGTTAATTCCCCCTGTGGTCTCGTAATGGTAAACTATAGACTCTATAAGGAAGAACTCAACATCTAATTCCCCCTTGTGGTCTTTCAACGTGGAACTAAAGACACTCTAAGGGAGCACTCATGTCCATCCCCCCTATGGTCTCACAAAGTGAAAGGTAACAGACACTCTGAGGGAGCACTCACGTCCACCCCCTATGGTCTCACAACATGAAAGGTAAGGGAAGCCCTCAATGTACATTCCCCCTATGGTCTAACTACACCACACTACTGGAATTTAGTCTTTTCCCAACGGCAGTATACCAACGGTTTGCTTAAACCGTTGGTATAGTGAGCCTTTTCCAACGGTTTAAGAAAACCATTGGCAAAGAGAATTTCGGTGGACCCTTTCCCAACGGTTCACTGGAACCGTTGGGAAAGGGTGCTGAAATCACACATTTCCCAACGGTTCCAGTGAACCGTTGGGAAATGTGTGCCTTTACCAATGGTTTTTATAAACCGTTGGCAAAGGTTTCCCCCAAATTGCAGATCGAGATCTCCTCTCCCCATTCGGACAGAGCCCTAATCTATTCGCTCAGGTGCTCTCGCGAATCCGAACACCAGCACCCCCCATCCCAAGAGGTACACCCCATACGAATAGGTAAAATTTGATCTCAACCATATTGTTGTAGTTGTTTTAATGAATAGATTTTTCCAGGTGTTGGTGGTTTAATTGATTATTGAAATTAATATCTAAATAGGATATTGTTTGTGTTTGTGAATACTTCTTTAATGTTTTTGTATTCTATGTTTGGAAGGAGAGTGTTCAAAACATGTAAATCAGAGTTGGGACGTTTACATGTTTTGGATAATGGATTGTGGGAATTATGCATTGTGTTCAAACCAATTTGATATGTTTTGGATAATGGATTGTGGGGGTAGGGGGTGTCCATGGGGGTGGGTGGGTTGTCCACGAGGGTGGGCGGGGGTGTCCACGGGGGTGGGAAAGGCTGTCCACGGGGTGGGCGGTGCTGTCTAGGGGGTGTAGGCTGTCCTGGGGGTCTGGGTGGGGTGTCCTGGTGGGGGAGGGGTGTGTGGGGTGTCCAGGGGGGGTATGTCTAGGTGGTGGTAGTGGGGTTGCAGGGGAGGGGGTGTGGGCTGTTTGGGAGGGTGGGCGGGGCTATCCAGGGGGGTACGGGGTGTCCAGGGGGGTACGGGGGTGGGCGGGTTGTCCACAAGAGTGGACGGGCTGTCCACAGGGGTGGCCGGGCTGTCAAGGAGGGGTGGGCGGGCTGTCCAGGGGGGGTGGGTGGGCTGGCCACGGGGGGTAGGGGTGTCTAGGGGGGTGGGCGGGCTATCCAAGGGGGTGGGGGGCTGTCCATAGGTTGTAGCAAGAAACCCAAAATGAAAGTGAGGAAGAAAAGGATGGTTTGTTTTAATACAAACCCAATGAAGAACTAAACAATTGAAATAAATAAATTATAACAAACTAGAGGAAGCCTTGAGCACCAAGAGTGTGAGAGTAGTTGATGTAGAGGCAGCCCAAGCTTCAAGGATGGAAATGGATCACAAGTAGCCTTAGATATTTGTCGTTAGAGCTTCAAGGGATCAAAATATCATTCCAATGTATCGGGGGTTTGTTCCCGGCATCCATCCTCGTCTATTTATAGGAGAAATATCCCCAAATACTTCAATATGGCTGTTGGAGGGCTTTCGGAGCCGTTGGGGGTCAAGTGGGCAAGTCTGGTCAAAGCCCAAGGGCTAGTTTGACTGGGCTTACCGGCTGACCGGTGCTTGGCCACCGGCTGGCCGGTGCTCCAGACAGAAGGCAGAGCTTTCTGTCTGGGTTCCACCGGCTGGCCGGTGATTCAGACACCGGTTGGCCGGTGGCACCTGGCAGTGGGCAAGGCCTACTGTCTGGTTCCACCGGCCGGCTGGTGGTCAGGTACCGGCTGACCGGTGGAACCTGGCAGAGAGCATTGCTTCTACCAGAGACCACCGTCTGGCCGGTGGAAACCCACCGGTTGGCCGGTGGACTCAGAGAGTCCTTTTCCAGTCTTCTTGGGACAACTCTTTGGAAACCTTTTTCCTATCATCAAAAAAACTTGAAAACAAGTTAGAACACGATGAGAGTGATTGTGATCATTAAAATCCAAGAGAGAGGGGTACAACACTGACCACAGGGGGTAGGGGTGTGCAGGGTTGTGGGCGTGTTATCCAAGGGGGTGGGGGGCTGTCCATAGAGAGAAGGGGTGTCGAGGGGGGTGGGTGGGCTGTCCACGGGGGTGGTTGGGCTGTCTAGGGGGTAGGGGGTGTCCACGGGGGTGGGTGGGTTGTCCACGGGGGTGGGCGAGGCTGTCCACGAGGGTACCCTACTAATATGGTTATGGGATGAGGCATTCTCTGATGTGATAACACATTAAGTTCTTGTTGGTTTTACATTTTTTCAATAACACATTAGTATGTTTTTTTCACATGTCTAGTTGATACCATGATTATTTTCTTCCTTTATCATTTACTTAAATGTATTTTCTATTAAAGTTCAATCCTATTGAATTGTTTATGACAAAATGACTTATATGAATTTTTTTACAGAATGGACAGAAGTTGGATGTATGAAACCGATCGTATCTCAAGCGATTTTCAAAACAATTCGGAGACGTGGTGTGGCCGGCACCACTCAAAGTGTCCGTCTTTTGTTTCAAAAGGATGTAATTTTAGGTGAAAAGCATCAACTGACATACGGAAAACCGACCAAACGCATTCCGAATCTGTTGATAATTTATCCCAACAATCCATGGGTCATATGTGACGTGTACGAGCCAACCCGGGATGAATCTAAGTCACGGTGTGGCCAGGATAAGTCTAAGTGACTCTCTTTTGTTTAAAATGGACACCATTTTAAGTACATACGGAAAAACGACCAAACGGATTCGGTTTCCATTTAAAATTTAGGAGAACGATCCATGGGTCATATGTGACGTGTACGAATCATCCCCGCTTCAATCCGACATGCGGTGCGGCTGACACCACTCAAAGTGTCCGTCTTTTGTTTCAAAAGGACGTCATTTTAAGTGAAAGGCATCAACTGACATACAGAAGAACGAACAAACGCATTAGGATTCTATCGATACTTTAGCAAAAGGATCCATGAGTCATATGTGACGTGTAAAAGTCAACCCCGTCTTAATCTGAGACGCGGTGTGGCCGACACCGCTCTAACTCTGTCTCTTTTGTTTAAAATGGACATGATTATAAATGAAAAGAACAACTGACATACGCAAAACCGACCAAACGCATTCGTAATCTTTTGATAATTTATCACAATGATCCATGGGTCATATGTGACATGTATGAGCCAACCCAGGATGAATCTGAGTCGCGGTGTGGTCAGGATTAGTCTAAGTGTCACTCTTTTGTTTAAAATGGACAACATTTTAAGTACATACAGAAAACCGACCAAACGCATTCGGTTTCCATTTAAACTTTAGGAGAACGATCCATGGGTCATATGTGACATGTACAAATCAACCCCGCCTCAATTGGAGACGCGGTGTGGTCGGCACCACTCATAGTGTCCGTCTTTTGTTTCAAAAGGACGTCATTTTTAGTGAAAAACATCAACTGGCATACGGAAAACCGACCAAACGTATTCGGATTATGTCGATACGTTAGGAAAATGATCCATGGGTCATTTGAGACGTGTAAGATTCAACCCCGTCTAAATCCGAGACGTGGTTTGGCCGGTACCACTCTGACTGTGTCTCTTTTGTTTAAAATGGAAAAGATTATAAGTGAAATAAACAACTGACATATGAAAAACTGACCAAACGCATTCGGAATCTGTTGAAAATTTAGGACAACGATTCATGGGTCATATGTTACGTGTACGAGTCAACCACGCCTCAATCCGAGTCGCGGTTTGGCCGAGACCACTCTAAGTGTATCTCTTTTCTTTAAAATGGACTACATTTTAAATTCATACGGAAAACCAACCAAACGCATTCGGATTGTGTTTATATTTTAGCACAACAATCCATGGGTCATTTTTGATGTGTACGAGTTAACCTCGCCTCAATACGAGACTCGGTGTGGCCGACACCATTCAAAGTGTCTCTCTTTTATTTAAAAAACACTTCATTTTAAGTGAAAACAACAACTGACATACGTAAAACCGACCAAACGATTTCGGAATATGTTGATACTTTAGGACAACGATCAATGATTCATTTGTGACGTGTAAGAGTTAACCTCGCCTCAATCCGAGGCACGGTGTGACCAGTATCATTCCAGATGTATGTATTTTGTTTAAAATGGATATCATTTCTATTAAAAATATATGGTATATGAAAAACCAATCAAATTATGAATTGAATTTCGGATTCCACATATGATTGTCATCTAAATTTTAAAATGAATTCTAAATGAATTATGTATGTTTATAATTATGTTATGAATTCTAATTTAATTATGGATGAGTATATTTTCAGGATGCATTATATGTGTTGGTTGGTTGGTTTTCATTATTTGTATGTGTTGGTTTGTTATGTATGCATTATATGTGTTACAGGTACAATAATTGGATTGAAAAATGAATTGAAAACGATGGCATAATTGGATTGAAAATTGAATTGAAACCGAGGGTGAATGGCCAAAAACGAGACCTGCTGTGCAAATTGCAGGCTGCTGTGCAATTTGCACAGCAAAGCCTATGCCAACGGTTTGCAAACCGTTGGTATAGGCTCTATTGATCTGTTTTTACCAACGGTTCAAGGAACCGTTGGGAATACCCATATAATAGTTGTTTTTACCAACGGTTCTATGAACCGTTGGTAAAAACCTTTCCCAACGGTTTGTAAACCGTTGGGAAAGAAAATTTAAGCTGATTTCCCAACGGTTTGGCAGAACCGTTGAGGAAGGCTGATTTTTTCTCAGATATCCCAACGGTTCTGTGTAAACCGTTGGGAAAAGCCTTTCCCAACGGCTTACTTCCCCACGGTTTGCTGAACCGTTGGTATAACTTATACTAACGGTTCTGCAGCCTTTCCCAACGGTTTCGAACCGTTGGGAAAGGCTGGATTTCCAGTAGTGCCGGGTTCTCATAGCCCTGTGTAATATAATCATGCAAAAATGATATTCAGAATCCAAAGTAAATCTTAAATACTACTTGGATAAACAACTACAATGCATAAAATAAGCATGTCATATAATAATCACTCCATCCTAACTGCATTAGGCATGGAAAGAGAAACATCCTAACAGGGAATTCTAGACCCAATGACTAATATCAAACAAACATGGTCAAACACATCCATAGCAAGGTAATAAATCATATTCACAAACAAACACCCCCGCTCAAGTAAACAAAGCATAGCAGGCAATAATAATGTCAAATTCCCTAAACCCGCAATACCCTAAACTAGAGTATTGGGAAATTGTTTCCCATATAACTCAAAGACATCTACAGAAATGCAAAAACCACCTACCTCAATGTTGTATGATCGATATAGTTGAACCTCAACATTTGAATCGACCTAGAACACCGTAGATCTACAAAAACATCAAAAACAATCAGCCAAGGATATCTCACGAAGGATGAGAAATCAAGAGAAGAGGATCACATAGGATTCCATGGGGTTTGGTTTTAAAATAAAACAAGTGTTGGTTCTATGGAACAGGAGAAAGAATGTGGGTTGTATATGGAGAAATGTGTAGTCGCTGGTTGGAGAGGAGCAGTGGAGGAGAGTGCGATGTGAACTGGTGCACTGGTGTAACGCAAGGAAGAAGAAGAAAAAAGGGGAAGTGTGGAAAAAGAATGAATGGTCTGAATTGATCGAGACCAATCAAATAGCTGTAGAGAGTTATAGGGTTTTAAAAATAGATGGACGATTTAGATTAACTATTGATTTATTGGATGGTCTAGGGAAATCACATGTTTTTTAAAAATATTGAGCAGCTAAGATCTTCCACATCCCAATTGGTGGGCTGAAGAAAAATGAAGTATTATGAAGTGGTCGGTGGAGTTTGATGGTGAGATTGGATCAGACAGATGAGATCTCACATAGCGATATTGAACGGTCCAGATTAGATCTCCCTTTAAAAACCACATTCCACATTGAAACAGAGGTATTTTCAAGTCCTCCTTACATACCTTGATGATCTAGTTCTATGGAAATGGACTCCCTTCCCGCTCACTAGTACCGCCCCATACCGGTTCTCTTGTGGGTGCCTTCTGCGCCCACCATCGTTCGCCATGCCACCCTGCACGGTGGTGCCACCTTACAACACCCATGCACCCCTATGGGTGCGCACACCATCATGGATGACCTGTGCTAGATGGGAAGCCAAGGCTCAGCTTCCCCACTCCATAGGGAGTGGTGCAAGCTGCCACCCCTAGCTGGCTAGATGGCCAACTTTAAGGGTCATATTGTTTTTGTATAACCCTTGATAAAAAAAGTAAACAATGTACATAAGTACATCATTAATGGAAAACATGGTTTTAGATCCTTTTCAAGTTTTAAAACTTTAAAAATAAAAATATACCATATAACTTCATCTAAAACCAAATAAATCAAAAAAAATGAAGTAATGAATATGTATTTTCATTAAAACAGATAATATCCTTAATTTTATTAATCTAAAACATGATTTCAACTTCATTTTAATCTTTGAAACATTATACATTCAAAATCTAAAGATAAGTTCAATTAAAACCATGTTCAAAGATATAACTTTAAATCATTTTTAAAACATTCGAAATTCTTAATATACTTAAATACTTAGAATATAAAATAATAAAAATACTAAAAATGATAATAATATTTAAAATAATCAAAATAATTAAAAATACCTAATGGTTATAAAATTTTATGACTGTTACAAAAAACTAACGGTTATCTAAAGACCTCAATGGCCAACAATGGTCATATTTAACACCAAGGCCATATAAATACTTGTTTAGGGTGTTCCAAACTTCAAAAACCAATTTGGTAAAGATGCTTCACTACATCCCCTTGATGCTTAGTATGGTTTCCATTGTTCTTTCTATAATGTTCTTTATTGTGACAAACCTTAAGGACTTTCACTATTTTCTTGTTATGTTTGTTGTGTTTGGTTGTCACCCGTGATTCTAATAAGTATCCTAGTAGGTATTATGGGTTAGTGAGGGTCTTTTGGCCTTATGGAAATGTAGGGTTTCAATATTTCTATTGAATAAAACATGTATTTAATTTATTCTGCAATTATTTTATTTTAGACGGAACAATTATTAAACAAAAAAAAATATTTCTAATAATTATCAATATATTATTATTACAAATTAAATATGCTTGGGGAGTTACATTATCACCCCCTCAAAAGAATCGTGTCCTAGTAATTTCATTACACTCCCAGACTTCCACAGTACAAACTTATGGCATTGCCCTCAATGCCCCTACAAGATATGTCTTAATTATTATTGATTAAAAAAATTAATTGACAAAAAAATCATTTATTCCTATAGAAGGTCCACCACCATGGATAATCTACTGATGTCCTTGGGTGGATTACCATGGTAGTTTTCAGTTCCCCAATATCCCTAGCCCAGATACACCTTGATCAATTAGGGTCAAACTTATGCATGAAACACTTGGGATTCTAGAGAGAGGAATGGGAGGTATAGAGCTCAGAAATCTTAACATGAACACGTTCCTTATAAATCTACTGAACTACGTCGTTCCTAAGAGTTCTAATTTCATAGAGTCTCCCATACATTATGAAACTCAGAACTTGGAACAGATAAGTTGCTCGAAGGTCACCCTCCAATGCAGCTTCCCATAACTTCCCTAAGGCTTGGAAATTTTCAGATAGAGTGAAATAGAGGAAGATACCTTCATGATAATTTCCCCTATGCATATAATCTACAAATTTTTCATTTTCCATACAGTGTTAGACATAGTTATCCTCTGATAGGACAGAAGGATATTTAGGTTGATAGACACATGATAGAGGTGTTTGCAGGTTAAATGCAAGTTTATGAAAGGATGGTATGATTCTGAATATGACTTGAGAATTATGTTCTCTAGTAATTTTGGTAGAGAGAGAAAAAAATTTTTTTGTTGAACCCTCTCCTTCCATCTGAAAATTTTAAGAAAAGATTTTATTCAACGAAGCATAGCAATTTTTTTCTGTTCTAATTTTCCAGAATTGTCTAAACCGTTCCTCTAATACCAAATGTGAGAACCTGAATCTAGAATCCCAAATTCTATGCCTAAATCATGGTGTGTAATTTTTTTTATAAAAAAATTCTCTTAAAATTAAACATCACATTCCATCACAAATAATCTTTCTGGTTTAGGTTTTGGAAAACCAGATACAGCTGATACATTTCATCAAAAGCTTGGCATAGACATGCTTCATATTTTTTTCATCAAAGTGTAGCATCTATTATTAGAATTTGATACCGAATTTGATATTACATCTATCATTTCATGAATTTCATTTTATGTTTTAAGTGAATTATGTTATTGTTACTTATGCAATTCTAAGAAAGTGTTAATCCATGTTCTAATTCATGTCTGCATATTTTCATGTCACCTTTAATTTAGTTTGATCAATTTTCTGGCTTATATTCAGAATTACAAGCATTTTTGAACATGTATGCATACACTGATATCTGTTTTATCTATATATTTTAAATAAATGTAAAAATTCTAGTGTAAAATATTTCTTTAAAAATGATTTCAAGTAACCTTTGAAAAATGTTGACGACGTGCTTCTGTAAATGTTGTTTACCTTTTAAGAAAACGTTTGTAATTATTTAAATGGTTGTTTTAAAAATGAATTTCATTAATTTGTTTTAAAACCCCTTACTGAGCATTTTAAATGATCACCCTTTGTTTTAAAATTTATTTTTACAGGGTTAGTATATTTTTTAAGATTTGAGTACTCCTATGTGATCGAAATAATATGAAGCATGTCTTTGCCAAAATTTTGAAGAAATGTATCAGTTGTATCTGGTTTTCTAGAACCTAAACTGAAAGATTATCTCTGATGGAATGGGATGTGTAATTTTATCAGCATGTTTTTATAAAAAAAAACTACACACCATGTTTTAGGCACTAACTCTGGGCTTCTGGGGCCAGGTCCTCACATTTGATATCAAAGGGAGGTTTCAATCCTCCGACCAGTGGGTAATCCGCTGATGTCCCCAGGTGGATTCCCAGTGTATTTTTCAGTTCCCTAATCTACATAGCCCAAATAATCCTTGATCAATTAGGTTCAAACTTCTGTATGAAACAATCGAGGTTCCAAAGAGAGGCATGCGAGATATGGAGCTAAGAGATCTCAGCATGGACACATTCCTTATAAATCTTCCAAACTATGTCATGCCTAAGAGTTCTGATGTCATAGATTCTCCCATACATGCTGAAACTCAGAACCTAGAACTGATAAGCTACTCGAATGTCACCTACCAATATAACTTCCTAGAACTTCCCTAAGGATAGGAAATTTCCAGATAGAGTGAAACAGAGGAAAATACATTCATGATACTTTCCATCATTCCTATACTTTGCAAATTTTTCATTTTACATAAAGTGGTACACATAGCTATCCTCTTGATAGGACCAAAGGATATTCGGGTTGATGGACACTGGGGAGAGGTGTTTGTAGGTTAAAAATTGGTTCATGAAAGGATGGTATTATTCTGAACATGACATGAAAATCATGTTCTATAGTAATTCGGTAGGGAGAGATAAAAGGTTTAATGGTGAACCCTCACCTTCCATCTAAAAATTTTAGGAAAATATTTTATTCAGTGAAGAATAGTAATTTTTTTGTTCTAATTATCTAGAATTATCTAAATTGTTTCTCTGATACCAATTGCGAGGACCTAAACTCATAGGCCCAGATTCGGTTCCAAAAACATGGTGTGTAATTTTTTTTATAAAAAAAATGTTGATAAAATTACACAACACATTCCATCACATATAATATTTCTGGTTTAGGTTCTGGAAAACTAGATACAGCTGATACATTTCTTCAAAAGCTTGGCAAAGACATGCCTCATATTGTTGCCATCACATAAAAATACTCAAAGCTTGAAAAATCTATTAACCCTATAAAAATATATTTGAAAACATAGGGTGAGAATTTAAAATGATCATTAAGGGGGTTTTAAAACAAATTAATGAAATTCCTTTTTAAAACAACCTTTTGATTAATTAAAAACTTTTTCTTAGAAGGTAAACAAAGTTTCTAGAAGCACATCATCAAATATTTTCAAAGGTTACTTGAAATTGTTTTTGGGTAAATCTTTTACACAATAAGTTTTACATATATTTAAAATATATAGATAAAACACGTATCAGAGTATGAAAACTTGTTCAATAATTCTTAGAATGATAAATATAAGATGGAAAATTGATCATACTAAATTAAAGGTGACATGCAAGGATGCAGACACAAATTAGCACATAAATCAACACTTTATTATAATTTCATAAGTAAAAATTTCATGATTCACTTAACACTTAAAATGAAATTCATGAAATTATAGATGTAATATCAAATTTTGTATCTAAATTATGATAATAGATGCTACACTTTCCTTATAAAAATATTCCAAGTACATACTTCATTATGACATATTCATTCATTACTATTATCATAAGTAAAAGATTATTATCCAAGGGATATTCTACTAGTATAATAATCCCATGGTTGGTTAAATATTAATCACATATCGAGAAAAATGCATAATGCAGAACAATCATAACATTCTGTCAAGGCCTCGTGCCAAGAACTCATGCCAAGACCATACATAATAATTCTACCAATGCCTCATTCCATGACCTGGTTTGTCTCATGAGACCTGTCGATGCATCAAGAGGCTATAGCAGGCCTCAGCCATCACATAATCAGTCCAATGCATTCCTCATATATCAAATTTCCTTAAATCAAAGTTTCCCATACCACTTTGATTAATTATTTTATGTCTCTTATTTGAAGTATCCCACACCACTTCAAACAATTAATTTGTGCCCTTTATTCAAAGTGCCCCATACCACTTCGAATAATTAAATTATTAATACATATGATATTATAAGAGATAAATTTTCATTTAAAAATTATTTACATATTCATAAATGAATCATTCTTTGATAGTAGACATTAAACTAAGGACTATATAGACACATAGACATACATTTTTACAAGTGATAATAACTGGTGCACATAAAATAATAGTTTTTTGGGTTTGTCACATGAAATAATAACACTTAATTTAAAACCGTTGTTTCATGGAAATGAAAATTTTGTATACATAAGATTCATGTTCACTATACACTGATAAATAGCAGTGTCAAATAGGTTAATCATAAACTAATAGTATTTATTTTGGTAGATTCATCATGTATTAAAACTAACACTTGCTAATGCATAAAATTCATATTGATGCAAAAACAATTAAACACACTTTACTAAAAGTGTATGTGAATGTATATACATATGTATTAAACAAAATATACTTCCAACTACTTAACCTAACATTAAAATCAATATGTATGTAAAGTAAACTGCATTAAAAAGATGATGACTTCTTTTAGAATTTTTAGGCACACAATAAAAAATAGGGTTTTGTTAAAATTTTCCCATATAAAATTGTATCATGTGTATTATATAAAATCATCACCAGGTTGATACCATCATAACTTCTTAAATAATCCAAGACATGCATATATGTAATTGTGGTTCTTATGTCATAACCTGTCCCCTAGGGCTTGTGTCATGACTACCCCAAGCCCTGCTTCCATATGATAGGGGCTGGCGACTAGCACTAGAAAGGCATATCCCTATAATGGGAAGGAATTGCCTTTAAATCTGTACAAACACACAATCCAAGAACACAACAAGAAACAACCACAAAGTAAATTGCTGTAGTAAAAGTGTACTGAAAGTAAAGGGGTCGGAATACAAGCCCAACTGAAAAGTACAAGTACAACTGAAAAGAGAAATAGATCATGGATCATCCACTGAGGATCCTACCTGAAGGGTAGGGACAGCTCACGATCAGTAGTCACTACAAAATGTCACGTCAAATGGTCCACCTCAGAGCACCATCCAGTCCTGGCTCCCTCAGTCTCAATCAATGTTATTCTTCATCTACACAAGACACATCAAGGTGCGGGCGTAGCCCGTGCCTGGGTGAGTATAACGATACTCAATAGAGACCCCAAGACCCCTGAAGGTCTCCCAGAGTTCCACAAAGGAGAATCCACAAAGTAAGGCCTCGATTTTAAATCCTAAAGTAGTCATAAACTCTACTTAGGTATATTCCCATACATATACCTAAGTTATCAAAATATACTTGTCTAATTTATGAGGAAAACTTAAGGCTCCAACTTTTAATCCATTTGCACAACTGATCCACAAAGGAAGAATACCACTAAGGTAACACCACGATGGTAACACCATGAAGGTTAAAGTACCACAAAGGTAACACCACGAAGGTGAAAATACCACAAAGGTAACACCACGAAGGTAACACCACAATGGTTATACCATGAAGGTAACACCTCGAAGGTGAATGTACCACAAAGGTAAAGACTAAGCTCACACCAGGTATAAGTAAAGAACATAATTATAGATTATAAGTCAATAAACTAGATCATCTTATTCTGTTGAGAGGTACTGTTGTTATCCATACGGAGTCTGACCCAAATAGGATCGATTGGTACTAACCCCCACAGACTCACACAATATCTGACCCACACAGGATTGGTATGCGCTAACCCACACAAGATCGCTCAGTGCTGACCCACATAGGATCTGACCCACATAGGATCAGTAAGTGTTGAACCACATAGGATCACTCGGTACTAACTTCTTTATGATCCGTCTCCAACCTCTGCCTCACTGCCAGCCACTGGTTTCCAACTCAAAGCACACTTGATTCCGAGAGGATCTACTCCTCAATCCCTTGGTTGTACCTCAACCTCCACAAAGTTCCAGGAGGAAGTATCCCAAAGTACCTTCATTTTGTAAGGGTTCCAACACGACAGACGGCGCGTCAATCGGATGCCCGATCTGTGACTTATAAGTGTTTTAGTTCTGAGGGCCTAGTTGGATTTGGGTTCGATCCAACACATATGTACTCCAAATTTCTCCAAATCTAAAAGTAGATTATACCAAAAGGACCATATCACTTCAAGGGTCCCAGCGCCGTAGATATTTCATCAAAAAGATGCTCAGATTTCAAGTTATGGTTCTTTAGGTGAAACTGGGCTTGGTTGGGTCCGGGTCCGGTCCGAACCAGCCTGACCTGGACTCTGCCGACCCGACTCGGTTCGGGTCAACCCAGCCCAGCCCACCTAGGTGGAACGACCTGACCCATGGAGGGGCACGGCCTAGCCCACGGATTGGCACAACCCACTAGAGGTGTGGCCTGCTGTGGTTCGCACGGCCTGTCCTGAGGACGGGTGCGACCTGCTGGAGGCGTGGCCTGCTAGGTTTCGTGTGGCCCAACCTATGGAGGGGTGTGTCCTGCTGGAGGGTCAGCCTACTGGTGCGGGGGATGCCCTAGCTAGCACGGGGGGGAGCGGTCTCCCCCGTTTAGAATGTGGAGTGACGACGCCTCTTGGTGTTTCCAGGTTGCCTGTGGGACCCACTATGGGTCCCGGTCCGCTGCCAGGGCTTCCAAGCCGCGACCATCCTCAACGGCGTGCAATGGTGTGCCGCCCACCTCCATCCGTGGTAGGTCGGTGCTGGCCGCCGCTATCTCTGGGTCGATATGCCGCAACCCCCTTCTCCAGCGGCGCCCGACGGCACCCCGCTACTTCCTTTGTGTTCGACCGATGTCGGCCGCTGCTGTCACTCGCCGTGGCTATGGCCATGGCCTTCTTCACCGACGGCATGCAACGGCGCGTTGCTGTCACCCGGTGTTCTGGGTTTCATCCAAACCGAATATAATTCTCGCAAAGAACGCTCCAAATTACAAAAAAAGGGAGGAGGGTATGGGCTTTGTTTGTTTGGCCCGTACCCTCCGCATTAGTTTTATAACAAGAGGATAGAGTAATGATACATGAACTCTTGAATTTAGACAATAAAATAAACCCTACCTCAAGATCGTTGGATAAAGTCTGTGTTTGAGGAAGAGTCGGATTTTTTCATTGTGACAACATTCCTCCAATGACGCCACTCAATCGTCATTTTTCGATTCGTGATTCGGTGGTGCATGTCACCGCTCACTAGAACCAGTATGATCGTCCAAGTGGTTGGCGCCACGACACTTTATCATAACTTCATCGTTTGGTGAAGTCGTACCAACACTCCTCCCCAAGCTCCATATAAATAGAAGAGGGGGAGGGTGAGTAACACATGTAGAATTAATAGGGGTTCATTTAATAAGAACCTTCCTAATTCCAATGGCGTTGTTACAAAGGATCTGAGGAGTCAAGTCATTTAATGGCTTGAAACATTTTTGGTCCCACCACCGCTGCTTGTACATTGGAGGAAAAGAAAAGAAAGAAATAAAATAACAAATTTATTTTATTATTCTTTTAAATGTCAAAAATCTAACTCCCCCCCCCCCCGACATACTACGATCAAAGTGAATCCTACCTTAAGTGAATCCCAGTTCTGCAGATTCAATGGTGCCCTTGGATTTTTAATCTGAGCACCAGTTCAAAAGATAGAAAACGCCGCCTGTGCATTTACTAAACGTACCTTAAAAAAAGTTCAGAAATTCATTCCTAGCACACCGGGCCTCAGAATCACACACCGTCAATTTTTTCAGACTCATAATAATTCCATATAATTTTTTAAAAAAATACATGCAAAATTGGTGTCTTTTACATTCTCCCTACTTTAGGGATTTACATCCTTGAAATCCACAACATAAACTAAGGAAATAGATAGGGGTAATATGCACGAATCTGATCCTCCTGCTCCCAAGTGCTCTCTAAGAGGTTATTATGCTTCCAGCGAACGCACACCAGTGGTATCGATCGTCCACAAAGGAACTACTCCTGTTGATCCACAATCTCCACTGGAACCTCTGTAAACGTCACACCATCATCAAAGTCCATCTCTCTGTAGTCGATGACGTGCGATGGGTCATGGACATATCTCCTCAGCTGGGATACATGGAAGACGTCGTGCACCCTCTCCAACTGTGGTGGTAGTTCCAAGTGGTTTTCCACCTCGCCAATCTTCTGAAGTATCAAAAATGTTTTGATAAACCTCGGTGGTAACTTGTCTCCCTGGAAAAACCTCTGCAAATCTCATCGAGGTGAGACTCGTAGGAAGACATGGTCTCATTCCATGAACTCAAAATGTCTCCTTCTCCTGTCAGCATAATACCACTACCTATTATGTGCAGTCTTCATCCACTCTTGGATGATCTACACCTTCTCAGTGGTATCCCATACCAACTCTGGACCCATAAGTGCTGACTCCCTTGGGTCTGTCCAGCATAGGGGTGATCTGCAAGGTCGACCATACAAGGCCTCAAATGGTGCCATACCGATGGTGGAGCGATATCTATTGTTGTACGCAAACTCAGAAAAGGGAAAGTGATCCTCCCAAATGCAGCCAAAATCTAGGAATCAAGCATAAAGTATGTCCTCAAGTGTTTGTATGTTCCACTCTATCTGACCATTCGTCTGAGGATGAAAGGCGGTGCTCAAATGTAGCTAAGTCCCAACCAACTCCTATAACCCCTTCCACAAGCGAGATGTAAAACTTGCATCATGATCTAAGACGATCATTGATGGCACCCCATGAAGTTTTACAATCTTATATATGTAGATTCATCCCAATACCTCTACTAATCCTTGCTCTGGGATATGTCAGAAGTAGGCCAACTTGGTGAGTTAGTCAATGATCACCCAGAAGGAATCGTGGCCCCTGGACATACGTGGTAGACCTATCACGAAATCTATGGAAATTCCATCCCACTTCCACTATGACACCTCTAGTGGCTATACTAAGCTTGTAGGAACCTGATGCTCAGCCTTCACTAGCTAACAAATGAGGCATCGTGAAACAAACTCTGCCACTGACTTCTTCATACCTAGACAACAGTGCTGACACTTGAGGTCCTGGTACATCTTCACCACACCAGGATGTATTGCTAGAGGGGACTTATGGAACTCCCTCAACACCTCCTCCCATAGCGCCACTAGTACCACAATGTGTCCCCTGAAGAGGATGACATGCTCCCCACCTTCAGAAAATCCATCAGGTGCCTGTCCAGAGGATACCTGAGCACATCGAGCCTCACAGTAAACATCCCCAATATGTTCCTCCTGAACTCACTGAAGAAGTGGGGGAGTGACATTCATAGACTAGTGTTAAGCCACTCCATCTCTATCCAAAAAGGATAACCGAAATGTGGCTAGCTGCTATGTCACCTCACTCAGCATCTATAAAATAGACCTCATGCTGAGTGGATATGATACTAGGTTCCTCTTCCTAGGAGTGTAGACTATCTCAAAGTCATAGTCCTATAGGAACTATATCCAAGGTCGTTGTCTCAGGTTCAGGTCCTTATGTGAGAAGATATACCTAAGACTCTTGTGATCAGAGTAGACTGTAAAATATTCTCCCATCAAGTAATGTCACCACATCTTCAAGGCGAAGACCACAAGAAATCATTGATCACTCCTGCATCAGGACACATCCAAGTCTAGTCCTTAATGCATTGCAATAGACTAAATATCCAATGACCTCCTCTGGTATCCTCAAGATTGGGGCACTTGTTAGTCTCTGTCTCAGCTCCTGAAAACTATGTTGGCATCTCTCCATCCACACAAAGGGCTATCCCTTCTTCGTCAACTCTAAAAAGGGTGCCGCAACTCTGGAAAATTCCGGTATGAATCTCTGGTAGTACCCAACCAACCCCAGGAAACTACACACCTCAGTCACACTCCTGGGTGTCTCCCAAGATAGAACAACCTCTATCTTTGTTGGATCCACTGCAACTCTAGCCTCCATGATAATGTGTCCTATAAAGTGGACCTCTCGTATCCAGAACTAGACCTTCAAGAGCTTACCATAAAGATGGCTCCCTCGAAGTGTATCCAGAACTATCTTCAGATGATAGGCATGCTCCTCCTCCATCACTGAGTACACTAAGATGTCGTCAATGAATACCAGCACAAAGCAATCTAGGTATGGATGAAATATGTTGTTCATGAATCCCATGAAAACTGTTGGGACATTGGTCATGCCAAATGTCATAAACAAGAACTCATAGTAGTCATATCGACATCTGAAGGTCGTCTTATGCACATCCCCATCTTGTAACTTGAGCTAATGATATCCTGATCCGAGGTCTATCTTCGAAAACCATCGATCTCCCTTCAACTGATCGAAAAGATCATCAATCCTTGGAAGTGGATACTTTTTCTTCACGTTCACCTAGATCAGGCATTGATAGCCCACACAGAGTCTCAAACTCCCATCTTCCTTCTTGGCGAACAAAATAAGGGCTTCCCATAGAGAAACATTGGGCCTTATGAACCCCTTCCTCTGCAAGTCCTCCAACTGTACCCATAACTCCTAAAGCTCCACAGGAGCCATCCGATTTGCTAGTGTAGATATCGATATTGTCATAGGGTACAGGTCGCTGTAAAATTCCACCTCTCTACATGGAGGTAACCTCAAAACATCATCAGGAAAGACATCAACATACTGGTCCACCACTACAAGATAGCTCAAACTTTCAACATCAACTACTCCGAGGGTAAGGTTAGCCAACTGATGTGTTATCAGCTGCACCCTACTCCAGGTAATTCCATCATATGCTGCAAAGGTTCCCTTCTCACCAGTGAAGGAAAACCTGGTCCCATCCTTGTAAACACACTTCACTTTGCACCAAATACAATCAATTTGATCATGGACTGTGGATAACCAGTCCATTCGCAAGATGACGTCATAAGGCCTCAACGCCACTACAAGAAGATCCTAGCAGAAGCTCTCTCCTTCTAGGGTAAGCTCACATTTCCTACACACATGTTTAATCCTTGAATCTTCTCTTGTAGGAGTCTCTAATTGCAAGGATCGAGCTAATAGATCAATCAAAATCTCTGAGCTCCGAACGAGGGTTGTGGCATTAAAGAGTGACTGGAACCTGTGTCTATAAGTACTACAACTAGGGTGGAGTAGAAATAGATTGTAACTATAATAATATCCAAAGCACCGTGGCCGTAGGACTTAGATTCCTGGAGCTAAGCTCGTCCCTGTACTCCTACTCCCTATAGTAGGGGTTGACCACCTGGAGGTGGTGGTGGTAGAATATCGAATCTCCACCCACCGCCTGCTGAACGGACAACTCCTCTGCCATGTCGGCCGCCCTGCGGACCTCCTTGATCAAACCTCTTCCTCTGCCTCGATGGTCCCACTACTATATATTAGTCTTCCATACGGTGGGTTGGGCTGTCGAGAGCCATGTGGCCCTACCTTCCGCATGAGTAGCACTGCCTGCTCCTCATCTGTCCCATGTCCCGTGAGCCCCTCACCACCGAACCTATATCCTAAGGTTGTCCAGTAGAATGTATGTCCCACTTGCGCCCCTGCATCATCCATTTAATGCCTACTATGGATGAATCCGCTACCTGATTTCTGGTTGTGTCTCTCGATGTCGGTTCATGCTCAGCTAGGAAGCTCTCCACCAAAAGTGATAACTATAACACCCTAGCCTGATTCAGAATGCTGAGCGATATCATCAATGCTCTGATCTCCCATCAGAGACCCTACTCAAAGGTTTGGGCCCTGAAGAAAGGTTCATGTTTCATGTCAGTGGAGTAGCAGGAGAGATCGGTGAACCTTGCCGAGTACTAGGCCACGATCATGTTTCCCTGCTGTAAGTGCAGCAACTTCTGTATACGCACTGAGCATAGAGTTGCTGGAACAAAATCTACCCTGAAGAGTCCCATTAAGTACGCCCAGGTGAGGGTCTCATCATTTTGTATCTGTAGTGTCAAACTCCACCATCTCCCTGCTGATCCTTGGAAGATACTGGCAGCTAGGATCACCATCATATCAGCTGGTGTGCCAACTAAGAGAAAAAATCTGGCCATAACTTCTAGACAGTCCTCAGCCACCTACAGATCTGTCTCGCCTTAGAACATCAAAGGACTCTACCACTGAAACTCATGAAATGCTCTTAGTTGGAATGCACCCTCTGTTGGTGGGGATGTTGGCATCAGCTTCCTAACAGGTGGTGGTTCTACTGGTGCACCACCTGATGGTACTATCGTCGTAAGAGGGCCCTTCACTAAAGCCTCATCACTCAGTAGGTCGTCATCGTGTACTCTCTCAGGAATCTTAGATAGCTATCTACATGGAGGCATCCTAAAATCAAACAGGTGTTCCATGGTCAACAAGTTATACCTGGTGAGAAGAATCAAAGAAATCAAAAGAAAAAACTTTTCAAAACACACACAATCAGTGTTTTCGTGCGCTGAGTCAGAAATCAGAATTTTGGGTCCTGGTGTATGTATAAGTCAGTTGCCGCACAAACACTGGATTCCCCAAACCGAAAACCATAGTCATAACACTTAACCCTATTGCCACATAGAAAATATTAGAGTTCTAATTCTTCGGTATAACTTACTCCTTTGGTACCACTTTTTCAAAACCCGTCCCCAGGGGCTCATGCCGTGACTACCCCAAGCCGGCCTTCCATAGAACAGGGGCTGGAAACTAGCACCAGAAAGGTGTATCCCTATAACAGGAAGTCATTACCTTTAAACCTGTACAAACACACAATCCCATAACACAACAAGAAAAAACAACAAGGTAAACTGCTATAGTAAAAGTGTACTGAAAGTAAAGGGGTTGGAAAACAAGCCCAACTAAAAAATTACAAGTAAAAATGAAAAGATAAAATAGCTCCTGAATCATCCACCGAGGATCCTACCTGAAGGGTAGGTATAGCTCATGATCAGTAGTCACTGCATCATGTCATTCCAAATAGTCCACCTCGGAGCACCGCCCAGTCCTGGCTCCCTCAGCCTCGATCAACGTTGTCCGTCATCTTCACAAGACACAGAAAGGTGCGGGCATAGCCCATGTAGGGGTGAGTATAACAATACTCAGTAGGTACCCTGAGACCCCTGAAGGTCTTCCAAAGTTCCACAAAGAAGAAACCACAAAGAAAGACCTCAATCACAAAGCATGAAGTAGTCATCAACTCTACTTAGGTATATTCCCATATATATACTTAAGTTATCAAAAGATACTCGTCTCATTTATGAGAAAAACTTAAGGCTCCATCTTTTAAGAAATTTTCACAACTGATCCATGGAAGAAGAATACCACAAAGGTAACACCATGAAGGTAACACCATCATGGTACAAGTACCACAAAGGTAACACCATGAAGGTTAAATTACCAAAAAGGTAACACCATGAAGGTAACACCATGATGGTGAGAGTACCACAAAGGTAACACCATGAAGGTGAAAGTAACAAAAGGTAAAGACTTAGTTCACACCTGATATAAGTAAACCACATAAGCACAGATGATTAGTCGAGAATATAGATCATCTTATTCTGTCGAAAGGTACTATTGTTGTCCATATAGAGTCTAACCCACATAGGATCGATAGGTACTAACCACCAATGACCCACACAGGATTTGGTATGCATTGAAACACAAAGGTTCGTTGAGCACTGACCCACACAGGATATAACCCACACAGGATCAGTAAGTTCTGACCCACATAGGATCACTTGGTACTAACCACTGTATGATCTTTCTCCAACCTCGACCTCACTACCATCCACTAGTTTCCCGCTCAAAGAACGCTTTATTCCTAGAGGATCCACTACTCAATCCATTGGTCATACCTAAACCACCATGAAATCCATGAATAATTATCCCAAAGGACCGCCATGTCTTAAGGGTTCCAATGCGATAGATGAAGAGTCAATCGGACGCCTAGTCTGTGACTTATAAGCGTTTTAGTTCTGAGGGGATCATTGGATTCAGGTTCGATCCAACATGGGCGTACTCAAAAATTATTCAAAACTCAAAGTAGTTTGTACCAAAAAGACCATCTTGCTCCAAGTGTCCCAGTACCACAGACAGTTTGTCAAATAGATGCTTGGATCTCAAGTTATGGTCCTTTAAATAAAACTGGGCCCGGTTGGGTCTGGGTCCGGTCCAACCCGGCCCGGCCCACCTAGGTGGTGCGGCCCGACCTATAGATGGCATGGACTACTGGGATCACATGGCCCATATTGCAAAGATTTTGGCCCACTGGGATCGTGTGGCTCGAACCGTGGAGGGGTGCGTCCCGCTGGAGTCACGGCTTAGCCCGAGGAGGGGTACGGCTGGCTGGAGGCGCGACCTGGCTCGTGGAGGGGCGCAGCCTGCTGGAGGCATGGTCCACTAGTGTGGGGCCCACCATATCTAGCATGGGGGGAGTGGTCTCCCCCATTTGGAAGGTGGAGCGGCACTGCCAGGTCGCCTACGGGACACGCTACGGATGCCGGTCCACCTCTGCGGCTTCCGAGCTATGGACGTCCTTAGCGGTGCGCAATAGCGCGCCCCCTTCCTCCGTACGCAGTCGGCCAGTGCTTGCCGCCACTGTCCGTCATGGCGATATGCAATGGCCCCTTCTTCGGCGGGGCGCGACAGCGCGCCGACACTTCCTTTGCGGTCGGTGGTTGCTGGCCGTCGTTGTCACCCACCGCAGCTACGACCACAACCTTCTTCACCAGAAGCGCACGATGGTGGGCTGCCATCTTCTCTATGGCCAGCGATTGCTGGCCGCCACTGTCACCTGGTGTTCTGGGTTTCATCCAACCCGAATATAATGCTCACGAAGAACGCTCCAAATTCTATTAAAAAGTCTGGAGGGTCTAGGCCTTGTTTGTTTGGCATGCGCCCTCCGTGTTAGCTTGATAGAAAGAGGATAGAATAATGATACACCAACTCTTAAATTTAGACAATAAAATAAACCCTACATTAAGATCATTGGAGAATGTCCCCGTTTGAGTAAGATTCGGCGTTTTTAGTTCCCGTGACTAGCCTCTAACGACGCTGCTCAATTGTCGTTCTTCGGTTCATGATTCAGTGGTGCATGTCACTGCTCGCCCGAACCAATCCTATCCTCTAAGTGGTCAGTGTCACATCACTTTATCATAAATTCATTGTTTGGTGAAGCTATGCCAACACTCCTCCCCATGCTCCATATAAATAGGAGAGGGGGAGGGTGAGTAACGCACGTGGAATTAATGGGGGTTCATTTAATAGAAACCTACCTAATTCCAATGGAAATTTTACAAAGGATTTAAGGAGTCAAGCCATTTAATGTCAGGAAATGTTGTTTGACTCTCCACCACTTCTTTTCCATTGAAGGAAAATAAAATAAATAAATAAAATAACAAAGTTATTTTATTATTCTTTTAAATGTACAAAATCTAACTTTTTCTCCCGACCTACTACGGTCGAAGTGAATCCTCCCTTAAGCGAATCCTGGTGCTGCAGATTCAATGGTACCCTCAAGTTTTTAATCTGATCACCAATTCAAAAGATAGAAAACACCACCCATGCATTTACTGAACAAACCTTAAAAAAGTTTAGAAATTCATTCCGAGCACACCGGGCCTCGGAATCATAAGTCGTCAATTTTTGCAGACTCGTAATAATTCCATATAATTTAAAAAAAATTACATGAAAAATACGGATCTTTACAGCTTATATATAAATATATATATATACACGTGGGTTTGAAAATTATATAAAACCATATATACATGGTTTAATCGAACAGAAAGAAAAAATAATCCCTTACAAATGTTATACGCATCATAGACATAAATTAAATTCTGGAAGACATCATTTAGGAAACCTATAAGTTTTTTGGGATTGAAAGTTTCATAACACCATATATACACAAAGGGTTCATATGGGGTGTGTGTAGCTAAAATGAAATTTATTAAATCCATACAAGCATCAAATACCTCAAAAACATTAGTTACTCACTAACGCCGTTTCTATAAAAACTTAAAATAAGTTGGGATTGACAAATATGTATATATATACATAACCGTATATAAAAAATTTGTAAATAAGGGTTTCACATATAGGAAAAAAAGTAAAATGATCCCTCACATGTCTTCAAGAAGGAGGTAGAGCCAAGAAGAGGTGGGTGGGAGGTTGGGAGGAGAAAAAAACTCATAGGTTTTGGTGCAAATGAGGGATTAAATAACAGATTTATATAAACTATATATATATATATATATATATAATTTTATATACCATGGTTCAATCATAAACTTATAAATAATAAAACCTAATAAAATCATAATATAACTATTCAAACAGAAAAAAACCATCACTAACCCAAATCTCAAATGGATTGATTGTTTTTATAATGTATATATGGAAAACTAACATAGGAATCCATGGGGTTTGGTTTTAAAATAAAACAAGTATCAGGTATGTAGAAGAGGAGAAACAAGGGGGTTGTGGATGGAGAAAGGTATAGTCACAGGTTGAAGAGAAGCAGTGGAGGAGAGTGTGATGTGAACTGGCGCACTGGTGTGACACGAGGAAGAAGAAGAAGAAAATGGGAAGTGTGGAAAAGAGAAGGATGGTCCGGATTGATCGAGGTCAATCAGACGACCTTGGAGAGTTTTGGGGTTCTAAAAACATATGGATGGTTTAGATTAATTGTGGCTTGATCGGGTGGTCTAGGGAAACCAGGGTTTTTTTGAAAATATTGAGTAGCTAAGATATTCCTCGTCCCGATCAGATGGCTGAAGAAAAATGCGGTATTATGAAGTGGTCGGTTGAGTTCAAAGGTGATATCATATCAGATGACTGAGATATCATGCGGCGAGATTGAACCGTATAGATTGGATATCCGTTTAAAAACTGTGCCCCACATCAAAACAGAGGCGGTTTTGAGTCAGCCTTATATACCTAGACAATCCAGCTCTAGGGAAATGAACTCTCTTACCCCTCCCCAGTACCGCCCCATACCGGTTCTATTGCGTGCACGCTCTGCACCCACCCTCTGCAACCGTTTCACCCACATGGTGGCACCACCTTGCAACACCCATGTGCCCCTGTGGGCACGCACACCCTCACAGACAGCCTGTACTGGTTGGGGAGCCAAGGCTCGGCCGCCCCACTCCTTAGGGAGTGGTGTGAGCTTCCTCCTATGGCTAGCTAGATGGATATCCTTATGAGTCATATTTTTTTTGTATAACCCTTGATAAAAAAGTAAACAATGTACATAAGTACATCATTAATGGAAAACATGGTTTTAGATCCTTTTCATGTTTTAAAACTTTCAAAATGAAAATATACCATATAAATTCATCTAAAACCAAAGAAAGTAAAAAAATAATTAATCAATATGTATTTTCCTTAAAATAAAAAATATAGTTAATTTATTTAATCTAAAACATGATTTCAACTTCATTTTAAGCTTTGAAACATTATACTTTCAAAATCTAAAGATAATTTCAATTAAAACCATGTTCAAATATATAACTTTAAATCATTTTTATAACATTCAAAATTCTTAATATACTTGAGCACGTAGGATATAAAATAATCATAAATAATATAAATAATCAAAATACTTAAAATAATCAAAATACTTAAAAATACCTAATGGTTATAAAATTTTATGACTATTACAAAAACCAACTATCATCTAAAGACCTCAATGGACAATAATGGTCATATTTAACTTCAAGGCCTTATAAATAGTTTATTAAGGTGTTCCAAACTTCAAAAAGTAATTCAGTGAAGATGGTTCCCTACATCCCCTTGATGCTTAGTACGGTTTCCATTGCTCTTTCCGTAATGTTCTTCATTATGGAAAACCTGAATGACTTTCACTATTTTCTTGGTTTTTTTTGTTGTGTTTGGTGGTCTCCTTGTAGGTATTCTAGGTTAGTGTGGGTATTTTGGCCTTACGGAAATGCATGGTTTCAACATTTCTATTAAATAAAACATTTATTTATTTTTATTCTGCAAGTATTTTATTTCAGATGGAACCATTATTAAACAAAACAAAATAATAATAATAATTATTATTATCAAAATATTATTATTACAAATTAAATATGTTTTTGGTGTTATAATATGTTTTTTATACATTTTAGACATAAGAATCAATAGCGACTATATGTGAATAAAAAATTGTTTCAGAGGCTTTAAAACGGCCAAAAAGATATGGTCATGTTAGAGGTATAGGTTTTGGAGTATCACTTTGAACATATTTCGAGAACAAAAAACTGCATGAGGATACATATCATATGATGAAAGGATTTCAAGCACAAATAGTTTCTTTGTAGGATATTATTCTATGATCTGGTTTGGTAGAATAATATATGGAAATGATCAAAGAGAACCAACAGTGGAACAAAGATAAACACATGAAATCCAAACGACCCCATTATATTTGAGGATTTTCATTTACCTCAACCACATACCTTATTCAATGTAATCAATTTTTTCATTACACTTTATCCTAAATGTGAATCCAATAACTTTATATTACTAAAATTCTTCCAGGTGAAGATGTATTTGATTTCTATCTATCAACACCCATGAATGTCTTTGTTGTAAGGGGTATAGTGTATAATATCTTGGGATAAATTCTACACAATAAATAACTCCCATAACATCACATAAGAGTGATGATTGAAGCAGCTCAAGAGCTGATCACTGCGTTGCTTGTTCTACTCAATGATTCAAATATTACAATGGTTAATGATGCTATTAGAAATTTCATTGTATGGATGTATAATCTTATAAATATACATGAGGTATTTCCTTAATTTTTTTTAAAATTAAAAACATGAAACAGTTAATAAAAAAATGTATAAAGTGAGATATGATAGTACATATGGATAAAACAATGGGTAAATAGAAGGTCAGATCAATAAAATCTAGTAAACCGGCCAAGAAAACAAAAGGACCTTCTGGGAGTACCTTCTATCTCCAGTTCCACTGCATCATATATTAACATTAAAATTTTATATAGACATTATATTCAAAGATATATATGTATCCTACATTCAACATGAAGAATAAATATTTTCATATGTCATTACAGATGTGGCTGGTCTTGAGAATATAAATGAGTTTCTCAAGTTTTAATGGATGGGAGTCTCATTTGTGAATACATACATCAGGTACATTTTCATAATCTTCCTATCCAAAAAATGTTCTACTATGTTCATTAAAGTAAACAATTATTCATATTTTCTACAGAAATTTATAATACTAATATATAAAAGCAAAAACTAGTGTATCCGAATTGGATTCATTAATCCCATTATATTTTCTAATGAAAAAATTTCATTGTAAATGAAATAAATTGATAAGAAAAAAGTTGACCTAAGAAATGTGTTTGAGAAGAAAATAATAGACAACAGGCTCTTGTAGATTTTTATATTGTAGGGGTAAAACTCTGCAAACAAATCACATAAAATTTATTTATTTTTGTTCATTAAATATTTTATTTTTTTAGGAGGCACTAGATTCTAATCATAATCAATTTGAATATCCTAAATATTTTTTATTTAGATCCAATTAATGGATTTCCATCAAACCAATCATACAAGATGTTTATTGTGAATTTATAATTTAATACAATCAAAATTTGATAGATAAACTTTGAATTATATGCTTAGGTTTGTTTTTTAATGAGAATATTTTTAGGATAGGGTGATTTATAAGTATTGGATAAATCATAGTATGAGGTTGGTCACTAAACATGAAAATCTTATTAATTTATAAAAATTGAAACAAATTGTGGTATATATTGAATGATTTAACTATCAAAACATATTTCAAAACAATTTATTTAATTTGGTCAATGTTTTTGTAGTTTCTGAAGAAAGATAACATGAATGATTGTGGATATTAAAATTGAAAATTTATGAATTAAATCAAATACCATTAAAATAATAGCATCCCTAAATAGGTAACCTATGAAGATAATTTCAATTTCATAAAAATATTTCTTAATCATTTTTTGTCTATACATTCTCAGTACTAACAATATTTCTAAAAATATACTTACTCAAAATAAAATTTAAATTTGTTTAGAGATGGGTGGGTAGAGTACATGGTGTTATAATTTTTTTTGACATCAAATTTAGGTGATTTCCAATTATATTTATGATATAATTATATCTAATCGTATCTAAATATATCTCTTCCCTAAAGTGGAATTTCAATGAGCACAAAATATAAGAGAGATATCTAACGATATATCAAGAGAGATGTATCTAAAAAGATATCTAGATATATATATATATATATATAATTATATAGAGAGATTTAGACAAATATATTGAGATCTATAAATATCTCTCTCATCCTCCTCTCTCATTTCTTTTTGACAGAGCACTAAGAGTTATCCATCTTCGAGAAGAAAATTGTTACGGTCAACCATGAAAAACGCAAATGATTAGGATCATCCATGATAACACATGATGATTAGATTGTGTTGATTAGATATGTTGGGGCACATGTGTATCACCACTAGAGGGATTCTTCACTTGACTCCTACAGTGCAATGACGGTGCAAAGAAATATATTCCATCATATCATCAATGAATGTGGAATTAAAAGTTAAAGTAATTATTTATCTATTTATAAATTAATTATAAATTACTGGTGAAGATCCTCTCTCTTTGGTTCCAATGTATTCATGAATTCTGATAATTCTATTTTTTATTTTCAATATTGCAGCTTTAAGGGGAAGCGGGAACCACATACATCAAGCGGGAATCCAAATACAAGATTCTTAAACGAAATTTGGAATTCAAAACCAATGTCAAACCCGAGGAGGCTTCGATCCAAGAGTCACTGCATCAGTTGGAGTCACGTTGCTGCCATTCTCCATCATCAACATGGTACGCCATTGTCGACTAGACATCCACAAACCATCGGAAACTATAATCAGAGTAAAGAAACCCAACCAGAAATCATCACAACCAGAACACTAGCACTCTCATACAAACCATAAAAAACCTTCACAGATGGCTTCTAGGAAGAAACGCCTAGAAGATAACTCATCATCATCACCCATAACACCACATCGTCGAAGAGGCCGCGTACCAGAACTGTCCCAACCCCTTTTGTGCCCGGAATCCCAACGACCGCCAACCCACACATCCCAAAACTTCTTAGTACAGCCACCCCAGCTCCAACTAGGAGAGGCACAGAGGAACACGACATCAGGGATGGTGAAGGAGTAGCCCACCAGCAGCATTGGAGTCATTGACGATCTTAATCTCAGAACCCGTGATTTGTCGCACACAACAAGCATAAATTAAGGACCACTGCATCTCGGAAGAAATCCAGCTTAGACGCACCTCCTGGAACACCAACAACCGAAAAACCCACACATCCCAAAGCCTCCAAGAAGCCACCATAGCAGACCAATAGGGAGAGTGACAGAAAAAAGCGGAATCCAGAGCAGCAATTGAATCAAGTAGGATGATACCATAGAAGTTCACCTCGGATATGCCGTCAAACCCCTTGCGTTGAGGCCATCTCCATGCAAAAAAACACCCCAGGGGAAGAAATAACAGGGGGAGGAGAAGGAAGAATGGAGGAAAGGGGGGAGATGAAGCTGAAGATGTGTCAGCCTCCCCCCACTAATGAATCATTGAAAAACCATAGTAGTACGCGACGAGGGATAGAGGTCGCTCTGAGAATGAAACTCAAACTCCCATATTCATGAATTCCATTAATTGACTATTTTCATTGAACATGATCTCACGATCAAGTAAAGAAATGATTACACATGATTTATGACTAAAATTCATGTTTTTAATACCTTAATAGGATTATTAAATTGTTTCTAGAACCTTTAAGTAATATTAGAGTGGTCACATGTTTAATTTATAATCTTTTTTTATTCATTGATTGATTGCATGAGTTTTCATTTTCATTTACTTAAAATGATTCATTTTAATTATCTTACATCATATTCTATTCTCTTCTTCATTCTTGATAATATAACCAGTAATTGGTTAACAATTAAAAATAAATATTCATCTAGTTGTTTCCATCTAGAAGTGCCAAAGTCTCTTCCTAGAGAAAAAAAGTACACATTGTGTATTCTCATATCACATGCCCTGTATTTTTTATTTCACATCTGTATCTTTCTCTATCAGATCATATCTAAAAAAATGTTTCTAAGATCTAAATTGATCGAATGGGCATGTAGATCCACAAAGACTAGCACAAGACATGTAGAACTATACACTGTGTAGTACTTTCTTTATCATGAATGAGAAATCATGGTTTCCAACAAGACATGTACCAGATACATGACACATTGATTGACATGTCATGAAACTTGGAGGTTATAATCATTATATTCCCAATATACATTGTATTCCTTGAACACATCCAAGGTAGGAAACATATCTAGAACCATGGTGTGTGCTATGGACATGGGAAAAAACAAGTACACACCATTTACTTTCATACATGTCATGTAGTCTTCTTTGGATAGTGTTTTCAAATGTTCACAAAAATAATAATTAAATGTATAATTAAACCTATGGATTATGAGTTCCATGTGTCATTCATTTGGTATTACATACCATTTATAGGATTCAAATTTTTATATTAAATTAATTTAATTTTTAAAATGTATAAGACCACACAAGGGTGTATCCAAACACACTTTTGTAATGCATTAATTTTAAATAAAGTTTAGTTTGTTTAAAATTATAGATAATATTGAGTTAAGGATGGTTGAATGGAATTAAGATAAATTGAATTAATTGGATTAATTCATGCCACATTATCTTAATTAAATAATGAAATGAATTAATTGATTACTATATTTCAAATATATGTCTGTTGCTTGATGTGTAGATGATCATGAGATTATACCAGCCCTTTGTATGTGATTGGATTCTTTTAATTTAATTTTGTTAAATTGTTATTAATGGATTTAAATTCATACCCTAATCCTTATTATGTAATGTCCAATGTTCCTAGATTTTCATTTATGTATCCCCCTTTATCTAATCCATTAGATCCCCTCACCCATGTGTGAGTAAAATCTTATGTAAGGATGGAGCTCCTGAGTGATTGTAGGTTATCCGAGTCAAGGAGATGAGGTGAAACCAACTGAGGAAATACATTGGATCCATGTTGGAATACTACAACATGAAACAAGAAATGGTTCAAGGTGTTTTTACCTAGGGTCAAGGGTTAGTTTATCATCCACTAGATAAAAATAACCATTAGATAATCTCATTATCATGCCACTTATATTTAATTTGTTTTAGTTTCACGGTAGATTATTTATGTTTCTGAATGTTTCATGATTACCTAAATAATGGAATTAACAAGAATGAAAGATAGAGTAAAATATAATCAGATTATACATACATGTTTTCTCATACTTGGTTAATCACTTAACTAAAATCCACTTAATATTTACATGGAATGTAAAAGGATAAAATGGTCTTTATTAATAAGTATAAAAATACCTAAAATAAAATATTATTTCAGCTTATACTTCCACTACTTAAGTTAGAATCAACCTCGTAGTTCAAAGAACTTAACCAACCCAAGTTGCGATACTTTCAATTAACATAGAAATTTTAGATTGAAATGTTGGGTTGAGTTAACTTAGTTTAAATCAAGGGTTGACTTTTCAAGAAGGACTTAGTGTAACTAAGAGTCAAAGTTTGAGGAAATCTTATAATGGGATTTTTGGATTGTGGAGTCCACCTAATGGATCAAGAAACTATGAGATAATGTAGTTGAAAAGTCATGCCTTCTTAAAACCCTTAAAATAGCTTCATGTTCCCAAGTGTGGGTTATGAAAAGGGTAATATAGATCCTTTCCACTGGAATATCTAATGATACAAGATATTTAGAAACTGGTGGAGAGGGATATTAGGTTTTAAAAAATAATGGAAAATAATGGAATTTAATTTAAATTTGTTAATATAAACCAAAAAAAGTATTAATTATCTGATCTTAATTTATAGAAATCGGAAATCAAATGATAATTGAAATATTACTATGATCCATAAAATGTTGGGTAGAACCACTAAAGCATCAAACATGCAAAGAATAAAATACAGGTAAACTCGTAGGGTCGAGGACATGACCTCGTGACCACATCCCAAATCCCTCCCCACCCATACGACCCCATCTGAGAGTGGGAGGGGGCTTACTATGATCCATACTTGATAAGTATAACCTTATCACCAACACAAATTTCTAATAATTTTATAGGCATTTTCACATCATACTACGACATTAAATGAAATAATATGTGTTAGAAATCATACTTCAAAATTCAATTACAAAAGAGTCTAGTGAAAAAGAAGTGTCTCTCTATTTGAGGCATGTGGATAGTGAAATGGATGTCCAATATTTCCTATTATCCTCCATTTAAAATGATATTCTAAAGAAATATAAGGATATATATATTAATATATCATCATATCTCTCCTTCAAGATCTCTATCAAGAGAAGGAAAGATCGGAGAGATACGGGATCTCAAATGCACTATTTATGTGCAAGCTTAGAGGTTCTTCCAGCAGGGGAACATGTAGTCAAGATGGTTGGCTACATTGATAACTTATACATATTGGGTTTTAAAATACTTGATGAGATGTTCTTATATCTCATTCTTTCCTCACTTCTTAAAAACTTCTCCAGTTTTATTTTGAATTATAATATGGGAAATAGTGACAAGACTCTTTCAAGACATCTTACTCTTACTTTCCAAGTGGATAAATACATGGGGTGTGATAAAACCACTGTAATCATGATAAATAAGAAAATTATGAAAAATGTAAAGGGACCAAATACTCATCCTAATTCTAAGTCTCTCGACCACCATCCTTTGAATAAGAATAATATCTAAAGGTATGTGAAGGAACATGATGCAGTATGTTTTTAATGTGTCAAGTAGGGAAACTGGAAGAGGAATTTCAACCTACCAAATAATAAAGGGGAAGATTAAGGTGTTTTCATTATTGATTAAAACAAATATTATAAATTGATCATGAATCAAATATATGTGACTCATATAAAAAATATTTGTGGAATCTCCATCTTGGTCATGTAAATGAGAAGCGTTTGAAAATGTTCTATTATCATGGTTAATTAGAATCTTTTAAGATTAAGCCACTTAAAACATGCCACCATTATTTATATGTTAATATGACGAAACCACAATTTTTTGGTTAAGGTTAAAGGTTTATAGATCTTCTATATTTGGTAAAAACTGATGTGTGGGGACCTTTTCAAGTAGTGGCTAGATGTGGATTCTCAAACATTATTACTTTTACTTATGAATTGAGAAGGTATGGTTATATATACTTATTTTGGTATTAGTATGAATCTTTTGATAAGTTTTAAGAGTTAAATAATATGGTTGTGAATAAAATTGGTTATAAGATATATAAAATTTGATCAGATCAAGGCGGTTAATATCTTAAACAATACTTTATTGAATTTCTGTGGGAGTATGGGACTTTATCTTAACTCACTAAATCTTATACACTATAGTGGAATGGTTTTAGTAGAAATAGGAATAGTAACTTATTGGAAATGGTAAGTTCTATTATGAGTCACACAAGTCTTCCATTATCATTTTGGGGATATTCATTATAAATGAAATTTTACATACTAAAACAAGTACGAACTAAAGTGGAAAATGGTATTCCCTTAGAATTATGGACTGAAATGAAACCTATTTTGTCACATGTTCATTCATTGGGTTATAAGGAATATTTAAGGATAGATAAAGCAAAAAACTAGCACCTATATAAACAAAGTGTATCTTTATAGGTTATTATAAAGAGCAAGTGTATATTATCTATACACCCCTTTAGACAAGAAAGTGATTATATCAAGACATGAAATTTTTCTTGAGTGGGAGAATATACTCAAGGAGGATAGTAGGGGAAAGATTTAATTTGATGAAATTGATTCTCTAGATACACAAGAGTTGGTATAGGAACCGATTACACAAGTCTTCATGGAAGATTTCATCCCTAAAACATAAGTACTATGTAGGAGATATAGAGAGGTAAGAGAACCAAAGAGATAGAGTTTTATTGTGACTAATGAAGATGGATCATTTTTGGTTGAAAATAATGATCATCTATCCTATAAAGAGGAATTATAGAGATTGGAATCTACAAGGTGGAAAGAAGCCATTAATTTTGAGATAGATTCCATTTATCAAAACCATGTTTATGTTCTGGTCGATTCTCCAGTCAATATAAAGCCCGTTGGATGTAAATGGGAATTTAAGAGAAATATGGACCTAGAAGGTAAATTAAATACATATAAATCATGGCTAGTGACTAAAGGGTTTATACAATTTTAAATAATTAACTACAACACAACCATTTTTCTAATTTCCTTATTTAAATCCAATAGAAATATGTTTTACATAATAGCTTACCATGACTATGATATTTTGAAAATGGTTGGGAAAACATCTTTCTTTAATGTGAGCCTTTAATAGTATGTGTATATGAAACAACTAGAAGGGTTTGTGACTCCAGGAAATGCCAAAAAGGTATGAAAGTTTCATAAATATATTTATATATTGAAGAGAGCATCTTGGTCCTGGAACATTATGAATATATAAAAGAGATTCATTTCATTATGAATGAATTTGGTCCTTGTGTTTAAAAATGATTTATTGGGAGTAAAAATGTTTTCATTGTAGAATATATTGATGACATATTACTAATTATAAATGATATACTAGCCTTAGAAGAGGTTAAGTCATGGTTTATCAAGTGATTATCTTGGAAGGAAATAGGTTAATCAACCTACATTATTAGGATCAATATCATGCATGATATTTCCAAGAGGTTGCTTGGAATATGTCAAAGTACATACAATTACTTGATACTGAAGAGATTCAGTAAAGAACAATCCAAGGGGGGATTAGATCCAGGGTCACATGGTATACATCTATCTAATAAAATGTATCCTCATACATAATAAGAATGATATAGAATTAGTAATATCCCATACTCTTCTGTGATTGGTTCTATCTTGTATCTTATGTTACGTACGAGCCTGATGTTGTTTATGCTTTGAGCATGGTAAGAAAATATCAAGAAATCCAGGTGAACAACATTAGACTGCTATCATGACTATCCTTAAGTATATGAGTTGAACTAAGGATATGTTAATAGTGTATGGAGGAGATAGAGATCTAGTCATAATGGGTTATGTAGATTAGATATTTTATATAGATTATAATGATATGAAGTCATAGTTTGGAGATATCTTTTGTCTCAATGGTAGAGCTATGAGATAGAAGAGTTCAAAGATTCTAGTTGTCACCAATTTTGTAGTGGATTATATGTATATTTCGGCTTCTGATGTAGCTAAAGAAGTAGTATGGATTTGTAAATTTTTCCAAGATATTGATGTGGTGCCTAGGGGTGAAGCCCCTATCACAATTTACCATGATAATACTGCATCAGTGGCTCTCTCAAAGGATTTTAGGTCACACCAAAGGATAAACGCATACTTTGAAATTTTCATCTCTTGAGGAATTTTTCTCAATGAGGTGAATTTATGATGAGTAGAGTATCCATGGAGGAAAACATTGTAGACCCATTAAATAAGGATTTATATCAATAGAGGCATGAGTATCATATGAGAGCTATTGGATTGAAATATGTTGTCCATTGGCTCTAGTGAAATATGGAGTCTGTTGGAGTTGGTGACCTAGAACCCACCTATTTATGACTTGATTACATGTTTTTAATGATGTTTTATTATCAAATTATTATTTTTTATCTTCATACTATTTATATAAGTTAATTTTCTAAGAGTATACGTCTCATTGAATTGTTATAGAAGTTCCCCACTATAATGAGAACATTGAGGTTTCACAATATTATTCTTGAATATTGTTCTATGTATGGATGATATTATATGAAGGTACATAGGTGATATAATCTATTTGGGATATGAGGGTAAAAATAAATTGAGACACCTTCTCAGAGTGTTTTCCCATGGTAATCTTAAAGATATGAGATTATAAGAACAAAACCTTAAAATAGGAAATCCACATTTTCATGTGTCATTAGATACTCATATATACAGACAACTATACTGATCCTTAGACTTTAATATTATCATTAATGGATATCATGACTCACACACTTTTATGTTTTTATTAAAATTGTGATGATATATGTTCATGACTAGGTAAGGTATGTTTGGTGTGTCACGAGTGATATTTTATTAATGTATAATGAAAGAAAGGATTTATCCCTTCTATCCTATAATGGTAGTAGATATATAAGGCCCTTTTATGGAACATAACTTCCTACATAAATCATTGGACCTAGAATTCATTAGGGATGTTCATTTATCAGAAATCAAAGAAAGAGAAATCAATTATATAGGTTGATGGAAACAATATTCATCCTTTTTGATTAGATATATCATGAAAAATAGATTATATTGCATGGTAAGATTTTATAGGACGTTGCATATCATTGCGAAATTTACTTGTTTCTATATAGGTTCCATGGCATGTTGCTATATTCTAACATCAGACATAGGTGTCTAGGCCTATTTCCACTGAGAAGGATCCCTAGATGGTCACACAATAAATATATCCACAATCTCTATTAAATAAAATTAATGAATTTAATAGGTTAGAATAAATAATATTTATTCAATTTTAGTTTATTTTCATAATTTAATAACACGTTATTTGAAAAAAAATACAATGAGTTAAATAATAAATATTAGAATTCATGTTTAGTGAATATAATGTTTATTATATTTATCATAGAAATAATGAATTGATAATTATTTAACTAAATAATTATTATTCAAGGATTAATAAATGTTAATGTGGTAATGCATGCCAAGTTTAATAGTCCAATAAAAAATAATGGATATTTATTTATTTTATTAATGTGTTTCACATGTCAAAATATTAATAGTAATAATAATATTATTATTATATATGGACATGGGTTAAATTATGAGTATTATAAATGGTTGAGGGGTTGTGTGCAATTTTCTAACCCTAAAACTTTAATAATTAATAACTGATCATATCTAAATATATCACTTTCCTAAATTTACTTTTTGATGTGAAAAATAGATAAGAGATATATCTAGATATATATCTAGAGATATATAAAGAAAGATATCTAGATATATATATATATATATATATATTTAAATAACTCACTCTTCCTCCTCTCACATTTTTTTCAAGATATCACAGAGTTCTCCATCTTTGAGAACAAAATTGTTGCGGTCAACCACAAACAATGAAATCAATTGGGATCATCCAAGCTAGTACACATTAATTCAATGGTGTTGATCAGATATTATGGTGAATGTGTGGATCACCAATATAGGAATTATACACATGAATCCTATAGTGAAACAATGGTGAGATAAAATATATTCTATCAAATCATCAACGAAAGTGAAATTACAAGACAAGGTAATTCTTTATCTATATATAAATTAATTATAAATTAAATGTAAAGATACTATCCCATTGGTTATGGCATATTAATATAATCCATTAATCTACTATTTTAGTTTGACATAATCTCATAATCATGTAAATAAATGATTATACATGGTTTTAAACTAAAATCTGAGTTGATATTACATTCAATGGAATCTTTCGATATGCTTGGAACCTTCAAATCCAACACATGATGTGGTCATCATGAATCCAAGTATGTGTTTTAAATAAAAATGTTTCATTTTAGTTTATAACACATCACTTATAAAAACTGAACAAACAAGCTTTGGTTTTTTTTAATTATGAAAATGATAGATAATTCATTTGTGATGTGTAGGAATTAAACTTTTGGAAATCCAATAGATGATGTGGAAATTATTCCTCAAAGTGAGTGTTTTCAATATACATGTGTCATTTTTTTCTAAAAATTAATTTTATATAGTAAAAACCAATAAAAATAGATAATATTCATTTGAAATATTATAAAAATGATCCATATTTAATTTTTCATGTGTAGTAATTGACTGCACATCAATCCAACACATGATGTGTTCGGTATGACATAATGTGCATGTTTTCAATATAAAAGTGTCATTTTAGTTTAAAACATGCATCACATTGTCAAAACTGAGAAAAAAACATTATATTATTTTCAAAATATAGGACAATGATCCATAATTTATTTGTGATGTGTTGGAATCAACCACATGTCAATATGAAACATGATGTGGTTAGTATCACTCGAAGTGCATGATTTCAATATAAAAGTATAATTTTAGTTTAAAATACAAATCATATAGCCAAAACTGAGAAAACAAGCTCAGATTTTTTTTCAAACATAAGAAAATGATCAAAAATTCATTTCTGACATGTATGAATCAACCACATGTCATTCTGACACATGTTGTGGCCGATATGGATCGAAGTACATGTCTTCAAAATAAAAGTTTCATTTTTGTTTAAAAAGTGTATCACATAGACAAAACTGATCAAAGGAGATCATATTGTTTTCAAACATTAGAATAGAGATCTATAAATTATTTTTGATTAGTAATAATTGAACGCACATAAATATGGAGTACGATTAAAAAATAATATTATTAATATATATACATAGTAATTACCAATATAATTTATCATATGTGGATTATATAACATTAAACTCAGAATTTGTTTATTTTTTATTTACTGTTACAAAAAATTGGTTTTATTTCATGAAAAATATTTTTTTACTAAGGTTGATCTATGGACAAATCCTTCTATAAGAGTTATGATTTTTTATATAGGATGTATTTTTTTGGATTTATTGTAAATATCATATCAATGTAAATAATTTTTATGTAAGTTTTGAATTGAAATGATTGTACAATGTTATATTTTCCTTTTAATATGATTTTTTATTTATATGTATTTATTTATATTTGTATTTTGATTGGGTTTGATGTTATAGGGTTTTTTCAGGGCTGCTCCAGCCTGGCAGCTATTTCATTGCCTTTATCAGTGCTTTTCTAGCGCTGATAAAGGATGAGAACTTTTAACATCGATTATGTTGTTAGTTCTTTTTTGAACTGAAAATATCATTTCTAGTGTTATTAAAATACTCTTCTGTTGTAGTGAGATGCAAAAGTAGGTAGAAGGTTGATCGTTCTAATCCACAACACTGGTCAATAGGTATCCATGATGGATTATAGTTTTTATGGTTTGGTTAAATATTTTCAATGATCTATTATAATTATTATTTTTTATGTTCAATTCATATTTCTATCTTTTTTTATTTCAGTTGATGACAGGATGTCGTCATTTTTGTGTATGATGACTCTAGATATGAAGGTATTTAGATGAAATGGAGGTAGTGGTATGAATGTATTTGTCATGGGTTGATTGATAATGTTGAAAATACTTTATCTATATATATATGATTACTGAGATTATGGTTAAATGATGATTTTTTTGTTTGACTATGGATCTATGACTCTGGATGTGGATATATGATGAGTTTATTTTATATTTATGGATTAGTTTATTGTATAGTTTAATTTTTTATATGCTTATTATTTTTTATTAAATAGTTTTTTATAAAAAAAATATCTAGTTAAAAAATTTAGGGACGGTTTCTTATAACTGTCTCTAAACATAATCATCGCAAACTATTTTAATGATGGTTATCTTGGATATAGTTTTTTTCCTCCAAGAAAGGAGTCCACCGCTAAATATTTTAGTGGTGGTTCCGTAAATTTCTCGTTGTTTTTTTAAAAAACACTTCTAATCGAATATAAAAACACCTTTAAATATGATAAAATGAAACATTTAATAGCCACTTCTAAATAATGAGAATCACCACCAAATTATTTCTAACCATGAAATATGCGACGACTGTGATACTCGTTGCTAAACAATGTAGTGGTTGTTTAAAATGCTTCCATTAGTGAGAAAAATGCCATTGAGACCAATTTTTTGTAGTGTTAGGATCATTCCATTGAGAAATGTTTCTTTCTTGTATATGTGCCTCTGTACCTATGATCCATGTGTTAGTTTACCCCTCAACATAGTTTAAAATGGGATTTCCTTTTTTATTTTAATAAAAGATGGTTAGACCATCAACCTATTTAAAAAAAATTGTTTATGGTGGTGGCTAGAGATGACATGGGGATTTATGTGGCTTGAAAAGAGGGTGGGATTTCATTGGCAAGTATGAAAATGATGAAGGGGTCACACCAACCACAACTGATGTTAGGGAGAACTACCTTGAGAGTAGGGTCAACGATAGTGGATTTTTCAAGTACATATGGTGATAGGATCCTGGACAACTGGGGGGTTGGTAACTAGAGGGTCACACCTTTCATGACCAATGACAATTGCCTCTCCTGGTGGAGAGGTGTGAAACGAAGAAATGGTTGTGACTTGCGGGGTCAGTGATAGGGGCCCCAACCCATGGAGGAGCTGGTGATAGAGGAGGGTCTCTTGTGCGACAGGTGATAGGAGATGCGTACGGGGTTACATGATATACCTATAATATATATACATATATTAAATATTAAAAATAAGGTAATAAATAAAGCCTATCTCGGGGGGCTATGGATTGATTTATACCCTTTGGTGGGTGGGTGTGTTTGGTTGTAATTATACCCCTAATATCTAAAATAAATTATTGGCTGATATTTATATTTATAACTTAATTATTATTTATCCTATTTATATTATCATATATTAGTTATATTTTAATAACAAATTATTAATTTGTTAATTTTAATTTTAATATGTTATTTAATTATGTGTTTTATTTATTTATTAATTTAATTAATTAATTTGGTATTATTACTAATTATATTTCTTATATTATTAATTATTAATTATTAATTGTTTTAATTATTTTAATGACTAATTAACTATTCACTATTAACTATTAATAATTAATTAATATTATTTGTATTATATTATATTAATTTTAAATTATAATTTTTAACTATTTATTAATTATTATTAATTATAATTACTATTAATTATAATTATATTAATTATTAATTATTGTATTAGTTGTTAATTAACTACTAACAATTAATCAGATTAATTATTAATTGTGAATTATTAATTAATTAGGTTCATTATATTTATTATTCACTATATCATTATTATTTTCTAATTATATTAATTGTATTATTATATCAAGAGGGCTTGACCATGAATTTTGAGACCCAAATCCATGACTTGAAGGCCTAAGACCCATATTAATTGTTAATAGTTAATAGTGAATAGTTAATTAGTCCCAAGATCCACCTTGCCTTGTTTCTACCTCTTTCACAAAACCTAAAGGCCTAACCTACCTACACTTGGGATATGGACTAGCCATTTTGGATCACCAATAGCTGATATCCCCTAATAAGGCTTCGTTCCCAAGGTTTTTGTTGTCTTGTACCTAAGGTTGTTGCTAAATAGTCATCTCTATCCTATTCATGTGTTGCATCATGATGTCACCTCCAGTCTCTTCCCTATAACCTAAGGTCATTATTGGCTCCCCTCATCCTGAGATTGTCATCATCATGTACCTAAAGTCATCACTGGCCTTCTCCTTGCTTCCCGAGTTCATCAACATCCTGATCCTGAATGTCATACTCTCTATCAGACAATCCCCCTATTACTAAGACACAGTGTGTCGTAGGCATCACTGGCCTTCGCCCCCTATCCCACCTATTGGACACCTCCTCATATAGGGTTCACACATTTTTCTCTTACCAGTGGAGATGTGTTTTGTGAGGTGATATTTTCACACAGAGACACGGTTTCTTTTTGACGCTGAGATATGTTTTTTTTTATGGGAGATTTTTCCCCAATATAAGAAGGTGAAATCATATCATTTCATCACACCAACAAAACTGAGATAATATCCCATTTAATGATCACCTTTCTTTGATGATAAATTTTATTGGTCTCCATCTTTGATTCACTACTTTTATTCTTGAGTATTACTTTTAAGATCTCTTTCATTTTTTGGAGAGTCTCTACCATGTAACTCTTGATTTTAGTAGATCCCTCTTTCTAGACTAGGTCCTGTGGGTTTTCCCTCATTGGGTTTTCACATAAAAATTTATTGTTTCAACCTTTTATATTTTGCGCATTTATTTTGGATTCATTGTGAATCTACCTTTATTTGGAGGGAAATATTTTATTTTCGTTGCATGTTCATTTTGATTTTGTTTTCATATTCTTCACTTATCATCTTTCCCAACATAAGGTATAAAAGGGTTTGTTTTTTATTTCATATTTATTATTTAATCTAATTACAACCAGATTATTTTGTTGAATGGTACCAACTACCATATGTGGTGACTAAAAATGAAGGATTATCTTTTTTTCAAGTGAATACATATTCTAGTGTTTAGTACCCAGAAGCTATAAATGATTTAATATGAATAATGGGAATGCAATCATGATATTTTTTGTGGATTTATTCACCAATGGGTCGAAGACAAAGTGATGAACCACATTGTCAACATCTCTCATACTAGAACTTTGTGGGAGAAGCTTGAGATGACTATGCTTCCAAGACGGGAAACAATAAATTGTTTCTTCTCAAAAAATGATGAATTTGAGGTAAAAAAAAGATAAATCTATTTATAACTATTTAATTGAATATCAGGGGTGTTTTGATCAATTTTCTAGCAAGGGTATCAATTTTAATGATGAGTTTTTATCTCTTTTGTTTCATAACACATTACACAATTATTGTGAGAATTTATGTGTTACTCTAATTGGTTCTACTCCTAATGGTGATGTGACATTTAGTTTGGTGAAGTTTGTTGTTTTAAATGAATAGTTTAGAAAACATACTCAAGATAAATCTTATTTAGAGATTTTAGTCACAGAGAACTGGGGGAGAATCCCAGACTAGGGATATAGCAGTCAAGGAAAGAGTAGAGGCAGAAGAAAATCCAGATCAAAGTAGAGAGACTTTTAAGGTCATCAGTATGGTAAGAAGGGGCATTTTAAGAAATTCTTTTACCAGTAGATAAGAGAAAATAGAATTAATGAAAATCCGTAGAAGAAAAATGGAAATGGAGATGATCATGTCGTTGCTACTATAGGGATGATCTTCTTATTGTTTATGACTCCATTAACATTTCTTCTGATGATTCTTACTGGGTTGTTGATAGTGTTGCATGTTTTCATGTGACATCAAAGAAGTATTTATTTACGTCTTACAACCATGGAAATTTTGGTATTTTGAATATGGGTAATGATGGCCATGCAGATGTTGTAGGTATCGAGACTATTTGTTTAGAGACCAGTACATAGAGTAATTTAATTTTGAAGAACGTTCAACATGCACCTGAGGTTCAATTGAATCTTATTTCTATCAGTTTTCTTGATGATGAAGGGATTATAATTACTTTTGGTTATTTTTAATGGAATATTTTCAAGGGATCTTTGATTATGGTTGTACTAGACTAGAGCTTCTATTTCTTGTGATACTGCTTGCGTTGTTGAGTGTAGTATTTCATCCATGTTATGGCATAAGAGGCTTAGTCACATCAGTTATAAAGGTCTTGGTTGTTTGGATAAGAGAAATCTTCTTCCAGATTTGAAGAGTGTAAAATTGGTCACATGTGATCATTTAAAGACTAGAAAACAGAGCAGAATGAGTTTTAGTTATCATCCTCTACATAGGAAGTCACATGTACTTCAATTAGTACATTCTGATGTTTGTGGTCCTTTGAAATCTAATACCTTTAGTAGTTGTATTTATTTTGTAACATTTATTGATGAATACTCATGTAAGCTATGGGGTTATGTTTTGAATTCTAAAAGGAAGGTGCTCGGGGTTCTTAAGTAATTTCATGTTTTCACTGAGATGGAATCTAGTAAGAAATTGAAATGTATTCAAACTGAAAATAGAGGAGATTATTGTGGTCTGTTTGATTAGTATTATAGGAAGGAAGGTATTCATAATTAGAAGAAGCCTCCCAAGACACCTCACCTGAATGGTGTAGCTGAGCGGATGAATAGGACTTTGTTTGAATGAGTTTGTTGTTTTCTTTCTAAAGCCAAGTTTCCTGGATATTTTTGGGGTGAGGCTTTACTTACTACTTCTTATATTACCAATTTATCAACTGTGTTTTCTTTATAGATATACACTACCAATAAGTTTTAGTATGGAAAAGAGATTAGGTACGATCACTTGCATGTTATTTGTTGCAAGGATTTTGTTCATGTTCTTAGAGATGAGAGATCCAACCTGGATGGTAAGACACGCCAGTGTAATTTTATTGGATATGGACACGATGAGTTTAGGTATATGTTCTATGATACTATATTTAAGAAACCTGTTAAAATATATGATTTAGTGTTTAAGGAGGATCATACTATTACATAAATTGATAAGGGAGAGAAATATACTTCTCTAACTTCTTATGGCTTTGTTAGTTTTGGTTCAGGTTCTGATTCACATTTACCTCATATTGTTGATTATAATGATCACATTGATGTACAAAATGATGCTCAAGGTGAACATGTAGGAGTTAATGTTTCTAATGAACCTTTTTTCTTATTATCTAATTCCAGGGGTTATTAATGAACCTACACTTCCACTCCGGAGGTCATCTTGGCATCGTACCATTTATACTTGGTATTCACCTGATGACTATGTACTCCTAACTGAAGGGGGAGAACCAAAATCTTTTCATGAGGCAATGTAAATTGAATATAAGTACATATGGGTTGTTGCAATGGATGAGGAGATGGTATCATTGCATGATAACCATGCTTTTGAGCTGCTAAAGTAACAGATAGGTAAGAGAGAATTTTAAAATCAATGGATTTATCAGATTAAAAATGAAGAATCCAATTCTATTCCACGATACAAGACAAGGTTAGTTGTTAAAGGCTTCCATCAAAAGAAAGGTATTTATTTTGATAATATTTTCTCACCTATTTTCAAAATTTATTCCATTCAGGTTGTTCTTGGTTTGGTTTCTAGTTTTGATATGTAGATTGAGTATATGGATGTAAAGATATCTTTCCTCCATAGATATTTAGATGAGGAGATTTAAATGGAGAATCCAAAGGGTTTTGTTGAAACAGGTAAAGAAAATAATGTCTACCGGTTGAAGAAGAGTTTGTATGGTTTAAAGAAAGTTCTGAGGTAGTAGTATAAGAAGTATGGATCTATCATTTCTCATCGAGGTTTCAAGAAGAAATCTTCTGATCATTGTTTTTTTGTTCAGATATTTACTGATGACGATTTTATTATACTATTGCTTTATGTTGATGATATGATCATTGTTAGCCATGATACTTCTAGAATTCACATATTGAAGAAGGATATTTTTTAGTCTTTTGTGATGAAAAAATTGAGGCTAGTATGACATATTCTTGTCAAGATGATCTCCCATGATATTATGGACAATAAATTGTTTTTATCTTAGGAGAGATACATTGAGAAGGTTTTTCGGAGATTTTCTATAGATAGAGAGAAACTGGTTAGTACTCCTCTTGATTTACATTTTAAGATCAGTACTAGTTAGTCACATTCTAATAATGAAAAGAGAGAGGAGATGAAACAAATTCCTTATTCATCAGTCATTGGTTATTTTATGTATGTGATGTTATGTACTAGACCTAATATAGCTCATACAGTTGGTGTGGTCAATCATTTTCTGTCAAATCTAGGCAGAGATCATTGGAGTGCAGTGAAGTATATTTTTCATTATCTTCTTGGTAATTATGATCTAATATTGTGTTTTGGAAATTGTGAACTTGTTCTTTGGGGATTTATTGATTTAGATATGGTAGGAGAAATTGATTCCAGGAATTCTACTTTAGGCTATGTGATCACTTTTGCAGTGGGAGACGTGGCTTGGTAGTCTATATTAAAGATATTTGTTGCTTTATCTGCCACATAGTCAGAGTTTATTATAGCTATAGATGCATGAAAACAATTATTGTGGATGTAAATTTTTATTCAAGAGCTTATTTTAAATTAGGACTGGTATATTTTATTTTGTGATAGTCAATGTACTATTTTTTGGGAAATAATTCCACTTTTCATGGTAGGTCGAAACATATCAATGTTCGATATCATTCGATCTGCAACGTCCTTGATTCGAGACAGTTATAGCTTGAGAAGATCTATACTGATGACAATGGGCTATACATGTTGACCAAGAGTTTACTTAGAGAATAATTTGGGACTTTATTACTGATTTTAGTGTTGGTGGTGATCCTCACATGAGTCACAAGGGGAGTTTGTTGGGCACCTCCTCATATAGGGCGCACACATTTTCATATTACTTACAGAGATGTGTTTTGTGAGGTGATATTTTCATAGGTTGAGACAGTTTCTTTTTGACATTAGGATATGGTTTTGACACAAACTTTTTATTACAATATAAGGAGGCAACAACATATCATTTCAACACACCAACAACAGTAAGAGAAAATACCATTTAGTGATTTCCTTTCTTCAATGATCACTTTTCTTTCTCTCCGTCATTGATTCACTGATTTTATTCTTGAGTATTACTTTTGAAACCCCTTCCATTTTGGGGACTCTCTACTATGTAAATCTTGATTTTAGTGGATCCCTCTTACTAGACTAGGTCCTGTGGTTTTTCCCTCATTGGTCTTTCCTTGTAAAAATTTATGGTGTCAACCTTTTATATTTAGAACATTTATTTTTTGGGTCATTGTGCTTCCACATTTTATTTGGAGGGAAAGATTTTATTTCCATTGCATGTTTTCTTTTATTTTGTTTGTTCATTTTTCTCTTTCCATATTTTCAAACATCTGGTATCAAAGTGTTTTTTTTATTTCATATTTATTATGGAATCCAATTACAATCGGATGATTTTGTTAAATGGTACCAACTACCATATGTGGTGACTAAAAATGAAGGATCTTCTTTTTTTCAAGTGAATACATCATCCAATGTTTAGTACCCAGAATCCAAAAAGGATTTCATATGAAGAATAGGCATTCAATCATGAGATGGTTTGTGGCTTACTTCACTAAAGGGTCAAAGACAATGTGATGAACCACATTGTCAACATCTCTTGCGCTAGAACATTGTGGGAGAAGCTTGAGCGGACCTATGCTTCTAAGACGAGAAATAATAAACTGTTTCTTCTCAAAAAAACTATTAATTTGTGGTACAAAGAAGGTACATCTATTTCCTAATATTAAAATGAATATCAATGGTGTTTTGATCAATTTTATAGCATGGGTATCAATTTTCAAGATGAGGTTTTAGATCTTTTGTTGCTTAATAATTTACCTGATTCTTGGTAACTTTACATGTTACTCTAACCGATTCTGCTCCTAATTATTCTATGACATTTAGTTTTGTTAAGTCTATTATTTTAAATGAAGAGTTCATGAGACGTAATCAGGAGAAATATTCTTTATAGATTTTAGTGATAGAGAACTGGGGTAGAAAGTAGGACTAGGGACATAACAGTCGAGTAAAGAGTAGAGGCATAAGTAAATACAGATCAAAGTATAAGTATTTTTAATTTTATAATTGTGGTAAGAAGGTTCATTTTAAGAATTTTTTTATAAGATAAAAAGAGAAAATAGAATGAAGTAAAACCCGCAGAAGAAAAATGGTGATGGAGATGATCATGTCGTCACCGCTACAGGTGGTGATCTAGTTATTGTTTATTACTCCATTAACATTTCTTTTTATGATTCTTTTTGGGTTGTTGAAAGTGGTGCATGTTTTCACATGACATTGAAGAAGGAGTTATTTACATATTACAACATAGGTAATTTTGGGATTTTGAAGATGGGTAATGATGTTCATACTAATGTTGTAGGTGTTTGTTTAGAGACCAGTATAGAGAGTAAGTTGATTTTGAAGAATTTTTGATATGTGCCTAAGGTTCACTTGAAACTTATTTCTACCAATGTTCTTGATGATGAAGGGTTTATCAGTAATTTTGGTGATTTCAAATGGATGTTTTCGAAGGGATCTTTGATTGTGGTTGTACTAGACTAGAGATTCTATTTCTTGTGATACTACTTGCATTGTTGAGTTTATTTTTTCCTCCAAGTTATGGCATAAGAGGATCATTCACATCAGTGGGAAAGGTCTTGGTTTCTTGGACAAGAGAAATATTCTTCTAGATTTGAATATTTTCAAATTGGACACATTTGATCATTGCAAGACTCGAAAACAGAGCATAGTGAGTTTCAGTTGTTATCCTCCACATAGGAAGTCACAAATACTTCAATTAGTACATTCTGACATTTGTGGTCCTTTGAAATATAAGACCTTTAGTAGTGGTCTTTATTTTGTGAAATTTATTGATGACTACTCGCATAATCTATGGGGTTATTTTTTGAATACCAAAAGTTAAGTGCTCGGTGTTTTTAAGAAATTTCATGTTTCCTCTAAGAGGGAATCTGGTAAGAAATTGAAATTTATTATCACTGAAAATGGAGGATACTATTGTGGTCCGTTTGATCAGTATTATAGGAAAGAAGGTATTTGAAATCAATATACACCTCGAAAGACACCTCAGGTGAATGGTGTAGATGATAGAATGAACATGACTTTGTTGGAAAGAGTTTGTTTTTTTCTTTCGAAAGTAACGTTTCCTGTACATTTTTGGGTTGAGTCTTTACTTACTACTACTTATATTAACAATTTATCACATGTGGTTTCTTGGAATACATATACTCGCAATAAGTTTTGGTATGGAAAAGATATTAGTTACCATCACTTGCATGTTTTTGGGTGGAAGGCATTTGTTCATGTGCTTAGAGATGAGAGATCCAAGCTGTATAGTAAGACACACTAGTGTATTTAAATTGTATATGGACATGATGTGTTTGGGTATAGGTTCTATGGTCCTATTTTGAAGAAACTCATTATTGCAAACATTGATAAGGGAGAAAAATATACTTCTTTAACTTCTGATGGAATTGTTATTTTTGAGACTGGTTATTATTCACATTTACCTCATATTGTTTATTCTAATTAGCAGGTTGATGTAAAAAATGATGCTTAAGGTGAATAGGTAGGAGTTGATGTCTCCAATGCACCTTTTTTTATAATGATCTAGTTCCAGGGGTTATTAATAAACCCAAAGTTCCACTTGAGAGGTCATTTCAGCATCGTACCATTTCTACTCAGTATTCACCTGATGAGTATGTGCTCCTCACTGAAGGGGGGAACCAGAATCTTTTGATTAGGTGATTGAAAGTGAACATAAGGATAGGTGGGTTTTGGAAATGGATGATGAGATGACATAATTACATGACAACCATACTTTTGAGCTGTTGAAGTTACTGATAGGTAAGATAGATTTTCAAAATAAGTTGATTTATCAGATTAAAAATGAAGAATCCAATTCTTTTCCATGATACAAGGCAATGTTTTTAGTGAAAGGATTTGGTTAGAAGAAAATTATTGATTTTGATGAGATTTTATTACCTGTTGTCAAAATTTCTTCCATTCATATTGTTCTTGGTTTGGATGCTAGTTTGGATCTATAGATCGAGCAGATGGATGTAAAGATATCTTTCCTCCATAGAGATTTAGATGATAATATTTATATGGAGTAGCCAGAGTGTTTTTTTGAAACAGGTAAAGAAAATCACGTCTTCAGTTTGAAGAAGAGTTTTTATGGTTTGAAGTATGTTTGAATGAAGTGGTATAAGAAGTTTGAATCTATCATTTCATATTAAGGTTTCTACAAGACATCTTCTAATCATTGTTTTTTTGTTCAAAGATTTAATGATAAAAATTTTATTATACTATTGGTTTATGTTGATGATATGCTCATTTTTTGCCATTATACTTCTATAATTGGCATATTGAAGAAGGATATTTTTCAGTATTTTGCGATGAAAAACTTGGGGCCAGTATGACATATTCTTGGAATGACGATCTCCAGTGACTGGGAGGCCAATAAATTGTTGTTATCTCAGAAGATATGCATTGAGAAGGTTTTTTAGAGATATTCTATGGATAGAGAGAAATTGTTTAGTACTCCTCTTTCTTTACACTGTATGCTCAGTACCAGTCAGTCACCTTCTACTAATAAAGATAGATAGGAGATTCAACACATTCCTTATTCATCTTCCATTGATTGTTTGATGTATGCGATGGCATGTACTAGACATGATATATCCCATGATGTTGGTGTGGTCACTTGTTTTTTTTTAAATCTAGGTAGAAATTATTGGAGAGTAGTGAAGTATATTTTTATTATCTTCATGGTAATTCTGATATGATATTGTGTTTTATAAAAGGAGAACCTATGATTTGTGGCTTTATAGATTCAGATATGGTAGGATAAATTGATTCATGGAAGTATACTTCAAGCTATGTGACCAATTTTGCAGGGGGAGCTATGTTTTTGCAGTCTAGATTGCAGAGATTTGTTGCTTTATCTACCAAAGATTCAGAGTTTATTGCAGTTATAGAGGCATGCAAAGATTTTTTGTGGATGAAAATTTATATTTGAGATCTCAATTTTAATCAGGAAAGGTATTTTTTATTTTTTTATAGAAAGAGTGCTATTTTTTTGGGAAAAAATCCCACTTTTCATGGTAGGTCAAAACATATCGATGTTCAATATCATTGGATCTGCAACTTCTTTGATTCAAGATAGTTAGAGCATGAGAAGATCCACACTGATGAAAACAGGTCATAGATGTTGACCAAGAGTTTACCAAAAGGAAAATTTTAGAATTTCCTACTGATTATAGGGTTATCGGTGATCCCCACTTGAGTCAGAGGTGGAGTTTTTTGGGTGCCTCCTCATATGGGGTGCACGCGTTTTTATCTTACCAGTGGAGATGTGTTTTGTGAGGTGATATTTTCACACAGAGACATGGTTTCTTTTTGATGCTGAGATATGGTTTTGACATGGACTTTTTTTCCCAATATAAGGAGGAAACAACATATCATTTCAAATTACCAACAACACTGAGAGAAAATCCAATATAGTGATCACCTTTCTTCAACGATCATTTTTCTTGATCTCCATCTTTGATTCACTGCTTTTATTCTTGGGTATTAATTTTAAGATCCCTTTCATTTTTTGGGAGTCTCTACTGTGAAACTATTGATTTTAGTGGATCCCCCTTTTTGTATTAGGTCCTATGGTTTTTCCCTCATTGGGTTTTCCACGTAAAAATATATGGTGTCAAACTTTTATATTCTTCACATTTATTTTTGGGTCGCTATTCATCCAACTTTTATTAAGAGGGAATGGTATTATTTCCGTTGCATGTTCACTTTTATTTTTTTGGAACATTCATCACTTTCCATCTTTCCCAACATCAGGTATCAAAGGGTTTGGTTTTTATTTCATATTTATTATGGAAGCCAATTATAGTCTGATGATTTTTTTTAATGGTACCAACTACCATATGTGGTTACTAAAAATGAAGGATATACTTTTTGTCAAGCGAATACATCTTCCAAGGTTTTGTACCCAGAAGCCAGAAAGGATGTCAGATGAAAAATGAGCATTCAATCATGAGATGTTTTATGGCTTCATTCACTAATAGGTTGAAGATAGTGTGATGAACCACACTATCTACATCTCTCATGACAGAACCTTGTGGGAGAATCTTGAGACGACCTATGCTTCTAAGATGGGAAAGAATAATTTGTTTCTTCTCAAAAAAAATGAATAATTTGATGTATAAAAAAGGTATGTTTTTATAACTATTTAAGTGAATATTAGTGGTGTTTTGATCAATTTCTTGGCATGGGTATTAATTTTTATGATGAGTTTTTAGCTCTTTTGTTACTTAACACTTTACCTGATTCTTGGGAGAATTTACGTGTTACTCTAACTGGTTCTTCTCTTAATGGCGTTGTGACATTTAGTTTTGTTAAGTCTGTCATTTTAAATTAAGAGTTCGGGATACATACCCGGGAGAAATATTCTATAGAGTTTTTATTCACAGAGAACATGGGTAGAAACCAAGACTAGGGACATAACGGTCGAGGAAAGAGAAGAGGTGGAATAAAATCTAGATCAAAGTAGAGAGATTTTTAGGGTCATCATCGTGGCAATAAGGGGAATGTTTATAATTTTTTTTATTAGTTGAAAATAGAAAATATAATGAAGGATGATCTATAGAATAAAAATGGTTATGGAGATGATCATGTCACCGCCGCTACAGGTGGTAATCTTGTTATTGTTTATGAATCCATTAACATTGATTCTGATGATTCTTGGTGGGTTATTGACAGTGGTCCCCATTTTAATGTGACAATGAAGAATGATTTATTTATATCTTACAGCCTAGGTAATTTTGGGATTTTGAAGATGGGTGATTATGATCATACTGATGTTGTAGGTATCAGTACTGTTTGTTTAGAGACTAGTATAGAGAGTAAGATGATTTTAAATAATGTTCAACATGAACCTGAGGTTGGTTTGAATCTTATTTATTCTAGAATTATTGATGATGAAGGGTTTTTTATTACTTGTGGTGATTTTTAAATGAAGCTTTCCAAGGGATATTTGATTGTGGTTGTACTGGACTAGAGCTTCTATTTCTTGTGATACTTATTGCAATGTTGAGTGTAGTGTTTCGTCCAAGTTATGTCATAAGAGGATCATTCACATCAGTGAGAAAGGACTTGGTTGTTTGGATAAGAGAAATATTTTCCCAGATCTGAAGAGTGTCAAATTGGACACATGTGATCATTCCAAGACTGGAAAATAGAGCAGAGTGAGTTTTAGTAGTCATCCTCCACATAGGAAGTCATAAGTACTTCAATTAGTACATTTTGATGTCTGTGGTCCTTTTAAATATAAGACCTTTAGTAGTGGTCTTTATTTTGTGACATTTATTAATGAATACTCATATAAGCTCTCAGGTTATGTTTTGAATTCCAAAAGTCAAGTGCTCAATATTTTTAAGTAATTTCATGTTTTTGCTATGAGGGAATCTAGAAAGAAATTAAAATGTATTTTCACTGAAAATGGAGGATAGTATTGTGATATGTTTGATCAGTATTATAGGAAGGAAGGTATTCAGCATTAGAAGACACTTCCCAATACACCTCAACTGAATGGTGTAGTTGAGAAGATGAACAATATTTTGTTGGAAAGAGTTCATTGTTTGATTTCAGAAGGAAATTTACCTAGACATTTTTTGGGTGAGGCTTTACTTACTGCTACTTATATTATGAATTTATCACCTACATTTTCTTTGTAGATAGACACTCCCAATAAGTTTTGTAATTTCAAATAGATTAGGTATGATCACTTGCGTGTTTTTTGTTGCAAGGATTTTGCTGCAAGGATTTTATTCATGTGCCTGGAGATGATAGATCCATATTGGATGGTATAACATGCCAGTGTATTTTTATTGGCTATGGACAAGATGAGTTTGGGTATAGTTTATATGAACCTGTTTTGAAGAAACTTGTTAAAATCCGTGATTTAGTGTTTAAGGAGGATCGGATTATTGTAGACATTGATAAGAGAGAGAAATCAATTCTCCAACTTTTGATGGGTTTGTTAGTTTTGAGCCAGGTTCTGATTCACATTTACCTCATATTGTTGATTCTAATGATCATGTTGATGTACAGAATGATGCTCAAGGTGAACAGGTAGGAGTTTATGTTTCTCATTAACCTTTTTTTATGATCAAGTTCTAGGGGTTATTAATGAACCCATAGTTCCACTCCATAGGTCATCTCAACATCGTACCATTTCTACTCAGTGTTCACCTAATGAGTATATGCTCCTAATTTAAGGGGGAGAACCATAATATTTTGATGAGGTGATGGAAAGTGAACAGAAGTACAGATCGGTTGCCGCAATTAGTGGTGAGTTGAAATCATTTCACTACAACCATACTTTTGAGTTTAAGAAGTTACCAACATGTAAGATATATTTTAAAAATCGGTGGATTTATCAGATTAAAAATGAAGAATCTATTTATGTTCCATGATACAAGGAAAGGTTAGTTGATAAAGGCTTCCTTTATAAGAAAGGTATTGATTTTGATGATATTTTCTAACCTACTGGCAAAATGTCTTCTATTCAGGTTGATCTTGGTTTGGCTACTAGTTTGGATTTGTATATTGAGCAGATGAATATAAAGATAGATTTCCTCCATAAAGATTTAGATGAGGAGATTTATATAGAGATTCCAAAGGGTTTTGTTGAAACTGGTAAATAAAATCATGTTTATAGGTTAAAGAATAGTTTTTATGGTTTGAAGCAAGTTTTGAGGAAGTGGTATAAGAAGTTTAAATATTTCATTTCTCATCAAGGTTTCAGGGAGATATCTTCTGATCATTATTTTTTTTGTTCAAAGATTTTATGATGATGATTTTTTTATACTATTGATTTATGCTGATGATATGCTCATTGTTGGCCATGATACTTCAAGAATTGACATGTTGACAAATGAGCTCTTTCTGTCTTTTGTGATGAAAAACATGGGGCCAACATGAAAGATTCTTGGCATGATGATCTCCCGTGACAGGAAGGACAAGAAATTGTGGTTATATTAGGAGAGATACATTGATAAGGTTCTTCAAAGATTTTATATGGATAGAAAGAAATTGGTTAGTACCCTTCTTATATTACATTTTAAGCTCAGTACCAATTAGTCACCTTCTATAGATGAACAAAGAGAGGAGATGCAACACATTCCTTATTCATCTGCCATTGGTTGTTTGATGTATGTGATGGTATGTACTAGACCTGATATAGCTCATGAAATTTGTGTGGTCAGTCATTTTCTGTCAAATCTAAGTAAAAGGAATTTAAGGGCAGTGAAGTATATTTTCCACTCTCTTCATGGTACTTCTGATATGAGATTGTGTTTTGGAAAAGTGAACCTATGATTTGTGGCTTTATAGATTCAGATTTGGAAGGATACATTGTTTCATGGAAGTCTACTTTAGGCCATGTGATCACTTTTGTAGGGGGGTTTGTGTCTTGGAAGTCTAGATTGCATAGATTTGTTGCTTTATCTACCACAAAGTCAGAGTTTATTATAGCTATAAAGGCATGGAAAAAACTTTTATGGATGAAAACTTTTATTCGAGATCTTAGTTTAAATCAAGGCATATATGTTTTATTTTGTGATGGTAAGAGTGCTATTTTTTGGGAAATAATTTCACTTTTCATGGTTGGTTGAAACATATCAATGTTTGATATCATTGGATCTGCAACGTTCTTGATTCGAGACAGTTAGAGCTTGAGAAGATCCACACAAATGACAACAGGATAGACAAGTTGACCAAGAGTTTACCCAGAGGAAAATTTGAGACTTGCATACTGATTGCAGGGTTGGCAGTGATCCCCACTTGATTCAAAGGGGGAGTTTGTTGGGAGCCTCCTCATATGGGGTGCACACGTTTTTCTATTACCAGCAGAGATGAATTTTGAGAGGTGATATTTTCACATGGAGACACAATTTATTTTTGACCCTGAGATATGGTTTTGACATGGAATATTTTTCCCTATTTAAGGAGGTCGTAGCATATCATTTCAACACACCTACAATGCAGATAGAAAATCTCATTTAGTGATTTCCTTTCTTCAATGATCATTTTTCTTTCTCTCCATCTTTGATTCAATGTTTTTATTCTTGGGTATTACTTTTGAGATCCCTTCCATTTTGGGGATTCTCTATCATCTAACTATTTATTTTAGTGGATCCCTCTTTCTAGACTAGGTCATGTGGTTTTCCCTCATTGGGTTTTCCACGTAAAAATTTCAGGTGTCAACCTATTATATTCTGCACATTTATTTTTATGTCGTTGTGCATCCGTCTTTTATTTGGAGGTAAAGATTATATTTCCACTACACATTTTCTTTGATTTTGTTTGCACATTCACCGCTTTCCGTCTTTACCAACACCACTGTCACCAACACTATTGTCGGTCGCCACCACCAGGGTCCCATACCCGTGTTTCTCCATCGTTATCTCCATCATCAAGAAGAGTCTCCTATTACTGGTTACACGAGGTGAAGACCCTCCGATCACCTCCCTGCGTTGTCACAAACACTACCCCAAAATTTGTATTTGGCGACGGTTTAAACCGCCGCGAAGTCGTTCTACGACGGTTTTGGAAAACCGCAGCTAAATCGTTTGTTGGGAAATAATTAGCAGAAATTTTTTAGCGGTGGAATTTTAGCGGCGGTTTAAACCGTCACTAAATCGTTTTTATTTTTTTTATTTTTTTATTTTTTTAATTTTTTTATGTTAGTAATTTATTTATTTATTTATTATTTTTTCATTTTCATAATTTATTTATATATTTATATATTTATTATTTTTTCTATTTTTGTAATTTATTTATTTATTTATTTATTTTATTTATTTATTATTAACACGCACATGCCCATCTTCATGCATAAGTCTTTGTCCATACACAAGTCCGTGTCCATGCACATGCCCATGCCATATATAGAAATTCTGTGTTGGGTGAGATTTGAACTCCTTACCTCTTGCTTATTCTCCAAAGACTTTACCACTCCAGCGGTCTCTTCACGTGGCAATAAATCGAATTTAATATACTTATACATATATATATATATATATTAATTAGAAAAAAAACTAATACATAACAAATAGATACAAACTAAATAATTATTAATCAATAATGATTAATCAATAATCAATAATTAATAATTAATGATTAATAATATATAATATATAACATATAATGTCTAACATATAATATATAAGACATAATATATAATACATAATATATAATATATTGTGTATAATATATAATATGTATTATGTATTATGTATTATTTATTATTTATTATTTATTATATATTATATAATACATAATACATAATACATAATATATAATATATAATATATAATATATAATATATAATATATAATATATAATATATAATATATAATATATAATAGATAATATATAATAGATAATTTATAATTTATAATATATAACATATAATATATATATAAGTAATGTATAAAAAATAAATTAATTAAAAACTAATTTAATATGTAATAAATAAATAACAAATTAATAATAAATTAATAATAAATTAATAAATAATTTAAAAAAATAAATATTAACTAATAACTAATAAATAATAAATAGTAAATAATAAATAATAAATAATAAATAATAAATAGTAAATAATAAATATTAATTAATAATTAATTAATAATTTATAATTTATAATTTATATTTAAAAAATTATAAATAACTAATAATCAATTAATTAATAATGAATATTGAAAAATAAATAAATAAATAAATAATGTATAATAAACTAATAATAAATTATTATTTAGTAAATTAAAAATAAATAAATAAATAATAAATAATAAATAATAAATAATAAACAATTAATAATTAATACATAAATACATAAATACATAAATAAATAGATAAATAAATAATAAATAATTAATAATTAATAATTAATAATTAATAATAACTAATAATTAATAATTGATAATTATTAAATTAATAATTCTTAATTAATAATTAATATTTGAATTTTAATATTTAATATGAAATATTCAATATTTAATATTTAATAAATAATTAATTAATATTTAATTAATAAATAATCAATAATAAATGAATAATAAATGAATAATAAACAAATAATAAATTAATATTTAGTAAATTAAAATAAAGAATAAAGAATAAATAATAAATAATAAATAATAAATAATAAATAATAAATAATGAATAGTGAATAAATAAATTCATGAATAAATAAATTGATAAATAAATAATAAATAATTATTAATTAATAATAACTAATAACTAATAATTTATAATTTATAATTTATAAATACTAATTAATTAATAAATAATGAATAATGAATAAATAAATAAATAAATAATAAATAAATAAATATTTAATAATAAAATAATAGTTAATAATTAATAATTAATTTATTTATTTATTATAAATTAATAATTAATGTGTACATAATAGCTAAATAATAAATAAATAAATAAATAAATAATAGTTAAATAAATAACAATTAATTAATTAAGTAATTAATTAATCAATTAATATTAAATAAATAAATAAACAATTAATCAAATAAATCATAAAACCTTAAGAGCCTCTGAGAAACCTAAAAACACTAAAATGGCCATAAAATATGATCCGAGACTCATTTTCTAGTGCCACAACCAGTCAAATCGAATATCATGAAATGATATTCAATATGATATGTGGTATAGGCCAAACAAACACCTAGATTGAATGTTATAATCGTTTGAATATTAAGAAATCTGTGTCTGCAACTAAAACCTCTGTTTGGTAGAATAAAATGGCGTATAATATACAAAGAGTTAGTACCAGTCCTAAGAGGAGTAGATCTTGTCACAGACTTTGATTTGATATGTGGTAGAGCCCAAACAGACACCCAGATTAAAAGTTATGGTCGTTTGAAGTTCGAGTTCGATTTTTAACTTTTGAATTTTGATTTTTTTTTTCATTTTATTATCACATGATTTAAATCTCACATGATTTTTTCTTATTTGATAAACTTTGATTTGACTAGTTGTGGAGCTAAAATAGACTCTTAGATCAGAAGTTATGGTCATTTGATGTTGAAGTCTATTCTTCTACTTATTGAAGATTTGTTTTCAGTTTAAAAATATTATTAACAAATAATTATAATATTAATTAATTGACACATTATAAATATATAAAATTATAAATAATAAACTATATTTGATTGTAAATAATAAAAAAAATAATAAAAAATAATAAAAAATAATTTTCTCAAATTTTCTTTAAATTTTTTCTTAAATTTTGCAGCGGTTTTCAAAAAACCGCAGCTATTTCATGGAGGGTTTTTTAAAAAAATGTCGTTGAAATTAAATTTTTTTAGAAGATATTTTTTTTAAAAAGTTAAAATATTTTTTTCAAAAAAATAGCGGCGGTTTTTAAAATTGCCGCAAAAAAACCGCTGCTAAAACGTTGTTTTCTTGTAGTGAAACTGTTTCACTGTCATCAAGGTCCCATACCCCTATAGACATAGTAACCCATTTGTATCATCACCAGCCTAGTTTGTTCATCTAACCACACTGCTCAAAATCTACCGACATAAAGAATAACATCTTTTTCATTGAGCACAAAAAAATTTAAAAACTGATATCTATCGGGTAATAAGTGGATCAACTCTAGTATAATAACTTAGCTATGAAAAAAAATAAATTGTGAGAATCTCCAACAAAAATTTAAGAGAAAAATAAAAGCAGAAAATAAATAGAGATATAGATTTTAACAAGGAAAACCCCTCTAATGTATAGCATTAAAAAATCATTGGGAAACTCTGAGGAAATCCATTAATAATCAAAGAGTACATGAAATCAAATAGAATCATAAAACATGAATAACAAATATATTATAGAAAAATTGTGTGAAAATCCACACCTTGATACACCTTGATCGTCTATCTAATAATCTCCCATTAAAATATGTCACCCTTTAGATATCAAAACCAAACATGTGGAATCATTGCAACACCACATTACAAACCCTGGTTTATCTCTACTTGTTGTTTCCCCCGCTGAAAACACTACCACTGATATATCTTCATGAATCTCTCTTCTATATCATGATGCACACCACCTTACTATTCCTTGAAAGTGTATCTCTCTATTTTTTTTATTCCTTTTACTCATCTTTTATAGGCCCTTATGTGAATATTATCTCATTCATAAAATAAGAGATATAAAATCTTTAATCCCATGTGCACACCAAAAGAAGCGGATAACACCATTTGAATTTAAAAAAATATCTTTAAAATTCAAAAGATACGAATGATTCGAGTTGAACCCCATCAATCTCCCCCTTAATACCATCAAATAAGGATATGAATTCAAACAAAATTATTTGGATCATAATCTAGTTGGTATTTCACCAATCATCATCCTCTGCTGAAATTATGAAATCCTTATTTTTCATATCTAACAGAAACTTGAAATCTTCACCTTTAAAAGAAATCCAAATGCCGAAGTATTCTCCATACATGTGCTTACACTACTAATACCATAATCGATAATAAATGGCTCCCCCATAATAGTGATCACCATATAATCTGAAGTACCTATAGTAAATATTTTCCCCCATGCTCAAAATCCTTCAAGTTATCGAAAACACTAAGCGCATCACCTCGATCATTAATTTTAATTCATTATTCTCTAGTGACACTCTCTAAAGAAAAATAATTAGGTGTAACACCTGAAACACATAACCTGACATACTTCAGCTTCTAAACCATATTCATCTTAGTCTATGGCCTTCGAATCATGTGTGACGATTGTCTGTTCCATAAATATGAAAATGTCCCCTTCACAACTGTATTAGTCACATAATCTCATGCCTTTACATCCATCCTCTAAAGAATCTCATCCATTTTGAATCATGAATATACCATTGATCCTCTAGACAATGTCCATATTTCATTTCCAAACGAACTCTTGAATCCATCATTATCAAGAGTACAGGAAGATATCAAATTATGGTGTATACCCAGAACTTGTCACACATCCCTCAATGTCAGTGTAAAACCTTCATTTTTAGGGATAAAAATATCACCAACATCAATGAAATCAGCATAATCTCCATTTACCATCTTCTATATACCAAAAGTCTTCTTTTTATTATGAAGAAAATAATTCCCTCTTTGGTGTAATATAGCACGATGTTGCTTAAATAACCACCCATTTTTTTGTAGAGATATGAAATTTTACAATCAATGCCAACTGAAAGAAAATCACCATCACCCTGAATAAGACCGACACCAGTATCCTTAGAATTGGTGTCGTGCACCTTCTTTTCTTACTTAATATTTTTTAATGCATAACAATTTCTCTGAACATGAACCTCCTTATCGTAAAAGAAGCACTTGACATTTCATCTTATCGTCAAGTAATCTCATTGATTATTTTTTCCATCTTACACATTCAGAATACCACTATTATCTAAAGATTCACCATCATTGGTCTATCTTTGAGTCTCGCTCATAAACAATGATAAAATTACATCATCCAACTTCAGTGTGTCTTTTTTGAATAATAATGTGGTGATGAGATTATTATATGAATTAGGTAATGAACCCAGGAGAAGTAAGGATTTTTTATTCTTTAATTTCAAATGGTTACCTATTACCATTATCATCAATCTTAACCTCTAGTGATGATAGCTCCATCTGTAGTTTTGTGAACTCATCCACATGATTAACTAAATCTCCATTCTTTGGCATTCATAATTGATAAAATCATTTTTTCCAATATAAATGATTTTTGAGGGATTTTAATTTATACATGTTTTAATGCTTCACCAAGATCTCCTTTGGATCTGTCATAATCATCACTTCCCACATAGTATTATCAGCGAAATACATCGGAATAGTTCTTGTCACAAACACTCTCATATCATGCCAATCACCATCTCTTATCTTCTTAGGCTTCTTATATTTTTCCTTAAATTCCTTTTTTTCTTCTCATGGGCCAAAATATTTTTAACTCATTGCTTCCATAGAGTGAAATAAATTTTGTCATTAAATAGTTCAACGTGGGTAGAAATCCCACAGCGTGAATCACTCATATCCAATTAGAAATAAACACAGATAACCTCCACTCATACCAATTGTTTGGAAGGAAACGAATCAGTCTCAGGATAGTAAATCAGTTACACTAAATAAATTGGGATAATCTCCAACAAAAACAAAAGATTATAAATAAAAAAATGGAGATGAGAATTTTAAAGAGAAAAAATCCTCCAATGTAGAGGATTAAGAAACCATGGGGAAACTCCAAGGAATTCCTCTAATAATAAGATGCTGTAAAAAAATCCAAGTAGAAGACCCAAACATAAATTGAAAATACAGCATAGAAAACCTATGTGAATATCCACACCTCGATATGCCTCTGTCGTCTATCTGATTATTTCCCATGATAAGACATCACCCTTCAGAGATCAAAACTGAACATGCGATGTTGTTGTAGCACCTCATTACACAACCAGAGTCTCCACTGCTCACTGTTCCTTATTCTCAAAAAACCACCTCCAACATATCTACATAGGTCTCTCTTCCATATCACACAACATACTACATTACTACACTTTGATAGTGTATCTCTATATTGGTTGATTTTAATGGGGTTCAGGTAGCATTTCTTGTTTTTTAAATATATTTTTTAAAAAAATAAAATGATAATCCATTAGCCTCTTATCTACACAGTGAGGATTTTTATTATTTTCTATATCTATTTTTGAATGTGATTAGTTTCATATGAGGTCCTATAAAAGGGTAAAGGGGTGGCGAACCAAATGGGAGAGATATATAATAAAGAGGGTTGTGCAGTAGGTGGTGTGCAGTGACACACAAAGAATATTTGGTAGTAGATACGTGGGTGATGGATTTTTGGAATCGGAGGCTACAAGAAACAGAAAAATCCTATTATGCAATGAGGTGTTGTAACAATGCTACATGTTTGGTTTTGATGTTCTAAGGGTGATGTCTTGTCAAGAGATTATTATCATAGAGCCAATGAAGGCATATTAGGGTTTGAATTTTCACACAGGTTTTTATATGTTGTATTTTCAATTCAATTCATTATCTTTACTTGGAATTTTTTACTCTCTGATTTATATTGGATTTCCATAGAGTTTCCCTGTGTTTTTTTAATACTCCTCATTAGATAGTTTTTTCATGTTAAAATTTGTGTCCCTATTTATTTTTATACTATATGGTTTTGTTCTTTGTTTACATTACAAATTCTCACAATTTTTTTCATAATTAAATAATTTACTTGGGACCGATCTGCTTCCAACCCAACAACTAGTATCAAAGGAGTTTATCAGTGTTTCTTGCTGATTAGATATGGGCTATATATGTCGTGGGATTTAATTATGTTGGGGGGATTCACTATGCAAGGTAGTCCCCATTTGACTAGCTAGGATCCATTGGGCCAAATCTTGGTTCACATAATCCCAAAAAAAATCAAACAACAAATTTTTTCTTTCTAGTCTTATAACACATAATCCAATAAACAAAAAATATAATTTGTCTAAAAATCTCTCACCTTGGAAATTAAATGCATGAACAATTTGAACATGCAAAAACATTGCTAAAAAACTCGACTTAACAAATTAAAATCTAACCACATGATGATTCTACACCACCTACCATCATCAATTTGGGCATCACATCCTAAATAGAAAATACTTATATTATACAACCCAAAACGGACCCCTATCATGAAACAATGTGACACACATTGTCCAAATTAATGATATTCTTAACTACTGCTAAACATTATCAGAATTAAACAACTCCGAAAACAAAAGGTGAACATTCCTACACTTACCTGAGCCGACCTCTAAGATCATTCCAATGTGGAATCCCTAGATTGCTCACCAATACCTGCAACACAAGGAAAAACAAAACAGTACCCATACCTTAAAACCATGACATAACAAACATCTTAGAAAATTCATGAAGAATCACTCAGTAAACTAGTGTGGTAATGAAAATAGAAGAAATAAAATAAAAACATTGAGAAATCAATCATAGAAAAAGAAAATATGGTCCCCACCTGAACCCATCACAGACTTAGAAAACCCTCAACCTAAAGGGAAGATGCTACATATAACCCCGCTAGAATGAGAAGTTCCTCAATAACTGGGGTACCACTGCAAATCCCTTGTAGCCCCAAGAGTCCTAACAAAAATCTATAAACGCAAAAGAACACTGGAGATCCAAGGGTTGCTGGCTACCAACTCAAAAATCTCATCCTATTCTAGCTTCCTAAAAATATTTATGAACAACCTAGAATCATGAAATAGATCCTGACAGAATCATCATGAAGCTCAATCATCACCAAACCTATTCACATGACACTATCACTCTAAACACTACATAGGCCCAATCACTAATTACAACAAGTAAACACCTAGAGACACCAGCCCAAAACCTGGACACAAAATAGAGGAACACACCTGAGCTAATTACCAGTTCACTCTCCTAAGAAAAAAGGCAGAAATAGTAGAGCAAACAAACAAACTGCCACTGCCACACACCTCAATGCTAATCGATACACTCTCACTCATGCCAACCTTTCACAAACCCCTCCCACCCCAGAACATGAGACAAAAACCAAACAACCCCAAGATTCTTATGTTCTCTACTAGGCCATACAAAATAGGGATACAATAAGAGAAACAACAATCAATAAAAGATTGAAAATTTACATCCAAAAAAGTAAATGACCAATACTAAACAAAACATCAAATCATGTTGTAGAGTAAAATAAAATAACAAAATCATTTAAATCAATGAATAACCACTTCTGAATTTTGACGACACAAAATTATACCCAATTTGTCTCGGATACCACTTGTTGGGGGGGCTGCACTCTGCAAGGTAGTCCCTATTCGACTAGCCATGATTTATTGGGATTATCTTGGTTTTCTTAACCCCAAAATACAAAATAAAACAACTAATGTTTATTTTTCGGTCTTATAACACATAATCCAATAAACAAAAAATATAATTCACCTAACAATCATCTAACTTGGAAAATAAATGCATGAACAATTTTAATATGCAATGACAATGCTACACTTTCCACATTGAACTGTTTAATGGGAAATATAATTTTACTCTATGGAAATAATGAGTTAAAAACATTTTGGTTTATGAGAAGACAGTGAAGACATTAAATAAAAAATAATAGAAGATAGAGATGATGAGCATTGGTGACTGGTAGGATATGAGAGAGTTGGAGACACATATAATTTCGATGTATTTTGCTGATAATACTCTATCACTACCAAAAAATGAGGTAAGGGGAGTGCCTCATGTTATCAGTGCTAAACAGAAAGCATTGATAAAGGGGTGACCTTTATCAGTGCTAGCCAAAAGCGCTCATAAATGTACCTTTTATTAGCGCTAAGAAAAACACTAATAAAGGTGTACCTTTTATCAATGCTTTTCTTAGCGCTAATAAAGATTTCATTTGTCTACACAATTTTTAGTGATGATAAATTTTTTTAATAAATAATATTATCAATTCATATAAAATTATTATATCTATATTCAAAAATAATGTTTATTTGTATACATTAAATAAAAAATGCATGTTTATAATTAATATATTTTTTTTAATAATTCCTATATATATATAATGTTTTAAAAAAAGTATTTCTATTATTATAATTAAATATATATACATTTAAATAATTATAATATTATAATAAATTTCATTAAATAATAAATATATTTATTAGATTGATTATATTTATTATATTTATTAGATTTATTAGATTTATTAGATTTATTATAAAGTTATTAGATTTATATTTATTAGATTTATTAAATTTATTAGATATATATTTATTAGATTTATTAGATTTATTATTAGATTTATTAGAATTATTGGATTTAATAGATTTATTAGATTCATTATATTTATAATATCTATAATATTTGTTATATTTAATGAATTTATTTTATTTATAATTAATATGTATAAATACTTATAAAATATATATATTTATAATTATAATTATTAAATATATATGTGCTTCCAATGAATTTGGTCAATAAATATATCGATCATGTGTGTATATATGTTATGTGTCATCATGAATGTTCATTTATATATTACACCCTTCTTATTATTCATATTGTCCATATATATGATGGCTCGTTTTTTTATTATGTATGTATATGAGTAATTCATCTTACCCATATAAATATTATGTTTTCAAAAATACTTATAAAATTTCATTAAATATTTTTAAATAATAAATATATTTAATATATTTATAATTATTAAATTTTAATTATATATTAATAATTTTTAAATATATGTATTTGTAATTATAATTATAACTATATATATATTTAAATAATTATAAAATTATAATAAATACATATATTATAATTTTATAAACATATATATATATATAATTATATACAAATTTTAATAAATATATTTATTTATATCTAATTATAACTACAAATAAATAAATAAATATATATATATATTATAAAATTATAATAAATATATTTATTATACTACTTATAAAGTTATAAATTTATTATTAAATAAATATATTTATAAATATATAAAAATATTTATAAAAAATACAAATAGTTATAATTATAATTCCTAAATAAATAAATTTATATATTTAAATAAATAAAAAATTATAATGAATATATTAATTATATATATTTATATAAAAATATTTATAAATAAATAAAATTAGCTGTAATTATAATCTAAATAAATGTAGATATATTTAAATAATTAAAAAATTATAATAAATATATTAAGTATATATTTTTATAAAATTATAAATATATTTGTTATAATTTTATAGTTAATTAAATAAATATATATATATATATAATTACAACTATAGATAAATATTTATTTATTATAATTTTTAATTATAGATAAATATATATTTGTTAATTAGTTATAAATATAAATAAATAGATATATATTTATTAGTTATAAATATAAATAAATATTTATTTATTTAAAAAATATTAATTTATAAAAATAATATTTATTATTTTCATATATAATTTTATATATAATTAAATAAATATATTTATAAATATATTCAAATATTGATAAATTAATATGAATAATTATATTTATAGTTATAAATAAATACAGATATATATTTATAATAAATATTAGAAATATATGTGATTACAAATATAATAAATATAAAGAAATATATATTTATTTATAGTTAATATTATATATTTATATTATACATGTAATTTTAAAAATATATATATAAATATAAATAATTTATTATCATTATAGTTTTATCATCGCTAAAAAAGCGCTGATAAAAGTACGTTTTATCAACACTTTCTAATTTAGTGCTGATAAAACATACCTTTATTAGCGCTTTTTACTGAGTGTTGATAAATGCTTCCACCAGTTTTATAAATGATCCAAAACAGTCTCCTCCTTCCTTCACACCACTTAAGTTCTCATAAAAGCCTTACCCTGTTGCCTCCTCCTCATCTTCCTCCTCCTCGGCCGCCTCCTCCTCCTTCGTCGCCGCCACCGTGAAGTCCTCCTTCGCTGCCACAAAGCTCTCCTCCACCGCCTCTACTGCATCCTCATCCTCCTCAGATACTGAATCCTCCTCCTCCTCCATCACCATCACTATGAAGCCCTCCTCCACCACCACAAACCCTCCTCATCCTTCTCTTCCATCAAATCATACCATCATGAATCCCTCCATAGGTGCGCATTGTAACTCCATTCTTTATTTGTAAAAAAATAAATATAATACATGGAACATTTGGGTTTTCTTTCAATTTTGATCCCTCGTGTATGATGGTATCATTTGGGATATTTCAATCCTTGTATTTTGTAAATTTAGGGCTTGCAATAGAGATCTTATTTCATATTTAGTCGGTCACCATTGAAGGCGACATGTTTCAGCTAGGTTTATTCTTATTCCAAGTAGATTTTTCAATGAAATTGTTTCATTTTTTTAATAGCGTTACTGTTCTTTCTAAATTAATTTTTTCTAAAATTATTAATATATTTGATATCTATGTGATAATTTAAATTGTTTTATTGTGTGTTGGTCTTTGAATAAATGGATTCTCTTTTAAATTTCATTTTTCCATGTTTGAAATATAATGTTTTCACGTATTTTGATTTTGTGAAATGACTATGAAGATTTTTGAAATGATTCAAATGGTGTGTGTTGTATTATAATCTAGTTTTTTTTCAATGAAATAAAAAAATATTTTGATGTGGAAATTGTTTTAGAGTGAAGTTTTGATATTAAAATTATTTTAAAATTGGGTTGTTTTATAAATTTCAAATGTTTATTTGAAATGAGAATTTGGTTTACCCCTTGTGATAAATTTTTTAATGGATTCTTTAATTTTTTTTATAGAAATGGATTGATTTTAGATTTCTTATTGATTTAAATGCATGAGACCCATGTTTTTAAGGGTACCTTCAAAAAAATTATAATATATGATATTCTCATATAGCATGTCCACATACTTCAGGTTTGAATACACCACTGCATATCTCATAGAGCCCATCACATAGGGGCCTTCACATAATCTTGATTTGGGAACATTTTCACTATATAATATTTGGATTTTAAGGGTTATATAAAGTGGGTTTATTTTATTTTTGGAATGTGTTATACATGGGTAAAACAAGGTTGTTTTAATGAAGGGTGTTTAGAGGTATGATGAAAAGTTTTTTTATGTCATTCAGATTTTATGTGATTGACTTCATGATTGATTTTGATCTCCTCCATTTCATTTATCATGAGAACCCCAATTACTTACGTTGGACCTAGGACATGTACTTTCTAGACATTGATCTGATCTCTCTAGTATGGTATTACATCCCCACACTTACTAGGAATCAATATTCTCTCCCTAGATATGGATCAAAACGCTTCAATTTCTATGCATTGATACATTCTCACCGAGAACCACTGTTGCACCAAAACAATGGACAATCATACTCCTTGATCCCTCCCTATACTACAAATACACCTTTAAGGCTCAACATCTTTGAGGCATGTACTTCCCTCTTGGATTCATATTCTCTTAGACACACCTTTTAAAAAAATTAATGCTTTCATCACATGGTTTCCCATTCTACTCAACACCTCACTTTTGACTAATTCAAAATCAATGTAACTTTTGAACTCTCCAAGAGTAGGATGGCCATTTTCCCCCAAATTCTGAATCCTCCACCATTGAATATCAATCCAAAACATACCCATTTAAATGGAACCACCACTTTTTTACTAGTGAAATTCCACTAAATCATAGAAAACCAATTCACTAGAGGAAACCCAATAGTCTTGAAACCAAGACTATCTATCGAGTCTTGATAAAATAATCACCATATGTTATGTAACCAAGAATTAATACCACTTTTTGGTAACTGATATTAGAATAAGAAAAATATCCTATACCACTATTTGGATTTGGTATAAATCAACAATCCTAATGTTAAACTCCCAAATCTTACTGATAGTAAAAGAAATTCTAGAACATACCTAAATTGAAACAAATCCCCAACATGATATACCATAACATATAAGTAAAGCTACAACTAAGTCACTATATCAGATCTCTAACTTATAGTTCTAGTAACCTCATGGTTTTGAAGATACCTCCCCCAAAGGAAATGTGAAATAAAGGATAAATGCAAGACATAAATGGAATAAGCACACTACGTTAAATTTATGTTGTAAGGATGAAAATCCTACTTCATAAGGGAATACATTTATATTTTTATTAAGGGATAAATTGAGTCAAAAGGAAAACATGAATTTTTTCATCCCTACCTATCCAAAGCTACATGAGATACTTTCTGGACACCCTAGTAAAATAACCATAACAACACATGTAATGAATCCTTCCACCCATAAGCACTTTATGGTGAATCCCTTTAATTGGAAAAATTATATAATTCAAGTGATTATCAAATAATATTTTCTTCTTTTTATAATTTTATATCTAAATATATAAATTATTATCTTATTAAAACTTTAACAAATTAAATTAATGAATTATTAACTATTTATATTCAATGTTATGAAGTGGTCATGACATTTAGTTTTATTCATCCATCAAAGGTAACAAACCTATATTTTCGTTATGAAATTTTAATGAAAAGGTTCTAGACTATTTTGGGACTTGATGTTGTTAACCTCGTCAATGATTTTTGGTTAGGTAGGAATTATATTGATACTTATAATGATATTCTCATCACTTTGATTTCAGAGGTTACTGATATGAGTTCAATTATGAATTTTAGAATGAATAGTCTTTGTAATGTCATTTATAAAGTCTTTTAAAGATTTTAGAAAATAGAGTTTGGAAAATCATACCATCTATTAGTTTAGTACCATAGTTATTTTCTTATTTGACTTGTGACATGAGGTAATTAAAATGATCAGGAAAGCAACATAGTTTCTTCTAGTGATGAGTGGAATAGGAAAATTCTTTGTGTAAAAGGAATGCCACTTGAAAAATTTTTGATTATGTAATGGGTTCATGCTTATATATTTTCTTAGGTGTATTTATAAAGGAAGGAACTAATAGTACTTTATGTGAGATACATATACATTGTTCTTGGGGTGTAAAACCAATTGATTTGGTGTGAGCCAAGGATCATTGGGATAATGCAGTGTTTGTAGTAAACTGGAACATGGGTGTTTCATGTTTGAGAGTGTGGTCACTGACTATGGAACATATCCATTGGGACTCCAGTGTTATGGTGAAGGATAATTGATATAACTATACAATGGAATCATGGATAAGGGGTATCCAATGGTGTGGAAAAAAATATCAAATGATTATGGAAATTATTATTATTACACCTACCTTTGGAATAATGTGATGGAATCATACAACACTGATTGATTTGGAATGAATCGAGGTGTTTTTATGTATCTTGTATAAAGACTCTATTGGGATCTATGTCTTTGTAAAAATGACTAAGTGTATCTTTTAAAATGATTTAATCCTTTGAAAAGAGAGTATGAAGATGAAGTGAAAGAGTTCATAAAGTTTTCAAAAGATCATGTATATGATCCTTCTCAAATCATTTTACATGTTTATGTTGTTATTATTCAAGACTAGTTTGTCCATAAGAGTTTAAAGAACACTTGATCTATCATGGAATAGATCAAAGTTATAAATTTTTGGAATAAACATGGGGAAAAAGAGAATGTATCTAGTGTACTAGATAACAATGCATTTTATGGATCATCTGATATGATTACAAGTGTGGAAAATGAAGAAGAACGTATCGAGGATGTGATTACAGATGTGAATTATGGTGATGGTCGTATTGAGAAAATGATAAGGATAGTTGAAGATGAACTTCGTGATTGCCCAAAATTCTTTGAGCAGTTAAATAGTTGTGAAAAGACTCCTTTGTGTGGTGGTTACACTAAATATATATCATTGTTATCTATACATATGCAATATAATTTGAAAGAAAGAAACAGATGGAGTGACACTAGTTTTACAGAATTACTTTCTCTCATGAATGACAAACTCCCATAAGATAATGAGCTCCTGAGATGAACATACGACACCAAATGAATTCTACGTTCGATGGGTATGATCTCTGAATGATTCACATAGGCTTTCACACAATTTTAATTAAATTTTATCTTAATGATTCCTAATAGAAAATAAAACCACACCCACCTCTTATTTATACACACCTGATAACCCAAGGAGTGTGGGATGCTTTTACTAGTCGTTATGTGGAGCAGTCTTTTCAGGTACATTGTATTTGGTAATAAGATTTTTGATGATACATTTATTCCTAACTTTTATTGATCTTTTTTTATTTATTAAACTGAAACTAAGTGATGAAAATAAGGAGTGACCAGAAAAACCAGTGTACCCCTACCGTAAAGAAAGAATGAGGTATGCTTCACTTAAAACAAAATTGGTACAAATTTTAAATCTACCATAATACTTTTATATGACATAAAAAACACCATAAAAATGTTTCTCTATTTATATGTATATTGATGAATCCAAATCCAAAGTCACTTCCATCCCATACCATGTGCTATGGAAGGAGGTGCATGTAAATAAATATGGGATACAAATAGGTGAAAACACACAAAAAGTGTGGGAAGAAAGTGTAAGTATAAAATAATAAATATTTTTTCCTTTAAATAGATATTACATAATAATGAATAATTTTTTTAATATATTTTCTATCTTACATAGTCAGAGGAATCAGCAACATACAAACTAGATATATATATAAATTTAGTGGCCTTGAAGCAGCCAGAAAAGTATGGTCGATTCAGAGGTGTAGGTTTTGGGGTGACACCCAGAATATTTTTTGAGAAGAAAAAGAGGAGGATCAAAGTGAAGAAATAAAAATGTTGAGAGAAATAATATATATATCATTGAAGAACATATGAAATTTCATAGAAAGTTCATGATAAAATTTTATGGAGGGGGGAAAAAGATAAGAAACAACTCGAAAATAAACAACACATGAAGATCCCTCCCCACCCCCACTAGCTTTGAGGCAAGACATTCCCCTCAAAAACCTATCTTAATTGAGGTAATCAATGGTAAAATAATTGTTTTTGTTAATTGTGAATCAGATAGACATTGATACCTTTCCTGTACTGATATTTTATAGGGTGAAAATTATTGTGATTTATATCTATCTACACCCACTCATCACCTTTTAGCGAGGGATACGGTGTTCAATATCCAGAATGACATTCTACACAATAGACCACTTTCAACAGGTTATGTCAAAGTATTGATTAACTTATTTCATGAGCCGAGTGTCGAGCTACCTATTCCAATTGTTGATGAAGATATTCATAATGTTGAACAAGCTCTTGGAATATTCATCACATAGTAGTCACAGATTGTAAAAAACATGTCGTCAAGGAGGTATTCATTTACAATTTATTTTTCAAGATAAACATTAAACATTTAATGAAAAAATATCTGAACCGATGAATGTTATTATAGATGGACATAGGTAAGGGGGTGAAAAGAAATAATGGTTCAAAACCATATCAAGGATTGAACAATTGATCGAAAAGATATATTTCAAGCACCTTAAACCTTCCCATTCTATATCCACATCTATTATCATTTTAGGATCATGTTGTAATGTCCCGATCCGACTCACCATTAAGATGATGGCCAGACCGATCTCCACATGACCTCAAGCGCACCTCACCGTATGCCATAGGCTACCGACTAGCAGCAAGGGTGTAAGAATAGTCAGTGGGGACACTATAACCTATTATTAGAGTTTCGCATGAGTATAATAGATTAAATAACAATCAATAGAAGAAGCAATACCACATAATTGACAAAGCATAAGAAGACAGATTTCATATAACTGAACAAAAGTGGCCAACTCCAGTTTATACAATGGATGAATACATGACATGGTATTGGTAAATTACGAAAAACAGTAAACAATACAACATGCTTTTCAATATAGTACAAATAAGGAAATTACAGGAAAGCCCCAAGGGCAATCTCCTTGAGCATCCCGAGCTCTAGCTTGATCCTTTGATCCTACTCTAGGTATAAGAAATACAAAAACAGACAAGGTCTAAGGCCTTGTGAACAAAAAAGGTCTACTCAGGTACCCCAGTGTAATGGTGGCCTGCGTAGGGTGTGAGATATAAATATTAGTAGGCTAGAACCACCAGTTTCTAAACCAATCCCGATAGTATAATATAAATTAAACATGGTGCAAGCATGAATAAGTAAATTAAGAAGCACAATGTAACTAAATAGCCAAGTACCTACTTCGGCCCTAGGCTAGTGTCTGAACATTTAACAAGTTCATTAATTGGGTTTTACCATTTTATTTATAAGTCACATGTGAGTAAGTTGCCTACCGAGTCTAAGGAGTTTCCTCCAAGGTAAAACGGGGCTAAGCAATGACCGGGCCTGATGGTCTTGAACCATGGCTCCTACTTGTCAATGATGGACCCAAGGAGTGTATCCAAGGCATCCTGTGATAGTATAAGTATGGAAGGTTCCAAGACTTAACAATGAAACCTGTCAAAGATATCCAGTGAGGGAGGTCCAGGGTAAAAACCAAGGCAACATAAACTCACAAAAAGCTAACTTAGTAGTATTTGAGTCTAGCTAAGGGGTAAGAGTGTAATCTAAGTAATTCCACAATAAGTCTCCTACCGAGTCCAAGGTGATCGACCAAGGTAAAATGCATCTAAGTAATGACTGGGCCCGATGGGATTTAACCATGGCACCTACTAGTCAATGCTGGATCAAAAGAGTGTATCCAAGGAATCCTGTAAGAATAAAGGACCCAATGGTAGTGTACCAAGCATCCAAGTAATAGACAAGAACTAGAGTTTAGGTGGGTATAAACCTAAGAAAACCATATCCTTGAATTGGAACAGAGTTCATGAGACCCAAGACATTCTCTTCTCATAATCAAAGGTGATCTCAAGTTATTCCACTCCTATTTGATAAAGAAGTCATGTAATGATTCATCTAGTTCAATTATTGCCTTCCATTAGTGTGGATAGGTCAAGTAGAGTTGAAACCATTATTTATTGGTTCAATCCTTACCTTCCATTAGTGTGGAAAGGTCAAGTATCATTGAAACCATTTATTGATTGGTTCAAGACTTGCCTTACATTATTTTGGAAAGGTCAAGTAGCATTTCAAACATTTAGTAAAAACCATTAAATAATTTTCAAAGGCCAAGGTCCACACTGCTACCTTCCCTTAGCATGGTAAGGGTAGCCATGGACATGGAACCAATCCTTGTCTCATGAACCCAGGTCCATCCATGGAATTCCTACATGTGAATCCATGTATCACCCAAGGTATGAGTATGAAACCCCGTTGATTCCATCATGGAATTCCTACTTGGGAACCCATGTGTCACCCAAGATTTTATTAGTATTCAAAACATTTGAAAAACAATTTAGTAACTTGTTTGAGGGTCAATCATTAAGTATTAACCATTCATTTAACTCAACTCATTCCATTTACCAAAACATGTTAGTTTCATTTAAAGGTCTTAAGGTATCCATACAAAGGGAAATTACCTACATGGGTAATTCTAATCCAAAACTGTACCAAACACTTAAACGGTGCATCAGTCCTTTAATCATTTTGAAAAGGGAAACCCAGTGTTTCTAATTTCATTAAGGCCATTTACAAATCATTCCATATTTCAACACAAAATCAAGGCATAAGAATTATAAATACAACAAGTCAAGAAATCAAGGTCTAACCACTACTTTTTTCTTAAAGGAAGATCACCTCATTTGGAGGGGTTTTATTATAAAAACATGATATTGCTAATCAGCAAACCATTTAATACATTTAGAATTCATATCATGAACAATGCTAAAATTCACATTTCACAAGAATTGGATATAATACTTCATTACATGAATTTACTTATAACAAAAGTGTAGTAAGAAACTTAATTAATGTATTTATAATGGTTGAGGACTTGGAGAGGGACGCTACTTCAAGGTGGAACCAAGCAGTCTGCTCCAGTGATAAACCAAAACGAAGTGAAACCAAATAGAACAACTCAATTCCCTACCAATTTAATAAAATTGAGTCAATGGAACATAAATATCTTCATTAAATAGGTTTGAAACAAAGTATAATGTATAAACCTTACCTTGAGACCAAACTAACAGACATAAACCATCCAAACCGCATTGCCTTTGGTGGCGGTTGCTGGAACATGAACCCTAGGGTCCCAAGAAACCTTTTGCATGACCCAAGAACAAGGGAAAACTGAAATCAATATTAACCCTAAAATATAGGGTTTAGAAAAACCATCTCTGGTGACGAATAGGTCAAATCGCGACAGGAAAACATGAGAATAAGGGAAAAGCAGACTCACCTTGAACGATCGAAGGGGATTTGTGAAGAAATCTGGGCAGAATCGAAGTGAGGAGAGGAGGCCGAGGAGAGGGTCTTGCATTGAAGGAGAGATCTCCCTTGGGCTGGAACATCTCATATGAGAGGGTAGAGGTACTAGTTTAGGTTTTATGTTTTAATTTAATTTAATTTAATTAAAACAAATTTAAAATTAAAAAACAGGGCATCGCGCATGGTTAAGCCCGCACGGTTTTCCAAACATTGCGCAAACTATGAATAGTCTACTACCTCTAAGACAGACCCCGCAAGTTCTAGGTGCATAGTTTAGGAAACCGTGCACAGGACATGCGCAATCCACTGTCCCTTTTAAAACAGGGTCGCGCGATTACCTTCAGTGGGCCCCACATCTTAGTAGACCATACACAAACTGTGTGCCCTCTGTTTTCTTTAAAAACATGATGTTTTTTGGGTCTGACACTCCCAAAACATCATGATCCTATCAGGAGACTTCTTGGGCCTTCTCCCATGCCAAAAAACATCACTTACGAGAGATCCAACTCTCATAATTATGTTTTGAATCTTGTTTTTAAAAATGATCGGTTTAGTAAATGAAAAAGTTCAAAAACTTTTGTAATTTTGTCCGGTTAAAAAATACGGGATTATACAATCTACCCACCTTAAAAATTATCATTCTTGAGAATCATTTGGGAACAACGTAAACATCACCCAACCTACAAGGGTTATAAAGTTTCATTCAAACAGTTCCATTGTGTTACCAGTGCTCAATGTTCAACTTAACACAGAAACAAAGATATAGACACAATCACAACAAAGTATTGATAACACTCGACCAATGGTACTTCCCACTATAGTTCTTAACTTAAGGAAGTGGTAAATTACAAGCCACAGTACCTACACCATTGGAATTGTTGTTTAAGGAACAACTTTGGGTGTTATTACTACACCCCTATAATGATTTCGTAAAAGGAAACGATCGAATTATAATCAACCTAATAGAACTAGTCGAGCAAGAATTATCAGAAGACACTACCATCCATGAGACCAAACTTTCCTTCACCTGGAAATGTGCTTTAAAAATGGTTTCTTACAACCATAAACATTGAACTAAAGGAAGAGATAGTGAGTTGATCCACTTGGCCGATGTATCTCATAGAAGTCTGGCTTAGGTGACCAGAGAAATTCCGAAGAAACGACTAGAGTCCATGAGTCCGAACAAGGAATTCCAACTTGGGAACCCAAGAATCACTCAAGACTTACCAAGCCTCTTTTAAAACCATGCTTTAGCATGTAACACAGAAAAATATCATCCAACAAGTTCAACAACTTTTAATGATTTAGTGTAGTGTAAGACCGGTGCTCTCTTAGTGCATCAGGGACGACATCAAGATTGGGGACATGCTCATCTATTAAGAAGATTTAATTAAGAGGATTTAATAAGGGGTTTCTGTTACACACCTAAGATGCTGGAAGGTAAAATAGTCGAACCAAAACAGGGTCAGGCTGGCAAGAAATCACATACACTATATAAGAACTGCAAAACTCTAGGGAAAACAAGTAATAACCTAGCATTTACTAATGGTTATATTTGATGTTACTTCTACTTGGAAGGTAATGTTAACAGAATTTACAAAACACTACCCACCTTATTAATGTCTTAGTCAAAAGGGATGAAAACTAGCTGCTCAAAAGTGCGATAGATTATAACAACAAGATTGACGTGTCAAAACACTCATGTTTTTCGAAAACCATCCCAATTATTGGAATGAACTGATCCTTTAATGCTCAAGTCACACTACTTGGAGATAACCCGAGACCGTACTCAACATTATAATAAGATTTATTAAAGAGTTGTATTGCATCATATGTTCATTTTCCTGGACGACACCATACCAATTCATCCATTTATAAGAAGAATAAGATGGTCAAATGACCTACGAAGTGGCTGACCATGCCCGAGGCACATCTAAACAGCTAAGAAATAGCATTATTTGATGCTCGAGCCCATAACAAGGTCAAGAAAACATGACCACCCATCTACACATGATTGTAACTAAAAAACTAGAAGTCCTACTTGGGACAACAACATTCAAACGACACCAAGAGTGAGAAAAGGCACTGCACTAGCAATGCATTTAAAATATGAGGGAACTAACTATTATGGGTTATCCCCCTAAGAAAAACTAGGGTCAACCCTAAAACAAGGTCACGTCAAAAAAAAAGTCACTAGGCTCAAAATTCAATCATGTACCACTGTTATGAAAAATAATTCCTATGGGGAGTACTCACAGTATCATTCCAAGGAAACTCAAATAGAGGTTTGAACTACCCTTACAGGAGGGTTTTTAACATTGGAAAAAACTATAGGTTCCATTTCCAAGCCACTTATATTTAATCACATTTAATCTCTAAATCATCAAAATATTTAATCAAAACATCAAATTACCATTTTCAAAATAAATCACAGGGTACTTGTTTTTAACCAACGCCCCAAGGGGAAAATAGAAAAGTTTTATTAAACCCCCATTTTAAAACATTTTACATTAGTTGACATCACGTCATTTTCAAGAAACTTATCAAAATAAATTCCTTCTAAGCAGATAAAGAGACCTACGAGGGTCCCATTTTAACCAACCTGGGTTATCTAGAAAGCAAACCATTAGTGAAAGCACAATTATTAAAATTTTAAACACCCAAATGGGTCATCTCATAGAAACATACCTCAACTGAACTACTTGTGTCCAGTTGCATTTTTAAAGCTAGCCATTTGATTTCATATCAACATTAAACATCTTTAACACTTATAAGCATTTTACAAGGCATCGTGCCACTCCATTTAATATGTGTTTCCATTTCCCAATTCATGAAGCGTCCATACACTCCATGTATTGAAAATTGGATCCCATTAATTAGTACCAATGTCAATTCATAATTTAACATGATCAACATATCAATCCAAATTATATGGGTGGTCACCTACCAATCTGTAAATCACCCATACACTTTACAGTTTTTAATTTGTATCTCTTTAGTCTAAACAAAATTCACTTAACAGTAGAATTTAGTAACCTTTTTACAATTGTTCAATTACATGAGTTGCCTTTTTTCAGCAATAAGGCACCCATACACCTTATAACTAAAAATTTTCTCCCGTTATAACCACAACCAGTAATATTAGCCCATGTAATCATGTAAATATATCAAATTAAGCAATCATGTCAGGTCACTACAAGCATCTAACACATAACAACAAACTTAAATGACAGAATCATGGTATTTTAATCATAGGAGAATGATATAATGAGTATTAAGCATAGAATTCCTCATAATGTATTATCTAAACAAGTATAAATCTAATAATGGCATATTAATAAGGCACTGAATCATAATTGGCTATCAATATATTAATGAAACCGCATGTCATGGCATATATGCATGGCATGTTAATTTATAAGTGCCTAATATGAAGCATGTAATGCAACTTCCTTGCCATATCAGGCCAAGGAAAGTTTCCAAATTTCCAAAAATCATATGCAGTGGAATGTACACTAGTCACTCTAGGTGAAATCATATCAATTGTAATAGTGAACAACATAAACATCAATCCCATCCCAGGACACTTGGTCATTCCCCGTACGTGGGGTGATCAGTCCCAAGCATGACTATTTTCCAAGCACCGACACTTTCTTAGTCTCCTATATACCAACCCACAATAGTAAGAAAAAAGGAAAAAATCACCTATAATACCACTTTGTAACGTCCTGACCCGACTCACCACAAAGACGGTGGCCGGACCAGTCACCACATGACCTCAAGCGCGCTTCCAGATATGCCAGAGGCTGATGACTAGCAGTGAGGGTGTAAGAATAGTCAGTGGGGGAGACTATACCCTCTTATGAGACTTGGGCAGTGGTATAACAGAGTAAATAACAATCAACAATGGAAGTAATAATATATAATTGAAAAAGCAATGGAAAACAGATTTCATATAACTGAACAGAAGTGGCTAATGCCATTTTATACAATGGATGGATGCATGACATGGTATTGATACATTACAGAAATCCATAAATAGTAAAACATGCTTTTCAATATAGTAAAAATATGGAAAGGATAGTAAAGACCCATGTGAAATCTCCTTGAGCATCCTGAGCTCCAGCTCGGTCTTTTTCTCCTACACTAGGTACAAGTAATATAACAACAAACAAGGTCCAAGGCCCTGTGAACAAGAAAGGTCTACTCAGGTACCCTAGTGCAATGGCGGCCTAAGTATGGTGTGAGATATAAATCTCAGTAGGCCAACACCAGTAGTGTCTAACCAAATCCCAAAAATACAATATAAATTAAATAGGATGAAAGAATGCATAAGTAAAGTAAGAAGTATAATGAAACTAAATACCTAAGTAACTTTTTCAGCCCTCAGTTGGTGTCTGAACATGTAACCAGTTCATTAATTAGGTTTTACCATTTTATTTATAAGTAACATGTGAGTAAGTCACCTACCGAGTCCAAGGAGTTTCCACCAAGGTAAAATGGGGCTAAGCAATGACTGGGCCCGATGGAATTTAACCATGGAACCTACATTTCAATGATGGACCCAAGAAGTGTATCCAAGGAATCCTGTGATAGTATAAGTAGTGAAGGTTCCAAGATGTAACAAGGTAACCTAGAAAAGATATCTAGTGAGGGTGTTCCAGGGTAAAAACAAGGTAACGTAAACTCATGGAAAGCTAGCTCAGTAGTATCTAAGTCTAGCTAAGGAGTATGAGTGTAATCCAAGGATTTTAATCCAATTCATTCCATAATAATTCACCTTCCAATTCCAAGGTGATCGACCAAGGTAAAACAAGGCTAAGCAAAGACGAGGCCCGATGGGCTTTAACCATGGAACCTACTAGTCAATGTTGGATCCAAGGAGTGTATCCAAGGTATCCTATAAGAAGAAAGTACCCAACGATAGTATATCGGGCATCCAAGTAATAGAAAAGAACCGAATTCTATGTGGGTATCAACTTAAGCAAACCATATCCTTGAATCAGAACGGGGTTCCTGAGACCCAAGGTATTCTCCTCCTAGAATCCAAGGCGAGCTTGAGTCAGTCCATTCCTATTTGATAAAGAAGTCATGTAATGATTCATTTGGTTCAAGTATTTCCTTCCATTAGTGTGTATAAGTTAAGTAGAGTTAAAACCATTATTTATTGGTTCAATCCTTGACTTCCATTAGTGTGGAAAGGTCAAGTAGCATTGTAACCATTTATTGATTGGTTCAATCCTTTCCTTCCATTAGTTTGGAAAGTTCAAGTATCATTGCAACCATTTAGTAAAAATCATTAAGGAATTTTCAGAGGACAAGGTCCACACCGCTACCTTCCCTTAATATGGTAAGGGTTTCCATGGATGTGGAACCAATCCATGTCTCATGAACCTGGGTCCATCCATGGAATTCCTACATGGGAATCCATGTATCATCCAAAGTATGAGTATCAAAAACCATTGAGTCCATCATGGCATTACTACATGGGAACCCACGTGTCACCCAAAGTTTTATTAGTATTCAAAACATTTGAAAAAAAAATTAGTAACTTGTTCGAGGGTCAATAATTAAGCATTAACCATTCATTTAACTCAACTCATTCCATTTACCAAAACATGTCAGTTTCATTTAAAGGGCACCAAGTATCTATAAAAAGGTCAATTACCTACATGGGTAATTCCAATCCAAAACTGGACCAAACACATAAATGGTGCTTCGGTCCATTAATCATTTAAAAAAGGTAAACTCAGTGTTTCTAATGTCATTAAGGCCATGTCCTAAGCATGACATATTTTAATGCAACATCAAGGAATAAGAATTATAAATACAACAAGTCAAGAAAGAAAGGTATAAACACTAATTTTTAGCTTGAAGGCAGCACACCTCTGTTGGAGGGGTTTTATTATAAAAAAGTGATATTGTTAATCAACAAATCATTTAATACATTTAGCATTCAAATCATGAACAAGATAAAATTCATATTTCACAAGAATTAGACATAATACTTCATTGCATGAATTTATTTATAATAAAAATGTATTAAGAAACTTAATTAATGTATTTATAAAGATTGAGGACTTGAAAAGGGACCCTACCTCAAGGTGGAACCAAGCCGTCCACTCCGGTGTCGAACCAAAACGAAGTGAAACAACCCGGAACAACTCAACACCCTATTGATTTTATAAAATGCAGTCAATAGAACATAAATATCTTCATTCAAGAGGTGTGAAACAAAGGAGAAGTTTTAAACCATACCCCAAGACCAAACCAAAAGACCAAAACCATTCGAACAACCTCGCCTTTGGCAGCGGTTTCCGGAACACGTACCCTAGGGTCCTGAGAAATCTTTCGCACGACCCTAGAACAAGGGAAAAACGAAATCAAGATTAACCCTAAAAGATAGGGTTTGTCCAAACCATCCCAGGAAATGAATAGACTAAATCGCAGTTGGGAAATAGGAGGAGAAGAGAGGAGAAGACTCACCTTGAACGATCAAAGGGGATTCACAATGAAATTTGGGTGGAATCGAAGTGAGGAGAGGAGGCCTAGGAGAGGGTCATGCATTGAAGGGTAAATCCCCCTTAGTCTTGCACGTCACATATGATAGGGGAGATGGATTAGTTTAGGTTTTAAGTTTTAATTTAATTTAATTAAATTAAAACAAATTTAACTTTTAAAAACTATGCACCGCACATGGTTAAGCCTGCATGGTTTTCCAAACCATGTGAAAACCGTGAAAATTATACAACCTCCAAGATTCACCCTGCAAAAGCTAGGTGAACAGTTTATGAAAACATGCACAATTCTTGAGCAAGCCACTGTCCATTTTAAAATAGGGTCACATGGTTACCTACAGTGGGCCGCATAGCTTAGTAGACCGTGCACGAACCGTGTTCCCATTGATATCTTTAAAAACTTGAAGTTTTTCGGGTCCGACACTCAAAAAACTTCTCAAGAATCTCAGGAGACTTCTTGGGACTTCTCCCATGCCCAAAAAAATCACTTAGTAGTGATCCAACTCCCGGAATTAAGTTTCTAAGCTCGGTTTTAAAAATGACCAATTTAGTAAACAAATAAGTTCAAAAACTTCCATACTTTTTTCTGGTTAAAAAACATAGGATTTTACACATGTGAATATGAAGTTGAAAGATAGCGGTACTCACACAATTATTTTTTATGAAAATATATATAGAGGGGGAGATCCAAATTTCATTAGTGTTGACAATGTAAGTGAAATCTTAATGTATGATTGGCTAGGTAGCTTAGTTGTAAATGTATACATGAGGTATGTTTTCATGATTTTATTTTCTAAAAGCAGATATATTATGATAATTATGACTAAATATATTTCATATTTTTCACAGGAATATGTATGAAAAAAAATTGAAGGTATTTCCCCATGAACAAAATTTTGGACTCATTAGTCCTCATGTCACCTCTGCAGAACAAACAAAAATAGAATTCAAGAAAGTGGGGTAAATAGTGGAAGGCCTGCTGAAATCGTTTATAGTAAAATTATGGATGATAGACTCTTCTTAATACCAATGATGCATGGGTAAAACTATAAAATTTAATAAAATCAAATATATTTTAATTTCTTTCATTACTTATTCTTTTTTGTGTTCTTAGGCAGCATTGGATGCTCATTGCAGTCAATTTGGATACTCTAAAGATATATTTCCTAGATTCACTACATGGATATCCAACAAACTGACCACACATAATGGCATTTTTTAATTTTTAATACATTGTATCCAATATTTTAGAGCTAAACATTTAGTTATATAATTTATATTATATTTTAATGAGGATTCTATTATGATAAGGTGGTGCGTGAATATCATCTACATCATGGAATGAGGCCAAGGGAAAAGGACAAGAATCTTCACAAGTACTATGACTAGATACAAATCAAGGTATATATAATAATATTTCACTGTCCAAACACATTTAAAAAAATTAATTATTTTTCTCAATGTTTCTACAGTGTTCAAAACAAACAAATGATAAAGATTGTGGTTATTAAGTTTGTAAATTTATGAAAGATGTCATATTCCATGCACAAACCAGACTCCTTGAAGAGGTATTTTAAAAAATAATTACAATTTCATTTAAAATATTTATTAATCCTTTGTGTATTTATATTTTTTAGTACTACCATGATTTTAAAAAAGACTTATATTCACAAGATGATATAGATTCTTTTAGAAATGAATGGGAAATATACTTGATGGAAGAATGTACACAAATAGAATGAATATATGACCGATATTACTTGAAGTGTCTATTTTTATTTAAAATTGGTTGTATTTTTACTAATAAAAACAAGTGACATACTGAAAACTGTGAAAACACATTATTATTGATTTGATACTTTACGAAAATGATCCACAAGTCATTCGTGATGTGTATTAATCAACCACACCTAAATCCGACACATGGTGCAAATGTTATAACTTTAAGTGTGTATTTTAATATTAAAATAATAGTAAATTTAACAAAAAAACACAACTGACATACTAAATATTGAGAAAATGCATTTTTATTATTTTGATACATTAGGAAAATGATGCATAAGTCATTTTTGACATGTAGTAATCAACCAAACCTCAATCCGATGAACGGTGTGACCGATATGACTAAAAGTTTCTGTTATCAGTTTAAAATTGACATTTTAATTCAAAACATGTCACTCACTAAAAATTAAGAAAACTCACTTATATTGTCTTTATAATTTAGTACAATGATTCATAATTTCTTTGTGACATGTATGTAGTAGTCTCTTGTAAACAGATGTACGATGCGACTGGTATGACTCAAAAATGTGTGTTTCCTTTTTGAAATGATATTTTAGTAAAAAAACACAACTGACATACTAAAATCTATTAAAATGAATTCATGTTCTTTTTATACTATATTAAAATGATCTATATGTCATTTTTAGAATATAGAAATCAAATGTACCTTAATCCTATGCACGGTGAGACCAGTATGACTCAAAATGTATATTTTTATCTAAAATTGACATTACTTTTAGTAAAAAAACATCACTAGAATACTGAAAACTGATAAAAAAGCTTTTGGATTGTTTTGATAATTTTGAACAATGATCCATGAGTCATTTTTGATGTGTACGAATCAACCCCACCTCAATAAAATGCATGATGTGATTGGTATAAATCCAAATGTGTCTTTTTATTTAAAATTGACATTAATTTACGTCAAAAGAACAAATGACGTACTGAAAACTAATCAAACACATTAATATTATTTTGATAATTTAGGATAATGATCCATCAGTCATTTTTTAAATTTAGGAATCAACCACACCTCAACTTGATGAATGGTGTGACTGATATGACTATAAGTTTCCATTATCAGTTTAAAATTAACATTTTAGTTCAAAAGGTGCCACTCACTAAAAAACAAGAAAACTCGCTCGGACTGTCTTAATAATTTAGGAAAATAATTCATAAGTTCATTGTGACATTTTATGAAGCAGTATCACGTAAAACCAATTCACAATGATACTAGTATGACACAAAATGCGTGTTTCTATTTTGAAATGATATTTTAGTAAAAAAACACAACTGACATACTAAAAACTGAGAAAACACATTCAGATTGTTTTGATAATTTATTAAAGTAATATATAATTCATTTTTGATGTCTAGGAATCAACCTAACCTCAATCTGATGCATGGTGTGACCAGTATGACTCAAAGTGTCTCTTTTTATTTAAAATTTACATTAATCTTAGAAAAAAACACAACGGGCATGCTGAAAACTGAGCAAAAGCATTTGAATTATTTTGAAAATTTATGAAAATGATCCATGAGTCATTTTTAATGTGTAATAATCAACCCCATCTCAAAATAATGCATTATGTGGCTGGTATACATCCAAATGAGTCTTTTTATTTAAAATTTTCATTAGTTTAAGTAAAAAGAACAACTAACATACTAAAAACTAAGAAAATGTATTCAGGTTGTTTTGATACTTTAGTACAATGATCCATGAGTCATTTTTGATGTTTATGAATCAACCACACCTAATCTAACTCATGATGTGACATGTATGACTAAAAGTATATGTTATCAGTTTAAAATTTACATTTTAGCTCAAAAGGTGTCACTCACTAAAAACCAAGAAAGCAATTTCCAATTACCTTTATAATTTAGGATAGTGATTCTTAATTCCTTTTTGATATGTATGAAGTATTCTCATATAAAATTGACCCACTATGTGACCGATATGACTCAAAAATCATGTTTCCAGGTTGAAATGATATTTTCGTAAAAAAACACAACTGACATACTGAAAATACAGAAAATGCATTTAGATTATTTTTATACCTTAGAAAAATTATCCATGAATCATTTTTGACATGTAGGAATCAACCAAACCTCAATACGATGAATGATGTGACTGGTATAAATCTAAATATGTTTTTATTAAAAATTGACAATAATTTAAGTAAAAAAGAACAAGAGACATACTTAAAACCAAGAAAACACATTTGTATTTTTTTGATATTTTAATACAATGATCCATGAGTCATTTGTGATGTGTAGGAATCAAACTCACCTCAATATGATGCACAGTGTGACCCATATGACTAAATGTGTCAGTTATCAGTTTAATATTAACATTTTATCTCAAAAAGTTTCACTCATTAAAAACCAATAAAATGCCCTATGGTTGTCTTCATAATTTAGTAGAGTGAATAATAGGTCCTTTGTGATGTGTATAAAGTATTCTCACCTCAAACTGATGCACGATGCAACCGGTACGACTCAAAATTGGTGTTTCCTATTTGAAATGATATTTTAGTAAAAAAAAACTTTCATATGGAAAATTGAGAAAACCCATTCATATTGTTTTGATAATTCATAAAAAATATCCATGAGTCATTTGTGATGTGTAGGAATCAACCAAACCTCAATCCGACGAATGATGTGACCAGTATAAATCCAAATTTTTCATTCAAATTTGATATTAATTTTAGTAAAAGAACAAGGGATATACTCAAAACTAAGAAAACACATTTATATTGTTTTGATATTTTAGGATAGTGATCCATAACTCATTTATGATGTGTAGGAATAAAACTCACCTCAATAAGATGCATGGTCTGACCGGTATAACTCCAAATGTGTCTTTTTTATTAAAAATTGACCTTTTATTAATGTATTCTTCCATATTAATGTTTAATTTATTTCTTTATAGTATTTCTAACATAATATTTGTTTTCTTATATAGGTGGAACCTTTTTATTGAGTTGATATGATTTTTTTGGAAACTAATACCACTGGTGGACATTTTTGAGAGGGGATCATGAATATCAAAGGATGAAACATTAAGGTTTTTTACTATTTGTTGGATAATTGTAAATATAATTATACAAAACATTGTTTGAAATGTATATATCATTGTTTTCTAAACCCTTTTGTGTTTTTATTTATTCTTGAGGGTGTTTCTTTGTTCTTGTGTAAGTTGTGAATGTGGTGTGTGTGTTTGATGTGCAGGAGATGGTGGGTGTGTTATTATATAAAGAGAACATCACAGGCACCTAGGCCTTTATTAGTGCTATTTAAAGTGCTGATAAAGTCTCACTTTATCAGAGCTAAAAATAGAGCTGATAAAACGTCCTTTATCCACGCTAAAATAGTGCTGATAGGGGGGCTTTATCAGTGCTTTTTTTAGCACAGATAAAGGACACCCTTTATCAGCACTTTTCTAGTGCTATTAAAGGGGACCCCCCTTATCTTTTATAAGATTAACAGTGCTTTTCTAGCACTGTTAAAAGCATTTTCTAGCACTTTTAAAAGAACTATATGTAGTAGTGTATGGGAAGTGATGAATCTGAAAAATCTAGAGGAGATATGGATAAAGCATGAATGTGGGTATAAATCAAAATCTCTCACAAATAATTGATATTTGAAAAAATGGTAGTATTGTTTGTGAATGCCAAAGAATGGAAATTTAGGTAACCATTTGGATGAGTTCTCCAAATTTATGACAAATCTATCTTAGGTGACATTCAAGATTGACAATAAAGGTAATGAGGTACCTATTGAAATGGAATAAGAAGACAAATCACTTTTTTTTGGGTTCATTTCCTGATTCTTATGATAATATCATCATTAAATTGTTGTTCAGGAAAGACACACTAAAGGTGGATGATGTGATTTCATTATTGTTGATAAAAGAGACTCGGAAAAAGACCAATGATGGTAAATCTTTAGATAATAGTGGTATTCTGGTTGTGATAGATGGATGCAGTAATCAGAGAGATCATTTGAAGATAAGAAGAAAGGTCAAGTTATTATTTTTCAATAAGGAGGGTTGTGTGCAGATAATATTCTATGTATTGAAAAAGACATATAGAAGAAAAAAAGGTGCACGACATTGATTCTGAGGATACCAGCGTGAGTCATATATAGGGTGAAGGTGATTTACATTCAAATATCAATGATTGTCATTGGTCAGATCTATACATCGAATGAGTGGTTGATCCATTAGCATCATTACACATTATACTGAAGAGGGAATTATTTACCTCATACGAAGAAAGAGAATTTGGTATATTGAATATGGGAAATAGATACTCTGCTGATGTCATTGGTGTTGGTGATATTTGTATCACTACTAATGTAGGTTTTACACTAACATTGAGGAATGTGCAATATGTTCCAGTTATATGTTATAATTTTTCATCTACTAGTGCACTTGATACGAATGGATTCAAGATTTTTTTGGAAATAGAATATGGTCCTTGTCTAAAGGATTTATGGTTTATGCATGAGGAATAATAGATGACACACTTTACATTAAGGATGTAAAGGAATGTAGTGATGTGTGTAATACAATCACGTAGAGGAATTCATCAGATGTGTGGCACAAACGATTGTCACTTATGAGTTAAAAACCATTGACTAAGACGAATAGGGTTAGAGGTCGGGTGTTTTATGTGTTAAACCAAATTCTTTTTCTTATGAGAGTTCCACTAGTGAAGAAAAAATTAAAATCAAATATCGAGGTAATGCGCTGAGAGTTTTGGACTACTCAGAAGATGTTGAGCAAAGGGAAAAATTAATTTCTATAGGTGCTTCATATTATGTAGCGATCATAGTTATGGGGGAGAAATGTGTTGGTTCAAGTCTTGTTCAATAGGTTGGTTTAGACATAGGTATGATGAAGACTACAACATTTTAATTTCTTTTACAGGGGGATCTTTAAGGTTTCCATCAAATATGTGAAATAAGGATGTCATATTTTTTTGTGAGGTTGATAGTTGGTGTGATAAAAAATGATTTTCTTTCCAATAGAGTTTTTTAGATGAGATAAACTTCTTTGATGGGACAAAGGGGGAGATTGATGGGGTTCATCCAACATATCTTTTTTTAAAGACAATGTTTTTCAAATTAAAATGACACACCATTAGCCTTTTATCTACAAAGTGAGGATTTTAAATATTTTCTATATCTTTTTTTGAATAGGATTTGTTGCATATGAGAAACTACGAAAGGGGAAAGGGTAAGAAACCCAAATGGGAGAGATATAAGATCAAGAGGGTTGTGTGGTGGGAATTGTGCATTGACACGCGAATAATATTTGACAACATATATGTGGGTGGCAGTTTTTGGGCGTGGGTAATAGCGAACAGTTGAAATATCAGGTTGTGCAATGTGGTGCTGCAATGAATTCATGTGTTTAGTTTTGATCTTTGAAGGGTGACATCTTGTCATGAGACTATTACCAAAGAGACGATGGAGGAGTATCATGGTGTGTATTTTCACACAGGTTTTTTATCTTGTATTTTCAATTCATGTCTTAAGTTTTACTTGGATTTTTGTACTCTCTGATTCATAGTGGATTTCATTGGAATTTCCCCATATTTTTTTAATCTTCCACATTGGAGGGTTTTTCAACATTAAAATATGGGTTCCCATTTATTTTTCTTCAATTTGGTCTTGTTCTTTGTTTACATCGGTGATTCTTATAATTCTTTTGTCGTAATTGAATATTTATCATGGGATCGATCCATTTCCAACCCAACAAACGCCTATTTTCTTTCTTGTATAGGACCTCATGTGAATCTCATCCCATTCAAAAATGAGATATAAAAAATCTTCCATCCCATATGAACACCCACAAAAGTGGAAGTCACCATTTGAATTTAAAAAACATTATCTTTAAAATTCAAAAGATACGGGTGATTTGAGAAAAACCCCATCAATATCATCATGTTTCCAGGACTCATCATGACTTTTATCCCAATAGAGACCACCTTCAGTGGAGAATCTATCACTTCTCATTCCTTAAATAGCATGGATTATCCACATCTCACCATAAATCACAACCTTCTCGGTTTTTCCAACTTTGATCATCGAGTCAACGACCTCTGGTCTTTTAGGGTTATCTTCTACCAATATATCACCAAAATCGGCCTAAGGGTGTGCACCACCACACGATTCAAATATTTTTAAGTGACCAATGATCTCATACTCAAATATTCCTCTTGAGAGGAGCAACACAAGGCTACGATCATCGAAGAAATCGCTATGGAATTCGAGAGATAATCTCTCTATTCAAGAGAGAGAAGCTCCCCATCCCCTTGTATTATTAAATGTTAATTATATTAATTATGTTATTATTTGATAACTTAGTTATTATTATTATTTATGTTGTAAATTATTAGTTATATTATTAATTACTAATTCTTTAAATCATATTATTAATTAAATAATTTTAATTTTAAGATTTTATTTAATTTATTTGTTTTATTTATTAATTATTTTAATTAATTAATTATGTATTATTAATAATTATATTACATATATTATTAGTTATTTATTATATTAATTTTTATTAACTAATATGCATAAATAGGATGGCAGAACAAGGGAGGACTGGTGAATGTCATAGTCTTGGCGGCAATGGTACTTGCACGATCTCAGACCCAATTGAAACTTCAAAAATCATACTAGCAGATCATGTTGGCAACATTGAGCCTTTTCACCTTGATTCTAGGAAGTTGTAGGTTAAAGATCAGGTGTTGGTTGAAGTGGCAGTGGTGAAGAGGAATTTTTCTAATGCGGTCAAATCGGCTACCAATCCATCTTTTACCAATGTTGATCTTCCTCCCCTGGAAGAATCATCCGCAAGGGAAAGATTGGTCATGTATCTGTGAACCAGGAGGTTATTGAGGAGAGGGTCCATTTGTGCAGACATTCTATAGTAGAAAGGGTTTTGTTACCAAAAGGTGATCGACCCTGGAAATTCACAAACCTCATAAGTAGAATTTATGCTCTATGGGGTTTTAGTGATTAGAAGATGATAGCTATGGGAAGAGGGTTTTATCACATTGTCTTCCCTTCGGATGATCTTAAAATAATGTCTTAGAGTCTTGGGTCTCAATCCTTGCATCCTGGTTTCCTTAGGATCCAAAAGTGGGATAAGAAATTTGATCTGAACATGGCCAATAACACACATGCACAGGTTTGGATTCATATTTGAAAATTAAATTGGTTGTATTGGCATCCATGTATATTATGGGATATTTCTTAGGCTTTGGGAAATCCTATTCGGATGGAATGGAAAAAAGAACATCCAAGTTTTGGACACTATTCCTGAATTCTTATGGAAGTTGACATGTCCAACATGCTTGTGGAAGAGGTAGTTCTAACTACAAGGGATGATAGTATCAGGATGTTGATTCATTATGAGAGGAAACCAAAATTCTACAAAAAAAATTATGTTTTTTGGTCACCTATCTCAATAATGAAGTAGGGATAAGAAATGATCCTTATATAATATGAAAGGTCATGACATCTCCAATTGTCGATGGAGAAAAGGCAAGAGTAATTTTCCTAACATGAAAAGAAATAAGTGTGTTGGTTATGTTGTTAAGGCAGGAGAGATTTCATCGTAGAAGAAAAAGAACCCTGCTCCCATTCCTATTACTTTTTCTATAGAAGGATTATCTCAAGGTAATGGTTCAATTTCATATTCTCATGTTGATGTGTGTATTGTACGGTGAACCCAAATGGAGGTACAAGGCTCCTCTAGGGAAACCAACATTGATGTGGTGTGATCTATGAGTGATCAGGTCCCTATTACACTATAGGATGGTGTAAGGGACATTTCTCCAACTATAAATAACGGACAACATCTTGTTGAGACTCCCTTGGCTATTATAGGTCCTCAGGGGGATATTGTCAATCTGGATGGAAGGGATGATTCACCTTTCCTGATCACCTCCCCTCTTAAGGAGGTGCCACTTGCGAGGGACTTCCCACACACTGTAACCTAGGAGGTGCAGATTGCAAAGGACCCTTTTCTTCTTCCAACCCCTCATGATGTGGAAGCGCCACACATGAATGAATCCTCTTCATCAGTGTCTAATGAAACTATGTAGGAGAAATCTACGATGGATACATCACCTGGTTAGCTAGAAATGGGTACACCTGAAGCTCATCAAAAGTTCATGAAACAACAAGACACATCTATTACACTTAGCGATCTAGATGGAGAATTTTCATAGGTTCCTGCCTCCAAAATTGAGAGAAAGAAGGTCTCTCATAATGCTCAATCTCTTCCTGAGCACTCTGTGAACAAGTTTACTCCCCTGAGTGGTGTATTCTGGTATGATTATGTTGAGGATTGTGAGCATTCTCCCACATCCACCTCAAAAAATGAGGATATTTCTCCATCATAGAAATACAAGAAGGTGGTAGACCTGGTTAGTGCCCCCAAAGATAAGAAGAATAAAGGGGGAAAAGGTAAGGGTCAAGTGAACATGGATAAGCAAGGTGGCCCTGAAAAAAGGGGTAATTCCTATTGTCAATGAGGATATTTTTTGGAATTTTCAAGGGATAGGGAATTCCCTTAGAGTCAAAACCCTTCCACATTTTTTCTTGGCCTGCAAACCTATGCTTATTGGCATCGCTGAACCGAAGCTTATTTTTTCCAACTATAAAACATTTATATGGGATTCACTTGGTTGCAAATTTTTCTCTCAAAACTTCCATGATATCAATATAGATCACTTATTTTTCCTTAGGCATGACACGATTCAAGTCAGCTCTTTCAATAAACAACCTCAAAGTGTTCTTGTATCTTACAATATGGCAGGATTCGACATATCCTTCTCATTTGTCTATGCCTACACTTCCTATATTCGGAGGAGGGAGTTATGGGGTGATCTAAAAGTTATATGAGAATTCATTAATCAAAAAATGGGTGGTTCTTGGTGATTTTAATACTGTGCTAAGGCCATATGAGAAAATTGGGGAGAACTTTAATCGCACTGTTGCATTGGATTTCTCCTATTGTATTGATCATTGTAGCTTTGTTGAGGTTCGTATGGTGGGGGATGATTTCACATGGAGTCCCCACATGCTAAATAGTAGATAGGAAAGTAAAGTGGATAGGTGATTTGTTTAGATGGATGATCAAAGTGCTGCTCATGGAGTTTCAGGATTTACTCTCCCAAAGCATCATTCCAGCCACAATCCTATTGTTGTGGATGTGCATTCTCACTTAGAAAGGTGATATCCTCTTCCATTTCGATTTAATAATGGGTGACTTATTATGCCTGGTTTTAGGGAAATCATTCTTAAGTCCTGGAAAAATGAGTTTGTTGGCATACCTCTTTGTAGGCTTGCTGGGAAATTGAAATACACCAAAGGGATGCTTGAAATATGGAGCAGAAACCTGTCCTATGGGCTAGATTTAGACATCAAAAATGTGAGGACCAACTTGAATGTTTCCATCTCATGAATCGACTTCAAAATTATCTTTATTAGGAGAAGATTCAGGCACATAACAATTTGGACAGTCTTTTAATGATCAAGGAATGACTAGAAAAAAATCAACTGAATGCTTAGTGGTTGAAGGATGGGGACAGAAACTTAAAGTTGTTTCATAGATTACATAAGGAGAAGAGGGAAAGTGTTGGACTTAATGTAATCAAGATAAATGAATATCTTCACACTTCTGATTATGATATTTCTTAGGCAGTTATAGAGAACTTTAAGAGACTATACTCTGATGATGGGCTGACACACACCCAAAAAATGGTGGGGAATTTAAATCCCTGCATTGATGAACCACAAAACTAGTCTCTCATCAGAACTCCACTAAAGGAGGAATTCAATGAGGCTTTATTCTCTTTCAACATGGAGAGTACACCTGGATCTGATGTCTTCACTAAAAAATTCTTCATGTTTTATTGGGATATTGTGTAGGATGATGTTACTCAGGCATTTAAGGATTTCTTTGATCATTCGGTCATGCCACATGGGCTGAATTATTGCTTAATTTCCTTGATACCTAAGAAGGAAAATCAACTTGATATTAAAGACTTCAGGCCTATGTATCTTGGGAACACAATCCCCAAGATCATCAATAAGATTATTATGAATAGGATGGGGTGGATGGTTTAGAGATTCATTACTCCATACCAGTTTGGATTTGTACCTAGGAGAAATATTCAGAGTTGTCTGTTCACAACCATAGAGGGTATAAATTTAATGAGGAAGAAGTCAAAGGATGGGAATTATGCAACCAAGGTTGACATATCTAATACCTTTGATACATTGAAGTGGAGATTCCTTCTTGAGGTCCTTAGGAAATATAGATTCTCATAGAGATTTATCAAACTTATTGAAGCAATTATAATCTCTTCAAGGATATCTATTCATGTCAATGGGTCGCCTAGAGGATTCTTCAGCTACTCAAGTGGTGTGAGACAGTGTGATCCACTCTCAAGAATCTTGTTTTCCATTGCTGAAGATTACTTGAGTAGGTACATTATTGATCTTACCCAAATTGGTTTTTATAAGAAGATTAAAGTTGGGAAGGATGATTCTATTCCCTCCCACCTGCTTTATGAGGATGACATATTGTTGTTTGGATATGCCTATATAAAGACCCTCTCCTATGTGAAGACTCTTTATGCATATTATGAGAAATTTTATGTGCAAGCGATTATCTGGGATAAATATTTCATGGTCTTTGGGATGGTATTTCAGCTAGCAAGAAAAACAGAATAACATAATGACTTGGGGTTCGAAGGGGTTATCTTCTGTTCACTTATCTTGGTGTTCCTCTTTCTTGGGGAAGGGTGAAAAGGTAATATTTAGAGATCATATATTCTGGTATTGTCAATCAGATGTCAAGGTGGAAGGGGAAAGGAATGTCTCAGGATAGACATGTGTGTCTTGTCAATTTTTTCATCACATCCAGGTTTGTCTATTCTTTTTCACTTTATCAATGGCCAAGGGGTCTTATCAAGGAGCTGCAAAATATTATTAGGAACTTTTTATGAACTTGATCAGTTCATGAAAAGAAATTGATTATAGTTTCATGGAAGTACTGCATTAAATCGGTGTATTTGGGGGGGGGCTTTGGATTAAGGACTTGTGGGTCTTTAATGATGGTGTTATTTAGAAATTTACATGGGGCTTGCTCTTGAATGATACACATGGTGAATTTCTTGTTAGAATATTCGAGGGGAGATTGATTGATGGATATTGATATTATCTTTCCTCATCTATATGACCCTCTGTCAAGCAGTCTTTTAAGAGGATAATGTGTGACTCTAAATGGCTTGTGAGCCGGGACTCAAATCTTAATTTCTAGAACACTGAATGGATGGATTATCCAATGTCGAATGACATGAGTCACCAACCTTCTACGAGACACATTCCCATCAATGGTTTATTACAAGGACTCTCATCCTCTAGTAGCTTTCTACCATCATAGGCCTAACTTTCAATACACAAATACACCTTTATGGAATTTGATACTCTCGTTCGAAAACTAAATCGTGTTGGTAACTTCAACACCAAGGATTTCTATAGAATAGAATGTGCCCCCCCCCCCCCTCAACCACCAGCTTGGTTGCATTGCTTCCGTACACATTTTATCTCACCATCTCGATATGTTCACATATGGAAAATCTGGAAAAACGGATTGTCCACTCGGGATCAACTCAAATGAACTAATCTTCATCTTGCTTATTCTTGTTGTTTATGTCTTAATGCTGAGGAAAATATACAGCATGTTTTCCTCTCATGCAGATTTTCCAAGGAGTTGTGGGAGTACATAGGTTCACTGTTTGGAATTCATATTGACACAAGTGTGTCGCTGGATTTTTTTCTAAGTTCTTTTTGCAATGTAGATTGTAGCTTTCATGTTCATAACCTGTTATAAGTAGCTGCCACAACTGCTTTTGCTGCTATATGAAGAGTTTGGAACTTGCTAATCTTTGATTCGAAGCACACCACTCTGCAGCAGGGCATGCTTTCTGTTCATTGGGTGGTTTATGTGACTACTATTTTTTCAAATGTGTAGCATGCATAATACCTTGAAGGACTTAAACATTATTTGCCTCTTGGGTGTGTCGGGTCAGCCAAGAACACAAAAAAATGGTCAAATACATCTGATGGATACCTCCAATAAACCCCCGGCTCAATGTTAACATTGGTGGGGAAGCCTTTGGCACACTAGGACCATCTCGTTATTGAGGTGTCATTCGAACTTACCATGGATTTATGAAGGGGTGTTTCTACCATTATACTAGTGTTGGGGTTTCTTATGAATATGAGTTATGGGTAATGATACATGTAGTTGGATATGATGTCTGGTATAATAGGAACTTTTTAGGGATGGAATCTGACTCTGAAATTATGGTGAAGGCTCTAAGAAAAAGAACTCAAAATGTTCCTTGGTGCTTGTTACCTCATTGGATTGAATGTATTGATAAAGCATCCCAACTTAATATGGTGGTCACCCATGCTTACAAGAACGCTAATCATGTGGCTGATGTTCTGTCTAAGAGAGCTATTATGGACATGACTATGATGTGGTCTTTCACTGCCCCGGTTTATTGTTCCCCAATGTTGGAGGCTAACATGTGTGGAAAATTTCATTCACGTATTTTTAGTAACCCCTTGTAATGCTTGACTCTTTTATATTTTTATTTATATTTTCTTCTTATGATCTATTTATACTGGTTCCTAGATTTTTTGGTAATATATATAAATATATATGTACACAACAGAAGATAACAAAAAAACAACAATATTTTCACGAAAAAGCACTGCCCCTATCTCCATAATCACTAATTAATGCAGTCATAATCTATTATTCCATCCATTAATATTGATAATTAAATACCAATTAATGGTGATATAAATATCTCCATTAATAATTTTCCTCTCTCATAAATAAATGCGGTGAATCCCTCTATTAATAATTTTACTCTCTCATCAATAAATGTGATGAATCCCAATAGTATGGTGGGGCGTAATTCATAGTGGTGGACTACGAGGTCGAAAACGGGGAAGGGGTGTTTAGGGCGAGGCAGGAAGAGGGGATGGCGTGTGTGGTGGGGTACAATGCCCTCCACAAGGGCTCCTGGGGAAGCAGAGTGGAGGGAGAGGTGTTTCCCATCGGTGAGGGGATAGTGATGGCTAGAGGGGGAGGCGGAAATAGGGGAGGCTAGCATGATAAAGGAAACCGGAGGAGGAGCGGGTGGGTGGTGTGGGTGGATGAGGGTAGCGGAGAGGAACACGCATATAGGATCAGATTACCTTGGTCCAAGATGACTGAAGTTTAGATACTAATCGGTAGAGTATGTTATCGTTTGTGACCGACCTTCTCTGAAAATTCTCTAATCTAGATGATGGTGTGAGATGCCCCATGTTCCCTTATTTTTTGGTTAATTTTTGAATAATGGAAAAAAATGCACATATAAATATTTTCAAGGGGTCCAAATGAATTCTAACACTTATCAGTGAATTGGTTAACATATTCAAGGGGAACATAGACTATGCAATGGAGAATCCGATAACATCACTATAGATTGGTGTTTATTAAATGTATCTCTTTTTAAAATATGTTGATAAAGGTGATGTTTTTATTGGTGCTCCTTAAAACCATAGATAAATAGGATATTTATTACCACTAAAAGGATTTTTTTTAATATTGATAAAATATATACATCATAAAAAACACTTTATGAACTATCAAATAGAATATTGAAATATATAAATATATTTAAATTAATATAGGTATTCCTTAAAAAATATTTATATATGTATAAATTATCTTCCTATATATGATTTATATAAAACAAATTATGTGTTAAAACTTAATATATAATAAATTTATTTAAATATGGTTGATAAAATAATTAAAATTATTATTAATTAAAAATTTACTAATTAGTATTGAGTAATAGATATTTAATTTCCATTTGGTAGTATAAAAAAATTAACAAATCAATTAATATCTTAAGATAAATTGAAATAAAATATTGAACTTCAAACGGTCATAACTTTTGATCTGGAAATCCATTCAGACTCTATGATATGTCAAATCAACATTTGTGAAAAGATATATTCCATTTTGAGCATGGAGGGACTTGAGATTAGTTTTTCATTATTAAAAAATGCTTGAAAAGCCTATAAAAATGAATTTTTAGTTTGTGTATACCCTAATTTTTTAACATTAGATGAAATTTGAGCATCGTTAATGAGGGTACTCATATATTTTTTTGGGTGAATACTGAATTTATTCCTTGTTATTATAGTTATAAAGATATTAAAATGGTTAAATTTTATCATTTTTTATATTAGTGTTATTTATAATTAGATATATATATATATATACATATACATATTTGAAAATATTTACATATTTAAAGTTTATTGTATAAATAATTATTTAATCATATTTACATATAACATATCTTTTTAAATATATTAACCGTATGGAAATAAAAATAATCATCCATTTATTTAAAACAAAAAAAATATCCATTTTATTTACACAACTATAGATAGTAATTTTAAAAGCACTTAAAACTGCTTTTAATAGAATTAGAAAAGTGATATTAATTGCAGCGAAGATAAAGGGGGGTTCCCTTTAACAGTGCTAAAAAAGTGTTGATAAAGTGGGTCCTTTATCCGCGCTAAAAAATTCTGATAAAGCCCCCCCCCCTATCAGCACTATTTTAGTGAGAATAAATGAGGGATTTACTAGCACTCGAAATAGTGCTTATAATGGCCTACCTACCTGTGATGTGTTGTTTATAGAACAACACACCCAACACCTGCACAAAACAACGCACCCAAAAACAAAATAGCGAACATAAGGGTTTGGAAAACAATGAGATATACATTTAATTGACATCATGAATACAAAAATATCCACCCATGGTATATAAAAAAAATTGATGTATACATTTCAAACAATATTTTATATAATTACATTTACAATTATCTGAAAAACTATTAAAAACATTAATGTTTCATCCTTTAACATCTGTGATTCCCTCTAAAAAATATCTACCCATGGTATTAGTTGTCGAACAAGTCATCCCAACTCAAGAAAAAGATTTCACCCATATAATAAAACAAATATTATGTTATTAATACTATAAATAAATAAATTAAACAAAAATGTGGAAGAATGCATTAATAAAATGAAATTTTTTAATAAAAAGACACATTTGGAGTTACACCGGTCATACCGTGAGTCATATTGAGGTGGGATTGATTTTTACACGTCATAAATGAGTTATGGATCATTTTCCGAAAATATTAAAATAATTCGAATGAGTTTTCTTGGTTTTGAGTATTCCCTTATTCTTTTAATAAAATTAATATCAAATTTAAATGAGACATTTGGATTTATACCGGTCACATTGTTCGTCGAATTAAGGTGTGTTTGATTCCTACACATCACAAATGACTCATGGATCATTGTGCTAATGTATCAAAACATTCCAAATGTGTTTTCTTGGTTTTCAGTATGTCAGTTGTGTTTTTTAATAAAATATCATTTCAAACCAGAAACATGCATTTTGATCCATACTGGTAGCATCGTGTGTCAGTTTGAGGTGAGGCTACTTCATATATGTCAAAAAGTACTTATGAATCTTTGTCCTAAATTATAGAGACAATCGGAGGGTGTTTTCTTAGTTTTCAGTGAGTGACACATTTTCAGCTAAAATGTCAATTTTAAACTCATAACATGCACTTTTAGTCATAGCAGTCACACCATGCGTCGGATTAAAGTGTGGTTTATTTCTATACATCAGAAATGGATCATAAATCATTTTCCTAAAGTATCAAAACAATATTAAAGTGTTTTCTTGGTTTTCTATATGACACTTGTTCTTTTTACTTAAATTAATGTCAATTTTAAATAAAAATACATTTGGAATTATACCGGTCACATCATTTGTTAGATTGAGGTGTGGTTGATTTCTACATGTCACAAATGACTCATGGATCGTTTTTCTAAAGTATCAAAACAATCCATATGTGTTTGCTCAGTTTTCAGCATGTCAGTTATGTTATTTATTAAAATATCATTTCAAACTGGAAACATGCTTTTTGAGTCATACCGGCCACATCGTGTATTGGTTTGATGTGATAATACTTAATACACATCATGAAGGACTTACAAATCTATGTCCTAAATTATTAAGACAATTGGAAAGTGTTTTCTTAGTTTTCCGTGAGTGAATGGTTTTGAGCTAAAATGTAACTTTTAAACCGATAAAAGACACTTTTAGTAATACCAGACACATCATGCATCAGATTGAGGTGCGGTTGATTCCTACATGTCAAAAATAACCTGTGGATCATTTTCCTAAAGTATCAAAATGAAATGAATTTATTTTCTTGGTTTTCAATATGTCACTTGTTCTTTTTACCTAAATTAATTTCAATTTTAAATAAAAAGAAATATTTAGATTTATACCGGTCATACTTTGTGTTGTATTGAGGGTGGATTGATTCCTACACATAAAAAATGACTCATGGATTATTTTCCCAAATTATCAAATCAATATGAATGTGTTCTCTTGGTTTTCAGTATGGCACATGTGTTTTTTTACTAAAATATCATTTCAAACTAGAAACAAGCATTTTCAGTCATGCCAGTCACATAATGTTTCAGTTTTATGTGATACTAATTCATAAATATCCCAATGGAATTAAGAATCTCTATACTAAATTATAAAGATAATCAAAGAATTTTTCTTGGTTTTTAGTGAGTGACACATTTTTGAGATAAAATGGAAAATTCAAACTGATAATAGACACTTTTAGTCATACTGGTCACACTATGCATCGGATTGATGTGGGGTTGATTGCTACACATCACAAATGAATCATGGATCATTTTCCTAAAGTATAAAAACAATACGAATATGTTTTCTTGGTTTTCAGTATGTCACTTGTTCTTTTTACTTAAATTAATGTCAATTTTAAATAAAAATACACATTTAGAGTTATACTGGTCACCCCATGCATTTTATTGGGGTGGGGTTGATTTATACATGTCACAAATGACTCGTGGATAATTTTCCTAAATTTTCAAAACAATATGAATGTGTTTTCCTAGTTTTTAGTATGATAGTTGTTTTTTTTACTAAGATTAATATCAATTTTAAATAAAAAGATATGATTGAGTTATATTGGTCTCATCATGCATCGGATTGAGGTTATGTTGATTCCTATATATCACAAATGACTTATAGATCATTTTCCTAAAGTATCAAAACAATACGAATGTGTTTACTCAGTTTTTACTATGTGAGTTGTGTTTTTTTTTTCTAAAATGTCATTTCAAACTAGAAACACACATTTTGAGTCATACCGGTCGCATCGTGCATCATTTTGGTTTAAGACAACTTCATACATGTCACAAAGAAATTATGAATTGTTTTACTAGATTATAAAGACAATCAGAGTGGGTTTTATTAGTTTATAGTGAGTAACATGTTTTGATCAAAATTTTCACTTTTAAACTGATAACGGACCCTTTTAGTCATATTGGTCATACTGTTAATCAGATTGAGGTTTAGTTGATTCCTATATGTTACAAATGACTGATGGATAATTTTATTAAGGTATAAAAACAATCCAAATGCATTTTTTTTGTTTTCAGTATGTCACTTGTTCTTTTTCCTAAATTTATTGTTAATTTAATATAAAAATACACACTTAAAGTCATAAAATTCACATAATGTTTCGGATTGTGGTGCGGTTGATTCTTAAACATCACAAATGACTTATGGATCATTACCCTAAAATATCAAAATAATCTGAATGTGGTTTCTCAGTTTTCAGTATGTCACTTTTTCTTTTTACTAACAATTTTGTCAAATTTAAATAAAAATTGACAATTCATGTCAAACCGGCCGCATCGTGTGTCATATTGAGGCAGGGTTGATTCCTACACATTTTAAATGACTCATGGATCCTTTATCTAAATTATCAAAATATATGAATGCATTTTCTCGGTTTTGAGTAGGCCAGTTACTCTGATACCAACTAGATTGACCGAGTCATTTCATACATAGATATCACACCTTAGTAGATTAATATTCCTCGCATAACTTAATGATACATGATATAATAGTTTAGGTCTAATACTTTTGGAAGCATAGAACCATAAATAACTAGTTCATAAGAGTCTCACATTAAGTTATTCTTTATTAGAAAGACACATCATTTCTAAAACCATTCTTCATAACCTAAGGATATGAAACATAAGAAATGATGATCATAGATACTCAATAAGTGTAAAAAAAAGAGATTTAAATGATCATATAAGGATAACATAAGTAGAATTAAATCACCTTTATACATTCCTGACCCATTTTCTTGTTATCATTATCTCGGTTACAGCCCTAAAGTCTAATCTCTCATGGGTATGATCCGTTTTGAACAAACCACCTCAACTCCAACACTGGAATCCACCTGTATAAGAAAACATTACTTAATTATATGATTCATACAATAAATAATTAAATTAAATATAAATATGAAACAACCCACTATATCTATGGAAGTCACGTTTTCATGTTATTTGTGTACATTCTTCCATCAGGTATGTTGCCCATTCATTTATAAACAATTCTATATCATCTTGTGAATATGAGTCTTTAAATGGTCATGGTAGTACTGGAAAAATAAAAATACACAAAGGATAAATAAATATTTTAGATGAAATAGTAATTATCTTCAAAAATACCTCTTCAGGGATGCTAGTTTATTAATGAAATACAATATCTTTTATAAATTTACAAACATAATAACCACAATATTTTCCATTTGTTTGTTTTGGACATTGTAGAAACATTGAGAAAAATAATTAATTATTTTATATATGTTTGGATGGTGAAATATTATTATATATACCTTGATACTTATCTAGACGTAGTACTTGTGATGTTCGTCATCCCTTTCCCTTGCCCTCATTCCATGATGTAGAGGATATTGACACACTAACCTATCATAAAAAAATCCTCATTAAAAGATAATATAAATTATATAACTAGATTTTTAGTTCTAAAATGTTGGATGTAGTGTATTAAAAATTGAAATAAAACCATCAAGTGTGGTTGGTTTGTTGGATGCTCATGCATTGAATCTACGAAATAAATCTTTGGAGTATCCAAATTGACCACAATGTGCATCCAATGCCACCTAAAAAAAAGAAATAAGTAATGAATGAAATTAAAATATATTTGATATTATTAAATTGTAGAGTTTTACCCATGCATCATTATTATTAAGAAGAGACTACCATCCTTATTTTTTCTATTAAACGATTTGAGTAGGTCTGTCATCATTTCACCCTCTTTCTTGGAATCTATTTTTTTCTATTCTGTATAGGTGACGTGAGGACTAACAAGTCAAAAAAATTCATGCATAAAACCCTTAAATTTGTTTTCATATATATTCCTATGAAAAATATTAAATTTTTTCATAGTATATCATCTTTTGGAAAATCAAATCCTGAAAAAATTCCTTAATTATACATTTAGAACTAATTCGCCTACCCAATCTTGCTCCAGGATTTTAATTACATTGTCAACACAAATGAAATCTAGATCTTCCCCTCCATACATATTTTCTTCAAAACCAATTTTGTGAGTACCACCTTCTTTCAACTTCATACCCACATGAACCTATAATGATAATAAATATGGATATATAATAGGTGTAGTTAAGGTGCTTTCAGTATATCATTTTGATTGGTTCATTGATCCTTGATATGGTTTTGAGTCGTTCTTTAATTTCACCCCCTTAACTTTGTCAGTATGTAATGACATTCTTCAGTTCATACCTTTTTTCATTAAATGATAAAGTTTTAGCTAGAAAAATAAATTGTAAATGAATACCTCCTTGTCGACATGTTTTTTTACAAGATGTGAAGGTCATGTGATTATTGTTCCAAGAGCTTGTTCGACCTTATGAATATCTTTTTCATCAATTAGAATAGGTATATCAGTGCTCAGATCATGGGCTATGTTAATCGATACTCTGAAATAACCTGTTGGAAGTGTTTTGTTTTTTAGCATGTAATTTTGGATACTGGACACCATAGCTCTCGCCACAAGGTGATGGGTGGGTGTTGATAGATATAAATCATAGTCATTTTCACCCTGTAGAATATCAGTACAAGAAATTTATCATTGTCTATCTGATTCAAAATTTATAGAAACAATTATTAGAACATTGATTTCCTTAGTTAAGATAGGATTTAGAGTGTAATGGATCACCTCAAAACTGGTGGGGGTGAGGGAGGATATTCACATGTTGGTTGCTCTAGAGTTGCTTCTTCTCTTTTCTTCCCCACCATAAAAGTTATTATAATATATCTATTCCATTTAATTTATTATTCAAGGATAAATACTCTTTCTCTCGTCATTTTCATTTCTTTACTTTGATCATCCTCTTTTTTTTTCTAAAAATATGTTTGGGGTGTCACCCCAAAACCCGCACCTTTGACATAGACATACTATTCTAGCTACTTCAAGGCCACGAAAAGTATGTCTGAATCAGATGTGAGTGTTTTTTATTCTTATAAGTATTTTAGATATAAAATATATAAAATTAAGTAATCATTGTTATGTAATAATAATTTAAATAAAAACAAATATTTATTATTTCATACTTACACATGTTTCCCACACTTTTTTGTGTGTTTTCATATATTAGTATCTCATATTTATTTACACGTGCCTCCTTCCATAGCACATGGAGTGGGATGGATGTGAATTTGGATTTGGATTCATAAATCTGCATATAAATAGAAGAACATAGTTACGGTGTTGTTTTATGTCACATAAAATTATTGTGGTAGATTTAAAATATGTACTAATTTTCTCTCAAATGAAGTGTACCTCATCCTTGATTTACAGTAGGGGTACGCAGGTTTTTCTATTTGTTCCTTATTTTCATAATTCAGTTTTTGTTTCATAAATAAAAAACTTTCAATTAAAGTGATCAATAAATGTATCATCAAACAATGTATTACCAAACATAATGTACCTAAAATGACTGCTCCGCAAAACGGCTAGTAAACGCATCTCACACTCCTTGGGTTATTAGGTGTTCATAAAATGGAGTTGGGTGTAGTTTTATTTTCCATTCATCATATCTAAGATGATATCTCTTTAAAATTGTGAAAAATATTCTATGAATCCTTCCTGTAACCATTAATACATAGTCCTTGTATGAGTAATCTATTATAAATGAACTCTACAAGGGATAATGAAGAGTAATTCAGTGTTTCATTATTTTATTTTTTAGTTTATTACAGAAATGATATCATAATGTCAATGTAATATATTTCCATGTATGTGTCTTAAGCCTGGTGATAACATGGTTCCACGACTATAGATCAATTGACACACATTATCGAGTGATGATTCCAATGTAACTACTGAACATGGCCCTATTGAGGTTAACATGCTGGCCCCGTTTATTCCACCTGACCTTGTATTTTATGCCTTTCACTTTTTCCTTAAAGATTCTATCTAACACCATAAAACTATGGTGCTTTTTTTTATGAGCCTCCAGTATTTCATTGCCTACCATTTCCTCAGTTTCAACATCATCAATATGTACCTCCGGACCGCTAGCATTGGTATGTGCAGATGGTGGTTATACCTCTGCACTGGGAGCAGCAGCAACTAGTTGAGAAAACTGTTGTACCTCTGCACTGGGAGAAGCAGAAACAGGTTGAGAAACCTATTGTACCTCTGCATTGGGAGCATCATCATGTTGAGAAACATGTTCTTCCTCTGCACTGTGACCCGCAGCAGGTTGAGATACCTATTGTGTCTTGGGATTGGGAGTATCACCATTTATAGAAGTCATTATCTGCGTAAGTGGTTTAACATTTAATTTAGATTACATAGAAGTAGTATTAAAGAGATAATAACATAAGGAAACATGATGTATATTAATAAAATATAACATTATTATTGAACTCTCTCTTTTATTTAATGCTGAAGGGATTTGATCCCTCTATTAACTATCCAAATCCTTTCATTATGGTCTCCTCTGATAAACAAAACGTCGTCTACATTGGGACCACTATGAAATTAATGAGATGTCCCAATGAAAGGGTCGTCCTATGTTGAATTTTCATCTGAACATTCATTGATTTTGGTCAATAATAGAATAATTGACCAGTTTTGGTTTGTGGGATATGGAACAAAAAATACTTTTATTGCTTGTGATTCCATTATAAATGGTTCATCTTTGTACCCTTCCTTACTTAAATCAACTTTCACGAATCCCAATTCATCTATTTTAACATCACTCCTATTATCAACCCACTTGTATTCCGAAATTAGAACTTTAAATTTTGTATAATCCTACTCCCATATTTGTTTGATGATTCCAAAGTATGACATATTCGTATAAATTATATTTATGTCCTTAGCACCGGAAACATGCATCATTTAATCCATAAGTTTAACTCCACTACTCTGCATGGTATTGTCTTCATCATGTTCATTAGTATAGTATGTATAACCATTAATTACATAAGCATTGTAAGATAATATATACACACTTGTTCCTCTGGCTAGCCATCGAATTCGTTCTGAAATTGAATCGAGATTTTCATATGACTCCTTAAATATATGGTCCCAAAACCGTCCTATAAACTATAAATTATATTTATTTGATAGAAATATTTCATCCCTTGATGTATTCAAATTATTAATAATTTATTTATGGGTTTTAACATATGGTTCAACGTAGAAACTATTATGATAAATGTAAAGGTGGTCCTACTCTCGATCTGTAATATTGATTGTGAAAACCTCTCTTCTAGAAATTCCTTCACCTACAAGCCACCTAGTGTGATGAGATTTAGGTAGACCAATTATTTCCACACCAGAAAGGTATTCAGTATAGAATTCAATATCTTACTCAACAATATATAGCTCTGCAATACAACCCTCTAGCTGACTTCTATTTTTGACATACCCTTTCAAAATATTCATATACCATTAAATTGGGTACATCCATTTATAGTGTACATGAAAACATAGTAAAATCTATCTCACCAAGTGAACCCTCAAATGAGCCATCATATCAAAAAATATTGGAGGGAAGAACATCTCTAATTCACATAATATGATGGTAATTTCTCTTTCTGTAGTCGGTAATTTCTTCGGGTCTATAACTTTGATGCATATAGCTTTAAAGAAGAAACAGAGATTCGTTAATGTATGATGGAAATTCTTGGGAAAATTGAAATGTAAAGATATAGGAATTAGATCTTGAATCAAATCATGATAGTCATTTGATTTAAAACCCTTTAACTTTAAATCTCTCATTGACACGATGTACTTTGTATTTTAGGAATACCCATTTAAAACCTTTACGTCATTCAAGATGTTTCAAAAACTGATATCTCTCCTGCCATGAAAGAGTGTAAGTATTAGGTGAAAGAAATGTTCATTTTTCACCCTTCACTGGTGCCAACTCTTCTTGTATCCCCATGCCAACCATGTCAAACCTAGATTTAATAATATTATTTGTTTTTTCAGGTGAATTTAGAAACATGTCGATGACACTATCACATACATTTTTTCTACATGCATAACATCAAAAAAAATTATTACGTACATACAATTTCAGTATGGTAATTCATAGAAATTGATATCTTTTTCCAACTAGTTTTTGTAAGGTTTTTCGAAATTATTTTAACAAAATTAGTGTCCACGTCTTTTACTTTCTCAAACAATTGATCGCCTATTAGTGGAGATGGTATTGTACATTCTTCTGAACTTCCATAGAATGATTTCATCCAAGATTGGTACTTATGTAATCAGGGTAGAAATCTATGATGTCCTAAAAACATGGTTTTTGATGAATATTTCAACCTAATTGACTTTGTACCTTGTTCGAAAACAGGATAGCCTAGATTTCCTTTAATGTTATATCCTGAAAAAAAATTCATAAGCTAGAAATTCATTTATTATAACATACAACATGGCTCTCAAAGTGAAATGTTCATTTTTATAAGCATCATACAACCTAACACCTTAATCCTACAATAATTTCAAATACTCGATCAATGGATCCAAATAAACTTCAATATCATTACCTGATGTTTTTTGGTCCGGATATAAGCATAAGTAACATATTGTATTTTCATTTCATGCATAACCACGGTGGTAAGTTATAATTTACCAACATAACTGGCCATGTACTATGAGTGCTAATTTGAGAACCAAAAGGATTCACTCCATCTGTAGATAATGCAAGACGAAGGTTTCTCAGCTTGTTTTCAAATTCATGATACATTGGATCAATTCTCTTCCACTGAGGAGATTCTGTTGGGTGACATGGTTTCCCATATTTATTTCTTGTATCTTCATGATACACCAATTTCCCTAAAGTCTCCTCACTTCCATATAGACAAATAAACCTTGGAATGATTGGAAAGTACCGTACAACTTTCATAGGACCAGATTCATAATTCTTGTATCAAGGAACACCACACTTTGTGAATTTTATAAGTGATTTTTAATCATTGAGAAACATTATATAGTCATTCGAGCAAGCGTGTATTCTTTCAGAGATCATACCCATTGAGCATAACATTTTTTGGCATCGTATGTTCAGTTTAGGATATCGTTATCTTCTGGGAGCATGTCATTCAGGAGAGAAAGTAGTTCCATAAAACTAGCATCACTCCATCCATTGCCTGCTTTCAAATTATACAGCTTCAGTATGACTGAAAATGCTGTATATTTAGTGTAACCAGCATATAATGGCATATTTTCACAACTTTGTAACTTCTCAAACAATTTTGGGCAATCAAAAAGTTCATCATCAATGTTATTTTTCATTCCCTCAATACTATCTTCATCATAATTCATATTTGTAATCACATCCTTGATACAGTCTTCTTTATTGTCCACCCTTGTAATCAAATCAGATGATCCATAAAACACAGTGTTATCCTAGCCAATACCTACATTCTGTTTTTACCCATGTTTATTCCAATATTTATAACTTTGGTCCATTTTGTGACAGATGAAGTGTTCTTCCAACTCCTCTTGACTAATTTTTCTTGAATAACAAAATCATAAACATAGGCAAAGGATTTGAGAAGGGTAATATGCGTGATCTTTTACAAACATGATGAACTCTTTCACGTAATATTCATAATATTTTGTCAAATGATTGATATCCATCCATTATTTATTCATATCAATCCTATTTGATTTAGTAATATTTATATTTAACAACATAAATACACAAAACATTACTATAATGTAATGGTTTTCCTAATTCTATAAAAACCTAAAATTAAAAAATTGTGGAAAAACTATTGTTCAAATGTCCTTGGAAAACTATTTATAAAATCACACTTGAAATCCATTTAAAAATCCAACCATTTACACAAGTTAATTTTTAAAATAACACACCCTTTTTAAAATAAATCAACCAGTTCCAAACACTCTTTCATAAAACTACAATTCCTTTTTTATAGCATTCAAGGCAACTTCATGACCCAATAATCTTAATCATTTAAAAAGAGTGACAACCCTCTGTATTTTACAAATTTTCATTTAAAACATCAAAAACCCCTTGTTAAAATGAAACCAGCATTAAATATGCTTTAAAAACATTCACATCCCTCTATAAAATCCAATCGGGTGATTTATAAGCACTTGGCCCGCAACCTAAGTCCATGCCAAGTGCTTAAATCATTTTAAAGCTATTTATAACCAAAAAAGGGTATGTTTAACACATATAATTTTATAAAAAACATTTTAAAACACTTGAATAATTTCAAAAGATCCACTTAGGCATAAATCCCCATAGAGGCACTTTATAAAAAATATATAGAAAACACCTCAATTCATCCCAAATAAATTAGGGTTGTATGATTCCATCACATTATTCAAAAGGTTGGTGTAATAATAATAATTTCCATAATAATTTGATATTGTGCTCCCCACCATTGGATATCCCTTATCCATGATTCCATTTTCCAGTTATATCAATTATCCTTCACCACAACACCAGAGTCCCAACGGATATGTTCTATAGTCATTGACCACACTTGCAACCATGAAACACTCGTGTTCTAGTTTACTAAAAACACTCCTTTATCCCAATGATCCTTGGATCACACCAAATCAAATGGTTGTACACCCCAAAAAAAATGTTTATCTCTCTCTCATGAAGTATTATTGGTTCATTACTTTATAAATACACATAATAAAATCTATAATCATGAACCCATTACATAATAAAAAATTTATCAAGGGTCATTCCTTTTACACAAAGAATTTCTTTATGCCTCTCATAACTAGAAGAAACTATGTTGTTTTCCCAATCCTTTTAAGTACATAATGTCTCAAGTCAAAATAATAAAAGAACTATGGTACTAAACTAATAGATGGTATGATTTTCCATAGTCTATTTTCTAAAATATTCAAAAAGACTTTATAAATGACATTACAAAGACTAGTCATTCTAAAGTCCTTAACTGAACTCATATCAGTAACCTCTAAAATCAAAGTGATGAGAGTATCATTATAAGTCTCAAGGGAATTTTTACCTCTCTAGAACTCATTCATGAGGTTAACAACATCAAGTCCCAAACTAGTCTAGATCCTTTTAAATAAAATTTCATAAAGAAATCTAGGTTAGGTACCTTTGATGGATGCATCAACCTAAATTCCATGACCACTTCATAACATTGAATATTAATAGTTAATAATTCATTCATATAATTTGTAAAAGTTGTAATAAAATAATAATTTATATATTTAGATATAAAATTATACTGAGAAGAAAATATTATTTGAAAAAAATATGGTATTAAATTCTTAATGCCTTCATTTGTATCAACCCGCATACCATTATCAACATTTAACCATGAAATATGGTTATTTCTCCATCTAAAAATGTCTTTTTGATAAAATAATGAAGTGTTTTAATATACTTCATTAACATGGATGTCTCATTTTTTTAAAAAAATTGAACACTTATTAAAATTATGCAACCCCTTTAAACAATAGAAAACACCAAGAATCTATGTTATGGGTTGGTGTCAGGTGAAATGTTCAGTCATTATCACAATTCATTTCAAACGCATGATGCCTCACTATAAACTACCATGATCCGTGATTCAAGCACACTATTTTAAAAATACATCACATCCAGAAAAAAAACATAGCACAACTTGATCACATCCCTATTGTACAACACTACTCACACTTTCCATAATCAATCAATCTCTCAACCTCAGATTCCATTACACCTTCCAAACCACCCCACAATACACAACTGTTCCCACAACCGCAACACCCTACAAACCAAAAACAATTTCATATTTTACAAATCATACCTTATTTAATTCCGCTTGTTAATTCACAGGTTGTCACAGAAGTTGCATCATCCCAGGGCATTCATTCATTTTCTGGGTATATGTAAATGACCAATTTCTATATACAAATGTTCAACAAGAACCAACCAATACACAATTCATTTAGTATGCAAACAAGGACCACCAACAACCATGATTTTCAGCAGGGCGTTTAGGTCGTATAATTCACAACATCGCCATCAATATCAAAATGTAATAACATGCAAACAAAACCCATTTCCCCTTTATATTTAATTATCTAGTTCTTATCTTTGATTAGTGTGGTGAAACTATAAACCATAGGAAAGAAAGAGTAGATCCCTACCACATGATACAAAAACAAAGAGAAAAGAAGGAGAAACCCTACCTCAAATAAGATTTTCAACCCGTCTGTATAACACAGGGCAAAGTAGGATGCCCGCATGTGACAATTGCACCGCTAGGAATGTGGATAAAAAATTATATACCAAAAGATTATCAAAACACTAGCTAAACATGCAACTCAAGCAAAACTACATCACTGTAGTGAATTCTAGGGAAAGAAAAAGAGGAAACGGATGAGAAGGAGGAGAAAACTCACCATGGAGGTGTGGTTCAGCACACCGTGGATGTGTGTCTATGGTGGAGGATAGGCACGCGGTGGAGGAGAGTCATGTGACTGAGGAAAGGTGCATGGTAGAAGAGAGGTGCGCGGTAGAGAAGAGGCGCACGACGGAGCAGAGGCGGCGGTGAGGGTGGGTTCGCGGTGGAGGGATTCGCAGTAGTGGAGGAGTCGGTGGGAGTGAAGGAGGAGGAGGAGGTGGTGGTGGTGGCAGGGAACGGCTTCCGCGAGAGCTTGAGGGGTGTGTGGAAGGAAGAGAAAGTTAGGGTTTCTTTATAAAACCCGATGAAACTTTTATCATCCCTTGATAAAAAGCGCCGATAATGGTATGTTTTATCATCGCTAAAATAGATAGCAATGATAAAACATTCCTTTATCTGTTCTTTTTTAGCACTGATAAAAATATTCTTTTATCAGTGCTAAAAATATAGAATTGATAAAGACACCTTTTATTAGCGTTTTTTAGTGCTGATAGAGATAGGCCTTTATCAGCGCTGATAAAGATATAATGTTAATAATTTATTTATATTTTTATATATTTTTATAAAATTATATATATGATATATATATTTATTTATTTATAACTATAAATAAATATATTTATATATTTATATTTATAAAATTATAATTAAAATATTTATAAAATTATATGAAATATACTTATTATATTTATAATCATAGAAATATATATAATAAATTTATTAATTATATATATTTATAAGATTATAGATATATATAACTATATTTCTTCTAATTTTATAATTATTTATATGAATATATATTTATTTATAATTATAATTATAAATAAAAATATATATATATATATATTTAAATAATTATAATATTATAAAAAAATTATATTTCTAATATTTATAATTTTATTAATATATATAATTAATATATTTATTATAATTTTATAATTATTTAAATATATCTGTATTTATTAATAACTATAAATATAAATATTTGTATTTATTTATCACTATTTCTATATGTTTATAACTATATTTATAAATATATTTATTTAATTATATATAACATTATATAAGAAAGTAATAAAAATATTTTTTATAAATTAATAATTATTTAAATAAATATGTAGTTATTTATATTTATAACTAATATATAAATTTATATTTATTTGAAATTAAAAATTATAATAAATAAATATTTATTTACAGTTGTAATTATAAATATATTTATTTATTTATTTAAATAATTATAAAATTATAAAAATTATATTTATATTTTTATAAATATATATAATTAACATATTTATTATAATTTTTTAATTATTTAAATATATCTACATTTATTTAGAATTATGTTTATAACTATTTGTATTTATTTAAAAATATTTGTATATAAATATATATAATTAATATATTTATTATAATATTTAATTATTTAAATGTATCTATATTTATTTAGGAATTATAATTATAAATATTTTTATTTATTTATAAATATTTGTATATATTTATAAATATATTTATTTTATTATATATTTATAACTTTATCAGTAGTATAATAAATATATTTATAAATATTCGAATATAATTACAAATATATTATATGTATAAAATTATAATATATGTATTTATTGTAATTTTATAATTATTTAAATATATATATAGTTATAATTATAATTACTAGTAAATATATTTAAAAAAAATTATATATAATTAAAATTTAATAATTATAAATATAATAAATATATTTCTTATAAAAATATATTTAATGTAATTTTGTCAATATTTTTTAGAACATAATAGTATATATGGATAAATTGAATTAATAATATACCTAGTAAAATATACATAATAAAAAATGAGCCATCAATGGATAAGATGAATAATTAGAAGGGTGTAATGTGTAAATGATCATTCATGTTGATATATAACATATATGCATGCATGATCAATATATTTATTGACCAAATTTATTGAAAACACATATATATTTAATAATTATAATATAAATATATATATTTAAAATTATTTATATATATTAATTATAAATAAAATAAATATAATAACAACATTAAATATATAAAATCTAATAAATCTAATAAATATAAATATAATAAATCTATATTAAATCTAATAAATCTAAAAAACCTAATAAATCTAATAAATATATTTATTATTTAATAAAATTTATTATAATCTTATAATTATATATATATATATTTAATTATAATCTTAGAAATACTTTTTTTAAACATTATATATATATTTGAATTATTAAAAAAATATTAATTATAAACATGTGTTTTTTATTTAATATATAAAAATAAAACTTTTATTGAATATAAATATAAAATTTTTATATATTTTTTTATTAAAAACTTTTATCAGCGCTAAAAATAGCGCTCATAAATGCACCCTTTATCAGTGCTACGAAAAGCACAGATAAAGGTGTACCCTTTATCAGTGCTTTTAGCTAGCGCTGATAAAGCCCCCCCCCCATTATCAACCCTTTCTTCTTAGTACTGATAAAATGAGGTGCTTCTATTGCCCTATTTTTTTGTAGTGTTACCTTATAACAATGCATGAATATGTATACACTTATACAAAATGTGACACCAATCATGTCACTATAGAGTTTATTTTATGTTATTGGGGGTCTTTTTAAGTTTCCAAGATGTTTCATCCTTAAACATAGAGATTTAGAAGTTTTTGTTTTTGGCACACAGTTTGGGAGTACGATTTAGGGTAGACCATGCAGTGACCCATATGTGGACCTTTGTTTCCCATATGTGCAGTTCATTTTGAATGCGCATAGTTTACTTTGCACAAGTACTACACAGTTCATTCCAAATTGTGGGGACCCTAGGGAAAACTTTGCAGGACCCTTGGTATGTAAGGGTAAGGGTGCACGATATGTACACGGTTTGGTAAACCATGCAACAGGTGTGGGAGTTGGCTCTGTAATTTGAGTACTTTATTTGGTAGGGTTGGCATAGGGGTTTTTCAACTGTGCGGAGTCCCAAGTGAACCATGCAAGTGGGTTCTTTCTAGGCAGTGGTCCACGTACGTTTGAAGCCTGATTTAGCAATTCATACAACTAAACTGTGAGACCTTCCCAAATTCATTAAATGTGAAATTATCGAGTTTTCCCCTACTTGATTTTAACCCTCCAACTCCTCATTTCTCCTTCCTCTCATTCAAAAAGACAAATCACCCTTAAGAAGATTCTCCTCCCTTCTTCCATTAAATTTTGGTGGTCTTCCTCATTGTTTTCAAGTGGTTTCCTCCATGTTAAGTCCATCTAAACCCCATTTTCCTTATATTATCCATTTTCCATATATTTCTCTCCTTCTCTTGATCCCAAATGTTGATCTTGGATGATTTTAGGGAAAATATTAGTTTGAATCATGGGTTTTTGCTCGTGTAGGGGTTATAGAGGTCATTTATTAGCTTGTTGAAGTATTTATCATCATTGGTGATGAATTATGGCTTGTTCTTCATTGTACACTAGAATTACATGATTTTACAAGACTAATGGTTTTAGAAGGGTTTTAATTAAATTTATGCATATATATATATATATGATGCATGAGGGGAAAAATTTATTTCAAGTATTTTTAACACTTGGCATGGAATTTGATTCCATTCCAAGTGTTTCTGAAAATATATATATAGCATTTAAAGGATGCATTTCATTTTAAAAGTGGTTGAGAGAACCAGGTTAGTGTTTTTAAATGTTGTTTTATGCCAATTGATTTTTAAATCAATTGTTTGAGGTGTTTAAATATTTTAAAACAATCAAAATGGGTTGTTTCATTTTAAAAGGTTGTGTTAAATATTTTGTGTTGTTTGATTCCTTTTTATAACCTTGGTTGATTCCAAATGCTATTTTATTGGAAGTGTGAGTTCCATTTTGGGTTATAATAACGATTTAATAAAATTTAGTACCAAGAGTTGGCTAGGATGGGTTTGTAAATAGTGTGGGTTGGATTAGAATTCCAAACATGTATTGGAAAAGGCTTATTTTGAACTTTATAAAAAAGAGTTCTCATTAACAAGTGTGAGACCCTCTTTGAGCATTGTGTGATTTTTTTTATGCCAGTGGCGTCTTATGATCCCGAGAGTGGATGTTTTATCTTGATGCATCTTTATATGCTTCTTATATTTTGATATGGCTTGGTATGTTTCTTAAGAGGGTGTCGGAGGTGAGGCATGAGTTATTTAAAATGATTTCTATTTGAGTCATGTAATGGTTAATTTGTGCTCACCTCCATTTGACTAATCATGAGGGTCATAGGAATACAATAGAGTTATTGTATGAGAGAAAACCCCTATTTAGATAGTGCATCAACTAGGGATTGTTTCTTGGTTATTCTGAGATGGTTAGACTGAAAGGGTTAGTAGACCTTATGATCTAGAGAACTTCTTTTTGTTACCGTGGTAGTGAAGGAGATCCATGGATGTTTATTTCTAGATAGTTCGAAGAGGAAACATAGGATAACATAGGTTTAGTATTACTATACTACATTAATTATCTCTATTTGAAGTCTTTACTACTAGATACTTATGGTGATACCCATAATGCTAAGATCCTATTTAGGATCATTTTATGGGATTTAAACTTTTTCTTAAATTTTATCCCTTTATTATTGTATGATTTCTTGGCACCTATGTATTTGTTATTTATTTATCCATTTCATGTGACTTGACATATTTGTGCCTTTTTATGTCCTTTTCTTCTTTAGTTTTTTTTTTGCCTTTAAAATGTTTTGAGAATGGATTTGTGGAAGTTTTTTTAAATAAGAACAATAGAAGTGTGATTAAAATGTGTTCTCAAGCCATTTTTTAATTTGGAAAAATCGTGTACCTTAATTGTGAAAAGATATTTTTATAAATATATTTTTAAGTTTATTGTTGTAAAAGTGGAAAATGGTTTGCTTTTAAAGCTCGGTGAGTGGGTTTTAAAAGATAGTTTTAGGAAACGGTGCCTAGTTTTACCAAGAAATTGGTTTTTAAAAATGTTTTGGAATGCCATTTGAAATTTGAAAGATCTTTTCAGTGTTAAAATGTGAATTTAAAAAGTGGTTCTTATGATATTGTTTTAAAGTGGTAATTTAATATTTTTGTTTCATAAAAAGGGGATTCTTCCAAGCCAAAGTGTTTTTTCAAGTGATCTTTTTCATTTAAAGGAAATAAGAAAGTTGGTTTTAACAATAATTTAATGTGTTTCTTGTTTATTTATTGAAATACTTATAAAAAATGTATTTTTATACTTTATTTCAATATATAATTATTATTATTATGTAATATTTAAGTGATTTCATTGATTCCACTAGTGGAAACCTATTGGGTAACATCTGTGGTCATGTGTGACTGGCCATTTTTGGGAATGTTGTGATTTGGATGCTGGTGTGCGATGACCTATGTGTTCCCTTGTATTTTGATAAATTTTTTATAGTGAAAAAAAATGTGTACATATAAATATTTTTAGGGAGTCTAAATTAGTTTTTATTACTCATCACTAAAGTAGTTGATACATTCAAGTGGCCCATAAACTATGGAATTGAAAATCCCCAAACATAACTACATATTCATATCTATTAAGCACTATCCTTTCTAAACAATATGTTGATAAATATGGAATTTTTTTTTCACTCATTAAAACCACTAATAAAAAGGGATATTTATTACTACTAAAAAAGATCTAATAAATGGATACCTTCTATCAGTGTTTTTTTAGCACTGATAAATATGTGTCATTTACCACCGATAAAAGGATTGTTTTTAACAATGATAAAATGTATACATCATAAAAATACTTTATATAATATAAAATAGGATATTTTAATATATAAATATAATTAAAATGATATAGTTATTCCTAAAAAATTATTGATTTTGGTATCACAACCACAAATCAGACCTTTAACACCATGAAAAATGGGATTTAACAGCGCTAAAAAAGAATTTTGTACTAAGATCCATTAAAAGGGTTGCCCTTTTATCAGTGCTAAAAAATATCTGATAATGGGGGGTTTTTTCAATGATAAACAAAGTTCTCATAAAGGTGGTGGTTTATCAGTGCTATTTTAGCGCTGATAAAAGACCACTTTTATCAGTGCTAGAAATAGAACTGATGAAGGCCCAACTGTTGTAGTATGCTATTTGAATTACAACACACAGCAGCAGAAACCTATATATATAAATTTATTAATATTTAACTGAAATAAAAATTACATCATAAATACATAAAAAACACTATATTATAGACATTTCAAACAATTTTTTGTAAAATTACATTAACAAGTGTTATCATCAAAATTCAAAAACATCAATGTTTCATTACATTTGTCACCTGAACCCCTGTCAAAAGAGAATGATCATGGTATGAGTTACTGAAAAAACTACCCCAACTAGAGAAAATAATTCACCTATATAAGAAAATAATTCTATGAGGTTGAGTGGTGATCCAAACAGTGGAAGAAAACCCAACAATGATAGGACTGAACTGGATCTTTAAAAGAACAAGTTGAAATCACATAAACACATCAAAATAGAATAAAAGAAAATAAAAAGAATAATAAGAACATGATATTTAATGTGATTTGGTCTCATGGGGCCCTATATGAACAACAATAACACCATCACCCATGCATGTGTTTTATTAATTATCGTGAAATGGAAACTCAATTACAGTATATAGAACTGAAGAAACAAAATTAGAAGAACATAATATACAATTGATACAAACAAGATTCAGGAAAGAAAATGAAAAGAACTTATAGTGCTAGATGTTAACTAGTATAGCCTTACCAAACTCTTCTTGTCTTCATTGGACTATTCTGAATCATAGAATCTCACTAAAGATCCCCAATTCTCACAAGTAGAACCTCTCTAGAATGGATCACTTTCCTTGGGTACTTAGCCTGGTGCAAGAGAGCTGTCAATGAAGCTCTACTAGGAGAGGTACATCTGTAGTGTAACACAGAGTTCGGTAGGCACGAAGGTTCACCAACGGAGATTGGAAGGCATCTGACTAGGGTTTGGGAACCAGAGATGGGAGCACTAGAGAACCAATGGAGAAGAAAATGTCAGAATAAATCCCTTGATATCCAACCAGTGTAGGGGTGATCAATTCCCCCTAATGTTTCCAGTGCCTCGAAATAGAATATCCAACCAATGCAAGCCATACACACACTTCCAAACCAATTAAACAACATACCAATTATCCAACGGGATAGATGGATGGTGATAATTCAGTGGGCAGAGAGGCTAATCAACTACCATCAATCAATCTATGGAGGATAACCTTGGTGTCATAGGGGCACGTAGGCAACAAGGCCTCAAGGAGTTCATGGACCATGTAGTAAAGAGAAGTCCTAGGTGAGATCCCAAACAAAAAATATAATTGAGCATTTAAAAAATTAAAAAATCAATAATTTTTCAAGTATGCATAATTAAAATAGGAAAAATAAACATGGAATAATTTAAATAAGAAAACAAGATCAAATGAAAGGCATAATTTAAAAATCTTGACCATTTCCATTTGAAATTGAAGATTTTATTGAACCTATGGTTATGAAATTAGAAAAAAAATTAAATATAACTAAAAAATACATGGGTTTTGACAAAACCAAGGTTTTAGTAAAACTATCAGCTGAGATGATGTATGTGTGTATCTTCTTGACACACACGGTTCCTAATTCCACAACATCTCTAATAAAATGTAACCTAATATATATGTTCTTATATTTACCATGTAATAATAAATTTCTGGATAGGTTAATTTCATATTGTCTATTAGAATACACATTGAAAAAATAATTATAAATCCCAAGTTTAGAAGACACCTTTAATCTGCAAAGCTTATTTAATTTCCTTAGTTAAGACAATATACTCAGATTTTGTGGTTGAAAGTGAAACTATAGAATACGTGTTTCATTTCCATGAAATAGGACCGCCATAAGAAGTAAAAACATAACTAGTTAAAGACTTATGAGTATCAATGTTTACATCATATTCAATATTAAAATAACTAGAAATTATTTCAGTAATATCCATATTTTTACCATAACACAATCCAATATTAGAGCTACAGGAGAGGTATCTCAAAATCCACTTAAGGGCATGTTGAACATGATGGAAAGGTATCTCAAAATACACTTAAGGTAATAGTTAGAACCCATGTATCCAGGAACATGTGTGTTATAAGGTAGTCCGTGATAAAGGTAAGTCCATGAAGATGGTGCATATCGTCTAACATGCAGGGTAGAGTGAGAGATTGTAATAGATCACCAAAACCGGTTAGACTCAATTTATACAATAAAGGGAGTCTCTTCATTACATTAAAGAGGATCTCTAGAGGAATTTATAATATGTGATTTATAATTCACGTGCTAAGTCATAGTTAGGTTAACAACGATGTAGAGGTGTTTTATAGGATTTTTTTGTGGTACTGGAACATTTTAGGTATCCTCGTCATAGAGAGATATTTATTTCATTATCCTATTCAGAAGATGAGATGTCCATGATAAAACTACACTTTACACTATGGAGGGTTTAAATCTAATATAATCATGAATTTGAAGGAGTTCTATTCCTGCAGAAATCCATGCCACAGAAATAGAATTGCAACATGGAGGATTCACTACACTGCAAATGGAAGTGGCTACCCCCAGTATTTTTGGTGAATTAAGTGGAGTTAATAAGATGGATATCATGATGTAATGTAGAAGTTAATGAGTGAGTTTTATGGATTTGTTCGACTGTAGTTTTTTACACCATAGTACTCTAGACCACTCCATAGTGAAGCTTAAGGAAATAAAGGATACATCATATTGAATCTGATCATGTTGTAGTATATTAAAAAAAGAATTTTTTATGCCATATAACTTTAGAAAACACCATAGCCAGGTAGTTTTTATTTAGCTGGATGTTTTGGATAGCGGGAGTATTTTACTGGATCACGAGGGTGTTTAATTTAGATTAATGGCACTTAATTTCCCCATAAAATCCTATGGGAAATTTGGAATAATCCTAAAATTTTTAGATTTAATCCTAACCATTATATCGAGATAAAAAGTGAGGAAACGGTACTAAAAATGGTTTGAGAAAGAAAAGAACATAGGATATTTTTTTGGAAGATTCACAACAAATAAAAAGAACTATTTTCTAGGAGTTACATCTCATTAGAGATTTATCAGAAGGTTTGGAAGAGAAACACATTGTCATTCATATTATGAAAATCTCAATCTTGTGAAGAATATCAAGAAGTTGAAAAGGGGAATAAAGAGTTCTATTGGTCGAGAGGTAGTGAGGCTTCTCTTCTTGTTTGACTAGTGAGTTTGGAGGGTTAGTGAGATAACTCCATTTTATAAACTAAATGAAGTAGTTAACTCCATTGTTTTTTGGTGCATTGACACATTCTCAATCGCATGATCCATGGATTGTCCCATTTTGGGTGAACCAAGTACAATTATATATGCTACATTTACTATTTTATTCACTTTTTAACAGAAATTAAGGAAGATAAAAGGTGTTTCCTCCCATTTAGAGAAAAATTTCATGATCAATAGGGTTTAAATCAGTATAACCTTGATTCACTCACTAGGGTAATTCCCTTGATAATTGTTCAACATAATACTTGATGTCATACACATTTTAGTGACCAATACACGATTGAAAAGTGGCTATAAACAATATGGCCACATCAGAAATGATTCTGCATCCAACTTTATTTTTCTATTTAGACCACTTAACACATAGATTTCCTAGTGTGTTAGGGAAATGGGAAAAGATTCAGGGTGGGTATTTTGATCTGTTGAAATTATTGAATAATATTTTAGTTGTGTGTAAAAAAACTAGATTTTGTGAGAAAAGTGTTTTCATATTTGAAACAATTACTTAGGTATTATTTTTAAAATTATTTTTTCTTCAAAAAATGTTTGAAATAGTTGATTTTATTTTGAAATTTGGAAAGTGTTTTAAGTGTCATTTATTTTCTAATAAATTAAACATGGTGTTTTGAATGGTGGGTTTCCTATTTCAAGGGAAACTCATGTCTTTTAAAATTAGATTTTGTGGATTCTTTGAGTTCTTACCATTGGAGCTATTTAAAAATGGTAAATGATTTAAAATTTCATCAATGTATGATTGTTTGGTTTTATCATGAAATCAAGAAATGTTTTTTGGTTTTAAAATTGGTAAATTTTCATTTGGAAAAGAAATTGTGGAAATTTTTTGAAATGAATGTGTCGAGGTAGGGCTTTGGTTTGAAATTATAAAATGTTATTTGATTCAATTTAAGTGAAAGAAGGTATAATTTTAATGGTGACTAAGTTTCCAATATTGATTTTTGGGACTCTTTGTTAGGGGATCACCATTCTAAAATAGGTGTGTTATGAAAGATAATTTCTTATTTTAGGAAATTTTTTGATTTGATTTGTCCCTCAAGTGATTTTGGTACTTCAAGGTGTTCTTAAGAAGACATGACTGGGTTGATATCATGTCTCATGTTGTTTAGTCTAATCCACCAATAAAGGTCTCATGCGGAGGTATAGTTATTCTCTTGGGGTTCTTTCCTCTTTCTAGTTTTGACATTGTCTAGGATCCAAGTGGATTGGAATGTGTTGTCTTCTACTATTAGTAGTGTACCTTGGAGTTATTCAAGGTATTGTTCGTTGAGTGAGTTTTCTTGGGAGTTGTGTACTAAAATTATTTTAAGCTATGTGTCTTGGTTTTATAGTTGGACCAGTGAGGGTCAGTTTTCTTAGAGACTCTAATATGAGATCTATTTTGGGATTTTTATTTTATTGATATTGGAGATGTTAGAGATTTAATAGAGTGGAAACCATTAGTTGTATCCTTCATGTTCTTAGTTGTGAATATTTTGTATGTTAAGCCATTTTTGGATTTATTCTTGTTGCATTTGGATCAGTTTGTTATTGACGAAAAAGCTTCCCGATATTTTCTATGGTTGCTCGTTATAAGTGGTGGTTCTTTTAGGGAATGTTCTTACCTCATTTATTAGTGTTTTTTATTTTTTGTGCATATTATAGGCTATAGTTTGTAAAAGGTTTTGTTGGTTTGGATATTGTAAAACCTAGGGTATATGCACGGATACTAGGGCGTATAGTTTCATTTTCGGTTGAACTGTTGATGCCGCCAGGATGAGCTTCCTATTGGAGTTACCATGGGATGATATACCACTTGTTTGTTTCTAGTCACCCGCATATGAAACTTCTAACCCTAGGGTTGGAGTCATGTCATTTATTAATGGTTAATGTTACTAATTTTTGTACTTAATGAAATTGGGATTCCATGGGTTTGGTGATATGTTTTGTGGTCTTTTAAGGTGATTTTCATTATAGTACCTCCCTTGTTGATTTTCATCCAATTTTTTTAGTTTTATTTGGCCTATGGAATTATTCAAATTCCATTTAGAGATTTGGGGTGTGGTTTTTCAATGATATCCTCTTGTTTTATGAAAAAAAAATTATTGGTTATTCTTTTATTGTGGATCAATTCTAAATGGTGGGGAGATATATGATAGGTCTTCTCCCTCATAGAGTTTCTCTTTGGTTATTTGTAGATCAGTTTTTATTTTTTTTTAATTGGTTTTTTTTAATGAATTCATCTAGTTTTTCAAGTATTTATATTTTAGTCTTGAGGTTTTTCTTTGAATTTTGTCTTTGGTTTCCCTCTACTTGGACCTGAGACTTTCTAGGGGTAGAAATTTTTATGGTGGGGAGAATTGTGACACCCACCAAGTCACTATAGAGCTTATTTTATGTTAATTTATATTATTGGGGGTCATTTTAAGTTTTAGAAAGGTTTCCTCCTAAAACATGTAAATTTAAGATTTTTTATTATTGTTTATGGTTTGGGTGCATGGTTTAGGGTAAACCATGTAGGGAACCTTATATATATATATATATCTCTTTCCCTTATGTGTATTTCATTTTTAATGTGCATGGTTTAGTATGTATGGGTACCTATGAATTTCTAGAGATGAATTTTTTATAATACCTTGGAATCATGTCTTGGTAAGGTTTTATTATACCATGATGAACAACCTTGGTATAATGTTTTATGGAAAATTGGTGATAAACCTTGGTGATATTCTTATAAATGTCTAATTTTTATGTTTTATCCACAACTCCATGTCATTCCTTATTCAGTTATGATCATTATCATATATTATGACTCATATATTTATAACCATGATCTATTATTATGCCTCATGTTATACCCATGATGATCACTCACATTCCATTTTCTTTGTTTATCTATTACTAGGATTTCTGCTCAATCTTTCCTATTGATGTATTTACCTAGGAAATCATATGTATTGAGGTGACCTAAGATGGATTTTAAAGAATTTTTTCAATCAGATTAAATAATTTTTATGTTTTTCTTGGTAATTTATATACTTCATGTATTATGTACCTAGTTTCTAAGACACTAAACCTAAAAAAGAACATTGTAAGTAGTTAAAGTATTGTTTTTTTGTGGAATTATGTTAAAATAATGTATGAAAAGTTAAGTATCCATAATTTTTATCATAGAAAGTATTAGTTATTTATGAAATTTAAGACTAGAAAAATTTAGTAAAACCCCTAGGGAAAAGTCTAAATATTGAAAGGCCTCCAAAATTTTGTTAAAATATAGAGTGTGTGGTTTCCAACATATTTTATCCCTATTTGGATTCTGATAAGTGGATTTGGTTGTGGAATAGATACACCTAGGGGTAATTAACCTGAAAAATGATGGTTTATTATCAACATAATCTTCACACAATTCATGATGAGTTCTCCTTAGATTTCACATTTTTCTAGACACTCTCAGGGGATATGCATCGGTTGATCACAAGCTTTATATGAACCATTATAAAGGATGTATAACTTAAGAAATTATTATTTTTTAAGTTAGTCTTGAATTACATAATCTCAGAAGCATGAAATTAGAAAATTTTATGAGTAAACTCCCTTTTAGATTTCTTGTCACAAGATTTAAAATAGAATAGACTTTCTTAGTTAAGTTTTCTTATTCTAGATAAATGATAAGAAATAGAAGGGTTCATGTGAATAATGGATGCAACATGAATTTTGGGGATGACCTTCCTAGTATGAGATATTATATAGTTGAAAACATCATGATGATGTTGAATCAGTAATCTCAAGTTATGAATAATAACCTAAATGATTTAACGTGCCCGTCTTCACCAAGGAAATAATAACTAGTAGTTTAATCCTTAATGCATTAATGAACAACGACTTTTAGTGGAATATTTGACCCTTTTATTGGTCCATGATTATGTAGTGTCCAAAAAAAGATAACAACAATGATTTTGGATATTAACTTATCAAACTTATGACAGAGATCACATACCATCAAAAGACTAGAATCCCCAGATAGGTAAATTTCAAAGGTAATTTCAATTTCCTTAAAAATATTTCTTAAACGTTTTTATCAATATTTTCTTAGAACTACCAATATTACAAACAATATACTTACTCAAAATAAGAAGTAATTTTTTTAGAGATGATTTGGCAGAGTACATTGTGCCAAAATGTTTTTCAGCGTCAAATTTAGGTGATTTACCTATTTTATTTGTGATCTAGTATATGATATAACCTTATAAATACATTTAGTATGTGAAGAATTAGTATCATAATTATTATATATAATTTTTAAACTATTTATCAAGGAGAATTAAGATGGAGGGTTATGATCTATGGATTTTGATAGATCTAGTAACATGTTTGAAGCTTCTCGTGATTGTGAGAGATTGGATTTCAAGGCTTCAACTAAGATAATGATTATGGGGGAAATAGGTCAAGAATTTATACAAATATCATGAAAATTTTACTTCTTAAAACATATTTAGTTAACTTTTTCATCATTTTATCTACTATTTTTATGATAATTTCTTTATCATTTTTATCTGGTACTTATTCAGTTTTTTTTCATAGATATTTTAGGAAGTCATACTTTTCTTTCAACTATCTACAAAAAACCATAAAATAGAGAACATGTTCCTTTTGGATGGAATAGGAAACTACATACTTCCTAAAATATGAATTGAATCATAAGGGCTCATCTACAAAATCTATTATCACACTAATTTTCTTCAACTCATTTTTGTAAGAGACTCTGTAGTTAAAATAGAATCTCTCATATACATAGGTATCTTGCTAAAATTGATGGAAAAGTATGACTACAAAAAATATCAGTCATGAACATTGTCTAAAATGGTGTAGTAATTAGGTACACCTTAATCAGTCGCACCTCAATACGATACCCAGTGTTCTCAGTGTGAATCAAAGTTCTTGTTTTTAGTTTATAATTTAAATTTTATTTAAAAACACACATCACATACTCAAAACCAATAAAACAGATTCATATTGTTTTTTTACTTTATAATAATGATCCATAACATATTTTTGATGTGTATGAATCAACAACACATCAATCTGATACATAGTGTGCTTGATATGACTCAAAGTGTTTGTTTTTTGTCTAAAATTGACATTTTAGTTCAAAAACATGTCACATACTCAAAACCAAGAAAAAAATTTATATTAATTTGATACTATAATACAATGATCCATATGCCATTTTTATGTGTAAGAATCAACCACATGTCAATCTGACTCACATTGTGGCCTTTATGACCCAATGTGTATATTTTCAACATATAAGTGCCATTTAAATTTAAAATGTGTGTTACGATGTCAAAACTAGAAAAATGATATCAACTTGTTTTTAAGATTTAGGGAAAAAATTATTAATTTTTGACATGTAGGAAGTAATTGTGCATCAATCTGACACACGATGTGGTCAGTATGACTCAAAAAGTTTCATTTTAGTTTAAAATGTTTATCATATAGCCAAAATTGAGAAAATGAGCTTGCATTGTTTTCAAACTTTAGAAAAATGATACATAATTTATTTTTAGCTTGTAGGATTCAACCATACGATAATATGAAAGACAATATGACATGTATGACTCAAAGTGTATATTTTATATATAGACATTCCATTATAGTTTAAAACATGCATCCCATATCCAAGACTAATAAAATGAGATTGGATTGTTTTCAAACTTTGGTAAAATGATCCATTATTTATTTATGATGTGTAAGAATTGAGCATACATAAATATGAAAATTATGTGGTAGGTGTGACTATAAGTTTGTTTTTTAAATATAGAAATGTCATTTTAGTTTAAAATGAACATCACATCGAAAGAACCAAGATAATGATGTTGGATTTTCTTCAAGAATTTGGACAATAGTCCAAAATTTATTTTTGACAAGTCTAAATTGATGATCTGACAGGTATGACTCAAATTCCATGTTTTTAGTTTAAAATAGAAAGTTTAGTTCAAAACACACACCAAATACTAAAAAAAAGAAAAATAATTCATTTTTTTAATACTTTATAAAAAGAATGCATAACACATTTTTGACATGTAGGAATCAACCACACCTTAATCTGAGACATTGCATTCCTGGTATGGATTGAAGTGTATGTTTTCGATTAAAATTTTAATTTTAATTCAAAACCGATGTGACTTATTCACATCCAAGAAAATACATTCATATTGTTTTAATAGTTTAGGAAATGATGAATAAGTCATTTGTGTCATGTTATAATTGACCACACAACAATCCAACTCATGATGTGGCCGATATGACTCTAAGCACAGATTTTCAATATATAAGTGTCATTTAAGTTCCAAATGAACATCACTCAAAGTACATGTTTTCAATATATAAATTCCTTTTTAGTTTGAAACACTTTTCAGATAGTAAAAACTGATCAAATGAAATCTAATTGTTTTCAAACATTAGGAAAACAATCCATATGTCATTTTGGAGGTATAGGAATCGACTTATCAACAATCCAACACATGATGTGACAAATATGACTCAAAGTATATTTTTTTGGTATAGAAGTTTCATTTATGTATAAAATATTCACCACATATCCAAAACTAAAAAATGAGCTCAAATTTTTTTCAAACGTTAGGAAAAAATCATATTTCATTTGTGAAGAATGAACGGAGCTCAGAATTTTTGGAGAATATTTTGTAAAATATATATAACACTATCACATTTTTTCTAGTTTTCTTGTTTAAATCCATTATAATTATGTTTTCTAGAATATCTTACCATGACTATGAGATTTGTAAAATGGATGTAAAAACTACTTTCATTAATGGGATACTTTAAAAGTATGTGTATATGACACAACTAGAAGGGTTTCTATCACCAAAAAATGAAAAAAAGGTATAAAAGTTGTAGAGATCCATTTTTGGATTTAAGAAATCATCTAGATCATGGAATAATCAATTCGATGAATCCATAAAATAGTTTGGTTTCATTAGGAATGAATGTGAGACTTTATTTTACAAATGGTTTAGTGAGAGTGTGATTGTTCTCATAGCCGTATATGTTGATGACATATTACTAATTGGAAATGATATACCAACCTTAGAAGAGGTTAAGACCTGGTTGATAAAATTATTCTCTATGAAGTACTTTAAGTGAAGAATCCTACATTCTTGGGATCAAGATCAAGCATGATTGATCCAAGAGGTCTCTTGGAATATGTTATAGTACATACAATGACCTGGTACTAAAGAGATTCTATATGGAACAATCCAAGCGGGGATTAGTTCCAGTGTCACATGGTATTCATGTTTCTAAGAAAATGTGTCCTCAGAAACAAGAGGAAAGAGACAAAATGAGTAATATCCCATATTCTTCTATGATAGGTTCTATTAGATATGTTATTTTATGTTTGTGGATTGATGTTTCTTAGGTTTTGATCATGATAGGAAGATATCAAGAAGATCTAGGTGAACAATGTTGGAATGTTTTCAAGACTATCCTTAAGTATCTAAAGTGAACTTTGGATATGTTCCTAGTGTATATAAGAGATGAAGATCTAGTCATTGGGGGTTATATAGATGCTATATTTCAGATAGATAAGGATGATATAAAGTCACAATATGGATATATATTTTCTCTCAATAGAGGATTTGTGAGCTAGAAGAGTTCAAAGAAGAATTTTTTTTGCCAATTATACAATGGATTCCAAGTATATTGTGGCTTATGATGCCGCTAAATAAGCAGTATGGATTTGTAACTTTTTCTAAGAGTTTTATTTTGTACCTAGTAGCGAATCCCCTATCACAATTTATTATGATAAAACTATAGTGGTGGCTCCCTCTAAGGATCCAAGGTCACACCAAAGGGAAAAACACATAATTTTCAAGTTTCATATCTTGAGGTATTTTTATCAATGTGGTAAAGTTATGGCATGAAAAATTATCCCTGAAGGAAAACATGGTAGACCCCTTGAATAAGGATTTATCTCAGTAGGGGCATGAGTATCATATGAGAGCTATTGGACTGAAAGATGTTTTTAGTTGGCTCTAGTGAAAGTGGGAGTAAGTTGGAATTTACAGCCTATAACCCACTTGTTTAGTACTTGATTACATTTTTAATGAAGTTTTTCTGATCAAATTATTATATTTTCTCTACATGACATTTATACGAGATAATTTTCTAAGAATGTGTGTCGTACTGAGAGACTATAGGATTTACCCACTCTAATGTGAACCTAGAGGTGCCATAATATTATTCATGAATCTTTTTTTATGGATCGATGATATTGTCTGATAGGAAAAAGGTGATAATGAATATTAAGGGTAGGAGTCTCAAAAGAAATTGAGACACCTACTCATGGTGTTTTCCCATCGTAGTCTCGAATATAGGAAGTTATGAGAAAAAACCCATCAAATAGGAAATCCAAATTTCCATGAGTCATTGGATATTCATATATATGTGTGTGTCTAATGATCCTTATAATTTAAGATTATCATTAATGGATATCATGACATGCACACTTTTATGTATAGATGAAAACCATGAGGACATATCTTCACAGCTAGGTAGGGAATGTTTTGTGTTTCATGAGTGATATTCTATCAATGGATAATGTGAGAAAGGATTTATCCCTTCTATCCTATAATATATGTAGATATATTAGGACATTTGATGAAATAGAACATACTGCATAAATCCATGTCCCAGGTGCTCATTGGGAAAGTTCATTTTTGGAAATTCAAAGAAAGAGAAATAAAGAATATAGGTTGATGGAACCAGTATGCATCCTTTGTGAATAGAGATATAATGATAAAGAAATTATATTACATGGTAAGAGTTCATAAGAGGTTTTATATCATTGCGACCTTAACTTCTTCCTCTTTGGGTTCTTTAGCATGTTTCTAGATGCTAACCTTAGACTTAAGAAATTATTCCTATAGCCATTGAGAAGGAGGCCTAAAGGGTCACACACTAAGTGTATCCATAATCTTAATTAAATTAAAGTAATGAATTTAATAAGTTGGAATAAATAATATTTTATTAGGTTTAGTTGATTTTCATAATTTAATAACAATTTATTTTAAATAATAATTTGAGTTAAAGAATAAGTAATAGATATTAGTTATCAAGTTTAGAGAATATAATATTTATTATATTTATCATATAAATAATGTAGGGATAATTATTTATTTAAAGAGTCATTATTTGAGGGATGATAAATGTGGATGAGGGAAAGCAGGATGAGTTTAATGGTCCAATTATAAATAATTGATAATTATTTATACTCTTAATGTGTTGTACATGTCAAGAGATTAATATTAATATTATTATTATTAATGTACATGCGGTTAGTTAAGAGTATTAGAAATGGTTAAGGGATTGTGTGAAATTTTCCAACCCTTAACATGCCATAATTAATATCCAATTATATCTTATTATATCTAAATATATCACTTTCATAAAGTGAATGTTTTATGTACACAACGGATAAGAGAGATATGTAGAGACGTATCGGTAGAGATATATCTAGTAAGACATCTTGAGATATATCTAGAGATATATTTATATATATATAAATAGATAAATCTAGATATATATCTGATAGATATATCTAGAGAGAGATATAGTGATCTATAAATAGATATCTCTTCCTCCTCTCACATTTCTTTCAAGATAGCAGCAAGAGTTCTCCCTCTTTAAGAAGAAAATTTTTGCGGTCAAGCAAAAACAATGCAAGTGATTAGGATCAGTCGTGCTAATACCAAGTGATTCAATGGGGTTGATCACAGATTGTGGTGCATGTGTGGATCAATGCTAGTGGAATTTTTCACTTGAATCCTATAATTCAATAACGTTGTGATGAAATATATTCCATAATATCATCAATTAAAGACAAATTACAAGTTTTATTAATTATTTACCTTTATATAAATTAAATATAAATTAAATGTGAAGATCCTCTCCCACTATTTTTTCACATATTAATATAGTCCATTAATCTATTATTTTCATTGGACATAATCTTTTGATAATGTAAAGAAATGATTACATGTGGTTTAAGACTAAAATCTGTTTTGTTCATACCTTTAAAGGATATTTCAATCTACCTAAAACCTTAAAATCTAACACACGATGAGGTAGGTATGACTCAAAGTATGTGTTTTCTATATAAAGTGTAATTTTAGTTTAGAACATGTCACATAGCCAAAACTGAGAAAATAATCTTTGATTTTTTTTAGACATTAGTAAAATGATTCATAATTCATTTTTGACATGTAGGAATCGACCATACACTAATCTGCTAGATGATGTGGTAGGTATTACTTGAAGTTCATGTTTTCAATATAGAAGTGTAATTTTAGTTTAAAAAGAACATCATATAGAAAAAACTGATAAAATGAGATCAGATTGATTTCAAGATTTAAGGAAATGATCCATAATTCATTTTTTATGTATATGAATTTACCTCACATCAATCCAACACTTTATATGGTCTATATGACTAAAAGTGCATGTTTTTAATATAAAAGTGTCATTTTAGTTTAAAAATGTATCATATTTCTAAAACTGAGAAAACGAGATTAGATTAGTTTCAAAATTTTGGACAACAATCTATAATTAATTTGTAAGTGTAGGAATTGACTTCACATCAATGTGACACATGATGTGGTTGGTATGAATCTAATTGCATGCTTTCAATATAAAAGTTTCATTTTAGTTTTAAAATCATATCACATAGCCAAAACCAAGAAAATGTGCTCAGATTATTTTAGAAATTTAGGAAAATGATCCAGAATTCATTTGTGATTTTTATGAATCAACTACGAGTCAATATGACACATGTTATGGCCAGTATGACTCGAAGTGTGAATTTTCAATATAAAAGTGATATTTTTGTTTAAAAATTTTATCACATAGACAAAAATAATCAAACAATATCATATTGTTTTCGCACTTTAGAAAAATGGTCTATAAATAGTTTTTAATGTTTAAGAATTGACCACATATCAATCTGATGCATGATTAACTGATAATATCATTAATATATATACAATAATTAATAATATAATTTATCATATGTGGATTATAAACATTAAAATTATAATTTTTTTATTTTTTTATTGAATCTTACTAAAATAAAAATTGGTTTTATTGTAGGAACAATATTTTTTTGGTGGTTGATATTTAGATAAATCCTTCAATAAGAGTTATGATTTTGTATATTAGTTGAAATTTTATTCGATTATTCATAAATATCTCATCAATGTAAATATTTTGTATGCAAATTTTGAATTTAAATTATAGTGAAATGTTATATTTGTATTTTAATATGATTTTATTTTTATATGTATTTATGTGTATTTATATTCTGACTCGTTTTGATGTTATAGGGTTGTTTCAGGGATGTTACTACCTTGCAACAACTACATGTCCATTATCAATGCTTTTATAGCGCTGTTAAAGGATGAGCACTTTTAATGTTGCTTATGTTTTCAATTAATTTTTTCACTAAAAAATCTCATTTCTATTGTTGTTTAAAGCCTATTCTGTAGTAGTGAGTTGCCAAAAGTGGGTAGAAGGTAGACCGTTCTGATCCACGACACTCTTCAGAAGGTATTCATTATGGATTATAGTTTTTTTGGTATAGTAAAATATTATCAACGATCTACTGTAATTATTATTTCTTATGACAATTTTGGATTTCTTATCTTTTTTTGTTCCAGTCGATAACATGATGTAGTCAGTTTGATGTATGATGACTCTAGCAATAGAGGCAATTGGATATAGTAGAGGTAGTGGGATAGATGTATTGGTCATGGGTTAATAGTTGATGTTGAAAATATTTTATCTATATATATATGATTACTAAGATTATGGGTGATTAATGATTCTTATTGTATGATTGTGGATCAATGACTATGGGTGTGGATGTATGATGAGTTTATTTTGTATTTATGGTTTAGTTTATTGTATAGTTAAATATGTTGTATTCATGTTTTTTTAATAAATAGTTTTTTAAAAAAAATATTTAGTTAATAAATTAAGTGATTCTTTCTTACAATTGTCTCTAAACATAACCATCGATAACTGTTTTAGAGAATATTATCTTGGATTCGGTTTTTTTTCCTCCAGAAAAGGAACCACCTCTAAATATTTTAGCAATGGTTATGTGAATTTCCCCATATTTGTTTTTCAAAAAAACACCTTCAATTGAATATAAAACTGCCACTAAATATGATAAAAGAGAAACATTTAATAACCACAGATAAATAATGAGAACCACTGCTAAATGATTTCCAACCATCAAATATGTGGCAGTTCTAATAACCGTTGAAAAACAATGTAGTGGTTGTTTAAACTATCGCCAGTAGTGAAAAAAAACCTTGTAAGACAATTTTTTTTATAGTTTTAGGAACCTTTTAGGGCCTTCTGGTAATGTTTATTTCATATCAATGTGCTTATGGATCTATGAGCCATGTATTGGGTTCCCCTTCAACCTAGTTTAAAATGGGACTTCCTTTTTTATTTTAATAAAAGAGAGCTAGACCCTCAACCTGTTTAATTTCTTTCCATGATGTGGGCTAGCGACAACAGGGGGGAATTATGCATCTTGGCAACATGGTAGGCTTCCCATTGGTGGGGCTGATGACAATAGAGGGGCTACAACTTGCGCAACCAGTGTCAAGGAGACCTGCCTCAACAACAGGGTTGGAGACAGAGGATGTCACGAGTATATATGGTGATAGGAGCCTTCCCAACTAGGGGGATGTTAACTGAAGGGTCACACCTTGCACGACCAATGACAAGTACCATGCCCGATGACAAGCCATGAAATAGAGAAAGGGTCATGACTTGTGTGGTTGATGATAGGGACCCCACCCGATGGCAAAGCTGACGAAGAAGGAGGGTCATGTGTGCGATCGGTGGTAGGTGTTTCCTATGGGGTTCCATGATATACCTATAATATATGTATATATATATATATATATTAAATAATAAAATAGGGTAATAAAATCAAGCCTATCCTAGAAGGGGGGCTATGGGATGAGTTATACCTTTCGGTGGGTGGGTGTGTTTGGTTGTAACTATACCCCAAATATCTAATATAAATTATTAGTTGATAATTATATTTATAACTTAATTATTATTTATATCATTTATTCTATAATATATATTAGTTATATTTTCAATAACTAATTATTAATTAGTTAATTTTAATTTTAATATGTTTTTTTAATTTATGTGTTTTATTTATTAATTAATTTAATATGTATTATTACTAATTATATTATTTATATTATTAATTATTAATTATTTTAATTGTTTTACTAACTAATTAAATATTAACTATTAACTATTAACAATTAATTATTATTAATTATATTATAATATACTAATTGTTAATTATAATGTTTAACTATTTATAAACTATCGCCACCAATCACATGAGGCACGGACCCTCTGATCGCCTCCCCATGTTGTCACAGACCTCTTCACCGCCATCGGGGTCCCTTGACCCTAGATACATCATGACTGATTTGTATCTTCATGAGGCTGGCTTGGTCTTCCAATAACCACACTACTTAAAATCTATCAATGGGAAGAATAACATCTTGTCCATTGAGTACCAAAAATCATAAACACTGATATCATCAAGGTTCCATGACTCATCATAACTTCGATCCCAAAGGTGATCCCCTTTATTGGTGAATACATCACTTTGTTGGGACCATAAATTGATTGGTCCACTGGTGGAGCCATAATTATGAGATAAAAATAAAGTGCAAAAATGTGGATATAAATGACATTAGATGTAACGTGGAAAAACCTCCAAAATGAAAGGGGTAAAAAACCACGGGCAAAATAGAATGATCACTATCGGTAAAAGTACATACACACTCCCTCACTATTACAAGGAGAAAACCATCATAAAATCTATATTGAATATGTGGGTAAACTGCCTAAAAAATACCGCTAATAATTGGAGAACTCACGCATCAGATGAGAAGATAAACCTGATGGGATGCTAAAACTAATGGGAGAGAGCCTTTATATAGGATGCTTCTCTTTCTGACATACTCTCTCTGTAGGATCAATTGGTTGGATTTACCACTCACCACACACCAGCCATGCCCACCTACCTTGAAAAACAAGTGGGCGACCACTGTCCTACATAAATAATTCTGCTGACACACTTCTCATTCCTTGAACAACAAGAATTTGTACTTTGTGTATAAATTAATTCCCCTATTTTATATAATTTTTTAAATGGATTAGATACCTACCATGTCTTTGGATTGGGTTATAAGTGGAATTTCCCCTTTGTGTATAAATTCCCAATTGATTAAATCACTTTACTAGTACTTGGGTTTCCATGATTATAATTTTCCCTGACATGATTAATTAAATTTATTTCCTAAATTTAATGGAAATTGATGGTAAGGAAATTCCTCATGTTATGTAATTATAAAATTTGAATTGTATGACATGTGACTCCCTTGGTTATATTAGGCTTGATTATTTTGATTCTTGAGAGGTGATCCCCAATGTTATAATTGTTATTATGATAATTCCTTTATTATGAGTTGTTAAATGAAGGTTAAGGTACTTGTTGAGCATGGAATTTCATAGTCCTTTACATTGAGTTTTGAGCATGACACCTCTTGCTGCTATACTCATATCAGAGTGATGGGCATGAAGTTCCACGATCCTCTCTATCTAGTGTTGGGAATCAAATCTCACCCCAACTGTCTCTATTGTTGAGAATGAGGTCTCACAATCATCTTGAGATTACAAGCATTTACCCTTTGCTTGATCCTTTAGGCTCATAAGACTGGTTATGGGCATCTGAGTTATACTCCAGGTCTAGTCAGCACTTAGTATCAATTTATATGCCTAGATATATCCTCACGTAATTAGTTCACATGAATTTATACAATATATAACTATATATTTATATTATTCCTATTATATATATATGGTTACCATTCAGACATATTCCAGCCTAGCTGAAGAACTTAGAGCTAGCCAGGTGTCCTATAGGAACCTGGTCCAACTAATATTTATTTATTCATCATTGTTTTTTATTCATTTACCTACACACAGTTTATATATGTACACCAGCATGGATTACTTTTAGAAACCGTTGGGGTGGCCTACTATTATTTTTTATCACAACCATATTAGGTCGCCTTTGGTACTCAAGTACACCTCATTTATACATGTATGGATAAGGGAATACACCCAATAATAGATATTTGATTCATCTAAATATATCATGGAACATGGTAGTAGAGGACAGAAAATATGATTGTGATGCTAGTGGAGTAATCATTAGGCCTTTTTGAATTTTTGTATAGCATGTTGTATATTCATGTACATGTTTCCCCTTTTTTATATCATCATGCCATGAAATCATTGTATATGACTCAACCTATGGTATTTTAATATTATTATAGTTGTGGTTAGTAATTTAAACTTCCTCTAATATATGTTTATTTGTTATATCTGATGTTCCACTCTGATATGAGGGTATAGTCTCCCCACTGCACCACCATTAGACCTTCTCTAATAGTCGGTAGCCTCTAGCATATGGGAAGGTTCCCTTGAGGCTATGTGACACTCTGGCTTAGGGCCCTAGTTATGTGGTCCCCAGGCCAGGATGTTACATCATTGTATCAGATCTCTCTTTTTTCCTTTGTCTTATTTTCTGGGTATTAGACCAGAGAATATGAGATAATGGAATTTTTTTAATGATCCTATACATGAAATTAGGTAACCCGCATATAGGGTAAACCAAAATTACATGGGATGGGTTATTTTTGTTGTTGGATTATTCATATTATAGTTATTAAAAAATCACAATTGGGTGATTCACATACCTCGTGTTATTATTATTGTTAATGTTATTGATTTTGGAATTGGTACTTGGCCTATTTATTCAAGGAATTTGCATCTCACGCATAATTATAAGAAAATTAGGACTAATATTCTAGGACAAGTCCATTTTTTATGTGAATTTACCTATTTCATATAGTTAGTTCATTAATTATTATATATTAAAATGTGATTAAATTTATTGCAGGGAGGATATAATTGGATTAATTAAAGTTCCTAAATCAATATAAATAGTTTTTCCTTAAATAGATTGGTAATGAAACATTAATTGGCCAATTAAACCATTTTTTGGATTATATACTGTGATATATATATATTTATATAAAAGAGATTATGAACTCAATTGGAATTAATGTTTCCAATTAAAATGTTTACTACTAAATTTGGATGCCAAATGCAATGTAATGGGGTTTTTCCTGAATACATTGCAGTTGAAATTCCAAATATCAGAACTCCTCCTATCAGATATGAGACCTAGACCTAAAATCATCCTTAGTAGTGGGTAGTTGGGAGTGTCTATTTCAATCTTATGGCTTGTTATGGTCTTTACTACCACCTAGACCTGGATTTTGGAATAGGTAGAATGGTGTGAACTTTTCTATAGGAAGTCTATATACCAATCATACTATAAATTTGTAATTTCATAAACTGATAAATTCTCTTTTGAGGCATGCATTTGTAATTAGTGAATCATGCCACCATAACAGGATTGAATCATATTACCTGGAGATGGTGACAACCATGAAACTTAGGTGGTTGGCCCTAAGTCATCAGTGATACCTCCTGCAGTACCACCTAAAACACTACCTTCTATTCCTAAAATGTGAACCAAGGACTAGTTTCGCAATGTCTTCTTCCACATGATGAAGAATATGAAAGGTGTTTCTTGTAATACCCAGAGTATGGCATAGTTGACTCAGGAGTTCTAGTAGAAACATTCTCCCACCTTTTTAGGGGATGGAATACTACATGCTACGGAGTCATGGCTAGAGTCCATGAATTCAATTTTTAATAATATGGAGATGCCTCCAGTGTGTAGGGTCTAACTAGATACTTTTATGCTATGTGGCTCTTGCAATAGATTATGGGATAATATTACCTAAGAATAAATACATCAATATAATATCTTAGTGTACTTCTAGATGATCTCTTATGACTATTTCTTTCTACAAACACTAATGATTAGTCGAGCAAGAGGGTTCTTGAATCTCCAACATGGATCCATGACTTTCATGGAGTATTCTTGCAGTATTAATGAGATTAAAAAATTCACTCATAATACAACATGTTATGTTCCTAAAATTGTGAGGAGATTCAAGTATGGGATGGTATACTCCATCTGATCATAGGTCGACATCTTTCAGCTGATGACTAACTATGAAATCATTAACCAAGACCTCATTATTGATAGGAATATAAGGGAAGATTATGTTGAGAACTATGGGGGTTCAGAACCCAAATCTATCAATTTTGTTCTAGTGCGTGATGGTGACTCTTTGAGTCTTCTCACAGGGTAGCAGTAGTTTGGTATTTCATGTTGACAAATCCCTTATCTGTCCCTGTTGTGGTAAACTAGGAAAAATGAAACTCTAGTATATGAGATATCTAGTTGAATGTAGAGTCTGCAGTGGGATGGGTAATATCCATCACTTCTATAGGACAATTACATAAGTTCTTAGCGAGATGTGATATACACCTACCCAATGTTTTGGAGTGGGTCAAGTAGTTTAATGCTAGACATGCAGCTGGAATACTAAGGGATACTCAAGCTGAACTGGTGGTCAAGCAAGAGGTAACCAAACTCAATATATGGAAGGATAACATAGTGGTCATACTCAAGGAATTCAGGTTGTGAATAAGGGCTATAATATAGGAAAATTACTTGTAGTGTAGCCGATGTTGGAGGAGAAAAGCGCCAGAACTTCTATTGCTCGAGGTGTTGTTCTAATAGCCTCTACTTTAGTGTATGATTTATTTGACATGGGTGAATCAAATTTTTTTATATCTAAGAAAACCATAGAGATTCTGGACCTCTAGAAAAAACAATTATATAGTGTGATGATTCTAAAAACCCCTTTAGGTATTCGGTCAGAGACCGTTCACTATTGTAATGACTATCCCCTTCAAATAGGCAGATATCACTTTTTATGGAATCATTTAATCCTCAACCTAATAGGGTTTGATGTAATTATTAGGATGGACTAGTTATTTATCTAGAAATACCATATCATTTTTTATCACCTAAGGGTGACATTTATATCACTAGAGGTCATTACACATGTGCACAAGGGAGAATTGGAAGTTTATGTGACTCTAATGGGACACATGTAGTAAAGGATAACAAGAGTGACCACCCAGAATAGAGCTAAAGAAAAATTTGGAAGGCCTGGAGGATAAAGGATTTATATTACCCATCACAAATCCATATGGAACATTGGTCCTTGTTTCTAAGAAGGTGGACAATACTCTCAGGATTTTTTTGGATTATCACTAACTGAAGAAGATTACGATAAAGAATTTGTGTCTACTACCCAGAATGGATAACCTAAATTATCATCTTCAGGGAGAGAGAGTGTGTGTGTGTGTGTTTTAAAATATTTATTTGATCTTGGGATATCATCATATATGTATTGGGTGATAAAACATACATCATACCTCTTTTTGGAGTATGTATGGTATTTACAAGTACCTAGTTATTCCCTTCAGTATTATGAATACACCTACTATATTCATGGCTTTGATGAATCAATTTTTCCACCCATATTAGGATTCATTTATGGTAGTCTTTGTGGGTTTAATCGTAGTTTATTCTCATTCTTTACATGACCATTCCAACCATAATAATTTTTTAGAGATGATTTGGCAGGGTAAATGGTGCCAGAATGTTTTTTGGCATCAAATTTTGGTGATTTACCTATTATATTTGTGATATAGTATAAAATATAAACTTAGATACACATTTAGGATGTTTAGAAATAGTATAATAATGCTTACATAAAATTTTTAAACTATTTATCAAAGAGAATTGTGATTGAGGGTTATGCTCTATGGATTATGACAGATCTAGTAACATGTTTGAAGCTGCTCTCACTCTTTGGAGATTTTATTTTGAGGCAGTGATTGAGAAAATGATGATAGGGAAATTGGCCAAGAATGCATACAAATATCATGAAAAGGTTACTTATTAAAACTTATTTAGTTAATTTTTTCTTCATTTTATCTACTATTTTTAAATTAATTTCTTTATCATTTTTATATAATACTTATTTTCTTATAGAACTTTTAGGAATTCATATTTTTCTCTCAAATATATGCAATATTTCAAAAAATAGAGAATATTTTCCTTTTGGATGGAAGAAGAAATTCCATACTTACTGAAATATGAATTGAATCATAAGGGTGCATCTACAAAATATATTATCACACTAATATTCTACAATTCATTTTTGTAAGATAATCTGCAGTTCAAATAGAATCTCTCATCTACCAGGGTATCTTGGCACAATTTAAGGAAAATTATGAATTCCAAAAATATTTATCATGAAAATTGTCTAAAATGGTGTAGGAATTAGGCATACCCCAATCATTCTCACCTCAATACGATACCCAGTGGTCTTGGTATGACTCAAAGTGTTTGTTTTTAGTTTATAATTTATATTTTAGTTCAAAACACACATCACATACTCAAAACCAATAAAAAATATTCAGATTGTTTTGTTACTTTATAATAATGGTCTATAACACATTTGTGACGTGTATGAATCAACCACACACCAATTTGATACACGGTGTGCTCGATATGACTCAAAGTGTATGTTTTTTATTTAAATTGAAATTTTAGTTCAAAAAACATGCCACGTACTCAAAACCATGAAAAAATTCAGATTAATTTGATACTTTAAGAAAATAATCCATATGCAATTTTTGATGTGTAAGAATCAACCACATGTCAATTCGGAACCCAATGTTTCATGTATGACCTGAAGTTCATTTTTTCAATATATAAGTGCTATTTAAATTAAAACACACATCACGATGCCAAAACTGAAAAAACAAGCTTAGATTGTTTTCAATTTTTGGGAAAAATAATAATTCAATTTTGACATGTAAGAAGAAATCGTGCATCAATTTGACACACGATGTGGTTGGTATGACTCAAAAAGTGTCATTTTAGTTTAAAATGTGTATCACACACCCAAAACCAAGCAAACGAGCTCGTATTGTTTTCAGAATTTAGGAAAATGATACATAATTAATTTTTGAAATGTAGGATTCAACCATACGACAGCCTGAAAAATAATGTGTCACGTATAAATTGAAGTGTGTGGATTCAATATAGAAGTTTAATTATAGTTTAAAATGTGTATCACATATGAAAAACTAAGAAAACGAGATTGTATTGTTTTCAAACTTTGGGAAAATGGTCCATTATTAATTTATGATGTGTAGGAATTGATCATATATCATTCTGATAATTGATGTTGTAGGTATGACTCAAAGTGAATGTTTTCAATATAGAAATTTCATTTTAGTTTCAAACATGCATAATATAGTCATAACAAAGAAAATGACCTTGTATTTTTTTCAAACATTAAGAAAATAATCTATAATTTATTTTTGACATGTCTAAATTGATGATGTGAAAGGTATGTGACAATGTGACAGGTATGACTCGAAGTGCATGTTTTCAGTTTAAAATATAAATTTCAGTTCAAAACACTCACCACATACTAAAAACCAAAAAAACACATTCAAATTATTTTGATACTTTATAATAAGAATTCATAACACATTTTTGACATATAGGAATCAACCACACATTAATTTGACACACAGTGTTCCATGTATGACTCGAAGTGTATTTTTTTGATTAAATATAAAATTTTAATTCAAAACACATGTGAAATATTCAAATCTAAGAAAACACATATTTTTTTATAGTTTATAAAAATGATCCATAAGTCATTTGTGTCATGTTGGGATTGACCGCACGTCAATCCAACACACGATGTTTCCAATATGACTTGAATCATGTGTTTTCAATATAGAAGTTTCATTTAATTTTAAAATGTGAATCACATGGCCAAAAATAAGAAAACGATCTTAGATTGTTTCAAATCTTTAGGAAAAAAATATTAATTCATTTGTGATGTCTAGGAATTAACCACCCATAAATCCAACACATGATATGGTCAGTATGACTTGAATTATGTGTTCTCAATATAAAAGTGTCATTTTAGTTTAAAACACATCACATATATAAAATTGTGCAAATGATCATAGATTATTTTCAAACATTATGAAAATTATCTATAATTCATTTGTGATTTGTACCATACTCCAATCTAATAGACGATGTGTTATACATGACGCAAAATGCATGATTTCAATATAGAAAGTCCATTTTAGTTTAAAATATGCATCACATAGCCAAAATTGAGAAAATTAGATCAAATTGTTTTAAAACATTAGGAAAACAATCCATAAGTTATTTTTGATATGTAGGAATCGACTGCACATCAATCCAACACACGATGTGACTGATATGACTCAAAGTATTTTTTTTCAATATAGAAGTGTCATTTAAGTTTAAAATATGCTCCATATAGAGAAAAATAAGAATATGAGCTCATATTGTTTTCAAACATTAAGAAAACAATTCTTAATTCATTTGTGAAGCAAGAACAGAATTCGTCATTTTTGGATCATATTTCGTAAGATATATATAACCCCATCAAATTTTGTCTAGTTTCCTTGTTTAAATCCATTAGAATTTCATTTTCAATTCTATCTTACCATGACTATGAAATTTGGAATATGGATGTAAAAACTTCTTTCTTTAATGGTATTCTTTAAAAGGATGTGTATATTACAAAATTAGAAGGGTTTCTATCTCCAAGAAATACCAAAATGGTATGTCAGTTTCATGGATCCATTTATGAATTGAAGAAAGCATCAAGATCGTGGAACATTCGATTTGATGAAGCTATAAAATTTTTTGGTTTCATTAAGAAGGAATGAAAGCATTGTGTTTAAATATGGATTAGTGTGAGCACAATTGTTTTCATAGTATTATATGTTGATGACATATTATTAATTGGAAATGATATACTAGCCTTAGAAGAGGTTAAGTCGTGGTTGGGAAAATTATTCTCCATGAAGGACATAGGTGAAGAAGCCTAAATTCTTGGGATAAAGATAATTAATGATATATCCAATAGGTCTCTTGGACTATGTAAGAGTACATACAATGACCAGATACTGAAGATATTATGTATGGAACAATCTAAGAGGGTATTTCTTCCAGTGTTGCATGGTATTCATATTTCTAATAAAAGGTGTCCTCAGACAGAAGAAAAAAGAGATAGAATGATTAAGATCCCATATTCTTCTATTATAGGTTATACAATGTATAATATTTTATGTGTGTGGATTTATGTTGCCTATTCTTTGATTATGTTAGGAAGATATCAAGTGGATCTATGTAAAAAAATGTTGGAATGCTATCAAGACTATCCTTAAGTATCTGAGGTGAAATTTGGATATGTTCCTAGTGTATAGAGGATATAAAGAGATTGTAATAAATATTAATATATATGTTATCTTTTATATAGATCAAAATGATCTAATGTCATAGTATGGATATATCTTTTGTCTCAATAAAGGATTTGTGAGCTGTAATAGTTCAAATAAGCAACTTTTTTCCAATTATATAGTGGATTTTGAGTATATTGTGGATTATTATGTAGATAAAGAAGTATTATGGATTTTTATCTTTGTCTAAGAGTGTGATGTTGTATGTAGTAGTGAAGCCCCTAGCACAATTTACAATTATAACACTTCAGCGGTGTCTCTCTCCAAGGAGCTGAGGTCACACCAAAGGGAAAACACATACTTTGAAAGTTTCATCTATTATGGTATTTTTATCAATGAGGTGAATTTATGGTAAAAAAAACATCCATTAAGGAAAACATGATAGACCCCTTGACTAAGGATTTATCTTAGCTTAGGCATCAGTATCATGTGATGGCTATTGGATTGAATGTTGTTTTCAGTTTGAATGTTTTAATGAAGTTTTCTAATTAAATTATTACTAGGTAGTGTATGTTTGGTGCATCATGAGTGATATTTTATTAATAGAAAATTAAATAAAGGATTAATCCCTAATATCCTATAATTTAAGTAGATATCTTAGTCCATTTTATGAAATAGAAATTAATGCATAAATCCATGGCCTTGGTGTTCGTTGGGAATATTCATTTTTGGAAATTAAAATAAATAGAAATAAAGTATATAGGTTGATGGAAAAAGTATTAATCCTTATTTATTAGAGATATCATGATAAAGACATTATATTACATGGTAAGATTTTGTATGAGGTTGGTCATCATTGTGACATTAACTTCTTTCTCTATGGGTTCTTTGGCATGTTTCTAGATGATAACCTTGGACTTAAGCAGTTATGACTATTTCCATTGAGAATGAGGCCTAAAGGTTCACACACTAAGTGTATCTTTAATCTTAATTAAATTAAAGTAATAAATTTAATAAGTTAAAATAAATAATATTTATTCAGGCTTAGTTAATAGCCATAATTTAATAATAAGTTATTCAAAAGAATAATGTGAGTAAAATAATAACTATTAAATATCAGTTTTCAAGTTTGGAGAATATAATATTTATTATATTTATCACAGAAATAATGTAGTGATAATTATTTAATTAAAGATATATTATTTGAGGATCGATAAATGTTGATGAGGGAAAGAAGGCTGAGTTTAACGGTCCAATTAAAAATAATTGATACTTATTTATATTTTTAAAGCATTGCACATGTCAAGAGATTAATAGTATTATTATTATTATTAATTGGCATGGGGTTAGTTAAGAGTATTAGAAATGTTTAAGGTATTATCTGCAATTTTACAACCCTAAACCTACCATAATAAATATCTAATTATATATAATTATATCTAAATATATCACTTTCATAAGGTGACTCTTTAATGTGCACAACAGATAAGAGGGATATCTAGAGATGCATTTGTAGAGATATATCTAGTATGAAATATAGAGATATATATAGATATATATCTATATAGATATATCTAAGACATATCTAGAGAGATATCTATAGAGATATCTAGTGATCTATAAATAGATATCTATTCCACCTCTCACATTTTTTTCAATATATAACCAATAGTTCTCCCTTTTTAAGAATAAATTTTTTGCAGTCAACCAAAAATAATGCAAGTGAACAGGATCAGTCATGCTAGAACCCAGTGATTCAATGGTGTTGATCCGAGATTGTGGTGCATGTGTGGATTACTACTAGAGGAATTTTTCACTTCAATCCTACAGTGAAACGAAGTTGTGATGAAATTTATTCCATTAGATTATCAATGAAATAGGAATTACAAGTTGCACTATTTTTTTACGGTCATATAAATTAATTATAAATTACATGTGAAGATCCTCTCCCACCGGTTTTTTTTCATATTAATATTGTTCATTAATCTATTGCTTTCATTGGACCTAATCTCGTGATAATTTAAATCAATGATTACATGTGGTATAATACTGAAAGAGGAGTGTGTATTACCTTCAAAGGATCTTCCAATCTTCTCAGAACCTTCAAATCCAACACATGATGAGGTCGGTATGACTTGAAGTATGTGATTTCAATATAAAATTGTCATTTTAGTTTAAAAGACATCACACACCAAAATGGAGAAAATGATCTTATATTTTTATTCAAACATTATGAAAATGAACCATAATTTATTTTTGATATGTAGGAATCGACCGTACACCAATCTGATAGACGATGTCACAAGTATGACTCGAAGTGTGTGTTTTTAATATTGAAGTTCCATTTTAGTTTAAAATGCACGTCATGTAGAAAAAAATGAGCAAAAAAGATCAGATTGATTTTAGGATTTAGGGAAATGATCCATAATTAATTCTATATATATATATATATATTAATTGACCTCACATCAATCGAACACTTTATGTGGTCAGTATGACTTAAAGTGCGTGTTTTCAATATAAAAGTGTCATTTTAGTTTAAAAAATTTATGAAATTACCAAAACGGAGGAAACAAGCTCGTATTTTTTTTCAAAATTTAGTACAAAGATCCATAATTAATTTGTGATGTGTAGGAATTGACTGCATGTCAATCCAACACATGATGGGGTTGGTATGAATAGAAGTACATGATTTCAATATAAAAGTGTCATTTTAGTTTAGAATGCATATCACATAGACAAATCCAAGAAAATGGGATCATATGGTTTTAAAAATTTAGGAAAATGATCTAGAATTCATTTTTGGTGTATATGAATTGTTGGACCCTTTGTGAAATAGTTTTTTTCATAATCACAAATCATACCAATTTATAAAAGCTATTAATTCACATATTCTGTTTTAAGTAATATTTATAACTGAATAGATTATGTCACATTATGTAATAAATTTCTATAATTAAATATATTATTATATATATTTATGTATATTTACATACAATTATGAATTTTACTTAATCAGGTATTGTTTTGTACAGACACTTTGTAAGTCTTTCAGAGTCCCTGGCACTGATAGTTCAAAGGAGTCACCAATGGCTAACTCACGGATGAGGACTCACCGATCAAAGAACACACCGATCAAAGAAATCACTAATCTAAGGAGTCACCGATCGAGGAAGTCACTGATTGAAGAAGGCACTGATGCAAGACTCACTAATAGAACAAATGACACACCGATGGACAAGTCACCGATGAGCGGTCGCACCGATAGTTCAACCGACTCACCATTGGATAACTTACTGATGAATGACACACCGATGAATGAGTCATCGATGGGATACTTACCGATGGATAGTTCATCGATGGGAGATACACCGATAGTTCAAAATGAGTCACCGACGATGACTCACCGTTGCCCGAACAGACCGATAACACAAACGACTCACTGATTCCTAGAGTCACTGATACCGATAAAGAGGACTCACCGACATAGAGAGTCACTAATTCTGGAAGACTGATGATGAAAGACTAATTCCAATGACTCACCGATACTTATGAATCACTGATAGTCATAAAAAAAAATTTAATTTATTAATTCAAATTTATATCTAACAATCATATTTTAAGAAAGTAATGTTTCTGACATTATTTAATTTTTTCTGTAGGACATTCAGTAGACAATATGAGGTACATGCATATGGGGATATCTCTATGTCTTCTAGACCTCGAAATATAAATGAACTAAAATCTGGATCATTCATGAAAAAAACTAAAAAGTAGCGAGGAAAGAATAACTACAATCTCCTGTTTCTCTCGATCTTACTTTCAAATCCTAAGAACTCCAAGGAAGAATATACAGGGAGATCAAAAAGACAAGCTAAACCTGCTGAGATACACTGAACATATTTCAAACAAAGGAGCTAAACATTTGACACACCTGGAAGCCAGACCACAGAGACTGGGATACTCTGTTTTGGAGTCAACTTTCAAAATAGGACTCAAATTTCATTTACACTACATCAATCGAATCCATAGTTTCACTTCATAACACACAAAGATTTATAAACCTTATTATACATCTCTATATTAGTTGTATTATTTTGTTTACATTTTTGAGTAGTGTGTGTATCTATATGTTACACACACAATGACTCATGTGCATAATTGAAGGGTACTTGATATCCTCAAACTCACTCTCTATTTATTCTCTGTATCCCATGTAGAATAGTGGAAGAGGTAAAGTATTACATGTTCATTGTTTTTCCCATGAATAATTGTGGTAGAGGTCAAGTGTGGCCAGGATAGCCTTGTGTGTTGTTATGAACCCCAATCCAGGGTGTGGATTGAACTGTTTATTAAATTAAACTGCTTGGTGGAAGGTGATCACCAAGTGGAGAGGACTAAGTCTCAGCTTGACATTGAACCTCTTGTTTATATCCACTGTGCCTTTTCCTTTTATTTTTACTCTCTATTTATTACATTTTCACAAAAATAAATTGAACTTTGATTGTTAGTTCAGAAAGTGTTTATAATTTTTTTGAACTGGTAGATTAGTTTCAAAATTTATATTAATCATTAGAATAGTATAGCTGAGAACTAATCAATATTTTGAGAAATTAATTGAACATTTAGGACTCTTATAACGTCACTACAAACTGACTCGTATTATATTTTTTAATTAGGGGAAATCTTCATAGAACCAATTTTAATAGAAAATTTTAAAGATACTCAATTCACCCCCTCTTGAGTAATCTACTCCGACCAACATTTGGTATCAAAGGTAGGTTTGGAATTTCTATGTTTTCAATAAAAAATAAAACTTTTTCAACTATGATTATAGTTTAAATTCAAATATTTTAAAAATTTTGTTATTTCTAAATTTTTATCTCTTTGAAATATTTTCAAATTTTAAACTATGGAAAATAGATTATAAATATCTGCTACTAATAGACTACACTTTTCAATGGAACAAACTATGCTCAGTGGAAGATTAAAATGAAAATACATCTAGAAGGCATGGGATTTGAAATTTGTACTACTATTGAAAGTAAATATGAAATCCTTGAAACTGATAGAAATACTTGGGATAAACCTACCAAGACTACCTATAACAATAACTGTAAAGAAATGAATGCTCTATATTGTGCACTATGAGATGAAGAGTTTAATCACATTTTTACTTGTAAAAATACACATGAAATTTGGGACACTTTGTCAGTTTCCCATGAGGGCACATCTAATGTGAAAGAGATGAGATTAAATAATTATACTATTAAATATGAAAATTTTAGGATGAAGCCTGATGAATCTATTTATGATATGTATCTCAGGTTTAATGAAATTTTGAATACCATGATTTCTTTAGGAATATTTTTCACAACAAAGGAACAAATCATGAGTATTATTCGATGCCTACTAGAGAGATGGGGAGGGACATCTGTATCCATTATTGAATCATGCGACATTTATAAGATGCCAGTAAAGGATTTGATTGGAAAATTAATGATGTATAAAGAGGAACTAAAGTTAAATCAAGAAGAGGATGAATGAAAATAAATATGTAGCCTAAAATACTACCACTTACAAGAGTAAAGACAAAGATAAATTTCAAGCTGCTGTTGAGAGCACAAGTAGTGAAGAATCAGCTTCAGACAGTGATGAGGAAATGGCCCAGCTGTCCAGGAGATTTAGAAAATTTTACAGGAAGGAAAATTTCTTCAAGACAAAAAACATTAAAGGGAAGTATGACAACAAGGAAAACTAGAAAAAGGATTGGAAGAGAAATGAAAAAACATTATAGATTATTTGATATGAATGCAAGAGTAGAGTACATTTCAAAGCTGACTTTACAAAGTTAAAATACAAAAAGAAGTATGAGAATAAGGAAAAGAAATATAAGAAAGCTATGAAGTCCACCTAGAGTGCATCTTAGGATAGCTCCGGTGAATCTTCTTCTTCTCATGATGATAAAGATGACACGACAAGTATGTGTTTTATGACAAACAAATCTGAGGTAACCTTAGACTCTCTTGCACACAATTTTTATTATTCTAAAAATGACAATGAGACTAAAAATATAACAAGTGATGAATTATTTGAGTATTGTAATATGCTGGAAGAGAAATGAAAAGAACTAAAAGATAAATATAAATCTTTATAGAAACATCATACTCTTACTATAAATAAAAAAATTTAACTTACTACCGAAAAAGAAAATAATGCTCAACTACTCAAGGAAAATAATGAGCTAAAAATTTCTAATGGGCATTTGAAGAAAGATTTAGAAAAGTTTACCCATGGGAAAAACACACTTACTCAAATTATTGGTAAACAGATAGATCCTAAGTACACTTCAGGAATAGAATATCAGCCAAGACAAATGAATTTATCAAAAACACATTTTATACCAAAATCTGGAAAATCTGCTTCTTTATTAAAAAATCAAAATTTTACTGAAAGTTCCAATTCAACAAAATATTTAACTACATCAAGTTTTTATGGACCAAACCATGTTTATTTTTCAAATACTTTTAAATATACATATATGAAACCCATAAGATAATTGTGGGTTCCTAAAGCTTTTATTACTAATGTTTCCGGACCCAGATAAATATGGGTACCAAAATCGTTTCTTAGATAAACTGTTTTGTAGGAAAACTACCTAAAGAGTTCCTGTAGAAATATTTGGTACTTGAATAGTGGTTTTTCAAGACACATGATAGGATACTACTAAAGCTTCAAAATTATCATCAAGATTGATGGAGGACATGTCACGTTTGGTGACAATGGTAAAGGAAAAATAATTAGCTTAGGCCAGATTGGTAACACTAACTCTATTTCAATTTCTAAAGTAATCTATGTTGATGAACTAAAGTATAAATTTCTTATAATATACCAAATGTGTGATGATGGATTTAATGTTAAATTCAAAAATGATTCATGCTATTTTTTAGGCCAATAATAAACTAGTATTTACTGCTCTTAGAAATGATAATGTACATGATATAAACTTAGACACACTAGCATCACAAAATGATTCCTGTCTAAGTGCCTTTCACAAAGAGTCTTGGCTCTGGCACATAAGACTAGGCAATTTTAATGTAAAATACCTTAAGAAATTTACTAGAAAATGTTTAGTTAAAGATCTACCCAAAATAGAGTTTCTAGACGATAAAAAGTGCAGTACTTATCCAAAAAGGAAAGCAACAAAAAATATCTTTCTAACCAATAAAAGAAGTTACAAATTCTCAACCTATCTAGTTGGTTCACATGGAATTGTTTGGACCATCTTGAGTTTCAAGTCTCAGTGGGAAACACTATGTTTATGTTCTTGTAGATTATTTTTCTAGGTATACTTGGAACTTTTTCTTAGCTCACAAAAGTGAAGCTTTCTCTCATTTTACCAAGTATTCTAGGACTGTAGAAAATAATAGTGGACTTAAAATTAAATCTTTAAGAAGTAATCATTGCCATGACTTTGAAAATTAAGACTTTGAATATTTTTTCTCACAAAATGAATATAAGCACAACTTCTTTTCCCCTAGGATACCTCAACAGAATGGTGTAGTAGAGATAAGGAATAGAACCTTATAAGAGATTGTTCTAACTGTGCTTAATAAATATGACCTACCGATTAAATTTTGGGATGAATCTATTAATACAACTTGTTACATAATAAATAGAGTCTTAATCAGACCTATCCTTAAGAAAAATATTTATGAGTTGTGGAATAATTGGAAACCCAAGGTAAATTATTTTTTAAGGTGTTTGGATGCAAAGTTTATATTCTTAACAATAAAGATAATTTAGATAAATTTGACTCCAAAATTGATAAAGGAATATTCCTTGTATATTCTACATCAATCAAATCTTATTGAGTCTTTAATAAGAAAACTAAATGTCTGTAAGAATATGTGCATGTGAAGTTTGATGAAACAGATCCACATGAACCTAATACCTCACTAGGGAATCTTGATGAGAATATTTCCAATCTGAAAATTAATGAAAAACCCTCAAATCATCCTATAAAGGAATCTATAAAAATTTTCTATTTTGGAAATTCTCCAGAATATAGACGTAATGAATCAGAACCAAATGATGAACCTGGAATAACTAGCCATACTTTTACCAGACTAACTAGGACCCTTAAAATCCATCCCTTAGATTCTGTAGTTGAAGATTTAGATAGAGGAACACAAATTAGAGCTTCATTAAGAAATTTGGTTGAACATCAAGCATTATTATCACAACTTGAACCTAAAAATATCAATGATTCAATCACTGATGAATTTTGGGTGATGGCTATGAAATAAGAGCTTAACCAGTTTGATAAAAATAAATTCTGGAAGCTTGTTGATAGGCCAAAATATATCTTGACCATAGGAACTAAATGGGTGTTTAGGAATAAAGTAGATGAATATGGAAATATAGTTAGAAACAAATCTAGGTTGGTTTCACAAGGATATAATCAATAAGAAGGAATTGATTATAAAAAGACCTTTGCACTAGTATCTAGGATTGAAGCCATTAAAATCTTACTTACCTATGCAGTACACTTAGATTTAAAACTTAATCAAATGGATGTCAAAAGTGCATTATTAAATAGTTATATAATTAAGGATTTTTTTGTGGAACAACCCCCAGGTTTTACAAATACAATTTTTCCAAATCAATTTTTCAAATTATATAAAGCTTTATATGGTTTGAAACAAGCTCCAAGATCTTGGTATGAATGATTAATTAACTATCTAATTTCTAAAGGTTTTACAAAATGAGTTTTAGATCCTACTTTATTTATAAAAATAATTTATAAATAATTTTTAATAACTCAAATATATTTAGATGATATTATTTTTGGATCATCTAAAAATTCTTTTTGTAATGATTTTTCAAAAATGATGCAAAGTGAATTTGAAAAGAGTTTGATGGGTGAACTTAAATATTTTCTTGGATTTCAAATATTTCAAAATAAAGAAGGTATTATTATAAATCAAAGTAATTATACTAAAGATATTTTGAAAGGATATGGCTTTGATATCATTAATAGTAGTGAAACACCTATTAATTCTACATGTAAGTTAGATCTTCATGAAAATGGGAAATCTGTTGATCAAACTTCTTATAGAGGAATGATTGAGAGTTTACTGTACTTAACTGCTAGTTGGAAAAATATCATGTTTAGTGTGTGTATGTGTGAAAGATTTAAAGCAAACCCAAAAGAGTCACATTTAAATCTTGTTAAAAGAGTTTTTAAATACCTAAAATATACAACAAATTTTGGACTGTTCTACCCAAGAGGGAAACCTTTTGATTTGGTTATTTATTATGATGATGAATTTAGTGGATGAAAGTTAGATAGAAATAGCACCTCTAAAACATGTAACTTTTTTGGAAACTCTCTAATATAATGGTGTAGTAAAAAGCAAAATTCGGTTGCATTGTCAACTACTGAAGTAGAGTACATTGTTGTTGGTAGTTGTGGTGCACACATTTTGTGGATAAAACACTCTTTATTAGACTATGGATTTTAATTTAGATATATATCCATAAATTGTGATAATAAAAGTGCTATTAAAATTTCTAAAAATCTAATTTCTCATTATAGAACAAAACATATTGATGTAAGACATCAATTTTTTAGAGATAATTACAAAAAAGGTGATATAACTCTTGAGTTTATTGGGACTGAGCATCAACTTGATGATATATTTACCAAACCCTTAAACTCTAAGAGATTGAGATATATCAGACATGAACTAGGAATTATAAACTGATAAAGACCGTCCAATCTTATCCCCTTAGAAAAATATGATTATCTGTCAAAATGATCTGTGAAACCGATTAGGTGAAACTGATTAGTGAAACTGATCTGTGAAACTGATCAATGAAACTGATCTGTGAAACCGATCAGTGAAACCAATTAGGTGAAACCTTTTTCATGAAACCGATCATATAAAGCCGATTGAAAAACCGATCGAGTGAAACCGATGCCTATAAGGAACTTTTAGTAAAACTATCTATCTTAGATAAAACAACATAGTTTCACTTATTTTTACCATTTTATGTTTTTATAAAGTACAATCCCTAAATGATAAAATAAATTCAATCCACACTTCGACCTTTCACATCCCTCACTCTACCCTTAAGCCTTCAAACTTTCGACTCCCTTTGAACTTGAACCTTTAGAATGGAAAGAACCAAGAAAATAATGGAAGGACCGAGTGAATCACCAATGGCTAAGTGTTAGAAAGGAGAATCTTGTAGTGATGGAGGTTCTGGGAAGTTGAGCTAAGAAGGAAGTATCTACTAAATGGTTATTATCGAGGAGGTCACTTTTGATGAAAGTATTAGAATCTCAAGGATGAATCAGTTGGTTTGCAAATAATGAGAGAGTATTCTATCCCCATTTGGTACATGAGTTATACCTTAACTTGAAAGTATCTTTGGAAGGAGATGAGGAAGAAAGAATGATGTTTGTAGTGAAGGGGAGAGAGATTTATTTTTCTTCAAAAGAATGGGTTGAGTGTTTAGAAATAACACATGGGGGAATCTATATTGATTATCAGGGTAATATCCCTCCAACCTCATATTTATTTTCATACTATAATGCTTTAAAGGAGTTAACTAGTAATTAAGAGTCGATGAGAGCTACTTCTAGAGAGTTATATAGAGAAGAAATATTGATTTTTTAAGTTCATTCATCATCAAATCTTCCTAAGGAAGGGAAATTTTGAAGTTGTAAAGTATCAGGATGTCTTCCTGATTTATTTGTTGAAGAATGGGGTGAAGGTGAAATTATTTAGGTACCTTATGGTACACATATTTGATATGATCAGATCATCCAAGAAGGAAACTTGTCTCTACTACCCTAGGATGATTTCGGCAATGCTGAAGAAGTTGGGTTGTGTAGAGGACGGAGATGAAGTGATCACTGCTTGTAGTGAATTCTTCCTACATAAGAAAATTTGCAAGAGGATGAATATATTTTGGAACCCATGGAGAAGAATGTGGGTAGGAGATGAGGATAGATTATATGAAGATTACAATCCCATTGATCATCATACCAGACCAAGGGATCAAGCTGATCCAGGTCTCAAACTAGGTGAAGAGGATATTTATTCTGATGAGGAACAAGCTGAGGCTAAGCTTTCAAGGGAAGAGGGGTATCCTATAGATGATAGGAGTGACCCAAATATAGTTTATATCCCTAAAGATATGTATTATGGAACTTCCAGTCCATCATTGGAACTACCCTCTCAGGAGCCTTTGTTGGGTGATGAAGAAGAGGAAGAGACAAAGGTATATGAAGTTAAAGGTTATGTATGAAAAACTGATTAGGATGATGATAATGAAGAGGAGGAGGAGGATAATTGTGAGAATGTTAGTGAATCACTAAAATTAAGACAAGAAGGAGTTATCTATTGTGAGGAATTAGTTCACCGATATGATGTTGAGGCTGATGGACAGGATGCTGCAGATCCTATTGGTAAGGAGGATGATAATCATGTTTATGAAGATGTTTGAAGAGATGATAGACATGACCACCCTGATGCTGAAGATCAAGGAATCATTCAGGATATTAATGAAATTATTTATGGAGTACAAGAGGAAGAGGTTGAGGATCAGATTTCACCTATTCCTTAGTTTGAGGAACAACCTGGAGTAGCTAGAGTAGCTAGAGTTCAAGTAGAAACTCAATTTCAGTTGGTACCAGTGCCTAGAAATTATTTTTTGGCTAGAGGATAGGAAGAAGATGAATATGAAGCTGAGATTATACCTGAGCCTCAGGTAAAAAGAGTTAGGATTGATATAGTGGAGCCCAGAAATTGGACATGTTCAGGTGAGTGGAATAGGAATCCAGGGATCATTATGTTTGGGTTGGACTATGACTCTGATGAGGAGATGGTAGATCCTCCTCCTCATGTTTCAAAAGAACAAGATGAATGGGAATCTATTTCTCTTGATTCTCCAATATTACCTACTATTGAGCATGTTGCACCTACAATTCCTAGTGACTATGTCACCAAGGATGATTTAGAACAATTCAAAGTTGATATATGTGAGTCAGTGAGAGCCTCTATTGAAGACAGAAATGAAGCATCTACTTCAATGAGTATTTTAGAAGCCAATGCTGCAAATATTGTAAGAATGGTCATTCAGGAGATTCAGCCTAACCTAATTACTACAGTTGAGACCATCATTAGACATAATACACTTCTGAGAGAAAACATGAAGAGATTGGGTAATGAGTTGGAATATCTGACCACTGATTTTAAGACCACACTTGGTGGTGTTATGGAGGTTCTTCGGAACCTGGTTACACATCTACTTAGTGTAGATCTGAAGAAATTAAAGGAGGAACTTGGAAAGATGATTTATGGTGCCTCTAGTTCTAAAGGTACCAGGGCTTCTGCTACTAATATAGAGTCCCTCGGGTCTATGATGATGGAAGAGATAAATGGTATTCCGAGTGATTATGATAAGGATACTCTTTCCAAGGTGTACAAGAATACTGATCTTGTTTGTAATATGGTGAGATAGTGCACTAATGAAGCCTGTGCTTCCTAAAAAATCAGAGAAAAGGTGGATAAATACTTCTCCAAAATATATACAAAGTATGATATGATCAACAACTTCAAGTATTTGGCTGAAAATATCAAGATACCTCCAGTGAAAGAAGCCTTCAAGAGGAAAGTGGGATAGTTTAAGTATTTTACTCCTCTATTGGATAAATTTATGGAGAACAAGGATGATTTTGAAAAGGCAATGCAGTATGGAGGTGAAATAATCAATTATTTTATTAAGCTTCTAAATCCATACCTGAATGTTCAAGCTGAAGAAATAGTGGTCCCAGATTCTACTTCAATTAGAACTAGTTCTCTACATTCTACTCAGATGACAGTATCTCAAGCCTTATCTCACATCAGGCTAGTGATCAAGGAGCAACCTCAAAGCCGTGTTCTGTTAGAAAGGATACCTAAACTTGCAATCAATGTTCCTACAGGTGTTTCCTTGCCTGTTATTTTCATTCGACCAAGCCCTCCTATAGCCACAACACCACCACCTGAACCTACTCTTGACCCTTCAGACAAAGGGAAAGAACCTCAAAATAAAAATCCTTATATGTGGATTTTTTATTTGGTAGGTCTTTGTACTTTGTACTTTTATTTTGATGATTGTACTCTTTTTACTTTAATGAATATCAGTTTTTTCTTCACTGTGTTTCCAATTTTCTTTATGTTATTTTTCTTTATTCTTTTTAACTTTGCTAATCCCAAAATGGGGATAATTATATGGATGTCATGAATAGACTCTTAAATTAGGAGAAATATATGGATGGGATGGCATAAACTCTTAATCTAAGGGGGAGTAATTCTGGCATAGGAAAAATGGAATGTACTCAACAACATATATGTATATATCACACCTCTAATACAAATCAATCTAATTTCTCTAATAAAAAGGGGATCATGACAATTCTATGATATAAAGTAACCTTATATATATATTTACTCTGATACAATAATTGAGGGGGAGATTAAAAGGAAAGACTTAGTCATATTGAGAATTCACATTAACTATTGGTATGCTATGTCAAGTAATTTTAATTCCTTAAAATTTTGTATATCTCATTAATTCCATGAGTTGTGATTATCAAAAAGGGAGAGATTGTTGGACACTTTGTGAAATAGTTGTTTTCATAATCACAAATCATGCCAATTTATAAAATCAATTAATTCACATGTTTTGTTTTGAGTAATGTTTATAACCAAATAGATTATGCCACATTATATAATACATTTAAAAAAGACAATATATTATTATGGATATTTATGTATATTTACATACAATTATTAATTTTAATTAATCTGGTATTGTTCTATATAAGACAGACACTTCTTAAGACTTTCAGATTCCCTGACACTGATAGTTCAAAGGAGTCACCGATGGATGACTCACCGATGAGGACTCACTGATCAAAGAACTCATCGATCAAAGAACTCACAGATCGAAGGAGTCACTGATTGAGGAAGTCATTGATCGGAGAATACACCGATGCAGGACTTTCCAATAGAAAAAATGACACACCGATGGACAAGTCACTGATGATCGGTCACATCGATAGTTCAAGTGACTCACCGTTGGATGACTTACCGATGAGCAACACACCGATGAACGAGTCACTGATGGGATACATACCAATGGATGAGTTACTGATGGGCGATACACTGATAGTTCAAAATGACTCACCGATGATGACTCACTGATGCTCGGACAGACCGATAGCACAAATGACTAACTGATGCCCAGAGTCACCAATACCGATGAAGAGGACTCACCGACAGAGAGAGTCACTGATGCTGACATACCGATGATGACAGACTGATGTCAATGACTCACTGATACTTATGACTCACCAATAGTCATAAAAACTATTTTTAATCTATTAATTCAAATTTATATCTAACAGTTATATTTAGACAAATTAATGTTTCTGACATTATTTAATGTTTTCTATAGGACATTCAGTAGACAATACGAGGTACATTCACATGGGGATATCTTTATGTATGCTGGACCTCAAAGTATAAAATAGTTACAATATAGATCATTTGTGAAAAAAAACTAAAATTTAGTGAGGAGGAAAGAGTTGCAATCTCCTGCAACTCCTGAGATTACTTCCAAATCCCAATAACTCTAAGGAAGAACATATAGAGAGATCAACAAGACAATATAACCCTGATGAGCTACACTGAACATATTTCAAACAAATAATCTGAATATTTCACACACCTGGAAGCCAGACCAAAAATAATGAGATACTCTATTTTGGATCCAAATTCCAAAAGAGGACTCAAATTCTATTTCCACTACATCAATCAAGTTGAGAGATTCGCTGCATAACACATAGAGATTTTTAAACTTTATTCTACATCTCTAGATATTTTTTGTCATTTTTTTTACATTTTTGTGCAGTGTGTGTATCTTTCTATTACACACACATTGGCTCCTATGAATAACTAAAGGATAATTTATATACTCAAACTCACCCTATATTTATTCTTTTTATCCCACGTAGAACAGTGGTTGAGGTAAAGTGTGACCTGATTGTTGTTTTTCCCATGAATAATTATGGTAGAGATCAAGTGTGACCTAGACAGCCTTGTGTGTTGTTGTGAACCCTGATCCAGGGTGTGGATCAAACTGTTTATTAAATTAAACTACATAGTGGTAGGTGATCACCAAGTGGATAGGACTAAGCCTCATCTTGAGACTGAACCTCTTTTTTATATCCACTATGCCTTTTCATTTTAGTTTTATTCTCTATTTATTACTTTTTCACAAAACTAAATTGAAATTTGATAGTTAGTTTAGCAAGTGTTTATAATTGTTTTGAACCTATAGATTAGTTTCAAAATTTATATTAATCTTTAGATTTTTATAGCTAAGAACTAATCAATATTTTGAGAAAGTAATTGAACATTCATGACTCTTATAAATTCACTACAAACTGACTCGTATTATATTTTTTAATTGGGGGGAATTTTCATAAAACCAATTTTAATATAAATTTTTATAGATTCTCAATTCACCCCCACCCCCCTCTTGAGTAATCTACTCCAACCAACATGAATCAAACACATGTCAATCTGACACATGTTATGGCTGGTATGACTCGAAGTGTGAATTTTCAATATTAAAGTGTCATTTTTTTTAAAAAAATGCATCACATAGATAAAACTAATTAAACAATCTCAAATTATTTTCTCACTTTAGGAAAACAAACTATAAATCATTTTTGATGTGTATGAATTTACCACTTGTCAATTTTATGCATGATTTACTAATAATAACATCAATATATATATATATATATAGTAATTAAGAATATAATTTATCATATGTGGATTATATGAAATTAAAATTAATTATTTTTTTATTTTTTTATTAACTCTTACTAAAATAAACATTGGTTTTATTAAAGGAACAAGATTTTGTATGGAGGTTGATCTTTATATAAATCCTTCTATAAGATTTATGATTTTGTATATTGGATGAAATTTTATTGAATTAATTGTATATATCACATAAATTTTATATGTAAATTTTTAATTGAAATGATAGTGCATTGTTATATTTTTATTTTAATGTGATTTTTTAAATATGTATTTCTTTCTATTTGTATTTTGATTGGTTTTGATGTTATAGAGCTATTGCAGGGCTACTGCTATCTTGCACCAACTGCATGGCCATTATCAGTGCTTTTATAGCATTGATAAAGGTTGAGAATTTTTAACATCACATATATTATCAGTTATTTTTTCACTAAAAATATCATTTATAGTGTTTTTAAAATCCACTTATGTAGTAGTGAGTTTCTGAAAGTAGGTAGATGGTTGACCTTTCTGATCCACAACACTCTTCAGAAGGTATTCATGACAGATTATAGTTTTTGTAGTATGGTTAAATATTATCAATAATCTACTATAATTATTATTTATTATGTTAAGTTCTAATTTCTATATATTTTTCACTCTAGTTGATAACATGATATGGTCAGTTTTGAGTATTATGACTATAATAATAGAGGTATTTGGACACAGTAAAGGTAACGGGTTGGAAACATTATTCCTAGGTTAATATTGGATGCTGAAAATATTTTATCTATATAGATATATGATTACTATTCTTAGGTTTGATTGATAATTCTTCTTGTATGAATGCGGATCTATGACTATGGATGTGGATGTATGGTGATTTATTTTGTAATTATGGATTAGTTTATTATATAGTTGAATTTTTTATATTCATGTTATTTTTTTAAATAGTTCTTCAAAAAAAATATTAATTTGATAAACTAAGAGATTTTTTTTATAATCATCTCTAATCATACCTGCTTCTAACTATTTTAGCAGTGGTTATCTTGGGTTCAGTTGTTTTTTTCTCTAGGAAATGAATGACCTCTAAATATTTTAGCGGTGGATATATGAATTTCCCCTTTTTTCAAAAAACCCCACCATCAATTGACTATAAAACTGCCACTAAATATGATAAAATAAACATATTTAATAACCACTGCTAAATAATGAGAACTGCTTTTAAATTACTTCCTACCATGAAATGTGTGGTGGTTCTAATAACCATTTATAAACAATTTAGTAGCTATTTAAATTATCACCATTAGTGAGAAAACCCCCTTTAAGACTAAATTTTTTTGTAGTGTTAGGAACCTTATAGGGCCTTTGGGAAATGTTTCTTTCATATCAATATTCCTCTAGACCTATGAGCCATGTATTCAGTTCCCCCTCAACCTAGTTTAAAATGAGATTTTTTTTTTAATAAAAGAGAGCTAGACCCTAAAACTATTTAAAAAAAATTGTGATGTGGGATAGTGATGGCGGGAGGGACTTTATGTGGCTTGGCAACAGGTTAGGTTTCCCATTGGTGGGGCTGATAACAATGTAGGGATTGCGCCTAGCACAACTGGTGTCAGGGAGCCCTGCCTCGACAATGGGGTTAGTGAAAGAGGATGTTGTGAGTATATATGGTGATAGGAGCCTTCCAACAGGGGGACTGGTAACTGATGGTTCACGCCTTACAAAACTAATGAAAAGTTCCCTACCTGATGGTGAGGCATGAAATAAAGAAAGGTCCCCGACTTTTGTGGTTGGAAATAGTGACCATGCCCAATGACGGAGCTGACGATGGAGGAGGGTCATGTGTGCGACCTGTGATAGGTGTTGCCTACAAGGTTCCATGATATGCCTAATATATATATATATATATTAAATAATAAAAAAGGTTAATAAATCAAGCCTATCTTGGGAGGGGGGTGGGGGCTATTAACTGAGTTATACCCTTGGGTGGGTGGGTGTGTTTGGTTGTAACTTTACCCCCAATATCTAATATAAACTATTAGTTGATAATTATATTTATAACTTGATTATTATTTATATTATTTATACTATCATATATATTAGTTATATTTTTAATAACTAATTATTAAATTGTTAATTTTAATTTTAATGTGTTTATTAATTTATGAGTTTTATTTATTAATTAATTTAATTAATTAAATATGTATTGTTAGTAATTATATTACTTATATTATTAATTATTAATTATTAATTGTTTTAATTATTTTACTAACTAATTAAATACTAACTATTAACTAATAAAAATTAATTATTATTAATTATATTATAATATATTAACTATAAATTATAATGTTTAACTATTTATAAATTATTATTAATTATAATTGTATTAATTATTAATTTGTATATAAGTTGTTAATTAACTATTAACTATTAATTAAATTACTTACCAATTGTTAATTATTAATTAATTAGGTTCATTATATTAATTTTTTACTATATTACTATTATTTTCAAATTATAATAATGGTATTATTATATCAAGAGGGCTCGACCATCAATTTGGAGACCAAAATCCATGACCTGAATTTTTTTAGTAAAATAAAACATACAAGGGAAAACATGGAGAGATGAAACACAATACAAGTACCCAAGGAAAGGTGAAACAATACACCACACAAAATAGGTGCGTAGAGTAAACTCAAAGTCCATGATCGCTGGCCTATCAAGAAATCATCTTCACCCACCAAGGCTTGGCAATCAAACTTAAATGACCACTCTAAAGGCACCCTGATCTTGGGTCCATGACCCATATAGCCTTACTGCTTCCACTTTCACAGAACACGAAGGCCTTCTCTACCTTCACTTGGGCTGTGGACTAGTCGTTTCAGATCACCAGCAGTTGATCACCCAAGATCATGCTTTGTTCCCATGGTTGTTGTTGTCCTATGCCCGAGGTCATTACTATAGAGTCATCGCCAGCCTATGCATGTGTCATGCCCTGAAGTCATCACCAGTATCTTCCCCACTTCTCGATGTCATCGTCAGCCTGCTCCCTACATCCTGTGTTCTTCACCGGCCTACTCCTAATTGCCATACTGTTGGGATTTTTTGATTTAAAATTTGAATATTGTGGAAATAGAAAATTATTAATGGAGGGATTTATCTCAACATTAATTAAGGATTTTCTCCCAACATTAATGGAAAGTTATTACCAATATTAATTGATGGAATAATGAATCTTGACTGCATTAATGGTGATATGGACACAATGTCTATATAAGAGGATGCATTATCATGTTTTTGAATGCAAAGTCGGTAAGATGTAGTTGGTGTAAGAGATAATTGAGAAGGGGTTTCCGCATTTGCGGTAACCAGTGTGAAAGGTGGGTGGAAAAGATGTAGCCACTAGGAGAGAACCGTGAAGGTGGGTTGGGAAAGATGCATCCCCCAAGAGAGAATGAGGAAGGGGGTGTTTCATTTGTGGAAACTGGTGTAAAGAGAATATGGTGATTACTTCAAGGATGGTGTGTTGGCGGTGATGATTGAACGCATCGAAGATGGAGTGCAATGATGATGGTTCCATGTATCGAAAGTCCTCTTGATTGTAGAGATCAAGAGGTGTGCCCCGGTTGTGATGATTGACAGTACAAAAAAATGGTACGTTCATGGATGTCAGTGTGGCGAGAGAGAAATCCTTTTGGTGATTTGTAAAAGGCCTTCAGGTTTTGTTATAAATCCTTCGGGTGATATAAAATTCCTTCGGGTGATAAAATTTCTTCAGGTGATAAAAGGCATTTGGGTGAATCTTATCTTGTGTGTTTGTGTGACTGCTTACCCTACGCCATCGGGATGTGATCCCCAAAAGAGGCATTAAAGGGATTGGTTGAAGTTCTCTGTTGTAGAACACGATGGCAGGCATCTGGCAGAGCAGCTTATCAAGGACTTGGAGGATGTTACTGGAATACAACAATGGTACCAGGGGTGTTTTGGGGATATCTAAAGTCAGATTGACCAACTGGAGTCATTATGCTTGTTCTGTTATTGGTGAAAGTCAAAGTTTGGTGGAAGACTGTTGATGTTACTTGGTTTAGGTGGTCTATCAGGCGTCCAGAAGAATTTCATCAGAAAATGATGGCGGTATCAGCGGTGTTTCTAGAATATCAAAAGTCTTCTTGGTCATAGGTGTCATGTGGCGTGTCTGTTAATTGGGTGACATTTGGATCTTGATGGAGTCGATGATCACACTGAACCATATGGTGGAGATGAATGTGGAGTATTTGAATTTTAAATCAAGGTGGATTTTGTTGGGTCTTTTATTTAAAATTTGAATATTGTGGAAAGATGAAATTATTAATGGAGGGATTTATCTCAACATTAATGGAGGATTTTATCCCAACATTAATGGAGAGTTATTTCCAATACTAATTGATTGAATAATGAATGTTGACTGCATTAATGGAGATATGGAAAAAATTTCTATATAAGAGGATGCAATAGCATGTTTTTGGATGAAAAGTTAGCAAGATGTAGCTAGTGTAAGATAGAATTGGGAAGGGGTTTCCGTGTTTGTAGTAATCGGTGCGAAAGGTACATCGACAAAGATGTAGCCAATGGTAGAGAAATGTGAAGGTGGTATGAGAAAGATGTATCCACTAAGAGAGAATGATTAAGGGGGTTCCACATTTGCGGTAACAGGTGCAAAGTGAAGGCGGTGATTACGTCAATGATGGTTTGTTGGTGGAGATGATGGAAGGTGTCGAAAATGGCATGTGATGATGATGTTTCCATGTATCAAAATTCCTCTCAATTGTGGAGATCAAGTGATGTTTCCCGGCTATGATGATCAGTGGTACAAAAAAATGGTATGTTCATGGATGTTAGTGTGTCGAGAGAGAAATCCTTTGGGTGATTTGTAAAAGGACTTTAGGTGATGTTAAAAATTATTTGGGTGATGTAAAATTCCTTTGGGTGATAAAATTCCTTCGGTTTATAAAATGAATTTAGATGAATCTTCTCTTGTGTGTTTCTGCAATGACTTTCGCTGCGGTGTCGGGCTCCACCCCAACATATATCCATTGTTGTATGGGCCCCATGTTATCGAACTGTAGTGTGTCATGGAAATCTCCGGCCTCCGACCCGCATCCCAACGTCACCAACCCAATTGTCGATCACCACCATCGGGGTCCCATACATGCATTTCTCTACTGCCAGTCCCACCGTTGAGGCGAGGCTCCTACCACCAATCGCATGATGCACAAACCCTTTGATCGCCTCCCCACGTTGTCACAGACCACTTCACTACCATAGGGGTCCCTTTCCCCTACAGACATCATGATTTATTTTTATCTTTGCGATCCGGTTTTGGTCCTCCAATAATCACACTGCTCAAAATATATTGACATGAAGAATAAAAACTTGTCTTTCGAGTACCAAAAATCATAAACACTAATATAATCAAGGTTTCATGACTCATAATGACTTCAATCCCAAGTGTGATCTCCTTTAGAGGTGAATCCATCACTTCTCATTCCTTCAAAAATATGAATCATCCACAACTCACCATGAATCGCAACCTTCTTGGTTTTTCTAGGGTTGAGCATCGAATCAATGACCTTGGGTATTCTAGGGATATCATCACCAACAAAGATAAGCTAAAATCAGGCTAAGGACGTGTTCCACCATATGGTGCAAACATTTTTTAGTGACTAACAATATCATCTTCAAATATTCTGATGGGGAGGAGTGACACAAGTCAACCATCATCGAAGCAATCAATATATATGGAATTCGAGAGATATAAGCTCTCCATTCAAGAGAGATAATCTACCCATACCTTGTATTTTTTGACTGATTTCATTTATTGGGATTTAATTCCACTGTTTTTACCTCCCCCCCTCATTGTTTTTCCTCATTTATGTGTTAATGTGGTTTGACCTCATTAAGGCTACCATGTGGTTTTAATTACGCTGTAAAAATATCTTTCTTTGATGTGTGTATACAAAGCAATGGAAACCTATCTAGAAAAGCATCCCAAGTTGGTGGTGCACAAACATCCTTTGTGTTCAAGAATTTTTCTACATCCTTCTACGTTTTTTCTCTTTTGTTTTCATGTTGATCGATCATGAATTTCGAACATTTGGCATCATAGGAGGTTGACTGGATCATCAATGCCGCACTCTGAGCCCTCATCACCCTGACTCTCCGAGACATCATCAGTAAGTCCCAGAGCCCACATCGTTAGTGGTATTGTCCCTTTGGTAGTATATCGGTTGGTGAAAGGTATCAGAGGATTGAAGACATATCTAATCTTATTGAATAAGAACTACTGCAAATGGTTTTGATGATGAAGGTTATGCTTCAAGCACATAGACTTTGGGATGCTGTTAACACTGACGATGCCGAACTCTAGGAAGATCAGATGGCACTGGAGGTCATCTTCCACGCTCTCCCACTGGAGATGATCTCTATACTCATCATCAAGAAAACTACCAAGGAAAAGTGGGAAACCTTGAAGATTAGGCACATCATCATTGAACTCATTCACAAATTCCAATTTTTAGAAGCTCCATGAGGAGTACTAAAGCATTGGTTTTCGCAACAACAAATCAGTGGATGACTTCACAGTGCAGCTCACCGAGTTGGTCAACCAACTCATGATCCTCGGTGATCTGGAGCCTCAAGTCAAGGTCATTGAGAAGTACCAATGTGTCTTCCCCTCCAGGTTCTCCCAAATTTCTCTTTCAATTGAGACACTTCTCGATGTATTGATGCTCTCTATAGAGGAGGTAACCGAGAGGCTCAAAATGGAAGAGGAATGTTTTGATTTGGCACCCACCATCGACTATGGAAGGAATTTTCTCCTCACTAATGAGTAGTGGGTTGCATGGATGAAGGAGAGATAGATGGGGGATGGACCCTTAAATGACTCCAAGACTAAAAATCGACACCACCAACAACCATGAAGGGATGCTAGGGATCCGACAGCAGTCATGATGTTTCAAGAGACTAATGTTTCTATTACAGGAAAATGGGTCACTGGGCCAAAGATTGTTTCCCCAGGATGAAGCAGGATAAGGCCCTTCTAACCCATGGTGATGACGATGAGCCATCACTCCTTATGTAAAGTGCATGCACCATGTTACCTGATACCCAAATAACATGATCCGCCACTTCAAATTCCTCGTTGCTATAATGAAATCCTCTCTAGTTGGTCGAGGTAAAGGTCTTTTCACAACAGGCTCAGAAAGAGGTGTGCAATAAAGACCTATGATACCTCGACACTGATGCCACAAACCACATGACTGGTTCTCACATTTCCTTCTCCGAGCATGAATCCGGGATCCGTGACACCATCATGTTTGGTGATAGTTCTATCATTAATATCGAGGGGTGTGGGATGATCTTGTTCACCTATAAGACAGGTGAGAACCACATTCTCATAGGGGTGTACTTCCTCCCAAGCCTCACCACAAACATCATCAGCATTAAACAAATTGATGAGAATGTTTTTCAGATACTAATCGATGGAGGAATCATGAAGATCCATGATAAGAAACTGAGCCTGCTGGCCAGGGCACAGTGCTTCCCCAATCAGTTGTACAAGCTAAGGCTTAACATTTCACATCCTACATGCTTGTCTGTAAGGAGGTCATAGGTGGCATGGTGATGACACGTAAGTTAATACCACATGAATTTCCAAGATCTATGCAAGCTCACTCAATGTGATATGGTGCGAGGTCTTCTGTGGATTGATCAGGTGGATAAAGTTTGCAACGAATGCCTCACTGGGAAGTAGTGATGATTGTCTTTCCCTAAAAAAGTGAAGCATCGTGCATAAAAAATCCTCATCCTTATCAACAGTGGCCTCTGTGGGATAATCAATCCAACGACGCCAAGTGGGAACTGCTACTTTCTGCTACTCATGGATGAAATGAGCTATTACATGTGGCTCAATATTCTCACAAGAAAATATCGGGCTCTAGAAGTAATCTGATGCTTTCAAGACACTATGGAGGTGGTGACAGAGTGAAAGATAAAGGTCCTCTACACCGATCACGGTGACGAGTTTACTTCAGTGGAATTCAAGGAATACACTACTGAGTGTGGTATAAAATGAAAAATCAATTCCCCATATTCACAACAACCCGATGGGGTCGTTGAATAACACAACCACACTATGGTGTCCATGGATCAAAGATTTTTGAAGGCTAAGGGTCTTCTTAGGATGTTTTGGGGTGAGGTTGTTGCCACCACCATCTCTATCCTTAACCGAGAGTCAACAAACATCCTTGATGAGATAACACAGTATGAGTCTTGGTATGAAAAAAGACATTTGATTCACTTTCTGTGCACTTTTTACTACACCATGCATGTTAAGAAAGTAAAGCCTCACTTGAAGAAACTGGATGATCTTAGTATTCCCATGATCTTTGTCGAGTACATGTTCGGGTCCAAGGCATAACATGTGTATGAACCTATTATCAAGTGCGTGCATATAACACATGATTTCATCTTAGACAAGGTGGGTCAATGGGATTGGAGTGCTCATGATGAACAAGGTGTGTTGGGTAGTGAGGATCCATTCATTGTCGAACACACAAAGGCATGTATACCAAGGAATGTAGAGGCTGAAAAAACTGTTGGAGACCAGTGCTCATCACTCAAACCCACTAGTGTGCACTCTATAGGCATTAAAACATAATCCATGGTCAAGGTGATGTGTGTTCCATCATCCTTAGTGGAGTTCTCTTCACTTCCATCCAACATGACAGAAGCACTAGATATCAATCACGGTGATGCCCCCACTTCGGTTTTGTATCATTAGCTATTTGGTGCATACCCAACCCCACACCGGAATCCACAAAGAATAATATCTCATATATAAGCGTAGATGGGAAATTCATCCTAACACCCATGGGTTTTAGGATGGAACCCCATAAGAGCTTATGTGTTGGTCCCAGAAGGACCTATGGCTGGAGAAAATCGATCTTGACAATTGGTATTAGAGGGATTGTGCATCCTAGGTGTGGTGTTGGGTGGAGTATTCCCCAAACTAGTTTGAAAACGATATTAGTTGCACATTTTAAGAATGTTAATTCATGATGCCTTATGTCAAAAGTTATCTTAATAATTAGAGGTTAGGCGGTGAGTCCTGGTGATGAGAAAACAACGGTGTAAGATGGTCGGATCTGATGGATTATCGTTGAAGGGGAGACATGTTTGGTCTTTGGATTGAGAGAAATATTGTCGGGTGAAAACCCAATCCCACATCAGAATCCAAAAAGGATAATGGCTCACATATAATCTTAGATGGGAAACTCCTCCTAACACACATGGGTTTTAGGATGGAACCCCAGAAGAGCTTATGTGTTGGGCTTAGAAGGATCTAGGGCTAGAGGAAATCAATCCTGACATCCGAAACATTATTGGGCCGACAACACTGCCTAGGTTTGCATGACATGATCTTAAACCTAGTCAGTTACACTTCATTATGGACAAAAATAGAATACCATCCATTTTCATTTCACATTCATTATAGAGAATCTGAAAACAAGAAAGGAGAAGGTTTTGGGGGTGGAATAGCATACTGCAGAAATTCTCATGAAGTCACTTTGGTACGCTAGGTTTATGTGTTGTGCACAAATATCGATGTCATTGAGATCTAGTGAACTAAATAGAAATTAGGGGGAGGGGTGATTGTTGACTAATTTCATTTATTGGGATTTAATTCTATCATTTTTCCTCCCCCCTCATTGGTTTTCCCTCATTTATGTGTCAATGCGGTTTGACCTCATTAAGGTTGCTACGTGGTTTTAATTGCGTTGTATATATGTCTTGATTTTATATGTGTATATAAATAAATGGAAAACTCTCTAGAAAATAATCTCAATTTGGTGGTGCACAAACATCTTTTTTGTTCAAGCACTTTTCTTCATCCTTCTATGTTTTTTCGTTTGTGTTTTCATGTTGATCGGTCGAACATTTCCAACAGCATTGTTAAATTTTAATTATATTAATTATGTCATTATTTTATAACTTAGTTATTATAATTATTTATATTATAATTTATTAATTAAATTATTAAATACTAATTATTTAAATCATATGATTAATTAATAAATTTTAATTTTAAGAGGTTATTTACTTTATTTGTTATATTTATTAATTATTTTAATTAATTATGTTAATGATTATATTAAATATATTATTAATTATTAATTATATTAATTTTTTATTAACGAATATTCATATATGCACAAAAAAATAGTAATTTTTTTTAAAAAAAGGCACTAGGAAGATTGAAGGAAGTTCACTCTACATTTTTGGAGCCTGTTTTTTAAAATATCAGTAACCATATCTTATTTTTCAGAATCTAGTTTTATGAAAACTCGTTTATAAAAATAGCCGAATTTTGGTATCATTTAGATTTTTTTTGCCTGAAATGTAAAAATATCAAATAAATTTTCATCCAAGATGTCCCAGGAGGTTTTATGGGATTTGGTGAGTTTTTTTTACAGGAAGTGATCATTATTATATGCCTGAGGGTGTTCCACCACACACTATTAATACTTTGATGGCCACCCACACAGTTGTCCATTTTCATCATAAACAACTCTAATAATTGAACCTTGATCATGAATGATCAAGGCTCAATGATTTTTCTTTGATATGAAGCATATGGGGAGTAAGGTTAGCATTTTTAGGTGTAATGATCTACCTTTGTAGGTATTGAGATTCCATGGCACATGCATCATGGAGATGGGGGTAGGGCTTGTCCGTGATTTGTAGTCACCGTCTTTGGACGAAGCTCTCAACATGTTCCTTCGCTGCTTCCTAATGATTTCTGTGTATTTTTTCACATGTAGTTGGGTCACCCATGCATTTTAAAAATATATGTCGAGATTCATTACTCACCATTATTAGTGTCCCTGTCCCCAAATCTGATGCATGCTACAATAATTGAATGTTTCATGCCATGAAGATTATTTGTTTCAGTGTGGAACTATCTCCTCTGGTTCCATGGATGGGAACCATAATTCCATCTCACCCTTCCCACCATTCTTCCCACCGACTATATATACACCATGCCACTCTGTATCCCTTTTTTAGCAGCCAAAACCTAATTATAATTCCAAAAAGCTTTAGATGCTGAAGGTGATGGCTGGGTGGTCTACCGAGAATTCCACAAAAGCCTACTTCCATGACTTGAGAATGGTATGTGAACACTGTTTAACTACATACAATCTTTGATTATTTCATCCAAGGTAGTTAAAATTGCGACTCGACTCATAGAATCAGATGGGTTTATGGTTCCAATCATCATCTTAATTTCAACTCACTTGCAGATTTGGTTTTGAGAAAAAACATTTGCAAAAAAAAAGAGTTTGGATTATTGGGGTTAATTACTTAAACCCTAAATATGCCAAGATCCACTGTAGTGTTTAATGGTGAACATGTAGATAAGTTTAATTAATAGATTTGTTACAATTTAACTGGATAAATAATGATAATCACAATCAAAAATTTGTAACAAGATAAACAATCAGTGTCGGAAAATAAAGAGCACAATAGATGTAAAGTTCTTCAGCCCCATTAGGACCTACATGAATAGTGAGAACACAACTAGGGTAACCATTTTATTAAGAAACAAAGAAAGAAAGTATGAAAAATTTACAAACCCAAATGTGAAAATTAAAGGACCACAAAAACTATCCAAGGAGACCGAGCTTGCTGAACTAGGTGGCAGTGGTCAACCCTGTCACATAGAGTCAGCCCGGTCCAATCCTGGACGGACTCATGCATGCACACAAGCAGGATAAAACAACATACATGATGAAGAAAAGGTAAATCTTTGTAGATCCAAGAACTAAAAACTAGATCTTGGTTATGATGGAAAGTATGTCAAAAAACTTTTACCACTTGAAGCGTAGTCATCCGAATACCCAGAACCAAGACGTTCCCCACTGATTCTCCACTGGAGAAGGACTCCAGTTACAGAAGGCGGCATGTATAGTGGTAGAGGGTAGTACGGGTGACTAGAGTCTCCTAGATGATTCTAATTTCTTATTAACAGATCCGGAATAAAACCTCACTCACCTAGAGATCTCTCAAAACCAGAGAGAATCCAAAACTCAAGAAATGAACCCTTGAGGGATAGGTGCAATCAATAGATGCCAGAGAAAATCTTCAGACAGTTCAGCAGAGGCACGGGATGGAAGCTTCATGTACAGAGGATATTTGTGTGATAGTTCGCATAACCAAAGTTGAGACAGTACAAAGGGAAAGTGGAACCATCTGATTGGAGCATCGGAATAGTATAGTAGATCAAGGCTAGCTGAAGAAAACACAACCGGATCAATCTGGGCTATCAGATGGAGAATTATTAACGGTCCATAGAAATCACTGCTAATAGGTAAGGGAAACAAAGTAACCAGGTTTTAGGAAATAAAACTGGGAAATAATAAATAGGCTGAACTGGAACTGGAAAAAAAACACCCATGTAAGGGTTATGCATCCATGCATGGTAATAAAGAAAAATGAATAATTTTCAATAAACCAAAAAAGGAAGAAAAAGTTAATTCATTTCATTACAACCATAATACATGCAAGAGTATATTAAACAAATCTCCACCTTGAAATCAAATAAATTAAATGATTGTGTTTTCGCAAACTACATTATAGAATTGGGACTAAATTCATAAGCTTAAGAAAATGAATGAACTTAGATAATGGAATAGACTTAGTCAAACTATCGATCGGGTTATCATTAGTGGGTATCATTGTGACACTCACTTTCCCAGATTCTATAATATCCTAACAAAATGAAACATAATGTTTATATGCTTCAATCAGCCATGACATACATAATTTTTAGATAGATGTAAGGAAGATTGGCTATCACAGTGAACCACTATGCTATTAGTAGATAATGACAATGAATAAAGTAAACCTTTAAGCCAAATGGCTTCCTTCATAGCTTCTGTTAAGGTAATGTACTCTGTCTCAGTAGTAGAAAGTGAAACCTCTGATTTCATGTTGCATTTCCAGGAGACCGGTCCTCCATATGCAAGGAAAAAAACAAGTGATAGACTTCTGGGTGTCAATATTTGCAGCATAATCAGAATAAAAAAACCAACTATATCATCATCAAAACTAGTGTTCAAGCCATATCAAATGCACAATTTATCATACATTAAAACATACCTTCATAACCATTTTAAATCATGCCAATGAGAATTACTAGGTTTTCCCATAAACCTTCTCAGTGTAAAAACATCAAAGGTTATATCTGGCCTAGAACAAACCATGGCATACATAAGAATTCCTACAACATTTTCATATGGAATCTTACTCATAAAGGCAGTTTCATCTTCATTACTAGGAGATTGATTCAAGGCCAATTTAAAATTTTGTCCTAAGTGAATGTTTACAGGTTCGATGTGATCAAACAGGTATCTCTTTAATACCTTCCTAACATAAGAAAATTGGGATAAGTATAGGGCTCTGTCCTTCCTATCCAAAATTGTGTCCATACCAAGGATTTGATTTTCACGGCCTAAGTCTTTCATTTCAAAGGCATAATTCAAATGGAGCTTAACAGAATTTATAGTCTTAATGTTTTTACAGATTAAAAACATGTCATCAACATATAATAAAAGGTAAACAGACTCGTGTTTAAAAGTCTTAAAATATATACATGCATAAAATCTACTTCTGGAAAACTTATTATCAATTATAAAGGAATCAAACCTTTTATATCATTGTATGGAAGACTGCTTAAGCCCATACAAGGACTTCTGTAAAAGGAAAACATGATTAGGTTTGAACAGTTTTAAAAATCCTTCAGGAGGATTCATATAAATTGTTTCATCAAGGATACCATGTAAAAAAGTAGTTTTTACATTAATTTTTTTAACATGTAGATCAAGTTTGGTAGAAAATGAAAGTATAGTTCTGATGGACGAATGGTTAACAACAGGAGAGAATATTTCACTATAATTAATCCCTTCACGCTACAAAAAACCTTTAGCTACCATGTGGGCTTTGAATTTGATTTTATTTTCTCCTATATTATTTTGTTTCTTTATATAAATCTATCTAGAACCTATAACATTCTGGTTATTGGGTCTGGGAACAAAAACCTAGGTATTGTTCTTAAAAAGGGAATTCATCTCCTCTTTCATTGCTCTCAGCCATCTATTGGCTTCTTTGGAATTAATAGCTTTCTTATAGGTTTGTGGATCATAATTAAACAAGTCCCAAGCTACATTGAAAGCATAGGAAGCGATGTTTTCCTAATTGAAGTGGGATGGAGGTCTAATAACTCTCCTCTCTCTATCTCATGTGAGATGATAGTTTCCCAAATCATCGAGTTCCTGGCCCTCAAGTTCTGACTTCGAACTGGAATCAGATTCAGGTTGGGATTGGTTATCAAAAGGAGTAGGACCAACACTAGACCAGGGTTGGTCACTGGATCTTAAGGTAACTTCAAAACCTAAAGGTGTTAGGACCCCTAAGGATCCTACAGCTTCATCATAATTTTCAACAGGTTCAGGTTCTTTATCATTGGACATACAAGATTCATGGAAGACCGCATCATGGATAACGATTCATTTCTGGTAACCTGGTTTATCTACCCATAAATGATACCCTTACACCCTCTAGATATCCCATGAATATACACTTAACAACCCTAGGATCTATCTTATCATTACATGAATGTGAATAAGCTATGGATCCAAAAAACCTAAGATGAGAAAGATTCAGAAGTGTTCCTTTCCAATGTTCTTCAGGTGTCTTAAAGGAGTTGGAAGAAGATGGGAAATGGTTAATGAGGTACACTTCTATTGAAGCAGCCTTGTCCCAAATAGACCTAGGGATTTTTGAATGGGAAAACATACACCTTACCCTCTCAAGGACAGTTCTATTCATTATTTCTACTAACCCATTCTTTTGTGGGGTTTCCACAATAGTTTAGTATATTTTTATTCCTTCACATTGACAATATTCAATGAATTCACTGGATAGATATTCTAAACCATTATTAGTACTCAAAGACTTATGTTTCTTATCACTCTCACTATCTACAATAGCTTTCCATTTCTTAAAAGATTAAAAGGTATCAGACTTGTGCTTGAGTATATAAATCCATACTCTCCTAGAGAATCCATCAATAAAATTCACAAAGTATAAGCCTCCGCCATGGGAGGTAACCCTAGAAGGAACCCACAAATCACAATGTACACATTCAAGAGGTTCTTTAGCCTTATACATAGACCTACTGAAACAGAATCTCTTAGACTTCCCATATACAAAGTCTTCACAAAAGGGTAGACTGCTTGGAGTGATTTTACTTAGAAGGACCTATTTCTTAAGTTCACTAAGACCCTTGGCACTAACATGTCATAGTCTCATATGCCATAAGGTAGTGGAATCAATCTCTGAACCAGAGGAGGCATTCTACTAGTTTCTATAAACATTACCATCTAACACATACAGGCCATTACGAAGGGTTCCTTTCATTACTATGAGGGATCCTCAGGCAACTCTAAGGCTTCTAGATCTAGACATGAAGTCATACTCTTTTTGATCAAGTATTTCTATGTATATTATGTTCCTTTAAAATTCAGTTACCCACCTAACTTCTACAAGATATTTGACATACCCATCAGGAAGCTCAAGTAAAATTAAGCCTATTCCCATAATGCGACATCTCTTATTATTCCCTAGAAAGACCTCACCATACTTGACTTACCTAAATTTAGAAAATAATTCCTTCTTAGGGAACATGTGGAATGATCATTCTGAATCCATGATCCATTCATCTAATACGGCTATGTCAGTGACATTTAACACATCAACAGTGTCAAAATCTTGTTCAAATAATAGGGAATGATCATTATTTCTATCTTTGTAGTCACCATTCCTATTAAAATGGTTCCTATAAATATTTTCAGGTTTTTTACATTGAAAAAATTTGATTACCTTTCCATTAGACTTTCTTCTATATTTCTTAGACTGACACATGTCTTTTCTCCTACCTATTGACTCACTTCGGCCTCTAGAATCACCTCTGTCCCTAAAATTTAAACCCTCAACCTCATTTTTTATACTTTCCTTCCTTTGAAGGTCTTTAGAGAGAAAATTAGATTTTACTTCTTCAAGAGTTAATTCGTCTTTACTATACATTATAGTGTCTTTAACAGAGTTAAATGAATCATCTAATGATGTCAACAATATGATTGATTGGTCTTCATCATCAATTTAATGTCAATGTTAGATAGATCTCATAATATTTTATTAAATTCATCAATGTGTATCTTGACTGCAGTTCAAGGGTTCATTTTGAATGTATATAATCTCATGTTCTCATATAGTCTACCAACAATAGATTTAGTCATATAAAGGGACTCCAATTTAGACCATATACCAGCAGTCGAGGACTCATATGCAACTTCTCTCAACACTTTGTCTCCTAAAGATAAAAGTATTAGACTACAAGATTTCCTAAGGGTCTCCTCAGGGACATCTATAAAGGAGACAAAAACCAGACCATTAGGGGTAGTGATGGTGACTTTCTTCCTAGAGCTAGGAAAGGAATAAATTAGGTCATTATGAGCCAACAAGGTTGTCATCTTAATTCTCTAGATATTAAAATCGTTATCACCATCAAAATTATCAATATCGAACTTAGTTGAACTCATGTAAACAAAAGAGTAGGCTCTGATACCACTTGTTGGGGTTAATTACTTAAACCCTAAATAATCCAAGATTCACTATTGTGTTTATTGATGAACAGATCAATAAATTTAATTAATATATTGGTTAAATGGAATTGGATCAAGAATGATAATCATAGGAGGCCAAGTTTGCTGAAATAGGTGGCAGTGGTCAACCCTGTCACATAGAATTAGCCTTGTCCACTCCTGGAAGGGCTCATGCATGCACACAAGCAGGATACAGTAGCATACATGATGAAGAAAAATAAAATTTATATAGATCCAATAACTACAAACCAAATATTGGTTGTGATGGAAAGTATGTCAAAAACACTTGAAGCATAATTGTTCAAATACCCAGAACTGAGACGATCCCCATTAAGTCTCCACCGGAGAAGGAATCAGGTTGTAGGAGGTGGCATGTATAGCAGCAGAGGGGAGTATGGGTGGCCGGAGTCTCCTAGATGGTTCACCTTTCTTCTTCGTGGAGCTATAACAAAAACTCTCTCACTTAGAGCTCCCTCAGAACCAGAGAGAAACCAAAACTCAAGCAATGAACCCTCAGGGGACAGGCGCAATCAATGAATGCCAGAGAAAATCGTCAGACGGTTCAGCGAAGGCATGATATGGAAGCCGCGTGTACAACAAAGATCAGTGCGATGGTTCGTATAACCAAAGACGAGACAATGCACAAGACAAGTGGTGACATCTGAGTGGAGCAGTGGAACAACACAGCGGATCAAGGCCAACCGGAGAAAACAAACCAGGATCAATCCGGGCCATCAGATGGAGAATTATCGATGTTCCACAATAAGCACCGCTAACAGGTAAGGAAAACAAAGTAACTGGATTCCAGGAAATAAAACTAAGAAATAATAAATAGGCCGAGGAAAAAAGAACACCCATGTAACTTCCATGCATCCATGCAGGGTCATAAAGCAAAATGGATAATATTCAATAAAATAAAAAAGTAAAAAAGGTTAATTCCAAGTTTTTTATACGTTTTCTGATTTTTTTAAACCACATAGGTTAATTTTTTTTAAATACGCTACAAAGGCAGCATCGTCGATCCCGCCTTTTCTCCCACGTGCCGCCTTTGGCCCAGATCGATGACATGGAAAAGGTGGGGGGGATGCTTCCTTTTCCTCAACTACCTATAAAAGGGCACCCTCCTTATCCTCACTCAATTATTGCCTTCATCTCTCCTAAATTCTCTCCATCTCTCTCTAAAAAATCATTTTTTGTGGGGGTTTTTGTGAAGCATCATTTAGAGGTATTTTTATTTATTTAATTTAATTTTTTTTATTTATTTAATTGAATTCTTTTTAGTTTTAAATATTTCACTTTTTAAGTAGTTTAAGTAGTTTTTAATATTTTTTATTAGGATGTTTAATTAGTTATATATAGTTTGAAATAATTATTGTTAGCAATATATATTAAGTATATATTAAGTATATAATAACTTAGGATTAAGTATTGTGAAATTTGGGTAGCATAAAGATTATGTGGTTATCTAAGCAATAAAATCTCTATCTAGATACAAACAAGTGGATATGGCTCTGGCACAGATGTACCTAGGAGTAAAAACTCTGAAAAGGAGTTTTGGGCTTGACCCGGGGTATCCGGGTATACAACAATGGGCCTTACTGCACTCCTGGTTTGACACTCCCGGGGGATATACTTATGATGATTCATATTTTCTTTATAAACTAATAAAATATCTAAGAAAAAAGAAATTAAATTAGTATATTTATCAATGATAAAATGACAATTATGATGTTATAGAATGAAAAAAGGACAAAAGCATTAACGACTGAAAGTTATTATTAGTAATTAAATCTATTTAAGTAGTTTAATTAGTTATATATTGTTTAGAAATAATACTTATTATTAGTAATTACTAATTATAGACTAATTAATGATAACTTAGGATTAAAAATGAATACATATGATTAGTTAATTATAAATAACTAATGAATATAATATGATTAAGGATTAAAGAATAAATAATTAATGAATAACTTAATATTGATTAACTAGTGATTAAAGAATGAGTGATTAGTTAGAAAAGTTGCTATTAGTAATTAAGGATGTTATATATTAAGTAGTTTAGTTAGTTTTATATAGTTTAGAAATAATATTTACTATTAGTAATGATTAATTATATATTAGTTAATGATAACTTAGGATTAAAAATGAATACATATGATTGGTTAATTATAATTAACTATTAATATTTGTTATAGTATCATAATTCTGATTAAAGAAACATTTTTGATGTAGTGAGTCATGTTTGCCTGTGTGTATTGATATGGGGAGGTTATTCAAACTGAGCAAGGAGCTTCTTATAGTACACAACCAATAAAGGTGGTTAGTACAACTAATTGTGTAACCATAAGTGACCTTCAAGAGAGAATTTGTGGTTCCTTAAATCCAATACCCGATCAAGAGATCAAGTCTATGAGTTATAGACATTTGAAATTCCTGGCAATACTATGTCATCTAGATTGTCCATTGGTTTCTGATGCACAATGGGTCCAATAAATTAATTTATTTTCTCAACAATCAGATGGTACCATGATGGAGTTATGTGTTGATGTTTCTACTGTACAACAATAATGTCCAGTTGTACGAAGACATAGAATTACAAGAGTGGTTGAAGATAGTCCACCCCGTGAAATTAAGACTATTCAAAATTATTCAGCAGAAGAGGACAACCTAGATGATCTCCTAGATATACATATCAATATGACATCCGATGAGGAGTTTCATAAGGATAGATCAGATGGTGACAACAGTGCTGATGAGGAGGGATCAGTTGAAGTTAGGAAAGAGGTTTTGAGAAATGAATTAGTTGTACATCAACCTCAACCTATAATAAATCATCCACCACTCCTTTCATCTTGGTCAGAAGAAATGACACGTGTGCCTGAATTCGACAATAATGTTCTCACACTGGAAACTGAGTTCCCCAGAGTTATACCAGATAAGTTTAGTGATCTGGAAAAAACCTTATATGTTGGAAGGAATTTTCCAAGTAAAGATGTTTTTAAAAATCATGCTAAAGAGATTTTATATTGAGAGGTATTGCATCTATATAGTTCATGAATCATGTCGTAGTAAATATGTCATAGAGTGTGAGAAGTATGGGGATGATTGTATATTTCTCTTGAGGGAGATTTCGGACATTACATTTGGAGGTTGGAGAATCTGGAGGATTGAGGCGACTTATACTTGCATTCATCCAAGCCTCACACAAGATCATACCTCATTGGATGCAGAATTTATGTCATATATTGTTTTTATGATGATTAAGACATGTCAAGATATTCCAATAGCCCTTGTGAAAGAGAGGATTAAACAGATATTTAGTTATAAGATTTCCTATAATAAGGCACGGATGGCGAAACAGAAGGCAATTGGGAAGGTCTATGGTGATTGGGATGACTCATATCGGGTGTTTCTACAATCGCAAGACATACTGAGGCATCATAACCAAGTTGTATTCCATCTGGATACAAACAAACATATGTCTCATGATAACTAACTTGATCCATTTCATGTTCAATTTCATCAATTTTTCTGGGCATTCCTTCCCTGTATCTCCACATTTTGTTTCAGCAAACATTTTTTTTCAGATTGACGGAACATTTCTGTACAAAAAATACAAGGGAGTATTGTTGATTGAGGCGACCCAATATGGAAACCTTTCACCTCTTCCTCCTTCCTTTTCCATTGGAGATAAATAAAACTATGAATCATGGAGTTGGTTTCTGGCATGTATCAACAACCATTTCACCAAAATTCAGGGTGTTTTTTTTATATATGATCGCCATCGGGAAATTAATGAGGCAATCAATGAGAATCCTAATACATGGAGATACCCAAATTCACATCATCAGTTATAAATTAGACACATTTCTAGAAATGTGTATAAAAAATTCCACAACGAACCGATGAAGAAGGCAATCACGAGGCTTGGTACGCATTATATTTATTATTTTTTACTATTTCAACATAAAGATAAAATCAATTTATGTGAAATATCATCTATTATATGTAGAATATTATTCGGACCAATGGCGGTTTGAATAACGTTTTGAACAAATTCTCCATGCTAATCAAGAATTTTATGATTATATGATGTGAATTCCAAAAGAGAAATGGACATTGGCATATGATGGGGGGAAGTGATACGGACATGTGGCGACAACCATTGTGGAGGCATCAATGGTGTCTTCAAAGGGCTTCTCAAGCTACCTATAACTGCCTTAGTTCAGGAGACATTATATCGATGCGTGAATTACTTTTTTAATAGACAAAAACTAGTATCAGATGGAATATAGTAGGGGCTAAGATACAGAAGACACTTTCAATGAGATACTGAAAAGAATATTGAAGAAGCTTATGGTTATCACATATTCCTTTTTCGATGAGAAGAATCCTGATTTGAAGTTCAAGAGCATTCAAACCCCATCACAAATCGCATCAGTGAAAAAATTGTTGTATTACTAGAAACAAGGCAATGTCAATATGGAAACTTTTAGGCCTTACGGTTTCCATGCACCCATGCCATCACAGCATGTGCCTCTATAAACATATCATGGGAAGCATATGTTGATCCAGAGTACCGTATGGATACTATTTCTAACTATTATGTTTCACCATGGACACCTATTGGGGAGTATCATTATTTCCCAATGCCCGAAGGCCAGCCAATAGTGATACCTGACATGAATCGGTTACATCCACGTGGAAGACCGAAGGCCAGTAACATGCATAATGAGATGGAATAGCCTCAAGAACAAGGGAAGATTTTGCGATGCACGATATGTCATAAAGAAGATCATAACTATAAATTATGCCCTAACATTGTTGGGTCGAGTTCACAGTCTCATCCAGAATGATGTATTGTCTTCATTATGACATTCTCATATTGTAAATTAAATGTTGTTATCTCCTCTTTTTTTTCTCAGTTTTCTAAACCCCAAAACCCAATATAATAACACTTAACCCAGGAACATCTTTCCTAAACCTTAATATCAAAATTTGAAACCCTAAACCCTCAAACCTAAACCCCAACCCAAAAACATCTCCCCTTTACCATGGTTTTTGGTAACATTATTTGTGATATTTTAATAAATTATTCTATAATAAAATAATAGTATCATAATGATTAGAATAAGTTATTCAATACAGATAATTAGATAAATTCCTAAAACATCATTAGTAATTGACATGGTTTATCTTAATCCAATCCATAATTAGTTAATCATAAATCTCCTCCAAAATATGTCTAACCAAATTCAAGACCCAATAATTTAGATAATAGAATTTATTTCATAAAAACAATGATACTTTCAAGAAATAACTTTCCCCTTATTCTTTAAATAAAATATTAGATAATATAATTTGTTTCATAAATCCAAAAGTAGAACACTTAACCCATATTGTAAATTAAATGTTATTATCTCTTCTTATTTTTCTCGGTTTTCTAAACCCCAAAACCCCCAAAAGCATAACACTTAACCCATAAACATTTTTCCTAAACCTTAATATCAAAATTCGAAACCCTAAACCCTCAAACCTAAACCCCGACCCAAAAATCATAAACCTAAACCCAAAAACCTTACAAAAAATCCAAAATCCTAGATATATTCCCTTAAAGCACATATCAATTAATAAAATTCTTACAAATATATTTTCATTAATAAAATTCTTTTACAACATAATTTTTTCCATCTATTTTTTTCTCTTATTTCCTCTTGTTATCTTTATTTCATTCAGAACCAAAAGAAATGGAGAATTATATTTCTTTGGGTAAAACTAACTTCATAAAACAATGTGAATAAACATGTCATGTCTTCCATTCTACAAGTCATAACATTATGCTAACCATAATGTTATATTTATATTTTACACTTATGACTCATTTCATTTATTTATATGGAGATGTATGACTCCATACTACTCACTCAATATTCTACCCATATCTCATAGGCCATGTTAGAGGGTCATCCAAATCAATTGATCAGGGTGCGTCAAGTGCACCATTTTCATCACAGGGAGCCTCTAAATGCCATTAGACCATACCTGCATCATGTTGGCTTCTATGGCCTTACCGTATCAGATTTCACATTTTTAGATCATTACCTACTTGCTTTACTCATTGAGAGGTAGAGACCATATACACACACATTCCACCTACCTGAGGGAGAGATGACCATCACCCTCAAGGATGTGTCAGTGCTTTTTGGTCTTCATATCCAGGAGAGACCCATTATTTGACTCGCTCGTGCAGCCTGGCCAGACCTTGCTTAACGCTTGTTAGGTGTTGATATTTTGTCCGATCGTAGGGCAACAGATGGATAATCCATATCTATTCCCTGGTTGGAGTAGTAGATTCCACATTTACAGGATGATGATGATGAGAAGACTTTCATGCGTTATGCCTATATATATATATATTATGGATCATTGGCAGGACCATGTGTACTGATCACTCGGGGATGCATGTGTACATGATGTATCTACCCCTACTAGAGGACTTTGATCGGGCTGGGATGTACAGTTGGGGGTCAACCTACTTGGCATACACATATAGAGAATTATATAGGTTATCCCATAGGGACCGCACAGGTCTCGGGGGATGCGTCGTCCTTATTCAGATGTGGGCATGGGAGCGCATCCCAGCATTCCGCCCTGACCTTGATAGTCCACTGGTCTAGATGGAGGTGTTGTATGATGCTCCACATGGACATTGGTATGATCATTCATTTCTATTGGTTTCTGATTCTATTATGAGTTATTGATTATAATTTCTTATTATTTCTCACTATCAATGATGTATTTTATAGGTGGTGTCAGTGACGCAATTTTGATGCGGTTCCGAGACAACATTTGGACGTATATTGGCTACAGTTGGATTGTATCTTACCTGATCAGGTATGTATATACAATATATCATCATTTAACCTATTTAATAAAAACATCAATTTTGGTTTTTAGTTAGGTGCTTTTTTGGAAAAATCACTTGTCATTTCAGATTTCATGGTATCCATACTGGAGTATTACAGACCAGTTTCCAGCATACTACACTGATGGGCTTGTGGATGTTATGGATATAGTGCCCCTCATTCACTTCCATATTATTGAGTGGAAGCAGCCTGGCCGATTCATACACTAGTTTTTCCATAGGTAGTCGATTCCATTACCATCGAGACAGATAGACCGGCTTCATGGGATGAAGTTGACAGGGAGGCAGGATGATGATTGGTCCTGAGTGCATGCCAGATTTATCAACTGTTGGCACAGACATGTAGAGTTTCGTATTCAGGGTGTTCCTACGAATTGATTCTCTCTTTTGGATCAGGTTGAGTATGTGTCATGGTATAGACTGAAGTCTATACTGTATCTTACTGCACTCGACATTGAGATGCATAGGATGGTAAGTCAATACATTTCCATTAGTTTTTTTATTGAAATATTTTCTAATTCAATTTGAATCTCTCTATAGGGTAGCCACACAGAGAAACTTGTTTGCATGAGTGATGAAGAGGAGGAGGGGGTCTTTAGCCGGGAAGCCATCCATGCTACAACACTACAGGTGAGGGCATCTTTTTGTGCACTTTCCAGGAGCATCTTCACGCGTTCGGCCTAGAGAGAGGAGGTTCCGACCCTAGAGGAATATCCTGCAGCTACTACTGGGGCTGAGGAGCCATGATCATGGCGACGTAGACATCGTCGTGCTGCACATGAGGCCTCACCTATTCCATAGGAAGAGGTCATCCCTTTAGTAGTCCAGGATCAGCCGATTTAGGATGTGCCTCAGGTGGCATGAGATCTGTCTTTCACGATAGGATATCCGCATTTAACTCCATCTTGGGTTCTAGATCCATCGCAACTGTGGGATCCATCACAGCCTTGGATTCTAGATCCATCACCGTCTTGGGGTATAGCTTCATTGCAGGCTTGGTTCCCCACTACGATGGAGGTAGGTCCTTCTACCACCCTTGTGGGAGAAGGATCCGGAGAGCAGTACGAGATTCAGTTGACAACTCCTCCCACTGACACACAGATGGAGGATGCACCAGTCGACATTCCAGTGCCCAAGGATCAGCCTTCTCCAGGCCATTAGACTCTACTGCTCACTCGACGCAGACGTCCTATTCATAGACCACCATGTGGGACAGAATCTTCTCGCCACAGACATAGACAGTGATTGTACATATTTGTTTACATGTTTTATGTGCATTAAAATCAAAATACTATTATTACTATTAGTTCTTCTTATATGTTTATCCAGTATTTCAGTTTTCATTTATATTTTAGGCACAATTTATATTTGATGGATTTCAAAGTCGACTACTTGAAACATAGAAATAATTAGTAAATTTCAAGTAAATAACTTTAAAAGATTAAAAAATCTACAGTATAAAAACAATGTAAATAAAATATAAAAGATAGTCTAATCGTCTTAAAAGTTGTTGAAAATAAAGAGTTTCATAAATAAAATAAATAAATTATAATGAAAGGAATGTAAAAAATGTAACTCAGAAGTGAGAGCGAAAACAATGAATATCGAGGAGGATCCTAAACCACCTGATTGACTTTGAAAGCCTATAAAATATAAACTATAAGACCCATATAAATAAAAATTAAAAATTCAATAACAAGTTATATGTTTAACCAATGTTTAAAATTTCATTCATATCGGCCTTATAGTTTATATTATATAGGTCATCAAAGTCATGTAATTGAATCATTTTTAAGTTTCAAGTAGGTGGATTAGAAAGCTTATAAATAATTTTTCACCCAGATTTTTTAAGAAATTATTTTTATTTTGGACTACTAGCTGCATGTTTAAGCAATATTTAAAATTTCATTCATATCGGTCTTATAGTTTATATTATATAGGTCAGTAAATTAACGTACTTAAAATATTTCTAAGTTTCAAATAGGTGTATTAGAAAGGTTATAAATAATTTTTCACCAAGATTTTTTAAGAATTTATTTTTATTTTGGACTACTTGTTATATGTTTAATCAATGTTTAAAATTTCACTCATATCTGTATTACAGTTTATATTATATAGGCTAGCAAAGTCACATACTTGAATAAAAGATAATCTATGTTGAAAAATTATGTTTTATTTATATATATATATATATATATATATATATATATATATAACCATACGAACATAATATAAATCATTAAAATTTTAAATATATAAAAAATATAATTAAAATAGAATTTTTTTTAGTGTTTTAGGGAAAAGGCGGCATTAATGCCGCTTTAAGTGGTATTTAAAAAAAATAACCTAAAAAGGTTTAATTGTTTTCAAAAAGAGTAAAAAAAATCGGTTAATTCATTTGATTACAACCATAATACATACACGAGCACATTCAACAGGGATAAACTCGCTGATGCGGGCGCACTCACCGCATCCAATGAGGTGAATTTGTTTGTATGTTTTCATATTAAATCGGGGAATGATATTTAATGGCGAATTTAGGGGAGGGGGTCAAAATATTTTTTTATTTATTTTAATGGGATAGGGTAAAATTTATTTAGAGAAATTGGTGTATTTAGCGCCACTTGAAGTGACGCTATAAAATTCTTCGAATAGCGCCACTTCATGTGGCGCTATTGTTTTTTTTTTGAATTTATTATATTTATTATTTTATATTTAATATAATTAGATAATTTTTATATTTATTATAATTATTATATTTATATTTATATATTCTTTATAATGTTATAATTATCATAAATAGAAATACATAATTATCATAAATTTATAATTATAAATATAAACATTATAGTAAATATATAATTATAATAAATGTAATAAATATAATTGGAAATATTCTTCGTTGTATATTTTGATTATTATAGTTATATATTTATTATAATTATATTTTGATTATTATATATTCATTATAATATTAGAATTATTATAATTATAAATAGAGAATTATAATAAATTTATAATTATAAATATAATAATTATGATAAATATATAAAAATAATAAATATATAAATATAGTAAAAACAAAAATATAATAATTATATAATTATAAATATAGTAAATACAAAAATATAATAATTATAGAATTATAATAAAAATAATATATGTAATAAATATAATAAATGTAGTAAATGTAATTATATATTTATATATACATTATATATATTTTTTGCATTGTAAATATGCAATTCTATTTATATATAATGTATATATAATGTATATATAGATATATAATTACATAATGAAAATATATAATTCTATATATATACATTATATATATTTTTACATTATAAATATGTAATTATAATAAATATGTAATTATAACAAATATATGCCTGCAATAATTATTTATTTTAATTATATATTTATTGTATTTAGAGTTATAATTAGATATTTATTATATTTATAATTATAATTATATATTTATTATAGTTATATATTTATTATAATTATAGAAATATAAATAGAATAAATATATAATGTATATATAAAGATATAATAATTTGTAATAATCATATATTAAAAATAAATAATTTGTAATTTAATTAATGACAATTATTTATAATTAATTTACAATTCTAATAACTTATAATTATATTAATTTGTAATAAATTATAATTTAATTTAATATGATAATTAATTTACAAATATAATTATTTATAATTATAATAATTTGTAATAACTATATTTTAAATATATAACAGAGTTGAAAACAAAAGAAATTTCATAAAAAATGTCGATGAAAAATAATTTTTAAGTAATTAAAACCACCTATTTCAAACTTAAAAATGTTTCAAATACGATTTTATGAAAGACTATAATAGATAAAGCATAACACTGATATAAATGCAACTTTAAACATTGATTAAACATATAATAAATATTGGAAAACAAAATGAATTTAATGAAAAATGTCGATGAAAAACAATTTATAAGCTTTCAAAACCAGCTATTTGAAACTTACAAATGTTTCATGTACGTCAATTTGAAAGACTATAAAACATAAATTATAGAACGGATATAAATGAAACTTTAAACATTGATTAAACATATAATAAATATTTTAAAAGAAAAGGAATTTAATCAAAAATATTGACGAAAAATAATCTATAAGCTTTCCAAACCAGTAACCTGAAACTTAAAAATGTTTCAAGTACGCAACATTGAAATACTATAAAACAGAAACTATAACACGGATCTAAATGAAACTTTAAAAAATGATTAAAAATATAAGAAATAGTTGAAAAAAAAAGAAATTTAATAAAGAATGTTGATGAAAAATAATCTATAAGCTTTCAAAACCAGTAACCTGGAACTTAAAAATGTTTCAAGTACGCGACTTTGAAATACTATAAAACAGAAACTATAACACGGATCTAAATGAAACTTTAAAAATTGATTAAACATATAATAAATAGTTGAAAAAAAAGGAATTTCATGAAAAATGTTGATGAAAAATAATTTATAAGATTTCAAAACAATTAACCTGAAACTTAAAAATGTTTGAAGTACTCGACTTTGAAAGACTATAAAACAAGGTTCTAAATGAAACTTTAAACATCAATTAAAAATATAAGAAACAGTTGAAAACAAAATTAATTTCATGAAAAATGTTGACGAAAAATAATATATAAGCTTTCAAAACCGTCAACCTGAAACTTAAAAATGTTTGAAGTATGTAACTTTGAAAGACTATAAAACAGAAACTATAGCACAGATCTAAATGAAAATTGAAACATTAATTAAAAATATAATAAATAGTTGAAAAAAAGGAATTTCATCAAAAATGTTGACGAAAAATAATCTGTAAGCATTCAAAACCAGTAACCTGAAACTTAAAAATGTTTCAAGTACGTGACTTTGAAATATTATAAAACAGAAACTATAAGACCCATCTTAAATGAAACTTTAAACATTGATTAAGAATATAAGAAATAGTTGAAAACAGAAGAAATTTTATCAAAATTGTTGATTCCAACAAATGTATAAGCTTTCAAAACCACTAACTTTAAACTTAAAAATGTTTCAATTACGCATATTTGAAAGACTATAAAACATAAACTATAAGACTAATATAAATGAAACCTAAAATATGGACAGCCCCTCATTTTTACCGAATTATCACTCACATATCAAACAAGGATGTATTCTCACCATGTTTTATTATTTTGTATTTTTGTGCATGATTTCTATTTGGTTATGCTTTACTAATATTTTTTGTCTACATAAACGCATAACATATTTTAAATAAAGTACAAATATCAGATACTATATGCTATAAATAATAGTCTTAACTCATAGAATAAGGTACAAAATATATATCATATAAGTAAATAAAACCTGTTTTAATAGGTAAAAAATATCAATGACCTCATAAATGTGAGTTAATGATTAATTTTCCTATCAATAGCAGAATTTTATCTAAAACACTAAGTGTGTCTTCTTTCACTCTCACTCGGAGGTTTATCATGACCGCCTCTCCTCTGTCGAACGGTCTGAACCCAGGGGCACTGGAATTGGAGGGTTGATCTGGATATGTGAGTGATATTTTGATAAAAACGAGGGGCTGTCGAAATATCACTCACATATCCAGATCAACCATCCAATTCTGTCACCCCTAGGTTCAGACCGTTCGACGGAGGAGAGGCGGCCATGGTAAACCTCCGAGTGAGAGTGAAAGAATACACACTTAGTGTTTTAGATAAAATTACGCTATTGATAGGATAATTAATCATTAACTCACATTTCTGAGGTCATTGATATTTTTTACCAAATAAAAATCATGCACCAACATACAAAACAATAAAACATGCTGAGAATACATCCATATTGGATATGTGAGTGCTAATTTGGTAAAAATGAATACAATTTTTAACATATACATCATGGAATCTGAATAAATCAATGTTGATGCCCCCCGGTACCACAACGTGGCATCTGAATCTCACTTCCTCCCCGTGTCCGACATATGTGTCGCTCTGGTGTCCTAGCAATGGGATCCTCCGCTTCTGGTGCATCTGGTGCCTCCTCATGATGTTGTGTAGAGGGATGACCAAAATCATGTGTGGATGACTGCCCAAAATCATACGTAGATGACTACCCAAAATCATGTGTGGAGCTATATGGTCCTGGGGCTCCTAAAAATGGTAGAAAGGGCATACTGAAGAAGCCCTCTTCAGGAGGAGAGGGGGCTGCCACACGATCTGTCACCTGATCCAGCTTGTAGTCCATAGTAGTCATCGAAGATGACAGATCTGGTATATAAGCGTCACTCTGCTGTGCAAGATCATCAATAAGCTGAGCAGGATCATCTCTATGTGGAGCTGCCACATCTGCAGGAGGCGCTCTTGGATGTCTATCTCGCCACTACTGCCCCTCCCGAGGTACTCGTCTCCGTCTCCCAGCTGGCGGCGACAGTGGCGGGGCATCGTCATCAGCAGGCATAGCAGGGACATCATCACCCTCATGAGCTCCAACTGGAGGATATGGATCATGATATACATGTGGCTCCTCGTCATAAAAACGGTCTCATATCATCCGGAGATGGTCGTAGAGATCCAACACATCTCGATGAAATACGTCTCATCTAATATATGCCTCCTCCTGAGGATGTGTGATATGTTCAAGATGATCAATGTTTTCTGTCTGCAAATTAAATGACATTCAAATTAATACCACAAAAGAGTTAAACAAATATAATATACCTTAATAAACATACAATCTGCTGAATGCTAATCCCCTGACATGTAAGTTGCATGATGGTATGACGTCGATACCAGTTTGCATAATCCCCCTAGGCAGATAATTGATACTGTTCTGTGGGATATCCATATCGAGAAATACCATACCGGGCACGCGCGTCCCACAGCTCAATATGAGATGCATGAAACTGCCACCAGTTCGTCGACTGTCTACCTATAAGTACAACAGAATGCAACCCATCAGGTTGTCCTGGTGCCATCAGGATATGTTGTATATAACTGAACTGGTGCATGATCTGGTCTGGATGGTGTCACTCAATGATATGGAAGTGGATGAGTGGCACCACTATAGCACGATCTCCAATCATAACGGTCCAGTACGGTGGAAGTGACGCCTAGACATAACTTGTATATGGAGTCCATGAAACCAGAAATGTAAACTCAAAAAGTAAGTGACATATTAGCAAGATAATTTTAGTAAGATTACATTGTAATAACTTAAAATAGTGATAACAAAACATATTGTTCTATAAAAAAGTATTGCTTGACTTACATCAACTAGAACTAATGCATCGAATATCTGTCGAAAGTTGTGCACACTATGTCTCGATGTGTGTGCATGCTACTGAGACTGACTCCACCTGGTAACAAAAGAGTAATATTGTAACACCCCAAGATTTCATAGTGTGTTATTTCTTCAAAATAATTCAATAACTTGCACTACACGCAACACTGAGTTCAATCACACCATGACTTACAAAAAAAAGCCATTCAAAAGAGGTTATGAATAGTATTATCTAAATTTTAAACTTTATATAATCCTTATAATTTTAGAATCCATATTATGAGTTTCTTAGATATAATGCAAGAACAAATTCATTTTCAGTATTGCACTTTTATCAACTTTTAATAGTGAACCCTTTTTAAATACAATATTTTAAACTTTTTGACTAAATGGGGACATCAAAAATTTAAAATGAAACATCCCAAGCTTCCACGGTACGCTTTCCTTTGAATAATACAGTAGCGTGTGTTGTACGCAACTTCGAGTTTTAACACACACCACAACCGATCAAACTAGCCGTTATGAATAGTAATACCTACTTTTTGAAATTATATATATTTTATATTTCAAAATTGACTTCATTTTTGGATTCGTAGTGTCGAATTTACCCTAACGTGAAATTTTGGTACTTTTCGGATAACTTTCATATTTTGATGAATAGTGAAAATTACTAAATTTTAATTAAAAACAACTTTTTTAATCAAAATAATTAATAGTGATAAATTATGAATTTGAGTGGTTTTAAAGTATATTTAGAATATATTTTTACCATTTAATATAATGTTGGTCATTGGACATAATTTTACAATTAAACCGAACATAAACAAGTGTCAATCTTTTGATAGTTATTATCACTTAAAAACACGCTTTTTGTTTTGACAGCGGGAATTAATTTTAAATTAATTTCTGCCACTTCTGTGTTTTGAATTTAGAAAAATGGATTCTATATTTGGAATCAGGATGTCCAAATTGTGTAAATAGGTAACTTTTATTTTTAGACATTTTGAATAATTAATGTGGTAAATATTTTATTTACCATGGTTAAGGGTAAATCTGGTAAATAAGGGTTAAAAAATAATATTATAATAATACTAAATTACCCTAAAACGTGTCCTAGCCTTATTGGTAGATACATTTTCGACCATAGGCATCTTTGGGTCTATTTGGGGACCCCATGGTGCCACTTGTAGGTGATAGGGACACTTTATTTTAATTAAGTTAAAATGAATACAAAAATGACACAAGCATATATCTTTTATAAAAACAATTATTACATAGGGTTATATATGTTGGATTTTAGATTATAAATATTCATTAGAAAGATAAAACGATTTCCTACATAATGATAGTTTATTTATAATTTTTAGACATTAAATAATTTATTTTATTTATGACACAATGATGATGCAGTAATTACTATAATAGTGAAAAATTAAAATAATTGATATTATAAATACCCAAATAAATATAATATGAACCTTTTAATGAATTAAACTAATTTTATAGGATAATATGATATATTAGTATTTATTTAATTGACTTTTTTTGAAGTAATAAATTTTTTATGAGTTTCACAAAAATCAACTATTGAATAGTGTCAAAATTGACATAAAAGAGTTCTTAAAACAAATATTATATTATTAATTGATATTAAATTCCTAAAAATCTAAGGTTCAGCCAAGAGACTTATATCATGATAGGTTCATCATTAATGGACCACTTGGGGGTAGATTGGATGTATGTATTAAGTTTATTAACCATATTATATAAAGATACAAAGAGACATTGTAAAAGTGAAACTAATTAACTTAGAGTTAATACTTAAAGATAAGGTTAATATAAGTACCCAAACCTGTCTAAATTCTATTGGTTGAGTTGTTTTCGACCCATCCACACCTTAACCTTTTAATAATCAACTTTGGATCCATTAGAAACCGAATATGAATTTATTATAAATTAATATTTCTAGCTTTTCCAAAGGTGCCCCTCACCCCTCTTATAAAAGGGCACTCCTCCTTCTCATTTCTTCACACCTTCAAAGCCTTTTGGTTCGGCCAAACTCTACCCAAATACTCTCCCAACTTCCCTCACTACAACCTAGGGGCATTATTTTGATCAGAAAGCCAACCTAAGGAGCCCTTTTGATCAAATCAAAAGGAAGAACCCGAAGAAGAGGTAATGATTTCACCACCCTTTTCTAAGTTCATTTCTCCTTCCACTTCTTCTTCCTTTGTTTTTACCATTCTGAAATAATAAATCCAGTATCATATATATACTGTGATTTTATTATAAATATGGTACAACCATATTCAGTATTCTATCCACCCTTTGAATAACATGTCACCATACGTGCGTACGTACGGCTTACCGTCTCCACGTCGTGGTGTAATTGTTATTCAATATAATATTATTTGGATGGGTATAATAATGATGTGTAACTCATGTGAATAATAAATATAACATGTTAATGATTCTTTATATATGATATACCATCCATTTATATATTATTTTAATATCAAAAGAATGATATTGTCGCTCGTGCGTACGTACGGACTACCGTCTCCACGAACGCGATGAAATTCATTCTCCATCGTATCCATTCAAGTATAATTATCATTTGATGATTTAAAAAATGATGTTTAAGGACTTGATATCATTCTGGATATGAATAATATAAAACCTATCCTTTACAAACATGTCTTACGTAACAAAACATATAAAATAAAACAAGTAAGTTAACACCCGAAACAACGATAATACTAAGATATTATTATCAAATCAATATTAAAAGATCATATATGATATCATATTAATGTATATGATTATTGTATAATTTAATAACAATTATTTCACCATTATACAGGAGTTTAACCTACCCCAACCAAGGAAAAGTACAAGGTAAGGGTTATTTCACAATCTCTTCATTATCCGAGGTTGTTTATACGTAATAATCTACTGGGATTTCTTTATCATCCACATCCATGTTTCTTCGAAATATATTTCAAAACATATTTATTATTTACAAGAATATGGGTTAAAGTCATTTATACCCTTGTTTGACTTTTTATAAGAGGTTTATAAAGGAATCTTTCCATCGTTTTCAAAACAAGGTCCTATTTAACCTTTTCGATATAATTAAGGTAAGAATGTTTTTTTTAACTTATACGGCGGGTGCGGTTATTTTCCGCCGTTATAAAATTTTTAAAGCCTTACTTACAAGATTATAAGAATATTTTTAAATAAAATGTTTTATTTTATATGGCTCTTAAATGATTTCAAAAATAGAAAGAGATATTTCTCTAAAAAGAGTTTTGATTTCATCTATGTCAACATCCTTTGATGGATTTTACGCTTATTTGAAGTTGATTTATTATGATACAAAACTTCTATATTGTATTGAAGGTTTTGTGATATGTTTGACTGTGGATGTGCTATTTTTATACCATTCATAGTTTATGGTGAAATTATTTACATTTCGTATGCTAGTTTTAATACGAATGTTTATGTTATGTTTAAACCTTTTCATATGGGAATGTATTGGACTTAGTAAGTGACGGGTGGAGCCCGCTATAGCTCCTCGATGCATCGGTAGGTCTCATGAGACAAACTAGTGTCTTGGCACAAGGCCTTGACAAAATCTTATTTGTAGTCTTGGCACGAGGCCTTGACTATGTGGTTATGATAGTCTGGCATTATGCATTCCAACATTATGAAAGTGGTTATTGATTTTTGCATGTGATTATTCGATTAGTAGAATATCCATGTGAATAAGTAAATGGCATTATTTCATTTTATTTATGCCGTACCATGTTGAAAGTTCATGTTTTAAAGGCTTTTGTTTTAGTTATACATTGCCTTAAATGTTTATTCTTATTTATGAAAGTTTCCGCTATATTGTTATCCTTACTGGGCATTTGAGCTCACCCCTTTTCTATGTTTTATTTCTCCCAGGAAGTGAAGAAGTAAATTATGAATGACCTGCAGGGATATTATGTGGGGATATGAGTGTGGATTATGGAGACAATATGTTGTTGTAGTAGTTTTTCATTTTATGATGTAATGTAAGACATATGAATATATCTAGTGTTTACAAGGCTACTAAACCAATCGATCTTTCGAGATTTGATCTTTTTTGTGATCATGCCAATGTTATGTAATAATGCACCGACTCTGGGTAACTAGGGTCGGGGCGTTACAGTTGGTATCAGAGGAAGTTTAGTACAAACCTTGGAAGCTAGATTTAGATAAACTCTGATTAGAGCACGTAGACCTAAGATGAACTTTAAGGATTAGTATAGAAGAACTTCCTAGAATTTTGGTATTGTAGAGATTTTGTGAGTTTTCCGAGAAATACATCCCTGTCTGGATACGAGCAGGTAGAGGCGGCTCTGGCACAGATGTACCTAGGGGTAAAACCTGAAAACACCGCTTTGAGCTAGACTCGAACGGGAACTGGTGCACGAAAATGGGCCTTGCTGCACTCTTGGTTACGACACTCCCGGGGGATATGCTTAGGATAATTCTCATTTTCTTTACAAACCATTATGAAGGGTTTATGAGTATATACATCCTCAAAGGAGACATTTTTATGATTATGGATTATATCCATAAATAGTTCAATTTATGTTAAGTGTTTTATAAGTATGAGATTATGTATTTTGATTCATAAACTGATCTAGTTTATGCCATTGTTTAGAAATGGAACCCAGTAGAAGGAATGAGAACTCCAGAAATGAACATGATTCAAAGAGAAGGAAGGATCATATCTTTCATGGTCTTAAGCTAGAATTTATAAGATAAATAGTCTCCCATGTATTATCATCATATGAAGAAATAATATCATGTGTTGATAAGATAAGTAAAGAGTTTACTGAGTCCTATGGCTTTGAAGGGAAGCAATAAAAGAAAATGATGGAAGAGAGAAAGATGGATAAAGGGAAGAGGGAAAAGAAGAATTTTCCCATATGTGGTAACTGTGGAAAGAAACACCCTGGAACTTGCCTGAAAGGAATGGGAGTTTGTTATAAGTGTGGAGGAAAAGGGCACAAAGTACGTGACTGCAAGGGTAAGAAAAAGGTTTCAAATGTACAATGCTTCATTTGCAAGGAGATTGGACACTACGCGAACCTATGTCCCAGTCATCAGACTATGCCACAAATGATGTTATTGGATAATAATCAAGTTATGATACTACCACAGATGAAGAGGAATGATTAGAGTTCTTATGTTGATTATGTCAATTGAGTGTTGTATCAACAATTTACTTGTTATAATAATTATGGAGTATATAAGGATTGTACTGCAGTGCTATTTCATTAAGGACTTGAGATTGTGTGGAACAAAGAAAAGTGACTCAATAGCAGGATAAATTTTTGGAAAATATATGGTTGAGAGAATGATAAATCATAATATAGTTCTGATACTGAGGTAGAGATTTTGGAATAATATGTGATTGTTTTGGATAAATTATATTGGATATTCTTGACTACCTTGGAACTGATTAATGATTTGTATATTCCATCATTGTTGGGGTTTAAAACATTTTTGGATTAATGAAGTATATCCAGCATTCTATATGGAATAAGGGAGCATGAATGTAATCAATAAGGAATATGGTAATACATGATGAAGGTATTCATATTCTATTACGGGGTAAAAAGGATCTATATTATGTTTACCTTCCTTATAAATGTTGGACTGTAAGTTTGGACAGAAGTATTTTGGATAGTTCTAGTTTGGATTATTTTGGATTGCCATAAAAGGACAACCCGGAGGTCGGGCGGCAACCCGTTGCGTCCGGCAAGGCTGCGAGACTTGAACCCGCAACCGAAGGGCGACAAGGGTGTATCACTTACCACTGTCCCACGAGATGTCCTGGATTAAATAATGTAGTTTTTATTAAAAGATCTTGTAGATGAATTATAAATTCGTTTATTTTGGAACCCTATACGAATAGTGTAAATAGAATTTTTTACATTCTATTATCTTTTAGAGTGAAAGATGAGTTTGTGGTAGAAATTTATTAATGGATAAAACTCTAATTATAAAGTAAGTATATCTCCTTCTGATCTTAGCCAATCTCATAAATAAATTCCTCAACATTAAGAAAAGCAACTTAGAACAAAAATGTTTTCCTAGATGGTAACTTAAATCATCACTAATTTATGGCTTTGGGATTGTTGGCCTTTTTATAGCCATGTTCTCTACCACTCTCCATCAGATAATTGATGGTTGGATTTTTCTTCCATATCCATATTTTCCTACATGGAACCCTAGTATATGTTATTTTCGGTAATCTTAATACTTTCGACTCTTTATTTTAAATAGAGGCCTCATTAATTAATTTTTCGATGTGGGATTTCAACTAAGATATTTTGAAACTTCAAAAATGTGTTATCCTAATACCCTATGTTTTGTTGAACCGATGGTATTTCAAATCATCATAGGTTGATGAATTTAAGGACCTCAATTTTACACTTGTTTGTGATTGATGACCTCAATCACTACCTATAAATATTTACGTTTTTCCTCCAATTATATGTCTCTAATTGCCACCAATGTTCTCCTAATCGAGATCATAATTTGGTGGTGACCCTTTCATTTATCTTTTCGTCATATTAAGACTAAATTTTAGTAACCCAATTTCCGATGTGGGTTTTACCACAAATATATTTTCTATTTTCAACCGTTTATTTTCTAAGAATAATTTCAAATTGCGAGGACGCAATTTATTGAAGGAGGGGAGAATGTAACACCCCAAGATTTCATAGTGTGTTATTTCTTCAAAATAATTCAATAACTTGCACTACACGCAACACTGAGTTCAATCACACCATGACTTAAAAAAAAATCCATTCAAAAGAGGTTATGAATAGTATTATCTAAATTTTAAACTTTATATAATCCTTATAATTTTAGAATCCATATTATGAGTTTCTTAGATATAATGCAAGAACAAATTTATTTTCAGTATTGCACTTTTATCAACTTTTAATAGTGAACCCTTTTTAAATACAATATTTTAAACTTTTTGACTAAATGGGGACATCAAAAATTTAAAATGAAACATCCCAAGCTTCCACGGTACGCTTTCCTTTGAATAATACAGTAGCGTGTGTTGTACGCAACTTCGAGTTTTAACACACACCACAACCGATCAAACTAGCCGTTATGAATAGTAATACCTACTTTTTGAAATTATATATATTTTATATTTCAAAATTGACTTCATTTTTGGATTCGTAGTATCGAATTTACCCTAAGGTGAAATTTTGGTACTTTTCGGATAACTTTCATATTTTGATGAATAGTGAAAATTACTAAATTTTAATTAAAAACAACTTTTTTAATCAAAATAATTAATAGTGATAAATTATGAATTTGAGTGGTTTTAAAGTATATTTAGAATATATTTTTACCATTTAATATAATTTTGGTCATTGAACATAATTTTACAATTAAACCGAACATAAACAAGTGTCAATCTTTTGATAGTTATTATCACTTAAAAACACGCTTTTTGTTTTGACAGTGGGAATTAATTTTAAATTAATTTCTGCCACTTCTGTGTTTTGAATTTAGAAAAATGGATTCCATATTTGGAATCAGGATGTTCAAATTGTGTAAATAGGTAACTTTTATTTTTATACATTTTGAATAATTACTGTGGTAAATATTTTATTTATCATGGTTAAGGGTAAATCTGGTAAATAAGGGTTAAAAAATAATATTATAATAATACTAAATTACCCTAAAACGTGTCCTAGCCTTATTGGTTGATACATGTTCGATCATAGGCATCTTTGGGTCGATTTGGGGACCCCATGGTGCCACTTGTAGGTGATAGGGACACTTTATTTTAATTAAGTTAAAATGAATACAAAAATGACACAAGCATATATCTTTTATAAAAAAAATTATTACATAGGGTTATATATGTTGGATTTTAGATTATAAATATTAATTAGAAAGATAAAAAGATTTCCTACATAATTATATTTTATTTATAATTTTTAGACATTAAATAATTTATTTTATTTATGACACAATGATGATTCAGTAATTACTATAATAGTGAAAAATTAAAATAATTGATATTATAAATACACAAATAAATATAATATGAAACTTTTAATGAATTAAACTAATTTTATAGGATAATATGATATATTAGGATTGATTTAATTGACTTTTTTCTAAGTAATAAATTTGTTATGAGTTTCACAAAAATCAACTATTGAATAGTGTCAAAATTGACATAAAAGAGTTCTTAAAACAAATATTATATTATTAATTGATATTAAATTCCTAAAAATCTAAGGTTCGGCCAAGATACTTATATAATGATAGGTTCATCATTAATGGACTACTTGGGGGTCGCTTGGATGTATGTAGTAAGTTTATTAGCCATATTATATAAAAATACAAAGAGACATTGTAAAAGTGAAACTAATTAACTTAAAGTTAATACTTAAAGATAAGGTTAATATAAGTACCCAAACCTGTCTAAATTCTATTGGTTGAGTTGTTTTCGACCCATCCCCACCTTAACCTTTGAATAATCAACTTTGGATCCATTAGAAACCAAATATGAATTTATTATAAATTAATATTTCTAGCTTTTCCAAAGGTGCCCCTCACCCCTCTTATAAAAGGGCACTCCTCCTTCTCATTTCTTAACACCTTCAAAGCCTTTTGGTTCGGCCAAACTCTGCCCAAATACTCTCCCAACTTCCCTCACTACGACCTAGGGGCCTTAGTTGGATCAGAAAGCCAACCTATGGAGCCCTTTTGATCAAATCAAAAGGAAGAACCCGAAGAAGAGGTAATGATTTCACCACCCTTTTCTAAGTTCATTTCTCCTTCCACTTCTTATTCCTTTGTTGTTACCATTCTGAAATAATAAATCCAGTATCATATATATACTGTGATTTTATTATAAATATGGTACAACCATATTCAGTATTCTATCCACCCTTTGAATAACATGTCACTATACGTGCGTACGTACGGCTTACCGTCTCCACGTCGTGGTGTAATTGTTATTCAATATAATATTATTTGGATGGGTATAATAATGATGTGTAACTCATGTAAATAATAAATATAACATGTTAATGATTCTTTATATATTATATACCATCCATTTATATATTATTTTAATATCAAAAGAATGATATTGTCGCTCGTGCGTACGTACGGACTACCGTCTCCACGAACGCGATGAAATTCATTCTCCATCGTATCCATTCAAGTATAATTATCATTTGATGATTTAAAAAATGATGTTTAAGGACTTGATATCATTCTGGATATGAATAATATAAAACCTATCCTTTACAAACATGTCTTACGTAACAAAACATATAAAAGAAAACGAGTAAGTTAACACCCGAAACAACGATAATACTAAGATATTATTATCAAATCAATATTAAAAGATCATATATGATATCATATTAATGTATATGATTATTTTATAATTTAATAACAATTATTTCACCATTATACATGAGGTTAACCTACCCCAACCAAGGAAAAGTACAAGGTAAGGGTTATTTCACAATCTCTTCATTATCCGAGGTTGTTTATACGTAATAATCTACTGGGATTTCTTTATCATCCACATCCATGTTTCTTCGAAATATATTTCAAAACATATTTATTATTTACAAGAATATGGGTTAAAGTCATTTATACCCTTGTTTGACTTTTTATAAGAGGTTTATAAAGGAATATTTCCGTCGTTTTCAAAACAAGGTCCTTTTTAACCTTTTCGACAGAATTAAGGTAAGAATGTTTTTTTTAACTTATACGGCGGGTGCGGTTATTTTCCGCCGTTATAAAATTTTCAAATCCTTCCTTACAATCTTATAAGAATATTTTTAAAGAAAATTTTTTATTTTATATGGCTCTTAAATGATTTCAAAAATAGAAAGAGATATTTCTCTAAAAAGAGTTTTGATTTCATCTATGTCAACATCCTTTGATGGATTTTACGCTTATTTGAAGTTGATTTATTATGATACAAAACTTCTATATTATATTGAAGGTTTTGTGATATGTTTGACTGTGGATGTGCTATTTTTATACCATTCATAGTTTATGGTGAAATTATTTACATTTCGTATGCTAGTTTTAATACGAATGTTTATGTTATGTTTAAACCTTTTCATATGGGAATGCATTGGACTTAGTAAGTGATGGGTGGAGCCCGCTATAGCTCCTCGATGCATCGGTAGGTCTCATGAGACAAACTAGTGTCTTGTCACAAGGCCTTGACAAAATCTTATTTGTAGTCTTGGCACGAGGCCTTGACTATGTGGTTATGATAGTCTGGAATTATGCATTCCAACATTATGAAAGTGGTTATTGATTTTTGCATGTGATTATTCGATTAGTAGAATATCCATGTGAATAAGCAGATGGCATTATTTCATTTTATTTATGTCGTACCATGTTTAAAGTTCATGTTTTAAAGGCTTTTGTTTTAGTTATACATTTCCTTAAATTTTTATTCTTATTTATGAAAGTTTCCGCTATATTGTTATCCTTACTGGGCATTTGAGCTCACCCCTTTTCTATGTTTTATTTCTCCCAGGAAGTGAAGAAGTAAATTATTAATGACCTGCAGGGATATTATGTGGGGATATGAGTGTGGATTATGGAGACAATATGTTGTTGTAGTAGTTTTTCATTTTATGATGTAATGTAAGACATATGAATATATCTAGTGTTTCCAAGGCTACTAAACCAATCGATCTTTCGAGATTTGATCTTTCTTGTGATCATGCCAATGTTATGTAATAATGCACCGACTCTGGGTAACTAGGGTCGGGGAGTTACAAATATATAGTAAGTTTATAAATAACAAAAACCAAAGTACTAAATAAATGAAAGTAATGAAGTAAACATGTCATCGTCCCCGAGGAAAATCCTGAAATAGCTCTGCTGTAAGTGGTACAATAGCTCGAGGAGCGATGCATGGAAAATGCTCCCAGGTCCACATCTGTACTAAATCCATACAACTTGAAATCTGTTGTGCATCTACCTGACAAATGGTACAAATGGATCTATACAGATGTGCTAGTACAGCGGATCCCCAACTATATGTAGTTGTCTGATCAAGATCCTCAAGTAATGGGAGGTACATCATGTGTACCAAAAGGGTGAAGTAGTCGATGCATAACATGCCTCCGAGTAGTCACAGAATATATGCACGTGTGTGCCTAATAAGAATCTCCTTGTCTGCATCATCAGGAATGATAGTGAAATGTTCATCAAGCCATGTCATGCGCAATCGAGAACCCACGAGGACACCTCGTACACCAATGACATCAATGCCTAATAGTCGTTGTATGATGATATTCCAGTTGCCACTAGTGGTGCCCGTAACTACTTATCCATGGATGGGAACACCAAGCATGTAGGTGACATCCTCTAAAGTAATGGTCATCTCCCCCTCCGGGAGATGAAAAGTGTGTCTCTAGATGTCATCTCTCAAACAATGCCGCAATCAAATGATGATCAATAGTCTTAAAGTCACACATAGCGACTCCATAAAATCCCGCACATCTAAGGTATGGAGAAATAACTACCGAGGGCGCATCGTGATGATAATGATGTGCTCTCCAAATGGCAAGATGTCGAACAGGTCGTCGCGCCAACACAAGACGCAACACATGCGTCTCCTGGCCAAATAATAGTGGCTTCTCCATCTGATTGTACAAATAGTAAAATATTAATTTCATGTTAGACATCACATTTATCATTTAAGGTATGAAATTTATCATGTAAGGTATGAAATAAGCGTGTAATGAGTTAAATAAAGTAATTTAGTATATGTTCAATATATAAAGTAATTTATGTTATGTTCAACATATAAAGTTGATGATATATTCACTTTGAATGATTTCAAAATTCAACGATGACATTGGATTTTGAAAGATGACGACGTCGCAATAATTGGCCAAAATTATTAAAGGAATTAATGATATGTTCAACATATAATGTTTTGGATTGATTCTCCAAACTACTATGGCTATCGAATATTGATGATGTTATTATAGGAAATATTCTTCGTTGTATATTTTGGTTCATACATGTCAGAAATGACTCATGGATCATTTTCTTAAAGCATTTGAACATATTTTAAGTACATTTTTCTGCCTGCAAATCAATGCACCATTGCCTCTAAAACCTAAAATAGAGAGTTGGCCTACTCAATATTTTCAATCAACATTGTTTAGAAGGATTATGGAAAAACCTTTGATCCATGTACGGTTGACATGAAAAAACAACCTCCTTCTACATCGTAGCTTTAGTCGACCCAGTAAAGAACCAACTGTCACATATTCACGACCTCTAAATGAATATTTGACAGTTGGTTCTTCATCGAGTCAACTAAAGAGGGGAATTTCTAATGTTGTAGAATGAATAAATGTTTTTGTGTGTGGAGAAAACCCATTCTCGTGGTTGAAAACGAGGGGCATAATGTTTTAATCATTTTCAATAATATCAATTATTTAGGTTCATCACTTTATTTAACACTTTTTAAGAAAATGATGAGAGGGGCATAATGTTTGAAACAGGTTGATTGTTCACCTTCTCCTAAAATGTAGCTTTGTTCTTGCCTTTTTTTATCTATTCTCACTTCATTTTCCTTGGATCTTTGGATTTTTTAGGTGTGGGTTCATCACTCTTTTCAGATTGAACATTGTTGGCCTGATTTCTTTATTTGTCATTTTCTAGGCTAGTAGTCTCATATTCTGTTATATCCTCAATTTATTCTTCACTAGTATTCACTCTAGTTGATTCTCAGATTCTGTTAAATCCTTGATCTTACATTTTATCTATTTTAAAATTTCTTGCTATTTTTCTAAAACAACAACCACTTATTTAAATAATGATGATATATATTCACTATGAATGGTTTCAAAACTCATCGATGGACAAATATTGATTACAAGTACAATGTCTTTACAGTAATTGATGGAGTAAAAAAATCATTTTAACCATTAGATGATTGCCCTATGTGTCTAGGGAAACGTGTATTCGTATGACCCTCCTGGTGGCATATGTCACACCTTCGTCTAGGTTCTTGTTCACTAGGTCAATCCATCTCATTCTAAATACGAGTCGACTTTGGCCTCCCTTTAGGGAGAAGTCTACTGTTGTTCAGTAGAAGCGTGAGTGTGTCATCAGAAAGTTAAAAATTCTGATATTCTCTGATTGGCATCCACAGAGTATTGTAGCAAGAATTGATACTGTCGAGTCAATAAACTAGATCAACAAACTGCTCCCAAGATACGTGTACATAAGCACAGGCTACAATCACATGGCCACAAGGATATCTTAATGCTTGGAACTTGCCACATTCACTGTAACACTTCTCCAATAAAATAACTCAGATACGACCATTGCTGCAAGCCACAACATCACCGGGCTCAGCGACCTCAAATCGTTGCTCTGGAAAATTAAATTCAGTGACACGATAAGTTGCAGCTTCTTGAAGAGCTGTATCTAGATCGCGCTGGAAATGGTGTCCATAGGGAATCCCTCTATTCAATCCCTCTTCAGCTTTCTTTCCCCGTTCCAGAAAATACTTGACACTATGATAGAAGGTCTCTTGTACCAAACCTATAATTTATATTTAAGTCATTATACTAATAGTATATTATAATTCTGCTTTTCTAAGCAACATATAATCAAATAGTCATATTTACCTGTGATTGGTAATTTTCGAACTCCCTTGAAAACTCTATTTATGCATTCTACGATGTTGGTCGTCATATGACCATATCTCCTGCCATCATCATATGTCAACGACCATTTCTGTTTTGGAATTTGCATCATGTAATCATAAACTTCCAGATTAACTCTTTGAATATCTTGAAGATGCTCCTCCATTCTTTGTTGTTGAGGCTCGTATGCTATCATACAAGAAATAATCTAAACAGATAGGATCATAACTATGATAGGATATTTTAATAGGAAAAAGGATATTCATACCAATTTTTAAGATTTCTTTCTTCATTGACTCATTCTTGAATCTCTTTCGTAGATTACTAACAATGTGTCGAATACAATATCGATGATGGGCATAGGGTGGTCTCCATGAAAGTCCCTCAGACTGTACTGCCTCCTTGATTGCATGGTGATGATCTGAGATAAGGCCAATCCCTTCTGCGTCTGTAACAGACTCTCGAAGACATGCCAGAAACTAACTCCATGATGAGAAGTTCTCTTTCTCCACAATTGCAAATGCCAAAGGTAGAGGGGCTCGATTTCCATCTTGTGTGGCAGCAATCAATAAAGTTCATGTATACTTTCCATACAGAAATGTGTCATCTATTTGTATAAACTTCTTGCAATGCCTAAAAGCCGCCACACATGGTAAAAATTCCCAAAACAATCTATAAAAACAACCATTGACTGGTCAACTTGGTTGTATTGGTTAACATATTCAGTAGTATGTAACTGATAGATCACTTGATTATTATGGCGTAAAAGCTCCAAAAGTTGTGGTAAAACTCGATAAGAATCATCCCAATCACCGTACACTTTCACAATAGAATTTTGTCGTGTTGCCCATGCCTTAAAGTAAGAGATCTGATACCCAAAAGGTTGTCTGATTCGCTCCATCCCTAGAAAAACAGGAACATCTTGACATGCTCTAATCATTTCAACTATATCTGTTGAAACAAAGTCAACATCTAATGAAGAGTGTTCTTGTGACAAGCTTGGGTTCACACATGTGTGTGGAGTAAATCTTGTGATGCGCCAGTTGTGAAAAGTGTTATCAATTATAGCTCACAGACGCATTTGACAGTTCGAATCATATTTGTTACAACGGATCAAATAATATGATCTTTTGGACTCTTCTACAACATAAGAGTAATGTCTTTCAATGTGATATTGTTTTATCACATTTTTCATTGCATCTGTACTCTAAAACTCTCTTCCAATATACAGAATGTCTTCATCTGCCACTCGATCTATGCCCCAATGATTCTTGGAAATTTTGAAGTAGGAGTAATAACTGACCAATCGAATTCTAGAAATCAATTCATGCCTTCCGTCGACCATGAACTCAATTGTGGGGGTGGTTCAACGGTTGGTTAAACCTCACATGAGTGGGCACTGACTATTCTTCCGCATGTGCTTCCTCTTCATCTTCTTATTCTAAATTGTCATCATCCTCAAAATCATCAACCAACGCATCTATAGTATGTGGGGGACTATCTATTGAAATTGTGGCTGAGGGAAATGATGGTACCATTGCTGATGGAACTTATTGATGTGTTCTAAAAGGAGAATAAGATATAGTCTCCTGACATTATGATGACCCAACTTCCAATGTCGATGGAACCTCCATTGTAGATATGGTCACATACAACTCCATCATTTGATTGGAAGATATAAACTTAACCAATGACAGTACGTATTCTCATTCTTCATCATCAGTTATCAGATAGGACACATGCCAAAATCTATCAACATAATGTAGATTCCTTTATATGATAGATTCTATCGCTTGGTTGCTCGTCAGTTTCAACTTTCGATGAATTTTCCTTTGAAGAGTTCCCAAAGTTGTACAGCCTCCAAGAATTACAACAGCTTCTGGCTATATACTATAAATATATCCTTGTTCTGTCTCAATTATTTGTCCGTTGCAATAAATATAAGCAGCCATCTTTTTTATCTAAAATAAACCCTCATTATTAATCACATATGATCAAACAATCTAATTATGTCTGCATGCTTCTAGAATTTATGTTGGAATCCTAGTCCCTCCACCAAATCAATATGTTCAAACCATATTGACGTGTAACTGTCTTTACACAACCCACAAGTTTGTGTTATTTACCCAAAAATAGTAAGTCAAACATATTCATACATTTCCACATGCATCATATGCATGAGGTACATGAACACGTCATGTAAAAGCATAGAGTTATATGAACTTGAAAAACTCAACATGAATAAGCCTGAAGCGACAGATAGCCAACCCCATTCAATTTCCTAGACAAGGCAAGCCTCCAGGAAAGTAGTTGGTCCGACCCAAAGCCCCTCTATCCGGGGATACTTTACTCAAGCAATCATTTCAATTCATAACAACTCTAACACTTAATATGTAAAAAAATATATTCAACTAATAAATTCAAGTTCATAACTACAATTACAAACTGAGGTCAAGGTAGATGACAAACTAAATTCATTATCATACTTAGAATGTAATGCAGATATATATTATATAAACAATTCATAATATAACTACTTCGCTAATTATTGTAACTACTTCGCTAATTACTGTAACTACTTCGCTAATTACTGTAACTACTTTGCTAATTACTTTAACTACTGCGCTAATTACTGTAACTAGTTCGCTAGTTATACTTCATTAATTAACTAATTAGATTTAATTAACTACCTAATTAGATTTTATTAACTACCTAATTAGATTTCATTAACTACCAAATTAGATTTAATTAACTACTTAATTATATTTAATTAACTATCTAATTAGAATTACTTAACTTAATTAATTACCTAATTAGATTTAATTAACTACATAATTAGATTACCTAATTATATTTAATTAACTACATAATTAGATTGCCTAATTATATTTAATTAACTCCATAATTAGATTTAGTTAATTACCTAATTAGAGTTATTTAATTACCTAATTAGTGTTAATTAATTACCTAATTAGTGTTAATTAATTATCTGATTAGTTTTCATTAATTAACTAATTAGAATTGATTAACTTCACTAATTAGAATTGATTAACTTCACTAATTAGAATTGATTAACTTCACTAATTAGAATTGATTAATTAACTAATTATAATTGATTAATTAACTAATTATAATTGATTAATTAACTAATTAGAATTTATTATTTAACTAATTAGAATTAATTAATTAACTAATTAGAATTAATTAGTTAAGTAATTAGAATTAATTAGTTAACTATTTACAATTAACTAATTACAATTACTAATTTTAATTCATTAATTAACTAATTTGAATTGATTAACTGAATAATTTGAATTGATTAACTCAATAATTTGAATTGATTAACTACATAATTAGAATTCATTAATTAACTAATTAGAATTCGTTAATTAACTAATTAGAATTGATTAATTAACTAATTAAATTTGATTAATTAACTAATTAGATTTGATTATTTACTAATTAGAATTGATTATTTACTAATTAGAATTGATTAATTAACTAATTAGAATTGATTAATTAACTAATTAGAATTGATTAATTAACTAATTAGAATTGATTATTTGCTAATTAGAATTGATTAGTTAACTAATTACAATTAACTAATTACAATTAACTAACTAATTACAATTAATTAACTAATTACAATTAAACCAACTAATTAGAATTACATATTTAATTAATTATTATTAATTAGTTAACTAAATACACTTAATTAGTTAATTACTTACAATTAATTAGTTAATTACTTACAATTAATTAAGTACATATTTAACTAATTAGAATGCATTAATTAACTAATTAAAATGCATTAATTAACTAATTCGAATGCATTAATTAACTAATTAAAATGCATTAACTAACTAATTAGAATTAATTAATTTACTACTTAAAAATAATTAGTTGACTAATTATAATTATTTAATTGACTAATTAGAATTCATTAATTAACTAATTAGAATTAATTAATTAACTAATTATACATAATTAGGTAACTAATTATACTCACTTAATTAACCAAATTAAATTAATTAATTAACTACTTACAATTTATTATTTTTTAAACTAATTCTATAAACTAAACATATAAATTAATAAAAAAATTCTATAATCTAATTACATTAACTAGATAATTAAATAAACAATTTAAAATATTAAAGAAATATAAATGAAAACTTACCTCAAATTTGCGGAAAGGTCGGCAGCTGGACAACCAGAAATTTGTACTCCAAAATGAGAGAAAGGGAGGTGGTTTTGTGAAGGAGGAAGGGAGAGTGGATGGATGAATGAGGAGGAGGGGGTGATGGGGTTTTATAGTTGGGGATGGAGATCGGCGCCACTTGAAGTGGCGCTGATCAGTGTAATGGTAAGGGATCAGCGCCACTTCAAGTGGCGCTCATCAGTTACCCATAAAGGGATCATCGCCACTTCAAGTGGCGCTGATGAATAGGGGCAGAAATTCCGACTAACGCCACTTCAAGTGGCGCTAAGGTGCCCCATTTCCAAAATAAAGAAAATGGGGACCATTTTCATAAAAAAAAAATGCCCCCACCCAAATTATCCGATATTTAACCAATCGGTGGGCCCACCATCGCAGCCCCTACCTAGGGTTTGAAGGGTTCAAATTTCTATTTCTCTCTACTATGCGTCGCCTCCCACCTTTGGTGCTCTCCGTCTCCAGTCAGGGAGTATTCGATGTCTTGGATCACCAACATGGATTTCACCGACGTCTTGATCAGCACCTTCCGCAGCAGCGTGTTGTAGCTCTCCGATGTCAGCTCTTGGTTATAGAGGAGGTACCCGCACTTCCAGGCCTTCCCGATCTGGGCGTAAAAATCCTCTGCCCCTCTGAATGCCAATCGATCATCGGTTATTTCCTTCTTCTTCCCTGCCACCATCCCGATCCACGAGAACGTGGTGCGGTGATCGAACACCACATGATTCCAGTACATACTGCTATTGGTGCACAAAAATCGAAGGCAAAAAATCTATATCAGTGGACACAGAAGGAGAATAGCACAAGAATGGTGCCTCCGATCCAACGACTATTGTAGTGGTAGTACAGTGCTCCGCTCCTTCGGTGTGCCTCGCACGCCCGACACAAACCAACCAAACACTACAGTTGCCTGCCACTCGCTCGATCAATTGATATTTCATCACACAGGGGAGTTCCTCATCCTCGCATTGCACATGGGAGTGGGAGTGTTCTTGCTTGGGGTTTCTTATTTTTGGCCTCTGGTTCCCCTGCATCTACTGACTGCTCCTTCAAGCGTGATCCAAAAAATCTAAGGTGTGTTTTGCTGTAAGAAGTTCTGGATTTGTGACTATTTTCTTTTGGGTTTAACATATATTTAATGTGATACGGTGATGATTTTAATATGAATGGTTGGTCTCTAAACTGATATGAATTGTTGACCCGTTTACTGATTTGAATTTTTTATTTTAATTGTTATTGGTGTGATGTTAATTGGTGGTATCATGTGAATTAATGTTTTTTTGATTTGTTTCCTTTCAGGATTTTATGAATGTTGAAATGTTATCATCATCAATGAATAATTGGTTCCTCTTTGTAATTTATTTTTCAGTGCTGCTTGATATAGACATTCTTGGTGCAAAATTGAAGATGGAGGAGCTCAATTGTTCATTATTTATGTGGTTTCATGAATGAGCTTGCGTTGATAACATTCATTTCAAGGGAGTTTCTGATGATGGTGTTGGATCGAGTTGAAGTTGACTTTTATGTGTCTACGAGTGAGTTTAATAGGCTCGAATGATTCTGAGTGGACTCTCAAGTTTAACTACCTTGATTTCATCACGAGATTAACCTTTTGTTATTATTAGCAAGGGAAAATGTTTAAGAAGCCAGATGTGTCACAGTTCATATCGGCCATGGCGGCCGACACCAACGCCAAGCTCATGGTGATGGTCTGTTAGGGCGCCGCCGGTCAGACGATGCTGACCCTCATCACTGCCGCCGAACAAACCGGGGGTCACATGGTTTGCATTATTTTGGCCCCCCACGACCATTGATCCACCAGCGACGCACTGGGGCAGCACGCCGGTGGGGTGGAGCTACGGTGGGGCGACGCGGGGCGACGCGGGGCGACGCGGGGCGCTACTTAGAGGGGAGTATGGTGGGGCGAACTTCGTGGTGGTGGATTACGAGAAAGAAGACAGGGAAGGGGTGTTAAGGGTGATGCATGAAGAGGGGAAGGCGTGTGTGGTGAGGTACAATGCCCTCCGCAAGGGCTACTGGGGAAGAAGAGTGGAGGGAGAGGTGTTGCGGATCGGCGAGGGGCTTGTGATGGCGAGAATGGGAGACGGAAATGGTGGCGGCCGACGTGAGGAAGGAAACAGGAGGAGCGGGTGGGTGGTGTGGGTGGATGAGGGTAGCTGAGAGGAACACATATAGGATCAGATTACCCAAGGCCAAGAAGATTGAAGTTTAGATACTAATATGTAGCGTCTGTGGTCCTGTGTGACTGACCATCTCTGCAAATTCTATAATCTGGATGCTGGTGTGCGATGGACCGTGTTCGCTTGTGTTTGGGCTAGTTTCTGTATATTAGAAAAAATGGTGCACATATCAATGTTTTCAGTGGGTAGGAATGAATTTTAACACTTATCACCGAAGTAGTTAATACATTCAACGGGGTATAGTCTATGCAATGAAAATTCCCATTTGTGGAACCCTTCCTAAAAAATACCTTGATAAAGATGATACTTATATAGGCACCATTAAAGTCAATGATAAATGGGATCTTTATCATAAAAAAACACTAATAAACATATACCCTCTATGAGTGGGTTTTTAACGCCAATAAATGTGTGCCCTTTATAACCACTAAAAGGATTGTTTTTAATGGTGATAAAATGTATACATCATAAAAAACACGTTATATACTATCAAATATCACATTGTAATATATAAATATATTTAAATTGATATATGTATTCCTTAAAAAGTATTGATATATGTATAAATTATCTTCTTAAATATGATTTATATAATACTAAATATTTATTAAAACTTAATATATGAATAATTTAGTGAAATATGGTTGATAAAATAATTAAAATTATTATTAATTAAACGTTTACTAATTAGTACTGAGTAATAGGCATTTAATGTCAGTTTGGTAATACAAAAAAATTAACAAATCAATAAATATCTTAGGTTAAGTTGAAAAAAACTTGAATTTCAAACAATCATAACTTTTTATCCAGATGTCCATTTGGGCTCCATGAGATGTTAAATAGAAGTTTGTGAAAAGATCTATGCCATTTTAAGCATGGAGAGACTTGAAACCTATTTTTCTTTTTCTTTTTTAAATGATTGAATGGCCTTTAAAAATGAATTTTTAGTTCGTATACCCTAATTTTTGAACATTTGATAAAATTTGAGCATCATTTAAAAGTGTACTCATATATTTTTTTGGGTGAACACAAAATTTATTCCTTGGTCTTAAAAATTTAAAGATATTAAAATGTTTAAAGTTTATCATTTTTTATATTAGTGTTATTAATAGTTATATATATATATATACACACACACACACACACACAGATATATATATTCATATTTGAAAATATTTACATATTAAAATTTAATTGTATAAATAATTATTTAAACATATTTAAATATAAAATATCTTTTTAAATATTTTAACCATATGGAAATAAAAATAATTATCCATTTTATTTACCTTATAATAATGTATGAATATGTACACATCTATACAAATTGTGACACCAATCATGTCATTGTGGAATTTATTTTATGTTATTGGGGTCCTTTTAAGTTTCCGAGAAGTTTTTTCCTGAAATATGGAAATTTAGGAGTTTTTGTTTTGGCACATATTTTGGGAGCACGATTTAGGGTAGACAATGTGGTGACCCTTATGCGGCCCTTTGTTTCCCATATGTGCAGTTCAGTTTGAATGCGCACAGTTTAGTATGCACTGATAGTGCACAATTTAGTCCAAGTTGTGGGGATCTTAGAGGAAACTATGAAGAACCCTTGGTATGTAAGAGTAAGAGTCACTACCACAGATCCGGGCAAGTGATGCGCCGACTTTTATCAGCGCTAATCAGAAAGCGTTGATAAAAGGGGGACATTTATCAGTGCTAGCTAAAAGAATTGATAAAAGTTTTTAATAAAAAATATTATTAATTTATATAGAATTATTATATTTATATTCAAAAATAATGTTTATTTGTATACATTGAATAAAAAAAGCATGTTTATAATTAATATTTTTTTTAATAATTCGAATATATATATAATAAATTTCATCAAATAATAAATATATTTATTATATTTATATATCTATAATTATATATAAATACTTTTTAAATATATATATTTATAGTCATATATAAATACTATATATATATATATATTTAATTATAATTATAAATATATATATATATATAATTAAATAAATATATTTTTCAATGAATTTTGTCAATTGATAGGTGAATATAATTGATGTTGATATGTTATGTATTCATCATGAATGTTCATTTATACATTACACCCCCATTACTATTCTTGTTGTCCATATATATGACAAATCATTTTTTATGTGATTTATACTTTACTCAGTGTATATGATTCATTCATGTTCTCGTGAAGCTATTATGTTATCACACCAGAGTAGGTGAAGATTAAGGAGAAATACATTGAGCTTTTCAACCAAAGGAATTCACAGTCAGACTGAGAGTCTACTAATGACACTGTTGCTTCTGATCATGACACTAATCATGATTATGGTGATGCTTAAGTTGTTGTTTTTAATTTTGTGTGTGGGTTCTTCTTTCTTCTCTTCTTCTATCATGTACTATTTATTTTCCTTTCTTTTTATAATAATGGGATTAACCCCAAAGCTTTTTGGTATATTTATTAAATATGTAAATATAAATAAATATCTATTTATGTATAGTTATTATTATTATATATATATATTATACATTTAATTTTTTATATATATAAAAATATAAATAATATATTATCATTATAGTTTTATCAACATTTTTTTAGCACTGATAAAGATATGCCTTTATTAGTGCTAAAAAAGCACTGATAATCATAGTATTTATTAGTACTACGATTTTAGCGCTGATAAATACACTTTTTATCAACACTTTTTTAGCACTCATAAAGGCTTATCTTTATTACCACTAAAAAAGCGCTTATAAAGGAATGTTTTACCAGTGCTATCTATTTTAACACTGATAAAACATACATTTATCTGCACTATTTAGCTAGCGCTAATAAAAGGTTTGACCGCTTTTATAAAAAACCATAGCAGTCTTCTTCTCCAGTCGCACGATTCAAGCTCTCGTGGAAGTCGAACCCTACCGCCTCCTCCTTGGACACTGACTCCTCCGCCGCCACCGCCGCCACCGCCGGCACCATGAAGCCCTCATTGGTTGTCGTGAATCCCTCCTCCTCCTCCTCAGCCACAGACTCTTCCTCTTCCCCCTCCGTCGCGAAGCCCTCCTCCTCCTCCTCTGTCGTCGTCGTCGGGAAGCCCTCCTCCTCCATCTTAGTCGCCAACTCTTCCTCCTCCTTTTCTGCCGCCGTGAATCCCTACTCCTCCGACACCGAATCCTGCCACCGTGAAGCCCTCCTCCGCATAACCCACCTTTGCCACCGAACCCCACCTCTGCTGCGAAGCCCTCCACTGTGAACCCACCTCCACCGCGGACCAATCTCCTCTGGTGCTACCACTGTGAGTATTCTTGTAATGTTCTAAGTACATTTTTGGTTCAATAATTATATGGTTAGCTATTGGATACTTGTGGCCTAATTGATGTTTAGAGGAAAAGGAATTGGTTTGTTTGTTAGGTGTTTATTAGAATGGAGGCCATGTTTGGTTGGAGATCATGTCATAGAATATAACCCATTGATTTTTCGTTATGTTTTTTCAGTATAGTTTCACATGTTTTTCATCATCTGTTTACATATGGATATGGTTTATTATTTTTGACTGCATTCATATAGTGATGTAGGTGTTTCTTTTATATTTTTATTCAATTATAGAGGAATGCACTGTTTATTTTTCTTGAGAATTTATGGCATATGAATATTTCATGTCGGTTCTTAGGATATTTTGATTATAGCTTATCATTTTACTCAAAGTGGGAAATTTTTTTCCCACATATTAAACCAATACACTAAGTGATAGGCACCAACCCTAGTGAATCGATGTACACTCTTGGGGTAGTAGTGAACTAATTCATCTATTTTGAGATTGAGTCATTATACTTTCACCCACATCTCATCATATTGTCACCCATAATCATCAACTTTCATGTCCATGTTGGAGGAGTAGATTATTGATATCATTATAGCCATGGATAATAAATAAGATTAGTTATCATGTAGATGAATTAACCCATCTAGTAATATACTTTGATCCACTATTCCACCAACCCCAACCCATGAAAAGGATTCTCTATAAGATTTGGAGTAGTAGAATAATGAAAAATATGACACTATAAAAATGTGAAAATGGAGGTATTTGGAGAAAAAGACTATAGAAGAAGAGGAATGGATATAGAAAGAAAAATAGGGAAAAAATTATTGAAGTAATGATGAAACTATTATTGGAGGCTTATCCTAACCACTTCATGCACCAGATGGAACATGTTCATGTACTTGATCCACTTATTGTTTAGGTTTTGAGATGAATTTCCTATTGAAGAGAAATAAATACTATGATACCTAGAATAATTCATATAACTCAAGTACCCTAAGATCCTATCAAAATATGTATGTTTTTGGTTCCCCTTGAAGGTCCAACCCCAGTCCATGCTGGAAGCACCTCTAGGGCATAGATCCCAACTCGAAGCCCAACCGAATCATTGGTCAACATTGTAATTTTTAGTACAGAGTCATAACTATGGGAACCGATCTTTGGAATAAGTCTTCCTTCTTCTAGGTTTAAAAGGTCATAACTGAAGATATGAAAATCTATTGTTCACCTCCCTGATAAAGCATCCTATAACCAATATCTTTTCTTAGGCTAGTCCATGGTGATGATTAATCTAGCTCACTAGCAGATTCCCTAGTTACGGTGTTACTATCGACACATCACCCAAAAACTCAAATCCATATATGGGAAGCCTCTTATAATACAAGGTAGTATTGAAGACCCACCCTAATAGATTTGAGAGTAGTGAATGACTCATTCAGACACTGTGGAATTGGTTGGTAATTTCCAATTATTACCAGAGGGTCAACCAAGATTCTTCTTGATTGGAAGTAATAAGAAGGACTTAACCAAGAATGTGGTGTGGTTCTTTTTCTTATAGATGTTCATAAGATATCCTTTTAATATCATAATAGGAGATTGATGAAAACACCAATATTAACCAATAATGAGCTAGGTAAAGCATATGGATTATCTTATTATGTATCAGGAGTCAAGATTTGAATAGTTCTAGTCCATGATGGTCATGTGGTTTCTTATGGGTCCAGAAAGTTAAGGAGACATAAGAAAAAATTCCCAAATCCTTTCCTAGATTTGGAAACATTGGTGCTTTCTATGTGGTTTTATTGGTATTATCTTTAGGGTGAGATATTTTTGGAATACACTAAAAAGTGTTTAAAATATATTTAATCCCAAAGTGAAATGAACCATTGATAACGGATAAGGTTTGAGTACCTATAGTCCTTTAACATTGACCTAATGTATATCCTCAAGAAGGGGAACATTTTTTTTCTAATGTACTGTATTGGAAAGATCAATCTTAGGAAGTACATGATTCAAACATCAAGTGTAATATGGTTTTCCACTTTGAAGAGACGTGACTTTATGTTCAAGTGACACTTATGTCTTTATCTATCACTTATTCACTCCTCAATATTATTAAGGGAGTAAATTATATGATTTATACTATTTATTCATGAGAGACATGATAAACCTTTTATAACTTTATATTTTATAAAATGTTGGTTATTTTTTATTCATGTAACCTTTATAAAGTGCCTCTATTGGGATTCATGTCTTTGTGAAAATGCCTAAGTGGCTATTTTAAAATGATTCAAGTGTTTTGAAATGTTGCTTAAAAAATTATATGTGTTCAACATACCCTTTTATGATTTTAAATATTTTTAAAATTATTTAAACACTTGACATGGACTTAGGTTGCATGTCGAGTGTTTGTCAACTCACTCGATTGACTTTTATAAAGGGATGTGAATGTTTTGAAAGTATATTTAATGCTGGTTTCATTTTAAAAAGGGTGTGTTATTTTAAATAGAAATTTGTGTAAGTGGTTGGTTTTTTTAAATGGGATTTCAAGTGTGATTTTATAAATAGTTTTCAAAGGAATTTGGTGTTAGCTTCTAAGGGGATGAGCCTTAGGAAACGAAATGAAATAATAACTATCATTCAAATGTTGAGTTCCCCTTATTTGAAAGTCCTCTTTTGTGTATTTATTTTGTTAAATATTAATATCACCAAATAAAATATGATGGATATGAATAAAGAATGGATGGATGCCAATCATTTGAAAAAAGTGTATGAAGATGCAGTGAAAGTGTTTATCAAGTTTGCAAAAGATCATGCATATGACCCTTCTCAAATCCTTTGTCTTTGTTTACACCGCTGTTAGTCAAGACAAGTTATTCCAAAAGAGTTGGAAGAACACTTTTTCTATCATGGAATAGTTTGTAGTTATAAATGTTGGAATAAACACAGGGAAAAAGAAAATGTAGATAGTGGATGGGATAACACTCTGTTTTATGAATCATATGATATGATTACGAGTGAAAACAGTGAAGAAGACCATATCAAGGACGTGATTATAGACGTGAATGATGATGAAGATTGTACTAAGTAAATGACAAGGATAGTTCAAGATGAACTTTGTGATTGCCCAAAATTGTTTGAGTAGTTAAAGAGTTATGCAAAGACGTTGTTGTATGGTGGTTACACTAAATATATAGCATTGTTATCCGCACTGAAGCTGTATAATTTGAAAGCAGGCAACAAATAGAGTGATGCCAGTTTTACAGAATTACTTTGAATGACATGCACCCAGAAGATAATGAGCTCCTGATCTGAACATACGATGCCAAATTAATGCTACGCTCGATGGGCATGATCTCTAAAAGAATACACGCCTACCCGAATGATTGTATACTATTTCTCAAGGACCACAAATCACTTAGAGAATTCCCAAAGTGTGGTGCTTCTCGATATGAGAAAGATGAATATGGTCATATGAAAGTTGTATGGTATTTTCCAATAGATCCAAGGTTTAGGCACCTATATAAAAGTGAGGAGACTACAGGGAAATTGACATGGCATGTAGACACAAAAAATAAAGATGAGAAACTACATCACCCGAAAGACTCTCCTCAGTCAAAGAGAATTGATCACGAGTGCCCTAAATTTGGAAACGAGCCAAGAAACCTTCATCTTGTGTTATTTACAGATGGAGTGAATATTTTTGGTTTTCAAAGTAGCACTCATAGTACATGGCCGATTATGTTGGTAAATTATAACTTGCCATCGTGGTTATGCATGAAACAAAAATACATCATGTTATCTATGTTTATATCAGGACCCAAAAAATAGGGAAATGATATTGATGTTTATTTGGATCCATTGATCGAGGATTTGATATTATTGTGGGATTTATGTGTTATGCTGTATAATGATTACAGAAATAAAGATTTTACATTGAGATCCATGTTGTAAGGGATGATAAATTAATTTTCTGCTTATGAAAATTTGACAGGATATAACATTAAAGGAACTCAAGCGTGTCCCATATGTGAACAAGGTACATAATTAATTAGGTTGAAACATTCATCGAAAACTGTGTTTCTAGGACATCATAGATTTCTACCCTGACAACATAAGTACCGATCTTGGAAAACATCTTTCGATGGATGCTTAGAAGAATGTACAACACTCTCTCCAGTAACAGTTGATCAGCTGTTTGAGAAATTAAAAGATGTGGACACTGCTTTTGGTAAAACAGTTTTGAAAAACCTTATGAAACCAATTGAAAAAAAGAGATCAATTTTTTGAATTACCATACTGGAATTCTTTGTATGCCAGACATTTTCTTGATGTTATGCATGTTGAATTTTTTTATGTGATAGCATCATCTACATGTTACTAAATGCACCTGGAAAAACAAAGAATGGAATTACAGCTAGGTTGGACATGGTTGACATGAGAGTATGAGAAGAGTTAGTGCTAGTGATGGGTAAAAAATGAAATTTTATTCCACCAAATTCTTACACTCTTTCTATAAAGGAGAGATATCAGTTTTTCAACTTCTTTAATGACATAAAGGTTCCATAGGGGTATTTATCAAATATAAATAACATCATGTCAATGACCAATTTAAAGTTAAAGGGCCTGAAATCACATGACTGCCATGTTTTGATGTAAGATCTAATGCCTATAGCTTTACGTTTCATTTTTTTCCAAGAATTTTCATCATACATTAACCAAACTCTAATTATTCTTCAAAGCTATATGCAGCAAAGTTGTAGACCCGGTGAAATTGCCGACTATGGAAAGAGAAATTTCTGTCATATTATGTGAATTACAAATGTTCTTCCCGCTAATATTCTTTAATATGATGGTTCATTTGATGGTTCACTTGGTGAGAGAGATTCAACTATGTGGTCATATACACTATAGATGGATGTACCCCATTGAACAGTATATGAATATTTTTAAAGGGTATGTCTCAAATCGAATTCGGCCATAGGGTTGTATTGCAGAGCGATATATTGTTGAAGAAGCGGTTGAATTTTGTACAAAATACCTATCTGGTCTGGAAAGAATTGGTCTATCAAAATCTCATTACACTGGGTGGCTTGCGGGTAAAGGAATTTCTAGAAGAGATGTTGTCACAATCAATATTACAGATCAGGATCAGACCCAACTTTGCGTTTTTCATAATAGTTTGGAGGTTTTCCCATATGTTGAAACCCAAAAAAAAAAATTATTAGGAATTTCAATCCACCTACGGATGAAATATGGATATCAAATACACATAATCAATAGTTTATAGGATGGTTTCGGGATCATATTTTTAAGGAGTCAGATGAATATCCAAATTCAATTTCAGAATGACTTCGATGGATAACTAGTGGACCAAGTGTGTATGTATTATCTTACAATGGTTATATAATTAATGGTTATAAGTTCTATACAAACGAGCATGATGAAGGCAGTACCATGAAAAATAGTGGAGTTACCCTCATGGTTGAAGTGATGCATGTTTCTGGTACTAAGGATAGAAATCCAATTTACATAAATATGTCATACTTTTATATCATCAAACAAATATGGGAGTTGTATTATATAACATTTCAAGTGCCAATTTTTCAATAAAAGCGGGTTTATAATAGGACTACTATTAAAATAGATGAATTGGGATTCTAAAAAGTTGATTTTAGTATGGAAAGCAACAAAGATGAACCGTTTATAAAGGCATCACATGCAGTACAAGTTTTTTTTTTTGCAGATCCTGCAAACCAAAAGTGTTCAATTGTTCTGTTATCGATCAAAACCATTGAAGGGTCTGATGAAAATTCAACCGAGGATGACCCTTTCACTGGGGTATCACAATCATTTTGTAGAAGTCCCAATATAGATGACACTTTTTATGTCAGCTGAGACCACAATGAAGGTACTTGGATCATCAATAGTGTAGTCAAATCCCTTCATCCTTTAAAAAATAAAAAGTGAGTTCAATAATCAGGTTACATTAATTTTAATATACATCTTGTTACCTCGTGTTATTATCTGTTTTGTTGCTGAATTTATGTACTCTAAATTAAATGTTAAACCAATTCTACAGATAATGACTTCCGAACAAGATGGTTTTCCCAAATTCAAAGAACAATAGGTCTCTCAACCTATTGATGCTCGTAGTGCTGAGGAACGACCTTCTACATGTTCTGGTGCTCCCATTCCTAAGGAACAACAAGTTTCTCAACTTGCTGCTTCTCCCAGTGCAAAGGTACAATGACCATCTACACATGCTGATGATACCACTCCAAAGGAATATATTGACAATGTTGATTCTAGGGAAATGGTAGGATATGAATGACCGATGTCACAGAAAAAATAGGAGAAACATAGTTTGATGGTGTTAGAAAAAAATTATTAGGGTGAAATTCAAAGCCATCAAATTAGAGGTGGGATGGAATGCACAAGGTCAACATGTTAACCCTGACAAGTCAATGTTCAACAATTATATTGGAATCATCACTTGGAAATACGTGCGATTGATGTTGATTAATGGCACCATGTTGTGCTTGGGCTGAAGACACTGATGTGAGAAGAAATTATGGTAACATTATGATATCATTTCTTAATTTTACAAAATAAAATAAAATAATAAAACATTGTCTTACTCTTCATCATCCATTGTAGAGTGCATTTATACTAGATGAATCCTAGAAGAAGTATGTATTAATGATTGTTGGGAGGATTCACTGAGGACTTCGCACAATCCTAATAAGACATCATCTTAAAGATGCTGAAGGGAAAATAAATCTACACCCACCAGTTATCTATGTACACCTGATAATCCAAGAAGCGTGGGGTGTGTTTACTAATCGTCGTGTGGATTTTTCTTTTCAGGTAAATTGTGGCCAGTAATACATTGTTTGAAGATACTTGTATTCATCACTTTTATTGACAATTTTTTATTTATGAAACAACAACTGAGTGCTAGAAATAAGGAACGAGCAGAATAACTAGTGTACCCCTATTGTAAAGCAAGGATGGGGTACGTTTCACTTGTGAAAAAATTGGTACCTATTTTAAATCGATCATTATAATTTTATGTGACATGAAACAACACCATAATTATGTTCCTCTATTTATATACAGATTGATGAATTGAAATCCAAATCTACTTCCATCCCACGCCATGTGCTATGAAAAGAGGCACGTGTAAATAAATATGGGATACTAATAGATGAAAACACACAAAAAGTGTGGGAAACATGTGTAATTATTATATAATAAAAATTTGTTTTTCTTTAAATTGATATTACATAATATGATCACTTATTTTACTATATTTTCTATCTGACATAGTCACAGGAATCAACAACACATGTTTAAGATGAACACAAACTATCACTGGCCTTGAAGCAGCCAAAACAGTATGGCTGCATCAAAGGTGCAGGTTTTGGGGAGACACCCCAAACATATTTTGAGGAAAAAATAAGAGGACGATAAAAGTGAATTAATAAAACAAATGAGAGAAATAATATCTACCCTTGAAGGACAATTCCAATGGCAGAGAGAGATGATGGAAATTTTGATGTGGGAGAGGCAAATAGAAGAAGAAACTCAAGAACAACCACCGCATAGAGATCTCACCACATCCCACACCAGCTATGAGGCTAACCATTCCCCTAAAAGAGATGTCTTAGAAGAGGTAATCAATGTTCAAATAAATGTTTCTCTGAAATGTGAATCTGATAGACACTGATACCTTTCTTGTACTGATATTCTATAGGGTGATAATGACTATGATTTATATCTAGTAACACCCACCCATCACCTTGTGGCAAGGGATATAATGTTAAATATTCAAAAGGACATGATACACAATAGACCACTTCCAACAGGTCATGTGTGAGTGTCAATCAACGTATCCCATGAGCCAGGCATAGAGCTACCTATTCCAATTCATGAGGATGATATTAATACGATTGAAAAATTTTATGGAACATTCATCGCATGGCTATCACATCTTATAAAAAACATACCGATAAGGAGGAATTCATTTCCATTTTACTTTTCAATATAAACCTTTAATAATTAATTAAAAAAGGTCTGAACCGATGAATGTTATTACAGACATATAAAGAGAAGGGGATGAAATGAAAAACCACCTCAAAGCCATTGAAAGGATCAACCAACTGATTAAAAAGATCTACCCAAATCACTATTACCCCGCATATTCTATATCCACATTTACTATCATTGAAGGATCATGTGGATACAAAGTTAAAAAAATTTCACAACCATATAGTTGAATTTGAAGAAAATATGTATGGAGAGAAAGATTAAGACTTCATTGGTGTTGAGAGTGTAACTGAAATCCTCGACTATGAATGGCTACGCGGCTTAGTTGTAAATGTATATATGAGGCATGTTTTCATGGTTTGATTTTCAAAAAGTTGATATACTGTGATAATTATGACTAAATACATTTTATATTTTTGGAAGACCTATATATGAAAAATAATTTAAGGGATTTGTCTATGAGAAAAATTTCAGACACGTTAGTCCTCACATCACCTCTATAGAACAAGACAAAATAGAACCCAAAAAAAGGATGAAATAGTGTCAGGTCTGATCAAATCATTTGAAATAAAAATTTAGGATGACATAATCTATTTAATACCAATGATGCAGGGGTAAGACTCTACAATTTAATCATATCAATTTTTTTTATTTCTTTCATTACTTATTCCTTTTTGTGTTTTTAGGAAACATTGGATGCTCATTGTAGTAAATTTGGATACTCCAAAGATTTATTTCCTGGATTCAATGCATGGATATCCAACAAACCATCCACACATGATGGAATTTTTCAATTTGGAATACACTAAATCCAACATTTTATAACAAAACATCATGTTATATAATCTATATTATCTTTTAATGAGGATTCTATTATGATAGGGTGGTGCATCACTATCGTGAAAAAAAGGAATCAAACCAGGGGCTAAGCACAAGGAAGAAGACAAGTTCTATGTCTGGATAAGTATCAGGGTATATCTTTCACTATCTAAACACATATCAAAACAAATTACTTATTCTACTCAATTTCTCTGTAGTGTCCTAAACAAACAAATGGAAAATATTGTGGTTATTATGTTTGTAAATTTATTAGAGAGATCATATTCCATGAACAAACTAGCATCCTTGAAGAGGTATTTTCAATGATAATTAAAATTTCATTTAAAACATTTATTAATCCTTTGTGTATTTATATTTTTCCAATACTACTATGACTTTAAAAAAGACTCAAATTCACAAGATGATATAGATGTGCTCAGAAACGAATGGGCAACATACCCGATGGAAGAATGTACACAAATAACATAAAGATGCGACTTCCATAGAAGTGGTGGATTTTTTCATATTTTTGTTTAATTTAATTCCTTTTAATATTACTCACTTAAGAATTGTTTTCTTATACAGGTGGATTCCTTTTTTTGAGTTCGGGTGGTTTGTTCAAGGATGCTCATACTCATGAGGGATTGGATTTCATGGCTGCAACTGAGATAATGACAACAAGAAAATGAGTGAAGAATGCATAAAGGTGAATTCATCTTACTTATTTAATTAATTATTTTTTTCATCATTTTATCTACTATTTTTATGTTATTTTCCTTATCATTTATATCTAATACTTATTTATTTATTTTACAGATCCTTTGGGAAGTCAAATTTTTCTTTCAACTATCTACAACAAGACAGAAAAGAGAGAAAATGTTGAATGAAAAGTATGACTTCTCAGTAGTTTAATGTAATGTATGACTTCCCAAAATATATTTCATGAATATTTTCCTAAACAATGTACTAATCAACCACATCTCAATCAACTACACCTCAATCTGATACACAGTGTGCTTCATATGACTCGAAGTGTATGTTTTTAGTTTATAATATTCTTTGATCCTTTAAGATTTATGTATTCCAAACTACCATGATTTGATCCATGATTCATGATTATGATCCATGATATACAAGGTATGAATTTCTAATGTTAATATCACCTTCTAACATCTTTATGCGCATGTTGTCCTTCTATGATCATTGATATCTCCCTTGTTTACACTTATTGAACATCTAGGATCACCCTTTCTTATGTTTAATATACTTAGGTTATTAATAATGGTTTTATAAATGATATGTCGAAGAAGGTTTCAATTAAAGAATAACTTAATGAGATACTCTTATGAACTAGTTCTTTATGATTTCATGTTTCCAAAAGCACTAGACCTAAACTATTCTGGGATGGATCATTATGTTATGTAAGGAATATTAATATACCAAGATTTGATATCTATGTATGAAATGTCTGGGTCAATATAGTTAGTATCAGAGCAACTGACCTACTCAAAATTGATAAAAAATAACAAATGACCGGTATCACTCAAAGTGTCTTTTTAATCAAAATTGACATTAATTTTAGTAAAAAGAACAAGTGACATAATAAAAACTGAGAAAACATATTCATATTATTTTAATATTTTAGAAAAATAATCCATGAGTCATTTATGATATGTATTAATCATCTTCACCTCAATTTGATGCACAGTGTGACCAATATGACTTTAAGTGTGTATTTTTATATTAAATTGACATTAAGTTAAGCAAAAAGAAAAAGTGACATACTAAAAACTGAACAAACACATTCATATTGTTTTGATATTTTATAAAAATGATCCATGATTCATTTTTGATGTGTAGAAATCAACCACACCTCAATTCTATGCATAGTGTGAATGGTATTACTAAAAGTTCTCGTTATCAGTTTAAAATTGACATTTTAGTTCAAAACATGCCACTCACTAAAAAAATGTACTCCAATTATATTAATAATTTAGGAAAATGATTCATATATCATTTTTAACATGTATGAAACAGTCTCATATCAAACCAATGCACAATGCAACCAGTATGACTCCAAATACGTGTTTCCAGTTTGAAATGAAATTTTAATAAAAAAACACAACTAACATACTGAAAACCAAGAAAACATATTTGTATTGTTTTGATACTCTAGGAAAATGATCTATAATTCATTTTTAACATGTAGGAATCATCCTCACCTCAATACAATACACGGTGTGTCCTCCATAACTCAAAGTGTCTCTTTTTCTTTTTATTTAAAATTGACATCAATTTAAGTAAAAACAATAAGTGACATACTAAGAACTGAGTGAACACATTTGGATTGTTTTGATATTTTATGAAAATGATACATGAGTCATTTTTGATGTGTAGGAGTCAACCACACCTCAATACGATGTATGGTGTGATCGGTATGACTTCAAGTGTGTCTTTTATTTAAAATTGACATTAGTTTATGTAAAAAGAACAAGTGAGATACGGAAAACTGAGAAAACACATTAGGATTTTTTTGATACTTTAGTAAAATTATCTATGAGTAATTTTTGACATGTGGGACTCAGTCTTACATCAATAAGATGCATGATGTGGTTGGTATAACTCAAAGTGTATCTTTTTATTTAAAATTGACATGAATTTAAGTAAAAACAACAAGTGACATACTGAAAACTGAGAAAATACATTCAGATTATTTTAATATTCTAGGAAAATGATATGTTAGTCATTTTTGACATGTATGGATTAACCTTACTTTAATACAATGCATTTTGTGGCCGATATCACTCAAAGTGTCTCTTTTTATTTAAAATTGACATTAATTTAAGTAAAAACAACAAGTGACATACTGAAAACTGAGAAAACACATTCATATTGTTTTTATATTTTAAGAAAATGATTTATTAGTGATTTAGGATGTGTAGGGATTATCCGCACCTCAATATGACACACAGTGTGTCCGGTACAACTCAAAGTGTCTCTTTTTATTTAAAATTGACATTAGTTTAAGTAAAAACAACAAGTGACATACTAAAAACTGAGCAAACACATTTGGATTTTTTTGATATTTTAGGAAAATGATATATTAGTTATTTTTGATGTGTAAGAATTAGCTTCACCTCAATACAATTCATGATGTGGCTGGTATCACTCAAAGTGTCCCTTTTTATTTTAAATTCACATTAATTTAAGTAAAATCAACAAGTGACATACTAAAAATCGAGAAAACAGATTTGGATTGTTTTTATATTTTAAGTAAATGATCTATTAGTCATTTATGATTTTTAGGGATCAATCAAACCTCAATAAAACACATGGTGTGATCGATATAACTCAAATTATATCTTTTTATTTAAAATTGTTAATTTAACTAAAAACAACAAGTGACATACTAAAAACCAAGAAAACACATTTGGATTGTTTTTATATTTTATGAAAACAATCCATGCATAATTGTTGACATGCATGAGTCAACCAAAACTCAATACGACGTACGGTGTGACCAGTATGACTAAATGTGTCCGTTATCAGTTTAAAATCGACATTTTAGTTCAAAATATGCCACTCACTGAAAACCATGAAAACACACTCTGAATGTCTTGACAATTTAGGAGAGTTACTCATAAGTCATTTGTGATTTGTATGAATCATTATCACATCAAACTGACACACGATGCGACCGGTATGACTCAAAATGTGTGTTTCCAGTTTGAAATGACATTTTAGTAAAAAAATACAACTAACATACTAAAAATCGAGAAAAAACATTCAGATTGTTTTGATACTATAGAAAAATTATCCATCAATAATTTGTGATAGGTATGAATCATCCACACCTCAATAAGACACACAATGTGACCTATATAACTCCAAATGTGTCATTATTTAAAATTGATATTAATTTTAGTAAAACAACTAGTGAAAAACTCAATACTGAGAAAACACATTTGGATTGTTTTGATATTTTAGGACAATGATCCATAACTCATTTGTAATGTGTAGGAATAAAACCCACCTAAATAGGATGCATTATGTGACCAGTATAACTCCAAATGTGCTATTTTTATTAAATATGGACATTTTATTAATGCGTTCTTTCATATTAATGTATAATTTACTTTTTTATAGTATTACTAACATAATATTTCTTTTCTTATATAGGTGGAATATTTTTATTAGGTTGAGATTATTTTTTCAGAAACTAATACCATGGGTGGACATTTTTGAGAAGGGATCACGGGCATCAAAAGATGAAATATTAATGTTTTAGATTGTTTGTTGGACAATTGTAAATGTAATTATATAAAACATTTTATTTGAAATGTAAATAGCAGTGTTTTTTTGTATATACCATGGGTGTAAATTTTTTTATTCATGTTTTCAATTAAATTTATACAATATGTTTTCTTCTGGGTGTGTGGTTATATAAACAACACACTGCAGGTGATTAGCCCTTTATCAATGCTGAAAAAGTGATGATAAAGGGGGTTCTTTATCTGTGATAAAAATATCAGTAATAAAGGAGGCCTTTATTAGCTCTAAAAAAGTGATGATAAAGGGGACCCCCCTAATCATCGCTATGACTAATAGTGTTTTTATCACTATTAAAGACTATTTTTTTACGCTGCGAAAAGCCATATGTGTAGTACTGGGTGCATGACTTGTACACGGTTTGGTAAACCATGTGACAAGTGTGTGAACTGGATCTACAATTTGACTATTCCATTTGGCACGGTTGGTACATGTTTTTTGCAACTGTGTGGAGTCCCGGGTGAACCCTAAGAGTGGGTTGTTTCTAAGAAATTACCCACATATGGTTGATGCATGATTTAGTAATTCATACATCTAAACCGTGAAACCTTCCCAAAATCATTAAAAGAGAAATTCCTGAGTTTTCACCTGCTCGATTATAACCCTCAAACCCCTCATTTCTCCTCCCTCTCATTCGAACAGACCAGACACCCTTAGGGAGATTCTTCTCCCTTCCTCCCTTTGATTTAGGTGCTCTTCCTCCTTGATTTCAAGCGATTTTCCTCCATGGTAAGTCCCTCTAAGCCCCATTTAACTTATATTCTCCATTTTCCCTTGATTTATCTCATTATGATGATCCCTAATGTTGATGTTGTCTGAATTTAGGGTAGGTATTAGTCCAAATCATAGGGATTTTTACATGTAGGGGTTATAGAGGGCATGCCTTAGATTGTTGGAGTGTTCCTCGTCGTAGAAGATGACTTATGGCTTGTTAATCATTTTATAGCGGTAGATGTTTCTTTTTTGTCACTTTGTATTACATTATTTTATATTCTCGATGATTTTAGAATGGTTTTTATTCAATTTATGCACATATATATATATATGATTCATGAGGGGGAAAATTTATTTCAAGTGGTTTTAACCCTTGGCATGGAATGTCATTCCATGCCAAGTGTTTCTGAAAATGCCTAAATGGAATTTAAAGGATTCATTTCATTATAAAATTGGTGGAGAGAATTGAGTTAATGTTTTTAAATGTATGTTTTACACCATTTTTTTTAAAATATAGTGTTTGAGGTGTTTGAAGATTTTAAAATAATCTAAATGAGATTTTCATTTTAAAGGGTGTGTTAAATGTTTTTTGTGTTGTCTGCAACCTTTTTATGACCTTGGATGATTTAAAAGGCTATTTTATGGGAAGTGTGAGTTCCCTTTTGGGTTTTAATAATGATTTAATAAAATTTAGTACCGAGATTTGATCGGTGAGGGTTTGGAAATGGGTTGGGTTGGATTAGGATTCCAAGCTTGTTTTGGAAAAGGCTTATTTGGAACTCTATAAAAAAAGAGTTCACATGAAAATGTGTGAGACCCTATTTGAGCCTTGTGTGATTTTTGTTATGCCAGTGGTGGCTTGTGATCCCATGATGTGATGTTTTATGTTGACACATCTTTATACGCTTCTCATTCTTTGATATGGTCGGGGAAGTTTCTTATAATGGTGTAGGAGGTGCGATATGCGTTATTTAAAATTATTTCTATTTTACTCATGTAATGGTTTATTTTTTCTCACCTCTAATTAAGTAATCATGAGAGTCAAATGAATAAAGAAGATTTCATATATGAGAGAAAACCCTTATATAAATAGTGCATTAACTAGGGATTGTTTCTTGGATACCTTGATATGGTTAGACCAAAAGGGTTAGTCGGATTTATGGGCTTGTGAACTTCTTTTTGTTACTGTAGTAGCGAAGGAGCTCCATGGATGTTTCTTTCCAGATAGTTTGAAGACACATTAGAGGATAAGACATGTTCAGTAATGCTGGCATAATTTCATCATCTCTAATTGAATCCTTTATTACTAGATACTTAGGATGATACCCATGACTCTTAGATCCTATTTATGATTATTTGGGGGGGGGGGATTTCAACTTTTTATTTAATTTTATCCCCTGCTTCTTGTATGGTTCTTAGAACCTATTTAGTTTTTGTTTATTTATCTATTCCATGTGACTTGACATAATTATTCATGTTTATGGCCTTTCCTAAATTATTTTTTATGGATTTCCTTTAAAATGTTTTGATAATGGATTTTTGGAAGTTTCTTTAAAGAAGAAAAGTGCAAGTGTGATTAAAATGTGTTTTCAATCCTTTTTATTTAAATTTTGAAAATAATGTTCTTTAAATGTGAACATATGTTTTCCAAATATATTTTTAAGTTTATTTATGTGAAAGTGTAAAATGGTATGTTTACGAAGATTTGGTGAGTGGGTTTTAAAATATGGTTTTAGGAAACCATGCCTAGTTTTACCATGAAATTGGTTTTTAATTTTTTTTTGGAATACCATTTGAAATTATAAATCTATTGTGAGTTTTAAAATGTGAATTTAAAAAGTGGTTCTTATGATATGGTATTAAAGTGCTACTTTAAAATGGAGGTTTCATAAAAAGGGGCTTCAGACAAGGAAAAGTGTTTTTCTAATTGTCTGTTTTCATTTAAAAGGAAACACAAAAGAGATTTTTAACACTACTTTAATGTGTTTCTTGTTTCTTTATGTAAAGAATTATAAAAAATGTATATTTTTCTACTAAATTTAAAATTATAATTATTATGATGTAATATTAAAGTGACTACATAGATTAGACGAGTGAAAATATATTTTTCTATTTAGTTCATGCAAAAAAATATTCAATTTCAGGTCTATTACAAATTTATTATTCCCTATTTTGGGGATTCCTTTTGCTTTTGGTCTTTGTATCAGCCACTTTTATCTAGTGTATTTTTATGATTGAGATTTATGTGTATCTTATTCCACTATTGATTCATTTATGTATTAGTTGTATATTATATGTTGGATGTTCAGTAATGCTTATCTCATGTTTGGTAGGATTACTTCTTTCTTTTCTACTATTGATTTATATTGTGATATGATGTATAAATCACTCCCAAGGTATGTTCTGTGATACCTAAAAACTAGCTTCCAACCCATGGGGACCGGGAACACCCATTAGGCCTTGTGACAGATTGGTTCAGGAGATGGGTGAGATGGAATCCCGATTTAGTTTATTAAAAAATAGTATTAGAGCCTATGTTCTTAGTGGGTCATTGATTTTTGAGTCACCCTATTGTTATTTGGGGTGTTGGTAGTTTGGAAATAAGGATTTCAGTACTCAAGATGTCGGTGCATGGAGAGTATCTAGAGATCTTTCTCGCCTTGATCCTTGAGTTTTCACAGGTAATCAGGATTTTTCTTTGATTTTGGATTGTATTTTAATGGAATTTTTGTATTGTGGTTTGATACCTATGGAGTTGGTGCTTTGATTCACAATTTAATGACTTGAGTTCTCTTGGGGGACTATTTTTGGTATTTTGGGATGAAAATATAATGGATTATCAAAGAGTGAGGTTGGATTTTTGTCCTGAAAAACCCGACAACAACTAAACATGTTGGTCAAAATCCCTTTGGAGGTGTGTGTGTGTGCGGGTTATATTGGTTGACATGTTGAAGAATGGAACATAGGTGATTCTTAGAGGATTGTTATGGATTCATGACAATACATAATTACTATGTAATTCATGGAAGCTACTAAAGAAGAATTCTATACGAAAGTCAGATCCCATGCTATAGATCATACTTCACATTGTAGAATGTGTTGTATGTGTGAAGACTACAGTGTAGCACAACTAGCTACGCCATTGAGAAGATTCTAGAGGGTAGATCCATGTCGTAGTCACTATGGATACACCAAAATTATATTTTAAGGGTTAAAAAACATGGCTAATACTACTCAAATATTGCACCTGAGAATCCTTTAGACAATCTAGTGGCCGAGCCCAGGCACCACATAGACGAGCATGCTAGTAGGGGGGTGCATGTGAGAATCTGGGAGTGTAAGAATAGTTGTGTGTGAAAGAAATCCACAAAGAATAAAATGATATGATGATTATTCTTATAATCTCACCTATGGGGTGGAATAAGAGGTTGTATCTGAGCCTTGGCGCCAGTCAGAATCAATTGAGATAATGAAGGGAGGCAGTTTGTTATATGCTCGGCGATTTCTTAAAAAATTTCTCATGTGTGTTTCAAAACTCACATGCTACGCTACAATTTGGTGAACCATGACATAGAGGGGTTTAATAGGATTTTCATTTCCACTATAAAATTTTAGGTATCCATGTTATAGATAGATAATTACATTGTTGCCCATTTGAAAGATCAGATAACCACATCATAGTTATACTGTGTGCCATGTAGTGTTTGAATCTAATAGATTCATAAATATCTGGGATTTCCATTCCTACAAGAATCCATGCTACATAAAGAAAGTTTTTATGTGAAGGAGTTTTTGTGTCTCAAATGGAAGAGGCTACAATGTAACATGTTCAGTGAATTAAGAGGAGTTAAGAAGAAGGAGATCGTGGTGTAATGGATGAGTGAATGTGTGAGTTTTGTGGGCTTGGTAAGCTATAGGTATCAATAACTTAGTACTACACACCAAAGTTAATCCTAATGAAGTAATTTATGCACCATAATGAATCATATCACACCATAGTATATGTAAAAATGGAGTTTTTACATAGTAGAAATTTAGACCAAGTCGTATCTAGGTAGTTTTTAATTAGTTGAAAGTTTTTTTCAAGGGAGTATTTTCTTGGATCTATAGTGTGTTTAATTTAAATTAATGGAACTTAATGGAACCATAAAATTTTATGGGAGACTTGGAACTATCCTAGAGTTTAGATATTAAATCCTAACAATTAGATTGAGATTAAAAGAGAGGAAAATCTTCAAATATAAAATGGTGAGAAGCAGAGAATAACATGGGAGGTTTTTTCTAGAATATTGATAGAAAGGAAGAATGAGGATTTTCTAGGAGTTTTATTTCGTTGGAACTTTATTAGAAGGTATATAATAGAAAAAACTTGTTAGGAGTATTATGAAAATCACAATCTTGTGAAGATGATCAAGAAGGTGAAAAAGGGAACAATGAGCTATTTTTTTGAGAGGTATTGAGAATTTTTTTTTGAACAATGAGTTTGAAGGGTTAGTGATACTTCTCTATTGTATAAAACAAATTAATTAGTGAAATCAATTGTTTTTTGGTTAATTAACACATCATCAATTGCATGCTCCTTGGACTATCCTAGTTAGGGTGAACCGAGTAAAATTATTTTTTGTACCATTTACTATTTTCATCACTTTTCAAGAGAAAGTAAGGGAGAAAAAATGTGTGTTTCTCACATCGAGAGAACATGATCATGATAAATGGATTAAAGGGTTAAAATTTGTGTTAACCTAATTCACCCCCACTCAAAGGGTAATTCCATTGATAATTGACCAATAAGTGGTATCAATAGGATGGTTTAAGAGGTGATGTTCTCTCTCTCTCTTAATCATGATAGTGGTAATGGTTTTGAATCATTAAATAATTCTAATCATAAAAGATAACCATTTCTAGTAATTTAAGAACATGATGAAACACTACTTTAGGAATTTTGGTAGCAGAAAGATACCACAAAGAACTGGATACTGTTGAAAATAAAATAAATCCCTCAGGGAGAGCCTTGGAAAAACTTATTTATGCCAAGGTATTGTATTGAAAACCTTGTCACGGAATGTGGGAAAACTCTTGATCATTTATGAAGGTGACTCCAAAGTTGGAGATGCAAAACTAAAATTATTATGGAATAAATATGAAGACCTAATGATGAGTTTTATGGAAACCATTTGTATATTTTTCGTTCATCTGAATGCTCTTGTTGAAGACATGTGAGGTCCTGAAGAAGATACTGATGATACTAAGATCATGAAATGAATCCAGAGGATATTCCTTCAATGATTTAATTCCAAAGTTTCTATACTTAAATATAGGGATCTAAAGTAAGTTTCATTAAAGAAAATTTATTTCACACTTGTCACATATAAAATAAGAATTTAGGAATACAAGTAAAGAGTGAATGAAAAATCATGGGAATATTCTTTTAAGGATATGAATGATCTCTCTATTATAAGAGATCCATATGAAGATGAGGTTGATTGTGTGATTTCTTCTCTTTCCTTTAACCTTATGAGTGGAAAAGGAAAATTTAATGTAAATCTTCATATTAAATTTTTTGATGCATACGGGTAGGTCATATCATGGCTGAGTGTTTTAAAAACTTATAAGGATAATGAATAAGATGAATTTGTGATGAAATTATTTAAAGATGATAAAATTAGGAGAAAACCATAGAGAAAATTATTCAAGAATAAATTTTAGTATCTCATGAAGATGAAAGTTCATATGATTTTGAGGTGGAAGACGATAAATATTTTAGAGACCATAGTGAATATTCTTTAGTTACGATTATAAAAAATTAGATATTGAAAATAGTTGTTCTGAAAATGGTGATGTTGTTGGGAGTGTTGATCTGAAAGTTGAGCTTGAGGTAGCCCTTGAATAACTTGATAAATTTAGGGATAAAACCAAGAAATAAAATGAAGTTATCCACGACTAAAATATTTATATGAAACAATAGGAGGAAGAGAATCCAGATTTAAAGGATGATATTGAAAAATTAAAATATCAAATTTTTGGAAGATTAGGAAAGTATGTAGAGATCAAGAACAAAGTGTAAGAACATGCATGAATCATTGAATACATGACCAGATAAATTAAAGAACAGGTCAAGAGGATTGAATAAATTATAGAATAAGTTTTTAGTTGGTAGTGTAAGTGTAAAGAACCAGAAATAATCCTTACAATTTCTTGATATCGGTTCGCTCAAAGAAACTGATCCTAATTGAGGCTAAAGAAGTACTGTAAGTAACCACTAAAGAGAATAATCCCATTCCAAAGGTGAAAAAATTTAAAAATAAAGGGAAATATATTTCAAAGTATAGTAAAATGGAGAAGATAACATCACCACATACCAAGCCATAGACATTAACAACCCAAAGGAAATTTAAACTATGAGAGGATCATGATCATAATTATTATGTAGTAATAAATAAAAGAATGAAATAAAAATTATGCTCTATTTTTGTGGAAAATTAGGACCCATCCAATATGTTTTATCCTTTACAAAAATATTTTTTTAGATAGAGACCACTCTAAAAAAATGATAAGAAGTTCTCAATCACACTCTTATTATTTTTACTGTTATTATTTTTGGTGTGAAGGATATAGACACAAGGAATCATGTTGTGCCTAAAGGGTATAATGAGACGTGAATCATGAGACCTAAAATGGGGAAATATGTAACTGAGAACCTCATAAAAACATTGATAATTGAGAAAAAAATCAGTTTTATAAGATGAAAGAGAAAGTATTGAATTAGAAGATCCATAGGAGTATCAAACTTTAGAAGAAGTTTCTTAATGATCATAAAGTAAAAATAAATGTCATGAGAAGGAAAATGCAGCTAAATTTTCAATAAGAGTAATGTAAAAGTACATGTTTTAGGTTCTGGATAGTGGATGTACCTCACACATGACCTGAGATAAAAATATTATTACTGATATCAAGAATGAAAATGGTGGAGCGGTTCAATTTGTAAATGATTAATGACTAAAAAATTATCTCTAAGAAAGAAAACGTTGGTAGAAAAGATCTCTAAAAGGAAGATGTTCTCTTGGTTGAAGGAATTGGCCAAAATTATCAAAGTTTGAGTCTGTTTTTGTGACTTGGGACATGTTGTGGAACTTGTAAATAAGGGATAAAAAGTTAATGAAAAGGATGGATCAGTTTTTTTATGGAAGATGAACCAAATAGAACTTATATTTGATTGGTGAAGAAAATTAGTGCATGTTTTTAACATCCTGACTTGAGAGCCGCTAAAATGGTTCCCCAATATATTAGGTCACATGGCTTCATGCATGTCTCCCCATACACCAGAGGCTATTGACTATTAGTGAGGGTTTAAGGTGGTACTGTAAGAAGACAATACCATCATAATCATAGTCATGCATCGATGCTATAAATTAATTCCTAAATAGTGGAAGAATAATAAATGGTAACTAGAGAAGTAGGAGTGAAACATCCATATGATATTAATAATAATCCATTAATTGAAATATCTAGTACCATGTACAATATGATGTAATTTCATGTATCTAAACAAAAAAAGAAAAAGTCAGCATGGAAATAGGCCTCAAGCATAATACATCTATATCAAAAAAACTAAAAAGAACAAACGACTATTTCCATATAGCATCCTGAGCTATAGCTCAGTCCTGTACTCCCCTGCTCCCATGCTGTAACTAATCAAGTATCAGTAATTGGGATATTTCTCCTATACCTACCTATATCCACATAATATGTACGGGTACCATCAACGGCCCAGATAGGGTGTGAGATAAGCTCAATAGGCCACCACTATCATTGTCTATAATAAATCCAAATGGTGTGTATAAACCATAACTATGTGCAGGTAAAATAGGTAAGTAGTAAATTAAGAAAAATATAACAATTCCAAAGTACAATACATAGAATAAAAAGGATACAATATATGTACATAAATATATAATGTATCAACATCTGGTAGTAACCAGCTCGACATAAGCCGTATGTGATAACCATAATAGACCTACATGGTAAAAATCCCTTGGTGTATAACCAGAGAGACCTATATCCAGAGATGTAATAGTACACATAAGTTGTAGGTGTCATACCTTTATCCTTTTCAATAGTTCCATTCTGTATATAATCATACCTAGGGGTTATAGGTTCCATACCATTATACCCTAGATGGTGTTATACTATGATGTCATAGGTGCCATACATTTCTAATAAGTCAGTGTCATGCTGAAATATATAGGTGACATACCTAAATGTATGGGTTCCATACCTTAATAATTATATATTACATAACTTAAAAATATTAAGTGTCATACCTCAATAATAATAGGTTTAATAAGTCAATAATAGGTTCCATATCTCAATAATCATAGGTTACATACCTCAATGACCATAGGTGCGATACCATAATAATCATAGGTTCCATAACTATTTACAATTATCATTTAACCATCCATTTAATCATCATAAATAAAATTTAATAGCATGAAAATGAGTCATGATAATCTCCAAATAACTCATTTATTTATTAGAGGCTCCCACTATAAAGGAGGTGAGATCACACACGAAAAAGGGTGATGAAACATAGGTAAAATAAAGGAACAAACCACATGGGTGGTTCTAGTTGAGGTTAAAAACCTCCAACCATGATTAGGTGCTACAAGGGAACCTTTTACTAGAAGAAATAATTAATTTAAAGCTTGTTATTTAATTTATAAGCAATGAACGAAAGGTTTAACATGCAACATAATGATGAATAGGCAACAAAACCTTAGGGAAAAGGTACAGAATACCTAAATTATAGCAGTAGAGGAGCACTCATTTAGTATTGGACTTAGGTTCAGTCTATATTTCAAGAAAATATAGAAATAAACAAACTCCCTAAAAATAGGGCATATGAGCTTACACCAAAAAAACTCTATCGAGAGGAAGACACATGTTGAAAGGACCATAACGGTTGAGGAGATTACTGGTGCTGATCCAATGTGATAGACAGATCTCAAATCAGAATCTAGATGGAAGAACATGATAAAATTATAGTTTAGGCTTGAGGGAGAGATTTTATGATGGAACTCCTGTATAAAAGTGGAAATGAGGGATTCTGTAAAAAATAAGAGGCCATGCCTTGTTAAAAAAATTGACCCAACGGATTTACATTCCGTGTAATGTTTGGGATTTACATCTCCAAGGAAAAACCATTACACACTATGAAAAGGGTCTTCCAGACCAATACACATTGTCCATTTAATACACACCATGTATTTATATACATGTCATGTATTTTGCGTACAACCAAACTATAAACCCCTTAAACCTTCCTTCTAAATACAAAACCAACCAACCTAAAGTCATGGTTTCCAATTTAATCAAAAATTAAACCTTAATAAGGGTTTAACCATAAATTAATATAATCCATACATGATATGAAAAAATGAGTTCTTACAGTCTTCCCCCTTAAAGAAATGCATCCCCTGGTTTCCCTTCCATGGGTGGTATAACAAAATCTGTGAATAACTCTAGCCATTGAGAAAAGATATCAACCTATCACTCCCAGGACTCATCCTATAAAAGGTTGTGTTGTCATAACACTCATACTAGAGGAACCGACCTACCTCAAAGAGCCTTTATGGTCCAGTCCACGATACAGATAGGATTCACCTGAAAGGACACATCAACCTCCAACTCAACCTCATCTAAATGAAATATGTGAGACAGATCTGGGTAGTACCAAAAAATATGTGAAACATGGAATATTTCATGTATATCATGGCACCTCAAAGGTAACTAAAACTGGTATGCTATCGTACCAAATCTCTCCACAACCACAAAATGTCCAAAAAATCAAGGTGAAAGATTACCTTTCTATATAAACACATAAGAATACCTAATCCTCGACCTCAAACTCTATTGGTCAACAAAAATCACCAGTGTATGACTTCTTTCTAAACTGAGTCATAACTATCCACTTCCTAATCAATTGAACCTACTATGAAGTCCTTTGAATGTGATGAGATCCAATCAAGGCTGCATCACCTTCCTCTTACCAGCATAAAGGTTAAAGTAATGGCCTACCATATAAGGCATCATAAGGAGACATCTGTATCGTCTCATAAAAGATTTTATTATAGGAAAACTTGACCAAAGGTATATGTTTCTCACCAGAACCTCTGGAATCAAGGACATATGTTCAAATCATGTCAAATAGTTATTTTATCATTCATACTAGTTGACCATCGGTCCATGTGTGAAAGGATGTTCTCAAAATAACCTGTTTGCCCAAATTATTCTGTAACCCCTACTAGAACCTCAATGTGAAATGAGAATACCTATCTGAAATGATAGAACATGGGAACCCAGGTAGGAATATAATCCCACAGACATATATTCTCCCAAGTTCATCAATTGAGAAGGTATGTCTAATAGGTAAAAAGTGAGAAACCTATGTGATCCTATCAACAATCACCCATAATGCATCACCTCCTTGAGGGTATCTCAGTCAAATAGTGAAAAAATACATTATGAAATCATCCCATTTCCACACATGAATGGGAAATAGCTATAGAAACCACACTTACCACTAGTGTTCTTCCTTAACCGACTGATAGGTGGAACATCGAGTAACAAAACCAGCTATCTCCCTTTTCATACTAGGCCACCAATCATGGCGATGTAGGTCATGATACATCTTTGTAAGATCAGGATGCACTTCCAAGAAGAATTATGAGACTCTCACATCATTTCCTTATGTATTTATGTTGTAACCCTAATGCATATGTGAATATGAAATACCACATCCTCATCAACAATCTTGCCTAGTAGCAGATCCTTTCCTAAAACACTCTCCCTTAGGAATAATCCCTTGAGATCCAATAACTACCTCATATTCACTCTCTATAGAAGTGAAGAGGTCCATGATAATGATTCAAGTATAGACTATCCATGATAGACCTGAACCTATAAATAAATCTTAGAGAATAATTTCATAAGCTTCCACTCTCCACTAGCCTCTTGAACATCCTGTGTCTGAGTCCTTCATCTTAGACAATCCACTACATCCTTGTATTTCCCGGGTGTATATACAGGATCAAAGTCAAATGGTTGTAGGTATTAAACCCACCTTACATACCCAAGGTTCAAGTCTTAATGTGTGAAAATACACCAGAGTATTTTGTGGTCTGTAAAAACCAAAAAAAATTCTCCTAGTAGTTAATGACTCCAATAGTTCAAGGAGTGAACAATGAATGCCAAATCGATATCGTGTGTTAGTTAATTCTTCTCATGAGGACTTAGTTTCCATGAATCATACACAATTAATCGATATTCCTACATTATAACCACTCCTAGACCGATACCTGATGCATCATAATAGACTGTAAAGTACCTTTATAGCTCTAGAAGAATCAATATCAATTCCAAATTTAGTAGCCCTTTCAGCTCCTGAAAGGTCATCTCATAGGTTTATGACCATACGAAATCTAAACCCTTCTTAGTCAAGCCCGTAAAAGGTTCTTCTAGGTGTGAAAATTCCTGTATAAGGCATCTATAATATCCGTCCATTCCTAGGAAACAATGCATGTGAAAAATGTTTTTAGGCTACTCCCATGTAACTGTAACTCTCACCTTCTCTAGGTCGACTGCTACTTCTTCCTCTAAGATAATATGACCTAGGAAGTGGACTTTATCAAACCAAAAGTGTAATTTAGTAATATTATCATACATTTGGTTCTCTTTTAGTATATTCAGAATGATCTCAAGATGCCTGGAATGGTCATGTCGAGTATTAGAATACGCAAAGATTTCATCCATGAAGACCACCACAAATGAATCCAAAAAAGGGTGGAAAACTTGATTCATTAGAGCCATGAAAATGGCTGATATGTTTGTGATACCGAATGTCATAACCATATACTCATAAAGAATATACCTTCTATGGAACGCTATATGAGGTATGTTCATAGGTTTAACATGTACCTAGTGATATCCTGACCTCAAATTGATCTTCATGAAAACTTGATCTCCTCATGTCTGATCAAAGAGGTCATCTATACATGAAAAATGATACTAATTCTTCATAGTAATCTCATTCAACTTCCAGTAATCCAAAAAGATCATGAGGGTTCCATATTCATTCTGGTAAAAATGAAATGGTGAATCCCAAGGTTAAGTGTTGGTCTATATAAAACCCTTATCTTCTAAGTCCTCTAGTAGTCTCTTAAGCTCCTGAAACTCAGTAGTGTCCATCATATAAGGAGTAATGGACACTAGTAAAACTCCTAAAACTAGCTAAATAGAGAACTCCACATCTCACTCAGGAGGTGAACCAGAAAACTCATATGGAAATACATCCTTGAAAAGAACTATTATAGGAGGGAACTCAACCTGATATATTACTTAATCATCTATGTAAAGGCTAGCAATATTGGATTTCATTCCACTCAACCCATGATGCTCTAGTCCATATCTACTAGCCTAAACATTCCACTCACACTTTTGAATATAAGTTTCACCCTCTAGTGATGTAAACAACACCCTTCAATGGTAACAATCCATGTAGGCATGGTAAGGAACTAACCATTCCATCCCAAGATTAATTTTGAAACCATACATCAAAAGTATTAAGATATTCCATATGAAATGATAACCACCTATAAAAAAGGGGAACTACCTAAATTGGTGCACACTCTCATAATTTATACCTAAAGGGGTTTTAGGGGTCATCACCCTTAAGAAGTACTAAATCTCGAGTGTGAGACTTTACATAATGGACAAAGAGATAAAAGAATTTAAATCCCATGTATCAAAAAAAGTATATAACAATGTATATTCCTCTAAAATCATACCATGAATAGTAGAAGGTCTGATACTCTGCTCCCCTGGAACATGCTGCACTATATAAACCTGTCCCGTTTCATGGCCCTGAGATACAACATGATTGCCTTGAGCAGGATTTCTCTACTAAGGCTGTGCAACTGGTGCCTGGCTTCCCTCTCCATTACCACCTCCTCAATCTTACTAGACAATATCACTCCATCTCCCTACCTAATGCGGAGCTACTGATCCTATTACATGGACTAAAGTTGGTGATGATCCTCTCTCACTAGAAATTGGAGGGAATATTCTACAAAACCACTATAAATGGACCAACCTATCACATGATCGACACTCAATTAGGACCCCCTCACACTGAGGTTTCATGTTCCCCTATTTCCTACACTGATAATAGACTACAAAACTGCCATTACATGCACTCTAATGGGTACTTCCCCCATCAGAGGTCTTGAAGAGATGCTTCCTGCCACCAGATACTACACTAATGGGTCAAGAAGCTGATCCAATTTGGTCTAAGCCTGGAGCATCCCTCAAGTTATGCTCGGAAAAAAATATACTGGTTTAGTATTTCATACATGGTAGTCAACTAAACAACATTCACCTGAGAATGAATAGGATTCCTAGACCCATCCTCAAATCGCCTCTCTTTTACTGGATCATCAATGTTATAGATAATAACATAACATTGAAGCTCTATAAAATGAAGTGAGTAGTTCATAATAACTATAGAACCCAAATGGCGGTTGATGAACTCACTGGAATGATCATCCCTCAAAGTCATAGGGAAGAAGTAGTCATATAAGCTAGATTGGAAATCCCTCCAAAAAACTTCCTTGTACTGACCATCCAAGTTCGGAATATCCCACTGATGTTTGGTGGATACTCGAAGAATATATGTACCAAGATTAACTCTCCTCTCAGGATATGTATAAAGGTGATTTAAAATAGATAATACATTCTCAATCCTTAACACTACAGCATGGGGGCCACTATCCCCTAAAAAATAGATGGATGTTTCTGGTGAAACTCCCACATCAACTCTCCCATAGAAGGGGAAAGTCACAAAGCTCCCTGTATAGTTTTCATAAGATTCAAAAACTTACTTAAAAACTAGGAATCATCACCCGTATTAGGAATAAAATGAGGTTACTTAGGTGGAACTAGTAGAGGAAACACTGGTGTCTCAAGGCCCACCACATCCATAACATGGTCTTCACCACCAACCTGGTGCATGAAATGAGAAAATCATTATGGCATAGCTCTAAAAATGATAAGAACATGCATCATATATATTATTGATAGAGAATTAGATCACAAATACAAGAATATGATAGGTACAATCGTTCCCATATAAAATTCACATTCCTATACCAACTCAGAGAGCCAAGTCTGGGTGATAGGAATGATCATAAATAAAATGAGAGACACTACCTACTACCCACTACTAAAGTTGGGTTGGGTAAATCTCTCCATTTTACTGTAATAGTCTTGATATATGAACTATCAATTGCATGTTATAGAGTAAAACACCCTTTTATTTACAATTGGAATCCCCATTTAATGGTGACCATATTTAAATTTAAGATTGAACAATTCTAAGATTTTAATAACAGAACAATTATCTAAAATACCATTCATAATTTATACAAGTAGATTATCTATAAATTTCAATTGGTATTTCATATAACTATATCCAAACCTTTACATTAAATAAGGGAGAGTAATAGGTAATATAAAATGATTTGACTAAATGAATCATCATTCCCAATCTATAGAGTTACATACACTCTTTCTATTACAAATGAAATTCATGTATTTCAAATCAACTAACATTTCAGTATATGTAACCTCAGTTACATATATCTAACATGTGATAATTGGTTAGTTAAGGTGCCATCATCAAAATATACAGTAAAACACCATTTAGGTTGGTGAATACACTTTAACAACCCATTATATAATCTCTTTTTTCTTGTAGAAATTTTAGTTGCATAACAAATATACCATTAAATGCACATACAACAAGCATCATGTATTCGAGAAATTAAACATATATGGCATTGCATAATACATGAAACATTATCCATATATGGTGCATAAAATTATGCATGATCAATGCTTTCTTTCCATACTTGGTCAAGTATAAAATTCTATCCAACAACATACAAATAATAACATCACATATCATGTGCATCACCTAATGACGGAATCAAATCACCTATAACAGGCATAATCCAAAACACCAAGTCCCAACCTAGGAAATTTTGAATTTTCTTTGTATGTGGGTTAGTAACTCCCAAGAACATACAATTTAATAAATTTCAACACATCCAAGTCTCCTTTATACTATCCAAAAATTGTAAGGCAATGAAAAGAAACCTTTGAAACCAATTTGTGACATCCCGAATGGGGAGACACTAAAAAGGTGCCCTGAGCTGATGGGTCACATGGCCTCAAGCATGCCTTCCCACATGCTAGAGGTTATTGACTAGTAGTAAGGGTAAAAGGTGGTACAATGGGGAAAATATACCCTCATAATCAGAGTCAAACAACAATTTTATAAATTAATTTATAAATAGAAAAAGCATAATAAATGGTAAATAGAACAACGGGAGTACAAAAACTGGATTTTGTGAGATTTTGTTTTCATAATTGAAACAAGGCCTTAGGGATAGTTTGTAAAATGAGTTTTATTTCAAAAAAATGTTCAAAATAGTTTATTTAATTTTGAAATTTGAAATTTTTTTAAGTGTAATTCATTTTCTACTAAAGTGCACATGGTGTTTTGAAAGATGTTTTTCTTATTTCAAGTGAAACCGATGACTTTTAAAATCAGATTTTGTGGATTTTTTTTATTTTTTACTATGGTGCTTTTTAAAATGGTTAAATGATTTGAAATTTCTTCAATGTATGAGTTTTAGTTTTTATTATGATATCTAGAAAGGTGTTTTGGTTTTAAAATTGTTCAATTTTCTCTTGGAATACAAATTTTGGAAATATTTTGAAATGAACATATCATGTTAGGGATTTGGGTTGAAATTATCAAATGTTTTTTTGACATTTAGTGAAAGAAGGCCTAATTTTAATGGTCCCTATGTTTCTAAAACAGGGTTTAAGATCATTTTTAGGGGAACACCATTCTAAAATAGGTGTGTTTTGAAATAACATTTATTTTTTTTAAATAATGTGTGATTTTATTTTTCCCTAATGAGAGTTTGGAACTAATTGGTGTGCTTAAGGATACATGACTAGGTTGAGCTCATGTATCATGTTGTTTAGTGTAAGCCTCTCATAAAGGTCCCATGTGGAAGTATGGTTCTTATCATGGGGGTCTTTACTCTTTCTAGTTTTGAAATTTTCTAGGATCCAAATGGAATGGAATGATTTTTATTCTAAATTTAGTAGTGCACCATGGATCTATTCAAGGTCGTGTTAGTTGAGTGAGTTTTCTTGAGTATTTTGTAGTCCAAGTGTATTCATTTGTGTGTCTTGGTTTTATAATTAGACCATATAGGGACGGTTTTCATGGAGACCCTTACATGAGATCTATTTTGCGATGTTTATTTGATTAAGCTTGGAGACATTGAAGATTTTATGGAGTGAAAATAATTTTTTGTATCCTTAAGGTTCTTGGTTGTGATTATTTTCTAGGGTGATCCATTTTAGGATTTATTCTTGTTGAGTTTGGATCCTTTTTTGATTGAGGAAAACCTTTCCTGGTGTTTTATCTGGTTTCTTGTTATGAGTGGTGGGTCTTTTAGGTAATGTTCAGGCCTCATTTATCGATGTTATTTTATTTCTTGTCTATGGTATATAATATGGTTTGGAATTGGGTTTTTTGTTTTGGACATAGGAAAAACTAGGTTATATGAATGGATATTTGAGGGTATAGTTTACCTTCTAGTTGATCAATTAATGCCTCTTAGATAAGTTTCCTATTGGTGTTACCATTGGATGGTATTCTACTATTTTGTATTTATTCACCCTCATATGAAAATTCTGGCCTTAGGGTTGGAACCAAGTCATTTCTTAATGAGGCAGGTTCCTAGTTGTTATACTCTATGTAATTGGATTTCCATGGGGTTGGTGATCTAGTTTTGTGGCCTTTCAAGATTATTTTCATTCTAGTTCCTCGCTTAGTGGTTTTCATCCAGTGTTTTTTGTTGGATTTGTAAAATGAAGTTTTATAAATTCCATTTAGACATTTTGCAAGTGTGTTTTATTAGTGATGTCCATTTATTTTATGAAAAAGAGGTTATTGGTTGTTCAACCATTGTGGATTAATTCTAAATGGCGGGGAGACATATGATAGGTCTCCTCCCTCTTAGTGTTTCTCTTTGGTCAGTTGTAGATCAGTTTCTATTTTTTGTTAATTGGTGTTATTAAGGAATTTTTCTAGTTCTTCAAGGATTTATCTTTTAATATTGAGGATTTTATTTGGCTTTCATCTTTAGTTATGCTCTAATTGGTCCTAAAACATTCTTGGGGAAGAAAGTAGTATGGTGGTAAGAATTGTGATGTCCACCATGTCACTATGGATTTTATTTTATGTCAAATTATATTATTGGGGGTCATATAAAGTTTTAGAGAGGTTTCATCCCAAAAAAAGTAAATTTAAGAATTTTTATGGTTGTTCATAGTTTGGGAACATTGTTTAGGGTAAGCCATGCAGTGACTCTTACACAGCTCTTGGTTTCCCTTACAGGTAGTTCATTATGAATGTGCATGGTTTAGTATGCACTGGTACCTATGATATTCTAGAGATGAAATTTTTATGATATGTTGGCATCATGTCCTGGTAAAGTTTTATAATACCTTAGTGAAAGACCTTGGTAATATTTTTTATGAAACATTTATGATAAACCATGAAATATGATTATGATTGTCTAATTTTTATGTTATAACCACATTTCCATGTCATTCCTTATGCACTTATAGTCATTCTGTTATATTATGCACATATATTTATGATCATACTCTATTATTATTCCTCATGTCATATGAATGATGATCACTAACATTCCATTTCCTTTGTTTATAAATTATATGGTTTTGTGCTCACCCTTTTATATTGATGTATGTACCCATAGAACCATATATAGTGAGGTGACATAAGATATATTTTTAAAGAATATTTTCAAGAGGATTAAATAATTTTTATGTTTTTATTTGTGATTTATATACTTAATGTATTATGTACCTAGTTTCTAAGACATTAAACATTAAAAGATCCTTGGAAGTAGTTAATTTATTATTTCTTTGAGGGGTTATGTTAAAAAACATGTATGAAAGGGAATTTCTCCATAGCTATTATCCGATCAAGGATTAGTTATATGTGGAATTTATTACTAGAAAAAATTTGTAAGAACCCTAGGGATAAGTCTAAATATCAGAAAGCCTCCAAAATTTTGGTAAAGTATAGAGAGTGTGGTTTCCTAGTAATTACACACCTATTTGGATTTTGGAAAGTGGATATGGTTGTGCCACATATACCCCTAGGGTTAATCACCCTAAAAAGGATGGTTGAGTATCAACTTAATCTTTACTTGGTGCATGCCGAGTGCACCCTGGACTACGAACCATACTAGACACTCTCGGGGGGATATGCTTTGGTTGATCACATGCATTATATGAAGAAATATAAAGGATTTATAACTAAAGTAATTATTATTTTTTAATTTAGGATGGAATTATAAGATCTCAGAAGCATGAAATTAGAAAATTTATGATTAGTATCCACTTTATTTCAGTTATCATAAGATTTAATATAGTAGAAAATTTATCATTTATTTTTTCTTATTATATGTAAATGATGAGAAATAGAAGGGTTCATGGGAATAATGGATGCAACAGACATGTGGGGATGACCTTCCTAGTAATTCAATATCACTTGTGATGCACCCAACATATCCTTCCTCTCCATGAGCATATGGTGTCATGGTTTTCATCAATATGTCAAAATATGAAAGTCATGGTACCCTTTAATGATAATATTAAATTCTAAGGATCAATACACACATCCATAGATAGGAACATCCAATGAAACATATAAATGTATATTTCCCATTGGAGGGTCTCGTTCTCATAACCTATCACACTAGAAATTTCCAAGGGAGTAAACTATGAGTGGGTGCCTTAAATCTATTATATATACTAATCCTAGGTGTATTCGGGCATACATGTCACCACAATAGGCTTCCATGTCACCCCAAACTAGTTTTCCCCACTCAAAACTTGTGACTGTCTCCCTCCACTACTCGCGTTTTCCCTCCACACCATCTAGGGTTTCCACCTCTCACGTTCTCCCTTCACCGCTCGTGTTTTTGCTCCGCAGCTACCGGGGTTTCTGCTGCTCGCATTCTCCTTCCGCAGCTTGCATTCTCAAATTGGTTTCCCCCAATCCAAAATTGTGATTGTATCCCTCCACTGCTTTCATTTTCCCTCCATAATATATAGGGTTTCCACTACTCGTGTTTTCCCTCTGCACCTACTGGGGATTCCGCCGCTCGCGTTCTCTCTCCGCCTCTTGCATTCGTGCCTCCATCTCAGTCTAAGGCCTCCACATGCATCGCCTCCGTCCTCCTTTCCTGCTCTGTCTTCTCTTCCTCCTCCTACACCGCCTTCTCACCTTCTATAGATTCAGACCCCACCATCATCTAGTGATTTTAATTTCCTCTATCTATGGTAAAATTTCATTTACTCTTTGGTAACCTCGACACACTACTAAACCACATCGAGCTCTAAATTTCAGTTCCTTCTAACTACGGTAACCCTTAAATTTTTTCTAATATTACCCCCAATCCTTGAAACTGGTAAAAAAATTTCTTCACCCATGACCTTCAATATAGGGTGGTTTCCAAGGACTTAGATAAACTAATATTGGATAGGTTTTTGCTGACTGTAGAACATATGATGAGGTACGTAGAGTTGGTAAAGAGGAATTTGTTCTTTCTGACTACATGATGTATGCTACACAGATTTAAGATAACGATGGGGCCTCATAGTTCTCCAACTCTTTGGATCAGTCTTGCAGTTGATTGCACTGGACATGATTTATTAAATGCCTCAGTGAACTCATGTTGGGATCCCAGTTTTTGTGATTGTATATATTTTTCCATTTACTATTGTAATGTTCTTCATTTTTAATATTTCTAGTACACTATAAATGTGTTTCTGGTTAGTATGTTGTTTTCACTATTTGTTTAGGGTTGGAATGTTGTGTCCAATGATAGTATGTTGTGTTCACTATAAATATGTTACATTCACTAAAAATTGATTCCACTATATATGAGTTTCTATTCACTCTCAGAATATTGTATTCACTATTACTTTGTTCAATATTAATATGTTTTATCCACTATTAGTTTGTTCATTGTATTCACTGTGAGTTTGTTCATGGTTTGGTCTTTTCTATGGAATGAAGAGTCTTCAAGGTTTGATTCCAAAGATATAATTTTATATCACTGTTGAGATTTAGTTTTATTGATCTTAAATCATTTTTGTGGTTGATGGAGAATGATGGCAATACTGAATGATTTCCATCAAACTGCACTGATAATACCCTTGATTGAGGTAATTACTATAACAATCATAGCCCTGAATGATGAAGTAAACCATGCACTTATCACAACCCAAAATATATATCCATACTTTTATTATGATGTTTTATATGCTACTGGTGGCCGTAGGTGTCTCCGTTATTAGGGAGGACATAGTACTCTTTCATGCTAAGTTGTAGTAGCCAGACTGTTGCTGACTGTAGAACATCTGATGAGGTATGTAGTGCTGGTCAAGAGAAATTTGTTCTTTCTGACTACATACTACCTGCTATACAGATTTAAGATGATGACAGGGCCTCGAAGTTCTCCAACACTTTGGATCAGTCTTAGAGTTGATTTCACTGGACATGCTTTATAAAATGCCTCAATGAACTCAGGTTGGGAACCCAGTTTTTGTCATTGTATATATGTTTCCATTCACTATTTTCATGTTGTTCACTTTTAATATTTCTAATACACTATATACGTGAACTCAGGTTGACAAACCAGTTTTTGTCATTGTATATATGTTTCCAGTCACTATTGTCATGTTGTGCACTTTCAATATTTCTAATACACTATATAACTCTTTCCGATTAGTATGTTATGTTCACTATTTGATCATAGTTGTAATGTTGTGTCCATTATTAGTATGTTGTGTTCACTATTAATATGTTACATTAACTATAAATTGATTCCACTATATATGTGTTTTTATACCCCTTCAGAATATTGTATTCATTGTTAGTTTGTTCAATGTTAATATGTTTTATTCGCTGTTAGTCTGTTCAATGTAGATATGTTGTATTCACTATTAGTTTTTTCATTGTATTCACTCTAAGTTTGTTCATGGTTTTGTATTTTTTGTGGAATGAAGAGTCTTTAAGGTTTGATTCAAAAACTATAATGCTATATGACTACTGAGATTCAGTGTTATTGATCTCAAATAATTTTTGCGGTTAATGGAGAGTGATGGAAGTGATGAATGATTTCCATCAAACTGCACTGATAAGAGCTGTGATTGAGGTAAATCCTACACCAATCAGAGCCCCAAATGACGAGGTAAACCCTAAACTAGTCATAACCCTAAATATTTATCCATAATGTTTTTATGATGTTCTATATGCCACTGTTGGCCGAAGGTGTCTCCATTATTAGGGAGGACATAGTACGCTTGCCTACTAAATTGCAGTAACCAGGCTGTTGCTGACTAGAGAACATATGACGAGGTATATAATGCTATTCAAGAGAAATTTGTTCTTTCTAAATACATGGTATGTGCTACACAGATTTAATATGACGACAAGGTCTCAAGGTTCTCCAATGATTTGGATCAGGATTGGAGTAGATTGCATTGGACATGCTTTATAAAATTCCTCAGTGAACTCAGGTTGTGAACCCAGTTTTTTTCATTGTATATATGTTTCCATTCACTATTGTCATGTTGTAAACTTTTAGTATTTCTAATACACTATATGTGTTTTTCCGGTTAGTATGTTATGTTCACTATTTGTTCATGGTTGGAATGTTGTGTTCACTATTAGTATGTAGTTCACATTTTCATGTATTTTTTACCATCTCTAGAATGGTATTGTTTACTATAAATTAATGTACAAATTTGTATGTCTTAAATATTATTATGTTCTACTTTCATAACATTAATATTTGGTTTCAATATGTCTGTTATAGTATGAAATAAGTATCATTTTTTAGGTATAATTTCAATATATGTACATATACCTAGAATGCCTAACCATGTAATATCATGTGGTTGCCAATTTGACCCTAGGAGGTGATACCAGTTTGATTGATCCATGTAGAGTTCATTTGATGGCTGCAAACTAAAGATTCAAAAAAAGAACAAGAAATATTCCACATCCCACCTTGTAGATTGAAGAATTCACCTTTGTGGATAAAATTCATTAAATTTCATCATTCTCTATTATTTTTCTGGGTTGTTTGTATGGTGCTTCCATCATTGATCTAAAGTTGAAAACTGGAATATACACATGAAATTTTGTTTCATCTCAAGGTAAAAATTTCATTATTTACCTGAATTCATGCAAGACAATTTCAAGATTCTCAATTTCTATTGTGATTGCTAAGATTCTACTCTTCTTATTCATCTTGAAATATTATCTAAGCAGATAACTGGAGGTCAATAGAGCTGGTTTTATCCTACCATCTAGTATGCCAATGATAATTTTTTAAGCATTGGAGACACCTTTATTCTATTCTTATGCTTAATTTGATAGTACGGACTATAGAAAAGTGGTGGAAAAACACATTTTTTGGTTATCATAGTGATCATACCAATGATGGTTGTTCCAATTTGGTGACCATAAAATATTCCTTTTATGTGTACAAGGATCCTCTATGATGGGTCATTTAGTTTAGGTATGTTAAATTTCATAATTTTTTTTACTCTGGTATTTAGAAAATTATTAATTTCTTTTTTGGGTTCAGTTAGGAATGGCCTAAATAGAGTTAAATAAAACCGATTAATTATCATTATCACAGAACATTATTTGAAATTAATATCATTCAACCTCACGACATATTGCAAGAACACATTCTAATTGTCTGTAACCACAAGTTCAACTTTTTAATTGATATCATTACTATATATTAATTATGGGGTATTCCTTTTCTAAATTTTTAAGGCATTAACTATATACTACTATAGTGATTGGATAATTTTATTCTCAATTTTTCATTAATGGTTTATAACTTACTTTAATGTCATAAAGACATGTAAAACATTATGTTTTTGAAGGTAATATCACTAAATTTTTAATACTAACAGTAATTTTTTTATTCCTGCCATTATTTTACCATTTTCATTTTATAACATATAGTTTACTATATTTTAAGGCATTAAATGTATACTAATACAGTGACTAAATCATTGTATTCTCAATTTTTCATTAATGGTTCAAGAGATTGTACTTTAATGTCACAAATATATGTAAATCATTAAGTTTTTGAAGTTAATATCACTAAATTTTTAATACTTACAATCAATTTTTTATTCCTACCATTATTTTAACAATTTCATTTTATAATATATATTTTAGTATATTTTTTTTTTATTTTTGGACCATTCGTGCATGCCTCATAATTGGTATGTTTGATATTTTCTTCTATAGTCATCATGAATTGAATGAATATTTTATTTAGATGGGATTAAAGTTAACAAAACATGTTATTGTGTCCCATGAAAAAATTAATCTATTTACTGTTGGATATGAGTTTTATACATCTAATTATCAATACATCCTCATAATTAGTTCCTTGCATGTTTATTTTCTACATGTATTCATATAGTCATATTTTATTCTACTGTTTATATTTGGATTTCATTTAGTATATGAGATTCCCAATTACTAAAAGCTCTGAAACTATAATTTGAGAAAATTTTCATCTCTTCAAATTTCATGGAGAATTAAGTAAGGGATAAAATAGTTTTTAATAAATGGTTTTGATAATAGGTTTTGATTGAATGAATTGTTTTTAATTGAATTTCCTTGGGAGTAATTTCATGGGATTGATTTTTTCACCCACAACTCCTTTCTTGGTTTCATTACTATTTGTAAATCATTGGAGTTATCTTTGGGAGGGCACTCATAATTCTTGATCGAGACTATGTTTGGATAAAAAACATGCCCCACGAGGGAGAATAATTTAGTTATATAGGTTATCATATGGTTGTGAAAAACTGAAATCATTTGGCCATTCTGCTCTATTTTTATGAGTTTTGTTTATGATGTTTCTATTTGTTCTTTTATTGGTTGTAGTATGTCAATAATAAAATATATGAAACTTAAGTTGGAATTTATTTATTTTTGATCGTTTTGATAGGTGAAGTTTTTCTTGAGAAAATTCATCTTTAAGGAGTGAATCCAAGGGTAGAATCCTATAAAAGAAAGGTTGAGTCCTGTAGAATGAAATCTAGAGGAGAAGAAAAGGGGATAATCAAGCCTAAAGTATTATTCATAGCTTTCACTTAGAATATTCTATTTTCTCCTTACCGTGTTACTGCTTTTATGATCATTTTCTCATTTTCTTTGCGAAATATCTAAATGTATTAGATTGAATGAAGAATGCTTCAATTTATTCTATCTTGCACAAATTTCTTCATTGTGGACTTTAATACAGCCTAAAACATGTGTTCTTTTCATTCATTGTTGTATTTGTGCATTTTTCATTAATGATCACAATAAATCGTTTCACTATTATATTAGGATTAACATTATATTAATCCAATTGCCAAGGAGTGGCTCTCTAGGATCAATGTTGATCACCGTGAAGAATGTTACTTCATATATAATATTTCTTAATGGTACAAATAAATTTTTATTCCTTTTCATATAAAATTTCTCTTTATTACTATTGTGATGATGTCTTAAGAAACTTCTACAACTATTCCAATATTCCTCCTTGGGTTCATGCTCGCGATTCCCTTCATCTCCTCCAATGGTCCCTGTGCCTCCAATTTTCATTTCATCATCGACCTGATACTCTTCCTCTTTCTACCACCAATCTCTATAGATCCAATCCCTACCTCTCCACCTCTCGAGTTCCATTGCTTTCTCATTTGGTTTGTGGTTACTATCTTCTCCCTTCAAAACATCTTCCGCTTGCAAGTTTTGTAGCTTATATCTATGGTAACCTTGTATTTCCAGTGGATTAACCTCGACAAACCACAAAACCACCTTGGGCTCGCAATTTCAGTTCCCTCTAGCTATGGTAACCACTAAACAAATCATTTTTATGTATGATTTTGTTCCACTATAACAATTTAATGCCTTTGGCTTTAAATCCTTGTAATTTTGTTAATATCTTCTACAGTTTCCTGATGAAGTTTCATCTATATGTGATATAGATTCTCATACTTTTACAAGGGATATTTAAATATAAGTTTTTTGATGACATGGTATCTGTATTTTAGTTGGTGCCATACCCTACTTTCAAAAAAAGTGCACTTTATTAGTGTTATATAACTCAATTTTCAAATATTTTATCATTTTGTGAATGCATTTGATAGTTATATCTATATCAGGTTTTCCATCAACTAAAATACATTTTTAGTTTTTACCACTTTCTTATTCCCTAAATAGGTTTCTCCATTTACATTTTCATATATCCTCTCAACATACCTTGAGATACCACGTTAGCATGTAGAATATATGGACATCATAGGGGAAGATTTAGCTTTTCTATTAAATATTAATTCTTTTTAAATTCACACAAATTATTCTTTTACAAAAATACATACAATCAACTACATATGCATCAAAAAGTGCATTTACAAACAGGAATTTAATTTCTCTACAATGGAATTTTTTCCGGGTTGGTATTATCATGCGTCTTTATAACATTTCAGAGACCAGTTTGCTTCATGGAATGTGGAAGACTAATTTTAATTAAATTTAATATTTAAATTTGCATATATAAGTATTATAGTATGGTATACCAGGCTTCCACTTCGTAGGTTGTGGGGTAAAACAAATGTATGAGCAATTCTATCATAAACCATTCCATCATGGATATATGTGAAAAAAAATCACATATTCTATTTTCAATGATTAGAAAATAAAATTTCCATGATTATCATGGTGTATGTACTGTTGACATTATCTTCTTCTTTTTTTTTGGTTTTTAATTATTTCTTTTATGTTAACATTTTTTTATTCTTTAAATTCAGGTATTATTATTTAAAACATTGCTGTCTATACAGAATAGTCTATTCCAATCTTTTGAAGATGGATATTTGTATAGTGTGATAGAATTTCTGGGTGACATCCTATAAAATAAACTTACTTTCAATGATTGATACAGTTCCATGAATAAAAAAATAATACTTATGATGTCTATTTTGAATTTAAATTGTCGATTTGAATGTTCTTTTCATTCTTATATTTCAATTCTCCATGCTGAAAATAATTTTTTATTTCTTATATATTCTCCTATATGTTTTAAAATGTATTTATCCAAACTGTTATATACTATTGTAATGATGTCTCTAAATTTTTTACAATTGTATTCTAATATTAAGTATCACTATATTTCTATTTCAATATATTCAATATTTATGTTCTTTATAAACTTTGAAATATAGTTTTTTCCTCTTTAAAATAAGCATTGTACCGTATTGTCGTGTGAACGCATGAGTGAGTACTAGTTCTTATTATTATTCACCCTAAATATTCTGTATCATATGTATCTCACCAAATGATATCATCCTACTATAGATCATATATTTAAGAATACTATCGTAGCACCTCCCAGTTCTCATCATAGCAGAGAACTACTATGGCCTTTCCGTGTGACATATATTCTTCGAACATTTTGACATACAAATGTCATGTAGAGAAACATTCACAATGTGATAATACATTTCATTAATAATGAAAACATGTAATCAAGAAATTATAATTTGGTTCTATGGCACTAACTCCAAAAAAAAAATTCATTGATTTTGATAGGAATATTGATCGATTATTTGGTTGACTAAGACCCCATATATGGAATTTTATTATAATCTATAATTGTGGGAGTTATGAGAAGATAGTGTGGTGTGCTGTCAAAGTGGTAATGGAGTTTAGAGATACACAGTGGTTTCATGGAATGAATGATAAGAAGTGGAGGATGGAGACAAATTCTAGAATGTTTTTTACCATAACAGAGAAGGGAATAAACAACAACTACTCATGTGTAAAATGTGTGGAAAGATGCATTTAGGGAATTTTCTACAAGGAAGTGTAAAGTGTTACAAGTGTTAAATAGAAAACCATATTACTTGATTTTTTTGTGTAGATGTAAATCCCCAACATCTAAATGAAAATGAAAAAGGGAATATGGTGCAAGTATAAACAATAGTACAATGCTTAAAGTGTGGGGAGCATGGACATTTCAGTCAACCACCTCTAAATTAGAAGATAATTTAGGGAAACCACCATCAACCCCTTCAGAGGACAAGGGAGAGAGTTTATACTTTTGCAATCAGAATGGTTGGAGATAAGGCTCAAAATTATGTGGTTAAAGGTACCCTTATTATACACTCAAAGCTAGTAAGCATGTTGTTTAATTCTGGTTCTACACATTCGTTTATTTCATTTATTTTTTCAAATAAAATCAAATTAAACCCTACTCTACTAGTGGTAGAGTTGTCGATTAAAACTCATGGAGGAACTATTCAAGAATTAATGATATATAGATATTACCATATTAAATTTGGTAAGTAAATTCTCTCCAAAAAATCGGTGGTCATTTTAATGGTGGAATTTTATAAAATATTAGGGATGGATTGGTTGTCAAAGTATAATACCAAGAATAATTGTAGAAGAAAAAAAATTCAGTTGCCTTGAAGGAAAACATGTTTTGATTTTGAAAGGAGAGATATCCCAGCCTGAGTCTTGTCAAGAACCACCTCTTATAGACCTATTTATGGAAATTATTGGTGAAGAAGGGGAATAAAGTGCAAGTAAAAAGATAGGAGATGTACCCATTTTACAGGAATACATTGATGTATTTTCGAATGAATTTTCTAGGCATTACAAAAAAATAAAGGTAGAGTTATCAATTGAACTCATACTTGGATCCAAACCTATATTGAAGACCCAAAATAGAATTAAATATGCGGAGTTAGAATAATTGATCAAGAAAAATCAATATACATTAAATAATGGTTTTATTCGATAGGTTGTGTCTTCTTGGGGAGAATTAGTTCTCTTTATGAAGAAGACATATTGATTAATGTGGCTGTGAATTGATTATAGAGAACTTAATGATATTACAGTGAAGAACAACATCCGTATTCTAAGGATTCATTATTTATTTGACCAACTTTGTGGGGCACGATTTTTCTTTAAGATTGACATCTGATCAGGGTATCATCGACTGAGGGTGAAGAAAGAAGATACTCCAAATAATGTTTTATGAACAACATATAGACATTAAGTGTTTTTTGTAATACCATTTGGATTGAATAATTCTACCACCATATTTATAGATTTTATGAATAGAGCCTTTAGGGACTAACTTGATAAATTTATAGTGGTATTGATTGATGATATTCAGATATATTCGACTAGTTTTTTCATAATAATTTTTTAGGGCCATGGGTTTGGGATACCAAATCCATGGTTCATAAAATTTATTATTATTAATTTGTATTAATTAATTACTAACTATTAATTAATTATAAATTAATAACTAATTATTGTTAAACATTCAGTTATTAAAATTAATTATAGTTAATTATTATAGTAGAGGAAAACGAGAAACTAAATCCCACATAGGAAATTAGTAAGGATTTCAAGGTTACCCTCCCTTGTAAGGGATCCTTGAGTAGGAGTTGTAGTTATATTTTTAGTTTAATTTAATATAAGTAGAATATAATAGGAGTTAAAATTTTCTGATTGTTTTGATATATATAATAAAAAAATGAAATAAAATAATAAATTGTAAAACAATAAAAGGAAGAAATTAAACCCCCAAACACCTTTCACATTTTTATTTAACAAAAGGAATTGAGGTTGGAAATGCATTCTTCTTTAAAAATTATCACCTTTGCGACAAAGACATTGAGGGCATAAATGGATTTCAGGGAATCAGAAATTTTTTAAATCTAGTAATGCGAAACGGGTGGGCCAGGGCGGGGAGGTCCAAGCCCGCATGGGTTTGAGACTGCGCAGGTTTGTCCACAAAATCCCGCATATAATGCGAACAAAAAAATCCAAGCCCGCCCCACCCCGCATAAGCCCGTGTGTTTCCCGCGGGCTGCCCACATTAAAAAAAATAATATTTATAATCATTTAAATATTATATTTTTTTTATCATTCTTAATTTTAGTTGTTGGTAGAAGTATGAATTTAAAATTTTTAAGAGATGTGATGGAATATTTTTCTATGGGTTAATGGTGTCATGTTCTGAAGCCGATGTGGTGGTGAACTATTGCAATGAAAAGTAGGAAAGTGAACAATAAGGGGCAAAAAATGATGATGTTGATTATGTGGTGATGCGAATGGATAAACCTATGAATGAACGATGATACCTCAAGTAATGACTGGTTTTAGAGGATACTATTAGGGTCTCATGAGTTCCTTTCATGTTTTCTTAATAACAAAATAAAATTAAGTAATAAAAAAATTAAATCGGTCCAAAAAATATTATAATTATAACAACTCTTTTAGAATTGAAACCAAGTGCATGAGAGATGAGTTCCATTTTTCGAGAGGTGCGATGATACACCATGTGAATATGATTAATAATTAATATATAAATATTATAATATCATATTAAAATAATAAATATTGACCTATTTAAAATTCACATGTAAATGAATGGTGAATTTGTATGACCATTAATGTGAGAAATAATATGTCATTGTTTAATCATGTTTCTTTAAAACTAAAATGCCAAATAAACATATATTGTAAAAAAATTAAATTAGGCTCACGGGTCAGACCGTACCTGCATGAGCTCAATCTAATTTGGCCCACACCCGTGTGGGCTCAACCCGCATTGGCCCGCGCTCTTAGCGGTCAAATTTTTTAGGCCCTCCCCGCCCCATATCCCCCCCATACCCACAAATCCTATGGTCTACATGCCCATTATTCGTCACTAGTTGAATCTCTTAACACCTTTCAAACTGAGATTTAAAAATAAAAAAACCCTAGGCCATTTTTATTATTTTTTTCAAAAAAAAATCATAAAAATAAAAAACTCTTTTAAGGGCTTTGGTGGGTTTATATTGGATAGGTGGTGGGAACTTATCTCTAGGGGGTATCCCCACTGAGTGCACCCTAGTGGTTGCATCTCTGTGGGATTCTCACCTCCCCTTGCACTTGTGGTGTAGGTTTTTGTTTGTTTTTCTCCTCCTCGCACCGATGTATAATATGCATGAGGGTTTTCCACCACACAATGTTGATATTTTGATGATCACCCACGCTTTCATCCATTTTTCATCCTAAAAAACTATAATAATTCTATTACACACAGGAGAACATTGATCATGATTGGCCAAGTATCAATTATTTGCCTTTGAATATGATCATTTAGGGAGAAAGGGTTAACATTATTAGGTATAATTATTTGCTTTTGGGTATTGAGAGTCCGCGACATATGCTTCATAGAGATTTAGGTAGGGATTGTCTGTGATTCACAGTGATTGTTTCTCGACGAAGCTGGTAACATGTTCCTTCGCTGCTTCTTAATGATTTATGTGTCTTTTTTCGCATGCAGTTGGGTGAGCCTCAGATTTCAATACATCGCCCCGAAGAGTTGGTGACATAAAATATATATATCGAGCTTCATTACCCACCGTTATTGGAGGCCCTGATCCCCATATATGATGCATGCTATATCAATTTAGTGCTTCAGGCCATGCATATTATTTGTTTTGAAGTGTTCAACCATCTCCTTTGGTTGCATGGATGGAAACCATAACCCTGTGTCACCCTGCCCACCCTACTTCCCACCGAGTATATATACCCCATTACACTCTGAATCCATTTTCTAGCTTCAAACACCAATTTATAACTCTAGAAAGCTTCAGAGTTTGAAGGTGATGGCTGGCTGGTCTGCCGGGAGAATGCCATAGAAGCCCACGTCCATACCTTGAGAATGGTACGTGAACACCACTAAACTTTTGGGGAGTAAATAGATGGATCCTAGGATAACAACTAGATTGTGATCAAATATTCGAATGTCCAACGAAAATGGAAGCTTGGATTTTAACATGAAAGAAACCGTTCAATGTAGAGGACTAAAAAATCAGGATGAATTAGAGATTAAAAAATCAAATTATTGCTCGAACTTGAATTATAATGAGTGTAAAAAAAACTTGTGCGACAACCACACCCCGATACGTCTCCATTTTTTCCTCATAATCCCCTCATGACAAAATTTCACCCCTCAGATATCAAAACCAAACAATCGGTGTTGTTGAAACACTTGAAATATGTTGTTGCACAACCCAATTTGATGTTTCTCGATGGTGCCCACTGCACAATGCTACCTGATGAAGATAATATTGAGTTGAATTGGTTTGTGTGTCGTGCACCAACCACACACACCATGAAATACTTCCATATTGGGTGCTTCGTATTTCACATGTGCAACAACTATTATTTTGGTAGTCATCAGAGTTGTCAAATGTGTTGGTGGCTACCATGTTTGAAGTTCAAGGTTGGTGGGGGGATTTGTGGGAGTTATGTCAAAACTTGACACCTCCCACCATGGTTATTTAACGAGGGTCATGGAAGTTTCCAACAATGAGATCTGTAAGAACCTGGGTTTTGAGCCTCTGAGACTTTGAATTTTTCTTGATGTTATTCTAGAGCAGGGCGTTCAGACAGCGTGTGATTCCAAGCCCCGGTGTGTCTAGAGTTAAATTTTAAGTGCGTTCACACTAGACACTCCAAATAAACATAATAAATCCTAAACGGTTGCTCAGATGGGAAAACCTAGTGCACTGTTGAGTCCGTAGCATGCCGTTTATCCTAGGAGGGGTGTAACTTTTGTGGGCGCGACCCTTCTGTGGAAAACGCCACCAAGGGCATTTTCGTAATTTAGAGGCGTCGAGCGTGAACTTTATAACTTCTGAACGGAGGCTCAGATTAAAATTCTGTGACCACCATTGCGCTCAGAACATGTATTTTACCCTAGGAATGGCTTAACCTCAACCCTGTTGAGAGTTCGGGTACGGGCCCACTGGTGGGTGTTTAAAATCAATTAAATTTTAATTAATTTTCCCTACTTAAACACATCCACCCCCATATCCTTCCATTTGTGTTATCTGGTGGAAGCTACCAACAAGAACTCCCCCCCTTCCTTCAAGCTCCACCTCCTCCTTATCAAGGCGTTTTCGGTTCCGACGATGGCAGATCGATCGTGGAGTGTCGGGCTACGCCCTGCGAGGTAGGCATCGTTGCGTTTTCGTTTTAATTTTCTGCATCTTCTTTAAACTCAATTTATAGCATCCAAATGCTGTTTAATTATCGAGTGAATTCCATATTTGAGTAGGGATCGATCCGAGCTCTCCAAGTATTCTTTCGAATCAAGATTTTGAGTCCCGGGGTGTCCGGGGTGACCCCAGGAAGTTTTCCGGCCAAAACCCCCATTTTCCGGCGGCTCCAGGGCAGTCCAGTGGCTCCACGCGGTGCTCCAGTGGGCGACGGTGGCGGAGAGGGCTCCCCAAGAATCGGCGCGGGCTCCCCCGGGTGGCGGCGCGGTTCCTCAGTGGTCGGCGCAGGCGAGCGGGACGGCGGCCCGATGGTTCGGGCCGCGGGAGGGCGTGCTGCCCGGCTTCGCCGATCGGCGTGCGGTGCGAGATCAGGGTCGTCGCGACCCCGGAAGCAGACCGAGACCTGCGAAATGTGGGTTCTGTGAAAAATCACCGGACGGACTTAAGCCGATCCGGGTGAAGTGGTGCAGCCCGCGCAGTGAACCTGGCAGTCTGGGCGGCCGCCGAGCTATGGATTGCTGATCTAAAGGGGTGGACCGGCCGAACCTGTCTGGCCCACCCCGTCTCCATCCGTTGGCATTAAAATGCCTCTAACTCTCAAACCGAGTATCAGATTTTCATGATGTCTGCGGAAACAAGATACTTGGATCGAGGTGGAGGTTTTTATATGGTATCGGGATTTTTTAATTCCCGATATGGGGGGCTTGGTGGTGCGACACGTCCGTTACGTGTTATTTAGCGCCTCGTCAAGAATCTTGTTTCGGATGGCGCGAGCACATCCGAAGTCCATTTTAGGTACCGTCAGTGGAGTTGTGAACCTGGAGTTGAGAACAGGTCTTCCAGGGGGGTTTCAAGCGTTGAAGTCGGAGTTGAGGAGTGGGCCCCACGGGCCGTCTTTCAAGTTGTGTGCAGCGTTTGTGACTTTTTTTTCAGACGTCCATTCAGGGCGAAAGGATAGTTGATTTGGCGTGTTTTTCCGAGAGCATCACGATGGCATAGTTCTCCCGACCTTTTTCTGGACCGAGATGTGGGCCCCACGAGATGCTGTATGGGTATAAAGCGGTGTTGAATAACTTTTTCTTCGGGAGTTTGTTTCAAGCGAGTAAATAGTCTATCTCGCATGTTTTTCTACGAGGATTGCAACGGTGTAATCTGTTTGGGTGTGTGGAGCCTCATTCAAGATCTCATTAAATGTGTAAACATGAAAGGGCATTGGTCGGAGGTTCCTTTGATGCAATCTGAACCAACGCACGATAGCGGTGTTAGTGAAACCCAGTGATGACATGGGTAGTGTGGAGTTATCGGACTAGTCCTGAGTTTACCGTCAAGTGGGGCTGGGTAGTGGGTTAACCACCGATGTATCAGGGTCTACCCTCCAGTGGGGCTGGGCAGTGGGTTACCCATTGACCTAGGGTTTACCCTCCAACGGGGCTGGGCAGTGGGTTACCCATTGACCTTAGGGTTTACCCTCCAGCTGGGCTGGGCAGTGGGTTACCCAAGGACTTCTTTCAGACTCATCATTTTCTATGAGGCTAGTCTGTGAATTTTCTTCGTGATTACCGGAGCGAGACCCTTGGTTGTATGCTTCAGCGATGAGATAGCTTTGACATGCGAGACATTTGGGCATTAGTGATGGATATCCTTAGAACTATTGGTGACTTTTCCTGGGTTGAGCTTGGTGATAGAGATCCCCTTACACACTCATTCGGGTTTCTTGTTGAGCATATATATACATACACCATACTTTTGTTCCCACTCCTTGGGTTCAGTTACTCTCCTCCTAGGAGGGTCAAAGACGTGCGGGGTATGCCACGTGCTTTCCGTGTCTATCTCCTCTTGGTTGGACGAGTCTGCTTCCTTTCTCTTGTTGGGTTGAGTTGCACTCTATTTACTGTACTCTTTCATTATTCTTTGTTTTGTCTACTGCTCACCTCTTTAGTGCCTCCTTTGTTGATCCCTCGAGCTTTTGGGGCATCCTAATGAGTATCTTTATACTCACCCCTACTTAGGCTTTGGCCGCACCTGGTGTGCCCTTGCAGACGACGGACAGGTCGATCATGACTACGAAGGAGCATAGAGGGCACAGGATCTTGGGCCGCGTACCGGGGTCACAGTAGAGTTTTCAGGTGTGGGACTCTCCGGTTGTTTAATTTTGTTTACCTGTTGCTGGGTTGTGGCACCTTTCAAGTTGGGCGTGTTCTTTTCCCTTTTTCTGTTCAGTTTCCTTGTTAGTACTTATCCGCACTTTACTTGTTCTATTTAGAAGTTGACGCATGACTGTGGTTGGGTTATAGTTGTTTGTCCTTTGGTTTTCTTTTTTACTCTGCACTTCTGCATTGGGTGGGCTGCGTGTGCATGTACAGGTACTTAGGCGAAGGGCTCCTCGAGATCGTTATGCCTTCGGCACTTGTTGCCAGCCCTTGGCCTATGGAGGCAGGCTTGGGGTAGTTGCAGCTCTAGACTGGTAGGGTCGGGTCGTGACAAAGTGATATCAGAGGATGGTTTGTTTCTTGGGGGCATTGTTCAGACATCCCTAAAAAGGAATTGTTTGGGATTTAGGGAAATAGTGTCGACGTGTCTCGAGAGCGTCTCTCTGGCCAGGGAGTTCAGTGATGGTATGGGTGACCGATGTATCCATTCACCAGGACCCTGATAACCCGTTTGTCGACTCGGCACACTGAGACATTTGTTGCAAGGAACTTTGGAACATGCATCTGGTAGGATTGAGTCTTTGATGGTCCTTTCTGATTCAGCTCCCCTTTGTGATTACTATTATATATATATGCTCATCCGATCATGGTAATCCTTGATAATTTTCAGGATGCCCCCATGACAACAGCTAGCCAGGTTACCCTCTCCAGTTCATGATGACGACCTGGTGAGCGACGTGGCGTCAGTTCAGGGACCCTCATGTGATCCCCTTCCACCAAGTGGTTCAGTAGTATCCCCTCCATCTAGAGAGCGATGGTTAGTAATGTCAACACAGTCTGAGGTTGAGCACAGGCTGAGTACGCTCTGAGACTTCCAGCATCAGCGGCCGCAGAAGTTCCACGGGGACCCAGATCCCCAGGTAGTAGAAGACTGACTAGAGTCCGTGGAATAACTTTTCAGTTGGTACGAAGACCAGTGGACCAGATGGTAGCCCTAGCTTCCATCCTTTTTCCTCAGGACGACTGGGTGTTGGTAGGGGTTGGTTACGCTGACCCACGACGAGTTGTCTCTCACGTGGGATAGCTTCCAGCAGCTCTTCCAGGAGGAGTAGTCCCCCTCTTGTTTACGCTATGTTCGGATACAGAAGCTTCTAGAGATGAAGTAGGGGGGGATGACCATGGCGCAGTACTCGGACCAGTTTAGTGATATGACATGCTACTTGAAGGATATGATCCGCGATAGTTACTTTCGAGCATGGAAGTTTGAGCAGGGTCTTCACAGGGAGATCTGTGCTAGTGTAGTGCCCCTGTGCATCCCTACATATGCTAGGGTTCTAGAGCAGGCGCTCATAATATAGATCTTCTTGGATGATGGACGCTAGTTGGCAGGGCCTAGTAGTGGCAACTTTAGAGCAGAGTCTTCAGTAGCAGGCAGGCGGCAGAGAGCAGAGCCTCAGTCGAGGAGACCCTTCCGTGAGCAGACTCAGGGGTAGGGTCGTACACCGTAGTGGTTCCGTAGAGTACTGGGGTAGTCAGGATAGAGCTGGTGTTATGCTTGTGACGGACGGGGTCACCTAGCACAGGACTGCCCGACCAGGCATACCGAGCAGCCGTGGCAGGCAGTGGGCACACTGCAGCGGCAGAGGCAGCGCTGTGAGGAGGGATCTCCCAGGCGAGGATAGGGTGGTCCTTAGGGAGGCAATGCAGGTAGAGCAACATGACCTGGAGGTGGGGGCCATCATTTTGAGATCCTTCCACCGCCACCACTAAGTGGCCCACGCCAGGATTAGGGAGCTGGCGGTAGGGGCCGCGGGCAGCTTCGGGCTATGGGTGTTCGTGACCCCCCAACATAAGAAATAGTCTGAGGTACGCTTTGTGTTTACTCTATTCTTTCTTCGGTACTAGTATACACAAGCTCCATCCACTCTTTTATATCGATGCTTTTGGTATGAGATTTTGAGCTCCCAATAGAGGCGCTGACACATGCGCTTAGCCTCGAGGTTCCTACGGGGAGTGCATCATTAGTGAACTTTGTTTGCAGACAGTGCGAACTATCGTTCAGAGGAGAGAGTTTCACATGGGACCTACTGGTCATCATTATGGAACCTTATGATGTCATCCTAGGCATGGAATGGCTTTCTATGGTTCACGACCAGATCGACTGTCGTCGCAGATGAGTCTGATGCGTGCATTCTGATGGGACGAGGTTCACCATCCTCGGTGAGCGAGACCTCATGGAAGAGCAGATGGGTACTCTGAGCAGGATACCATGGCCTTTTTCTCACCAGTTGGTGAGCATGGATCTCGGAGCAGTAGATGCTATAGACACCTGGATCCCTACTATTGTAGAGGACTATATGGACGTTTTTTCCGAGGATGTCCCAGGACTACCTCCGAGGTGAGATATGGAGTTATACATTGACTTACAGCCGGGGACTACCCCGATATCATGTGTGGCTTATCAGATGGAACCCACATAGCTTCAGGAGCTATGAATTCAGTTGGAAGACCTTCGTGAGAAGGGATTCATCAGGCCTAGTGTGTCCCCCTGTGCAGCTCCAGTTTTGTTTGTGAAGAAGGAAGATGGGAGCCTACGGCTTTGTGTGGATTATTGTCACCTGAATCAGGCCATGATAAAGAAAAAGTACCCTTTTCCAAGGATTTATGACCTCTTCGACCAGTTTAGAGGTGCAAAGTGGTTCACCAAGATTGATCTTTGATCCGGCTACCACCAGTTGCGGGTTCGCGAGGCTGATATCCCGAAGTTGGATTTTCATTGTCTTTATGGGCATTACGAGTTTCTAGTGATTCCCTTTGGCATGAAGAATGACCCTTCCATCTTCATGGCTTTGATGAAACAAATTTTCCAACCGTACTTGGACCGATTTGTGGATGTCTTTATTGGAAACATACTCATCTACTCTCTGAAAGAGGAGGAGCACACATAGCATTTGAGGATGGTGCTAGACTTACTTCGGGAGCACCAGCTATATGGGAAGCTCTCGAAGTCTCAGTTCTAGATTCATGAGATTCACTTTATGGGGAATGTCATTTCAGAACAGGGTTTAGCCATAAATCCCACAAAGATATAGGCAATGTTTTCTTGGGATTCACCCAAGAATTCATCTGAGGTGTGGAGCTTCCTTGGTTTGGCAGGGTACTACAGGAGGTTCGTGGAAGATTTCTCCAAGATTGTTTTCCCTTTGACCACATTGATGTGGAAGGGACGACCGTTCACCTGGACTGATCAGTGCCAGAAGGCCTTCGAGGAGTTGAGGTAGAGGCTGACCAGTGCTCCAGTGTTGAGGCTACCAGAGGAGGGTGTTGAGTTTGTGGTATACTGCAACTCTTCAGAAGCAGGGCTCGGGTGCGTACTGATGCAACAACGGGCAGTGATTGCATATGGGTCGAGGCAGTTGAGGCCCCATGAGCAGAATTATGTGACTCAAGATTTGTAGCTAGCAGCGGTGATCTTTTCCTTGAGGTTATGGAGACACTACCTTCTGGGTGAGCGTTTTGTGTCATACTCAGACCACCAGAGCCTCAAGTACATCTTCAATCAGAGGGATCTGAATATGAGGAAGAGGCACTGGATGGAGTTTCTGCAGGACTATGATTTTGAGATAGTCTACACTCCAGGTAAGGGAAACGTAGTAGAAGATGCCCTTAGTAGGAAGTCCCAGGCTCGTCTAATGTGGGAAGCTTCAGAGCAGTTGGCTTCCCTACAACTGAACTTGGTGGAGCAGGAGGGTATGGATTTTTTTCAGTCAATGATGTTGAATCCTTTGCTCCTTGAGCGTGTGAAAGAGTCACCGCTGGGGGATGTCGACAACAAGGTACTACATGATCAGACATTCACGGGCGACACACCCTATGGTTATTCTAAATGAGGGAATCATGAGATCCTGTTTCAGGGGCGAGCTGTAGTACTAGTGGAGATGAGGGAGGAGGTGATGCGGGAATTACACACTTCTCCCTTGACTGTACATCTCGGTGTGGGTAAGATTTACAGAGACCTTTAGCGAAAGTTTTGGTGGTCTGGCATGAAGCAAAGTGTAGCTGAGTTCGTTTCTTGGTGTCTTACCTATCAGCAGGTGAAGGTAGAGCATCAGGTTCCGACAGGGTTTTTGTAGCCCCTTGATATCCCAGAGTGGAAGTGGGATGACATATCTATGGACTTTGTCACAGGGCTTCCGTGGACAGCGAAGGGCCATGATTCCATTTGGGTGATAGTGGACCGACTCACGAAGTCGGTGCACTTCCTTGCCATCAGGGAGCATAGATCGGTGGAGAGTCTAGGACAGATGTACGTTCGGGAGATCCTCTGCCTTCATGGAGTACCCTCGATGATCATCTCCGACTGTGACATGCGGTTTACGTCGAGATTGTGGCAAGGCCTACAGGAGGCATTCGGGACTCAGCTGTGGATGAGTACAACTTTTCACCCCCAGACGGACAGGAAAACCGAGCACACTATCCAGGTGTTGGAGGATATGCTCAGAGCATGCCTGTTAGACTTTGGCCTAAGCTGGGAGGATCACCTTCCCTTGGTGGAGTTCGCGTATAACAACAGTTACCACTCTTCTATCAGCATGAAACCTTTTGAGGACCTCTAAGGGAGACCCTAAAGGTCATTTTTGTGCTGGATAAAGGTTGGGGATACCTCCATCGTGGGCCCAGAGTTGGTGCGGGTGATGACGAAGAAGGTGCAGGTGATTCGTGAGTGGATGAGGACGGATCAGAGCAGACAGAAGTCTTATGCAGACCATCGTCGTAGGCCTTTGGAGTTCGAGCAGGGGGACCATGTCCTTTTGAGATTCTCCCTGCGGCGTGGAACACGGAGGTTCAACTGGGGAGGCAAGCTATCCCCGAGGTTCATCGGGCCTTTTATGACTACGCATAGGGTTGGCGAGATTGCCTACCATCTTGCTCTACCCCCACAGCTGGAGAGAGTGCATGATGTCTTCCACGTGTCACAGCTGATGAAATACATGCACGACCCCACGCACGTCATCGAATGGGGAGAGATGGACATTGTGGATGGAGCCACCTTTGTGGAGCACCCAGTGGTGATTGTGGACCGACAGGAGCGGACTCTGCGTGGATGGACCATTCCTTTGGTTCGAGTGTTGTCATAGCACAGGAGGGTGTAGGAGAGCACCTGGGAACGGGAGAGCCAGATGCGGGCTCAATATCCCGAGTTGTTTTTGTAGTTTTGTTTTTCATGGATGAAAAAATTGAATGAGGGAACGATGTAAGAACCCGGGTTTTGAGCCTGTGAGACTTTGAATTTTTCTTGATGTTATTCCAGAGCAAGGCGTTCAGACGGTGTGTGATTCTGAGACTCGGTGTGGTCAGAGTTAAATTTTATGTGCATTCACACTAGACACGCCAAATAAACAGAATAAATCCTAAATGGTTTCTCAAATGGGAAAACCGAGTGCACCATTGAGTCTGGAGCATGCCGTTTAACCTAGGAGGGGTGTAACTTTCACAGGAACAACCCTTCTGTGGAAAATTCCACCAGGGGCGTTTTCGTAATTTAGTGGCCTTAGGTGTGAACTTTATAACTTCTAAATGGAGGATCAGATTAAAATTACGAGACCACCATTGCACTCATAACATGGATTTTACCCTAGTAATGACTTAACCTCAACCCTGTCGAGATTTCGGGTACGGGCCCACTGGTGGGTGTTTAAAATTAATTAAATTTTAATTAATTTTCACTACTTAAACACATCCACCCCCCTCTCCTTCCATTTGTGTTCTCTGGAAGAAGCTCAAAACAAGAACTCCCCTCCCCTTCCTTCAAGCTCAACCTCCTCCCTAGCAAGGCGTTTTCGGTTCCGGCGAAGGCGGATCAATCGTGGAGCGTCGGGCTACGCCCTGCGAGGTAGGCATCGTTGCGTTTTTGTTTTAATTTTCCGCATCTTCTTTAAACTCAATTTATAGCATCGAAATACTGTTTAATTATTGAGCGAAGGCCATATTTGAGTAGGTCTCGGTCTGAGCTCTCCAAAGATTCTTTTGGATCAAGATTTTAAGTCCCGAGGTGTCTGGGGAGACCCCGAGAAGTTTTCCGGCCAAAACCCCTGTTTTCTGGCGGCTCCAGGGCGGTCCGGCGGGCGACGGCAGTGGCGCGGGCTCCCCAGGCAGCGGCACGACTCCTCGGTGATGGCGCAGGTTCCCAAAACGGCGGCGCAGGCTCCCCCGGGCAGCGGTCCGTCTCCTCGGCGGTCATCACGGGCGAGCGGGACGGTGGCCCGACGGTCCGGGCCACGGGAGGGTGCGCTGGACGGCTTCGTCAGTCGGCGTGCGGCGTGAGACCGGGGTCGTCGCGACCCCGAGAGCAGACCAAGACCCGCGAAACGTGGGTCCCGTGGAAAAGCACTGGAATGGATTAATACAGTATGGGTGAAGTGGTGCGGCCCGCGTGGTGAACCGCAGGCCGCGGTGGACCGGGCGGTCCGGGCGGCCGAGTCGCGCACCGCCGGTCTAAAGGGGTGGACCGACCGAACCGGTCTGACCCACCCCGTCTCTGTCCGTTGGTGTTAAAACGACTCTAACTATTAAACCAAGTATCAGATATGCATGTCATCTACGGAAACATGTTCCTTGGATCAAGAAGGAGGTTTTGAGATGGTCTCAGGAATTTTTAATTCTCGAGACGGGTGGCTCGGTAGCACGACACGTCTGTTAAGTGTTATTTAGCACCTCACTGAGAATCTTGTTTTGGATGGCGCAAGCACATCCGAAGTCTATTTTAGACACCGTCAGTGGCATTGTGACCCTGGAATCGAGACAAGGTCTTCCAAGGGGGTTTCAGGAATTGAAGCCAGAGTTGAGGCATGGCCCCCATGGGCCGTCTTTCAAGCTACGTGCATCATTTGCGACTTTTTCATTAGACGTCCATTCGGGGTGAATGAATAGTTTATTTGCCGTGTTTTTCCGAGATAATTGTGATGGCGTAGTTCTCCTGACCTTTTTGGGGACCGAGGTGTGGGCCCCACAAGACGTCGTATGGGCATAAAGCGGCGTTGAATAACTTTTTCATCGGGAGTCCGTTTCAAGCGAGTAAATCATCTATCTTGCGTGTTTTTCCGTGAGGATTGCAACGGTGTAATCTATTTGGGAATGAAGATCCTTATTCGAGATCTAATTAAATGTGGAAACATGAAAGGGCATTGGTCGGAGGTTCCTTTGATGCACTCCAAACCAATGCACGATAGCGATGTTAGTGACACCCAGTGATGGCACAGGTAGTGCAGAGTTATCGGACTAGTCCCGGGTTTACCCTCCAATGGGGCTGGGTAGTGGGTTACCCACCGACGTATTAGGGTCTACCCTCCAGTGGGGCTGGGAATTGGGTTAACCATTAACCTAGGGTTTACCCTCCAGTGAGGTTGGGTAGTGGGTTACCCGTTGACCGTAGGGTTTACCCTCCAGCCGGTCTGGGCAGTGGGTTACCCGACGACCTCTTAGGGTTTACCCTCCATCTGGGCTAGGTAGTGGGTTACCCGACGACTTCTTTCAGACTCAGCCTTTTCTATGAGGCTAGTTAATGACTTTTTTCTGTTATTATCGGAGCAGGACCCTTGGTTGTATGGTTCAGCGATGAGATAGCTTTGACGTGCGAGACATTTGGGCATCAGTGATGGATATCCTTAGAACTGTTGGCGACTTTTCTTGGGCTGATCTTGGAGATGGAGATCCCCTTACACATTTGTTCGGGTTTCTTATTGAGAATATATATACATACACCCTACTTTTGTTCCCACTCTTTGGGTTCAGTTACTCTCCTCCTAGGAGGGGCGAAGACGCGTGGGGTATTCCATGAGCTTTCTGTGTCTAGCCCCTCTTGGTTGGATGAGTCCGCTTCCTTTCTCTTGTTGGGTTGAGATGCACTTTATTTACTATACTCTTTCACTATTATTTGTTTTGTCTACTACTCACCTCTTTAGTACCTCCTTTTTTGCTCCCTCAATCTTTTAGGGAATCCTACTAAGTATCTTTATACTCACCCCTGCTTGGGATTTTCCCGCACCAGGTGAGCCATTGTAGACGGAGAACAGGTTGATCGTGACTACGAAGGAGCATAGAGGGCACTTGAGCTTGGGCCGCATTCCAGGGTCGTAGTAGAGTTTTTAGGTGTGGGACTCTCCAGTTGATTACTTTTGTTTACCTATTGTCGGCTTGTGTCACCTTTCAGGTTGGGCACATGTTTTTCCATTTTTCTATTCAGTTTCATTGTCAGTACTTATCCTAACTTTACTTGTTCTATTTAGAAGTTTATGCATGACTGTGGTTGGGTTATAGTTATTTGTCCTTTGGTTTTCTTTTTTACTCTGCACTTTTGCATCGAGTGGGCTGTGTGTGCGTGTATAGGTACTTAGGAGAAGGCCTCCCCGATATCGTTACATCTTCGGCGCTTGTCGCCAGCCTCTGGCCTATGGAGGCAGGCTTGAGGTAGTTGCGGCTCGAGACCGGTAGGGTCAGGTCCTGACAAGATCAAAGCCAAGAGAGATCATCTATCCAGTGAGAGAGCCAAGAGAGCTCCATTTGTAGAGAGAGATAGAGGTGTGGAGAGGGAGTTTTGTAATCTTTATTCATGTTGATATAAATGTTGTTTTCTCCCTCCATTATTTTATAATCAATGAATCAAAAAAGTGGTATCAAATGCATTTTTGGTGAAATAACAACAAGTAGTGGAGATTTTATGATGATCGTAAAATTCAAGTTTCCCAAAATCCTATTTTGAAGGCATATTCTAAAATTATGTGTCATGGTGATTCTAATGGTGAAAGTGATGTTGAAAAAGTGGTAAAACAAGCTCCCCAGGCTCGATCAAATATTGGTCTAAATTCAGGTGATATAGTACCCCTTGTCAAAGAAGAAGGTACCATTCGGATGTCGGCGACTTTCTAGAAATTTTTTGGCAGCTACATCGGCACACCATGTTATCACCACGTTATTGTTTAATCTTAGATGTTGACACTGATTTGGTCATATCTTGATCAATTGGTGTTTGACTTCGATGATCCAAGAATCAATTCCACCATTTAATACTGTTATGGATGCAACAGTACACTTCATTTCCTCAGATTCTACACCAACTTGTTTAGAATTAAAATTCAATGGAGGGACCATCCACAACAGTGATGATCATGATGAATTCTTTTAACTAGTCCATTTTGAAGTCTTGAATGTAAGATCTACTAAATGATAATGATCTTTTTGAACCTATTGAGAACAAGGAAGTCAACCCCGATGACACCACAGAAGTTGAGTAGAAGAAGCTAAATAAGAAGATGATATGTCAAATCTGCAAATTGATTGATCACAGTGTATACCACCATGTTGCACAAGAGTCTAATGCATACCAAATTTGTATAAAGTTGGAAAATACATACCAATCAAACAAAAATTGGAAAAATATCCTCTTGTTGAATTGGTTGATGAATCTTTGACTATAGAGTGAAAGCTCTATAGCCAAACACACTAGTGTGTTCAAAATTTAGGTGAATTAATTGGTGGCTACCAGTAAGAATCTAAATGATGAAAATCAGGAAAACCACTTACTCCGCACAATTCCTGGTAGTTAGGATACACTTTTCATCTCAATTAGAAACTTGGAACCTAGAGGAAAACTTACCGTGACAATGGTAAAGGATGCACTATTCAACGAGGATGTCTGATGGAAGGATGGGAGTTACAACTAGACGCAATCACTCATCCTAGAGAAGCCAGGAAGAAAACAAGGAGGAGGTCGAGGGGTTGGAAGCAGAGGCCAAAGAAATTGTAGATGAAGTTCCATGAATAGAAGGAGGACAACATACAAATGCTACCATTGTGGTATTGAGGGACACATGAAGAAGAATTGCTGAATGTTTCTATAAGAAAAAGGGAAAAGTATAAACCATTTAAGAAGAAATGGAGACACACATGTGAGCATCATTAGAGATGTTTTTATTTTCTCCAAGGATGAATAAGAGACATTTTATTATACATTAAGACAAGACACAGAATGAGTGGTTGATATTTCAACATCATACCATGTGACTCTAAACCATGAGTATTTCTTGACTTATGCGGTTGGTTAATTTGGTGTAGTCAAGACAGGAAATACCAGTTCGACAGAGATTTTCAGCATGGGTGATATCCAAATCAAGACGAATGTTGGACAAATAATCACCCGTAAGGATTTTCAACATTTTCTAAGACTTTGACTCAACATGTTATCAATTATATCCTTAGATCGATAAGGATATGACAACATCTTCAACAATGGAACATGGAATAGGAAAAAGGGAGCCATCTTCATCACCCAAGGACACATATGAAACATGTTATACAAATATCATATGAATATAAGTGAATACAGCCTTAACATGGTGTAATAAGAAACACCATCTAATATGTTTCATATGATACTCAGTCACATGAATGAAATGGGGTTATCTACCATGATGAAGAAGAAGTACATCAATATTAACAAAGATTCATCACTTGATCCTTATAAATACTGCTTGTATGGAAATAATCATAGAGTCTCATTCAATACTACTTGATCAAGGTGACCAGAGTAGTTAGATCTGGTGAATTTTGATGTATGCCGACCCATGGATGTGGATTCACTGGGAGATAAAACATATTTTCTATTCTTTATTGATGATTCATCTTGAAGGATGGGGGTGTTCTTATTATGGATGAAGTACTAAGAACTGGACTACTTAAAGATGTTATATAACATAGTGGAGTATCAAATTGGAAGGAATATAAATTTTCTTCATTCAGACAACATATGAGAGTACACATCCATGGAATTTGATGCCTATTGTAAGAGTCAGAACATTCGACAAGAGAGGACGGTCCCTCACACCCAACAACACAATGGAGTTGCAGAAAGGATGAAAAAAAAATCATAGAGAAGATCATAATCATTATAAACTATTTTAGAGTGTTTTATATAATTTTTTATATAAATGTGCTATCATGTTCTATCCTAGTGGTGTGATTAGGGAATTCATTCGGAAAAAACCTATCGAGTTTCATTACTCACCCATGCTTTGACACTTAGGTGGGTTTTCATGTCAAGAACCAGATCTGGGCACCACTATTACCAGCACCAAATCCATACCATGAAAAGGCCCAAAGGGCATTACCTATCCACATGGGTTGGCACAAGTACCCAAGTATCAATAAATCTGGTTTGGGAACGATTTACCTGAGTATGAAAGCATAATATATTAAAAAACAACCAATAATAAGAATGTGAAATTTCCATGCCAAACAAGACTTTATCAAAAACCAGAACTGAATACATGGTTTTAAAAAAAGTACATGAGGTACAAAAATAAAAAAATAGTATAAAAACATCCAAAAATACTCCACATGACAAGGGGTCATCACCCCCGAGCCGTCTCCACAACACCGCACTGTAGGAGGGAACTAACAACCCGAACTGCCTTCACCCGAGGCTTTGCATTTACCTGAGTCAAACATAATCAATTATACTTACACACAAGGGGTTTAAGCAGGATCTGAGACTAATACCAATAATATACCACCCAAATATTCCAAAGAGTATTCAATACAAGGTGAAAAAGAAAGCAGTTTTAATATGTAAAGAAAAACGGTGATAATTTCCAAGAAATGCAACTTTCAATTGAAAACAGTTTTCAAAATAAAACATTCATAATGTTAACACATTTTAATAATAAATGTTAGATAATATAATGTACATCCAAACACACCCTAATAAAAGTGTAAATACCACAAATCCAATGATTACCAAAACTAGGAACACCACTAGGCAACTAGATAGTCTTGGGCCCTATGTACCTAGTACCTCAGTGTAAAGTAACCATGTCAAAAATCCTTTCCCATGCATGAGACACTATTAGGGAACATACCCATAACCTAGTGGTCCCTAAACATCATCCATATAGTTTATTTATAGTTGTATTTATCCATTAGCTTAGTGAAACAGGGACAAAACCCATCCAGATCACTAGTCATACTTGTATATATCCGCCCACCTAGGTACCTGGGTTTCCTCCTTTGTGCTCAAACAATTTCATCACACAACATAAAACTATTTGAATATAAAAACACCAGTAATGGTCACAAAAAAAACAATATAGTATCTATACACACTTCATAACACTTAAAACACACAACAAAGCATTTTTATTTTCAATAAACAACTTCTCAAAATCATGCCATGTTTTGCACCCAAAACTCTTTGAAATATCAACTTTGCACAACATGTACATACTTAGAAGTCACCAAAACATAAATTTCAGCTAAAAAAATTTCAATGAAACCAAAAAATAAATTTTAGGGAAGCCCTATATGATTTAATAAGTGGTATCATTATAAAACCTCCATTTTCACACAACACGACAGTTAAAAATTCATGTGTTTCACAAACACTATTAAAACAGATTTTTTCAGCAATAACCAAAGTATATAAACATTAAAAAAAGTATTTAAAGCACTAATATATTTAAATAAAATCAACTAAGAAATTATAGGGTATCCCCAAATGAATCAATAAAAAATTTCTTTGAAAAACCCCAAATTTCACATAAAAATGGAACTACAAATTCATTTTCTTTACGAACACCACTAAAACCAAATTTCGAACCAATAATAAAATTAAATAATAACTAAAATACCATAAAAATATAAATATAGTCACAAGTATTTCATACACAATGAAATAACCTTCCAAAATGGTTAAAACCTTGAATCCTTTGTGTGAAAATTCAATCGCACCACCAATGCACCTCAAGGAAGGCAGATTGAGCCTAAAATCAGAATATTGGACGAATAAAACCCAAATTTAAACCCTAGGTTCTAAACCCTTGTTTCTGGGCATTAGGAACCTCAAGTATAAAGGAAGAAACCTTAACAAAATTGAATAAAACTCTAAGAAAATTGAAAGAAGAATGAGGGAGATGACTTACTTGAGAGATCTTGAAGAAATCTCCTAAAATACACTAGTAAAAGAAATTAAAAATAGAAAAAAAATTAAAGTGCGGTTCAAAAAAGTATTAATAGGTCATGTTTGAATTGGAATGAGGTAAAAAGAGTGAGAAATGAAGGAGTTATGAAGGAAACAAATTACCTCTTCAAATCTGGACGATTTGAGAAAGCTTTAGAAAGTTTTCCATAATCCGCAATGGAAATAAGGTTTAAAGAGGAAGAAGAAAAGCTGGGGTAACTCCTAGAGATGTCGGATTGGATTGGGATATAGAATCACCAAAAAAGGGTATAAAATAAATACATTATTAAATAAAAAAAATATTTTTAAAACTGGAAATGGGCTTCCAGGATGGCCCAATTACTTAAATAAAAACCCAAATCCACCATGATTATGGATTCCTAAGGGGTAAAAATTAATATGGATGTGTTAATAGGTCAGGGGAGGCCATTTTGGAAGTTTAATGAGTGCAAAATATTTAAAAATTAAAGAGTTATAAAATAAACAAAATTGGTTTTTAAATATGGAAATGGGTTCACAGTTTGGCCCAAATCATGAAAACTCACCCATTTTTCCAAAAATGCATGGGAAACCCCCAAAAAAGAGAAAGAATGGAAATTAAATAAAAAATACCTTTAAAATAAGTCATGTAAATGAAAATTATCCCCATCATGAATGAATTTCCACCCCAGAAATTCAACTTGAAACTTGATCAGAAAACAGGAACGGATACTCTTCCTCAACCCATGACTTATGTTCCCATGTCTCATGTGTATCATTCCAATGCTGCCAAAGAACTCATACTAGTAGAATAGAATTTCCTTGAAGTAACTTTTATTAGAAGTCCACTATTCGCACCAGCCACTCAACAATAGATAAATCAGGATCTATATTTAGCTCCTCCCAATTCAGTACATGGGATGGATCTGGGTTGTATTTCTTCAAATGGGAAACATGGAAGATGTCATAAATGGATGTCAACTGAGAATGTAGGGCCTACCTGTATCCCCCCTTTCCAATATGCTCGGTGATCTCAAAAGTTTTGGTATATCGCGACATCAGCTTCCCTTGCTTTCACAATCGACGATGTCCAAGATGCGGGGCCACTTTCAAGAATACCCTATCGCCCATAGAAAACTCTAGGTCTCAAAGCCTCTGGTTAGCATAAGATTTATGGAAACTTTGAGCTGTCAATAAGTGCTGCCTGATCAAATTGACCTTCTCAGATGTCTCCTACACCAGACTCGGACCTAGTAGTGAGGTCTCACCTACCTCAGCACAACACAGGGGGGGCCGACAATGCCGACCACAGAGCTCCTCAAAAGGATCCATTCGAATCGAGGATTGATAACTATTATTATAAGAAAACTCAGCCAATCCCAAATGGATATCTGAGGAACCTCCAAAGTCCATAACACATGCACAAAGAATTTACTTCAAAATATGATTCACCCGCTCTATATAACCATCCTTCTGAGGGTGGTATGATGTTCTCATATTATTATGAGACCCCAAGGCCTTCTAAAAACCGATAAGTGAAGAGGGGGTCTCTATCTGAGACAACTGATAATGGCACACCATGGAGTCTCACCACCTCCTGAAGATACAAACGGACCAACTCATAAACTTTAGTTATATCATTGATTGAAATAATGTGGGATGATTTGGTCAGATGATAAATCACCACTCAAATGGAATTATTACCTCGAGGTGAACAAGGAAAGACAACAATGAATTCCATAGAGACCTCATCCAACTTCTAGGTAGGAATGGGTAATGGCTGGATCAAACCGGAGGGCCTATGATGCTCTAATTTCACCTGCTAGTATGTGTAGCATCTCGACACAAAGTCCTCTATGTCCCGTCACATACTTGTCCACCAGAAATGTTGTTTCACATCATAATACATCTTGGTGGCACTAAGATGGAAAACCCACTGAGACTGGTGGCTATCATCCATCAGCACCTTCTGCAGAGATAACAACACTACTGAACGACCCTTGAAGCACAACATGCCCTCGGGAGATGATGACCAATCAGGGGAAGTCTCCCCACCATGAATAAACTACCTTGAATGCTAACAAAGATCATTACTAGGATGTTCTCACTGAATCAACTCCAAGAGAGAGGGAGTCAAATGAACGCTCGCCAAGAATACACCCCCATTTTGTTCCTTCGTCTCCATAAGCATCTGATAAAAGAGCCCCATAAAAGTCCACTCATCACTGGAATTCCTCAAAGCCTACACTGGAAATTTTCAGCTCAAGGTGTCGGCCACCACATTACCCTTTCCTAGGGTATAGACAGTGTTGATGTTGAACCCCTACAAGTACTCAATCCAATGATACTGCCTTATGTTGAGGTCCTTCTGTGAGAAGATATAGGCCAAGATTTTGTGATCAGAGTAGACGAAAAATTTCTCCCAAAAGAGATAGTGACGCCAAGTCTTCAAAGCATACATCACAGCTTCTAACTCCAAGTCATGGGTTGGGAAATTATTTTTTTGCGGTCAGATTTGGAGAGAACCATATGCCACCGCGTGATCATCCTGCATAAGCATGAACCCTAGACCCATACCTGAAGCATCACAATAGACCACATAACCCTTTCCGACCTTAGGAAAAATCATCACAGGGGCGGTATTCAAACGCCGTTTTAGCTCCTCGAAGGATTCCTGACATTCTGGGCCCTATACAAATTTCACCCCTTTACAGGTGAGTGTGGTCATCAGTGAAGAAAGCTGAGAGAAATCCTGAATGAATCACCAATAATAACCAACTAGTCCAAGGAAGCTTCTGATCTCGAACACATTCTTTGGATGCTCCCATGACATAACCACACTAATATTATCAGGGTCTACTGAAACCCCCTACTCCAAGATCACATTCCCCATAAATTTCACCTCCATGATCCATAAATTGCACTTTGAAAACTTTACATAGAGGCGGTGATCCCAAAAAGTGCCCAGAACGATCCTTAAGTGATGTTCATGTTCCTCCTTAGATCCATAGTATAATAGAATGTCATCCATGAACACCACAATTAAGGAATCGAGATACTGAGGGAATATAGAATCCCATCTTTTTATAACATAACTTTCATTCCATTACACGGAACTGAGGATCTTTAAGGTTTAGTGTCTTGGAAACAAGGAACATAAAACATGAAACAAAAAAAAACATTCTTCTTAAACACTTGAAAGGCTTCTCCTCATGTTCACCCTAGGCTCATTACTGCATCTCATAACCTGGGGACATACATCAAAAGGAAGGGTGAGCAGAAGGCCCAGCAAGGGAAACAAGTGAAACATTTTACATATGAACTTGAGATACATCAATAAAGTCATGAAAAGAACTTTAAGGCATGAAAATGAAATCATGAATCATATCATAATAAAAATAAAACTTTTTCATATCTTGAAGATGTGGATACATCATTTAACATAGACAATCATGAACATATCACCAAGGTCCATCCCCAAGGTGTCATTTTAAAATTACCAAGGTTATTCACCAAGGTATCGTGAAAATTGTAATCTCTAGTGGTTACATCATTACCCAATGCATTGGAGCGCTATCAGGGCGCACCCTTAAATTTGCCTTTATTATCATGTGAGCCACATATATCATCATCAAAAATTTCATAAATAACCCATATAGCATAAAGGAAATGGGTTTCATTTCATAATCATGACTTTTTAAAAACTGCTTTAAAGACATGATCTTTATATCACTTTAAAACCCACAGAAAAGGAAGGTGGGTCTCATGTATGTAAATCCCAAGATTTAAAATAGAACATTTTGTATATATGTGAATACCCCTTTAGAATAAAGATCTTTGAGTATTCACTTAATAAAATAAAAGGACTTTAGAAAAAGAGATAGACATTTTGAGACAGAAATTCTGCAGCATAACGGCAATGTTCCGAGGTTTTAGAAGACATTAAAAGAGAGGTAAAATGGGTCAAACATTCATAAATGACCCATAAAATAGTACATGGACAGAATAAGAAGGATACATTATCATGGTAATGAAATTTCAAGGACATACCATTTGAAATGAAAAACATGGAAGGAAGAAAAAAAATTAGATTTCTCTTATGAAAGTTCGGCAGCCTAACGACGTTACTTAAACATCAACAAAAATGATTTGAAAAGATCAAATAGGATCTCTAATCATGTGAACATAAGAGTTCAGTATGATAGATATAGAGATAATTCCTCAACATAACAAAAAGGAACTTGAAAGAATTGACATGAAAGTAGAACCTCAAAACGAGAAGGGTGAAGAACCACTTAAAAATTCGGCAGCCTAACGGCGCCACTTAAAACATCAAAATACTGAATTGAAGAGATCAAATGGGGTCTCTCATCATATTAACATAAGAGTCCAGTATGATATATATAGAGATCATACCCCAATATAACAAAAAGGAACTTGAAATAATTGACATGAAAGTAGAACCTCAAAACGAGAAGGGTGAAGAACCACTTAAAAATTCGGCAGCCTAACGGCGCCACTTAAAACTTCAAAATACTGAATTGAAGCGATCAAATGGGGTCTCTCATCATATGATCATAAAAGATCAGTATGATAATTTAGAGATCATACCCCAACATAATAAAAAGGAACATGAAAGGCTTGAATGAAAATAGAACTTGAAAACGAGGAAGGTGAAAGAATCCCTTAAAAATTCGGCAGCCTAACGGCGCCACTTAAACATTCTTAAAACGAATTGATGAGAGCAAGGGGGGGGGGGGGTCTATCATCATATGAACATGAAATAGGCATTAGGATGAATATAAAAGAACATCCTCCAACATAAGAACATGGAGTATAAAAGAAATGACATAAAAGAGATTACTTGAAAAGAAAGAGAGAGGTCGGATCCCTTACCTTAAAATGTAACTCTTAAACCTCAAAGGTTGGGACCTTGAGGGCTTGGGGGCACCTTGGGATGACTCCTTGGGAGGTAATGAGACCAGAAATTCGTTGGGAATGAGTGGGGAGTCGAATGGATGAGAGGAGGGCTTGGTATTTATAGGGAAAGTGAGGGGACAAGGCATTAAGGGCCAAGGGACACCTCACATGTGCTTTTCTCAAACCCATGTGCTCTCCCTTGTCATTTATCATGGAGTTAGGCCACATGGGCCCCCCAAAACAATAATTCATCACCCTTGTCCGGAAAACCCTCAAAAGATCTCATGACATCATCATGACACCGTTATGATGTCATTAAACATACCGAAACCCTAAAACTGTATTTTTACTATTCACTGAAAATTCAACTTTCTCAGAAAAATCCCAAAATTTCACATTAACCAAATATCAATGCTCTGATTTCAAAAATGAAATCCATTTTATAAAAATAATTTTCTAAATATTTTTAATTTAATTTTTAAATAAAAACACTATTCATCGAAAATTCATTTTTTCAGAAAAAACCCCAAAAATTACCATAACATAATATCGATGCTCTGAGTTCAAAAATAAATTCATTTTTATAAAAATAATTTTATAATTATTTTTAATTAAAAAACACTATTCACCCGAAAAAACTAATACTTGAATAATAATTAATGAAACCGTTATTTAACTATTTTATTGAATCACATTACTTAATCAAGGTGCCTAGATTATTTTAAAACTTTCTTTAAGTGAGATTACTAATCCATTTGGTCATATTACTAATCCTAATCATAAAATCACTATTCATAATTTACTATTCATCAAAAATCAAGTTGATCTTATTAGACTCTAAATTTAGTACTGAACATAATTGCAGAAGACCATTTTTTGAAAATCATTACACATTTTTAATTATTTAGGGTTTACATAAACATATTTAAAATATCCTTTTTCTAAAATTCATCAAAAATTTGCATACTATATTTATCCGGTCATTTGAAAATTCATAAAAGAAATCGAAATTTTATTTAAAACAAAGGATTACACAAGACTGTTATGGTCTCCTTACATAGCCCCTTATCACACCAGTATAGGACCTAAGTGTAAGGTGTGCTAAGGTGAGAGAATCCGAGGGAGGCTCGGCCAACATCGCACGAGTAGTAATTTCTATCAGTTTGAACTTCTCGCGAAGGCGATCCCGTTCTAGCTTTATACGATGAAGTTCAGCTTGGGTTTGGTCCAGAGCGAAGCCCAGTGGTGCTACCTCCTTCCCAAGTTCTGTTAGATGGGCTTCGATCGGTCCAAGACTACTGGGTGAGGCCATCGAATCTTCTTTCTATATTAATTAACCAAGATTGCTTGTATTTAGAGAAAATAGTCAAAATGTTTAGTTTCCAGCGGTCATATTGACCAATGGTCAAATAACAGTCAAAACCCAACAGTCTCATTTTAATTATACTCATGTTACCAAATGAAACATTTTTGTTGAGTATAACAATAACACATAAAATTAGGAAACAAAATTTATTTAAAAAAAAATTCGGGTCGTTATAGGGAACACCTTGTTCATGAGTTCCATAAAGACTGCTAGATAATTGGTCAATCCGAAGGACATTACCAAATACCCAAAGTGGTCATACCTGCTTCGGAAGGTTGTCTTCGGGATATCTGCCTCTTTCACCCTGAGTTGATGGTATCCCGAACACAAGTCTATTTTTTAGAACCAATTTTTCCCCTTCAATTGATCAAATAAATCATCTATTCTGGGAAAAGGGAATTTGTTCTTAATTGTTAACTTATTCAGATTCTGGTAGTCAAAGCACAACTGGAGGGATCCTTCAACCTTTTTCACGAACAACACAGGAGCGGCCCAAGTAGTGACACTCTGGAGAATGAATCCTTTGGATTCCAAGTCATCCAGATATATCTTTAATTCCCTAATCTTGTTCGGGGCCATGCGATATGAGGTAAGAGATATTGGTTATGTTCCTGGTGCCTGATCAATCAAGAACTCCACATCCCGCTCCAGGAGAAAACATGAAAAATCATCCGGGAATACCTCCAGAAACTCATTCACTATATGAGTTAGTGCAACTTAAGGGGAAATACCATTTTCCTCTAGCACTAATGACGATAAATGAAAGATAAGAATTCCCAAATCTAGGAGTGGAGGTCCTGTGCGACTCGACCGAGGATCCCATTCTCCACAAAAAACCTGACGACTCTTATCTGGTGTCGTGAAACTCACTCGCCGCCAGTAGCAATTGATGTGTTACTGGAAGTGTACCAGCCCATCCATGTCAAGTATCACATAAAAAAGATCCATATCTAAGACCAAGAGGTCCCACTCCATATCAATCCCTAACACGAAGAGCACACACGACGTGCACCTGAGACTCTGCTCCTTATTGTTTCCTGGTGGTGTCACCAAATCCATCGAAAAAACAACAGCTCGATTGAAAAATTCAGAGTGTCTATAGAATGTGCATAAATGAATGAAACAGAGGCACCAATATCAAAAAGAGTAGCAACTATAGAGGATGTGATCAGAACGGTACCTCAAACTGTCGACGGTCCCGCCTCTGATCCTGTTGGTGCCTGATCCATTGTATGGAGATGTCCGACCTCTGCCCGAGGAAGACCAATAGTCTATGGATGTGCCCTAAAGTAGACCTTCCTAATAGATGATCCGACCCTACCACCATAGCCACCAAAACGAGATCCCCTAGTCCTCAATGGCTTGGACTGTGCTGACACTCCTCTTGAAGCCACTATCTCTTCCCCACTCGGAAGTGGACGTGCCACCCCACAAAAGAACTACAAATGCCCCATGACTCCACACTAGTAGAAAGGATTCATAGGAAGTGGTAATGATAGTTGGATGTTCCTCAACATCCCACACTGGTGGCACACAACCGATATTACATCAGAAGCCACAGAAGAAAACTGCCTGGAGGAGTGGCCTGAACTGCCACCTTCTTTCTTCACCTGTTCCTCCCACTTCCTTTTCTTCTCTGAAGAGCTTCCATTTCCCACTACTGATACTGACCCAGAGAAACTAGTCCTTCCCTTATGGTCAATATCCACCATACACGCCCAACCAATGACCTCATTATAGGTCCTCATCTTAAATAAGTAAACCTGGGAGTATATATCTGGTCGTAAGCCCTTCTCAAACCTCTGGGCCTTCACTTGTTCATTCAAGACAATTTCAGGATCATATCAAACAAACTCCAAAAAATGGTTGGCATACTCCATGATATAAATATTCCCCTGAACAGGATCCATGAACTCTCAGGACCTAGCATATGCCAAGACCTCATGGCAATACTACTCATGGAAAAAAACCTTGAAATCTCCCCAGTGCATCTGCTCATTATTCCTAGTTTGATGAACTGATTCCCACCACCTGCATCTTAGAACCTCTAATAGGAAGGAGTCACATTTCACCATGAGCTCCTCAGGTGTATCCAAGAACTCGAAAATGCGCTCAATCTTCTCGAGCCATTCCTCTGCTTCTTGGGGTTCTATGCTTCCTCAAAATATGGGAGGATTATTTTTCAGGAACTCTTGGGTCTTTTCCTTTCTAGGGCCAGTCTCATCCTCTATAACATGATATGGAATAGGAACTGGTCCTTGTCTTAGTGCCATGATAGCACGAACCATAGCCTCAACTAGCCTCTAATCATTTGGTGTGGGAGAACTCTCCCCAGCTTCCTCCCGTGGGTGTATGGGAGATTTCCGGAGAGGGATCTTGCTACATGATGCAACAGCCAAAAAACAATAGTCAATAGAAATATTATGAAAATTTTAATCAAATACCTCAAATATAAATAATCTAAACACATTACAGAAATAAAAGAAACAACTACTCTACCCCCGCCCGATGTCCACGTGTAGTTTACAGCCCACACGTCTCACCTGGGAGTGAAGAAAAATAAACAATTCCAATGTCCCATAGTGACTCACGGTCTTCCAAGAGAGGTGTGGGCCAAACACCCTACTCATAACAAAAACTCTGAGTCCAAAAAATCCAAGCTCTTATCTATCCCGACTCAACCTAGAATAAAAATGTAACCGAAAAACATAAACTAATTCTAATACCATTTTGTCACGAACTAGATCTGGTCGCCACTATTACTAGCACCAAATCTAACCCATGAAAAGTCCTGAAGGGTGTTCCCTATCCCCATGGGCTGGCACATGTGCCCGATTATCAATAAATCTGGTTTGGGAATGATTTACCCAATTATGAAAGCATAATACATTAAAAACAACCAATAATAATAATCTGAAGTTTCCATGCCAGACAGAACTTCATCAAAATCAGAACTGAATAAATGATTTTAAAAAAATTACAAGAGGTCCAAACATAAAAATATAGCATCAAATCAACCAAAAAGACTCCACACGATAAGGGGTCGTCACCCCTGAGCCGTCTCCACAACACCACAACTAACAACCCAAACCGCCTTTACCCGAGGCTTTGCCTTTAACTGAGTCAAACATAATAAAGTATAACTACACCCAAGGGGTTTAAGTAGGGTTTTATCCCAATCCCAATAAGATACCACCCAAATATTTCAAATAGTATGAAATAAAAGGTGAAAAAGCAAGCAGTTTTGATATGTAAATAAAATCGGTGATAATTTCCAAGAAATGCAACTTTGAAATGAAAACAGTTTTCAAACTAAAAATTTCATAATGTTAACAAATTTGAATAAGAAATTTTAGCTACTGTAATTTACATCCAAAAAAACCCTAATCAAAGGTTAAATATTACAAATCTAATGAGCACCAAAACTAGAAACACCCCTAGGAAACTGGATAGTCTCGGGCCCTATGTACCTCGTACCTTGGTGTAATGTAACCATGTAACAAATACATTCCTATGAACAATACACTATTATGGAACATACCCATAACATATTTGTCCCCAAACATCATCCATATAGTTTAGTTAGAGTTTTTGTTATCCATTTTCTCAGTGAAACACAGACAAAACCCATCCGGATCACTAGTCGTACTAGTACATATCTGCCCACCTAGGTACCCGGGTTTCCCCCTTTGTGCTCAAACAATTTAAGCATAAAAAAAATATATATTTGAATATAAAAACACCACTAATATTCATAAACAAACAATACAATATCTATACACACTTTATACCACTTAAAACACACAACAAAGCATTTTGATTTTCAATAAATAACTTCTCAAAATCTTGCCTTGTTTTTCACCCAAAACTCATTGAAGTATACCCTTTTCACAACATGTGCATACTTTAAAGTCACAATAATAGAAATGGAAGCCCAAAACATTTCAATGAATCCAAAAAAATCAATTTTAGGGCAGCCACATATGATTTAAGAAGTGATATCATTGTAAAACCTCAATTTTCACACTGCACGACACTTAAAAATTCATGTGTTTCACAAACACTATTAAAATAGATTTTCACAGCAACAAAAAAAGTATACAATCATTAAAAACATTATTTCCAGCCCTAATAAATTTCAATAAAATAAACTAAGAAATTATAGGGTATCCTCAAATGAATCAATAAAATATTTCTTTCAAAAGCCCCCGATTTCACATAAAAATGGCACTAAAAATTCATTTTCTTTAAAAACACCTCTAAAACCAAATTTTGCATCAATAATAAAATGAAATAATTATTAAAATACAATAAACACAGCAATATAGTAACAAATATTTCATACACAATGGAATCACCTACCAAAATGGTTAAAACCTTGATCCTTTGTGCGAAAATTCAATCACACCACCATCGCACCTCAAGGAAGGTAGATTGAGCCTAAAATCCGAAGATTGGGCTAAACAAACCCAAAGTTAAACCCTAGGTTAGAAACCCTAGTTTTTTTTACATTAGTAACCTCAAGGATAAAAGAATAAAACCTATGAAAATTTAATAAAACTTAATCAAATTTAATGAATAATGAAGGAGACCCACTTACTTGAGGGATCTTGAAGAAATATCCTAAAATACACCAATATATGAAATTCCAAACATCCAAAAATTCAAGTGATGTTTGAAAAAGGAAGATTCAGTCATCTAGAAACTAGAATTTGAGAAAAAGAGTGATAAATTAAGGATTTATGAAGGAAACAAATTACCTCTTCAAATCTAGACGATTTGAGATATCTTGAGAAGGGTTTTCCTAATACAAGATGTAAATTAGCTCCAAATGGGGACAAGCGAAGCTAGGGTCACTCCTAGGGATGTTGTATTCGAGTGGGAGGTGGAATCAACAAAAAATAGTATAAAATTAACAAGTTATTAAATAAACAACATTTATTTTTAAAACTAGAAATGAGCTTCTGGGTTGACACAATTCCTTAAATAAAAACCCAAATCTACTATAATTATCGATTATTAAAGGGTCCAAATTAATATTGTGGTGTTAATAGGTCATAGGAGTAAATTTTGGAAGTAGAATGAGTGAAAAATATTGAAAAATGAAAGAGTTATAAAATAAATAAAATTGGTTTTTAAATCTGGAAATGGGCTCATGGTTTAACCCAAATCATGAAAACTCACCTATTCCTCCAAAAAATACATGGGAAACCCTTAAAATAGTGAAATAAAAAAAATTAAATAAAAAATACCATTAAAATAATTCATGGATGTGACATTTCTTATTTTGTACACTGGGACACATGCATAGTTAAAATATCACACTTATTTAGTGGTTCATCATGATACGTGTACTGCTTTGTGGATTTGGAGCGGGGAGCATGTTTGGATCTTTGGAGTTTTTTCTTTCAAGTTTATGAGTTGTATTGGTTTTTTCTTCCACTATGTACTTTGATATTGGTAGTCTTCCATTGTAGTATCTGTTGTAGTTTCAATTTGATATCAATGGTATTCCTTTGAGTTGATTTAATTTTTTTCATGCATCACGTGGTAATATTTTGTTATGGCATGTTTGGTTGGGTTGTTTTATATAAAAAGGGGAAATCATCCCCCACTTGTTTTTAAGCCCTTGAAATTTACATATAACCTTTAGTGCCTTGGGGATGTCACTTAAGGCCAATTAGAAATTTTACCTCATCTCAAGACAATAAGGAGGGGCAGGATGTTATAAGTGGTATCAACTTGTTAGGTACTTGACTTGCAAGTGGTTTTAGTCTTGGTCGGTCTTTGACTTGGTAATTTTTTTTCTCGGTCTTGGAGTTGAAATTCATCCTAGAATATTCCTTGTATCGGGATGGTATAAAGGATTAGTATTATCGAGAGTTTAAATTTAGATCATAAAAAACATAGCTAAACTTTTTATGATGAACTTAAAGTTACCAGAGAGTTGGGTATATAAGTGTTTTGGAGACACTTATAGACTTTAAAATATCATTTTCATCAGTTTATCCAAATAGAAGAAAATAGAATGAATTTCAGGAATGAATTCCCACTAGGAGTATATATTTCATATTGAGTAATGATATATGATTTGGTGCACAAGTGTTGATTTTTTAAAATTATTAAATATGTTTTCAAATGTGTGATTTTGAAAAGGAATGAAATGGTTATTCTGAAATTGGTATGATTTTCAATGCTTTCTAAAATTTTTAAAAAATGGTTCAATGTGGAAAATGTTGAATTTTAAAAAGTAATATTTTGATATGTTTCATGAACCAACTTGGGATAACCCTGAACCTGTTACTTAAGCCTTTCCTAAAAAAGGAGCGACTGACCGGTTTAGGGTCGACCCAGGTTGGTTCGTGACAAAATGGTATGAATGGTTTGTAGAAAAAATATTTTAATTTTTTTTATAAAATATTGCTTTTATATATTATATTTCAAACTTGAATTTTATGTTTCTTTTTTATTAAAGAAATTTCATTGGGAATAGATTTTATCAGGCATGCCTACTGAGTTTTAATACTCACGCCTATAGTTCTTTCTTGTTTTTAACTTTTGCTGCAGGTTCTAACTTGGTTTTGTTCACTGTGGATGATGGTTGGTTTTGGTATTGAAGAGTGACCCTTAGGGTCACATGGAGATTTTGTGGTAATCTAATTCAGTTTGGGTTTTGTTTTATTGTTATATTGAATTTTTAACTTTGTAAAACAATTCTAAATTTGTATATATTTATCAGGGTTGCACTGTTTATTTTCCATTGATCAGTTTATTTATTTAATTTGGGATAAATTTTTCCCTTGGTTACTTTGTTGATTCTCGACACAAGTTTCCATCCTTTTGGGATCTGGAATTCCCTTCAGGCCTGGCCACATATCAACTCGGGTGACTGGTTCCAGATTGACCTGGGTTGGTTTGTGAAAAAATGGTAACAAAGGAGGTTTCCCTGAGAGGTCCTTGCTTTCAAAGCACCCTATGTTATTTGAGATGTCAAGGTACTTATATTTGGACTATTAGAAACATGGGGTGTAGGTATGAGGGAGTTTCTAACCAACACTATTTATGTCAAGACTTGGGTTGCCATGGGAAGTTGGGTTTTATTTGGTCTATTTGGTTATTGTGGATTGTTTGGTGCTTGGGATACGAAAATGGAGTTGTCTAGTAGTTTCAGTGACATCATAAGACCTAGAAAACCATATGGATTCAGGAAAATGGTCCTAGAATACTCTCTATGTAGGTGGTGTGATTGGAATGTGGTCGCTAACCATGTGCCCACATCACCCATCAACACTAGTTTCCTCTTGTGAGTTGCTTTGAGTTCCTCGTGATTATAAAATTATTTTGGGAACTCTTATTTTGGGATTTTAAAAATTGGATTTAAAAATGGAAATGGTGTAGTTTTGGAAAGATGGAAAATGGGGGTTCAATTTTATTTTGAAGAAGTCATTACAAAGTAGATTTTTCTAAAATTATTTTGATGGAATGAAATTTTGTGAGCTGCTAAAAGATGTTTTTAATGGGATGAATTTGATTTTTGAATGGAAATCCATGTGATTTAATTTTTGATAAAGATGAAATGGATTGAAATGTGGAATTTTAAAATGGTTTTTTACTTAGTGTTTTGTGGGATTTTGAAATGTTTTTTTTGATTTTGAAATAGAATTTTTTATTTTGGCCTTTGGTATTTCCATGGGTTCTCACATGCAAAGATATGTGTGGAAAGTGGATGGATGATTCCACGAGTTTATGAGTGCCTAGGGTGGCACGAGAGTGTGCATGTGTGAGGCTCTATGGGATACCATTAGTGAGTGTGAAACACACCAAGTCTATTTTCTTTCTAAAGTATTTTTAAGAGGAATATTGTGATGATTTTAATGATCAGTAGTTGTGTGGTTTATTTACCTATGGTTTGGGAAGTGTTGTTTATGTGGTGTTTTGAGTTTAATAACTCTTGTTGATGAGTTGGATTTAATTGAGCTATCAGTTTTTTTGTTTCCTAGTGTATTCCCCCACAAGTATTCTTTGTATATTCATGGTGTAGCTACAAGTGATTCCCCATTAGTAGGATTTATAGTCGATCAACCTATGGATTTAGTTCTTAAGTTTTGAATTCTGAATCTAGCTCTCTTTTATGATCAAGCAGATCCTATTTAAGTGGAATAGAGGACATGGAAAATATAAAAACATTAGTTTCCTTGATTTTCCTAAGTTATTGAAGGTGAATTTTACTACCTTCATGCTTGAAGGATCAACCTAGATGTGTTGGAACTTGTTCTCTTGAAATAATCCTCAAGAAGATCTCTCCTATGAGTTCTTAAAGTATTTGTTCATCTGTCAGTATTTCTATGAAATAGTGATGGGGGAAAGGGAATGGAGATGTGTTGTTTACAGTAGGGTGATGGATTGATTTTGGAGTACTTCTGTCATTTTGTGGATCTTATTCCTTACACTCTAGAGTGAGACACAGATAATCCCTTGAAGGCTCGATGTTTTTGTGTTTTGGATTTGCCTTGATCTTTAGTTGAAGGTGTTATAGTTCAATATTACTTCTTTTTACAATGTGGTGAGGAAAGCTATTTGTGTTGAAGTTGTGTTAGAAGGAGTGCCTGAGGTTGTTATCCCTCCTTCAGTTCCTAGAAGTTGTGAGGCGAATTCCAGTAAGGAAGTGGGGAAGTTTCCTGAAGCTATTGGCATTGGTCGTGGAATTAAAAGGCCTTTGGAACTTTCAACTACTTCTTCTAAGTGTAGGATCATGGTATTCCATCAGTGTGGAAAGATATTCCATAAGAATCCATTTTTCCTGAGTTCTCCAAAGACCTATCATGCTTATGGATGCCTAGTTCACTTGCAATGGTTCTTTCAGAGTGTTTCCAAGAAGAATCATGGAGACAAATCCACATATTTGAAAAACAACCATGCCCATTCACAATACTGGGGTGCTAGATTGGATTCAGTTTGAAGTCCCCTATATTGTGTTGTCTCTTTATGTTATATCATTTAGGCCTGGTGGTGTTATCTTTTGTTTGAAAAGTATGGGTATGTAGTGGAATCTCCTGGGAACTCCTATTTTAATGAATTTGTGTATTTATTTTGGAGATTCAGAATCTTTCTATTTTAAGTGGTGGTGTGGTTGATATTTGCATCTTATAAGTCCCTATTTTGGGGAAAGTTCATTGTTGAAGCAAGTGAGTTTTGTGGTGTATTGTGATCTTCTGGTTCAATCTGGGGTGTTTTGGGGATACCTTTGGCACTAAAGGAAGGAGTTCCAATTGGGTATCATTAGCTTCTAATTATGGGGAAGCATGTGCTTCAAACATTATGGATCTTCACATAGGTCTTAGAGTGATGCTTTTCATACAGCCAGGAAACTGCCATGGGTGTGGGGAGTTTTGGCTTGTTTCTTATCTCCTCCTTTGAGGGATGAGTGGTCTAAATTCTTTTGTTATAGCTTTTCCTTATCATGTTTTGGGTATCGTTAGCTGGAGTTTCTTTAGGTATGTACCCTTGTTTTGGGGGTGGTCGCACCATGTCAGAAAGTTCTTATTTTTGGCTCGTGTTGGGTTTTCCATGTTGACCTGTGTTATCGGTTCAAGCTAGTTAGTTCTCAATGGTGGGGAGACCTTGTATTTTTCATTGATAATTACCCTATAATTGATTAGTTCTAGTTTTTTCCTAATGACGGGGAGTTAGTTTTGGCCACTCATGTTGATGATTTGGTTTTGGTTGTTGTTTTTTTCAGCTAAGAGCCATAAAGTTTGTTTGGTAGTGGCTAGGATGTTCTCTGTTTGAGAGGTTGTATCATGAAGTTGTGGAAATCCTTAGACTTTGATCAATCAACTGGAAGATTTTGTGACTTTTAGGTGGTGTAAAATGTATTGGTGAGGATAATTGTCACACTAAGATTTTTTATTTTTCCTCGAATATTGTTTACATTTTGGGCCTTGATTTTATCTTAATTTCTAGTTTTTATAGTTTTAAATTTTTTGTTTTAGGGTGTTTTCTCATGTTTCATGGTTTAGGTTCACAGTTAGAGGAAACTGTGCATCTCATCCTAGAAAAGAATGTGGTTTAGAGTTTGGGTCATAGGCATGGAACACAGCTTGTGCACAGTTTGTTAAATCATGTGGCAAGCGTGTGGGGAGGCTCGGTGTTAGGATAGAACCATTTTTCATGGTTTCCACATGGTTTGTCAAACTGTGTGGAAAAAATATGTAGGTTGCCTCTGTGTCCAGTGAGGGGTGCAGGGTTGGCACACAGTTTGGTAAACCGTGCGGCCTAACCATGAACAGTGCCTAGGTCATTAAAAATTTAAAACGTATCTTTTAACCTCTCTAGATTTCGAGCCCCAATATACCCATTTATTCCTCTTCATAGTTCATAAATCCCTATGTGAGATCTTCCTTGGCTCTTCAATCCTCCTTCCTCTAAAGTGTGGATCTAAGTGGTTTCTTCATGTTTGGGGCTAGCTTTCTCGAGGTATTCTTCTCCTCTCTTATCCTTCTTCCTCTTTCTTCCATTTTCTCTTGATTTATTCTTCCCCAATGGTCATGTGGATATAGGTTTCATGTTCCTATTGATTTATGTTGGGTTTGTTGTTTGTTTAAGGTTTGTATTGGATGTTTATGCATCCTTGATCCTTCACAAGGTGGTTTCATGTGTGCGTTGTTGAAGTGTTATGAGATTGATGTTGGTTTCCCTTTGCACTTGCCTTTAAATTTTAGAATCAATGGTTTCATGATTTTCACACCTTCCTTATAAGTTAAATATTTAGGCATGATATTTGGTGTGAAAAGTGGTTATTTCTACCCTGTTTTATGATAAATGGCATAATTTTGTTTAATATTTCACACTAAGTGTTTGATAAAATTCCCATTTTGTTTATTAATGTGATTTGTGGTTTGTAAAGTACGGTTTGTATTAGAAAATGATTTTTAGACACCCTAAATTTTGGCCTGGATTTCCTAAATGGGATTTCGAAATGGTTTTTATTTGAAAATAGTGGTTGTTAGTGGTTTTAAAATTGGTTTGGTATGTGATGATGGTGTGTGGCCCATTTAGAACTTTGATAAAGATGGTTTTTTTACAAATGTGGTGTGAAAACATGAATGAGATTTGTAAAATGATTGTGACCTGGAAAATGGTGTATTTTCACATTTTTTTTAAAGTTAGATTAAATTCTTTTTGAAAAAGGATCCTTGAGGCCCGTTTGGCATTTTGATAAAAGTGGTGAAAATAGTTATTATGAAAAATATCCTTGGATAATATTATTTCCTCATTTATATTTATTGGATGGGATGTCCTCACTATGGAATCCTCGTGATCCATTATGTTAATGGGTGGGAAATCCTCATTGTGGAATCCTCACGACCCATTTACTTTGAGTAGAATAGAAGATCCTTAATGTGGAATCCTTTGAGATATATTTGTTCTATGGAAAGAGATTGATATTTTGTGTGGATCAGGGAGTTTCATGTTGTGTTAATTAATTATATATGATACATGTTCTTATGATTGTATTCTTGGTTGGCATTGGTTGTCTCACCCAATTTTATACTCTTAACGTGGAGACCTGGAATAACTAGCGATTTTTATAAGAATGATTGATGAACTAGTTAGAATTATAATCTGGATAGTGGACCACAATAGGGGGATATCTTTTGTTATTGTTGATATGAGATTGTTCCCCTCAGTCACGCCATTTAGGGTGCGATTGAGTGGGTGTGTGAAAAATTTTATGTCATTGAGTGAGGCTTGTTTTTTCAGGATGAGTCAAGATCTATAGTATGTTATGGATTATTCATAAGCTCTTAGGTTTCTCCCATGTATTTTGGAACTTAGTTTTTTTCATCATATTATTGAGATACTTGTTGATTTTTTATTCTTGAGTGTTTATTTTTCCAGTACCCTTATCATGTGACTATTTTTTTACTCTCATGTTTGGTGTGTTTCTTTGGAAAGTTATTGCTTGAATTTAAAAGGTTTGTGGAAATATTTTTTTAAAGTGGAAATGTGTGGAAAATATTTATTTTATATATTTAATTTAAAAATTAATGTTGTTTTTTCTTTTATTTTAAAGTTAGTTCATTGGAAATTGATTTGATTGGGCATGCATATTTAGTTTTAATACTCACACCAATAACTATTTCTTATTTTTATCTTTTTCTACAGGTTCCAACTTGGTTTTGATCGCCATGGGTGGTGGTTGGTTTTGGTATTGGAGAGTGACCCCAGGGGTCACATGGAGACATTGTGGTCTTTAGGTTTAGTTTTTGTTTTGTTGAATAGTCATGTTGTATTTTCATATTTGTAAAATAATGCTTAGTTTGTATATATTTATTTGGGATGCTCTTTTTTTTCATTTTTTTTCGTTTATTTATTTATTTTGGGTGAAATCATTCCATTAGTTACTCTTTTTATGATCAATAATAGCTTCTATCCCATGGAGAAGGGGAACACCCTTTGAGACTTTCCATGGATTGAATCAGGTGACCAGTTTGGGGTTGACCTGGGTTGGTTTGTGATAATATATGTGACCTGGTAGAATTTTAAATTGTTAAGATTTCAGTTGCTGGAGAGTGACACTTATGGCGTTTTTTTCTTTCTAGAAATGGAATCTGGTAGGCATACTAGAAACTAACTGGAATAAGCTACTGAGAACATGGTTGCAGCTGAGCTACAGGTGAACCAACAACTGGTTCAGATTATCATCTAATCCTTTCAGGATGTGGATAGAGAGAACCAATAGGATATACCAAGGCAAGTGGATCAATCCATCCCGTTCCAAAAACATAATCCACCAATATTTCAGGGTGATTCAGAACCAGATAAATAATAGGTGTTTGGCTAAATAGGATGAATCGAATCATTGATTTTCTAGGAACACTAGTGGAGCTGAAAGTAAATATGGCAATGTATATGGTGGAGGATCTTGCATGCTAGTGGTTGGATTTAGCTATGAAAGCTAAATTAGACCAAGGAATTGGTTGGGGAAATTTTGAATAATTATTTAACCAATGATTCTATCCTCATAAATTCAGAATTGAAAGAACAATGAACTTATTCATCTTGAAACATGAGATCCTTATGGTGACATAGTATGCAACTAAATTCATGAATTTAGTTTTATTTTCACCTGAAGTTGCTGCTAGTGCATCCTCTAAGGCATACATTTTTGAATCAAGGTTGAGGTAGGAGATTATTTTGAAGATTTTAATGCTTTGTATAATGGATTATATATATATGGTCAATGGAGGTAATGTGGTTGAAAGAGATATATTAGGAGCTATGTGAGTAGGAAGAAATTTGATACCTATAGTAAATAGTGGGAACTCTAATTCTTGGAGTAAGCGGAATATGAAGACTTATTTCCAAGGTAGTGGAATTACTCATAATCAAATGGCTGGATCAGTGAATCTTCCTCCAAAACCAAAGAGAAATCCTAGATTTTTTCAATGTGGATCCTTCAAACACATGAAATGAGATTTTATGGAACCTTCTAAATCATTCCACAATTGTAATCAAAGGAGGCATATTTAATTATATTTTCATTATGCTCTAAGGTAGAGTGTTTGGGACACTTATCATGTGTCACAAACATCATATGCTTTGATGAGATAAGGGAAATAGAACAATCTGTGTCAATAGAATAGAGATGTATATGGTGGTTCTAAGAATACAATGACTCCTCAGTAGGTGAAATATCAATAATGAAATAAGGAATATAGTGTAGCCAGTAAGCAGTTATACGAAGCTGATCATATTATTTTGGATGATCAGTCTAGACCATCGGCCATGGTTAGTACAATTATTTTGAATTATAATCTCATGCAAGCTTTGTTTGATATGTATTAATCCCCTACATTTATTGCTTCATGTGCTATTGATTTACTAGGTTTAAATGTTGTTATGATGACTTATATGTTGAAACATTAAAATCTTCTTGGTCAAAAACAATGTCGAGCATTTACATGTATATCATGTTCGATAACTGCTGATGGAGCTATGTTGAAATGGGTTTTTTCTATGTTTGAGATGGATATCTATGATATAATCCTGGTTAAGGATTGGTTGAAAATTTTCAAGGCTCCCATTAACTTTTATACCAAAAATATTAGTTTTATAACTGAATATGGAGCCAAGCATCTCTTTAGAGGAGATAAAAATGTAAAGGTAGGGGCAATGGGATTTTTGGAACCAACTGTTGGAACGATCTCATACCTGTTGATATATTTGACTTTAGCATCGATGTAATAGATTGAGGATAACATCTTTCCAGTAGTTTTTGATCAATTTCAGGATGTATTTCCCAAAAATTTCTAAGGGTTACCACCCATGAGAGAAGTGGAGTTTACGATTGATCTTCTTTTAGGGACCAGTCCTATTTCCCTTCTGCCTTACTGGATGAAACCAAAAAAATTAAGGGAACTGAAAGTGCAGTTGGAAGAGCTAGAAAACAAAGTATTCTTTTAGCAAAGCACATATCTCTTGGAAGAACCAATCTTGTTCATCAAAAAGGTATATAGAACTCTTTGATTGTGTGTGGATTATTATAATCTTAATAAATTTATGATAAAGAATCTGTGTTCACTTCCCTAAAATGATGATCTATTTGATCAATTAAGGGGAGCTCCGTGGTTCTCCAAAATTGACATGCGATCATGATATAACCAATTGTGTTTTCAAACAGAGGATATACCAAAGATATATTTTAGGAGTAGATATGGCCATTATGAATATGTGTTAATGCATTTTGGTCTTATGAATGAACCAACAGTCTTTATGGAACTGATGAATTAGATATTTCAGAGACATTTGGACTCTTATGTGGTGGTGTTTATGGACTACATATTGGTGTATTGAATGAAAAGGTATATATATTAGAAACACTTGGTGATAGTGTTGGGAATATTTTAGGATCATCATCTATATGCCAAATTATCAAAGTGTGATTTTTTGATACAAGAGGTCACGTGTCTTTAAAAATATCTCCAAGTCTTGGACATCATCATTTTAGAAAGTAGGGAAAGCTATCACTTTAATACATATGACCTTTTGAGATACTGGAATGGGTTGGAGAGGTGGCATATCAGTTGGAATTGCCACCATAGTTCACTATGGTTCATAAAGCGTTCCATGTATCTCGATTGAAAAAAGAATCATCATGATCGTGACCATGTGATTTGATGGGATCACATTGAACCAGATTTAAATGATTCATTAGTGTACATTCCAATATAGATTGGGGATAAGAGAGAGAATTTATTGCATGGAAAAAGAATCGTTCTAGTGCAGGTTTTGTTGAAACATGATCAAATTTAGGGAGAGACTTTGGAACGGGAGAATGAAATGAAAGAGAAATGTCCAAAACTCTTTTGGAACATTAATGATTTTATACTTTCAAGGGAAAAAAAGACCAATTTTGAGGAGAATGTAGAACCATTGGTTTCATGTATGTAACCCTACATTTATTCTTTTTAAGTATGTAAAGTGGTTGGGTGGCGTTTGGGAGGGTTTGGAGGATTTTTTGAATTTTTTCCGAATTTTATAAATTTTCATGGTTTTTTCATGGTTAGTAGAAACCATGAAACTCCTAAAAGATACTGTTCATAGTGAGACTAAGGGTAGGGGGATGGAACATGATTAGGTGCATGGTTTTTCCAAACCATGCAGCCAACATAGTGAAATTGTGAAAAGTGGTACAATGGTATTTTTCATGGATGGCACATGGGTTGTCTAACCATATGATCCAACCTTATGAGGTCCTCCTTGAGATAGAGGTGGGTGCATAGTTTTCCAAAATGTGTGACTAACCATGCATAGTTTAAGAACAAGATCCAAAAAAAGTGGATCTTGGTTGGAATTATGTTTTAACTCCTTGTTTTTTCCCAAAACTAACCCTAACTCGAAAATTATTCCTTCTAAAGGATGTATAACCCTTTCCCATCTATTTAAAAGAAATACTGAGGTGTTTCTTGGTGATTTGAAGCTAGATTATTGTAGTAAGTCATAGTTTATGGTAGTTTTAGGTGGTTTTTCATAGATCTATTTCCCTATATATCTCTCTCTCTCTCTTGTTTTCTTATATCTAGTTCCATTTTGGATAGATCTAAGGTGGTTAATTCCAATAATTATTATATTTGTCTTATTTTATGATAGGGGAATAGATCAAAGGCTGGTTTTTAGAGATTCAAACCAGTTTCATTGGCATTATAGTGTCATTCTTAGATTTCACCACAAATATCGAGGTAGGTGGCTTCACTCTCAACTCCTATATTTAGAACTTGAAGGCTTAGTTTCAAATTTATTTTTTGATTGAAATTGGTTGTGAAATTTTTGTGAATTTATTGTTGGAAACCATCTTTGTTAACAGTATATAGAATTTTCAAAATGTGGTGTTTTGTGGAAATTGAAATTGGTATCTTGATTTTAAATTGATGATATTAAAATGATTGTTTGGTATTGAATCATGGAAATTTTTTTTCAATAAAAGGATGGTTTTATTGAAATGGTTCTTAGAATGGTTTTAAATAAAAAATAGTTTCATTGAAATTGTTGAAATAGTTGAAATAGTTGTTTTGGAATTGGTTTTTGGCATAATCATTGTGTGTGTTTATGTGTATTCAGGACAGATAAGGGTATGAAGTCTCCCCCATCATTAGTGGTATGGATATGGGTCAAGAAATTTCCCCATAAAAATGGTTCATTAAGTGATAGATTAGTGAAAGGATTAGTCACCACTTGTGAGTATAAGTAGGTCCATTTTTCTTGAATGGTTGGATGTGTGGATATGTTGAATGGAATGGTTATGCCAAAATGGAATGTGTGAAACAGATTTAATGTATTTGTTGGTTTCTTTCCTTGAAAAAATTACTTTTTTCTTAAAATAGTTTGATATGGAAATTATTTTATATTCTATTATAAAATATTTTAAAATTTTTCATATAATTTTATATATATATATGCTAACATGTTCTATCCTAGTGGTGTGAGTAGGGAAGTTATTTAGGGAAAACCTACTGAGATTCATTACTTACCCCTACTTTGGAACATTGGTGATTTTACCGATTTTGTACACTAAGAAATAGAAAAAGGTAAAGTATCACACTTATTTAGTGGTACATCATGATACTTGGGATATTTTTTGGAGTTGGTGTAGGGAGCATGTTTGGAGCATTGTAGTTTTGTCTTTGGAGTTTTTGGGTTGTATTGGTTTGGTATTCCTTTGTGTACTTTGATATTGGTAGTCTTCTGTTGTGGTACTCTATTGTAGTTTGGTTTTTATATCAATGGTATTAATTTTAGTTTCTTAACTTTGTTATCATGCATCATGTGGTAATATTTTGTTATGGAATTTTTGGTTGGGTTGTTTTATGTAAAAAGGGAAATCCCCCCCACTTGTTTTGAAGCTCTTGGAATTTATTTCCAGCCTTTTGTTCCTCAAGGATGTCTATTAAGGAGAAGTAGAAATTACACCTCATATAAAGACAATGAGGAGGGGAAGGATGTTTCAATACTAGTGTTTTAACTAATCTTCTTAACAAGACTATAACTAAAAACACTCATCTCACCCATAATAGTTATCATCACATAATCAAGAGCACTTGAAGAAACTAATTTTCCCCTGCTCAATACCCCATGAGAACTCTGTAACTCTTAGCACATCACTTAAATAATTGATTTTAATTGCTCACTTACAAGTGGAACTCTTTGAAGAAAATGAATTAGTTTTAAGACCTGAAACACCTGACCTGAATTTATTCAGCATATTAACTTTCTTCGTCTTTGTTAATAGTATTTGACTCATTCACGGGGATTTACTATGCCACAAATCCAACAATATCCTCTTCAAAACTGTATTCATCACTTAAATTCATATCTTTAAACCATCCCTATAAAGTGTTCCAACCATTATAGATTGAACATATACTATTGATATTCAAGACAATGTCTATTTTACATTTCCAAATGAACACCTAATCCCATCATTTTCAAATGTACATGAAGATAAACAATTAAGGTGTATACCCAACACATTTTGTATATCCCCCAACATCAGTGTAAAATCTATATTCTTAGTGATACAAATATCTTAAATGTAAATGAAACCAAAAAAATATTCATTGCCCATATTCAATATTCTGAAGTCGCCTTCTTCACATGAAGAAAATAATTCCTTCTTTGGTGTAATGTGGTAAAAGGATTCTAAATCAATCACCCATTTTTTGTATAGATCTGACTTGTGATAATCAATGTCAAATAAAAGTAAATTGATCTCACCCTATTTAATACCTACACTAGTATCCTTGGAATCTATTTCATGCATCTTATTTTCTACATTAATTTTTTTGAAAGTGTAGCAGTTTTTCTGCACATGGACCTCCTTATTGCAAAACAAACACTTGAATTTTCTTTTTATCTTTGACTGAACTATTTGATTACTACATTTATATATCATATATAGAATACCTCTATTAGCTAAAGATTTACCATAATTAATATTTCATTGAGTCTCATTCATCAATAATAATGAAATCACAACATCTAACTTTAGAGTGTCTTCCCTAAACTGCAATGTGGTGATAAAATTATCATATGAATCAGGTAACGAACTCTAGTAAAGAAAAACTTTTTTATTGTTTGATTTTAAAAGGTACCACACCACCTTTATCATCAATCATGACTTCCACCAAAGACAAATCCATTATATGTTTACTAAACTCATCCAAATGGTTACCTAAATCTCTATTCTCTAGAATTCATAAAAAATATAATCTTATTTTCAGATATAAATGATTTTTGAGGGGTTTTAATTTATATATTATTTAAATATTCAGCCATATATCCACTATATTTTTCATATTTATTACCACGTATAGTTTATTATGTATAAAATACATCTAGATAATGATTTTCATTAACTCTATCATATCATGCCAATCATTATATAACATTTTCTCTGAATTCTATGATTTTTTCTTCAGCAGCTTCATTATCTTCTCACTAACCAAAATATTTTATACTCATTGTTTCCATAGAGTAAAATCATTTTTCCCATTAAATAGATTTATGTAAAAATAAATCCCTCAATGTGAATCACCCATATCAAATCAGTAAAAAAATAACCACCTCTGATACCAATTACTAGGGAGGAAATAGATCGATCCAAGGACAATAACTTTATTGCAACAAAATATTTTGAGAATATACAATGAGAATAGAAAAAATAGCAGAAAATAAATTGATTCTCAAATTTTTACATGGAAAAACCCTCTGATGCATGGGATTAAAAAAACAAGGCAACTAAAAAATATTCACTATGAATCAAATAATACCCAATCCAAGTAATACATGAATGTGAATTACAATGAGAGCATGAAAAAACTTATTTAAAAACCATGCTCTGATATACCTCCTATTTTTCTATAATAATTGTATCATGAAAAAATGTCACCCCTCAAATATCAAAACTGAATAAACAACATTATTTCAACACCTCAAATAAGTCTTTTCACAACATGATTTTCTACTTCTCACTGATTCCCACTACATGATACTTCCCATACCTAAAAACCTTCACCCATGTATCTTTTCATTGAAATGATGCTCACTGAATATCTGCTTCTTTTTATGTTCACCATAAAAATCAGCCATGATAGTCCCTTTTATAAGCCCTTCAAAATCCCTAAATAACACATGTTCACTACAATTGAAACTCAAGAATATTTATGGGATAAGAAAAATATCACCCCTATTCTAAAACTACATGATACCAATGGGGGGTTTGAAAATTTAAATCCCCTATTATCTCATTTTTTATCTTTGACTGAGATATAGATAATCCTAAAAAATCACCTCATTTAGTTCATCAATTTAGGATATATCATCCAAAATAATCAGTTTTAAAGAAAACTGGTTGGTTTCACCCAAACCATCAACCTCTACAAATAGTATGATAACACCCTTTTGAAACCCTAATATAAACTTGACATCTCCCCCTGTAAAATAAATCCAAACACTGAAGTCTTCATTATACCTATATCAACATAGCCCCACTAAACAAGAATAGAACCAATGACACATGGATCCCTAATAATAGTGGTCAACACATAATCAGAATTACCTATAAAAACAATTTACCCCCTAATCAACATCCCCTGAGCAGTCTGTAACTCTTAGCGCATCACTTAGATATTTGATTTCAATTCCTTATTGACTAGTAGAACTCTACAAAGAAAAGGAATTAGGTGTATGGCTTAAAAAACCTGAACTAACTTACCTTATATTTTAAACTTTATTCATCATAGTCGATGGTCTTTGACTCATGTGTGATGATTATCTATACGACAAATATAATGAATTCTTCTTCACAACTACATTCATCACTTCACATAGACCCATTACATCAGTCTAGTAAAGTGTGTCAACCGTACTTCCTCACACATATACCATTTATCATTGGGAAAATGTCTATATTCCATTTCCAAATGAACTTCTAAACCCCTCATTATAAAGATTATAAGAGTATAAAGAATTATATCACATACCTAACACATGTCAGACATCCCTCATCATCACTATAAAAACTATATTCATAGTGATGCAAATATAATGAACACCAATGACTCTAGAAAAATATTCATTTCCCTTGTTCAATATACAAAATTCACCTTCTTCATATGAATAAAATAATTCCCTCTCCAATGTAATGTGGTATGAAGCTGCTTAATTAGTCACCCATTCATTATATAGATCTGACCTAAGATAGTCGATGTCAACTAAAAGTAAATAACCCTCACCTTGTATATAAGAATTATGGTTGTACCCTTGTAATCAATTTCATGTGTCTTATTTTCTTCCATAGTATTTTTAAAATCATAATATATTCTCTACACACGGATCTCCTTATCACAAGATAAGTACTATATTTTTATTTATGTCTTCGACAGAACTCTCCAATTATCATATCCATTTTTCACAAAAAAAAAATACACTATTACCTAAATATTCACCATCATCAGTCATTTTTCAAGTCTTTTCTGTCAAAAATTATTAAATAAAATCATCCAAAATTAGATTTTATTTCTATAATAGAAATGTGGTGACAATATTATCATATTATTCTACAAACAATCCCAAGAGAAGCAAATATTTTTTTCTTCTTCTTACAATTCAATAAGTACAACATTACCTTTATCATCGATCTTGATCACCATTGAAGAAAAATCCATAAGAAGTTTTGTCAAGTCATCTAGATGGTTACCTAAATTTCCATTCTCTAGAATTCACAAAAAAACAAAAAAATAATTTTTTAGATATAAATTATCTATGATGAATTTAAATTTATAACTACATTCAATATTTTCTATATATCCTCTAGATATGTTGGTTTCACCACATCTTATAGAGTATTATTTTCTAAATACATTTGGATTGTGTTTGTCACTAACTCTATCATATCCTTTCAATCATTATTTCTCATCTTCTCTAGATTCTATGATTTTTTCATTCTTGATTTTACTGTGTTCTCACAAACCAAAATATTTTTTACTCATTGCTAACATATAGTGAAATCATTTTTCCAATCAAATAGTTCTATGTGGGAATAAATCAATCAGTGTGAACCACCCATATCAAATCAGCATGAAACATGGATAACCATCTATGATTCCAGTTTTGAGGGAGGAAACAAATCATTCCTGGGATAATAACTCTATACACACCATGAAATGTGTTCCATGAACTTCTCCACAAAACTTTCTCAACTGGGCTCGAAATGTTTACAATGAGACTCTGTATTTTTCATGTCAGTCAGTGATGGCAGTGAAGGCACTGGTATGAAGTGCAATGATGGCAGATCAACATTGATCCTAAGTAGGGGTGCGGGGGCACAACCCCTGCGGTATAGAGTAGTTGTTTCTCCTAAGTCCCTGTTGACACTCCATTCAATCACATGGATGAAAAAGTGACAAAGGTAAATTCATTAAAAAAAGATGAGAAAATATATAGAAAATATAAAATTTTGTAAAGGCTCAAGATTTGGTTCACCCAAGGTAGCTCGAATCACCAATGGTGTACAAGTACTTGCACTCCCCTCACTTTCATGCTACCCACTTTCATGCCAAGTCTCCTTCACCCAAGGCAGCATTTTTACCTATAAATAGACTCATGGGGTCTTCATTTGTATGGATGAATTTTCTTGAATCCATATTTCTACTCTGGTCTCCCCATTGCTTTTCCCAAGTCCTCTGAAATCACCAAGGTAGTTTCATAACCCCTAAAGAAAGAGAATTAAATAGGGATAGTGAGACTTAGGTTCTCTAAGTGTTAAACATTAACAAGACTTTCATGAATTATTAATCCAACCCCCTAAATTAAGCACCCCTTTCTTGGTTCACCTCATCCCTTCAACCTGCTCTAGAATTTCATGAAGCCTCCTTCAAATCCATTCATGGAAGTGATTCTCCTTTATTGGAAACCTTTCCTAAAAGGGATTATGTTTAAACCTCCACCAAGGCCTCCTGATTTACCAAAATTTTTGTAAATTTGCATTAGTGTGTCTCCAATTTGGATTTGTATATCTATGGTTAGAGGTTTCCCACACTTGTCTTACCAAAGGGTCAGGATCCTTAGGATGTCTATAGGTTTTAATATCTGTAGTCACATGGACCCTTACCCTAGGGATAGTTTTGTAGAGTTCCCTATCTTGGATTCTAGGTACAAGAGTCTATCCTCCCCTTCTCATCTTTAATACCAGAAGCCTCCAATTCCCAATAGGGAGAGTGAGGATCACACTTGCTTTTCCCTTCAACAAAGGAAAAGTCTCCCTCCTATCTTGAGACCAATCAAAGGGAATCCCTCCAAGAGTAATCCCCTATACTTTCAATCCAAACTTAATGACATTAACCATCATTTCACATTTAAGGGTTCATTACTCCACACCCTCATCCACCATCACCCTATATTCTTTTGTCGTAGGCATGAACTCTTTTTTCAGTGGAGGATAAAGTGTGTGGTTTGTTGAATCTTTTACATCCTTTTGTTTATCACACCGATCATGAATCAAATGGACTTAGAAATTAGTGATGATCAAAACATCCACACAATCCACCTCATATATTGAACTATGAGAACTCTGATTCCTACCTTAAACATGATACATAGGATGCCTACCTAAGGCTCAAGCTCAAGGGATATCCTCCTCAAAATATAGTCCCATTAAAAACCACCAAATTGAATGAAATAGAAGAAATCCGATTCCCACTATAACTGGGATACGTAGGATGCCTTCACTTAGGTCTTGATCTCACTATATTTCCTCCTCAAGAATATAACATTAATTCCATTAATCTGGGCATCCACGTTAGAATAAATCCCCGAATTAAGTCCCCCTTAAATCTCCAGGTGTTAATAAATCTCTTATGAACCCTGTTACATGGGCATCCTATTTAGGAGTAATCCCCAACCTATTTCTATCAAAGGGACATAATCCCATATGAGATTTATCGAACTACATGGTATTTGATTACCATCTAAACGGGATGCATAAGAATCCTCCCTGATGTTTAAACCCAATACCCCCAAATCAACCCTATTCTCTCTGGGCTAAATTCCCAACATGGTCTAATATAACTTGGAAACTCATATCCTTTCTAGGTTACTTGGTATTATTTAGTATAATTCCCACACTAAACTTTAACTAGGAACCTTCCACCTAGATTTCCTTTCCACATGACATTAAACTTTATGGTTGGGTCCTTGTCACATGACCTTAAAATGCATGATGTGTCCCATTAAGTGACACCGAAATATATGGGTTATGATTCATTTCACAAGGATACGTAGGAAGCCAATTTATGGGTCCAATACCAACATCAAAACAAATTTTGTCTCCTTGGATGATGATAAATTTCAGAGTAACCTTCCATCTCCCTAGATGATGAGAAATGACAGAGTAACTTTTGTATACCTAGATGAAAATAAATTCTAGAGTGCCCCACTGAGTGGCTTAAAAACTGGCATCATCATAATAACAACCAAATAATTTATAAGTAGTATATGTGAGGATACCATTGATGGAGAACCTTGAATACATACATATATCTCCATTTATAAATAAACATGAATACATATGAATTATTTTGAATTCCACACATGCTAAATAATTGATTGAAATTTTCAAGGGAAACCTACATTAAGTTTGGTAAATTAATAAGGATTCATGAAAATATATTAAATCTATAATAGAGTCCTAGAGTAGGAAATAATTCTCCCTAAAAGGATGAGAAGATCCTAAACTCCCATACTATTGACCAATACGAGTTATTAATTATTGTACGTCAACAAACCTAATGAATTAATACCTCTGGAAAACTGGTCCCTTTAGATACAGAACCATTGGGTGTTTTTTGGTTCTATAAATAAATATTATGGGAACCATCCAAAAGTTGTGATTTATAACTAGAACACATGTTCTATGGGAAATAAAAAATAGTGAACTTGACATGAATCCTTAATCAAGATGATTGTGTTACCCATTTTTCAGGCCCCTATCAATTGATAAAAGAGGTCCAGAAAAGGAAATAAATCATGCATGTGTTCATCCCAAATATGCTTCTTTTCTAGAGTTAATTGTTTGTTTTTTTCATATATACAAGCACATTCTTCCAAGAACTCCCTTAATTCGAAATGGATTCCTTCAAGTTTACACTTATGAATTCTTTGGCTGCTGATCAAGATGGATCCTCATCCTCTTGATGGACACCTCCATTAACTCAGAATCTTCATCGATGGGTCTCCAACACACTGGTTGGAGAGAACCATCAACACAGTACTATCCTAACCTTGGAGGCTTCCTGACAGGCCCTCCAACTCAAGAATTACCCCGGTCTTCTGGTCAATGATGACTGGTGGTCCAGAAGTAGACGATGCCAACCACCATCTTCAACCATATCAAGATTTTATCCCTAGAATGCAATCATCAATCCCTACCATAATCTAGGGAGGTCAACCAAGATTCCACCAACGACCTCATCCTAAAGACATTGGGGTCCTTCCTAAGGGATCCTGCCAACAATCACCTCTGTTAACATCATGTGGTAGAAAACCATCAACATGATGAGGGTATTATCTTTAGATGTCAGGCCCAGGTCCCTAAAAATCAGGAACACAAGATGAAAAATAAGAGAAAATAGCCAGCTAGTAGGGAGAAGGTTATTTCCCTTTCTTCCTTTGGATAAGTCCACCAACCCAGTTTGGTGGCAAACAACGAATGGGAACATACACCCATCTACCTTAAATTTGCAAGACAACAAACTTGTTTGACAGTTCCCAACCAATCCTACTATTAAAATATAGTGTAGTACCATGAGAAGGAACATACACCTGCTTAAAATCTATCAGCCAATCAGCAGACCTGTCTGACTGCATTCAAGGAAGCTCGCCAACCAAATGTGGCGACAACTTGTAAGAAAGAACATACACCTACCTACACTCACTAAACCTGCCAGCAGTCTCATCTGTTATCATTAACATAAGTATTTCAATCATGTTTGGTGGCAAATAAATATCATGAACAGACACCTACCATCATCCATGAAGTCTACCAATAACCTTATTTAGAATAATTCAGAGAATTTGGTCAGAAATATCTAATGATAAACCTCAGGCAGACCCAACTCTCTACCCCCATACATGAGCACTATCAATATCCACTGATAGTAGTGGGAGTATAAGAGCAGGTACATATACCTACTATGGATATGGAATGGATATATTTTCCCATTTCGGCTGCTGAATTCACAAAGCACATTTTTGAAATGGTGAAAGGGAAAACAAAAATTCCTTCCCATATTTTGGAAGCTTGTCAAAATATCATAATAGGAACTTCAATAGTACTAGAGGGATGAACACATGATTCCATCCCCATACCTGGGATGACTCATCATCATGTCATCTCATAGAGTATACACATCCCTGTTCCAGTCCCGGAGGGTTATGAGGGCACACTCCCCCATATCATATGGACCATTAGATTAGGAACATACACCCATTCCAATCTAAGATAATTAGCCTATTCTGATGGCTACTCTGAGGCAGGCACATACACCTTCCCATGATAACCACTTTTCCCAAAAATCGGCCCCAATTACGTGTAGGAGGGAATCTAAGAAGATGAATAACAAAGAATAGTTGGAGAATCAAGATTAAATCTGCAATCTATCTCCTATTAATGTTGGATTTCTTGAATCCCTCAGAAAATTATCCATTTTAGCTCAAGATCTTACCCTACCATTACCAAATTATGGGAGTATTAGTAGTAATTATGAAGTTCCTCGTCGAATAATTCATCATGAAGGCTTGATTCATGACAATTAGGTCAATTTTGAGAACCTATCTCTAGATGAAAGCTACGAAAACCCTCGATGTGTCTAGAAGGCCAAGGAGAAAGAGGATTTATCCCTTGATGTATTCCACTATGGAGGTCCTCCCCATGATGGAATTCACTAAAAAATTCTTCTCCATAATATTGAATCACATTATTAAGAGAATTATCTAACTCACAATGTAGTGATGAGAAAACCCTCTTATCTTGATGCACTTTGAGACATAGGGTTATTCATGTCTGATGCCTTATTACTAGCAGGTGAAATAATTTCTCAACCAGAAGACAACCCAAGGCAACAATAATTCTCTGAACCTCCCTTGGGTCATTTTCTATATAATACAATAGAAGAAACACCAACTTATCTCACTGTTTTTGGTAAAAAAAATGGGAAGTATCCACTCTGGTTGGACCAGGTTGAGAAACCTCTGGTAAAAGATGAGCAGGATATGTTGAACATAAGGAAACAACTTCCTAAGGGTGAAATACCAGTCATGTTCTAGTTTTTGGCCACCTTTCAATACAACATTCTACAGATGTTGGTAGAAGATTGTATTCATGACATTCACCTCAAAATATGGAATATTCTTCGTCATCTGAAATAAAATTTATTACCATGTGATGAATATCAAATTCATTTCAAGGTAATAGAAGGGTTTCAATGCCAAATTGACTTGGAATCTCTCCAGTTTTCTCGACATCCAAATATTGAGAAGCAACAAGAGTCCCTTCAACATCCATGCCTTGGTGTATTAAATAGGTTACAACATTTGATTGTAGAAAATCCATATAGTGTACATATCAGAGGATGGGGCACACATGGATCATTTCGTTTCATTTGTCTCTAAAACCGACAAATTACATCAAAAGTGGTCTTAGAAATGTGATTTCCCCAAGCCAGCTACAACAAAAAAAATTCTATTAATGACTAAAGAGATGTTTAATAAGAACATTCATCGAATATATTTCACCAATTTCAAGACCAAAGTGATAAATCTATTGAGATACGTTTTCATAAATCATCTAAAAACATCGAGTATGATTCCCACTTAGAGCATTTCATCCACCAGATATCACTAATATCTAAAAAATCACAACAATATTCCGAAATATGCAATTTAAGTGGGTGTTAGATAATGAACCCTACCAATGTTCATACTATAATTCATAAAATCAGAAGAGAAGTTGCATTGATATCTTCCATAGAAGTTTAGGAACCACCCCAACCCACAGGGCTGGGGGATTTTTAACCCAACAATCAGAGTCAACAAATAGATCTCGAAGGGTTGAGAAAGAAGAATAGGAATAGCCCCAACCTGTAGGACTAAGGGATTTTCAAATACATAATCCCCCCTATGTGGAAGTCAGTTTCTCTCGATTAGGAATGAATCCACAAAATGTATGCACCACTGAACTATTCATGGATTCTCTTCATGTTACTATCTTTCAAATAGTTCTTGGGGAACCAAAAAATAGGAGAAAAAAGTCTTGTGGAGGATGAAGAATGATACTATCTCACAAAGATACTAACAAAATTCCATCAATGCATTATGTGTTGGTGAATTTCATTAATAACATCATGGAAGATCCTCTAGAAAATGAGTCCAATTAGGGGGAGTCATAGGATGATGTTCTTATTAATAATGTGGTACACACCGAATCAAATGAAGCTGGTGTACGTACCTAAAATTCAAGGCTTACACAAAATCTAGGTATTCCCTCAAATAATCAACATTCTCCACTCCAAAGGGCACCTAATAAGGGTAAATGTTAGATCATGTCTCACTTTTCCACCTGAGAAGGTCAATCCCTTTCACTTGAGGAAATATTTTCCAAGAAAGAGGAGTACATGAAGGATTTGAGAAGACTCAATGTTGAATTACTCCAAATCAGCATTCGTGATAGACATTCTCCACAAGTAGATACTCAACTTGAAATTCAAGTAGGAGCTCCTTAGAAAATATGGTTGGTAGAAACTACTGATGTAGATAATGAATTCCATCCACTAGGTAAATATCCAAAATAGGTTCAAGCATATCCTTATAGGCCTATCCCCATCGGTAATCCAAGAAAAATACTAGTATCACCACTACTAGTGGTCTTTCTAGATGTCGCACCTATTATAGCTCCAGCTGCCACACTTTTTCAGGTCCCTACTCAACTTGATGTTTCACAAATGTTTATGAATACAATTGAGTCATTAACAACTTGATTGTAATCTATAGAAGGATAACATGAACTGGTAAAACTAGAAAATAAGTCTTACCCTGAATGGGTATATCTAATTATTCCCCCATTAAACTTTGTGAAAACCAAAATTCTAATCTTTAATGATTCTGGAGATCTGGAGCAGCACTTGAAATTTTTTTTTCTTACTATGATTTCATGATAGGGACCCCTTAGGAAAAATAATTAGTAAAGATCATATGTTTTGTGCAATCACTATAGGGGTCGGCCTTTGTCTGGTATACAAGTTTGTAGTCTTGATCAATTACTAGATGGGAAGACCTCCATTAGAAATTCCTTTTCCAATTTAGCTGAATTTTGTATAAGACAACAATATTTTATCTTAAGAATTTAAAAAAAGGGAGAATGGAAGAGTTTCATATTTCATTGCTTGATGGAAATGACTAACATAATCCTTAAACCTACCACTCTCTCAAGAAGAATTTTTTCCAATATGTGTAGAAAATATCTATGACGAGTTGTGCACTCCACTAATCCTTGTGAAATACATAGGAGGGTTTCGAGACCTTACTTAAATCACCCAATTAGTGGAGAATTACATCATAAAAACCAAAGCTAAGTCTCGTGTAATCCCATCAACTCTAAGAAGGAGAACAATAAAAGAAGAGGATGCTATAGTTACACTCAAGAAAGCACATACACCTTCTCCTAATTTAAAAAACTCATCATACCAGAGGGATCCACCTCCTAAGAATTAGCAACAATGACTGCCTCATCAAGATGATAAAAAATATCAATGGAAGAGATAGTTTGAGGATTTTAAAAACAAGGTATATTCTTTTCAAACTAAACAAGTCCACAACTTTTTCATCCCATATTTGAAAAACAATTTATTTCAATTACCAAGACCCAATATTTCGAACAAATAAAGAGATAAGGATCTCACAAATTATTTCCCCTTTAATTAAATGTTAGGGTACCCCATCAAAAAGTGTTTTGTTTTTAAATACCTCCTATAAAAGATGATGTAATCTAGATAGGTGAAGCTAAAAAATTCACTGGACCATGTATTAGGTGTTACTACTACCGATCCATAGGAAGAAGGCGAGTGACAGGAAGTCAAAAGAAATAATGCACAGAAGTTTTACGACTAGATGGTCATGAAAATGATCAATTAAACTCATACCATTCTATGAACACATTTGAAACAACTGACTGTGTCTCCCACCACTTATACTAAAGAAAATCTATCTACATCAAAATCCTAGTCCTCTAAAGGCCAATTCTCAAATAAGTAGCATGGCTGGAAGAATAAGGAGGAATAAAAAGAAAATGAGTTTGTGTTAAGGCCAATGTTGTCTTTAACCTTAGATAATTTCATGTAAACTTTCTCAAAAGTAGGGGCTCCAACCCAACAAATGACACTACAATAATCAATATATTAGACATAATCTTCATCATATGAGGAGTTGATCATCAGTTTGGTTAACGTTATTAACTTAATGGATCCCTATGAAAATGATGATTTTGATTGTGAACCTAAATTCCCTATACTTGATTGGGGAACTGGGGGAATAGGTTATCAAGTTTGAGGATAAAGGGGAAGATGTGGGTATGATTGAATCCACTATTTCAATTATACCCCTATTTGAACAGTTTATGCAACATAAACTCATGGGAGATCCCTCGAGTAGGCTCAACAGTAATAAAGAAACTATCCCACACATGATATAGTATTCCCTAGCATGATCATATTGGAAGACCGATTAGAGGATATACCACCACTTTATCGGTAGGTGGGAAGACCTAACCATCTTAACCCACCAAAAGAATAAGTATTTCCATCTTCTTCCTCGACAAATGGTCAATCCACACCAGGAACATAAACTTCCAAAGCACCTGTTAAAAAGCATCTCCTTACTATAAAATGTAGTCCTTTATCTCAAAAATATGATGTCTTGAAGAAAATGGACTAAGTACTGGACAAGCTATCAATCCTGGATGCTCTGAATCTGTCAAATGTTCTTCAAGAAGCACTTAATGAGGCATTTTCAAGCCCTTGAGAGTTTGAAACTAAGGTTAATGCTACAATGGTTTACCGTATAGAGAATATCCAAGTAGAGTTTAATGCAATAATATCTTTCACAAACCAAGATGAAGATGATGTTGTACATTGACACATCAAGCCCTTGTATTTATCTGGAAAGGTTAACAATACTGACATTTGATGAGCCTTCATTGATAATGGATCAGGAGTCAACCTCCTTAACATCCATAAACTTTGTTAGTTGGGTCTCATTGAATCTAACATATCTCCCTCCACTCTATTGTTGAAAGGTTGTGATAAGAATGAACAAGAGCCTATGGGAAATATTACACTTAAGACTCAGTTTTTGGATCTTGTATCTGATTCAAATTTCGTGGTTTTCTAGCAGGACACCACTTTCAACATTATAATGGGAAGGTCTTGGTTACATCAACATATGTCCATTCCTCCTTCAAACCACCAATGTATCAAGTATTGATTGAATGGTAAAATTAAGACATTTCATAGTGATAATACTCTATTAAAAACATATTAATCTTAGTATATTGATTCAGATTTCTATCACACAAGGTAAAATAGTTAATGGAGAAGGATGTAATAAGAATCAATTCTCTGGGTGGACTGAAAAAGATCCTAGCTAACCCATTCAAGAATCTCAGTTCAGATTATGTGTTACCCACTAATAAAATTGAAAGTATGGGACTAAATCAAAGCACTCATTCAGTGGATTCCATAATTTCAGTTGTGTAAATTGAGTTTGAAAATATAGGAAAAATCATTAATTCACATAATAATGATGGAAGCCTAAATGGATATTTCTTCATTACATCTACCAAACTTCAACAAGTCACTGCTTCATCATACAATATAGAATAATTTATCACATTTATAGAAAAAGACAGGGATTCTGATTCCTATCCCATCATCTTCCCTTCAGAACTTCAAAAAGACCCTTCATCATCAGTTGGGCAGGAGATGGTTGCCTCCTCTTCAGGATGTCCAAATACTGACTCCTCCCTGAGATCTGAAAGTCTTGCTTCATCACCTACCCTTCAAGAATATTTAGAAGAGGTACCACATGAGTAATAATAAGAATAATATATCAGAAATTACCCTCTAGTATTTGAGGAAGGAGTTTACACCACTATGGGTGAACTCAGAGAAATAAATCTGGGTACAAAAAAAGATTGATGCCACACTCTGATTAGTACATCCATGACTTTTGAAGAGAAATAGGTGTATACCTCCTTTCAAAAGAAACATTGGGGAATGTTTTCTTGGAATTAAACATTGATTCCAGGGCTTGACCCTAACGTTTTCACCCATAATTTGGGTTTTCTAGAAGAGTACCAGGGATTTAAGTAAGCATCAAGAATAATGCCCCCAACTCAATCTTCCAAAATTGAAGCTGAAGTCGACAAGATTATAAAATATTACTTTATCAGAGAAGTAAAATATAGAAAATTGGTGGCCAATATTATCCTAGTAAAAAATAAGAATGGTAAAATCAGATTCTTCATCGATTTCATAGATCTCAACAGGTATTGTCCCAAAGATGACTTTCCAGTTCTGATCACGGAAATCTTAATTGATACAATAGTTGGCTACGATGATATATCCTTCATGGATGGTTACTATGGGTATAAAAAAATCTATATGGCCCTAGAGGATGAGTAATATACATCCTTTAGATCCCCACAAGGAATTTTTTACTATCATGTAATGCCCTTTGGATTGAAGAATGATGGTGAGACATATCAACGTGCAATGATCCACATATTCAAACCCTTTTGGGGAAATTCACTGAATGCTATGTTGATGATTTAGTGGTCAAATATAAATAATGTTCTAATCACCTTGATGACCTAGAGACTATATTCAGCAAGATTTGACAACATAATCTGAATATTAACCCCTTAAAATGTTCTTTCAGGGTAACCTCGGGAAAATTTCTCGGTTTTTGGGTACACCATAGTGACAATGAAGTTGATCTTAATAAGACTAAGGGTATTCTTGGAATGTCACATCCTCAAAACTTGAAAGAGTTGAGATGAATTTAAGGACACTTGGCCTAGATTTGGAACTTCATAGAAAATTTAGCAGGAAAGGGTTTTCCCTTCATCAAATTGATAAAGAAGGAGGTCACATATCAATGGACCAATGATTTCCAAGAGGCATTTGATACCCTCAAGAAATAACTCTTATGTACATCGGTATTGATGCTACCTATTGAAGGAAAACCTCTCATTCTTTATATGACAACCATGGAATGATCACCGGGTGCCTTACATGAAGAAAAGAATGATGCTGGGAATACAAATAGTCTTTACTATCTTAGTCAAACCATGATCAATTTAGAGACTTGATATTCAGATATTGAGAAAAGTTTCTTAGCATTAATATTTTCAGTTCAAAAACTAAGGCATTATCTATATCATCCTGAGGTCCACTTGGTATCTCGTAATAACCAGCTCAAATTTATCCTCAGTCATCCTATGCTTATAGGATGTCTGGAATGGTGGGTGGTTATTCTATAATAGTTTGATATACATTTTGTTCCTAAAAAATTTGTAAAAGGCTAAGCCTTTTAGATTTCCATGCTAAACACCCATATTCAAAAGAGGAATTATTGAATACTAAACTTCCTAATGAAAAAATATTCTCTATTCAAGATAGATCCCAAATATGGAAAATGTACTTTGATGTTGCTTTCATAAGTCCAATGGGTAAGAGAATGGAAGACCCTAATCTCAACAAAGTTAGATTGTGATTATATCCCCAAAGAAGGCAATATTTCCATACTCTTTCATATTATCAGAATGTGGTACTCATAATGAGGAAGAGTATCAGGATATCATTATAGGCCTGAAATTAGCACTCCAAGTACCAATGTATCACCTGGAGGTGAAGGGTGATTCAGAATTGGTAATCAAATAAATCAACAGGGATTGAACCATTAGAAAAGAATAACTAATCATAGAGTGGTTTCACATTTTGTTCAAATCAGAATAGAGGAAATCAATGAAATCAATCTCATTCATGAATCATTTGGTCCTAACACGTGATAAATGACACCCATCATAGAATATATCCAAAATGGGGTACTTCCACCAGATAGATTTGAAAGGGAGAATATTCAAATATGAGCTATTAAATTCACTCTTTATGATGGCCCAGAACACTAGAAGATCCTCTATAAACGAGGCTTTGATAGAATTATTCTCAGATGCATTGTTGGGGATAAAATCGAAACTATTATTAAAGAAGTACATGTAGGAGCCTGTGGTGCCCACCAACCTAGGAATAGGCTTTCTGATCAAATCTGAAGTCTTGGATACTTTTTTCCTTCAATGATGTTGGATTACACAAATTTCACTAAAAATTTTCATCCCTACCAGGTGCATGCCGACTTCATTCTTCAACCCCCAAAGTTTTTAAATACAACTAAATACTCTTAGAAATTTTATATATAGGGAATGGATGTAGTGGGACCTTATACTCCAAAAACAACTAATCAATTCAAGTATATTCTTATTGCTAATGATTTATTCTCTAAATGGAATGGGGAAATACCTCTTAAAGAAGTTAGGGCCAAAAGCATTGTTATCTTTTTAAAATCTAATATCATTACTAGATTTTGTGTCCCTCATACCATATTGATAGACAAAAACTCCAATTTATATTTTTCTAAGGTAGTTAGGTTATATCAGGAATACAATATCAAATCCAATCATTCATCTCTCTACCATGTAGAGTCCAATGGACAGATAGAGGCTTTCAACAGGACCGATAAAATATACTCTATAAGATGAGGGATAAAGATAAGAAAGCATGGCCTAATAAAATCTTGCATGCTTTGTGGGATTATAGGACTACTACCCGTACTACCACACGAGAAAATACATACTCATTGGTATGAGGAACAAAAGTAGTCCTACCCATTGATGTTCAACTTCCTTCACTCCAAGTTTTCATCTATGAGCATTTATCTATAGATGAACAGTCCCAGAAGCAACTAGATGAACTGGAGATATTAGACGAAAATAGATTAAATATCTTTCACTTGGAAGTCTATCAGAATATAATAGCATGAGCTTTTAACAATAAAGTTTACATCTATTCATTTCTTCAAGATAAATTGGTATTAGTCCTCGGGACTTCAATGATACGAGGAAAGAAGCCTCCAAATCTTGAGCCAAAGTAGGAATGACCTTACTCTATATATAAGGTCCACTGTAATTGAGTTATTCCCTAATATAAAGGGATGGAGAATTCATTACAACTCCAACCAATGCAAGGTTCCTAAATAAATACTTTGTATAATCACAAAGAGTATGTCCTAGTCTCATGACGTTAAACTATATAGAAACCATTGTCTTAGTCACAGGATGTTAAAATACATAGTACCATACACATACATGATGCACGATGTTAAAATGCATAGTGCCTTCATCCTTATTGAATGACATTAAACAACACAACATCATTTTTTCTCACTATACAACATTAAACTATTTGATTAATGTATCCTTCATTTGAAGTTAATAAATTCCCCAAGATAACCCAAATTAGCATTATGTGTGGTTCTTTAGAATATAATTAGCTTCCATTTTTAAGAATTACTCACATCATTTCCACTCCCTAGTAGAACTTGATCCCCATTTATCGCTACGTTTGAATCAAATATTCATAGGGAACCCTTTGTAATAACTATGTGTGGTTTGATTCTTTTCCCTAGAAAGATATGTAGTGACACCTAGGCCTCATTCCATGGTCCAACCAAAATTTTTATTTCACATCATGTGATTTACATCCTCACTGTAAGATGTTAAACTACATAATTATTCAAGAACTACGTGTGTCTTGATTCTCATTTCAATGAGATACGCAGTGACACCTAGATCTCCAATCTTAGGCCCATCCACAACCATAAATAAATTCATTTCCCTTTTTCCTACATATAAACTAAACCTCTATGGAGAAATCTTCTAGAATTCATGGTTAGATTATTATAACATCACGTGTCTTCATTCTAACTATTATTCTAGAACGTATCAAAATTCCCCATCTCTCACATCAAATTCAGTTGGTGTTGGGAATGATCTTTTCAATAACTACGTGTGGATTGATTCTTGCCTTAGCAAGATATGTATTGATGCCCAGATCTCTAATCCTAGGTCCAGTCACAATGTTAAAAAATACCCCTTCATCCCCTGATTTTACGAGTCAAACCTGCATAGGTAATTCTTCAAGAACGACGTGTTGCTTGATTCTTGCCTCAACAAGATACTTAATGATGTTGGGATCTCAAAACATGGGCCCAACGACAATTTTAGAAGAGAAACCCCCTTATTTCCCCCCATGCATGAGCAAGATCTATATAGAGATATCTTTTAAGAATTTTGAATTAATTCTTATTATAATAAGATATAGGGTGATTTCTAAACTTCATTCTTTAGGCCCAACCATCATCCTGGAAATTATAAAAATACCTCCTCCCCACATCAAAACCTGATAATATGGGGAATAATTTCAAGAACTATGTGTGACTTGATTCTTTCCCCTAGTAAGATATGTATTAATTCCCATGTACTATATCCTAGATCATCCAACATTAAATCATTATAACCTTATCTTTCAATTGATTTACCTTTGTGTTGCAAAATAATCTTTTACCAAAACTTGTTTTTCACACCCAGCACAACTCACATTGGCTTGGGAATTGGGTAAATAACTTCTCTGTATAAATAAGGCATCTCAGTTCATATTTGGGGTTACCAATGGTCCTGGCTGTAAGACCTTAAAATACACAATATATTTCCTCATTTCATGACAATAAACTACATGATCTTCTAAAAAAAAACTATGTATGTCTTGATTCTCATTCATATGAGATATGTAGTGATGTTAAAACTTTAAATATTGCATCTAGACACAACACCATGAAATTGATGCCTCTTATTTACCATGTATGAGTCAGATCTTCATGAGGGTATAAATCTGTGTGTACCAATCCTAGAAACTCTGTGCCCCTTTCACCTTGTCCACCGAAAGGCGGCTTGGTCATTTTTCCTTGTAAACAAGCGTGACATCTATCAAGTGGTTTTAGCTATGTAGAGTCTAAATAACCATATTGGTATATATTTTTCAAGCGCTTCTTGTTTACATGACTGAGACTATGATGCCACAACTTGGTGTTTTATGAGTCATGTGAGTTTGTTTTGTTATCGATTTCCAAAACTCAGTTTTCGTAATTTAATACACACAAACTGTTATTTAAATGTTCCACACCATAACATACATTGTTCTTATAAAATAAACCACCCTTATTTACAAACATGAAAATGAATCCATTTATATCCAAACATGATACAAAAAATTATGTTCTTGGTAACAATAGGTACATAATAACAGTTACGTAAAACCAAAAGCATTTCATTTGGTAATGAGAGATGGTAATCGCCAATGGCCAATACAGCTAGCCTTGTGCCATTAGAAGCTCTAAGATCCACCTATCCTTTCAAAATATTTCTAAATCTACTTTTTTCCTACATTTGAATATATATGTGATCCCCACATGCTATATATAATACCCAATGTGTAGAAATGGAATGATTACACTCGATAACAAATGAACCTTTAGAGTCCCCATGCATCTGGGTGTAGTTTCTCTTCCAGTGGCTTAGCTTGACACGGGAAAAATATAATACCTCCCATTCCTTGGACTACCTTTAGATCTTCCCCTTATTGGAGGGATGGTGCTCAGGGGGTTCAAAGAATTTATAAATTCTTGAACCCTTTTCCTTGACCTTACTCTTCTTATTCACCATAAGGACTACGAGTTTTTCATGCCCCATGTCCTTATCTACCTGGAAAATCAAGGTCAGAAGTTTTAATAAACTCTTGTCATTTTTCTCATGTTGTAGTTGAGAATAAATCTAGATAATGTCTTGGGAAATGATGATAGGATGAGATCTTTATGCAAATCATCCAAGAAGATAATCCTTAAGATGTTTAGGTATTCAATGTAGCCAACAATATTGACTACATGAGGCCCATCGGACACAAAATCTCAAGGTATAGTTGTGAAAAAAGTGTTGTAGATCTCATATCTATCCTTTATCGCCTTCTCTTGATAGAGATCCTTAAGGTGAGACATCATGCTATACGCATCCATGTTTTCATGTTTCTTTAAAAGCTCATTATACATTTCCAATAGCATGAAACATTGGAAATTTGTTGAATAATACAAATGTATCATATAGAGATATATTTTCTCATCACTGGCTTCATTTCCAAGTGAAACTGGAATAGGCTCCTCTAGCACTTATAATTTTCTCTCATGGTGAAGGATGACACATAAACACTTCTACACCTCTTGGAAATTGGTTTCGGTGAGAAGGGTTTCCTTATAGAGTATGGTTTGGAATGATATGTTTGAAGTAATTTTTCTTTTTTTTTCTAAAAATTAAGATGATAAAAGATTTAGTACTTTATCATGATAAAATCAAGACAAATAAATTAATTAATACTTATTAGTTTCCAACTATTTTATCAAAATCCAATAGCTGTCACCATTGACTTCGGAATATTCTGTTTCTTGAATATTCTAGTGGCAAGGATCCATATTTCTCTTCATATTACCCCAATTAGGGTTGGTCAAGAAACATGAAAGGTTTTAGGTAGGCATTCCAAATTCCAACCACATTAACTCGCAGTTCCTTAATCCACTGAGTGGACTCCACAATTCTGAAATCCTTTTATTTTGGATTTCCTCAACCTTTTCCTCTTAGTCACACTAATTCCTATTTTTGAATTCAACCCATGATGTGAACCAAGTCAATTCAACCCAAAAAATTGAATTATAATTCCCCGATAGTTGAAAGCACCCCAACTAGGGTTGGTCAAACACTTTGAACTATGGTTCGATCCAAACCAAGATTATGGAAGGCTATAACGACTTCATATTTCCTTGAGGGGTTTTATCCTTATACATAAATTTCCATTTTATTATCATTATAACATGATTTTTAATATTTATAGGGATATACTTAATTTATTAACCATGTCTAAGATAATATTTACACATAATCTAGTCTTATTTTAGTTTCATCTTGCATGCTTGTTTAATTCATTAATTGTGTGATCATGAAAACACTCCCACAATAAATAATATGATGAAACTGACAGAAATAAAATAAATGGCATGATTGTGATCTTGTTCTATTGGTTATTTTATCTAGTGGTTGATAAACTAACCCAATACCTAGGGGAGAAAACACCTTGAACCTTTTGGGTTCGTGTTTACAGCTTTCCACATGTCCACCTTTGTATCTCCTTGGACTAGTTTCACCTTGGCTTTTAACTCGAGCCACCTCCACTAGCTTAGGAGATCCATACATTACATATACTTTTGTCTCACATGAAGGTGAGGGGTAAAATAGGGGTTTACATAAAAGAAACCTTGGGCATGAAGGTCCTACATATTAATGAAGAGAAAGCTCACATGACAATAAATTTAATTTAAATAAATAAATTAAAAAGAAACCATCCACATAAAAAGGTCACATTCTAGTTTATGATCATCCGCACCTGCAATGACATTTACACAAAAATAAAACTAGCATTCAATTATTTAATCATTCTTGTTTAAGATAAATCATGCTCAAATCCATTAATTATTATCTTAATTAATCAATCCTTTTATCTTAAACTGTTTTCTGAATTTACTTGAGATTATCATCCATAATAATTTTATACAAATAAATTCATTTAAAATTATCTTTGCACATAACTTGTACCTTAGAGACAACCCAATGAATTCTCATTCATAACTACCCAATGAGTAGAAATGAACATTACACAGATGTTAAATTAAACAAATATTTATAAAACACATATCATGTGTTGTGCCCTAACTTTATGCCCACACCATGGTACACATATCAAGGGTTTGTACAATATAATAATAAATTTTAATAAATCTGCGTAATTTGGATGAGTACACAACATGTAGTTTCGACTACATGGCATGTACTATCATTCACCATCCATCTGAAGCACAAACCTAGGGATAAAACATGTAGATGTACTTCAAGAATATTTAGAGTACATGGCATGTCTAGTGGACCACACGTCGTGTAGTGTCTGCATTACATGGTCTCCAGCCAGGCAAGCTGTGTACGAGGTATACGGTCCAACCCTAACCTAAATGGACTACACACTATGTCCTTTGGACCACATGGCGTGTAATCCGAAAAACATGTGTCATGTGTTCCTGGTCAACACATAGAGTATTTAAGACTTAGAAACCTCAAATAACATGGCTTGGTTTGGTAGACCAGTCTTGATGCATTGAACCTTGACTACACAACGTGTGAGGTAGAATACACACCATGTGAGTCCAACTACACAGTGTATGAGTCCAACTGACACGCCGTGTGTTCAGGTGTTGTATGACCAAGAACCTTTAGCATCTATAGATGAGATCCTCTATTTTTTATTTTAATAAAAATTAAAAGAAAATATCATTTCTGTAAGGTGAACGAGAAATGAAAGAGGAGGAACAAATCTCAAGATTCTGATTTATAGAAGGATTAACTTGAATAGAAAAAACTAAATTATTAAATTCCTAAATCATCCACAAAAAAACTAAATAATTATAATCAATGATATGAAACCTATGATACCACTTGTTGGTTTTAAGTATAAAGGAAGTGTGTGGATGGGTGTACCCAAATTTGATTTTACCGTTAACAATGATCAATCTGAGATATATCATGATGATAAAACACCAGATCTTTAGAATAGAATGAAGAATGAAATGGGAAGAGGTAAGTAACAAAACCACATATAGGATCCTCATATGTTAGTTATAATTAATTTAATTAAAAGACAATAATTACCTTGATGTAATTCTCTTTCCGTTGATACTTTCGGTCACGATCCGATGAGATCCGTCGTTGCGTCGCAGAAGACAAGTGTAGGCTTACTCTAGTAGTGATCCACATGTGCTCCACGTATCATTGGATGTCGTCGAAGGGATCTTTGGGTGCTATTGTGGAAGATCCTTCATTTGTGATGTCCTCCTTCTATCACCTTGAGAGCCGATTCCAAAGCACTCTCCTTGATCAGGTGGAGGAGGATCTCTCTCGTAACTTGAGGGCATTCTTGGTGGAAAGGAATTATCTCTTGGATTTAGATATTTCTCTATATTTGTTGTGCACAACCAAAAATAATAGTTAGTCTTAATGAGAATAATGTAATTTGGATTTATAATACATAGAATAATGAAATAAAATAATTACCCACTAGTATTTATTTATTTCATTTAATTCTTAGTAAGACCCCATGTCCAATAACAGCATTTGAATATTATTATTACTTTACATGCAACCAAAAAATTACACCTAATATTATTTACTTAAATAAATACTATTATTTCTCACAAATCCTCAGAAAAACGACATGGTGTGTATAATAATATACACGAAATGTACTTTTGTTTTTCCATTTTCTCTATTTCCTCCACCACATTTATTAGACCATGAATAATGACTATTTATTTCTTAAACAAATATGACTACATTATTTTCTAATAAATATATTATTTCTCTCACAATATATTCTCTCAAATAACTAGATCAAAATAAATGGGATCAAGCATCCTTGAATAATTATTAAACCACAATAAGGAATAATCTTTATTCAACTTGTTAAATGAATATTTAAATGAGATACTCAGATACACTTAGTGTGTGACTTTTTAGGCCTCTTTATAAGTGGAATTAGGTATATCCTTCTTAAAGTCCAAGTTTAGAGTCTAGAAACATTCCAAGGAACCCATATAGAAAGAAGTTTAAGCCATAATGATGTGTCACCTCATACGAACGCTTACCGTGTAATGCAATCCCTTTGTGACAATATCTCCAATCAAGCGGGTTTCATGCTAGTTTCATCAACTCATGTGCTCAATTATTATTTCTTTGACTTCCCAAAATTGAACTTTCCCATTCCCAACCATGGAAAAGGATTTATTTAGGCTATATCAATTCCATCAAGGGGCCTTAGATATCAACTTCTGTTATGGAACAGAAGGGTCAAATCCTTTCCTGCATTATCTATTAATGTAGTATTACTCGTGACACACCCAACATATCCTTCATCATTTAAAATAGTGTTTCATAATAGTTTTCATCAATACATCTAAGTTTAGGAGTTTTAATACCCATTAATAATAATCTTAAATTTGAAGTACCAATACACACGTCTGTAGATAGGAACATCTAATAACACTATGAAATGTGGATTTCCTACTAGCGGGTGTCATTCTTATAAAATCCTCTTGGATATTACTAAGGGTACACACCATGAGAATGTGCCTCAGTGTTTTATGAGTCCTCACCCTAATGGCCTATATTATTTGCGTCTCTCAAATAACATCATCAAGCCATAGACAATATATTCAAGAATAGTGTTATGGCACTTTTGAGTTCTCATCATAGTAGGGATCCTCTATGACCCTTTGGTGAAACTGCTATCCTTAGGACACTACCACATGTATTTTCATGCATAAGAACAATCAAGATGAGATAATATACTTATTAATATTCAAATCCAATAATAAAAGTTTATCATAAAGTACAATGTAGTTGGTTCTAGGCCACCAAATCCAACACTTCTAACATCTATCAAATTTTACAACAACCTCATTTGGAAACATTAAAAGAAGTTAGTCAGAAAGCTCTGATGAAAAACTTGGGGCAGACCCAACTCTCTACCCCCATACACGAGTACTTTCAGTGTCTAGTGATAGGAAAGGAAGGATAGAAGCATGTACATACACCTACTCTATATGCGGAATGGATTTATATTCTCGTTTTGGTCACTGAAATAACCAAGAGTATTTTGAAAATGGTGAAAGGGAAAACACAAATTCCTATCCATATCCTATAATCTTGTAAAAATATCATAATGAAAACTTCAGTAGTACCAAAGGGACAAACAGATAATTCCATCCCCAAACCTGGGATTACTCATCAGTATGCCATCTCGGAGCAGATACACATCTCTATTCTAGTATATTAGGGTTATGGGGCACACTCCCCCATATCATATGGGAAACCGGATTGGGAACATACACCTATTCAAATCGGAGATAATCATCCCATTCTTATGGATACACTATGGTAGACATATACACATGCCCATGATAACCACTTTTCCTAGCAATTAGACCCAACTATGTGTAAAAGGTCATCTAATAAGAATTCTCACCAAGAACATTTTGAGAATCAAGAGTCGATATGCAATCTGTATCCTCATAATTCTGGAGTTCTTGAAGCCCTCATAAATTTATCTATTACAGATCAATATCCTACCCTCCCATTCTCAAATTATGGGAGTAGTAGTAGTAGCTCTGAAATTCCCCATCAAAAAATTCATCATGAAGGCTTGCTTCACGAAAAATTAGTAAATATCAAGAACCTATCTATGGATGAGAGCCACAAAAACCCTCCATGTGCCCAGAAGACCAAGGAGTAAGAGGATTTATCCCTTAATTTAATCCACCATGGTGGTCCTCCCATGATGACATTCGTGGAAAAAGTACTCTCAGTTGTAGTGATTCACATTATCAATATAATTCTTTAACTGACAATGTAGTAATGAGAAATCCCTCTTATCTTGAGGTACTTGCAAACATAAGTCCAGTCATGCTTGATGCCTTGTTACTGGTAGGTAAAATACTTTCTCATCCATAAGAGATCCCAAGGCAATGATCATTCTCCGAACCTCCCTTGGGTCATTTTCATTCTAATATAGAATAGGAAAAACCAATTGACCCCATTTCTTATGTTAAATCAATTGGGAAGCATCCACTCTGGTTGGACCAGGTTGATAAACCTATGGTAAAATATGAGGAGGATATGTTGAACACGAGGAAACAACCGGATAAGGGTAAAATACTAGTCTTGTTCTGCCCGTTTTCCACCTCTCAATACAATATTCTAGAGATGTTGTTATAAGATTGTATTTATGATATCTACCTCAACATATGGAAGAATATTAATCATCTGAAAGCCAAAGTATTATCGTATGATTAATATCAAATTATTTTCTAGGTAATAGAAGGGTTGCAATGCCAAATTGACTTGGCATCTCTCTGAGTTTCTTAACATTCATGGATTGAGATGAAATTGGAGGCCCTTCAATGTTCATGCCTCAATGCATTAAAGAGGTTAATATAATTGATCATAGAAACCCCATCTGGTGTTCATATCAAAGGATGGGGTGCACATGGAGTATTTCATTTCACTACACTCCAAAACCAGTAAAGCCTAAAAAAAGTGGTAGCATGCAATGTTATTGCCCCAAGACAGTTAAAACAAACAAATTCTATTCATGACTGAAGAGATGTTCAGTAAGAACATGACTTGAGTGGCTTCCACCAAATTTAGGGCTAAAGAGAGAAAGTTATTGAGATACTTTTTCATCAAGAATATGAAAACATTGAGCAGTCTTCCTGCATAGAATATTTCAGCCATCATATCTCACACATGTATGAAATAGAAAAAAAATCTTCTGAAAAGGGAAATTTAAGTGGGTGTTAGATAATGCACCCAGCCAATGTTTAGACCAGAATTCAAAAAATTAGAAGATCAGTTACACTGATATCATCCATAGAAGTTCAGGAACCACCCCATATCATAGGGATGAGGGTTTTTCTTACCCGACCTTTGGATTCAATAAACAGATTCTGAAGGGTTGATAAAGAAGAATAGTAATAGCCCCAACCCACCAGACTGGGGGATTTTTCACATTCACAATCCCCTCCTCATCAGAAGTTAGTTTTCTCCCGATTAGGGAAGAATCCCCAAAATTAATGCATGACTAAACTATTCAAGGATTCCCTTCAGGTTAATATCTACAAAATAGTTCCTAGGGAAACAAAAAATAGGAGAAAAAAGTCTCATGGAAGATGAAGAAGGATACAATCTCACAAATATACCAATATAATTCCATAAATGCATTATGCATTTGTGAATGTCATTAATACCATCATGGAATATCCTCTAAAAAATGATTCCAGTTCGGGGGCCCAAAGGATAAAGTTATTATTTATAATTTTATACACACCAAAGAAAATGAGGGTGGTGTGTGTACCCAAAATAAGAGTTTTACCCAAAATCTAGGTATTCCCTCGAATAATCAACTTCCACATCTTCTAAAGGAACCTAATAATGGGAAAGGTAAAGTTCATATCATGTCTCACTTTTCCATCAGAGAAGGTAAATCACTTTCGCTTGAGGAATTATTTATCCAATAAGAGGAGGAGATGAAGGAGTTGAGAAGTCTCAATGAAAAAAATACTCTGAAGCAGTATTCCTGACAGACATGCTCCACAAGTAGATCCTCAACTTACACTTCTAGTAGGATCTCCTCATCAAAGAGGGTTTGTTAAAACTACTGATGTAGATAATGAATTCCCTCTATTGGATACATAGTCAAAACATGGTCAAGCGCATCCTTATAGGCATTTCCCCATGGGTCAATCAAGACAAATACTAGTAGCACCACTACTGATGGTCTTGCCAATCATCACACCTATTAAATCTCCAATTGTTGAACCTTTTCAGGTCCTAGCTCAGCCTGATGTTTCCGAAATTATTATGAATACAATTGACTCATTAACAACATTATTGGAATCTATGGATGGATGGAGAACACCAGTAAAATCATAAAATAATGTTTATCCTAAATGGGTAGATATGATTCCACCCCCACCAAACTTTTTGAATATCACATTTCCCATATTTAATGGTTCGAGAGATCCAGACTAGAACTTGACACATTACATTTTTTCTATGATCCCGTGATGAGGACTCCTCAACAATAAGAAGAAGTAAATCTGAGATGTTTTATGAAATCAATGTAGGGGTCGGACTTTGTCTAGTATAAAAGTTTGCAGTCTCGATTAATTAATGGATGGGAAGACCTCCATCAGAAATTCCTTTTCCAATTTATCTCAACGCTGCAAAAGACAAAAATATTTGATCTAAAAAATTGAGAACAAAGGGAAAATGAAAGTGTTTTATATTTCATTTCTCGATGGAATGGACTAGCATATTCATTAAACATTCCACTCCCTCAAGAATAGTTGTTTCCAATCTGTGTAGAAAATATCTATGATGAGTTGCACACACCACTAATCCCTGTGAAATACATAGGAGGGTTTTATGAAATTTCTTCAATCACCAAATAAGTGGAGAATTCAATCATGTAAACCAAATCTAAGTCTTGTGTAATCCCATCAGCTCCGAGAAGTAGAATAGAAAAAGAAGAGGTTGTTATAGTTTCACTCAAGAAAGCACCTACACCTATTAGTACTTTAAATACCTTATCATACCATAGGGCTCCACCTCTTGAAAATCAGTAACATTTAACAACTTATCAAGACGATCAAAAAGATCAAAGTTAGAGATAGTTTAAAGAGTTTAAAAACAAGGTATATTCTTTTAAAAATGACCAAGTCCTTGGATACTTCATCTCGGATTTGGAAAATAATTTAGTCCAGTTACCAAGGCCCAAGAAGCTGAAAAAATAAAGAGATGAGGATATCCCAAATTATTTTCTCTTTTATCAAATGTTGTGGGCCTCCATCTAGGAGTGTTTTGTTTTTAAGGAACTCCTTTAAAAGATGGTGGACTCTAGGTAGGTGAAGTTGAAAAATTCACTAGCCCAAGTAGAAGGTGTTACTGCTACCAATCCAGTGGAAGAAGTTGAGTGGAAAGAATTCAAAAGAAATAATGCATAGAAGTTTGCTGGATTAATGGTTAGAAAAATGATCAGTCAAACTCATTCCATTCTATGACCATAGTTGAAAACAACTGGCTGTGCCTCCCACCACTTCCGCTGTAGAAAAGTTTTCTTCATAAAAATACCAATCCTATAAAGGCCAATCCTCAATGATGTAGCATGGCTAGAAGAATATGAAAGAAGTAGAAAAAATTGAGTTTGTTTCAAGGCCAAAGTTTTCCTTAACCTTAGCAGATTTCATGCCAACTATCTCAAATGCATGGACACTACCCCACAAAATGGAAAAAAAAGAATCAGTCTATCAAGAAGAATATTTACCAAATGCGGAATGATGGTGAAACATATCAACATGAAATGTTCCGATCAACATGAAATGCACCACATCTTCAAAAACTTATTGGGGAATTCAGTGAATGCTATGTTGATGATTTAGTGGTCAAATACAGACAATGTTCCGATCACCTGGCTGACCTGGACACCATATTCAGAAATCTTTGAAAACATAATCTAAAGATGAACCCCTTGAAATGTGCTTTTAGGGTAACCTCAATTTTTTTATCTATTTTATTGTATGAAATCCTGGAATTGAATATGATCATGAGAAGACTAAGAATATTCTTATATTGCAACCTCCTTGAAACTTGAAAGAGTTGAGTGGAATTCAAGGAAACTTGGCCTACATTAGGAGCTTCATAGCTAATCTAGAAAGAAAGTGTTTTCCCTTCACCAAATTTATGATTAATGGGGTCAAATATCAATGGAACAAGGATTTCCAAAGGAATTTGACACCCTAAAGATATAACTATTGATTCCACCTATATTGATGCCACCTATTGAAGGAAACCCACTAATTATTTATGTGATAGCCTTGGAGTGATCATTGGGTGCCTTCCTTGCACAAAAGAATGATACTATGGAAGAAAAATCCCTTTACTATCTCAGTTGAACCATGATTGACACAGATACTTGATATTTAGATATTGAGAAAAGCTACTTAGCATTAAACTTTTATGTTTATAAAATGATGAATTATCTTTAACATCATGAGGTCTACTTGGTATCTCCCAATAACCCACTCATATTTATCCTCAGTCCTCCTATGGTTACATGACGTCTCACATGCTGGGTGGTTATTTTGAAATAGTTTGATATACAGTTTGTGCCTTAAAAAGTAGTAAAAGGACAAGCCTTAGCAGACTTCCTTGATGAACACCCATCTTTGGAAGAAACATCACTGAATACTGAACTTCCTGTTGAGGAAATATTCTCTATTCAAAATAGTTCTCAAATATGGGAAATGTACTTTTATGTTCTTATAGAAGTCCAATGGGAAAGATAATGGAATACCCTAATCACAAAAAATTTGTATTATGGATTGTTATTATCTCCCCAAAGAAGGAACTATTTCCATACTTATTCCTATTATTATAAGGTTGTTCCAATAATGAGGTAGAGTATCAGGCTCTCATTGTAGGCTTGGAATTACCACTCCAAGTACTAGGGTGATTCATAATTGGTAATCAAACAAATAAATATAGATTACTCCATTATAAAATAAGAACCAATTCACCTGTGTGATTATGTCTGGTTGTTAATGGTAGAATTTCCCTTGGAACCAATATTGTCTTATGTCCCACAGTCGCAAAATTCCCAAGTTTATGCATTGAAAAATGAATCTATTGCCCTAGAAAATCCAAATAAGGTTGAGACTATCATTATAATTACTCTTCATCTATTGGTTTCACCTTCTGTTCAAATCAGAATAGAGTAAATCAATGAAATCAGTCTTATTCCCGAATCATTTGGTCCAACAATGAGACTGATGACACCCATCATGGAATATCTCCAAAATGGGGTACTTACACTGGATAGAGTTGAAAAAGATTATATCCGATGAAGATCAGTTAATTTCACTCTTTATGATGGCCCAAATCACCAAAAGATCCTCTATAAATGAGGCTTTGACAAATTTATTCTCAGATGCACTGATGGGGATGTAACCGAAACTACCATGAATGAAGTACATGCAGGATGCTGTGGTTCCCACCAGTCTAGGTATAATATTTCTGATCAAATCCAAATTCTTGGATACTTTTGGCCTTTGATGATGTAGGATTGCACAAATTTCACAAATAAGTTTCATCCTTTCTAGGTGCATTCCAACTTCATTCATCAACCCTGAGAGTTTATACATATAGCTAAAGACTCTTATCCATTTTCTACATGGGGAATGGACATAGTGGGACCTTATCCTCCAGCTACAGATAAGCAGTTCATGTACATTCTTACTATTGATGATTTCTTAGGGGAATGGTCTAAGGCAATACCTATTAAAGAAGACATGTACAAAAGCATTGTTATCTTTGTCAAAGATAATATCTTCACCAAATTTAATGTCCCTCATACCATATTTATGAACAATGACACCAATTTCTATTCTTCTAGGGTAGAGAAGTTATATCAAAAACACAATATCAAATCCAATCATTCATACTGCTACTATGAAACAACCAATGGATAGATAGAGGCTTTTAACAAGACCCTGTCAAATATACTCAAGAAGATGGTGGATAAAGATAAGAAATCTTGGTTTGATAAACTCTTGCGTACTTTATGGAATTAGAGGACTGTTAACTGTAATGCCACATGAGCAACTCCATAATCATTAGTATACAGAATATAAGAAGTCTTGCCTATTGAAGTTTAACTTCCTTCACTCTGAGTTTATGTATGTGACCAGTTATCTATATATGAGATGTCCCAAAAGCGACTAGATGAACTGGAGCGATTAAAAAAAAGATATTACATATCTTGCATCAATTATAAGTCTATTAGAATATATTAATACAATATTTTAACAAGAAAATTTTCCTCCATTAATTTCTTCAAGGAGAATTGGTATTAGTCCTCATGACTCTGATGATACTAGTAATGAAGCCTCCAAATCTTGAGTCAAAGTGGGAAGGACCTTACACTAAAAAAAATTCCACTTTAATAGAGATTATTCCCTAATCTGAATGGATGGATAATTAATTACAAATCCAACCAATGCTAGGTTCTTGAAGAAATAATTTTTATAATCACAAAGAGTATGTCCTAATTTCATGATGTTAAACTGCATAGAAACCTCCTATTAGCCGCAAGATGTTAAACTGAATATTACCATACAATTCTATGCTGTATGATGTTAAACTTCATAGTGTCTTCATCCTTATTACATGACATGAAACTACACGACATAATTTTTTCTCACTATGTGACATTAAACTATACGATTAACGTCTTCTTCATTTAATGTTAATAAATCCCCCAAGATAACACAAATTGTAATTACTTATGGTCTTTTAAAAGATGAGTAGCTTCCCTGAGCTAGCATTACTCACATCATTTCCACTTCTTCGTGGCACTTGAGCCCCATTTATACCTATGTTGAATCAGATCTGCATAGGGACCCCTGTGTAAGAGCTACTTGTGTCTTGATTATTTCCCTTAGAATGATACATAGTGACACTTGGGCCTTATTTCTTGGTCCAACTACAATGTTTCTTTCACGTTAGGTGATTTACATCCTCACTGCAAGATGTTAAACTGCATGGTTCTTCAAGAACTATGCGTGACTTGATTATCATTTCAATGAGATACATAGTGACGCCCAGATCTCCAATCATGGGCCTAGCTGTAACCATAAAGTAATTCATTTACCATTTTCCTATATATTAACTAAACATATGTATAGAACTCTTCCAAAATACATGGTTTGATTCTCATACCATCTTGTGTATTGAGTCTAACTGTTATTATGGAATGTATCAAAATTCCTTGCATCTCACATCAAATTCAATTGGTGTTGGGAACGATCATTTCAGGAATTACATGTGGATTTATTCTTGCCTCATCAAGATACATAGTGATGTATTGATCTCCAATCCTGGGTCTAGCCGAAATGTTAAAAAATACCCCTTAATCCCCTATGCATATGAATCACACCTGTATAGGGAATATTTCACGAACTACATGATGATTGATTCTAACCTTGGTAAGATACGTAGTGACGCTTGGATCTCAAAACCTGGACCCAACCATGATTTTGGAAGAGAAAACCCCTTCCTTTTCCCCATGCATGAGCCAAATCTACATAGGGATATCTTCCATGACTTCTAGATTAATTATTATTACAATAATATATATGGTGATGCCTAGAAATCCTATTGTAGGCCCAACCATCAGCCTAGAAATTATAAAAATCCCTCTTCCCCATGACAAAACGTGATAGTATGGGGAACAATTTCAATAACTATGTGTGGATTGATTCTTTCCCCTAACAAGATAAGTAGTGATTCTTGGGCCCTATATCCTATTTTATCCACCATTCAATCATTAGACTCTTATCTTTCACTTTATTTACCTTTGTGTCAAAAAATAATCTTTTACCACTCCTTGTTTCTCACACCAAGCACAGCTCACATGGGATTAGGAATTGGGTAAAGAACTTATATGCATAAATTAGGTATCTCAATTCATATTTAGGGTTAAAAATGGTCCTGGTTTTAATACCTTACAAGACACAACAGATGTCCTCATCACATGACAATAAACTTCACGATCTTCTTGAAAAAAAAAGAACTATGTTTGTCTTGATTCTCATCCATATGACATAAGTAGTGACATCCGAACTTTCAATCTTGGACCCAGCCATAAAATCATGCGATTAATGCCACTTTTTCCTCATGTATGAGTCAGATTTATATGATGGGATGAAAATAAGTTCTCATAATATGTATGAACTCGTATTCAAGAAACCCCTATTATTCCCCACTTGTGAATTTAATTTGGGTGGGGTAAATTTTAGTTAAGAACTACGTGTGTCTTGATTATTACCCCAACAAGATACATAGTGACACTTGGGTCCTATCCCCCAGTCCAGCTGCAATATTCATTTTCACATTGGAATCACTTCATTTCCTTACTACATGACATTAAACTACATGGACCTACAAGAACAATGTGTGTCTTGATTCTCATCTATATGAGATATGTAGTGACATCTATATTTTCAATCATGGGCCCAGCTAAAGCATGATATTAAAAAGCCTCTTTTATCCCATGTTTGAGTTAGATCTATGTGAAGAGATCTAGTACATGTTTTCACATTATACATGAACTTATATTTGATAAAACTACATATGGATTGATTCTTGCTTCAACAAGATACACTGTGACACTTGAGCCTTATAACCTAGTCCAATCAAAATATTTAATTTATCTTCATATCAAATCCCCTAATGTCCTTATTGGATGACTCTAAACTACATATCGTAAAGCATTTTCTACATTACTCTAAACTACACAACATAATGTATTTATTTCATGACTTTAAACTACATGTTACACAAAGAACTATGTATGTATTGATCCTCATTCCATTGAGATACGTAGTGAAGAATATTCCTTTGATCCTAGTCCTAGCCATGAGATAAATTAAAATCCCACCTCTCTTGCATGTGATAAAAATCTATATAGGATCTTTTATTTTGGACCCTCTCCTGAAATAACCCATAATGGAAATAAGATATGTCACCTTTTTATACATATGAGTCAGATCTATGTAAAAGATTATAAATGCATGGATAGAATTGTTCCAAACACTTATTTTATGCATTGGATAATTCCCCCTTTACATGTCATACTCCTAATCTTGAAATACTTTCAGATCTTCATAATCTTTCTTTGGTTTCTAGTGGCAGAATGTATGATACCTGAGATTTCTTTTTCCTAACTATGCAGTACAAACCTCAGTTGGTATTGCATAAAATTCACCTAAATAATGGGCCTATTAGCCTAAATATTCCACTTCTTGGCTATGCAACACATACCCTAGATGGACCTGCATAATAAAGCCCCCATAACATGTTTTTTAAATAGTGGTAATTTCATTCTTAAGAAAATTATCTTCTGTCCCTTTAACCTTTAATAATGATATTCAGGAGCCCCACAATTTAAAGCGATCATTCTTTTTGTATTTGTCTCATATTATTTATCCCAACCTAAAAGTATCTAAGACCATGGTCTAAATTTTTCAAATTAATATGTTGAAAGCATATTGGAATGACCTTGGGCTATTCAAACATATAATCCTCCATTTTTTCCATAATATTATAGTCCAAGTCATATGACTTAAAACTGTAGAAACCATATGCACGCTCGCACGTCATTGGGCATGGGAGAAAAACAAAAATTTATAACCTACTTACTACTTAGAATAGTGGAAAGATAAGGTCGAACCACAGGGAGGCCTAATGTTGTGCTTGGTGATCTAAAAAAAATAAACTACACAAAAAAACACACAAAAACAAACAAAAACAGTTCATGGTGGTGAAGTGGAGTGAATGAAAATTAGTGTGTGAGGAAGTGAACGTGAACTGGTGAGTGCAAGGGTGTAGTCAAGATAGTAAGAGAGTTTGTGGTGAAAACAACCAATATCTGAGTAGGGGGGGAAATTCCACTAGATGATTTCAATATTGATTACCCTCGTTCATGCATTGAAGTTTAAGAAATATGGATCTGACTTAAAGTAACTGGACAGATTTTTCATCAATTCAGTTTGCAATGAAATAACCCTTAAAGTCCTTCAACTGTAAGAGTCATTCAATCTAATGGAGATAAAAAGTCAGACATCACTGGGCTCTATTTGTCAGTTGAGTTTAGTGTGTCTCTCCCATTTGAGCATGATTCATTTGTCAATGTATCACTCAGGTTGAAATAGTTTTCATTTAGATCCAAACAAGAATGGTTTTCACTCAACCTTGTTGTTTTGAAAATAAAATTGTTCTGTAAGCAGTGAAAGAGACATTCCAAAAAATAAGGCAGTGCATGAATCCGAGAAAAAAATCTTAACCTTCCAGCTTAATCCCCCCCCCAAATGAGTTTATCCAAACATAATGGTTGGATTAAAAATATAATTATAATTAAATAAGTTCATTTTGAAATGAGTTGCAGAAAAATAGATCTCAAGAAAAATAAAGATGTTCGTCTCCCTTATTGATCTCCCAAAATCTCCAATTCCTGCTGCTCCGATGGTGGATGCGATGTTGGGGTTCACTCAATGTCCTGGCCTAGGAATCGAGGAATGAAATGCCGATTCATTTCTCTGATGCCTGGAATCAACTATCGATCGAAATGGTGAAGACTCTAGGGATCACCCAATCCTCTCTCGATGGATGGAAGTGCAATCAAGAATGAAGTCTCCATCAAGAAGTGTTGTACAGTCCTATTGAATACCTGATCTCTCGATGCCCGATCACCCCTTGTTGGATCCATGAATTCCTATACCACTTCCTACCCTATAATGGATTCTTTTTCTCTTTCCTGTGATGAATGATAACCACCTTGTAATCTAAGTCTCTGGAATCTCATTTGAAGTGTTCCCCGACCTCCACGTGGAGCTTTCACAGTTCCACATCTCCCGTGCTGGTCACTAGAGCAGTTACTTCTAACTAAATGATGAGTGCACGTGCAACAAGACGCTACCATCCCTCTAATAGACAAAATATGCACATGGTGCACTTTTATGTGCACGTCACCATCCCTTAAGTGAACTCTCAGTGAGTGTACCCCGCCTTTTGCAGCGAACTCAACATCCTCTTCCAATTGCGATGAAGTTCCCCCGACTAGAGTTTCCTTCCACCCACGACCTAAATGACGTTAAAAAAATGAAACTATCATTATATAATATATATATATATATATTTAAAATACCAATTTTATTACTAATAAATGTAAAAATATAACCATTATATAAATCACATAATATTTATTAGAAAATATGTAATTAATATATAAGTGTATTTATTATGTATACGTCATTATCATTGTCTATAATATACTAATGATATTACTTATCATTATTAGACTATATTATATTAAACATTATTATATGTATTTTATATATTATATTATATAGGTATATAGTTATTATATTATAATTATTATATAAACAAAATAAAACAAACAAAGAAAAAAGAAGAAGAATAGGGGGAGGCGGGTTCAGGGCAGGGGAGAGAGGTAATGTGGGCTTCCGGCATAGGGAAGAATGGTGGCATAGGTGATGGATAGGGTGAAAGAAGGTGGTGGGTGCATTTTACAAGTGAGGGCTGAGGCGAGGGTCATATCGATTGGGGAGCTGAGGTGATGTGGGCTCACAACAGCGGCTTGGGTTGAGATCGGCTGGTGAAGGGTGATGGCGGCTTCAGGGATGATGGAGCACAACGCTGTAGATGGTTGGCAAGGTAGGGGTGGTATGAGGTGAGGGAGAAGAGGGGTGGCATGTTTTGGGTAGAGGGAGAGGTTCCGACATGGGGGTTGGAATGGTGGGTCTCAGTGGCTCGGAGGGAGGTGCAGGGAAGGGTGGCCGGGTGTTCTTCCAATGGAAGTAGGGTTCGATATCTGGTGTCAAAATCAGGTTTCAATTTGATTCTTAGAAAATTTGATTTTGGTATTCTTTTTGTTGGTGTTTGATTACGACTCGATTCTATTGCAATTCTGTAGTTGTTGTTTTTTTTATATTTTCTTGCTACTGTGATTTGTAGTGGCACGATAGTGAGATGGAAGAGGAACGGTGGGTCTCAGCAGTGCAGGACGGTGGCACAGGCTCAAATGAAATGGTGTGAAATGGTGGCATATGCATCGTTAGTTTTAAACTGTGAGACAAAAATTGTGAAGCAGTGGCTGGAATGGGGGACGGTGAGACAATAAGAAGTGGGCACCATGAGTGTTGCTCATGGTGATATCGTGAGGCTAAAACAGTGGAGGATTTTGTGGCACCGTGAGTGATCCTCAAGGTGGCACAATAAGGTGGGTGGGGGGGGGGGTACAGTGGCATCATGGAGTGGTGTGGAACAGTGGGATGTTCCACCGTAACCTAAAAAACAATAAACAAAAAGTAAATTAATTAAAACTTTAATACGACTATAAATGAATTAATAAAGTAATCAATTAAATTAATTAGAATACGATTAAAAACAAAATAAATAAAACAAGCTTGAATAATAAAAATAAGTATGAATTTATTTGTATTAAAAATTATAAAAAAATTAATTTAAGAAAAAAATAAAGTAATTACAATTACTTTAACCAATTAATTAACCAATTAATTAATTAAATAATTTAGTGAATTAAATAATTGAATAAAATTACATTGTTAAAAACTAATTTAATTATTTAAAGTAAAGTGAGTTATTTATTTAAAAATTAAAAATAAATAATTACTTAAATTAATAAATTGATAAACTAACTAGAACGAACAATTATAAAAAAAAATAAAAAAAATTCAAATTAAAAAAATTATTTAATTTAAGAATTATTTAAAAAGAAAAAAATGAATACTAAAAACACATTATTTAAACAAAAATTTATTATTCTATATAAGAAGGTACAAAACCACAAAAATTATCAATTTTTTAATAAAAAACAACATTTTGGTATTAAAAAGTTAACAAAAAACATGTAAAGGATGTGGAAAAGAGTGTGAAAACATTGCCACATCAAACTCCCCCACACTTAAAACTTTCTTTATCCTCAAAAAAGTACATGCCTTAGACTTTAAAACAGAAAGATGATTAGTGAATTTCAGTTCAAAAAGAGTGCATGATTAAACTTTAATACCCAGAGGAGCAAGACCAACCCATGAGTCAGGCTTTCCAAGGGTGTTCAAAAATGATGTCCTGCGTGGATTCAAAAACACATTGGAAGTCAAAGGCCTCACAAATTCATACACTGTCAAGTATGTCATGCCTTCTATATGTACTCATTAACTATCCTACTTCACCTTCCAATTCAAGTTCTAATTCAAGGAGTGTTGTTAGGTTAGATAAAGTGGAATTCAAAACTTAACCAAGGCACCTTCCATTCTCACCTTCCCCCAGGTTCCAAAAATTAAAGTCCATTAATTTAATCACTTTATTGATTCAATTCAAATAAAAATTAACCAAGTAAATTTCTCCCTTCTTCATCTAGGTTTAAACTTCCCCTCACCTTAATGAGTTCATTTTTGACAAGGGCACTTTATTTTACTTTTTACTAGCCATATTCCATGTCTAGAACATCGTGCATAGCTCTTATTAAAATTGAAATTGGATTTATTAATGCATAGAAATGAACCCAGTGCACCTTGTCTCAGATACTCACTATGGGATCCCATTTTCCCATTTTACTTTAGTTACAATGGACTTAATTAATAATCATTTGAGTTGACTTCCTTAAGTGATTGAATATTATTATTTAGAAATGTGAGTCACCTAGGTTCTAGTGAGAACTTCTAGTTACCCTAAGTCATTGTTCTTATTCCATAAAACCTATCATGTCACACTCCCATCCTCAGTTCCTAAACATAAAGGTTCATAGAGGCAGGGAACAATTGCACTCAGTAATCATTGATGCTTAACAGTTTTTGACTAAGTGCCACTCTCAAAATCTAGTCAGTAGTTATCCACTAACATGACATAATTGAAATACCATTGATCCTACAATGTCTATAAAGTGATGAAAGAATTTATTTTTTTTTGAATGATTTTGAATGATATTTTAAAAAAATGACCTTTTTTTTAACTAAACACAAACTTCAGGTTCAAGAAGGGGAAATTTGAAATGAAACTAGTATGACCCCTCTCCCCCACACTTAAAACTCAACATTCTCCCTAATGTTGAATCTCAAGGTGGGAGACAGTTTATGTTCAAAAAAGATGGAAATTTAAGCTAAAAAAGGGTTTGGAGGGGTAACAATGAGGTTCAAAAATATACTTTTCCACACAAAAAGAGAAAGAAAAGAAAACTTCAAACAAATACAAATAGGAAAACCCAACCCCACCAACCATCACCAGAAACAAGTTCAGTGCTATTCCTGATCTGTTCATGCTTTGAATCATTGTGAGCAGAAAAAAGATTTTATCAATTTACTTCAAATAGTATCACGATTAACAATGATGTGCAGTAACAGCATAATGAAGTTGAAAGCAGTGGGTTCCAGCATGTTTCACAAATCATCTCAAAATAATTTTTCAACTCTATAGATACTAGCAGCTAAACACACATGAAAGAGAACATATTCATTTTTCACAGGTCAGGGGAAGTCCCCCACACCTAATTCTAAGTAAAGATTAAGTAGGTAATTAAAAGTGTAAAAGGGAAGAATAAAACTTCCCTGAATTATTGGATCTTTAACATTGACTTCCATCGATAGATCCTCTTCAACAGCATTGGGTGGTTACTCCTCTTCATTAACTTGCAAGTTCAAATAAGTAAAATAATATTTCAGAGTTTTAAGTTCAATAAAAGTAACCCAATGGAGGGAGTAGAATGAAATGTTATCCATATGATGTAGTGGAACGCTCCCTTGGGTTTTCTTGGCCATGTTTCTGGAAGCAACCACTCTCTCTCTAAAACAACAACAGATCATGAGGCACCATCAAGCAGTTAAGATGTTAAACTAGAGAACACGCAGCATGGGCTAACTATATTGAAGAACAAAAATAAAAAGAAAGCAACTAAGTAACCATGGGTTAGTTCCCATGAAAAATTGAGTTTATAGTCCTCAGTTAGACTTGAAACAACTCATTCTTCCAATAAAGATATGGCAACCAAGCTCTTTGGCTGCTGTTTAAATCGGAAAATGATTCCCCAAAATTTTACAAATGCTCCCATAAATGATCCAAGAGCATAGCCCATTTCGTAATCTTTGATTTGATAGGTCTTAGAGCCTGAACGGAGTTACGGATTAGGAGTTATAGAAATTTGAAGTTGGGTTGGAAAACTGGTTCGCAGACCCTATTCGCAAATCTCCCTCCACCGTGGAGCAAGGAGGTGGGATGCTCCATGAACCCCTTTGATGTTCGTGAACCCACCGCGGAACAAGGAGGTGGGATGCTCCGTGAACCCCTTTGACATTCGCGATCCACCGTAGAGCTAAATTCCCTGCGAACATATTTGACGTTCGCGAGCCCACAACGGAGCAAGGAGGCGGGATTCTCCGCTAGCCGATTTGACGTTTGCAACCTTCCACAGAGAAAACTCCATCTTCGCGCCGAGCGAGATTTGCTTCACAAAAACTCTTTCCTATAAATACTTGGATCACCCCCTTTAGGAAGATGGTCACTCCGCCCCTTGGGTGGCCGATATCCCAGTTCACAGAGCTTTTATTTCCTTCACGAAGTGGCTCTACGAGTTCATGATCTGTGAGTAGATTCCTTCGCGAAGATGCTCCAAGAGTCCATGCTCCGTGATTATATTCCTTCGTCAAGCTGCTCCGTGAGTTCATGCTTCACGAGTAGCTTCCTTTGCAATGCTGCTCCGTGAGTCCATGCTCTGTGAGCAGCTTTCCTTTGTGAAACTACTTCGTGAGACCCCATGCTCCATGAGCAGCTTTCCTTCGCGAAGACCTATCCTTTGTGACACTCTTACCTTCACGCCCACCGGTCCATACCGTGGGGGCAGCACCCCTGCACACCCACTCAGGGTCAGTGCCAAGCTGCGGTCCCGGCCCTCCGAGCCAGTCTCTTTGCTACCGTCACTGACCCCCATGAAAAATGGAGAGTTGCACCACAAACTTTTTAGGATAGGACGTCGAAAATTTCCATTGCGCCCTTATGCACACCCTCCTTCCACCTATAGAATACCATGATTTGATATACTCCTCCAAACACCATGAAACACCTTGAGTCGATATTCTTCTCTTGGTTTGTTTCCAATGTTATGATTTGAGAGTCTCATCATCAATTCCTCGAGCACCTTGAGTTGACCATTCTTTAAGCAACTCCTGCCAACCCTATCACTTGGATCCTATGATAGGTTGAACCAGAAAGGGCCTCCCTTGCATAAGTCCCAACACCATTCATTTCTAGGCGCCTTATGCCTAATAGTCCTTTCTACATGACTATAAACTGTATTAATCCCTATATGACAAACATAAGATGCCTCTTACTCAATATAAGATATGGCTTGTGCGCCAAGCATAAGATGCCACCAGTCCTCTCTACATGACTATAAACTATAGTACACCCTATGTGCCAAACATAGGATGCCTCTTTCTCTATACAAGATATGCCTTATGATCCAAGCATAAGATGCTAATAGTCCTATCTACACGACCCTATAGTAATCCCTATACGCCAAATATAGGATGCCTCTTGTTCTAAACAAGATATGCCTTATGCTCCAAGCATAAGATGCCAATAGTCCTATCTACATTACTCAAAAATGTATTATTACCTATCTTCCAAAAATAGGATGCCTCTTGATCCAAACAAGAGATGCCTTATGCTCCAAGAATGATATTCCAACAATCCTCTCTACATGACTATAAACTATAGTACACCCTATGTTCCAAACATAGGACGCCTCTTACTCCAAACAAGAGACACCTTATGCTCCAAGCATAAGATTCCTAATTCCATGATTACAGTGGTGTAATTTCAAGAGCATTGGAATCCATTCAAACATTCCATCACTACACCTCATGCTTTTTGTGTCCTTCATTCAGATCTTCATCCACTTACATGTCTGAAGGGACCCCAACGGCCTGGTCCCATGCCGCATCGGCTCACCTACCATCCTAGGCCAACTCCCCATAAGACTTTGGAAAACACTTCGAGTCAGGCCTTGTGTTTCAAACATGGTCAAAAATTAACCTTCATTTGTTTGTCCCCATTTTAGGCTAACGTGATATGGATGCTGTGTTTCGAACACGGTCAATAGTTCTCTTCCATCGCCACGCCACCCTCATTGTGTTCCGAATGTGATGATTATGAATCACACTTTTCATCTCCCTTTGTTTGGACTGATTCCAATGTCGCTTAGTGTTATTACACTTTTGAACTTTCACATAGGTTTTGGCCCCATTTATATACCTCAACCCACCAGTAATTCGGGATTCCCTCATGGCCAGACATGAGGAAGACATTGAAGGTTCCGAGCATAATAGAAGTGCGTGGGTGGATGTTACCACCTAGATTTTGGTCATTAATAATTATCAATCTGGGATCAATACGACGATAAACGTCAGTCTCCATGGATCAAATCACAGAAATAGACAAAGAAGAAAGATAGTCCCGGAACCATAAATAAGGATCGTTACAGGTTGATTATAATTAATTTAATCAATTGAAAAGAAGTACCTCTATGTGTTCTTTATTCGTTGATATTTCTGATCATGTTCTGATGTGATACATCGTTGCGTCACATAATCCAAGGGTATACTTCCTCTAGCGGTGATCTACACGTGCACCTCGTATCTCTGGACGTCGCCAAAGGAGTCTCCGGGTGCTAGCGTAGAGAAACCTTTGCTTGCATTGTCCACCTTAGATTTTCTTGATCTGATGGAAGGGGATCTCTCTCAGTCTTGAGAGCATTATTGGAGGAATAGGTTCTTTTGGCCTTGAAATAATTCTCCAGAATTGTTGTGCACAATGATTCTATTGGGAAATGAGTTGGGGTTGTGAGGATATTTATAATCAGGTTTTAGGTTGTAAAGTTATGACAATAAATAAACGCGTTACACGTTTTATTTATTTCATTAACTCTTTTGAAAAAACCCATGTCGAGTCATTAATTCCTTGACATGGACCCACATTGATTATAATAAATATCATTTAATAAAATGATATTATTTCCTCAAAATCCAAACTGAAAAAACTACACGGTGTGTAATCATAAATACACGGCGTTTACTTGTTTTTCATTGAAAAATACACAGCGTGTACATTCAATGTACATGGCGTGTATATATTGTTTTCATTTATTAATTTACTTTCTAAAAAGAAAACTACACGGTGTGTACATTCAATAATATATGGCGTGTACTTGTTTTCAAAATAGAAACTACATGGTGTGTAATAATTAATTCACAGCGTGTACTTGTTTTCATTTTATTCTTCCTCCAACATTAAAATGATTTAGGCTTCCTTGAATAATTATTAAACCATGTACGAGAATAATCTTTATTCTACTTGAGATACTTGGATACACTTAGTGTGTGACCCTCTAGGCCTCTTTCTCATTGGCATTAGGCGGGCTTTCCTAAAGTCCAAGATTACTGTCTAACAATGGGTCCAGGCACCTAAGAGAAAGAAGTTGACACCGCATTGACGTGTCACCTCATACGAATGATTACCGTGTAATTTAATCCCTTTGTATCAATATTTCATCAAGCAGGTTTCATGGCAGTATTATAAACCTATATGCTTGATCTATCATTCTTTGACTTCCAGAAATAAACTCGTCGTGCCACCATGGCCATGGAATTTGTTCGATAGTTCTATTTTAATCAAAGGGCCCGAGATATCTACATCCATAAATATGGAAGGGACAAATATTTCCTTGACTTATCCATTAACAACAAGTCATTCGTGACGCACCCAATGTACCCTACTTCCCGCCAACTCTCTTCATGACAGTTTTCATCAGAAAATCTAAGTGCGCGAGTCAGGACATGAGTTAATGATAATCTTCTAGTCTAAGGACCATTACACATGCTTATAGATAACAATGTCTAATGACACCAAGACATGGGGAATTGCTACTGGAGGGTCTGTTCTCATAATCTCCCATCTTGGAGATTACCAAGTGTGAAATCCATGAGAGAGAGTCTCGTCTTCTTACGAGTACTCACACATGACGGTCTATATACTATGTGTCCTATCATAGTATGCCATCCAATAGCAGAACTCTATTTAAGAATATCGTTATAGCATTTCAAGGTTATCATAATAGCAGGGATCTTCCATGACCTTATTAATGCAACAAATATTCTAGGACATTATAATATTATAGTCATGTCGAAGAATGAACAATACATAATAAGTGAACATTCATGTAATCAAAGTACAAAACAGTTGGTTCCCAGGACACCAACCCTAAAAAAATCATACTTGGACTAGAGCCAACTGCCTACGAATTTTAGTTTGATAGACCTCACATGATGATCATGTTTCTGCTGAGTCAAGGTTTTAGTCTAGGGGTCTGCCACATTGTCTTCCATGGAAATACTGCTCATTGAAACTTCACCTCTCTGAGAAAAATCCTTCAAGAGATGATATTTCTGAAGTTTGTGCTTTGTCCGCTGATGTGACCTTGGCTCTTTTACAAGTTCCACCGCTGCAGTATTATCACAATAGAGTGTGATAGGATCTTTACTGCTAGGTACAACATCCATCTCTTGGACTAAGATTCGCATACATACTACTTCTTTAGCTACCTCAGAAGCTGCAATATACTCGGATTCCACTGTAGAATCTTCCCCCACACTTTTCTTTGAGCTCTTCCAGCTCACTGCTCCTCCATTCAAACTAAAGATGTATCCAGTCTATGACTTCATGTCATCTTGATCAGTTTGGAAAATAGCACATACATGTCCTCTAATGACTAGTTCCTCATCTCCTCCATAAACCAGGAATATATCCTTAGTACGCCTCAAATACTTAAGGATAGTCTTGAATGCCATCCAATGTCGGTATCCTAGATCATCTTGATATCTGCCTACTGCACTTAATGCGTAAGAAACATCTAGCCTTTTACATAGCATAACATACATGACTGACCCAATCGTGGATGCATAAGGGATACTTTCCATTTTCTTTCTTTCCTCATGTGTCTGAGGACACATTTTCTTGGAAAGTTGAATGCCATGTGACACTGGAAACAATCCCCTCTTGGACTGTTTCATACTAAATCTCTTCAGTATCTTGTCAATGTATGTACTTTGACTTTGGCCCAAAATTCTCTTGGTTCTATCAGGATGGATCTTGATCCCAAGAATATATGCTGCCTTGCCCAAGTCTTTCATAGAGAAGCATTTATCCAACCATTCCTTAACTGACTGTAAGATATGTACTTCCATTCCAATTAGTAATATTTCATCAACATATACTATTAGAAAAATGACTACACTTCCACTAAAACTTTAGTATACACTAGGCTCACATTCGTTCTTAACAAATCCAAATTCCGTTACGGTTTCATAAAAAATGAATGTTCCATGACCTTGATGCTTGATTTAATCCATAAATGTATTTTTGCAACTTGCATACCTTGTTGGCATCCTTTGGAGTCACAAATCCTTCAGGTTGTGTCATGTATACGTGTTCTTGGAGGTTCCCATTAAGTAATTCTATTTTGACATCCATTTTCCAAATTTCATAGTCATGTTAAGTAACAATGGCCAATAGGATTCTGATTGATTTCAGCATCACAACTGGTGAAAATGTTTCATCATAGTCAATTCCTTGATGCTGTCTAAAACCTTTTGCAACCAATCGTGCCTTATAGGTGCTGACTTATCCCTCCATGTCCAGTTTCTTCTTGAATACCCATTTATTACCAATAGGCTTTACATCAACTGGAGAATCTACCAAAATTCAGACTTGGTTTTGGTACATTGAGTCCATTTCAGAATTCATGGCTTCTTGCCACTTGGCAGCAATTGTGCCTTCAACTGCTTCCTTGTAGGTAAGAGGATCATCATTTTCAACCAATAATGATTCACCATCCTCGGTGACAAAAAAACCATATTGTTCTAGTTCTCTTACCTCTCTCGTGCTCCTACGTAGTTCTTATGTCTCTGGAACAGATTGTTTTTCCACGGGGCTTTGTGGAATCTGTTCTTGTACCAAATCCTGTGTATCTTGAGCCTCGACTTCATCAAAGTCTATCTCTCTCCCACTATCTCTTTTGGAGATGTGCTCCCTCTCAAGTAATATTGCGTGTCTTTTCACTGTTACCTTTTTATCTGAGGGGTTTTTCAGGTAATATCCTCTTGTTTCCTTGGGATATCCTATAAAGATACACTTTATGCCTCGGGGTGCAAGTTTGTTACCTGAATAGGCCTTAACAAATGCTTATCTACCCCACACATGTAAATTTGATAACATGGCTTTGCGTCCACTCCATAACTCGTATGGAATACCATTTATTGATTTAGTTGGTACTTGGTTTAGTATGTGTGCTACTGTTTGTAATGAATATCCCCAAAAGGATAATGGAAGACTCGCCTGAATCATCATTGATATCACTATATCCAACAGGTTATGGTTCCTCCTTTCGCTTACACCATTCCACTGTGGCGTGTAAGGATGAGTGAGTTGAGATAGAATCCCAAACTCCAGTAAAAAATCAATGAAGTCCTGATTAAGATGTTATCCTCCTCTGTCTGAGAGGAGTTTCTTAATCTTCTTACCAATCTAGTTCTCGAATTCATTATTGTATTCTTTGAACTGATCAAAATAATATGACTTATACCTCATTAAGTAAATATATCCATATCTACTAAAATCATCAGTAAAAGTTATGAAGTACAAGAAACCACCCCTTGATTCAACTGGAAATGGTCCACATACATCTGTGTGTACAAATTCTAGAATCTCTTTAGCCCTTTCACCTTTCCCACTAAATGGGGCTTTGGTCATTTTGCCTTGTAGACACGCATGACTTACACCAAGTGGTTTTAGTTTGAAATAATCTAAATACCCATCTTGATGTAATTTTTTCAAACATTTCTCATTGAAATGACCTAGTCAGTGATGCCAAAGATGGGTGTGGTATGAGTCATGTGAATTAATTTTGTCATCGATTTACATTACTTGGTTTGTGTAGTCTAACACATAAAGGCCGTTATATAAATGTGCCATACCAAAACAAATGCTATATTTATAAAAGTATCAACATCCACTTCCAAAATTGAAGATGAATCCATCAGTATCTAATTTGGATACTAAAATAATTTTTTTAGTTACAGAGGGTATATAATAACATCCTTTCAAAACCAAGACCATCCCAACAAGAAATGTGAGGTGGTAGTCTCCGACAGCTATAACAGCAAGTCTAGCTTCGTTGGATGCTCGTAGATCCACCTCACCTCGATCAATCTTTCTGAATATACTTGGTTTTTGTATTTGGATATAGATGTGAGCACCAAAAGAAGTATCTAATACCTAATTAGTATAAACAGATAGATTTCATTCGATAACAAATGCACCTGAAGCTTCTCCTTGCTCCCTTGGTTGGGTGCAGTTTTTCTTACAGTGGCCCTTCTGACCACATATGAAACAAACAACCTCATGTTCTCTTGCCCCCACTTTGATCTTCCCTTTCTTGGAAGGCCTTGAAGAAGCTTTGGGCTTAAAGCTCTTTTCCTTCCCTTTACTTTTATTCACCATGAGGACAGAAGGATTTTCATGCTTCATGTCATTGTCCACTTAGAGAATGAGGATAAGAAGATTAGACAGAGACTTCTCAATGTTGTTCATGTTGAAGTTCACAACAAAGTTAGAGAAGATCCTGGGAAGTGATGCAAGAATGAGATCGGTACCCAGTTCTTTAGGGAGTTTAAACCCTAGAACCTCCAAGCGCTCAATGTAGCCAATAAGATTGACTACATGAGGCCCAGCCGGGGAACCCTCTCCAAGATTGCTCTGGAATAGATCCTTGGAGATCTCAAACCTTTCCTATCTTGATCTCTCCTGGTATAGACCACGGAGGTGCTCAAGCATACTATAGGCATCCATGTCTTCATGAGACTTCATGAGCTCACTAGAAATTGATGATAGCATCAAACATTGAATGTCGAGCGCATCGTTCAAATATTGATCATAGACTGGGAAATCTTCATCACTTTCCCCTTGGGAGGGCGAATCAGGAAGTGAGGACTCCAGCATGTAAAACTTTCGTTCATGGCGTAGGATAACCCGAAGGCGCCTAAACCATTCCTGAAAGTTACTGCCGGTGAGGATATTGTCTTTATCTAGAATTGATCGTAGATAAAATGTGGTTGACGAGTTTGTCATTTTGATTCTACAAATTAAAAGAGTAGATTTATAAGTACTTTCTTGATCACATTTTTTTATGATAAATAATAAATTTTATTAAGTCTCCCACTATTTTATCAAGTCCCAAGGTCCTTCACCATTGAACTCAGAATTTCCAGTTTCTTTGACATTCTAGTATCAAGGATCCATATTCCCCTTCGTATAACCCCAACAAGGGTTGGTCAAGATATTTTATGGTATTTAGGTAGGCAAGCCTTTTCAAACTATGAGCTTATAGTTCCTTGATCTGTTGAGTGGACTCCCCAATCCTGAAATCCTGACTTGGATTTCCTCAACTCTTGCCTCCAATATTACACCAAGTCTAGAAAGGGCTACTTTTCTTGATGTAATATGGTTAAGTCAATCTGAAACCTTTCATAAGGGCTTCCTTTATAAAAGTAAGTGTCCCACCAAGGGTTGGTCAAACACATAGTTTTATTGAGTCTTTCCCTTAATCAAGTAACGTAAGGCTTGGTCTGACTTAATATGGTATTTGAGGGATTTTAATCCTTTATGAATAGTTTCTCATTATCACATGCTTGTTAATATTAAGTGATGCTTGATTAAGTGATTAAACATGTTCTGATAATGTTTATGCATAGTCCGGTTTTATTTTATTCCATCTTTACATGATTTTTTATTTCATTAATTATGTGATCGCGACAACACATACATAATAAATAAATCATTCAATCAAATAGAAATAAAATAAGATTTCATGATCTTGAGATTCTATTGGTTAGTTTATCTAGCGGTTTTGATAAGCTAACCCTGACCTAGGGAAAACACCTTGAACCCAATGGTTCATGTCGTGCAGCTCCCATCTGTCCATCTTTGCATCTTCTTGGGTTGTTTTCACCTCAACTTTGGATTTTTGAATCGTCTCCATTGTCTTGGGAGATCCTCCATTACATGGGGTTTACATTAAAGAAAATATGGGCATGCAGACCCTACTTTTTATTAGAAGAAGGCTTGCAGGCCAATGAATTCAAATTTAAATGAAACCATACACACATACAAAGGGTCTTTGGTCTAGCTCATGATCATCCATAGCATGCAACGCCATTTACGAATATTTAGAATTCAAATTCTTTTAATTGTTATTTTATTTTAAGATAAGTCATGCTTGAATTCAATTAATTATGATCTTATAATTAATCAATTATTTATCTTAAATTCCTTTCTGAATGTCCTTGAGATTCTTCTCATCCATATTCCTTGTATAGGTCTTTGTAATTTTGGAGAGAACCTGGTGAAATTCCATTTCTGGAAAGTACACAGCATGTAGTTTATTTTTACACGACGTGTATTTCTATTCACCCTTTATCCAAAGTACACGTAGGGGGATTTGGCGTGTTTTCTGTAATTTGGAAATTTTGGAGTACACGGTGTGTAGATTAATCTAACACAGCGTGTACTTCCTTGTTATGCAGTTACCGGCCTGGAAATCCTGTGTACACGGAACACAGCTTCTCCTTGTACATGGTTTTCGCTTGGGCCGGATCGGACTACATGGTGTGTTGATTCAACATACATGCCGTGTATGCTGGTTTCCACACGACGTTCAATTCTGGTCAACATGGTGTAATAAAACTCAGGTATACTCAATTCACACGGTGTGGTTTGGTGGAACAGTACCAGTTTGTTGAACCTAAGTACACGGCGTGTAGTGAAAACTACACACCGTGTATTCCTGTGTTGTACAGACAGAAAGAGAGGCTCCTCCAGATGAGTTCCCCGTTTTTATTTTAATCAAAATTAAACTTAAAAGGTTATTTCTGTGATATGAATCGGGAAACGAAGGAGGAAGAATAGATCTCATTTATTCAGATTAGAGAATGATTTATCTTGGATTGAATCACATATAAATGCGTAAATTATCAACGATAATTAAATAACTATAATCAACGTTGTAACCTCCCTTTGATACCATTTGAAGGTTCTGGACATAGCGGAAGCACGTGGGTGGATGTTCCCACTTGGATTTTTTTCATTAATAATGATCAATCGGAGATCAATACAATGATAATCGCCAGTATCCACAGATCGAATCATAGAAATTGACAAAGAAGAAAGATAGTCCCGGAACCACAAACAAGGACTGTTACAGGTTGATTATAATTAATTTAATCAATTGAAAAGAAGTACCTTTTGGTGTTCTTTATTCGTTGATATTTCTGATCACGTTCCGATGTGATACATAGTTGCATCGCAGAATCCATGGGTAGACTTCCTCTAACGGTGATCCACACGTGCACCTCATATCTCTGGACGTCGCCAAAGGAGTATCCAGGTTCTAGCATAGAGAAACCTTTGCTTGATTTGTCTTCCATAGATTGTCTTGATCTGATGGAAGGGGATCTCTCTCGGTCTTGAGAGTGTTATTGGAGGAATAGGTTCTTTCAGCCTTGAAATAATTCTTCAGAATTTTTGTGCACAATGATTCTCTTAGGAAAGGAGTTGGGGTTGTGAGGATATTTATAATCGAGTTTTAGGTTGTAATGTTATGACAATAAATAAAAGCATTACACGTTTTATTTATTTCATTAAATCTTTTGAAAAAACCCATGTTGATTCATTAATTTCTTGACATGCACCCACATTGATTATAATAAATATCATTTAATAAAATGATATTATTTCCTCAAAATCCCAACTGGAAAAACTACACGGCGTGTAATCATAAATACACGGCATGTACTTGTTTTTCATTTAAAAATACATGGTGTGTACATTCAATGTACACAACGTGTATATCTTGTTTTCATTTATTCATTTCCTTTCCAAAATGAAAACTACACAGCGTGTACATTCAATAATACACGGTGTGTACTTGTTTTCAAAATAAAAACTACACGACATGTAATCATTAATACATGGCGTGTACTTGTTTTTATTTTATTCTTCCTCGAAAATTAAAACGATTTAGGATTCCTTGAATAATTATTAAACCATGTATGGGAATAATCATTATTTTACTTGAGATACTTGAATACACTTAGTGTGTGACCCTCTAGGCCTCTTTCTCGTTGGCATTAGGTGGTCTTGCCTAAAGTCCAAGATTACTATCTAGAAATGGGTCAAGGCACCCAAGAGAAATAAGTTGAAGCTGTATTGACGTGCCACCTCATAAAAATGATTACCATGTAATTTAATCCCTTTGTCTCAATATCTCATCAAGTAGGTTTCATTGCAGTTTCATAAACCTATATGCTTGATCTATCATTCTTTGACTTCAAGAAATAAACTCATCATGTCACCATGGCCATGAAATTTTTTTGACAGTTCTATTTCAATCAAAGGTCCTGGGATATCTACTTATATAAATATGGAAGGGAGAAATCCTTCCTCAACTTATCCATTAACAACATGTCATTTGTGATGCACCCAACGTACCCTACTTCCCGTCAACTCTCTTCGTGATGGTTTTCATCAGAAAATCTAAGTGTGTGAGTCATGACATGAGTTAATGATAATATTCCAGTCTAAGGACCATTACACACACTCGTAGATAGCAATGTCCGATGACACCAAGACATGCGGAATTGCTACTGGCGGGTCTATTCTCATAATCTCCCATCTTGGAGATTACCAAATGTGAACTCCATGAGAGAGAGTCTCATATTCTTATGAGTACTCGATCATGATGGTCTGTATACTATATTTCCTATCATAGTATGTCATCCAAACGTAGAAATCTATTTTATAATATCGTTATAGTATTTCAAGGTTCTCATAATAGCGGGGATCTTCCATGACCTTATCAATACAACAAATATTCTAGGACATTATTATATTATAGTCATGCAGAACAATGAACAATATATAATAAGTGAACATTCATGTAATAAAAGTAAAAAACAGTTGGTTCTTAGGACACCAACCCTAACAGACATTACGGGAAGCTTCCTTGCATAAGCCCCATCCACCATTGCCGCTCCATAGTGGCACCTAGGCAGCTTCCTTGTGTAAGCCCCATCCACCATTTCTGCTCCATAGTGGAACTCAGGCAGCTTCCTTACGTAATCCTTATTCACCATTGCTTCTCTATAGCGGCACCTGAACATCTTCCTTTCATAGGCCCATGTCACCATTTCTGATCCATAGCGGCACACGGGTAGCTTCCTTGCATAAGCCCCATCCACCATGTCGTTCCCTAGTGACACCCGGGCAACATCCTTGTGTAATCCCCATCCACCATTGTCGCTCCATAGCGGCACCCTGGCAAAATTATCGTGTAAGCCCCATCCACCATTTCAACTCCATATTGGCACCTAGGCAGCTTCCTCGCGTAAGCCCCATCCACAATTGCCACTCTATAGCGGCACCCAAGCAACTTCCTTGCGTAATCCCCATTCACCACCCTTCATGGATTCACCTTTGCACTGTGATCGTCAGGTCCTTGGTGCCTCTTGTTTCTCACACCGAGCACGACTCACGTGGGCTTAGATTAGTAAGCATCGACCACGAAATTCTCTACGGGCATCCTAGAGTGTAATCCCCACACCCAACCTAAACTACGAGGTCTTTGATCCTTGCCAAGGTAAGGTATGTAGGAAGCCTCCTTGAGGTCAAGCCCAACATCCATTGGTCCCGACCATCCTCATGTCAATTCACCAACCCCTTCTGAACTATTTGGTCTTTGATCCTTACCAAGGTGAGGTACGTAGGAAGCCTCCCTGAGGTTCAATCCCAACACCCCATTAGTTCCGACCACCTTCACGTCGGTTTTCCCAAACCCTTTCTAAACTACGTGGAATTTGATCCTTGCTAAGGCAAGGTATGTAAGAAGCCTCCTTGAGGTTCAATCCCACTATCTATCTGAGCCCCATGTCCTCTTTCATGTCGGTTCACCCCCGTCCTTCATGACGTTAAACTGTGGACCTCAATCAGCAGTAATCCATTGTTCCCCCATTCAGTGATAACCGTTGTCAACCACATTCGGTGGTAAGTTGTTGAAGTCACTAATTGACAGTAAGTTGTTGTCATATAAACTACATGGTCTTTTATTCCCTACCATGGGGATACGTAGGAAGACTCCATGAGGTTCAATCCCAGCACCCATGTCTCATCCTGATCTATCCCTCAATATCATGTGTTACGAGAAGATCATGCCCCATCCCAGAGGTTCTACTTCCTCTAGTTCCCATCCATGTGTCCATTCTCATGGGCCGCCTCCTCAAGTGTCCCATCGTCCCACCAAACTATGCGGACTTTGATTCCCTGCCACGGGGATACATAGGAAGTCTCTTCGAGGCTCAAGACTAAAACTATTGTCACCTTCATGATGGTCCCATCTCATTCCCCCTCCACTCCATTCAACTCTCCATCATCCATCCTGATTCTCACTCGGTCTGCCACATACTAGTGGGATCATGTCATCCACCTCCTCGTTGCTCCTATCAGTACCTAGATCAATTTCCATGCATAAAACCCAACATGTATCTAGGTTGTTGTGATTTCTGTACACCCCAATTCATCACCCCATCGAACTACATGGGTTTTGATCCCTGTCATCTACACATGGTATGTAGGAAACCACCATGAGGTTCAATCCCATCCAATGGTAAACCTTGGTGTTCCACCCATTCTAGGGTGCACACTCCCTGATCCGCCCTCAGAGTTGTCTAGATCAGCTTTCACGGTGTGACATCTCCCCTCTACGGGACATACCACCTCAGATCCATCTCTATGGGAAGTTCTTATCACCCTCATTTCGTCTCTGCAAGACGTTAAACTCGCAGCCTACCTCATGTTAAACATGATATGCCTGAGGAAAACCTCGTAAGACACGCCTTTAGCGTATCTGTCTCCGCAAGACGTTAAACATGTGACATACCCTCTGATAAACATGGGAAGCTGAAGAAAACCTCAGAGACATTACTTCGGCATATAATAGCCCACGACTAACATGGGATGCCTCAGGTTCTATTCCCTTGAGATGACCTCTTATCAGGAAGAATACAGGTTCCCCAATGTCCATGCATCCAGATATGCCCCGACATGCCTGATGCAACCGTCTACTCTGAACGAAGGTTGCTACCATGTCAATACCTCATGAAATGTCCTAACAGAAGTAGTGTAATTAATCGGAATCCACAAAGATATGGCACCAGGAATGAGATTCACGAACCATGACTTAATCTTTAAGGAAGACCCGGACTAGGTAATGAGTTCCGAGGAGGAATTCACAGAAGGAAGAACCGACATCCCATCATCCCATCATCCCATTTAGATTAAGGAGAAAATTTCTCTGGATAAGGAATAGATGTCGCCCACCTTTGGAAAGTGGGAATGTGGGGAAAAAGCTATGCGTCCTCCACCGAAAGACGCGCACGCCCTGACGAAAGCATCAGAAATATCTGCCCTTCAAAGAATTAATTTATTCTTTGACCATTGACTAAGAAAGGTCGACTCTCTTCTCCAACTAGATTAATATCTCCATTAACCAAGACTCTAACAATGTTAAAGGGTCCTGACCACTTAGAGTTCAAATTTCTTAGAAACAACATCATTCTTGAATTGAAATGCAGGACCCTCTCACAAAACTTGAAATTACTATTTTGAATGATTGAGTCATGAAAATCCTTTGTTATATCTTTTTAAATTTCAGAATTCTCTTTGGACTCTCTTTGAATATCCTCTAGCTCACTCAGCTCTAACCGTCTCCTCTCACCAGCAGACTTAAAATCAAAGTTAAGAGCTTTCACTACCCAATAAGATCTCTACTGTAACTCAATAGGTAGATGACATGTTTTCTCAAAGAGTATCCTATATGGTGACATCCCTATAGAAGTCTTATAAGAATTTCTATAGGCCCAAAGGGACTTATCAAACTTCCTTGACCAGTCCTTTCTAGAGATAGACATTGTTTTCTCTAAAATATGTTTGATCACTCTGTTTGAAACTTATGCTTTCCCACTGAACTATGGGTGGTAAGTGGTGCATGTCCTATGTTATCACCCATACTTCTCTATAAAACCTTTGAAATTTTAATTCTTGAAGTGAGTCCCATTATCAGTTATGAATTCTCGAGGAACACTGAACCTTGAAAAGATGTTTTTCTTGATGAATTTCACAATACTAGTAGCTGAATTGTCAGGAATAGCTACTGAATCAACCCACTTGGACACATAGTCCACAAAAACCAAAATTTACTCATTCCCATAAGAGTACGGGAATGGTCCCATGAATTCCAAGACCCACACATCAAATATTTCAACCTCTAGAATAACTTTTTGGGGTAGTTCCTTCTTTCATCCAACATTTCCCAACATTTAACATTTCTTACAACCAATAACCAGACTCCTATCATCTTTAAACAATGTTGGCCAGTAGAAACCAGCCTGTAAGACCTTTTGAGTAGTCCTTTCTCCTCCATGGTGTCCACCCCAAGGTGATAAATGGTAGCTCTCAAGTATGGGAAAAATCTCATCCTTAACCACACATCTTCTCAAAATCCCATAAGAACATCTCTTAAAGAGAAGAGGGTCATTCCAAATACAATATTTTAGGTTAGATATAAACTTCTTCCTCTGGTTGTGTGTGAGATCCTTGGGCATGACCCCAGCTACCAGAAAGTTGGCATAGTCTACAAACCAAGAATACTGCTGTACAGAGGCAACAAACAATTGTTCATCTAGGAAAGAAGTGTTGATCTCTCTTGGTTCCTTACTTGGGGTATTGGGCAATCGGGACAAGTGATATGCAATAACATTCTCACCCCCTTATTGTCCTTAATCACTAAATCAAACTCCTATAAATGTAAGTTCCACATCATGAGTTTGGGTTTTGAGTCCTTTTTAGCCAGAAAGTACTTTAGGACAAAATGATTGGTGAAAATTATTATCCTTAACTCTTTCAAGTATTGACTGAACTTTTCCAAAGTAAACATCATAGTAGCCAACTCCTTTTCAGTGGTAGAATAATTATTCTAGGAATCATCTAGTAGCTTTCTTGCATAGTAAATAACATGAAGTTTCATATCCTTCCTCTTCCCTAACACAACTCCTACTACAAAGTCACTAGCAGCACACATCATCTCAAAGGGAAGCTGACAGTCAGGAGCTGTGATTTCAGGTGAAGTAGTTAACTTTTCCTTGAGCATATTAAAGGCCTCTAGACATGTCTCATCAATTTTAAAGGGTGTGTCCTTAACCAGCAGGGAGAATATGGGTCTAGTAATATTAGAAAAGTCCTTAATGAACATCTTGTAGAACCCAACATGACCCAAGAAACTTCTGATTCCTTTGACATTTTCAGGTGGGGGAAACTTTTGTATGACCTCCACTTTAGCATTATCGACCTCTATCCCATTCTTAGAAACTTTTTGTCCCAAAACTATGCCTTCAGTGGCCATGAATTGGCACATCTCCTAGTTTAATACTAAATTGGTCTTTTTACACCTTTCTAACACTAGTTCTAGATTTTTCTGATAGTTCTTAAAGTTATTTCCCGCAACAAAAAAGCATCCATGAACACTTCAATTATCCTTTCAATCATGTTTAAAAAAATTTCCATCATACACCTCTGAAAAGTGGCAGGAGCACCACATAAGCCAAAGGGAATCTGCCAGTAGGAAAATGCACCAAATGGATAGATGAAGGTGGTTTTCTCTTGGTCCTCAGGTGAAATGAAAATCTGGTTGTAACTAGAATAACCATCAAGAAAGCATAAGAATTCATTGCCTACCAATCTCTCTGAAATTTGATCCAAAAATGGCATGGAAAAGTGATCATTTCTTATGGAATCATTTATCATTCTGTATTCTATACAGGATCTACATTTATTCACTACTCTTGTCTAAATTTTCTCATTATTTTCATTACTAACCACTATCACTCCACTCTTTTTGGGCACCACCTATACAGGGCTTACCCAGGGGATATCATAAAGGGGAAAAATTATTCCAGCATAAAGAAACCTAATCACTTATTCTCTCACAACATCCTTCGTGTTGGGATTGAGTCTTATTTGGGATTCTATTCTTGGATTACACTTAGGTTCCATAGTAATTTTATGCATGCAGAAGGCTGGACTTATCCCCTTGATATCAGCAATCGACCTACCTATGACTGACTTGTATTTCATCAAAATAGTAAGCAGATTTTTTTCTTGACTCACCTCCAGGTTGGATGAAATGATCATAGGAAGGGTGGAACAATCTCCTAAAAAGGAATATTTGAGATTTAAATGGAGGGGCATGAGTTCAAGGGTGGGTGGTGACTTTCTTGAGGGAAGAAACTTGGGCCTGGGTGGCCCAAGGTCTTCATGCTGCCTCTTGAAGAAGGCGGTAAAGAAAGCTTATTCCTCATCACTAGAGCTTCCAAATTAATCTCCTCAAACTAAGACTCCTCTCTCATGGTAAGAGTGTGTTCCAAAACAAACTCATCTTGTTTCTCTAATAATTATCCCTCATACTCGTCAACAAATTCTCTCTCATTACTTGAGAGCTAATCCTAATGCAAGCAGCAGTAGGGATTTTAGGTTTGCTATTGATTTCAGCTATAATTCTCATAAACTCCTCTTCCTCCTTGTCAACACTACTCTCAACAACTAACATCTCATATTTGAGTAAGATTGGGTGGGTGGGTTCTTTGATTTTCTTAAACACATTGAATTCTTCTTTCTGTTCACCCATATTGAAAATCAGTTTCCCCTTAGACACATCTATCACAGCCCCCCCTGTGGCTAGGACAGGCCTACTGAGAATGATAGGAACCTCCTGGTCACATTCTATATTAAGGATAAGAAATTCAGTAGGAAAAAAAGTATTCCTACTCCCACTAAAAGATCATATACCCTACCTACTGGATAAGTGATGGACCTATCAACAAGCTATAACATAACAGTGGTGGGTTAAGGAACTCCTAATCTCAGGTGTTGAAAAAATGACAGGGGAATCAGTTTGATACTATCACCCAAATAACACATACAATTGAACTTACCACCTCTATCCCTATAGGTTCAAGGGATGGAAAAGCTTCCTGGGTCCTGAAACTTAGGAGGTATCCTATTATGTAAGACTTCACTACACTCCTCTGTTAAGATATACGTGGAAATTTCATCTAATGTCTTTTTGTTTGAACAAATTTTCTTGATTGATTTTAGATATGATGGGATTTGAATCAAGGATTCCAAGAATGGGATATAAATGTTCAGATTTTTAACCACTTTAAAAAATTTCAATAGTTCAGAATCATGAATTGGCTTCTTAATTATTTGTGGTAAGGGGATTGTAGGGGCAAAATTCATCACAATTTGGAGAATCTCTACATCTTTCTCTTCAAAAAATTTCTTTCATTTATTGTTTTTGTTTTTTCCATCCATTTTCTTTGGGTTTTTTAGTTGGAACAGCAGGACATGAAATTCAAGTTTCCAACTTCATCCATTTTTTCATTTTCAGTATTTTTGGGGTTCTTTACTAGGATCTTGGTGAGTTTGGAGACCACTTATAGTGGTCACAACCATGACATTATCCCTAGGATTGGCTTCAGTGGTGCCAGACAACCTACCCTTTTTTCTATTACTAGCATCCCTAGCCAACTGCCCCATTTGAATTTACAAGTTCTATATTCTAGCATCCATTTGAACTTTATCATAATCATTTTTGGACTTTTGTTCATCAAACCTCCCTATCACCTAATGGAACATGTATCTCACCTCATCTTTTGAGTTGGATGACTCAGCCTTATGTTGGGGTCGGGGTTGGAATTACTGCCTTGTAGGCTGCTGGAATCCAGGAGGGGTAATAGGTTGAAGGACTCCCTACTCCCTCCATGAAATGATCAAATGGTTCCTATACCCCTGGTTGTAGGTGTTGGAAAACGGATCTTCCCTACGTTGCATCTGATGTCCATATCCAGCAATGCTGGTACTCTCATGAGGCTGGACAGACATATCAAAGTTTGGACAACAGGTTTGAGAATGGCCATACATGCCACAGTTGTGGCACTGCTCCTTAAGGGTATGATATGGGTTCTCATTAAAGAAACCAATAGCTTGGGCTTTATCTTGAGGAGCAGGGGTAGTTTCCTTTATCACAATTGTTCTCCTACTAGAGAATTTGTGCTGAGAATTTTGAGCTAAGATATTAAAGATTTTTTTTGAGATCCTCAGCAGTCCTATTACTAAAGTCTCTTCTAGAAGACTAATCCACCAAGTTTTGGCGGTAAGGGGTGAGACTTTTGTAGAAGGTTCCCATGAGGAATTGGGGTGTACATTGATGGTTTGGGAATTTCCTAAGAAAACCTCTAAACCTATCCCAGGCTTCATGAAACAGTTATTCTTCATCCTGAAGGAATCAAGTTATTTTGTGCCTAATTTCAGATGTCAACCTCCTAAGATATAATTTCACTATGAAAGCATTATAAACATGATCCCAGGTGACAAATATTTATTCTTCTAACTGTTGAAACCAATACCTAGAATTTTCTATGAGGCGGAAGGGGAACACTCTCATTTTAAGCTCTTCCTCAGTGAGACCCCTAAGTGATAGCTGCTGGACACTACAGTAAAAGGCTCTAATAAAGTCAATAGAGCCTTCACTAGGCATTCCATTTAAGGTAGGAAGCTGAATAAACATGGATTTCTTGATTTCATAATTCTTGGATCTAGGAGAGATTCTAATGCATGAAGGGTTACTAGACACTGAAGGAAGCAATAACTCTCTCAAACTGTGCCTCTCAGTTATCTCATTCTCAGGTGGGTTCATCATTCCAGATAGGTTCAAATTCTCAGGAAGTGGATTGTTCAGATTTTCATTTCTGTTATCTTCTATTTTGATCTTGTCTCTATTCTTTTTCACTTCCTTGAGGTGCTTATCAATTTTAGGATTACTGGACTTAGACCTTGTTTTCATGCAGCAGGTTCACAATTTTTTTTTGAATTTCAATTATCCTTTTGTAGATTTTTTAGTGTGTCTTTCTTGTGATTTTTTTTAATTTTTTTTATATATGTGAATTTTTGTTTTGTTTTTTTATATTGCACCTGGCCTCCGCAGCAACGACGCCGAAATTTGAACGCTCGCGCGTCATTGGGCACGAGCAATAAACTAAATTTTATAACCTACTTACTACTTAGAATAGTGGAAAGACAGGGTTGAACCACTGGGAGGCCTAATGTTGTGCTTGGTGATCTAAAAAAATAAACTAAACAAAAACACACCGGAAAAAAGTTGGTGGTGGTGAAGTGGAGTGAGTGAAAATTAGTGTGTAAAGAAGTGAAGGTGAATTGGTGAGTGAAAGGGGGTAGTCAAGACAACAAGAGAGATTGTGGTGAAAACAACCAATAGATGAGTAGGGGGAGAAAGTCCACTGGCCGATTTCAATATTTCTTACGCTCATTCATGCACTGAAGTTTAAGATATATGGATCTGACTTAAAGTAACTAGCCAAATTTGTCATCTGGTCAGTTTGAAATAAAATAACCCTTACAGTCCTTCGAATGTAAGAGTTCTTCCATCTAATGGCGATAAAAAGTCAGACGTCACTGGGCTCAACTTTTCTGTTGAGTTCAGTGTGTCTCTCTCATTTGAGCATGATTCATTTTTCAATACATCCCTCTGATTTAAAAAGTTTTTATTTAGATCCAAACAAGATTGGTTTTCACTCAACCTTGTTGTTTTGAAAATAAAACCATTCCTCAAGCAGTGAGAGAGGCGTTCCAGAAAATAAGGTAGTGCATAAATCAGAGAAAACAAATCTTAACCAGCTAGCTTAACCCCCCCCCAAAGGAGTTTATCCAGACATAATGGTTGGCTTCGAAATAGAATTAAAATTAAAGAATATCATGTTGAAATGAGTTGCAGAAAAATAGAGCACAAGAAAAATAAAGATGTTTGTCCCCCTGCTTGATCTCCCGAAAGCTCCAATTCTTGCTGCTCCGATGGTAGATGCAATGCTGGAGTTCACTCGATGTCCCACCCTGGGAATCGAGGTATAAAATGCCAATCTGTTGCTCTGATGCCTAGAATCAGCTCCTGATTGAAATGTTGAAGACTCTAGGGATCACCCAATCCTCTCTCGATGGATGGAAGTGCAATCAAGAGTGAAGTCTCCGTCAAGAAGTGATGTACAGTCCCGCTGAATGCCTGATCTCTCGAAGCTCGATCACCCCTTTCTGGATCCATGAATTCATATACAATGTCCTGACCTTTAATGGATTCTTTATCTTCTGCCCATGATGAATTCTAATGACCCAGTAATTCAAGTCTCTGGAATCTCATCTGAAGTGTTCTCCGACCTCCACATGGAGCTTTCACAGTTCCACGTCTCCTACACTGGTCACTAGAGCAATTGCTCCTAACTGAATGATGAGTGCGCGTGCGGCAAGCTGCAACCCTCCCTCTAAAAGACAGCAGATCCATGTGGCACACTTTTATGTACACGTCACCATCCTTTAAGTGAACTCTCAGTGAGTATACCCTGCCTTTTTCAATGAACTCATCATCCTCTTCCAATTGCGATGAAGTGCCCCCCAACAGAGTCGCCTTCCACCCACGGCCTAAATGACATTAAAAGGATGAAACTATCATTATATACCATATATATATATTTAAAATACCAATTTTACTACTAATAAATGTAAAAATATAACCATTATATAAACCACATAATATCTATTAGAAAATATGTAATTAATATATAAGTGTATTTATTATGTATTCATCATTATCATTGTCTATAATATACTAATGATATTACTTTGTTTTTATTATACTATATTATATTAAACATTATTATATGTATTATATTATATAGGTATATAGTTTTTATATTGTAATTATTATATAAAACAAAATAAAAGAAACAAATAAAAAAGAAGAAGAAGAGGGGGAGGCGGGTTCGGTGTAGGGGAGAGAGGTGATACGGGCTCGCGACGTAGGGAAGGATGGTGGCGCTGGTGATGGCTATGGTGGAAGAAGGTGGCGAGTGCAGTTTTCAAGTGAGGGCTGAGGCGAGGATCACGATGACTTGGGAGCTGAGGTGATGCGGGATCGCGGTGGTGGCTTGGGTTGAGAGCGGCCGGGGACGGGCGATGGCAGCTTCGGGGCTAATGGAGCATGGCGCTATAGATGGTTTGAAAGGCAAGGGCGGGCCGAGGTGAGGGAGAAGAGGGGTGGCGTGTTTCAGGTAGAGAGAGAGGCGCCGATGCGGGGGTTAGAACAGTGGGTCTCGGTGGCTCATAGCGAGGTGCGAGGAAAGGTGGCCGGGTGTTATTCCTATGGCAGTAGGGTTACAGATCTGGCAACAATATCAAGTTTCAATTTGATTCCTAGAAAATTTATTTTGGTATTCTTGTTATTGGTGTTTGATTATGGTTTGACTCTATTGGAATGCTGTAGTTGTTGTTTTTTTATATTTTCTTGCTGCGGTGATTTGTGGTGGCGCGATGGTGAGATGGAAGAAAAATGGTGGGTCTCTGCAGTGCAGGATGGTGGCATAGACTTGAATGAAATGGTGTGAAACAGTGGTAAAATCACCATTAGTTAGAAATTGTGAGACAAAAATTGTGAAATGTTCGCTGAATGGGGGACGGTGAGACCGATGGAAGTGGGCACCATGAGTGTTGCTCACAGTGAGACCATGAGGCTAAAATAGTGGCTGATTTTTGTGGCACCGTGAGTGATGCTCATGGTGACACCATAAGGTGGGAGGTACACTGGCAGCATGGAGTAGTGTGTAACAGTGAGACATACCACTATAACCTGAAAAACAAAAAACAGAAAATAAATCAATTAAAACTTTAATATAGCTAAAAATGGATTAATAAATTAATAAATTAAATTAAATAGAATATGATTAAAAACTAAATAAATAAAACAAAATTGAATAATAAAATTAGGTATGAATTTATTTGTATTAAAAATTATAAACAAATTAATTTAAGAACAAATTAAAGTAATTACACTTACTTGCTTTAACCAATTAATTAATTAAAGAATTCAATGAATGAAAGAATTGAATAAAATTACATTGTTAAAAACCAATTTAATTATTTAAAGTAAAGTGAGTTATTTATTTACAAATTAAAAATAAATAATTACTTAAATTAATGAATTGATAGACTAACTAGAATGAACAATTATAAAAATAAAAGAATAAAAAAAATAAAAATAAAATTCAAAAGTATGATTTAATTTAAGAATTATCTAAAAAGGCAAAAATGAATACTAAAAACACATGATTTAAACAAAAATTTATTATTCTTCACAGAAAGGTACAAAACCACAATAATTTTCAATTATTTAATAAAAAAACATTTTGGTATTAAAAAGTTAATAAAAAATATGAAAAAATGTGGAAAAGAGTGTGAAAACACTTCCAAACCACCATACTTCTTATGCTTGGGTTAGACCTTCATAGAGAGCTTATTTCTAAGATTATTCGGAAATCATGACTGAAAATACTCCTTTGGTATTCATGTACTTTTCTCTATAAACCATACTATGTACTTGGGAAGATCAAAATCTCCATAAACATTCATCAAATTTTAGCTACTTGAATTTCATAATTCCTGAGAGCGCCTTTATCAGACAGTGCAGTACATGCCCCAGTTGGGCTTGCATAAAACTTACCTACAAAACAGGACTGTCAGCATATGTATTACACTATTTGGCTATGCAGTACATTCCCTAGTTGGCCCTGCATAATACAACCCCCTAACCGGTTTGTCAAATAGTGGTAACTTCATTCTTGGAAGAGACCCCCTCTAAATTCCATTATCACTTTTCCCATGTCATTTTTCATATTTGGAAATCCCCAAATCACATCTTAAATTTTTTACTTTCCTTACCCAAATATGGTAGCATATTTCCAATCGAATTAAAATGAATTATAGAACCATCAAATCTTTTTACAATGCTAAAGACCTTAAATCAAAGCCTTAAATTTCATTGCTTCATGTATTTAAACATCACAACGTAATGTCCTTGCAACATGCCTTTAAAGTACACAACATAATGTCCTTACTACATGACTTTAAACTGCACGACCCCCATAATGTTCTTACTGCATGACTTGAAATTGCACATCATAATATCAGAAATCCCCTTTTTGACAAATGTATCTTCCTTCATACATCAAATTAATGTTGGAGTGGCTTCTCATTCATGGCCTATGTTGGCACAGATGGTCCCTTTTATTCTTAGGTATCTTTCCTTAGTACGCCACCCAATGTGGTCTTAAGACATCAAAATCATAAAACCCTTTTTTATTAGTATTATAATGTCATAATTCATGGGATCTCCATTACTTGACTATGCAATATGTCCCCCAGTTGGTCTAGCATTAGTTTCTTACATAACATGCTTATCAGCCAAATGATGCCACTGTTTTGCTATGTAGCACATGCCCTAGCTAAACCTGTATAACACAGCCCCTATAATGGGTTTGTGAAATGGTGGTAAACTTTATTCTCATGAGATACCTCATCAATTATTAAACTACAACTTTTATATTTGGTGTCCCAAAAAACAATGACTCAATATTCCCCTTGGAAGTATCTAAAGAATATCAGGACCTTCTTAACCATCTGGCCTTATTTGGGTTTTAAATCATAAAATTCATGATCAAATATGTTTGATCTAAAACAATAGCCTTATTAGTCAGACATATATGACTTTAAAATTCCCTAAAAAGAGACGTAGTACTCAACAGGTTGAGAACCCACAAAGGAAACCCTGGAAAAAAGTCGAGTCTCAGCTCACTAGACCTACATTTTGTATAGTTTAGGCAATATTGAGCAATTAAAATTTAAAAGTAATAAAAAATGTTAGGATGAAAACCCAAATGGGTCAGTCTAATAAAAAACTAAAATATCTTCTGCTAATTCTTCTTTATATTAATCTTAGGAAAAAATTAGGGTGATAACACAAAAGACACAAAGTTTTTAGGGTTTTCTATATGACCCTATCAACAATCAGACTATGCTCACTATGCCCATTAGCTTAGGTAAAAATTAGAGCATCCTTCCAAACATGAAATATCTCCAAAACCCACAAAATGATGTTGGAATGCATCAATGTGCCCTAATTTCACCTTTGAACCATATTATTTTCATTCTGAATGAATATAATTATAAGGGGGGGGGGGATTTGTAGACACCATCAAATGTGTTCCATGAACTTCTTTACAAAATGTCCTCAACTGGTCATGAGATGTTCATGACGAGACTCTGTATTTTTCATGGGGGTATCTGACGATAGTAAAGGAACCAGCCTAAAGTGCTAGGACCATAGCCCAACACCGATCCCGATCAGGGGTGTCGGGGTGCAACCCCCAGTGTATGAAGCAGTTTTGTCTCCTAAGTCCATGTCGACACTCTGTTCCCTCACATGGATGAAAAAGTGACAATGGTAAGTGCCTTAAAAACTAGAGGAGAATATATATGAAAATTTTCAAATTTTGTGAAGTCTTAAGATTTGGTTCACCCAAGGTATCCTGAATCACCGGTAGCGCACAAGTACTTGCATGCCCCTCACTTGCGTGCTACCCACTTGCAGGCCAAGTCTCTTTCAACCAAGGTATCATTTTTTTCATATAAATAGACCCATGGGGTATTCATTTGTATGCAAGAATATCCTTGAATCCCAATTACTACTCTGGTCACCCTAGTGCTTCACCCAAGTCCTATAAAACCTAAAAGATAGTTTCATAACACATAAAGTGGGGGAATTAAAAGGGTATAGTGAGACTTAGGTTATCTAATTGTTAAAAATTAACCACACTTTCATGAATCCTTCATTTAATCCCCTAAATTATGAACACTTGCACGACCTCCCTTCCTCAAGTAGGAAGTTATGGGCCCCATTTTAGAGAATAGCTGTGAAGACTCTTGAAGGATTTAGTCAATTATCACGCAAGTCTAGTAATCTAGGTTGTTCATCACTTATGGTGGAACTAATTCTCCCAAGTCAACTTGCATGCCACATACCTGTGAGCCTCTTACTTGAGAGCCCCTTTCTTGGTTTACCTCACCCCTTCAGCCTGCTCAAGCTTTTCATGAAGCCTACTTCAAATCTATTCATAGCAGTGGTTATCCTTCATTGGATCCCTTTATTGAAAGGTATTATGTTGAAACCTCCACAAAGACCTCATGATTTATGAAACTTTTGGGAAAGGTACATCAGCGTGTCTCCAATTTGGGTTTGTATATCTATGGTCGGAGGTTTCCCACACTTTTCCTTCCAAAGGGTTAGGGTCCTAAAGATGTCTATAGGTTTGAGTATATTTGGTCACATGAAACCATACCCTAGGAATAGTGTTGTGGAGTTCCTAGTCTTGGATTTTTGGGATAGTAATCTGTCCTCTACTTCTCATCTTTAATACCTGGAGCCTTTGGTTCCCAATAGGGAGAGTGAGGATCACACTTTCTTTTCCATTAAACAAATAAAAATTCTCCCTCCTCTCCTGGGATCAATCAAAGGGAATCCCTCCTAGAGTAAGACCCTAGTCTTTCCAGATGGACCCAATGAATTTCACCTTCATTTCACATTGAAGGGTTAATTGATTCATGCCCTCGTCCACTATCACCTTAGCTACTTTTTCCATAGGCCTGACCTCTTCCTTTAGTAGAGGAGAAAGTTTATGGTTTGTTGAATCTTTCACATCCTCTTGTTTTTCACACCAAGAATCACCCACGTGGGCTTATAGATTTGTGATGATCACAACATATTAACAATCCTAATCATATCTTGAACTAAAAGAACTCTTATTCCTTCCATAACCAGGATACGTAGGACACCTACCTAAGGCCTAAGCTCAATGAACATCCTCCTCAAAACATATTCTAAATCAAAACCCCAAATTGAATGAACTATGAGAAATATGATTCCCACTATAACTGGGATAGGTATAAAGCCTTCACTTAGGTCCCAAGCTCACTGTATATCCTCCTCATGAATCCAACCTTAATTCTCTTAATCCGGGCATCCTCCATAAGAGTAAGACTCAAATTAATTCCACCTCAAATCTCCATGAGTTAAGACATCTCTTATGGACCTTATTATAAGGGAATCCTATTTAGGGGTAAAACCCAGCCCATTTATTTCAAAGGACGATAATCCCCTATGATACTTATAAAATTATATGGGATTTTATTCCCATCTAAATGGGATATGTAGGAAGCCTCCTTATGGTTCAAACCCAATACCCCCAAATAAACCATGTTCTATGTGGGCCTCATTCCTTGTAGGGTATAATCCAACTTGGAAACTCGTATCCTTTCCAGGTTCCCTAAGCTTCTTCAGAATTAGTCCCACACAAAACTTTAACTAGGAACCTTCTACCTATATGTACTTTCCACATGACGTTCAACAGTATGGTTGGGTCCTTTTCACTTGACCTTACAAGGTATGATGTGTCCCATTAAGAAACAATGGACTACATGGGTTCTATTTTTTTCACAAGGATACATAGGAAGCCCAATTATGGTTTCAATACCATCATCAAAAAAACTTCATTCTCCCAGGATGTCAATAAATCCTTTAGTAACCTTTTCTATCCATGGATGATGATAAACTCCAAAGTAAATTTTGTCTACCTGGATGACAATGAATTCTAGAGTGCCCCATTGAGTGGCTTAAAAACCATCATCATCGTAATAACAACCAAATAATATCTAAGTAGTATATGAGAGGATACCATTGATGGAGAACCTTTAATACATATAGATATCTCCATTAATGAAGAACCTCGAATACGTACAAGTGATTCTAAATTCCACACATGCTAAATAATTGATTGAAAATTTCAAGGGAAACCCAAATTATGCTTGGTAAATTAATAAGTATTCATGAACATATCTTAAATCTATAATAAATTCCTAGAGTAGGAAATAATTCCCCCCAAAATGATGCGATGAGCCCAAACTCCTATCCTCTCGACCAACATGAGTTCTTAAGTATCGTAGTTCAACAAACGTGACAAATGCATGCCTCTAGAAAGGAGGTACGTTTGGATACAAGAACCATTGGGTGTTTTTGATGCCATAATTAAATCTGATGGAAACCGTCTAGAAGTGGTGATTCCTAACAATAACAAATGTTCCGATGGAAACAAAATTGATTACAAAAAATATTATTATGTGAATGCCCAACGAAAACATGATCACAAAGATAAATAGAAATAAATAAATTGATTCATGGATTTTAATTTGGAAATGTATATGATGTAGAAGATTAAATAACTACAGGGAAACTCTATATTATCAACTATGAATCAGAGAATAAAAAATCCAAGTAATACCCAAAAATTAATTACAATGTGCATGTAATTTTTTTTGTGAAAACTGCACCCCTTTATAACTCCAAATTTTATCTCAAAATCATATCATGTAAAAATGTCACCCCTTGATGATCAAAACCATATAAGAAGCATAATTTTAATGCTCCAAATAATTTGTCTCACAACCTTATTTGTTGATGCTTTCTGGTTCCCACTGCATGTTGATGCCCATCCCAAAAAACACCACCCATTTATCTATTAATTGTGATGTAGCTCACCACTTATTTTATCTCTTTTTTTTCACTGTAAAATGAACCACTACTACTCCCTTTTATAAGCCCTCAAAATACCTACACAACACATCTTCATAGTAATTTAAATTCCATAATATTGATGGGATAAGAAAAATATCCCCCCATATTTTGAAATAACACAATACCAATGGGGGGTTTGAAAAATTCAAACCCCTATTATCACATTTTTTATCTTCGAGTGATATATGGGTTGATCCACTGTATACACTCATTGATTCTTTCACCATGAGATAATTTTTTTTTATTTTTAGCTAGAGAAAATATGTAAGGATTCATATGTTTCAAAGTTCATATTATCCATGGTGGTCAGTACCAACACCCAACTCATGGTGATGGTTTATGGGTGTGTCGTAGAGTTGGATGGCTAACCCTCATACATACTATCCAATAGAGCATCAAGAATGTGGCTTGAATTTTATAGGACACCAACAACCATAAAGTGTTATAATTTTATTCATAAAATAAATAAATATTTTTTTTGTGGGACCCAAATTTTTTGTGGGTTTTATTGATGAGGAGGATAAAACCTATTGAATCCCATAATAAAAACAGGGGTAAGATTCTCAAAGATCATCCATTATAATAGGTTCCTTTTGAGGTGATTTTCCATATATATATATATCAAAAAGAAATAAAATTATTTTAAATAGATATTTTTATTAAAATTTAATATTGAAACCTTAAGATCAAATCAGTGTGAATTGAAAAAAGTGTGATATATGAATAATGATATGGTGATAAATTACCATTGAGAACCCTAAATTAAAAGTGGCTGTGGATAAAGTCCTTTTGGATAGTGAGTTTTATTTATGCATCATGGTTCAATATTTTAGATTCTTCTCTATCTATATTCATATTTTCCAACATCATGCCACTATTGATATGTTGGGAAAACATGCTAGTGAGGTGAAGTTATTCAACAGAAATACTGGAGAACTTCATAGAAGAGACAATAGGGGGTGAGATATTTAAAGTGATGAACTATAAGGAATAAGACAAAGAAGGGATGTTTAGGGTGATGTAGGAAGATGGGTAGGCATTTTGGTGGGGTAAATTTCCCTCTGCATGTTATTCTGGGGAAATAGAATGGGGGGATAGGTCTTTCCCATCAATGAGGGGTTTGTGGTGTCCAGAATGGGAGGAAAAAATGATGGTGGAGGATTTCAAAAAGGAAATATAAGGAGGGTCCAATGGGTTGTGTTCATTAATGACATAACTAGAGAGGAACACGTGTATAGGGTCAAATTATAGAAGAATAATAATATTGAAACTTCATTATCCACTGATGTGTTGAATAATAAACTTGTATTTTCTTGGATGAAACTGATTGTACTGCTTCTATGGAGGCTTGTTATCTTCAAATATTGGGTGAAAACCACTACACCAAATATACGGGCTTTTATTTCTATTTGTTTTCTATCATTTTATTTTATGTGTCTTTTTATCCCTATAAATTGTTTGTGAATTATGAATTAATTTTTATTCCATATTAAAGATGTAAATTTATTACCTAGTGCTGTTATTTTTTCCAAGAATCACCTCCAATGCTTTGCAATTACATTTTAACTACCATTATGCCTGTCTATTTTTTTTTAAAAAAAATCCACATTCAGGGGTATTATAGGGATTAGAGGTGATTTTGGTGTGTTTGGAGAGATCCATGAAATCTATTATGCATCATCTCTTGTAGCTGAGGAGGAAAATGATGAGTAGTTAAACTAGGTATTTTTTTACTTTCAAAATTTTCAAAAATTGAGGGATATATATATATATATATATATATATATATATATCCCAAACATCTCCCTATTTTTTTAAATGGATTGATTTTTTATCCACCTCTCTTTAATTATCAAAATATGCCCCTCCTTTTTTCACTTCCAATATCCGATATTTCCATAAAATATTAATAATAATAAAAATAAATATTTTCATTTGGAATTTGGATTCCTCATGAGATACACTTCTCCCTCTCTCCAATTTTCTAAAATTATAATTTTTATTTAATTATTGTCTCATACCATCATCATGCCACATTCATCTTTTCCTCCCACACCACTATAAAAAAATATCAAATTTCTATTGATTCTTAATCTCCATCGTTCCCACCTTCTTATTATAAAAAACACCTCCACCCTTATCTTTTTTCAATCTAAAAAATATATTTTCATATCAAGGAGTCATTTTTGTTAAATTATAATTGAAAAAGGGACACTCCAATCCTTGATCCAAAAATTTTCAAAGAAAAACTATGATAATTTGTGCATCAAAACTCAATAACTCTTTGGGAGATAGGATTTCATGGACATCATGTTATATGGATACACCGAGCTAGAATCCAAAGTAGCGGAGGATACTCTTTCAAATTTTTAAAATAAATGTTTTTGGGCATAACAAAAGCGAGACTTCAAGGAGAAATCCATAATCTATCAAGGCCTTTATGAGGATAGGTTTTAGATAATATCTTTAAAAAAATATTCAAAGAAGATATGGGAAAATCCTCTCAAATCATTCAAAGGTTATGAAAAAGTGAATCAGATGTGACTTCAATATCTATGAGTTGTATTTGAATACTTGTTTATGAAGTTTTCTAAAACTATTTCTGAGTATCATTATCATGTAATGGTTTTGGTGAACCAACTATGAATAAATAGAGAAAATCTTGGCGAAATGTGTGTATGGAAGAAATTATTGTGATCCTTAGATCTAAAATTTGATTACATTTTCATTTCATTTAATGAAAGTAAATACATGGAGATGATTTATACTATGGAAATCATGGTATATCAACATGATAAAGAACTGAAGGTGAATCGCCAAAGTAATACCAATGAAGTGGAACATTCCCTGCAATCAAAATTGTATGTTTACAACTTTGAAAAGGAGCAAGGGGGAAATTTTCAAGAGGATAATATAGAGGATTCTATTGAAGAATAAAATCCCAGAAGAGGGGGATGAGGTAGAAGAAGACACAACCAAGGAGTTAATGGATATCAAAACTATACTCCATGATAATAAGGATAAGGAATACATGGATAAATTAAAAATCAACAGTTGGTAGAAAAAATAAAATTTTAATGCTATAATTGTCAAAAATATGAACATTATATTAATGAATGTTTGGATAATAAACCCATGAATAATTTCACCAAGGAGGAAAATATCTCTAAATCATAATATATTTTTGGATATTCCCTAGTGTTGATGGCACAAACATTAACACAAAATCAAGTTATGTGGTATTTTGATTCTGGAGATAATAACTAAATTATAATCCAAAAATATTTTTTTACAATCCAAGATGAGAGGGTTTAAGGAGACATTTTATTTTGAGATCTCTCAATAATATATATCCAAGGAAGATGAGATATTATAATCAACAAAAAATATATAAATCATCCTTCCATCTCCAATTTCTACTATGTAATCTACATGAAGACTGCCATCTTGAGTATTGGGAAATTGGATTAAAAAGTATTTCACATAAGCCTAAAAAATAAAAAAATAGTGTTTGTCGATAAAAAATAAATAACGGTCACCTAAGTATTGATGATGAAGAACCACATTTTTCTTCTTATTAACCACCCTAATGTACCATGATATTTGAAGAACCTACATGATGATAAAGAATGGAAATGACATATATGGTTTTGAAACATAAAATTTCAATGTTTAATATTATTAGGAAGTAATAATATGGTGAATTAGACTCCAAAAATTATATACCAAAATAAAATATTTGAACTTTGGTTTTAAGAAAACAACATAGAAATAGTTCTGTAATTAAGCTCAATTGGAAAGTTGTTACACCACTCAAGTTAGTCCAAACTGATGCTTGTGTTCTTTTGAAACCAAATTCAAATGGAGAAAGGAGATACTTTATAACATTTATAGATTATTATATAATTAAAACATGGAAATAATTTCTCAAAATTAAGTTGTAAGTGTTTGATGTCTTTAAAAAATTCAAGGCATTGGTGGAAAATAAAAGTAATGATCATATACAATTTTTGTGATCTAATCATGGTGGGGAGTACACCTATGATGTTTTTAATTACTAATTTAGTAAAAAGTTAATTCAAATCCAACTTATTCTATCTTACACACCTCAACTCAATGGAGTAGCTGAAAGAAAAAATCAAACCATTCTTAACATGATAAGAATCATGTTGATAAAAAAGGAGATCCCATGACTTTCTCAAATAAAACATCTTTGGGCGTGGTATATCTTTTACCTATATGCCCAATAGAAAATATTGATGAAAAAACACTTCATAAAGCATGGAGAACTCACAATTCATGTTCAATCCATCTTAGAATTTTTGGTTCCATTGCATATGTCAGGATCCCATAGGAAAAATGAATAAAGTGTGATGAAAAAGTAGTGAAGTGTGTCCTAATGGGATATGAAGATCGATTAATGGGATATCACTCTTATAATACCATTAAAAAGAAGATTATATTCAGTATATATTATATCTGTAAAGAAAAGGAGTATTGGAAATGGAATCAATATGATGATTCTATAGAGATGAAACTAACTCTAGAAGATGAATAAATAATTAAATAAGTACCAATAGAGGAATAAGGAGTTAAAGAACCAATAAATCCATCACCACATACCACGACATCAAAGGAAATTGAATAAGAACTTTACTATATACATTCCTAAAAAATTCAAAGCCTTATAGATATATATGGGAGAATGGAATCAATAAAGGATTATATAAATTTTTATTGTCTCTAAGCAACATCCAATCCAGTTTGATTCAAGGAAGGTAAATATGTTTAAATATAGAGGAAAGTGATAAATGAGTAAATAAATTCCATTGAATTTGCCAAATTCTATAATAAAAAGGAAGGAATCAACTATGGTAAAGTCTTTTCACCTATTCATCACCCACCGGTATATGCGAAGAAAAATGATGTAAAGTCTTAGATGTAGGGGATATAACTTTTTGGGGGCATGTGGAATAATAAAATTGTATTTCCTTAGAAAAAACCAACCATCACTACTACATATATAGACTTTAAAAGGACATAAAAAGGGTATTTACAGTGCTAAAAAAGCACTCATAATCAAGGCACTATTAAAAGGGGGTCCCTTTTATCAGTGCTAAAAAGAGTGCTGATAAAGGCCCCTTTTATCATTGGTAAAAAATTGTTGATAAAAGGAGATTTTATCAGTGCTAAAAAAGCACTGATAAAGACCCCTTTAATAACACTATGTACTGCCACACCCACCCGCATGTGCCCTGACCTCTGGTGAGTTTTGAACTTGAGACCTCTCCCTCATAATCACATGCCTTTGTCACTCACCTATATTGTTTTATTCTTTATTTTATGATATATCTATATATTTATATATATTTCGTTACATTTTTTATCCATATATATATATATATTTAAATTCATATATATAATATGGTTTTTGTGTGTATGTGTGTATATAAATAAATACATAAATATATGTGTGTGTGTGTACATCTATAAATATAATTATACCTATTTATATTTATTTTCATATATTATATATTAATATTAATGTAAATATATTAGAATATGTAGATAAATATATATATGTTTTTCAATACACACACAAATATATTTATATATATAAAAATTATATATACATTAATTATATATGTATATAAATATTCATATATTTTTATTTTAAATAAAATGGATATTATTTTTTATTTACATAGGTTATATATATTGAGAAATATATTTTGTATGTAAATATGTTTAATTATATATTTATAAAATTAAATTTTTATGTGTGAATATATAAAAAAATATGTATATATTGTTATATATTTGATTATAAATAACAGTATACTATGAAAAATGGTTAAATTTTAAAACCATAATATCAATATGAATATAGTCCCTTGGAATAAATTTAGTCCCCATTGAAACGGGAAAAAAGAACCCCTTAAATGAGCTTAAAATTCCATCAAATGTTAAAAAAATTTGGTACCTGACTAAACACTCAATTTTAGAGTCCTCTTAATCCTTTTCTAGCCTCAAAAATTGTGAAATATGGTTTCTATAGTTTGATAGTGCATAGATATGATCAAAATCTTATATTTGATATGTTGTAGAGCCCAAATGGACACCCAGATAAAAAGTTTTGGTTGTTCGAAGTTCAGGTTATGTTTTCAACTTATTTTAGATCTTTTATTAATTTTTTGATTTTTTTTATCTTCAAATTTTTATAAAATGACTATTACACAATAATAATTATCAATTTATTAATTAATAATATTTTTAAAATTATTTTCTAATTCATCTTCACTAAATATATTATATATTATATGTAAATGCCTATTTAGTGTTATCTAAAACACATTTTAAAAATATATATTATATTTATACAAATATAATATATTTTTATATTATTTTTAATGAAATATTTTTTTAAATACACCATTTATTAACGTAAGTAAAAAAGAACTGATAAAGGGGGTCCCTATAACAGCGCTAAAAAAATCACTAATAAAGGGGTACTTTAACAGTTCTTTTTTAGCACTATTAGAAGTGCCTTTTATTAGTGTTTTTTTATCATTGATAAAGGAACCCATTTATCAATGCTTTTTTAGCATTATTAAAGGGTGGTGCTACCATTTCTGTGGTAGTGCATACTACTGCAATGGAGGTTTCGTGACTTAAAATATGAGATGCCTGACATTTTTGGCACCAGAGGGTTAGGCATTGAGGGTTGCAATGCCTTTTTCTTACAAAATTAATACCTTTTAAATGGTGCCAAAGGGGTTGAGGGAATCACTAGATTTTAGAAAATATGAAATTTATTGATGATCTTAATTCCTTTCAAACAAATATTAAAAAAATCCTAAACCCATTTTCATCCCAAAAAAATCATAAAAATAAAAAACACTTCTAAGGGATTTGGTAGGTTTATGTTGGACTGATGGTAGGCTCTTGATCACCATACCTTCAAGTTTTATGGGAACTGACACTTTCATCTATTTTTCATCCTAAAAAACTCTAATAATTATATAACACACATGAGAATTTTGATCATAAATGATCAATGCTCAATGATTTGGTGTTGATAAGAGCATTTTGGGAGCAAGGGTTAGCATCATTAAGATCCTGTAGTACATTCTGGAAACATGGAGATTTATTCAGGGATTTTGTTGGCTATATAATCCTAGAAATGAGGGGAATAAAATTGAACAACAACACAACAACCAGTTTTCGAGCTTGTATTTCACCTTATTACAATAGGACTTGGATTTATCCAAATTTATAGAATTTTCCCACAAAAGGGAAGACAAAAATTCAAGAGAAAATAATTAAATATATAAAAAAATATAATAATGAAATATTAAATATCTTGGAACGAAGCAGATGCATGGGGAAAGTAGGAGTCGCATGGGGAAGAGGTGTTGCAACCTGATTGGAAAAACCAACCATCAAGATTGGTTTTTAATTTCCAACACTCCCCTTCAATCCAAAACAAGCTTCATTCCAAGCATCATTATTATTTTTTAAAATGCATATATCGATATATCCTTTGTGAAGATATCATCTACCTATTCCGTAGAATGGCAACACTCCAATTTTATCATTTTCTGCTTCACGTGATCTTTTAGAAAATGGAATCGGGTATTAATGTGTTTTCTTCTTCCATGTTGTACTGGATTTTTGGAATGTTCAATTACTAAATTAATATCCACATATATTATTGTGAATTAATCCTATGTATTCTTCAACTAATTTACCAAGTTTCTCAATGAAATTCCCTCACAAACAGTGGACGATACTGCTACGTACTTTTCTTCACATGCGGATAGGGTGACCACACTCTAATTATTTGAATTCCATATGAAAGCAGTCATTCCAGGAAAAAATACATACCCAATTTTACTTTTTCTTTCATCTTGGTCACCTCCCCAATCACTATTTGAATATCCATTAATCTTTACTTCATCATTTTATAGATAGAAAATACCAAATTTCATTATTCCTTTGACATACCTAAGGATTCTTTTTTATTCTATCCAGTGTGACTCTTTTGGTGCATTTATGTACCTTCTTAGAAGCCCAAAAATTTAGAAAATATCTGGCCTTGTGATTGTGAGGTACCTCACTATTCCAATAAGACTCTTTAACAAATTCAAGTCAATGCTTCTTCCTTCCCCATATTTTTCCAATTTTAAGCCCGTTGTTGTATGAGTTTTTGCAGTGTTGCAATTAACCATTATGATCTTTTCAAGAAATTACTTAACATTATTCTTTTGAGATATATAGATATCTTCATGTTGTTTCTTTACTTATATTCCCATAAAAAAGTACATGAGTCCTCCATCGATCATCTTTAACTCCTTAAACATTACCTTCTTGAATTCATCAAACATCGGTCGATTGTTCCTTGTAAACAAAAAATCATCAACATACAAGCATGATATAATAATATCACTATGATCATTCATCTTGATGTAAAATTAATTCTCATATAGACATTAAGCTAAGTCGTTCTCTTTAATATTGTTTTTGATTCATGCATTCCAAGAATGTTGAGCTTGCTTTATCCCATAGAGAGCTTTCTTCTGTTGATACACCTTGTCTTGCTCTCCTTACATAACAAAGCCTTCAAGCTGGTCAATATTGACCTTCTATTCTATAGTTCAATTCAGGAATGAATATTTCACATCTAGTTAGAATATTATCCAACTATGATAGAAAAAAGATAGATAATCATCCTTACCATGTCAAGGTGAGAAACAGGAGCGAATACTTCTTCATAGTTCACCCCTTACTTTTGTCTATACACCTTTTCTATGAGCCTTGCCTTATAGTGATCGATCTTGCCATCAATATTTTTGTTGATCTTGTACACCCATTTTATGAGAATCCTTTTTTGGATTTTAGTAAGTGTAGTCATCCTCCATGGGTCATTTTTATCTATAGAATGAATGTCTTCTTTCATAGTGATTCTCTAGTATTCTTCCATTACAGATTACTGAAACTTTAAAATATCCCAATCTACATAAAGACAGAAAATATTTACCTATTCATTTTTCTCATATATGTATCTTAATCTATTCATTTTTATAGATTCTATGAGTGAGGATGAGCTTTCCAAAATTTGACTTGATGGAGTTCTTTTAAGAGTGATGGAATATACTCAAGGACTTCTATATTCTGATGATGCACCCAAGGAAGGTGTTATAGTCATTTTCTCCTGATGATCATGAATTTCTTTAGGATCTTTAGTTTCAACAAGAATATTTTTTTTATTCTTCATTATTCCATTTCCCGACTTCTTTCTCACTAAATACCACATCTTTACTCACCAATACTTTTTTGGTTAGTGGATTACAGAGCTTTTAGGCTTTAGATGCTTCATTGCAGCTAATGAAGATACACTTTTTTCATCAATCATCAATCTTTATTCTTCATGCTTCTCAAACTTGAGTGTAGGAAACACACCCAAATATTCTTAGGTGTGCCACACTTGGTTTTTAGCCACTCTATTCCTATTGTAGTGTCAGATTTTTTACACTCTTGGTTGGAAACCGATTGAGAAGGTAGGTAGTATATACAACCAACTCTACCTAGAAGATCTTTGGTAGTCCTTTCTTCTTCAGTGTTGTCCTAATTATGTTGAGGATGGTGTGGTTCTTTTATTTTTCAATTCCATTATGTTTTGGAGTGTAGGATATAGTGTATTTATTCTTGATTCCTTGTTCCCTTCAGAAATATTGAAATGCATTTTAGGTGTATTCTCCACCTATATCATACCTGAGAACCTTAATTTTGTGACCACTTTCGTCTTCAACATGGGTATTAAATATTTTAAATATAGAAAAGGTAAAATATTTTTATTTGATTCAATATACCCAAAGCTTTCTGCTGAAATCAACAAGGTTAACAAAAGAATTATTGCCTCCAAGTGAGGATGTTTCAAGTGGTCCACAAATATCAGTGTGATCCAACTGAAGTGGTTCCTTTGAAATTTTGGACACTCCACTTGGGAAGGAATTCCTTTTTTGCTTACCGATAGTAAATAACTCATATACATGATTTGGAGCTTAAATCATCAGAAATCCATGAACCATTCTTGATGAGGATAGAAGCTTAAGGCTGCTGAAATGGAGATTCACAAAGCACAGATTTCATATCCCTGAATCATTCTTCATGAGTCCCAAAATACACTCCTCATCCTTCGTGTTAATATGAAACAAGAACATGAAGTACTTAACATTTTTTACTTGAGAAACAAATATCTTGTGAGCATCTTATATAGAGAGATAAGAGTACTCCATGTGTTTGACATAACCCTTCTTAAGGAGTTGGCTGATACTGATGATATTATTTTTCATGTTTGGTTTTTAATACACAGTAGAGAAGTAATTCGACTCACCATTCTTCTGATAAATTTTTATTTTACCTTTTCCAATTATGGGTACCTTTTATGAGTATCCAAATCTAACATTTCCATGATATTATTCTATGCGTTCCTCAAACAATTCTTTGTTACCACTCACATGGTTGCTTTCACCCATGCCGAGATACCACACGCCTGGTCATTCACATGCCTTTTCTTGTGTGAGGAGGAGTGTGGTGACTTCTTAGTCATGGTGAGATGATTAAAAATAGTTGTATTTTCATCATGATCCATTTTTCTTCAATACTAAGAAGAAAAATGGCCAAATTTATTGCAATTTTGGCATTGAACACTCTTTATGTTACCACAACCATGCATAAATCCACCTCCACCATTTTGTCTTCCTCAGAAGATGGTAAAATTTTGTTGCTTTTATTGACATCTTGGATGATATCCACACCCTCTTCCTCTTTAATGATGACCAACTAATTATGTTTGGACATTATTTTGTTTTTTAGAGTCCACTTAGACTCTAAGGCATGCTCTATTGTTGAACCCTAATTCTTTTTCATTCGTTGTTCATGCACTTTCAACGATCCCATCAATTCTTAAATGGATAGATTTTACAAGTCCTTTGATTATTTTATTCCAAAATAGCATGCTCAAACTTGGTTGTGAGAGAATGAACTAATTTTTCAATGATATTAATTTCCTTAAATTTTTCATCATTTCTTTTTAAATTGTTAACAATAATAATTAAGCATGACAAGTAGTCAGAAATACTCTCACCTTCCATCATGTGCACTGCTTTGAACTCCACTATTAGTATTTGAAGATGAACCTGACTCACTCAAAATATTCCCTTGAATATGGTGTCAAGTGTATTCCAATATTTCTTTCTTAATGTTGCTTTAGAAATATTTTCAAAAGTCGATTTGTCCAACACTTGATAGAGGAGGAAAAATGCCTTGTTTTATTTCTTCCTTTGATTTTTGAGAGTCGTATTTTCTTTATCTTTGAAGGTAGTTTCTTCCTCTATAGTGGGTACCATATACCCATAAGTGATGATATATCATAATTCTTGTGACTCAAACACCACCTTCATTTGGATGCACCACCTTTCATAGTTGTCTTTAGACAACTTCAGAACATGCAACTAGATTGCGGTTTCCATATTCTAAAAATTGTGGACACCTTGGTAAAACCTATAATACTAGTTTTTTGGCTATACAATCCAGGTAATGAGGGGAATAAAATGAAAAAACAATACAATATCTAGATTTAAATATTTTATTTCACCTTATTACATCATGAATTGGATATATCCAAATTTATAGAATTCTCCCACAAAATAGAAGACACAAATGCATGGAAAAATAATCAACTTTAGAAAAAAAATACAAGACATAAATATTAAATATCTTGGAATGAAGAAAATTCATGGGGAAAGGAAGAGTCGCATGGGGAATAGGCACTGTAGCATGCTTGAAAAAACCATCCATCAAAACTGGTTCACAATTTCCAATAGATTTTATATGATTCGCAGTGACCATCTATAGACGAAGCTATCAACATGTTCCTTAATTGATTCTTAATGATTTATATTTATTTTTTCGCATGAAGTTGGGTCAAATTTAGATTTCAATACATCTCCTTACAAAGTTTCAAATGTAAAATATATATCAAGCTTCATTGCTCACCATTATTGGCAACCCTGGTCCCCAGATTTGATGCATGAAACATTAATTGAGGGTTTTAGGCCATGAAAATTATTTGTTTAGTGTGGAACCATCTTCTCTAGATCCATGGATGGGAACCATAATGTTGTCTCACCCTTCCAACTCTACTTTCCACCAAGTATATATAACCCATGCCACTCTATATCCCTTTTTTAGCCGCTAAACACAATTTATATTTCCATAAAGATTCAGAGGTTAAAGGTGGTGGATGGCTAGTCATCCAAGAATTCCATAGAATCCAACCTCCATGCCTTGAAAATGGTATGTGAACACCGCCGAACTATTGATGAGATAATAGATAATAAATGTGATTTTAAAAAGAAAATAACTCTCTAAGGGGGGCGATTAATAAAATCAGGTGACAACTACCAAATATCCAGCATTAATCATAGATTATAAAATCCAAATAATGAACGAACTTGAATTATAATGATATCATAGAAAAACACATGTCATAAATGTTAAGGTAGATCCCAATGTTGCAAGGGAAGCAGCCAGACAATACAACACATTAACCAGAAGGATTTTTCCACCTGAAAGAATTTTACATCACACTAAAAGAATTTTTTTCTCAACACCTGAAGGAATTTTACTCTCACCTGAAGACATTTTTCACACACTTGTGGACATGAGATTCCTAGTACTTCTGATCATCACAAATGGGATGCACCTATTGATATAAACAACCAAGATGACTTTCAATACATGGCGCACCATCATGGATTTCTTCTCACACCATCATCAATAAAAATCTCACCATCATCGCATGTCATCATCTTTGTCATATCTTCACATGAGCTGCTACATATGAAATATCCCCTTCCCAAAACTACCACAAAAAATGAATTTATGCAGGGCCACCCTTTAATAGTTCTAAAAAAGCACTGATAAATGCACCCCCATATCAGTGCATTTTTAGCGTAGTTAAAAGTACCCCATTTATCAACACTTTTTTAGGTATGATAATTAAGGGGGACTTTATTAGTGCTTTTTAACTTTAGATGATAATAGGTAAATTTAATAACAAAATTATAAATCATTAAAAAAAATATGCTAACATAAATATATATATATATATAATATTTTATTAAGTATGATTTATATATTTATAAATACACATTTACACTTAATATATGATATATTTAGTGAAAACATGATTAAAAAAATTAAAAAAATAATATTAATTAATAATTTGCTATTTATTATCAAGTAATAGTCATTTAATAATAATTCGAAGATAGAAAAAAATAAAAAATATGAATAAAAGATCTAAAATAAGTTGAAAACGTAACTTGAACATCAAATGACCATAACTTTTGATCTAAGTGTTTGTTTTATCTCTACCACATATCAAATCGAATCCTACAATGAGTTCTACACATTTGTTATTAGGGGAACCTTGATTAAATTTTTTGAGGTCAAAAAGGACTGAGGAGGTCTCACTACAAAAAATAGACTTATACTAACATAAATTTAGAAACATATAATACATATGTTGGTAAAAATGAACAATTTCAACAGATAGAAAATTTTGTTAATATTTAGTTTTAGTACCAATATTTATTTTTACCTACATATATATATGTTGTCATAAATTTTTAATACCAACAAATATTTTTACCAATAATTTAATTTGTTACTTTATCATATTAATAATGATTTTTTTACCCATAAATCAATATGTTATTATTATTCATTATTACCAACAATTTTTTCCCAACATATAAATATGTTGCTATTATTTATTCAATACAAAAAAATAATTTAATAAGAAAAATTGTTGTTACTATTAGTAAACTATTTTATAAAACATTATATTGCTATTAAAAAATAAAAAATGATTAGAAGTCCAATTTATAAGTCAATCAAAAAACTTTATGTTTTTCTTAGTAATAAAATATTTTTAATATTTGGAACAAAAAATGAACAATATTTGGAACAATAAAATATTTTAAATATTAGCAAAAAAATATTGCAGATATTGCAATATTGAAATTTTTTTATTATTATTAACAATAAAATATTTGGAACTATAAATTTTATCTAGTATATATTATTTTTAGAATATAATTAAAATTATATTTTAACTAAATTCTATCAAAATTGAAAATTTAGAAAAAATAAAAATAATTTAATGGAAAAAAAGTGAAAAATGTATTCCCTAATCTATCATTGTGTCTTCCTCATGGCTCCCTTCTCCCCACTTCTTCATCACCCACTTCCTCCACACTAGAGATCTCTACCTGTACTCACAAACCTATTTTGTCATCATTCTCCCTAGGAAAGGCTCTTCCTCCTGTGTATTTCCACTTCTTCCTCAGTTCTCTCTTCACTTGCATTCGGTCAAATGTTATTCTTATTGCATGTGATGTTGTGAGGTGTTGGTATCATATGTTTATTTCGGTGTTGTTTTGGTTGCTTTTGGTTTTTTATTTTTTGGGTCTCTTCCCCATCATTTTAGAGAGACCCTTAACTAGATTTTATCTTACCTTTCTCTATTTTCTCTTTAGGGTATGCCAATTAATGCTTAAATCAGTTTCGATTTTCGCTAGGTCTTGAAGATGGCACTACCATCCTAGGGCAATATTTGTCTTTCCATCTTGATCCAACAGGCACAAGATTCTTCTTCATGCTCATACTCCCTGGCAATGAAGGGTGGTCAGGTCAGTTCCCAATTTTGGATTTTTATTCTTTTGTTTTGTATAATGCAATTGGTAGGGGGATATGATGGAGCTAGTGTTTGTTGGAGGTTCTATTTTTTTCTCAAATTGATATTCAATGATATGATTCAGACCGACTATATGATGGTCTGCCTATTCAAGCTTTCACTGGTTTATTTTTTATTTTCTTTGAAATTTGAGGTTTTTACTTGTTATTTTGTATATAATGCCTGATGTTTTATGGACACTCTTTTCTTGTATATGGTTCACAAGATTTTTATTCAAAAATAAGACACTAAATTTTTTTTATGGATGTTATTCTAAGATGGATTTTTCTTCTCTGGAAGGACAATTAAAGGTAAGGAACATGCGTTCATCATGATATTTATGTAAAAGAAGGCGGATCTCCTCTAGTTTTCATAGAAAATAGGAATATTAATAGTGATTCCAATTTTTATGTTTCTTAATTTTTGTTCCATTCTAGTTTTTTTTGGGTTGTTGAGGTTTTATTCATGTTCATTCCTTTATTTTTGGATTTTTTGTGATTTCTCATTATTTTTATTATGGTACTTTATGGTGGGGCACTAGGGATGATGAAATATTGTTTTCTATAGATGTTTGATGAGAATATAAGGATTGGAACACCTTTGTTCTCTTGTTCTATATTATTTGTTTTAGTTATTTTTTTTATTGGGGCTTTGTATCTCATTTTCATATGTGCTTTTAGGAATTAGAGGTTGTATACACAATTAATTAGAGGTTTCCATTGAAGGTATGTAGATGTTGTAGGAGACTTAGTTTTATATCCTTTTGATGTTATAAATTCAAGGATGATACATTATTTTTGATATGATATTCTTCATTGTGTTTTTAGTTATTCTATCTTTGTGTTATGGTTCCAGAATTGGGAACTTTAAGGCTCTTATTCATTGTAATCACCTGATAAGCACTGAGTTATTTAAGTTCGACCTATAATTGTTATTTTGAATCCATTTTTAATAACATTTTTCACGCAACCATACCATATATTTTGCACCTTTAGGTTATAAGCTTCACATATATTGTCTTCTTTCATGTCAGTAATTACACATGTACTCCTATATTTTCTAATCTATACATTTTCATCTTATGAATGATTTAATTGTATAACAGTAATTGTCTTAATCAAATTAACACAAATTTTGTGCTAGGTTTCTGGATAATGTCTCAAAAAAAATAACAGTAGTTTCGTAAGGCCACTACTCAATGCCTTCAATATACAAGCTCTTCCACTTAAAATTGGAAGACATGGTAATATCAATAGAACTACCACTAGGTATTAGCTTTGGATTCTTGAGAATGTTTATTCCTAGGGCATAAAAACATGAAAATTCATTTACAGTTTATTTAGAAGATCCTTTCTATCACCCCTTGGAAGAACAGTTCAAGCTTTTGGCTCAGAAAACTCCAGACAATAAATGATAAAAACTTGTCACTGATCATCTTGACCTAAAAAATCCTCACTTTTTTTACCATGTAGTAATCCTAAGGTCCATTGGGTCTATTTAATAAAATAGTTCCATTAGCTTGAAATACCTTATTTTATTCTTTTCTCAATCATATGATGACACTAACTCTAGATTTTTTTACGTAATGGCATTCCAAATCACTCAAACCTCTCTCATTTATAGCCAAATCGGGTTTGAAATTTTGGATTTATATGTAATGATTCTCAATGTAATTTTCATTTTTTATACCCCCAATCATTTTCTCTCACCAACTCTACATTTTTTTGGTTCTCCTAATTATTGTACTCTTGAGAACAATCAAGAAGAATGATGCAGGGGTTCACAAAACTTTTCTCATTTTCTAAGGGTAAAAAATTCTTTGTCGAACATTACACCTTTAATATCCTTGGAATCCTCTTATTGGACAACTATGACTTTTTTACCCTTTATTTATTTAATGGTAACCTCTTTCAAACCTTAAAAAAGTTACACACTGACTATTGTCATAGCATTGACCTCTAAATATAATATTTCATCCCTGAATTAGAAAGTAAATTTTTTCCAATGAAACTTCTCACCATTCCAATAATTATAACATGATCATTCACATCTACATTCATTGTAATATTGTAAAGAAATAAAATTGAATCCTTAAGATCCTTTATTAAAGGTTTAAAATTGACTATAGACCCTTATTAGTGAAAATCATGTTAGATACCACCTTTAATAATTGGATATTATCAAGTAATGCCTTATTCCTTAATCGATGTGTCGAAGTGTCATTGATGATAGGTACTAGTGTGTTTGTGATTGGATAAGTAATGTTTAAAACCTACTGATTCTGTAAATTATTTTTTTCGAGTGGGTTTTTCTAGTTGTGAAATTTATCTAACATTTATTAGCTTTTTTATACCTCATAAAACTTTAAATCATTCAAGATATTGATAGAAAAATTTATTTTGTATATATTTGATGGGAATTTGGTAATATTAGAAACATATTCTCACTCTGATTGTATTTCTAGAGTGTTTTGTATAGTTGAGAGTGGAGAGTATAGTGTTGATGTGGATAATTGGAGTATTAAAGTACTATATTATAACTATTTTTATAGGGTTCTATTTTTTTCGGTGTAGGAATATTTAAACATGTACAAAAGGAATCATGGTCATGAACTTTGAAAGTTTTAAAAAGATTGGTTTTTTGATTGATAATTTTTATTATGTAAGAAAAGGTTTTATTTGGAATGTCTTCTAATTAATGTTCTAATATTTTTATTTTCTATGTGTCTTGGGTGTGAATATTTAGATCATAGAATCACATTAAATTTTATCCTAATTTCATATGATATCTCCATTGTTAGGGACAATATTACTCAGGTGAAACATTATTCATTCTAATTTTAAGCCATTTTTCCTTTTCCACTTTTCTAATTTTGTGACTTTTTATTTTTTTATTTTGAATTGTTTAAAGTATATTACCATGAAATAATATGGTCAATTATGTCTATTTCATGTCTGAGTGGGTGAACTGCATGATTATACCTCGCCACAGAATAAACAACCAATTCATCTAAGAACATCAAGCACTAAATTGGTTACCTTGAGAAGAACAATTGATGGTGATTTGGGTGAGTGAAGTACATTTCAAGATTTTATTCCTTAAACTTTAAGGTTTTTTTCTTTTTTTTCTATTTTTTCTTATTTTAATTACTGTTTGTTTCACTCACATATTTTCATTTCATACAACCATTTGGTAAGGAAACATAAATTAATTCTTATTTCATGTTTTCATTTTGTTATATGTTCTTTTATGGGTAAGCTTTTATGATTATTAACTCATATTTCATGTGGATAAAAGATTTACTGGGAATTTAGATTGATAATGGAATTGAAACTTTAAATGTTTCGACATGTTATGTAAGGAAAATATTATGTTTTATTTTTAAATATTCCACCATTAGAGAAGTAGTACATGCATCAAGACTTTGTTGTTAGATTTTATTGAGGTGCTGGTTTGGGGGAATCATTGAGATTCTGGAATGTTGTTAAGCCCAAGAAGAATACGTTAGAATGGTGAATCATGGGTGGTGTTATCAAGCCTATGTAAATGTTGTCATGTCCAACCAAAAGATGTCATAGTAGAGACTCATGGGTGGTGTTGTAAAGCCAGAGAAGAAGTTGGAAAGCCTGAGAAGAATATGTCATAGTAGAGACTCGTGAGTGGTGTTGTCAAGCTTGAGCATAAGTTTTCAATTCTGAGCAGAAAATGTCAAAGAGGAGACTCATGGGTGGTGTTGTCAAGCCTAAGCAGATGTTGACAAGTCCGAGAAGAAGATGTAATAGTGGATGATTTTTGTATTCAAGGTCCTACTCCTAGTGTGAACCATGGACTGATAAATTATGTGTTTGATTTTGTAGTTTCATGTAAATTCTCTTGGAGTTTGAATACATTTAAATATATTTGAAACATTTTCCTTAGAGCTTCATGTTGAGTTTTAAATGTTTATATAATCTAATTTTATATTTATTATATAATAAATATAATAAATATATTATATATAATTATATAAATAAATATAATAAAAAATTTTAACAATAAATATTGGAATATCCACATATAATATTTTATTCAAAATATAATTTACAAACATATATTAGTCATTTGTATTGCTTATAATAAATGTAAAAATAAATGTTAATAATATCACAAATATATTAATTTGTCATATTAATTTGTTGCTAAAATTTTTTACCAACATATATATTATCTGTTAGTATTATTATAATTCTAACAGAACTATTTTATTTGTCGTAATAAAATTTAGCGATAGAGTTTTTACCAAAAATTTAGTGAAATGAAATATATTGTTGGTAAAACTCTTTACTAACATAAATTACACTTGTACCAACCGATATACCCCTGGTGTAAAAAACTATTTATTTTTTAGTGCCTCCAAAACTGAATTTTTAGTCAGGTTATCCCACAATTTTAACATTTGATAGAATTTCATCCTCGTTTAAGGGGGGTATTCTAACCCTCTTTCAGTAGGGACTAAATTTATTCTCAGGGATTACATTCATATTAACATTATGGTTTTGAAACATTATCATTTTTCACAATGTAGTTTTATTTATAATTAAATATATGCACATGTATACATATTTTTTTATATTCACACATAAAAATTTAATTTTATAAATAAATATGTAAACATATTTACATATAAAATATCTTTATATATATATAAATCATACCTAAATAATAATAATATCCATTTAAATTAAAATAAAAATTTATTAATATTTATATACCTATACAATTAATGTAAATATAATATATATATATATATATTTGTGTGTGTATTGACAAAAAAAATTTTATCTATATACTCTAATATATTTATATAAATATTAATATATAATACGTTTAAATAAATATAAATATTTATAATTATATTTATAGACAGACACACATATATAAATTTATATATATGTGTGTGTATTTATAAGAACACAAAAAAATATATTTTATTTATGTATTTAAAAATAATTATATAAAAGAACCATTTTTTCATCCCTCCTTTAGTGCTGATAAAAGGCCTTTATATCCGCATTCTTTTAGTACTGATAAAGGAGACCCCCCCCCAAAGCATTAAGGAAAATAGAGTTTTTTTAAATCTTTTAATACCCTTTTTGCATACTGTTAAAGGGTTGCTATGTAGTGGTGTGGTTTTATCTAGGTGGTCACATCTTTCCTACTTTATTTCCATTGATCGCCACCAGTTGATTCTTCTTTTAAATCTTTCACAGTTTCCTTTTTAAAATATAGATAAGATATAAAAATATTATATATTCAATTTCCAAAAAAACCCATGTATATGTCATTTTAATAATCAAACACTTATCTCAACTAAATAGATATAAAAGATATATCTTCCCATGAGAAACACATAAAACCTTATCTGTGTGATAGGATAAAAGATATATCTAATTCAAACACTATCTTACCTCAAAATTTAAAACACCCATGGGTGGAATCCTATTGATTTATTTGTGTGAGAGGATAAATTGAGATACATATATTGACTTGAAAAAAAACTCTCTAATGTAGAGGATTAAAAAATCATGAGATAACTATGAAATATAAACTATGAATCATAGATTACAAAATCCAAGAAATGTCCTAATAAGAATTATAACGAGTGCATAGAAAAACATGTGTGAAAACCGCACCATGACATGCCTCCACATCTTCTCTAAAAACCACCTCATGGAAAAATATCACCCCTCAAAGATCAAAACCAAAAAAGCAGCGTCATTTCAGCACCTCAAATAAGCCTCAATTTTCTAATGCCTTCTAGTGAATAATGCACATTATTTCCCACACCCAAAAATCGTGACCCATGTATCTACTTGTTGTGATGTTTCTCACCACGTATCTGCTTTACTTTTGTCTCACCATAAAAAACACTCATTATTTTCTCTTTCATTAGCCCTAGAAATCCCTAAAAAACACATGTGTAAAACAATTTAAAATCAATAATATTGATGGTATAAAGAAATATCCACCTATTTAGAAAGCATGTGATACCAATGGGAGGTTTGTAAAATTCAAACCCCAATTATCTATTTTTTTATCACTTAGAAAGATATGGGTTGAAACTCAATAATCTCCACCTTCATCCCATCAAAGAAGGAGATCTCATGCAATAAAATCAGTTAAAAATAAAACTGTTTGGTTTCATACAAACCATCAACCTCTATAGATAATATGATGAAACCCTTTTGAAACTCTTACAGAAACCTGACATCTCTCCTAGAAAAAGAAATCCAAATGTTGAAGTCTTCATCATACCTATGTATACTCTAACATGCTGGACAAGAATGAAACTTAAAACACATAGAACCCTTATAATAGTGTGTTGGGAATTTATTGTCTCAAAATTACACTAAATATTAATGATTTTGATACTCACAAATACACTTGTTTTTTTTACTAGTGAAATTATTTTATGTATTTTTTAGGAATATATTTCTTGATATGTTTATCTAATTTTCAGGTTTAAATATTTGTTAATGTATTCTAAATATGTTTGAAAGTATTCTAGAAACAATATTCACACCCTACATTCATAGGTGTAATGTATAGTTCAGTAACCCTACATTTGAAATAAAACATATGGATCATGTAATCTACATTGTTAGAAAAGTATAGTTCAACAACCCTGCATTTGAAAGGAACCCTATTTTTGAGAAATGGAAAGTATTATTCATCAACCCTATGTTTTTGAACTACTGTACATCATCAACCCTACATTTGTGATTAAGCATACGTTTTTAACTCTATGTTTATATTTTTTCGTTACATGAAAGAACCCTATGTTTGACTATTCACCAACAAAGTTTTATTTCAAAGATATTATCTGTGATTACTATAATGGTATCAACAGAAGTAAATATCATGTTAAATATATTTTATGACCAATTAAAAGGATTTCATTTAATAAAGTAAATAATTTCTATTTTTAAGGGAAGTTATGAATATATTAAATAATTTAAATTCGAATAATTGTGATTTATTAGGCGACATTCTTGGATCTATTCAACCAAAATAAATCTAAGTTTTATATTTAAATTTATAGAGTATTTTCTCTTTATATATCACTATATACGTGTAATATATTTTTAAATATAGAACTATTATAGAGAAACAAAAATATAGAATGACTCTATTATTTTGAAGAAACTATACTTTTAAGAGATACATATTTCAACCTTGTGTTGTGTAACCCCTACTATTTTTTCTGTTGTAATTCTTATTAATGATCATTCACAACCAGGATATCTTCAAAGCCATTCTCTCTTGAATGAATTTATCTTTGAATAAAAATATCTATATTCTATTAGTTTCAACTGAATTTTTATATAATAAATTTTTATCCAATAAAATCAATATCTATTTATTTATTAGAGTTTATACTTCTCAAACATAGCCATGGTAGGATATCAGCTTATCAAACTAAGTTTTGGAGAATTCAGTTCCCTATTAAAGAAATAGAAGGCTCTATAAAGTATTATTATAGAGGTTTAAACTACCTACACTTATTCTTTAAGGTCTTGTGATAAGAGGATATTTCTAGTGAAAATCATCAAGCTCGTTGAGTGGGCATTGGTGGAGTCGACTAGTGGGTCTTTGTTCCCCAAACCACTATAAAAATTGTTTTTTTCTTTACTATTTATCTGCTACTCAAATGACTTACAGAGGAGAATATAATATATATATATATATATATATATAATTGAAAATAAGGAAAAAAGTTAAAATATATTAATATTATCTAAAAGAAAAAAATTCACCCCCTCTTGTGTATCTTTTTATTATTTCAACCTCACAATTGGTATAAAAGGAGTGATTTTTGAATAAATAAGATAATCTATAGAAAGATAAAAAGTATAAGTTCTATTCAAATATATATTTCAATGGATGATCCTAGAGAAAATATGATAATAATATTTTCACTATACTTCAATGGTGATAACTATGAAAGTTGGAAATCTCATATGATCATCTATCATAAAAATATTGTATTTAAAGTATATATGAAAATTATCACACCATATGAAATTCTTAAAAAACCAGAAACATTGGATGTTTCCAAATAAGATGAGTATAACATCAATTCAAAAGCAATTAATGTTATTATTTGTGGACTTGGTCTAGAAAAATTCAATTGATTATCTAAATGTCCTAGTACTTGTGAAATGTGGTTGACTATTGAAATTGCATTTGAAGGAACTAAAAATGTTAGACAATTAAGGTATTTTACTACAAAACTAAAGTTTGACACCTTCAAAATGTATAATGGTGAAAGCATCATCCATATAAATGGGTGATTGACTAAAATATTCAATGATGTTGCTACTTTTGGAACTATAATTACTCAATCAGATCAAGCATCAAAATTACTAAGAGTACTATGCTCAAAATGGAATGGAATACCTACTTCTATAAGACAATCATTACGATTCAAAGATTTGATAATGAAATAATTGATTATAACCATGATTATATATATAGCAGAGATGTAATTTCAACTTTAAGATCATAAGATAGTAAAAAGGATGATACTTTCCTTAAAGTTACATCTCAAAAGTATGAAAATAAATTGAAAGAAGATGTCAAAATATCAAAGGATTTATATTGCTCAGATTCTGAAATGAAACTGGCTCATTTATCCAAAAAATTTGCAAATTCTATAAGAAAAATATAGGCTTCAAAAAATCCTTCTAGAAATATGAAAAATGTCGTAAATAAGTGAGATTTTATGAATTCAAACAGACGGGTCATATCAGACCTAATTTCCCATATTAAAAATAAGAAATAAGAAAGATATAAAAGAAAAATTAGAAGAAAACTAATTTTCAGTAAAAAGGGGAAAGAGCTATGAATGCTACTTGGAGTGTATTTGAGGACCCTGGCTATTCTTCCAAATCTGACTCAGAAAAAGAGCCAAAAAACCTAAAAGTAGACATGTGCTTTATGGTTGAGGAAGAAGATAAGTTATAATCCTATTATTATTCTCCATTTGATTCTGATAGTTTCTCAAGTAGAAAATTAGCTGCTTATTTCTCAAAGCTTGAAGAAATATACGAAACCTCTTTATGGACTTAAATAAGCACCTAGAGCTTGGTATGAAAGATTTAGCTCTTTTTGTTGGAAAATGGGTTTTCTGTAGGTTTATAAGATCATAAATTTTTTAATAAAATCATATTTTCTAATATATTATTAGTACAAATTTATATAGATGATGTTTTTTTCAATTCAAAAATTAAGAATCTTTTAAAAAAAATTCAAACCTTATGAAAAAATAATTTTAAATGAGTATGATGGGAGAATTATATTTCTTTATAAGATTTAAAACATATCCAAAAGATTATGGAAATGTTTTAAATAAAATAAAATAAATTATTGGTTTATTTAAAAAGTTTGGACTAGAAAATAGTAAGACTTATACAACTCCTATGTGTACTAATGTAAAGATTGATTCAGATGAAGCTGGTAAACCAATTGATAAAAAGTTATACAAAGGTATGATTAACATTTTATTGTATCTTACTTCTAGAATTCCTCTTAAGAAAATTTCTATACGTTTATCTGCTATATTTCAATAAAACCAAAAAAAATCCCATCTTGTAACTATTAAAAGAATTTTTAGATATTAAAAAGTAACTATTTTTCAACCTTTAATTAACCCAAGAACATTAGATTCTAATTTAATTTCTTATTTAGAAGCATATTTTGAAGGATTTAGATTAGATAGAAAAAACACATTTTGAACCTATCACTTTTTAAGAAAATATTTAGTTTCATGGTAAATTAGTAAATAATATTCATTTTCTCTATAAACAGCTTATGGAGAACATATATCTAATAGCAATTATTCTGCCCAAGTTTTGTTGATGAAAAAAAACCTTACTATGCTTTGGATTTAATTTTAATAATATACCTATTTTATATGATAATACAAGTGCAATTAATATTTCAAAAAATCCTATAAGACATTCAATAACCAATCATATTGATATAAGACATCATTTTCTAAGATATCATGTTCTTAAAAAGGATATATATTTATAATTTCTAAATACTAAATATCAACTTCCATATATTTTTACTAAACCATAACCCACTGCTAGTTTTAATTTTATTAAGAGGAAGTTAGGAATATTTAATTTTAAATAATGTTTTATTAATCTATTTTGTTAATTTATATATTAATAATTTTTATTCGATTATTATTTATTTAGTTTTTGTTTAAATAAAACAATAATTTATTTTATTTTAAAAAAATGCATCTTTTACAAATAAAAATTAAATAATGATTACACAGAGTAATTGGCTCAAGAAACTAGACCAACATCACCAAAACCATCAGAAACCCTCTCTATCTTTCACATTCACTCATAGTCTTAGTGTTAGAGCCCTTTCTACTTCCAAATATCTTTTTTTATTTAAAAACCATGAATCTAAACATTCACCATCAGATTTGTAGCAATGTCAAAAATTAAGAGAAAAAATGAAGGTGAACCGAGCAGAATGAAGCAACAACAGGGTCTATAGAAACATTCTTCAAGAAAAGGTTATATATTTCAAATCGATCCATCAGAAAAATATTCTACTAATGGATGATCTAGATTTTCAAGGTCTATAATCTCTTTTTACTAAACAAAACCCTGATTTTATTTTTAATATTGAATTTAAAGAATTTTATAGAAATATTTAGTTCATTTTTGATGACACAAAGAAATTCATCATATATTGGGTAAATGATAAGTATTTTTATATATCTTCAGTTGAAACCAATTAATTTTTATAGGGCCCCCATGATGGGGGTTTTCATTTCAATATTCGATTGATTAGAAATCAAGAACATAAATCAGAGGATATTATATCATTTCTCTTCAACTCTACCCAAATAAGAAAGATGCTTGTAAAAGATCCTGAGGATGAACATAAGGTTCTAGTCAAGTTTATTTAGTCAGAAATAATTCCAAGAACTAATAAGATCAAAATGATTATTTTTCCATACATGTATATGATGTTTTTATTGATAAGTGATATTAATTTTAATTTCACAAGATATATGTCAAGTTACTTGAATCACTATTTCAAGAACAATGAAAGAATTTATTTTTATCCTTTTATAAGGATAATTTCTTTACTTTTTTATAAATGAGGCATGATTCAAAATGTATAGATGCACACCAAGTGTCATCACAGTAACATATTAAATGATGGAACTCTGATAAAGATATGTTTCCTTTAGAGTATAGTTAAATGAACACTATTACCTTTTGGTGAAAAAGACCAACAGGAATTTGGTTATATTTCTCAGGGGGAGAAAAGAAATTTGGGATCTGCTACTATAGTCCAAATTTGATTAGAAGAAGTTACAAAATCTAGACTAGATTATTCAATTCAAACAAAGAGACGTAGAATAAGAATAATTTCTATAATTCAAAATCTACAAGAGATGTTCCTCAATCTCTTGAAGAACACTTGGAAAAATAAAATGAGGGGTCCCTTGTCATCTAACCTAGACAAAGGGATGAACTTATAGATCAAGCTACTGTAGTTCATGCAATATAGGTAGAGGCCACTACAACTAGTGAATTTTCTCAACCATACATTAAATAATATTAAAATGATATTTCTAAAAATTAAGATGAAAAGAAAAATCAAAGAGATTGTGTTGAATAAGATGTTTAGGATAATTCTTAAGGAAATGAGAAAGAACAATCATTAGAATTTTTTGTGAAAAAATCCCTCAAGGTATCATTAAAGCATTTTTGAGGTGATTGTGTTTGTTGAAAAAATGGACATTTGTGTTGTGATTGTTGACAAATCAAACCATGACATACAAATTTGTTGACAAAGGGGATTTCATGGTGGCATGTCGAGTTCAAGAGTTGTGGTTAACGATCCATGTTTGATTCAAGAACATTGACAAAGTAATGGATGATTTGAAGGAGGTACAAAAAGAGCAGATACAAGGTGGCACCGCTTTCCAGTGTTTGCCAAATTTTTGGGCCTGAAAATTGACAAATGAAGAAAAGTTGTTTTTGGAAAAGGGACATGCATGCCATTGACTTGAAGGAGATGAAACTTTCACACCCTATGTTTTTCAAGATCAGAGCATCAAAATATGGCAAAGAGATAAGGGGCGCCCAAGTTTTATAGTTGGTCGCGCAAGTGTTTTAGGTGGCAGAGATTTGCACGCCAAAACTTGCGCTCTGAGGGGAGACTTGCACATCATCGCGCAGGGTGTCCAATTGCCTATAAATATAGGTCTACCCCTCCTCATTCAGTACAGAGTTCAAAACTTAGAAAAATCAGAGCTCCCGTCGCGCAGGTGTGGTGGTCGCTCATGTGGTATGTGGTCACGCAAGTAGAGGTTGTGCGCTAGTTGATAGTTTCATGTCCAAGGTGGTCTGGGCGAGGAAGGAAGAGAGTCGCGCAGGTTCTGAGTTGAAGAAGGAAGTGTCGTGCAAGTGGTTTGGTGACACTTGCGCGCCATGTTTTTAAGAAGCGCGAATGTTTTTGGTTGCGTGCCAATATTAGTTTGGGCATAAAAGGGTGTTCATCGCGCATGTTTGGAGTTGGAGAAGCTTGTGTCGCACAAGTGGTTGAGGTGGAATTGCAAGCCAGTTTTGAATTTCACACTGATACTTGCACGCCGGCTTAGAGAAGGGAACCATGTAAGGTTGATTCACTGCAGAGATTCAGGGCTGCGTGAAAGCTGGAATATTGCCCAATACCTTGGATGCAAAGAGAGAGTTTCATCTACGAGTGAAAGTTGGAATTCAACATAGCATCTACATACAATGAAGGATGCATTCAATAGTTATAATGAAGAGACCTACAGGTCTATAAACTATGAGGGGATCCTTTCCAAAGCAGTGAGCAAAGGAAGAGGAAGAAGGTGATCCTCTCCACCGGCAGTGATCTAGAGAGAGAGAAACAGGGAGTGACCTTGGGAAAGTAGTGAGTTGACCCTAAACATTGTAAAGGCAATGATCCTGGGAATATAAGTGATCTATCCCAAACCTTTTAAACAAACGTGTTCTTATAGTGGATTTGGTACATTGGCACATTTCCAGTGTATGCTCCTTAGACGTAGCCCGGTGAGGGTGAACCAAGTAAAAATTACTGTGTTCTGTGCATGCTTTACTTTCTATTTATATTGTGTAATGGAAAAGAGAGAGAAGAGTGTTTGGATTAACAATGAAACAAGATCATAATGGGATTTAATTTTAAATTAGTCATACCCCGATTCACCCCCCTCTCAGGGTATTCAGCCTTGTGGAACTAACAATTGGTATCAAAGCGAGATTTATATCAAGTGGTTCTCTCTCAAATGGTGGTCACTAATCATAAAGGGATTCTGATATTCGATGGGAACAATTTTCAGCTATGGAATAATCGGATGCAACACTACTTATGATCTTTGGGAATAGACGTATTCACAATAACAATGCATGGAATAACAACTAATATTAATAGTGGTGCATTATCAGAAGCTGAACGTAGAGAGTTGGACACTGATTCCAAATAAATCAATGCCTTAGGGGGAGACCTATACAATCCTATATATACAAAGGTGATGTCTTTCAAAATGTCACATGCCATGTGGGAAAAGTTATTGAATATATATGAAGGGGATACAAAGGTCAGAGAGGCAAAACTGCAAGTGTTGTGGAACAAGTATGAAGATCTGAGAATGAACCCGAATGAATCTGTTGATACATTCTTTGACATGGTAAATTTTGTAGTGGAGGACATGAGAGGTCTTGGAGAAGTTATTAAAGATATAAAAATTGTGAAGTGCATCCTGAGAAAACTTCCACCTTGGTTCAATCTGAAAGTTTCTGTTTTAGAAGATAAATACCTGAAAGAGTTGACATTGGATAACCTGCACAACACCCTTCTTGCATATGAAATGATAAATGATGATAACGATGTTGTGGAAGAGGGAAAATCCAATGAAGTGGAATTCAAGGCCATGAATAAGCTTACCATTGAATATTCTCAAAAAGAAGAAGAGACATATGAGGTGATGTCATTCCTTTCTTCAAATCTCCAAAGAGGAAAAGGAAAGTTTAAAGAGAATCTTCCACTAGCAAGATTTTGATGTGGAAAGGTTGGTCATCTTGTGGAAAGGTGCCCCAAAAAGTTTCAAGAATAAAATGATGAAGATGATGTTGAAATTACCAAGAAGAAATCTTCAACCTAATTGAAAAAGAATAAGTAGTTCAAGAGAAATTTCTTCAAGAATAAGAATCTTCTTTCAGAAGAAATATACAGTTCAGATGAGTCTGAGGTTGAAGAGGTTGAAGAGATTGAAAATTTCAAAGATCATGGATAAAATGCTATGGTGGAAGTCGTCGGTAGTTCTCAGGAGAAGAACAAAACCAAAGGTGATGATGAAGAAGAAGAAGTTGAAGGAATAATAGATATGGAAGCTGAGTTACAGGTTTCTCTTGAGGAGATAGATGTTTGGAGAGCCAAAGAAAAGAAATCTAACAAAGTTGTTCGTGGTGCCAAACTCTATATGCAGCAGCAGGAAGAAGAGAAGTCTGAGTTAATGGAAGAAATTGAGAAACTCAAGTTATCAACACTAGAGATCTCAGAGTCAGTTTGTGATAATAAGATCAAGATTGAAGACCAGAAAAGGGAGATCGATGTCTTGAATAGAAAAGTGAAAGATCAAGTCAAGTGTATCGAAGAAATTGAAGAAGAAGTGGTCAGTCTGTGAAGAAAAATGAAGGATCAAGAAAAAATCTTGACCCCCAATGTGATATCAGAAAGAAGATCATTAAGAGTATAGAAAAGATGAAAGAGAAGGCTAGTAGTTCAGCAGGAAAGAAGAATCAATTGAGCTCAGACATTAAGGTTGATTCAGAGCTTGATCAAAAATAAAAATTTGTGAAAATTGAAGTCAGACCGCAACATCCATCCTGAGATTGAAGGTGATCTAGGTACAAATCAGAATCAAAATATTCAGAGATCCCAAGGGAAAACCAGCAGTGCATAAGTGCCACACAGGAATTCCCCTTACATTAGGTGCTATTGCTGTGGAAACATGGTACACTCACAAAATGTGTGTTCTATAGCCAAGAGATACTGAAGGGAACACGAACAACAGTGGCAACCAAACAGAGCTCAATATTATAGAACATCCTTTGAAGGTCATTGTTTTTGGTGTGGAGGATTTGGGCACATGGATAGATATTTCACATCAATCATACTAAGGAATGTCAAAAAGAAAAACTTAAGAAGTTCTAAGCAACAAGTTAGGGAATCATCAAGTGAGTTGAAAACAAAAAATTGATTTGCAGCTCTACAGGATGAAGCTGGTCCGTCACACTCTTAGGAAGATCAACTTCTCCAAACCACACTGAGTGTGAAGTCAAATAAATGGACCAAAAAGAAAAAGGATGAGAAGGTAGTAGTTGTAGAAATTTCCCTTAAAGTTTCAGATCGTTCAATAGTATAGACCCATGATAGTGGTTGCACATCCCATATGACAGGTAACAAGTATCTCATTACAGGCATAAAGTATGACAAAGAATGAGTTGTCAAATTTGGGAACGATGAAGGGCTAAAGATTATTGGTTCCGAAAAGGAAAAATTTGGGGGAAGAGAAATGAGATGTGCTGATATCTTGGCAGTAGAGGGTCTCAGTCATAACTTTCTCAGTTTTAGTCAACTATGTGGCTCTGCGCACTCTATCCGATTTACCAAGAAGATGTGTGTTGTGAAAGGAAGAGATGGAGCAGTTGTAATACAAGGGAAAAGGACAAAGGGGAATCTTTACCTTGTAAGTGGAGAAGAAGATATGTATCTTTTATCCAGAGAGGAAGAAAACAAGCTGTGGCATAAGCAACTTGGTCATCTATGACAACTATCTATAGAAGATCTGGTAAAGTGTGATGCTTCTAGAGACCTTCCCAAACTATCACATGACCGTACTCATACATGCGATGCTTTCTAACAAGGGAAGATCATCAGAAAGACATACAAGCCAAAGGAACATAAATCAACCAGAGTGCTTGAATTGGTGCATGCTGATGTATGTGGACCTATCTCACCACGAGCCATAAATGGAAAAAGGTATTATGTCCTTTTCATTGATGATTATAGAAGAATGGCCTGGGTATTTTTCATTACCCACAAGACAGATGTGTTCAGTTGCATAAAGCAGTATAGTAGGGAATCAGAATGGATGCTTGGGCAGCAAATTTTGAAGTTTCGTACTGATAACGGTACAGAATTCACAAACAGTCAAGTAGAAGACTATCTCGAGAAACACAGGATAAGTCATCAAGTTTCATTAGTGAGAACTGCCCAACAAAATGGAGTAGTTTAAAGGAGAAATTGAATCATCAACAACATGGCCAGAACAATGCGTATTGAAAAGGACCTACCAGAGAAATTTTGGAAGGAAGCAATTTTGACATCAGTCTACATTTCGAACAGGGATCTATTGTGTCTGAAAGAAGGAAAGACTCTGTATGAAATGTGGTACAGAAAGAAACCAACATTGAAATACTTTCAGATCTTTGGAATTACGTGTTTCATTCTCAACAAAGAAAACCATAGGAATTTTGAGTCACATGAAGATTAGGGAATTTTTCTAGGCTACATAGGAAAAAGCAAAGCATACAAATACATTAACAAGAGGCTGGTAAAAGTAGTTGAGAGTAATGCTATCACTATTGTGGAAAATAAAGAGAATATTCAACAGCACAGTGAAAAGTTTCTTGATGAAAGTGATGAAGAGGATAGTAACACAGGAGGAGCAGAAGTGGAAAATGATGACTCGGAATAAGACACTGATGATGAACAAGAAAGTGTCAAGTCTGTGTCTACAAGGAAGCCAAAGAGACGAGCTGAAATGGATAGGTAGAATATCATTGGTGATCAGACATCCCCAGTTCAGATACGAATAATGAAGTCACTATAGCAGACATATTTCCTATCTTAGGTAGAGCCGAAATTCTTTGCTGATGTAGCTGAAGATGAAAACTGGGTTCTGGCTATGAATGAAGAGCTTGATCATATTGAGAAGAACTAGACATGGGAGACTGTTTCAAGGCTAGCAGATAAGAATGTCATTAGGACTAAATGGGTCTATCACAACAAGATGAATGAAGATGGCACAATGATTCGAAACAAAGAACGACTAGTGTACAAGGGGTACTCCCAGATAGAGGGTATTAATGTTGATGAGATATTTGCACCAGTTGTAAGGCTAGAGACAATCAGATTATTTTTAGCCATAACAGTGAAAAGAAAATTCAAAGTGTTCTAGATGGACATCAAATCTGTATTTCTAAATGGGATTCTGGAAGAATATGTGTAAATTGAGAAGATATATGGTTTTCTCATTAATTAGTATGAGAACAAATTTTGTAGACTGAAGAAGGCGTTGTATGGGCTGAAACAAGCATCAAGAGCATGGTACTCAATTCTTGATCCGTACTTGAAGAAGATTGGTTTCCAGCGTGGGGGAGTTGATTACAATCTCTATTTCAGCAATGACAGTAATCAAAGGATGATGGTGTTGTTTTATGTAGATGGCTTAATATTTAGTGGATCAGATAAAGCTCAGTGCAGATAGTTTTCCGAATTCATGAAAAATGAGTTTGAAATGTCAGTGATTGGAGAGCTGGCATTTTTCCTTGGTCTACAGGTGACTCAAGGAAGGAATGGAACATTCATTTCTCAATCCAAATATTCCAAGGAGGTTTTAAGAAGGTTTTTACGGGATAATTAAAAGGATATGAAGACTCTGGTTGCTACCCAGATGAAATTATCAAAAGATGAGGATGGAAAGGCAGTTAATATCACGGAATACAAGCAAATTATTGGAAGTTTCCTGTACTTGACTGCAACAAGGCCTGATATTTTTTTCGCCACATGCCAAGCAACAAGATATCAGATTAATCCCAAGGAAAGCCACATGCTTGTAGTGAAAAGAATACTTCGGTATATCAAGGGAATGACGGACTTCAGCTTGACATATAATGAAAAATCTCAGACAAAGTTATTGGGATATACTGATGCAGACTGGGCCGATTCAGCGGATGACAGGAAATCAACATCTGGAGGTGCATTCTATCTTTGTGGATTATGTATTGCTTGGTTAAGAAAGAATCAGTATTGAATTTCATTAAGCACCCCCGAAGCAGAGTATATTGCGGCCACTCAAGATTGCACATAGTTATTATGGATGAAGCAGCAGCTTGAATATATAGGAGTTGAAGTGAAGTCTCCGATAAGAATCCAGTGCGATAACTCAAGTTCTATCAATGTTAGAAAAAATCTCGTACATCATTCAAGGACAATGAACATTGAGATAAAGTATCATTTTATCAAAGAGAAGGTTGAGTAGGGAATCATGAAGTTGGAGTATTTTCCTACAGAGCTACAGGTTGCAGACATTCTGACAAAGGCCTTACCCAAGGAGGATTTTGAGAGACATCTACTGGCTCTGGGAGTTTAGTCGACTCCTCGCACTTGAAAGAGTGTGGATGTGGAACCCCCCCTCTCCCTGAGGTATGATGTGTTTTTCCCTAATGTGCTGATATGTGTTATCTACTCTGTTACAGACAGCAATGGAGTGACCTTTGGGTTCGTTGAAAAAGGGGGAGAAAATAGTGATTGTTCAAGGGAGAGACAATGTGGCTATCTGAAAAATCATGAATGATATGGGGAGAATCTGACAGGTGGAGTAGTGAGATAGGGGGAGCAATGAGAAAGTGGGATCTTATTAAATCTGATGATGCTTGAAGTGATCAATCAAAGAATAGATATCATGAAAGCTGAGGATCGTGATAAAAGCAGAAGAGTGGTGTTGAAATGCGGTAAGAATATTTACAACAAATTGGTATCAGTTTGGTGTCAATAGTGGGTGTTAGAGATGAAGTGATTCATTGATGAAATTTTCATTTACTCTTGTTTATCACTCCGAGCATTGCTCATGTAGGCTTAGAGTATGTGTTGGGTAAATCCTTGATCGCTATCAGAATCGCAATAGGCGAATGGTGGCTGAAAAATTCATGATTTATCTTTTTATGGAAGGGTTTTCAACAAACCCAAAGGGGATATTTTTGGGAAAAAATCACTCAAGGTATCATTGAAGCATTTTTGAGGTGATTGTGTTTGTTGACAAAATGGACATCTGTGTTGTGATTGTTGACAAAGAAAACCATGACATACAAATTTATTGACAAAGGGGATTTCATGGTGGCATGTTGAGTTCAAGAGCTGTGTTTGACGATCCATGTTTGATTCAAGAACTTCGACAAAGGAATGGATGATCTGGAGGTGGTACAAAAAGAGCAGATACAAGGTGGCGCCGCTTTCTAGTGTTTGCCAAATTTTTGGACATGAAAATTGACAAATGAAGAAAAGTGGTTTTTGGAAAAGAGACATGCGCGCCATTGACTTGAAGGAGAGGAAACTTACACGCCCTATGTTTTTCAAGATCAGAGCATCAAAATATAAAAAAGGGATAAGGGGCGCCCAAGTTTTATAGTTGGTCACGCATGTGTTTTAGGTGGCAGAGACTTGCGCGCCGAGAATTGCGCTCCGTCGTGCAGGGTGTCCAAATGCCTATAAATATAGGTCGACCCCTCATCATTCAGTGTAGAGTTCAATACTTAGAAAATCAGATCTCCTGTCATGCAGGTGTGGTGGTCACGCAAGTGGTGTGTGGTCGCGCAAGATGAGGTTACACGCCAGTTGATAGTTTCTCGTCCAAGGTGGTCTGGGCGAGGAAGGAAGAGAGTCATGCAGGTTCTGAGTTGAAGAAGGAAGTGTCGCACAAGTTTTTTGGTGACACTTGCGCGCCAAGTTTTGAAGAAGCGCGAAGGTTGTTTGTTGCGTGCCAATATTGGTTTGGGCGTAAAAGGGCGTGCATCGTGCAAGTTTGGAGTTGGGGAATCTTGTGTCGCACAAGTGGTTGAGGTGGACTTGCGCACCAGTTTTGACTTCCATGCTGAGACTTGTGCACCGGCTTAGAGAAGGGCACCAAGTAAGGTTGATTCACTGCAGAGATTCAGGGCTGCGTGGAAGCTGGAAGATTGCCCGATACCTTCGGTGCAAAGAGAGAGATTCATCTACGGGTGAAATTTGGACTTCAACAGAGCATCTACATACAATGGAGGATGCATTTATTAGTTATAATGAAGATACCTACAGGTCTATAAAATATTAGTGGATCCTTTCCGGAGCAGTGAGCAAAGGAAGAGGAAGAAGGTGATCCTCTCCACCGGCAGTGAGCCAGAGAGAGAGAAATAAGGAGTGACCCTTGGGAATGCAGTGAGTTGACCCTAAATATTTTAAAGGTAGTGAGCCTGGGAATATAAGTGATCTATCTAAAACCTTGTAAACACCAGTGTTTTTATAGTGGATTTGGTACATCAACACATTGTTGGTGTATGCTCCTTGGACGTAGCCCAGTGAGGGTGAACCAAGTAATTTTTTTTGTGTTTTGTGCATACTTTACTTTCCGTTTATATTGTGTAACGGGAAAGAGATAGAAGAGTGTTTGGCTTAACAACGAAACAAGATTATAATGGGCTTTAATTTTAAATTAGTCATACCCTGATTCACCCCCCCTCTCAGGGTATTCAGGCTTGTGGACCTAACAATTGGTATCAGAGCGAGGTTTATATCAAGTGGTTCTCTCTCAAATGGAGGTCACTAATCATAAAGGGATTCTGATCTTCGATGGGAATAATTTTCAGCTATGGAATAATCAAATGCAACACTACTTCCGATCTTTGGGAATGGACGTATTCCCAGCAGCAATTCATGGCATAACAACTGATATTAATAGTGGTGCATTATCAGAAGATGAACGTAGAGAGTTGGATGCTGATTCCAAAGCAATCAATGCATTAGGGGGAGCCATATCCAATCCTATATATACAAAGGTGCTGTATTGAAAAATGTCACATGCCATGTGGTAAAAGTTATTGAATATATATGAAGGGGATACAAAGGTTAGAGAGGTAAAGCTGCAAGTGTTGTGGAACAAGTATGAAGATCTCAGAATGAACCCTAATGAATATGTTGATGCATTCTTTGACAGGGTAAATGTTGTAGTGGAGGACATGAGAGGTCTTGGATAATTTATTGAAGATATAAAAATTGTGAAGCGCATCCTGAGAAAACTTCCACCTCAGTTTAATCTGAAAGTTTTTGTTTTATAATATAAAGACCCAAAAGAGCTGACATTGGATAACCTCCACAGCACCCTTGTTGCATATGAAATGATATATGATGATAACGACACTGTGGAAAAGGGAAATTCTAAAGAAGTGGAATTCAAGGCCATGAAGAAGCTTACTATTGAAGACTATCAAGAAGAAGAAGAGACATATGAGGTAATGTCATTCCTTTATTCAAATCTCCAAAGAGGAAAAGGAATGATTGAAGGGAAACTTCCACTAGAATGCTTTCAATGTGGAAAGGTTGGTCATCTTGCAGAAATGTGCCCCAAAAAGTTTCAAGAATAAAATGATGAAGATGAAGTTAAAATTCCCAAGAAGAAATCTTCAACCTACGTGAATGGGAAGAAGCAGTTCAAGATAAATTTCTTCAAGAAGAAGAATCTTCTTTCACATGAAATAGACAGTTCAGATGAGTCTGAGGTTGAAGAGGTTGAAAAGATTGAAAATTGAACAGATCATGGAGAAAATTCTATGGTGGCAGTCGTCAGTAGTTCTCAGGAGAAGAATGAAACCTAAGGTGATGAAGAAGAAGAAGAATTTGAAGGAAGAATAGATATGGAAGTTGAGTTAGAGGCTCCTCTTAAGGAGATAGATGTTTGGAGAGCCAAAGCAGAGAAAGATAACAAAGTTGTTCGCGATGCCAAACTCTATATGTAGCAGCATGAAGAAGAGAAGTATGAGTTGATGGAATAAATTGAGAAACTCAAGTTATCAACACCAGAGAACTCAGAATCAGTTAGTTAGCATAAGATCAAGATTGAATAACAGAAAATGGAGATCGATGGCTTGAATAGAAAAGTGAAAGATCAAGTCAAGTGTATCAAAGAACTTTAAGAAGAAGTAGTCAGTCTGCAAAGAAAAATGAAGGATCAAGAAAAACTCTTGACCCCCAATGTGATATCAGAAAAGCTGGTCATTCAGAGGAAAAAAAAGATGAAAGAGAAGGAGAGTAGTTCAGTAGGAAAGAAACATCAATTGAGCTCAGACGTTAAGACTGATTCAGAGCTTGATCAGAAACAAAAAATCTGTGAAAATTGAAGTCAGACCGCAAGCGTCCATCCTGAGATTAAAGGTTGATCTAGGGACAAAGCAGAATTAGAATATTCAGATATCCCAAGGGAAAACCAGAAGTGCAGAAGTGACACACAAGAATGCTCCTTTCATTAGGTGTTATTGCTATGGAAAGATAGGACACTCAAAAAATGTGTATTTTATAGCCAAGAGATACCAAAGGGAACAAGAACAACAATGGAAACCAAATAGATCTCAATATTATATAAAATCCTTTGAAGGTCATAATTTTTGGTGTGGATTATTTGGGAACATGGTTAGATATTGCAAATAAATCATACAAAGGAATGTGCCAAAGAAAAACTCAAGCAGTTGTAAGAAACAAGTTAGGGAATCGTAAAGTGAGATGAAAACACAAAATTGATTTCCATCTCTAAAGGATGAAGCTGGTCCATCACACTCTAAGGAAGACCAAATTATCCAAACCACACCGAGTGTGAAGTCGAAGATATGGACCAAAAAGAAAAAGGATGAGAAGGTAGTAGTTGTAGAAATTGACCTTAAAGCTTCAGATCGTTCAGGAGTATAGATCCTTGACAGTTGTTGCACATCCTATATGATAGGTAACAACGATATCATTATAGGCATAAAGTATGACAAATAAGGAGTTGTAAAATTTGGGAATGATGAAGGGATGAAGATTATTGGTTTCGGAAAGGCAAAATTTGGGGGAAAAGAAATGAGACGTGCTGATATCTTGGTAGTATAGGGTCTCAATCATAACTTGCTCAGTGTCAGTCAACTATGTGACTCTGGGCACTCTATCCAATTTACCAAGAAAATGTGTGTTGTGAAAGGAATAGATGGAGCAGTTGTTCTATAAGGGAAAAGGAAAAATGTAAATCTTTACCTTGTATGTGGAGAAGAAGATATGTGTATTTTATCCAAAGAGGAAGAAAAAAAGTTGTGTATTAAGCGACTTGGTCATCTATTCCAACCATCTATGGAAGATCTGGTAATGTGTGATGCTGCTAGAGACCTTCTCAAACTATCACGTGATCGTACTCATACATACGATGCTTGCAAAAAAGGGAATATCATCAGAAAGACATACAAGACAAAGGAACAGTAATCAACCAGAGTGCTTGAATTGGTGAATGTTGATGTATTTGGACCTATCTCACCACGATCCATAAATGGGAAAAGTTACTATGTCATTTTCATTGATGATTATAGTAGAATGTACTGGGTTTTTGTCGTTACCCACAAGACAGATGTGTTCAGTTTCATAAAGCAGTATAGGAGGGAATCAGAAAGGATGCTTGGGCAGAAAATTCTGATGTTTCGTACTGATAACGGTACAAAATTCAAAAATAGTCAAGTAGAAGACTATCTTGAGAAACACGGGATAAGGCATCAAGTTTCATCAGTGATAACTCCCCAACAGAATGGTGTAGTTGAAAGGAGAAATTGGATCATCAACAACATGTCCAGAACAATGCTTATTGAAAAGGGCCTAACAGAGAGATTTTGGAAGGAAGTAGTTTTGAAATCGATCTACATTTCGAACAGGGCTCTGTTGTGTCCGAAATAAGGGAAGACTCCGTATGAAATGTGGTACGGAAAGAAACCAACATTGAAATACTTCCAGATCTTTGGAAGTAAGTGTTTCATTCTCAACAAAGAAAACCACAGGATATTTGAGTCATGTGGAAATGAGGGAATTCTTTTGGGCTACTCAGGAAAAAGAAAATCATACAAATACTTTAACAAGAGGCTAGGAAAAGTAGTTGAGAGAAATGATGTCACTACTGTGGAAAATGAATAGAATATTCAACAACATATTGAACAATTTCTTGATGAAAGTGATGAAGAGGATAGTAACATAGGAGGAGCAGAAGTGGCGAATGGTGACTCAGAAGAAGACACCGATGATGAACAAGAAAGTTTCAAGTCTGTGTCTGCAAGGAATCCAAAGAGCCGAGATGAAATTGATAGGCAGAATATCATTGGTGATCAGACAGCCCCAGTCCAGACAAGAAGAATGAAGTCATTGTAGTAGACATCTTTCCTATCTCAGGTAGAGCCAAAATGCTTTGCTGATGCAGCTGAAGACGAAAACTGGGTTCAGGCTATGAATGAAGAGCTTGATCAAATTGAGAAGAACTATACATGGGAGATTGTTTCGAGGCCAGCAGATAAAAATGCCATCAAAACTAAATGGGTCTATCGCAAGAAAATGAATGAAGATGGAACAATGATTCGAAACAAAGCACAACTAGTGTACAAGGGGTAATCCCAGATAGAGGGCATTGATGTTGATGAGACATTTGCACCAGTTTCAAGGATAGAGACAATCAGATTATTTTTAGCCATAGTTGTGCAAAGAAAATTCAAAGTGTTCCAGATGAACGTCAAATATGAATTTATGAATGCGATTCTATAATAATAGGTTTACATTGATCATCCAGATGGTTTTATCATTCATGCAGATGAGAACAAAGTTTTTAGACTGAAGAAGGCGTTGTATGGGCTGAAACAAGCACCAAGAGCATGGTACTCAAGGCTTGATCAGTATTTGAAGAAGCTTGGTTTTCAGCATGGGGAATTGATTACAATATCTATTTCAGCAATGACAGTAATCAAAGGATGATGTTGTTGGTTTATGTCGATGAAATAATATTTGGCGGATCAGATGAAGCTCAGTGCAAACAGTTTTCCGAATTCATGAAAAATGAGTTTGAAATGTCAATGATTGGAGAGATAACATTTTTCCTTGGTCTACAGGTGACTCAAGGAAGGAATTGAACATTCATTTCTCAATACAAATATTCCAAGGAGGTTTTAAGAAGGTTTGGAATGGAGAATTCCAAGGAGATGAAGACTCTGATTACTACCCGAATGAAATTATCAAAAGATGAGGTTGGCAATGCAGTTAATATCACAGAATACAAAAAAAGTATTGGAAGTTTCCTGTACTTGACTGAAACAAGGCCTGATATTATTTTCTCCACATGCCAAGCAGTGAGATATCAGAGTAATCCCAAGGAAAGCTACATGCTTATAGTGAAAATAATACTTCGGTATATCAGGGGCACGATGTACTTAGGCTTGACATATAATGAAAAATCTCAGACAGAGTTATTGGGATATACTGATACAGACTAGGCCGGTTCAGCGGATGATAGGAAATAAACATCTGGAGGTGCATTCTATCTTGGTGGATTACATATTGATTGGTTAAGATAGAAGTAGGATTTCATTTCATTAATCACTATAGAAGCTGAGTATATTGCATCCACTCAAGCTTTCACACAGTTATTATGCATGAAGCAGCAACTTGAAGATATGGGAGTTGAAGTAAAGTCTCTGATCGGAATCTAGTGCGATAACTCAAGTTCTATAAATCTTAGCAAAAATCCCATCCATCATTCAAGAACAAATCACATTGAGATAAAGTATCATTTTATCAAAGAGAAGGTTGATCAGGGAATCGTGAAGTTGGATTATGTGTCTACAGAGCTACAGGTTGCAGAAATTCTGACAAAGTCCTTACCCAAGGAAGATTTTGAGAGACATAGACTGGATCTGAGAGTTCAATCGACTCCTCACAGTTGAAAGAGTTTGGATTTGGAACCCCCCCTCTCCCCAAGGTATGATGTGTTTTTCCCTAATGTGTTGATATGTGTTCTCTACTCTGTTGCAGACTGCAAAGAAGTGACCTTTGGGTTCGTTGACAAAGGGGGAGAAAATAGTTATTGTTCAAGGGAGAGATAGTGTGGCTATTTGACAAATCATGAATGATATGGGGAGAATCTGACAGGTGGAGTAGTGAAATAGGGGGAGCTATGAGAAAGGGGGAGCGTATTAAATCTGATTATGCTTGAAGTGATCGATCAAAGAATAGATATCACGACAACTGAGGATCGTGATAAAAGCAGAAGAGTGGTGTTGGAATGCGGTAAAAATATTTCCAACAAATTGGTATCAGTTTGGTGTCAATAGTGGGTGTCAGAGATGAAGTGATTCATTGATGAACTTTTCATTTACTCTTGTTTCTCACGCCGATCATTGCTCATGTGGGCTTAGAGTATGTGTTGAGTAAATCCCTGATCGCTATCAGAATTGCAATAGGCGAATGGTGGATGAAAAATTTATGATGTATCTTTTTATGGAAGAGTTTTCAACAAACCCAAAGGGGGATATTGTTGGGACAAAATCCCTCAAGGTATCATTGAAGCATTTTTGAGGTGATTGTGTTTGTTGACAAAATGGACATATGTGTTGTGATTGTTGACAAAGAAAACCATGACATGCAAATTTGTTGACAAAAGGGATTTCATGGTGGCATGTCGAGTTCAAGATCTTTGGTTAACGATCCATGTTTGATTCAAGAACTTCGATAAAGGAATGGATGATCTAGAGGTGGTACAAAAAGAGTAGATACAAGGTGGCACCGATTTCCAGTGTTTTCCAAATTTTTGGGCCTGAAAATTGACAAATGAAGAAAAGTGGTTTTTGGAAAAGGGACTTGTGCGCCGTTGACTTGAAAGAGAGGAAACTTGGGTGCCCTGTGTTTTTCAAGATCAGAGCATCAAAATATGGCAAAATGATAAGGGGCGCCCAAGTTTTATAGTTGGTCGCGCAAGTGTTTTGGGTGGCAGATACTTGCGCGCCGAAACTTGTGCGTTGAGGGGAGACGTTCACGCCGTCGCATAGGGTGTCCAAATGCCTATAAATACAGGTCGACCCCTCCTCATTCAGTGCAGAGTTCAACACTTAGAAAAATCAGATCTCCCATCACGCAGGTGTGGTGGTCGCACAAGTTGTGTGCGGTCACGCAAGTAGAGGTTGCACGCCAGTTGATAGTTGCACGTCCAAGGTGGTCTGGGAGAGGAAGGAAGAGAGTCGCGCAGGTTCTGAGTTGAATAAGGAAGTGTCGCGCAAGTGGTTTGGTGACACTTGCGCGCCAAGTTTTGAAGAATCAGGAAAGTTGTTGGTTGCATGACAATATTGGTTTGGGTGTAAAAGAGTATGCGTCGCACAAGTTTGTAGTTGGAGAAGCTTGTGTCGCGCAAGTGGTTGAGGTGGACTTGCATGCCAGTTTTGACTTGCACGCCGAGACTTGTGCTCCGTCTTAGAGAAGGGCACCAAGTAAGGTTGATTCACTCCAGAGATTAGGGCTGTGTGAAAGATGAAAGATTTCCCGATACCTTCGGTGCAAAGAGAGAGATTCATCTGCGGGTGAAAGTTGGACTTCAACAGAACATCTACATACAATAGAGGATGCATTCATTAGTTATAATGAAGATACCTACAGGTCTATAAACTTTGAGTGGATCCTTTCTAGAGCAGTGAGCAAAGGAAGAGGAAGAAGGTGATTCTATTTACCGATAGTGATCCAGAGAGAGAGAAACAGGGAGTGACTCTTGTGAACATAGTGAGATGACCCTAAAAATTGTAAAGGCAGTGAGCCTGGGAATAGAAGTGATCTATCCTGAACCTTGTAAACAGAAGTGTTATTATAGTGGATTTGGTACATCGGCACATTACCGGTGTATGGTCCTTGGACGTAGCCTAGTGAGGGTGAACCAAGTAAAAATTGTTGTGTTCTGTGCATGATTTACTTTCTATTTATATTGTGCAACAGGAAAGAGAGAGAAGAGTGTTTGGCTTAACTGCGAAAAAAGATCAGAACGAGCTTTAATTTTAAATTAGTCATACCTTGATTCACCCCCCTTCTCAGGGTATTCAGCCTTGTGGACCTAACTGTATTTGACACTACAAGGTTAGCTAAGAATTAATCGATTTCTATTATAGCTGATTCCTTGCACAAAGAAGTTTTTGAACCTGCTAAAAATATTGTGGTTCTTGATATTGAATTTTCTACCTTTAGTAAGAAAGATTAAGAAAAACATTTAACCATGGTTGAAATAGGTTAACTATCTCATGCTCAAGAAGAATGATATTATGATTCTTTGAATAATTGAATTGAATAATTTATTGTAAAATTTGATTGGTTGAGATAAGAAAATTAAAGTCTATAAAGTGAAATGGAGTCTATGAGAAATTATTTGAAATATTTATGCAGCACAACTATTCCCAGAGAGGAATTTGAATCTGTTCAGAATCAACTACAGAATCTCTGGGAAAGTTCAGCTTCAAGAACATATTTTGATTTTTTTCATAGAGAAATGAATGATTTGTTTGGAAATCTCCCAACAGAGTTTGTTTCAAAAATATATTTTGGATATTTGAAAAGATATTTAGAAAGTCAGTTTGACACTATTAAAATTAGTTCCTATCAATCCAAATCATCTACATTTGCACCATAAACATATCCATATTTAGTCATAAGGTTTGAAGCTATAAATACTATCATGTTTAATTTCAATGATCTACTTCATACTCTTAATTGTGATAGTACACCTCTAAATGTGTTGTTGGACAATGGGAGATAACTTATTGATAAGTTAACTTCAGAAGTACCCGGTATAAGAAATCTTCTCAATCAGTTTGGTAGTATTCTATCACAATTTTTTTAGTCAGATGAAACATTTAATGAATTTATAAAAGTTAATTTAGTTTAAAGTTTAAAGATTAGTCAAGATTCAATTATTTTGATACAACAGTTGGATGAAAATATAGGTGAATATTTAAGAGGATGGATGGAATAATTGAAGGATATTTTTTAGGTTGTTAGAGCTTCACTAGAGTCTGAAACCCCTTCTGAACCGACCATTTCACATCCATCCAGTCCTACATTTAAAAAAACCATGCTCAACCAAAATTATTCTTATAGTTAGGAACAATTTTTTATGAAATTATTTTTTTATTGTATTTATATTTATTATTATTTAAATTCATTTCTACTACTAGAATAGATATCATTTTAATATTAAGAATAATGTGAACATTTATTTATAGTTATGTTCTATATTTAATGTGTTTTAATCCATTTTCATCTATTTTTTTTGATATCACAAAAAAGGGGGACAAAATTAGGTAAATAAAACATTCTTAATTATATTACCAGTTTCTATTTTAATCGTAATAAATAGATTTGTTATGGAAATTAATTTTTAATTAAGTATAATTTTTGTATCTTTTTACAAGATATTATTTCATTTTTATTTAAAATTCCTATATTTTTTATAAGTTATGTTATGGTTTTTATGATCATCAAAAGGGGGAGATTTTTGGACATGTATTGTCTCAAAAATACTCTATAAATATTATTTATTTTGATACTAAAAAATAACCATGTTTGTTTTATTGATGAAATTAATTTAAGTATTCTTCATGAATATATTTCTTGATAAGTTTATCTAATTTATAGGATTAAATAGTTTTTAATGTATTCTAAACGTGTTTGAAAGTATTTTGGAAACACCATTCATACCCTACATTTGTAAGCATTTCATATGGTTTAGAAAACCTATGTTTGAAATAACATGTATGGATCATGTACCCTACATTGTTGAAAAAGTATGGTTAAAAACCCTATATTTGGAAGGATCCCTACATTTGAGAAAAAGAAAATTATTGTTCATCAACCCTATATTTTCAAAAAATCATATGTCATCAACCCTATGTTTCTGATCAACCATACACTGTCAACCCTGCATTTGGATTTTATCATTACATGAATGAACCATATGTTTGACTATTCACTAACGAAGTTTTATTTCAAATATATTTTCCATAATTTCTGTAAAGTTCTTGATAGAAGTAAATATCATGTTAAAGTTTTTTTTACAACCAATTCAAAGGACCTTATTCAATGGGGTAAATCCTTCATACTTTTAAGGGATGTTACGACTCTCTTGAATGATTTAAATTTGAATAATTGTGATTTATCTGGTGAATTTCTTGGATATACTCAACCAAAATAAATCCATGTTTTCTATATAAATTGAAAGAGTATTTTGGATTGTTATATAACTATATATATGAAATATGTTTTTGAATATGGAACTGCTGTATAGAAACAAAGTATTAAATGATTATATTATTCTAAAGAAAATATACTTTCAATAAAAACATGTTTCATGCTTGTGTTATGTCACTGATATTGTTTTTTGTTGCTATTTTTATTGATGATCATTCAAAAATAGTATCTCTTCAAAACTATTATTTCTTGAAGGTATTTATCTTTTAAGAAAAAGATCTCTATTGTGTCAGTTTCTATAGTAACTATGTTTAAAGACCTGTTTATTCAATCAAATAAATCTCTATTAATTTATTGGAGTTTCAGCTACTCAGACTCAATAATGGTAGAGTATCATCTTCTCAGACTAAGCTGTGTGGAATCTAGTTCCCTATTAAAGAACAGGAAAGCTTTGTAAAGCCTTATTATAAAGGTGTCAACTTCCTTTACTCAGTTTCTAGGGTATTTTGATAAGAGGGCCTTTCTAGTGAAAATCACCAAGATAGTTGAGAGAGGATTAGTGGAGTGGAATAAGAGGTCTTTGTGCCATGAACCATTATAAAATTTGTAATGTTCTTCTTTACTATTTATACACTGATCAAACTTCTTACAGAAGATAACACTTCATATCTATATATATCGCAAAGAAGGCCAAAATTAAAAATTTGTAAAGATTAATGAAAAGATACAATTCACCTCCCTCTTGTGCATCTTAGTATTATTCCGAATAAACATAGTGATTTCCATATAATCAAGAGTACCTATAGAAACTAATTTCTACCCATTCTCAACATCCCCTAAGAAGTATGTAACACTTAACACATCACCTTGATCTTTGATTTCAATTCCTTCTTCACTAGCAGCACTCTCTTAAGAAAATGAATTAGGCGTAAGACTCTAAGCACCTAGCCTGACTTACTTCAGCTTCAAAACTTTATTTGTCTTGGTCAATGCTCTTCAACTAATGTGTAAGAAACATAGATAACTTCCTCTGATACCAGTTGTGAGGTAGGAAACAGATCGATACCATGATAATAACTCAATTTCAACAAAATATTATGTGAATATCTAACTAAAATGGAAGCACAAAGATAAATAGAAGGAAATAAATTGAGACAAAGATTTTAATGTTGAAAACCCCTTTGATGGATAGGATTAAAAAAACATAGGCCGAATCCAAAATATCCACCATGAATTAAAGAATATAGAATACATTTAATTCCCAAACTTGAATTATGATGAGAGTGTGAAAAACCCTTTGTGAAAAGTACATTGGAACATGCCTCTTAATTTTCTCTAATAATCACCATGTAAAAAAAATGTGACCCCTTGGAGATCAAAACTGAACAAGTAACATTGTTTCACCGCATAAAATAAGCCATTGTGCAACCTAATTTTCCACAGTTTGCTGATTCCCAATGCACGTGAGCACCATTGCTTCCCCCTCAGAAACCCTTAATGTAACATGTGTGCAACAATTTAAATTCAATAATATTTATGGGATAAAAAAAATATCCCCCTATTTTGAAACAAAATTATATAGAAAGGAGGTTTAAAAAATCCAAACCCCTATTATCGCCTTTTTATCACCAAGAGAGATATTGGATGAAACTCTACACACACTCATAGAGTTTTTTTGTATTTTTGGAAAAAAACAATTAAACCCTTCTAGGTCATAAAAAATGACTTTTGTACCATAAAAGTGGAAGGGGCCATGCCGCCTTTCCGATTTATTGAATATTGGAAAGAAGTGTTCCACCTTTTCTTGTCATTGACCCAGATTGATGACATGGAAAAGGCGACTGGGGGCCTACCACCTCTCACCTAAAATAAAATGAATGGCAGCCCAAGATTGGCCTCCTTTCTCCTAATGTAAAGGAAAAAAGGCAGAACCCCCCTTTCCGCCTTTCCCTTAAGTCCCTATAAAAGGGACCCCCCTCTCGTCACTTTAAATTATCTACTCTCTCTAAATTCCACACCATGTCTCTCTAAAAAAATTTATTTGTGCATGGTGGTTCCGGTGGCCTAAAAGAAGTGATGATGTTTTTGTGAAGCATCATTTAAAGGTATTTTTTTATTATTTAATTTAAGTTTATTTATTTATTTAATTGATTTTTTTAGTTAGTTCTAAATATGTTGTTTATTTTGTTATTTAGTTAGTTATATATAGTTATTAAGTATATATTAACTAATAAATAACTTAGGGTTAAAGAATGATTATATATAATGATTAGATAATAATAATTAACTAATGAATATCATATGATTAAATAATTATTAAGGCATAATTAATTAAGGATTAAGTAATGTTTAAAAAATTATTAGGTAATGAATAAATAATCATTAACTAATGATTAAAGAATGATTAAGTAGTGATTATAGAATTTTTAACTAATTATTTAGTAATGATTAACTAATTATTGGGTAATGATTAAACTATGATTAAATTATGATTGAGTAATGATGGACTAATGATTATCTAATGATTAAATATTTATTAACTAATGATTAATTAATTTTTAAAGAATTATTAATAAATGATTAAATAATTATTAAGGAATGTTTAATGAATGATTAGAGAGTGATTAATTAATGATTAACTAATTATTAAGTAATTATTAATTAATGATTAAGTAATGATTAATTAATGATTAAATAATGATTCAGAAATGACTAATGAATGATTAAGGAATGATAAAAGAATGGTTAAATAATGATTAACTAATGATTAAATAATTATTAATTAATTATTATCTAATGATTATGTAATGATTAACTAATGATTAACTAATAAATAATTAATGATTAAGTAATGATTATGTAATGAATAATTAATTATTAAGTAATGTTTAAGTAATTATTAAATAATGATTAAGGAATGATTAAGGAATGATTAATGAATGAATAGAGAATGATTAACTCATGATTAACTAATGATTAAATAATGATTAGTTAATGAATAATTAATTATTAAATAATGATTAACTAATGAGTAACTAATGATTAAGGAATTATTAATGAAATATTAATTAATAATTAACCAATGATTAACTATTGATTAACAAATGATTTAAAAAATTATTAACCAATTATTAAACAATGATTAAATATGATTAACCAATTATTAACTATAGATTAATATATAATAAACATAAGATGAAAGATTTAAAACAAGATGACAAAGAGTCTTGACTATATATATGATTTTTTAATGTCGATGGAAATTTTTTAGATGAATTATATTCTATTTATAATGTATTGAACAAACATTTATGAAAGTTAAAAATTTTACTACAAAACATTAATGTAATCTTTTAGGATATAAAAAACATTATAAAATTTTGGTAGTATATATATTATATGGTTATATATGCAATCAAATCCATATCTAGATACTAAAAGTGGGTGTGTCTCTGGTACATGTGTACTTAGGAGTAAATCTCGAAAACACCGCATTGAGCTAGACTCGATCAAGAACTAGTGCATGACAGCGAGTCTTGTTGCACACCTAGTTTGAAACTCTCAGGGGATATGCTTTAGATGATTAATATTTTTATTATAAGATACTAAAATACCTTTTTATAATTAAAAATTGAACTGTGAAACATTGGTATCACATTTTAGGTTATAAGAAGATGTTTTAAAATTTCACTATCATACAGATCATATGGTCAACCTTCATTTTCAATAGTATTCACAATTTTTTTTTGGAAAATGAGGTAAAAAAGAAGATAAAACATCAAATAACTTTATTTATCAATGATAAAATGAAAATTATGATCATATAAAGTGAAATAGAAAAGAACATGCCCATTAAATAACACATGAATGCTTTACAACAGACAAGAGATACCTTTAGATTTTTCAACATAACGAAGTTTTTATGAGATGATTCTGACTTCAAAGGTGAAGTAAGATCCATATTATTATCAAGTGTTATCTTAATAACATCTTCCAAGGAGATGTATTTAAATTTTTAATTTTAAAAATCATTCATCCTTCTAATGACTGGACTCCCCATACAGTGATGATATTATTAGAGGGTCAAAATATTTTAAAAATTCAAAAGTTAGGTACATTTCTTTGGAAGATGTTTTTAAGCCACCACTTGAAAATAATCCATATTTTAATTAACCTCCTAAGTCATGTTCATCTCATATAAACTTTATTCTTTTTAAAAAGTCCAAGTTATTTATTATCTATTGTGAAGAATTCATGTGTTACTTAATGTGTTTGTTCTTGTCCATTTCACTTTATATGATCATAATTTTCATTTTATTTAGGATAAATTATTTGATTATCCTCTTCTTTTTACCACAGTTTCCAAAACATTCTATGACTTATTGTATAATAAAATTTTATATAATAAAACATTAGTACCACATTTTAGGATATAAAAATATATTCTAGAATTTTAGTATCATAATGATTATATGGTCAACATTCACTATCAATATTATTGAAACTATTAGAATACTGTTCAAAAATCATTTTTGATGTATAGAGTCATGTTTTCCTATGTCTACTACTATGGGGAGGTTATTTAAACCAAGAAAGGAGATTCTTATAGTACACAACCAATAATAATGGTTAGAACATTTGATTGTGTAACCCTAAGTGAACTTCAAGACATAATTCATGGTTGATTAAATATGGGACCTGATCAAGAGATCAAGTCAATTAGAAATAGATTTTTTCAATTCCCACCTACACTATGACATATATCCTATCCATTTGTTTTTTATGAGTATTGGTTCCAAGAAATAAATTCATTTTCCCAGCAGTCAAATGGTTCCGTGATGGAGTTATATGTTTAGGATTCAACAACAACGTTCAATTGTATGAAGATGTAGAATTACAAGAGTGGTCGAAGAAGGTCCATCCAATTAAATTAAGGTTCTTACCTATGATGTGTAAGAGGAAGACCTATATGATCTATTGGATATAAATATAAACCCAACTTATAATGATGATTTTGTTAATGATGGAACAGACATAGATAATAGTACTGATGAGCAAGGAGCAGCAGATGTTGGGGAGGAAATATTTAGAAATTTTGTATTTGTACAGTAGCCTCGAACCACAATAAATCATCCACCTCTCTTCACATCTTGTTCTTAAGAAATGAATCATTTTCCTGAATTTGACTATAATGTTCTCACAACTGCAACTGAGTTTCCAGAAGTTGTAGTGGATAGGTTTAGTGATCTAGAGCATGAATTATATGTTGGAAGGGATTTTAAAAGTTAAGATGCATTGAAAAACATGATAAAAAGATTTCATATAGAGATTCACTATATATATTTATTTTAAGAATCAAGATATAAAAAATACATAATATTGCATGATAAATATGGGTATGATTGTAGATTCCTCTTGGGGAAGATTTTGTACATTACATTTGGAGGTTTGATAATTTTGAATATTGAGGCATCTTTTACTTGTGTTTATCCTAACCTGACACAAGATTATACCCCATTGGATGATGAATTTGTGTCATATATAGTCGTCAATATGATTAGGACCTGCCAAAATATTCTTATAGACCTTTTCCAAAATATGATACATCAAAATTTTGGTTATAATATTTCCTTTAATAAGGCATAGATGGAGAAAAAAAGGAAATTGTGAAGGTCTATAGTGATTGGGATGGCTCATATCAGGTGTTTCTATAATTTCTATCCATATTGATACACAATGACCAAGTTGTCTTCCATATTCATATGAATAAACATGTGTCTCAAGATAACTAACTTGATCCATATCATGTTCAATTTCATTAGTTATTCTGGGCATTCCTTCCCTATATTTCCACATTTAATTTTAGTAAATAGTTTATACAAATTAATGTAATGTTTTCATACAGAAGATAAAAGTGTGTATTTTTGATTACCACAACCCAATATAGAAACCTTTCACATATTTCGCTTGCATTTTATACTATTGAAAAGGAAAACTATGAATCATGGAGTTGGTTTTTGGCATGTATCAGAAACAATTTCACCAATATTTTTTGTGTCTATTTCATATATGATCAGTATCATGAAATAAATGAGGCAATCATTGTAGATCATGATACATGGAGACCCCCAATTCACATCATCGATACTACATCAGAAACATTTCAAGTAGTGTGTGAAAAACATTCTATAATGAACCTCTTAATAATGAAATCATGAGGCTTGGTATGCAATGTATTTGTTATTTTTTACTATTTCAATGTAAAGATATAATTAATTTATGTGAAATATGATCACTTCTGTGTAGTATATGAGTTGGATCAATTAAATTTTGAACAACCTTTTGAACAAATATTTAAGTCTAATCATTATGTGTATAATTATATAATTCATATTCTAAAAGAAAAAAGTACATCGATATATGATGGGGGAAGAGGTATGAACACATGACCATAAACATTTTCAAGTGCATAAATGGTTCCTTAAAGGGGCTTCACAAGTTACATATAATTTCCCTATTGCAAGAGACATTTTATCATTTTGTAAAGTACTTCATTGATATATAAAAAATATATTTGAATGAGATTTAGTAGGGGTTATCGTTCAACAGATGCTTTCAATGATATGTTGAAAAGAAAATTGAAGAATATTTTTGTTATTGAGGGTTCCTTTTTCACCGGTAAGACACTCAATTTTAAGTTCAAAATCATTTTAACCTCATCACAAGTAGAAGTAGTGAAAAATGGCGGTATTACTGGAAGCAAGGAAATTTCAATGTGGAAAAATTCTAGACATTATGGTTTTCATGTACACACACCATCACAACATGCGCCTCTATGAATATATCATGGAAATCATATGTTGATCTCGTGCACTAGTTGGACACCATTGATAATTGTCATACTGCTCCATGGATGCCTATTGGGGAGTTTTGATATTTCCCAATGCCTGAAGACTAGCTGATATTGATACTTGACATCAATAGGTTTCATCAATGAGGGAGACTAAAGTTTAGTAGGATCTAGAATAAGATATATTGGCCTCAACAATAAGGGAAAAGTTGAGATGAAACATATGTCATTAAGATAGTGATAACCATAAATAATTCCCTAACATTGATGGATTGAGTTCAAACTCTCAGTCACAATGATGAATTTTATCCAATGTGATATTTTAATATTGTTAATTATATGGTGTTAATATATTATCCTTCATTTTTTTATAATTTTCTAACATTTATAAATACTTTTACTATCAAATAACAATAATCTATTCATATTCACATTAAAATGAATATGATAAGTATATGCGAGGTGACATAAAAGCATAATCAAACAGACTATGGATAAACTATAAAGAAATTATGTGATCAAATAATCAGGAAATATACCATCATGTGAGAAATCATACATAAATTACAAATCAAACCATTTTTTAAAGAAATTTTAGTTAAAAAAGAAAAAATGTTTATGTATATAAATATATAAAACCATATCTTACAAAATACCATTTCCTAGTTAAAAACATATCTAAAAAAACTTTAGAAATATGATTTGAGAAACATGAATACATGCCATTTTCTTTTGGTAAAAAACATCATAAAAAAATGGGAATAAATATGATATGTATTAAATTCTACCAGTCATAACATTCTGCTGACCATAATGTTATATTTACATTTTATAATTAAGACTTATTTTAAATTTTTCCCTAAAGATGGAGGGTAATATAATATTCACTGAGCATGATAGGCTTGTTTCCCATGTTGTGATAGAGGGTTTTCAGGTTTGACGGATCATGGGGTGTCGAGTGTGCCATCATCATCACATGCTGCATCCAGTTATCATTATATAGTACCTATGTCGTGTTGGCTTCTACAACACTGTTGTATCTGATTTCACATCTGTTGATCATCACCTTCTTGATGTCCTACATGAGATATAGAGACTATAGATGCACACATTCCACCTCCCTATGGGGGATATTACCATCACCCTTGAGGATATGGAATTCCTGGACAGTCTTCCAATCTAGGGAGATGCAATTATTAGACCCACCCATGCAGACTAGCCTGATCTTATACAGATAATTCTAGGTATTGATATTTTGGATGATGATGCCTCTACAAATGGAAGGTCTATATATATGATGTGGATTGAGATACACTTTTCACATTTACTCGATAATGATTATGAGAATACTATCTTGAGTCATGACCATGACTATATCTTATGGATCATTAGAGGGACACTATGAGCTGATCACCCGGGTATGCATGTGCACATGATGTATCTGGGGATATTGGAGGATTTTGATCAGGTCGGGACATACAGTTGGGGATCTACATGTTTAGATTAAACTTACAGAGCATTATACATGACATACCGCTCAGTCTGCATAGATATCGGGGGATGTGTAATCCTTATTCAGATGTGGGTGTGGGAGCACATCCCTCCCTTATCCCTAGTTCTTGCTGGTTAGGAGCTACAAATAGATGTGTTTCATGACACTTCCAGTAGACTCTGGTATGATCAATCATCTCTATTGGTTTATGATGATAAATAGTGTTATATAATTTCATTTCTTAGTATTTATCACTTTTGATGTTGTATTTTATAGGTGGAGTCAGGAACACCACTTCATCAGTGCTCTAACACACCATTTGGGTGCATATCATCTCATGTTGGATAGTATCCTACCCAAAGAAATTAGTATATAAAATCTTTCACTGACTAAAAAATTTCATAATATCATCATTTATTGTTTTTAGTAAGAATCATTTTTGGAAAATATCACTTGTCATTTTTCTGATTTCATGGATTTCATATTGGGATTTGTTAGACCAGTTTAATGTATACTACACTGCTGAACTTCATGATGTTATGGATGTAGTTATTTTCATTCAATTTCATATTATTGAGTGGCACCGGCCTGATAGAGTCATGCTCCAGTTTGGATATGTTAAACGCATTCAATTTCCACTAAGACAATCATAAGAGCTTTATTCTGTGATGCTGGCGGGGTGGCATGATATCGACTAGCACCGATGACATGTCAAGTATCTCGACCTCTGGGGAATACAAGACTCAATTCATATCCAGGGTGTACATATGATGTGATTCCATCTTTCATAATAGTTTCAGTATGATCCATGGTATAGACTGAAGTCTATATTGTATCTTACTCGACACTCCAGAGGGCTTGAGGATATGTTAAGTTAATAAATTTCCATTAGTTTTTTTATTGTACTATTTTTTAATTCATTTTTAATATCTTTACAACATAATCAACTACAATAGATTATCCAAATGAATGATCTAGATGAGAAAGAGGTTTCTAGCCTAAAAATGATCCATACTGCAGCGCAGGGGATGATACCAGCTTACAATGCAGTTCAGGATTGTATCTTCGATCTTCCACCCCAGGGAGAAGACGTTCTTGCCCAAGGAGTGGAGTATTCTTCTCAGGAACCTCCTCTAACTGATGCTAAGGATGATAAGTCATGACTATGGTGACGTAGACCATGTCGTGCTACTCGAGAGGCCTCACCTATTCCACTGCCAGAGGTTGGAGCTCTTACAGTCTAGCCTCAGTTGATTGGGGATGTGCATCAGGAGGCATGAGATCCATCTATATTGGCAGGATATCCATAGTTTTCTCCAGGTGAATATTATACAATCTTCTATTAGGTGTCATTTACATGCCTCTATCTTTCATGCCAAATCCATCACAGGTTATATGGTTCCCCTAGGCCATGATGGAAGATCCTTCTACTTGAATAGTGGGACAAGTATTGGGTGTGTAGGATGACATCTAGTTGACACCTCCTCCCACTGAGACACAAGTATAGAATCATACAGTTGATGTTCTAGTGAATAAGGATCAACACTCTCCAAGTCATCATAGTCCACCCCAGAGCAGAGGTTGGCAATCCTGATATAGCATCTCATTATCACACCACCTTGTTGAACTAGGCCTCACTATAGAGAGTGATTGTAATCTTTCATGTGTATTTAGTCTATCTATAAAAATTATGAAATATGTTTTACTATCAACCATTTTTACATGTTTAACCACTTTTTAAATTTTAATTTATATTTTAGTTACAGTTTATATTTTATAAGATTTCAAATTTGAGTACCTGAAATATAGGAAAACATAATACATTTTAAGTGGGAAACTTTACAAAATTAGAAAATAAAAAACTATAAAAATAATATAAATCAAACTTAAAACAAATCCTAAGAATCTAAAAATTTGTTGAGAATAAAAATAATTTCATAAATATAATAAATAATTGAAAATGAATGGAATGTAAAAAAGGATTATAAATACAATTATAATGGTTTAAAACAACAATATATTTGGGTACTAAAATTACTTTTCATTAATATTTTTTAATAAATGATTGTTATTTTGAAATATTTTTTATATTTTCAGTAAGTGTGTCAAATATCATTTAAGTTTTATTTATATTTTATATGTTATAGTCTTTCAAAACCACCAACTTCAAACATTATTATGTTTCATGTTGGTGACTTTGAAAGCATAAAACTTATAAAATATAATTACTATCAAAGATATATTTGATAAACTAGATCAACATATAAAACATAATTGAAAATAATTAAAATAAAAAATATAATAATTAGAAGCTCATTTACATGGCACAAAATTTATTTCTTAAAAACATAACATTTTCACTTTCAAATATTAATGACATAATTCTAAACAAAATAAAATAATATATATATATATATATCATAAAATAAAAACATATATATTTTTAAATATAAAAAATTATATATTTAAAGAATATTTTTTTATTGAAAGGTAGAAGAGTCCCTAACACCTTTCAAATTAACTGAATGGTGGCAGAGGTTATACTGCCTTTCAGCCTTAATTCTCATAATTTTTTCACAAAGTCTTAATTAAAAAAATTAATTCAAAAAAATTACTCACTTGTCAATTCTTTTACCATGGGATAATCTTTTTTCCATTTTTAGCTTGGGGAAACTTTTAAGGAGTCGGATGTGTAAGAGTTTAATTTTTTTTAAATTTGTTTTATAAAAAAAATTAAAAATATGTAGGTTATAAATAATTTTAAAAATGGTTATTAAAGGCGATAGTGGTGCTTCCGCCTACCCCCTCCCCCCAGTTTGGCCCAGATTGATGACCTAGAAAAGGCAGAAGGGGGTGACGCCTTGTGCCTTTGCATGAGGTGAAATGTGGTATCGTTGATGCCACCTTTCTCCAAACGTCATATAAAAAGGAATCCCCCTTATCCTAACTTCCATTTTCCCACATCTTTCTTCATTCCACTACTTATCTCTCTAAAAAACTCTTTTCGCATGCGGTGGAGTCGGTGGTCCTAAATAAGGCTCAGTTTTTTGCTAAGCATCATTTAGAGGTATTTTTTATTTAATTTAAAGTTTATTAGTTATTTAATTTAATTATTTTTATTTCTAATTATTTAATTTTTTAGTAGTTTAGTTAGTTCTAAATATTCTGTTTATTAAGTAGTTTAATTAGTTATATATATTTTGGAATAATAATTATTATTAGTAATGATTATATATAGATTAAGTATAGAATAAGTATGGAATAATATATGATTAAATATGGTAAAATTTTGGTAGCATACAGATTATGTGGTTATCTAAGCAATCAAATACCTTTTTGGATACAAACATGTGGATGTGGCTCTCGCACAGATGTACCTAGGGGTAAAACCCAAAAACACCACTTTGAACTAGACGCAAAATGGAACTAGTACACAAAAACGGGCCTTGTTGCACTCCTGGTTTGACACTCTTGGGGGTTATGCTTTAGATAATTCATATTTTCTTTATATACTACTAAAAACCTAAGAAAATAAAAATCAAATCAATATATTTATCAATAATAAAATGATTATTATTATGATATAAAATGAAATGGACAAGGAAAAATGCATTAAAGAATGAAATTTATTATTAGTAATTGAATTATTTTTAGTTATAGATAGTTTATAAATAATAGTTATTATTAGTAATGAAAAATTATATAATAATTAATAAATAAGTTTGGATTAAAAGTGAATACATATGATTAGTTAATTATAATTAACTAATGAATATTATATTATTAATAATTAAAAAATGAATAATTAAACAATAACTTAATAATGATTAAATAGTGATTAAAGAATGATTGATTAGTTAAAAAAATATACTAAGAAACATTAGTTTAATTTTTATAATATAACAAGATGTTCTAAAATTTTAGTATTATAAAGATTATATAGTTTAAAAATAATAGTTTTTATTAGTCGTAATTAATTATAGATTAATTAATGAATAACTTAGGATTAAAAGATGAATATATGTAATGATTAGCTAATAATACATATTATTGATAAAATGAAAATTATGATTATATATAATGAAATGAAGAAGAATAGAAACATTAAATTACACATGAATGTTTTAAAACATACAAGAGATACCTTAACATTTTTCAATTAAATATGGTTTGGATGAGATGAACGTGACTTAGGAAGTGAGGTAAAATCTTGTTTTTTTATTTGGTAGCTTAATAACATCATCTAAAGATATTTACTAAATACGTTAAGTACATAATTGTAGAAGATGTTATTAATATATCAAATAAAAGTCATTTGGGTTTTAACTCACTTCCAAAGTTAGGTTCATATCATCCAAACCATGTTTTGTTAAAAAAATTGGTATTTATTGTATGTTGTAAAACATTCATGTGTAATTTAATGTGTTTGTTCTTCTCTATTTTATTTTTTATAATCATAATTTTCATTTTATCAATGATAAATAAACTAATTTGATGTTTTCTTTTCTTTTTATCCTCATTTTCCAAAACATTTTGTGACTTATATTCTAATAAATTTTAGTATCATATTTAAGGGTATAAAAAGATGTCCTAAAATTCAAGTATAATAAATATTATATAGTCAACCATCATTATCACTATCATAATCTTAATCAAAAAAACATTTTCGATGTAGAGAGTCATGTTTTCATGTGTGTACTTCTATGAGGAGGTTATTCAGACTGAGAAATGAGCTTCTTATTATACACAAGTAATAACAGTGGTTAGTACAACTGATTGTGTAACCCTAAGTGAAATTCAAGAAAGAATTTGTGGTTACTTAAATCTAGGATCCTATCAAGAGATCAAATCTATTATCTATAGAAATTTTTAATTTCTAGCAACACTATGGCATCTAGCTTGTCCATTGGTTGCTGATTCACAGTGGGTCCAATCAATAAATTTATTTTCTCAGCAGTCAGATGGTACAATGATGGAGTTATATATTGATGTTTATACTATACCACAACAATGTTCATTTGTATGAAGACACAAACATACAAGAGTTGTTGAAGATAGTATACCCCATGAAATTAAGCTAATTTCAAATTATTCAGAATAGGAAAACCTAGATGATCTCCCAGATATACATGTCAATCTGACTTTCAATGAGGAGTTTTGTAATTATGGAACAAATGGTGATAACAGTTCTGATGAGCGGGGACTCGAGAAAGTTGGAGAGGAAGTTTCTAGACATGCATTATTTGTACAACAGCCTTGAACCACAATAAATCATCCACCACTATTTTTATCACGGTCAGAATAAATGATATGTGTTTCTGAATTTGACAGCAATGTTCTCACACCCACAACTGAGTTTCCCTGAGTTGTACCAGATAAGTTTAGTGAGTTGGACAAAACCTTATATGTTGGAAAGAATTTTCCAAGTAAAGATGCATTAAAAATCACACTAAAGATATTTCACATTGAGATACATTGTAGATATATAGTTCAAGAATCATTCCATAGTAAATATCTCATACGGTGTGAGAAGTATGGGGATGATTGTAGATTCTGCCTGAGGGCGACTTCAGACATTGTATTTGGAGGTTGGATAATCTCGATGATTAAGACATCTTATACTTGAATTCAGCCAAGCATTACACAAGATCATACCTCATTTGATGCATAATTTGTGTCATCCATTTTTGTTGAGATGATTAAGAAATTCCAAGATGTTTTGATAGACCTAGGCAAAGATAGGACACAACAAACATTTAGTTATATGATTTCCTATAATAAGGCATTGATGGGGAAACAAAGGGCGATTGTGAAGGTCTATGGTGATTGGAACGAATCGTATCGGGTGTTTCCATAATTACTAGCCATAATGAGGCATAATAACCAAGTTTTATTCCATCTTTATACAAACAAAAAAGTGTCTCAAGATAACTGACTTGATCCATCTCATGTTAAATTTCATCGGTTGTTCTGGGAATTCCTCCCCTATATCTTTGTATTTCGTTTCATCAAACAGTATATTCAGATTAATAGAACATTTATATATGGAAAATAAAAGGGTGTATTTTTTATTATGGCAACCCAAGATAGCAACCATTCACCTCTTCCACTTGCCTTTTCCATTGTAGAGAAGGAAAACTATGAATGATGGAGTTGGTTTTTGGCATGTATGAGCAACCATTTCACTAACATTCAGGGTTTCTATTTAATATCTAATCGGCATTGGGCAATTAATGAGGCAATAAATTCATACCCTAATACATGTATATCCCTAAATTCACACCATTGGTACTACAATTGACACATTTCTAGTAATGTGTGGAAAAAATTACACAACAAACCGATGAAGAAGGTAATCATGAGGCTTGTTACACATTGTATTTGTTATTTTTTACTATTTCAACATAAAGATAAAATAAATTTATATGAAATATCATCTCTTATATGTATCATATAAGAAAGATAAATGGAGGTTTAAATAAATTTTCGAGAAAATATGCAATGATAATCAAGAAGTTTATGATTATATGATGTGGATTCCAAAAGAAAAATAGACATTGGAATATGAGGAGGGAAAGAGGTATGGACACATGAACACAAACATTATGGAGTGCATCAATGGTGTATTTAAGGGGATTCTCAAGTTACATATAACTTCTCTAGTTTATGAGACATTATATCGTTGCATGAAGTACTTTTTTGATAGACAAAAACTTGCCTTAGATGGAATTAACAAGCGGATAAGGTACAAAATACACTTTCAATGAGATATTGAAAAGAATATTGAAGAAGCATCTGGTTATCATGTCTTCCTTTTTCGATGAGAAGACTCTCGATTTGAAGTTCAAGAGCATTCAGACCCCATAAAAAATAGAATCGGTGAAAAAATGGTGGTATTACTGGAAACGAGGCAGTGTCAATGTGGAAACTTTCTGGCCTTATAGTTTCCATGTGCACACGTCATCGCAACATGCGACTCTGAGAACATATTATGGGAAGCATATGTTTATCCAGTGTACTATATGGACACCACTTCTAATTATTAGGCTACACCATGAATTCCTATTAATGAGTTTCATTATTTCCCAATGCCCGAAGGCCAACTGATAGTGACACCTGACATCAACTGGTTGCATCATTATGGGAGAATGAAGGCCAGAAAGATACAGAATGAGATGGACTGGCCTCAACAACAAGGGCAGAGTTTGAGATGCACCATATGTCATCATGAAAGTTATAACTGGAAACGATGACCTAACATTGTAGGGTCGAGTTCACACTCTTAGCCACAATGATGTATTTTCTTCATTGTGATATTCTCATATTGTAAATTATATTTTTATCCATTCTATTTACCTTGGTTTTCAAAACATTATGTGACTGATATTCTAATAAACTTTTATATAATTAAATAATTGTATCATATATTATGGTACAAGAAGACGTTATAAAATTTCAGTATAATAAATATTATATGATCAACCATCTTTTTTAATATTTGTTACACAATCAGAATCATGATCAGAAAACATTTTCAACATATAGAGTCATGTTTTTCCTATGTTTACTACTACAAGGAGGTTATAAAAACTGAGGAAGGAGCTTGTTAGACTTCACAACCAACATCATAGGTTATTATAGTTGATTATGTAACAATAACTAAACTTCAAGAAAGAATTTGTGGAAAATAAACCATAGAAAAGGAGGAATAGTGACAACAAAGGCAGTGACAGAATTAGTTTACATCATCATCATTGTCGTTTCCACCATTCCTCTTGCATCGTGGTTAATTTCCACCAGATTTTTTCTTAAATTTTTGTTAGTGTTACATAATGACATGTACATGTGAGAAAATAATCATGAAACATACCGTCATGTGGACAGTCATACATAAATTATAAAGCACACCATCTTCTAATAAACATTTATATAACCAAGAAAAAATGTTTATATATATAAATATATAAAATCATATCTTACAAAACACCCTTTTCTAGGTAAAATAATATCTTAACAACATGTTAGTAATATTCTTTGAAAAACATGAAGACCTGACCCTTTATTTTAGTAAAAAAAAACTCCATAAAACAATGTGAACAAACATGGCATGTATTGCATTCTACAAGTCATAACATTATGATGACCATAATGTTATATTTACATTTTACACTTATGAATCATTTTATTTGTTTATATATAGATGGATGATACTATACTACTCATTCAGTAGGATATCCATGTTTCTCAGGTCGTGTTAGATGGTGGTGAGGATCGATCGATCATAGTGCATCAAGCACACCATTTTCATCACTGGGAGCCTCCACACGCCATTAGATCACACTTGTGCCGTGTTGGATTCTATGGAATTTCCATATTATTTTTCACATTTTTCAACCATCACCTTCTTGCTACCCTCGTGAAGAGGGGGAGACCAGATACACACACATTCCACCTGCCTGAGGGAGAGATGACTATCACCCTCTAGGATGTGGTAGTGCTTCTAGATCTTGTTATCTAAGGGGAATCTGTTATTAGACCCACTCGTGCATCTTGGACTGACCTTACTAAGTGATTGTTATGTGTCTATATTTTTTCCAACCATAGGGATACAGATAGAGCATCGATATCTATCTCTTGGTTGGAGGAGCAGACTCTACATTTACTCAATGATGCTGATGAGTAGAATCTCATACGTTATGTCCATGCCTATATATTACTGCTCATTGTATGGACCATGTGTGCTGATAACTCGGGGATGCATGAGAACATGATGTATCTACCCCTACTAGAGGAATTTGATCGGGCTGGGACATACAGCTGGGGATCAACCTTCTTGGCATACACATACCGAGCATTATGCAGGTTATACCACCATGAATGCATAGATCTCGGGGGACCTGTCATTCTTCTTTAGATGTGGGCATAAGAGGGCATCCCCTCATTCTGCCCTCATCTTGTTGGTATGCCGATTATTATAGAGGTGTCTCATGATGCTTTTCATGGACCCTGGTATGATCACTCATCTCTATTGGTTTTGGATGCTATAAAGAGTTATTGAATTTAATTTCTCATTATTTTTCACTACCGATATTGTTTTTTATAGGTGGTGTTAGAGACACAATTTCTGCACAGTTCTAAGACCCCATTTGGGTGCATATCTACTCAAGTTGTATTGTCTCTTAGCCGACCATGTATGTATATACAATCTATCAATGTATAACATATTCAGTAATAACATCATTTTTGGTTTTTTGTAAGGATCTTTTTTGACAAACGTCACATGTCATTAAAGATTTCATAGATTTCATACTGGACTATAATGGACCATTTTCCACCATACTGCACTATTTCTCTTGAGGATTATATGGATATAGTGACCATAATTCACTTCTATATTAATGAGTGGCAATAGGATGATAGAGTTATGTTCTAGTTTTTTTGTGTTCAGTTGATTCCATTGCTACCGAGATAGAAAAAGAAGCTTCATGATGTAAAACTGACAGGGAGGCAGTATGAGGACTGGTGCTAAGTACATGTCGACTTTCTCTACTGTTGGTGTAGATGTGAAAATTTTCATATCGAGGGTGTACCTATAAATCAATTCATTCTTTTGGAGCTGGTTGAGTATGATCCATGATATATACTGAAGTATATACTATATCTTACCTGACACGGTAGAGAGATTAATAAGATTTTAAGTCAATAAATTTCCATTAGTTTGTTTATTAAACTATTTTATTATTCATTTTGAATCTATTTAAAGGGAACTCCATCAGAGAATATTGTTCGCATGAGTGATGAAGAGGAGGAGGGGGTATTTAGTCGGGCAGTCATCCATGCTAAAGCGCTGGAGCTGATGTCATCTTATCGAGTGCTTTCTGAGGGAATCTTCGAGAGTCCATCCCAAATATAGGAGGTTCATGCCCTGTAGGAACATCCTATAGTATATTCTAGTGCTATGGAGCCCTGACTACGTCGATGTAGACAACATTGTGCTTCACGTGGGGCCTCACATGTTCCACAGGCAAAGGTTGTCCCTCGAGTAGTTTAGCCTCATCCGGTTGAGGATGAGCCTCAGGTGGTATGACATCCGTCTTTATTGATAGGATATACATAGTTTTCTCCATCTTGGGGTCCAGATCCATCACAAACATGGGGTCTAGATCCATCACAACCTTAGGGTATAACTCCATCGTAGGCTTGGTTCCCCATTGCGATGATGACAGGTCCTTCTACCACTCTAGTGGTTGAAGGATCAGAAGCACAATACGACATGTATTTGACAGCTCCTCACATTTACACATAGGTAGAGGATGCAATAGTCGACATTACAGTAACTGAGGATCATCCCTTTCTAGTTCCTCAAACTCCATAGCAAACTCGAAGCAGACGTCCTATTCACAGACAACTATGTGAGACAGAATCTCCTCGCCATAGACATAGACATTGATTGTACATTTTAATTTATATGTTTTGTGTATATTGAAATAAAGATACTATTATTAATATCTTCCCTTCTTATATATCTATCTAGTGTTTTAGTTTTCATTAATATTTTAGGCACAATATATATTTGACAGCTTTCAAAGTCAATTACTTGAAACATATGAATAATTATTAAATTTCAAGTAGATAACTTTAAAATATTATAAAATATACAATATAAAAACAATGTAAATAAAATTTAAAATATAGCCTAAAAATCTAAAATTTTGTTGAAAATAAAGAGTTTTATAAATAAAATAAATAAATGAAAATGAAAGGAATGTAAGAAAAGTTACTCAGAAGTGAGAGCGAAAAGAAGGAATGTCAAGGAGGATCCAAATCCACCTACTTGACTTTGAAAGACTATAAAATATAAACTATAAGACCAATATAAATAAATATTAAAACTTTGACTATTTATTATATGTTTAATCAATATTTTATTTTTAATTTATATTGGTCTTATAGTCTATATTTTATAGTCTAGAAATATCACATACTTGAAACATTTTTTTATTTCATGTTGGTGGATTACAAAGCTTATAAATTATTTTTCATCAATTTTTTTTAAGAAATTATTTTTATTTTATACTATTTTATATATGTTTAATCCATGTTTTAATTTTTATTTATATTGGTCTTATAGTTTATAATTTATAGGCTATAAAAGTCACATACTTGAAATATTTTTAAGTTTCAAGTTGGTGAATTAGAAAGATTATAAATTATTTTTCATTAACATTTTTTAGGAAATTAGTTTTATTTTTGACTATTTCTTATATTTTTAATCCATGTTTTAATTTTCATTTATATTGGTCTTATAGTTTATATTTTTTAGGCTATCAAAATCATGCACTTGAAACATTTTCATGTTTAAAGTTAGTGGATTAGAAAGCTTATAAATTACTTTTCATCAACTTTTTTTTCAGAAATTCTTTTTATTTTTGACTATTTTTTATATGTGTAATCCATATTTTAATTTTAATTTATATTGGTCTTATAATTTATATTTTATAGGCTACCAAAGTCACGTACTTGAATAAGAGATAAATTCTAATGAAACATTTATATATATATATATAAACATAAAAAAATATAAATAAAATTTTAAATATACAAAAAATAATATTTAAAATAGAAAGAAAATTTTGTTTTATGGGAAATGTGGCAGCGGTGATTCCACCTTTGAGACACATTTTTAAAAAAAATTAACCTAAACATTTAAAAAAAACCAGAAAACATATTTAAAAAAAACTAGTTAGAGTTCATATTGGCCACGGTGGTAGGAACCACACCTAGCTCATGGAAATGGATTGTGGGGGTGCTGTGGGACTGAAGGCACCTACCCTCATATGAGGCAGTCTTGTGGCTTCATCCAAAAAAACTCTAATAATTCTTCACATGAGAACATTGATCCTTTATGATTAAGGCTCAATGATTTTCCTTCGAGATGGAGCGTCTGGGAGAAAGGTTAGCATTATTAGGTATAATGATTTTCCTCTCCAAGTATTGAGTGCCTGTGATAGATGCTTCATGGAGATGGGGGCAGTTGTTGTCTGTGATTTGCACTGACCATCTCTGGACGAATCTCTCAATATGTTCCTTCGCTGCTTCCTATTTATTTCTCGGCCTTTTTCGTATGCAGTTGGGTCACCCGGCCCACCCTACTTCCCACCAAGTATATATACCCCATGCCACTATGTATCCATTTTCTAGCCACCAACCCCAATTTATAATGCCAAAAATCTTTAGAGGATGAAATATGATGGTTGGGTGGTCTGCCGAGAATGCCACAAAAGCCCACTTCCATGCCTAGAGAATGGTACATGATCACCTCTGAACTGAAGACATTATTTGATTATTTCAACAAGAGATAAACCTTATATTATTTTTTATCAAGGGAAAAGTTGTAAGGATTTGGATGTATAAAAGTTAATATCCACCATGGCGGCTGGCAACAATGCATATTGGGACTGTAAATGATTGGCCCACCGGTGCAGTGATAATCACGAGATAAAATAAAGTGGAAAATGCGGAAATTAAAAGGACACTAGATGTAATGTGGAAAACCCCCCAAATGGAAGGGGTAAAAAATAATGGGAAAATTGAAGGATCACTATAGGGTAAAAGTGGGTACACACTCCCTCACTTATTTCAAGGAGAAAACACTCGTAAAACTCTCTTGAATATGATGGGGAAATTGCCTCACAAAAATACTGCAAAATGGGATATGAAAGTGCTGATGAGGTGAAATGTTGAAGGTGATGAATAAATGGTATGGGGATTCTACCTTTTATAGGCTTAGGCCATCCCTCCTACCACATGAAATTACCTCTCTCTCTTGATGAGCTGGTGGGGGTTTGGCCACCAACCACCAAACTAGCCCACCTCCTTTGACAAACAAAAGGGGCGGCACTGTCCTACAAAAAGATGCTTCCAAAACATCTCCCACTTGGACATTTTATTGAGAATCAATCAAATCTCCACACATCCTTTTCCTCTGCCAAAAATGTTGCTCAAGTCTTTGCAAGGCCGCTCGAGGATCTACACCATCTGAACTTATCAGTGTTAATCTCCTTTGTCAGAAAATCTGCCATATTTTCTTTAGTATGAATTTTCTGCAAATCTATACTTTCTTCACCACATCCCAAACAAATTGATACTATACCCCAATGTGCTTCATCCTAGAGTGGAAATATGGATTCCTTATAATGTTTAGGGCACTTTGACTATCACAAAATAATGGAATATTCTCTGGTATATGCCCAAGATCCTCCAACAACTTTATCATCCAAATTGCCTCTTTGCAAGACTGTATAGCTGCCATGTACTATGCCTTTGTCATGGATAAATCCACAAATGACTGTAAATTTGAAATCTAGATCACATATCCTCCTGAAAGAGTAAACACATAGCCAGTAGTGGATTTCCTCCGATCAGAATCACCTATAAAATCTGAATCAACATAGCCTCTGATAGTAAAATATGATCCCACATAACATAATGCAACATCTGTGGTCTCCTTGATGTATCTCAGGATCCTATTCACTATATTCCAATGCTTCTATCCTAGATTCACCTTGTACCGACTAACTACTCCCACTACATGTGCAATGTCTAGTCTAGTACAAACCATATCGAACATTAGACTACCCACTATTGATGCATATAATACTAGAGACATTTCCATCCTCTCTGCTTCACTACGAGGACTCATCGTTGAGGATAACTTGAAATTAATGGGAAGAGGGGTAGATAATGGCTTACAGTCTTTCATGTTGAAGCGTTTCAAGACACTCTTTAAGTAACTCTTCTGTGATGGAAAAATCTTCCCATTATTTCTATCTCAGTAAATCTGCATCCCAAGAATCTTGTTTGCTGGTCCCAAGTCCTTCTTATCAAACTCCCTAGCCAAATGTGCCTTCTTCTCCGGTATCTGATCATTGTTGGGGCCTGTAACCAACATGTCATCCACATAAAACAGAACAATGATGAAATCATTACCATCCAAACCATTGAAATATGCACAAGGATCTGAATGAAGTCTATTGAATCTAAGGATCATGATATAGGAATCAAATCTCTTGTACCAACACCTCAGAGCCAGTTTGAGACCATACAGAGGTTTTTTCAACCTACAAACCATGTTCGCTTTACCTTCTACAAAACCTTCTGGATGGAGCATATATATCTCTTCATCAAGATCACTATGGGAAAGAGAAATATTCACATCCAGCTACTCTAGATGTAAACTATATGTTGCACACATCTCCAGAACTAACTGAATAGTCATCAGTCTAACAACAGGAGAAAATATTTCATTGAAATCAATACCTTCCTTCTGAGAAAATACTTTGACCACCAAATATTTCATGATATCTTTCCACCTGGTCCTTTCCACCCCGCTTGATATTAAAGACCCATTTGTTTCTGATATCCTTCCTTCCATGAGGTAATATAACAAGATCCCAAGTCTTATTCCTATGCAAGGCTTCAAGTTCCTCCTGCATTTCCTCCTTCCATGAGGATACATTTGGACTCTGGGTCACCTCCAAAAAAGAAGATGTCTCTCCATAATCCATTAATAATCAGTATGCAATATTGTTCTGAGTGGCATAGTCTAAGTTTTGTAATGGTGCTCTTTTCTCCCGAGTTGATCATCGTGGTCCAGACTCATCCGATACTTGATCATCATTCTCTGGTAATGGTTTATAGGAAACTGATTCTTCCTTGTACTTATCCTCTACTTCGACTGTTGTAGTCTTTGTATTCTGCTTCTCCATGTCTTGATCAGTTTTCATTTGCACCTTGTCTTCTGCAAAAATGAAATCTCTGCTGATGATAAATTTGTGGGTAGTGGGGTCCCAAAAACGATACCCCTTCACACCATCAACAAACTCCAAGAAGATACGTTTCTTGGATCTCGAATCCAACTTCGATCTTTCCTTTTCATTAAACAATGCATATATAGCACTACCAAAAGTATATAACTAGGAATAGTTAGCGAGTTTACCAGTCCACATCTCCATCGGTGTCTTCATCTCAATCACCAATGAAGGAGATTGGTTGATCACATAACAAGAGGTATTCACTGCTTCTGCCCAAAATGTTTTGGCAATTTTTGCAGTCTTCAGTGTCGCCCTCGTTCTATCCTACATGGTTCTCTTCATCCGCTCTGCCACTCCATTCTGCTGGGGAGTGTATGCCACTGTGAACTCTCTCTTGATTCCTTCTTGTTTACAAAAATTATCAAATTCCTCGCTTTTATATTCTCGACCATTATCTATGCTTAGACACTTGATCTTCTTTGCAGAGTCAAGCTCCTTCCGTGCTTTGAATGTTTTGAAGACTTCAAAAACATCCACCTTCCTCTTGATTGGTTACACCTAATATATCTTGGAATAATCATCAATGAATGATACAAAGTTCCTCTCTCCTCCTAGGGATATAATTGGTGCTTTCCAGACATCAAAATGGATCAACTCCAAGATCTCCTAACTTCTCAAAGTTGACATCCTGAACTTTAACATGTGTTACTTGCTCAAAACACAATGCTCACAAAATGGTAAGGATACATTTTTAAGACCAGGAACCAACTTCTAATCTGGAAGAATCTTCAAGACTCGTTCTAACATATGGACAAGCTTCTGATGCCATAACGCCGTCAATGCTTCTATCGAGGTAGTTGATGCAAAAACTATCTCCGCCTCCTTGTACGTTTAACCCATATGCACGTACAGTTTTTTTGAGATCTTCTCTTCCTTCATTACCACAAGTGAGCCCTTCACAATTCTCATCACTCAATTCTCTATATGATTCTTGCGTATGATGTCATCAAATTATCCAAAAGACAATATTTTCTTCTTCATGCCCTTCACATGACATACTCTTTGGACGGTTTGAACAATACCATCATGAATCTTCAATTTTATGGTACCAACTCCAACAATCTTCAGGGTGTGATCATTCCCCATGTACACAATTCCTTCCTGGATGGTTTCATATTGGTCAAAAAATTCTCTTCGAGATGCCATGTGCCATGTTGCTCCTGAGTCGATAATCTATGAATCGTCAAGCTGTTTTCTGCTTCTGGCAGTCATTGTTGCTTCACTGACTAGTATATCTCCTTTTCTAGAAGTACTTGCCACATTCCCCTGATAGTTTTTTTCACTACTCTTCTTGTTCCAAAAATCCTTCTTGACGTGACCCTTCTTTCCATAATTGAAACATGTGACATTATTCTTCTTACTCTTTTATTTATACATGCCATGATTTTGCCTCCCACTAGAACCATGTTGCATCATCCTTACTCTCTCCATTGACAGAGTATCTTCTTGGTGAAAAGCTGTATTTATGTCCTCCTTGTTATTATGTAAACTTTATTCTTCAATAACCACGGATGAAACATAATTAAAGAGCAAAATATCTGTCAGGATATTGTTGGTGATGTTGATAATGAGTTGGTCATTAGAATCTGGAAAACTATGGAGTAGAATCTTCGTACGTTCAGTATCCACGATCTTATATACCAGCGTCATGAGCTGATCAAATAGATTGTTGAGGTTATTGATGTGGTCGATCACCGATGATGACTCCATCATCCAAAGAGTGTACAATTTTCTCTTCAGGAAAATTTTATTGTGCCGTGACTTGGCCTTGTATAACATCATCAGAGTTTCCCATATTTCCTTTGTCATATTTTTCTCTTCAATGCTCGATATGACCCTATTTTCCAAAGCCAAATGGATGTTGGAAATAGAATTTCTTTCCATATCGTTCAATTTCTTCTCTATCATACCTTCCAGTTTTTTTCCAATTGCCAGTAGGAAATTATCCTTCCACAACACTACCTGCATCTTCATTTTCCAAAATGAAAAATTATTCCCGTTGAATTTTTCGATCATAAATTTCACCTCCATTTGGACATGCCGTCAGTCTAAAACCTCTGAAATTTCACAATTATGTATTTAATAATATAAATAAATTTTTTCTATTATGATAGATCAACCAGAGCCACAATCACAGATCATACTAAAATTCACGAGAATTATTAATACGAAAAAATGTGAACAGCACCGGGCCCGAACCTTTGCTCTGATACCACTTCTTGGGACTGTAAATGATTGGCCCATCGGTGAAGTGATAATCATAAGATAAAATAAAGTGAAAAATGCGGAAATAAAAAGGACACTGGATGTAATGTGGAAAAACCCCAAAATGGAAGGGGTAAAAAACCACAGGTAAATAGAAGGATCACTATAGGGTAAAAGTGGGTACACACACCCTGACTTATTACAAGGAGAAAACACTTGTAAAACTCTCTTGAATATGATGGGGAAACCGCCTCACAAAAATACTGGAAAATGGGATCTGAAAGTGTTGATGAGGTGAGATACTGAAGGTGATGAATAAATGGGAGGAGGCTTCTTCCTTTAATAGGCTTCTTCCAGCCCTCCTACCACATGCAAATCCCCTATATCGCTGGATGAGTTGGTGGGGGTCTGGCCACCAACCACTAACCCATCCCACCTCATTTGACGAACAAAAGGGGCGACATTGTCCTCCAAATAAGAAGCTACCAACAACGTGTAGCTCATGGTGATGGTCTATGGGGGAGACGTGGGACAGAAAGCGTTGTGCCTTGTCCCTGCTGCCCAATAGACTGATGGTCATGTGGCTTGCATCTTCTAGGCCCCCACGACCATCGATCCACCAATGAAGAACTGAGGTAGCACTCTGGCGGGGTAGAGCTATGGTGGGGCAACGCCGGGGTGCTAATTAGAAGGGATTATGGTGGGGCGGACTTCGTAGTGGTGGACTGTGAGGAGGAAGACATGGAAGGGGTGTTTAGGGAAACACAGGAAGAAGGGAAGGCATGTGTGGAAGGGTAAAATTCCCTCTGTAAGGGATCCTGGGAAAGCAGAATGGAGGGAGAGGTGTTGCCCATCAGCAAGGGGATGGTGATGGAAAGAATGAGTGATGAAAATGGTGGCGGGTGTCAACAGAAAGGTAACAGGAGGAGGATACAGTGGGTTTTTTTGGTGGAGGAAGGCACTAAAGAGGAACACACGTATTGGATTATATTCCCCAAGGACAAGAAGATTGACGTTTAGATACTAATTGGTAGCATCTGGTGTGTGATTCCCCATATTCCCATTTTTTAGGTAATTTTTAGTATAATGAAAAAAAATTCCACATATAAATATTTTTAGGGGATCCTAATGAATTTTAACATGATACATTCGAGTGGCCCAGAGACTAGGCAATGTAAAATCCCATGACATATTTATTAATGGATTGTTTTTAACAGCGATAAAATGTATACATAATAAAAAACACTTTATATAATACCAAATAGCATATTCAAATATATAAATATAATTAAATTGATATAGGTATTCCTAAAAGAATATTGATATAGTCATTAAAACCACAAATTAGGACTTTAAAAACGCACAAAATGGGCTTTAAATGTGTAAAGAAAATCGTTTTTTTCTGAAACGTCATTAATAGGGGGAACCCTCACTACTAAAAATCCAAGATTATGTGCCTCCAAGCATTAACAACCGCTATTGGTGGCCACTAAAGGGAGTATTAGCGACCAAAAATACTGAAAACAGGGTTTTATCAACACTAAAAAAGCGCTGATAATCAAGGCGCTATTAAAAGGGGAGTCTCTTTTATCAGCGCTAAAAAAATTATTGATAATGACCCCTTCTACCAGCGCTAAAAAATCTTGATAAAAGATAAAAACAATCTACAACTCAAAGGGTTTTTAACAGTGCTCGACCCCCCTTTGAATAACGTTATGAAGCCCTACCAGCACACCCCGACCACCCCTTTAAGAGTGCTCAATGCACCCCCACCCTATAACTGTGCCAGGACCCACCCTTGTCCCCCATACGCACACCTACCTCCGCTTGGATTCGAACCCGAGATCTCTCTCTTGCGTGTATGCACCTTTACCACTCTTCCATCTTTATTTTGTTCTCCATTTAATGATACATCTATATATATATATAGTTATATTTATTCATATATTAATATATACTTATATTAATATATACTTACATTAATATATATATATATAGTTATAGTTATATTAATATATAAATATTTATTCATATATTAATATATATATATATATATTTATATTTATATATTTATATATTTATTCATATATTAATATATATATATATACTTATATTTTTGTTATCCGTATATTTATTCGTATATTAATATATATTTATAAGATTGGTTTTAAATACATATTTAAAATATGTTTTTTTTATTTGTGTATAAATAAATAAATAAAAACATATATACTACACACACATACACACAAACACACACACACACACACACACATATATATATATTATATGTGTATTCTTAAGTATAATTATACATATTTATATTTATTTACATATATTATATATTAATATTTATCCACATTTTTATATATTTTTAGGTATATGTTTATATATATATATATTTAAATACATATATATTTTTTAAAAGAATATTAAACCTAAAAACCCTTAAAACACATAAAAACGTTAATAAACTCTGAAAACCATAAACCCCTAAAAACCATGAAAAAATAATAACTTCATATCCAGATGTCCATTTCTGATCCACAACTAGTAAAATCTAAACTCATGAAATTAGATTCGATATGATATGTGGTACGGGCTGAACAGATACCTGAATCAGATGTTATAGCTGTTTGAATTTTAAGAAACTGAGGTCAGTGACAAAAAACTAAGTTTTGGAGGCCTTATAAGCCTTTTTGGGGATGAAAAACTAGATAGATCTCTTTAACCTTAGTCTCAAACTATCTATGTCATAGAGTTCATCACATAATTCGATTTGATATATGGTAGAGCCCAAATGGACATCAGGATCAAAAGTTGTGGTAGTTTGAAGTTTAAATTACGTTTTCAACTTATTTTCGATCTTTTATTAATTTTTTTATTTTTTTATATTCAATTTATTATTAAATGGATATTACTCGATAATAATTAGAAAATTATTAATTAAAAAATATTTTTAATTATTTTATAAGACATTTTCACTAATTATCTTTTATATTAATTGAAAATTCATATTTAGCTTTATCTAAAACATATTTAAAATATATATATATATTATATTTATATCTACATAAATATATTTATATATTAATATATTTTTTAAATAAAATATTTTTTTTTGAAATATACCCTTTATCGGTGCTAGTAAAAATCCACTAATAAAGGTGGATCTTTATTAGCGCTACTAAAAAAAGTGCTGATAAATGTCATCTCTTTAACATCACTAAAAAAGCGCTCATAAGAGTTCACTTTTATCAGCGTTTATATTATCCCTTTTAAATTTATCCTTTATCATTACTTTTTTTTAGCATTCTTAAAGGGTGGCACTGTGAAAACATGTTTTTGTGGTAGTGTGCCAATGGCGGCCGCTAATTCCGTCAAAAAATTGGGTGGGATTTTTCCCACTACCACTCATCTTCTTCATGGGTTTCTTACTATACCACATCGTCGCCACCCCTACCACCTCTGCTACTTCCCACATCACCCTGGGTGACCTCTAACACCTCTTGAAGTCCATCGTTGTACCTAATGTTTCCTAGGATTACTGCGACAACATTACACGACCACCCCATGACATCCATCAATGTACCTTCTTCCTTCCGACCATTATGGATGTGCCATGGCTATCGACTGAAGGTTTTGGGGTCCCTCCCCATCACCCCCATGTCTCATTATTTAATCGATAGGAAACCACACACAAAACTAGTTGTTTTCATGGGGGAGTTTTAGTGGCCGCCAATGGCGTTCCATATTGAGTTTCCCTAGCAGAACAACTGCAACCGCCAAAAGTAGCCCTAGAGCGGCCACTAAAAGCCTTTAGCAGCCGCTTTTGGCGGTCTCTAAAGGGTGTTATTCTAGTAGTGACTTTGTCCTTGTTAAAAAACACTCATAAAGAGGAGCATTTATCAATGTTAAACAAAATAATGATAAAGACCCCACTACTGCAGTGTTCTATTTGAATTACAACACACTACAATAGCAACATGTGTATGGAAATTTCATAATATTTAATTGAAATAAAAATTACATCAAAAATATGTAAAAAACACTATATTATAGACATTTCAAACAATGTTTTGTACAATTACAATAGAAAGTACTATCACAAAAATTCAAAAACATCAATGTATCATTGTCTTTGGAAACTGACCCCCTCTAAAAAAAGAATGATCATGGTTTCAGTTGCTAAAAAAAGCACCTCAACTTGACCAAAAGAATCCACCAGTATAAGAAAATAATTCTTATATTATTAATACAATAATGAAATAAATTAAACATAATATGAAACAATACTTAAATAAAATGTTAGTTTTACATAAAAGGACACAGTAATAGTCATAGTGGTCCCACTGTGCATCAGATTGAGGTGGAGCTGATTCCAACACATCACAAAAGACATAGGCATCGTTTTCCTATTGTATTGAAAAAATCCGATTTTTTTATCATATTTGATTATGTCACTTGTCTTTTTTACTAAAATTTCATTTTAAACTAGAAAAATTCACTTTGAGTCATGTTGATCTCATCGTGTATCAGTTTGATGTGAAACTGATTCTTACATGTGAAAAATGACTTATGAATCATTTTCCTAAAGTATCAAGACAATTCAAGTTCCTTTTCTTAGTTTTTAGTGAATGACACACATTTTAAACTAAAATGTAAATTTTAAACTAATTTACTAACACTTTGAGTCATATCACGAACAATGTGTATCATATTGAGGTGTGATTAATTCCTACACATCAAAAATTAATTAAGGATCATTGTCCTAAAATAGAAAAATAATCTAAATAAGAACTACTAGAAAACTGATAATTTTCACCTATTAGATCGAGTGACTGCCAATAGAGGTCTCTGATGGTGGGTACCAGCGACTGCCAACGGTGGTTGATGAAATAAATTAAAAAATCACAACCCCCTCCCATACACACAAACCCCCACTGCACCATAAGCCTCCTACCCCACCCATTCCCTTTGTGTAGAGACCTGCGACTGTCGCCCCTCCCTCTCACCTCGCTCGTTGTTGCAGCTTCACCCGGAGCCATTGTCACTTCCCATCCGCCCTCACCATCACCCCACCCTCGCACCTTACCCGACCTCCGCTTCCGCCCCCACCCCTGATGCCACACCTGAAGCCACTGTCGTCGCCCATCCTCCCTCACAGTCGCCTCTCCCTCACTTCTCACCTGGCCTCCACCTCTACAACATTCCCACCTACACCTCTAGCATCTCCTGTCTACAAATCTCTATGGACTTGGGTTCCCATAGTTTAAATGAGAATTATTTCATATTTGAATAATTTTTATTCCAAGTATCTCATCTTAAGATACTTCTTCTTCCAAGAGTATTTACATCCCACTATTCAATAATTAGTGAACTCATCTCTATTTTTCCTAAATTACTTTTGGAATTATTATTTGCAGGTCAATATTGAGATTAAATTAGAACTTTGGAAAATCATCTTTTTATAAGAAATTATTATCCACTTAACACAATATATGTACTCTACAATTCCATGATCTCTGATGATATGATGATTATTGATTTTTCCTTACCATTTCCTTTTTCTGTTTTACTTTTTTTAAGAGAACATGTTTTTTTAATTTGGTCGAGTTTTATGATGTTGCAGGTATGATGTTGTTACAATACATGATGGATGTGATTGGAAAAATAAAGTGACTGAAAATAAAATGAATTTTTTTAATATAAGTGTTGGAATTTTTTTCAAAAATGGGTGGACAGTATTATACACATCTTTGTACCAAAAGAAACTGTTTTCTTTTATATTGACTATTTTTCTTATACGGGGAGTATAACAAGTAGTCACCCGATTTTTCTGATTTTAGAAAATTTGATGTCTACATGGGAATTGATGTGTTTGGAAGAGGCACTTCTAGAGGTAGGAAATCTAGAAGGGGTCACACTTATCTACCATGGATACTTAAGAAGCATTGATCTCGTATATTTTAATAACTCAAAGAGGCTTCTTGAATTTTCTCATTTTTGTATACTTTTTTTATTATTTAAGTTTGTTCTTTATATTTTAAAATTTTAAAAAAACTATATCTTATTTCAAATGTATCAATATTATTATGTTCCATGAATTTGGAAAATTAACCAATTATTATCCATAATATCATTATATAGTCATGATCTTCCTGAATCTTCCTAACACTCAATCACCCATAAAAGTACTTTTTTTTCTTTCTAAAAATATTATTCATGGAAATAAAAAGATATTATTGTATTTTTATTTTAATGTGGTCAAATAGTTCTTTATTGTTTTCATCAAATATATGTTTTTAACAATTCTTTTTTGTATCTTTATAGTTATATGGAATATGAGAAAATAATCTTTCTTTAAATATTTGGGAAAGGCATCATCATAATTAACAGGCATGACAGTTGAGGATTTTTTCTTCCCAATAAAAATGTTAAATAATTCCATGTGCCTAGTTTGTTGGTTTGGTGTACTAATTAGATCTTCCCTTCCCATCCTTGATTATATGTATTAACCCCAAGCATGTAGTACATATATGGACCTAATGGGTATAAAGAGAACTCTTTGAATTTTTTATGATCATATATATTTATTTACAATTTATCATCTACTCTTAACATTTGTTAGCATACTATTTCTTTACTTGTTGACTATAAAATTGTTTTTTTAATTTATTTAAATGTATAAACATGTATATGCATAAAAATATGTTTTTACTGTTGGGTTGAGACACCATTATTATTTACATACTGAGTATTTTATACTCACACACCACATAGACATCTTGATGGACATAAAACTTACCATTTTCTGGTTTTTGGGTACACATAGGGATACATGAAATTTTTAGATATATAGGAAAAATAAGTCATGTTTGTTATGGAATATAGATTGGTTATCGCTACAAAACTATTTTAGTTGAGAATAGTTATAGATTATGTTTCGAATATAACTAATTACACCTATCATATTCGTTGTCTTGGGACTTTTTTTGGTCTTATATTTATTCTAGACTATTTATATACTTTATGTTTCATTCTGTTTACTTTTGTAAGGACTCATGTAGAGAGTTATGGTGTATTTTCATTTTGGTTTACTAATTTATGAATTATTTGGTTTGATTTCATATTTTTGATAAGTTTGATTTATAGTTGACTTAGTCAATATTCTCTATAGAATCAAAATATAAAATTTGAACATAAAAAATAGTAATATCATTCCATAACCTCTATATTGTTTTTTTGTTTTAGTCACCATCCCCTAAGGATCGAGGAGGGCCATTGGTTTCAATAGCACCCTAATTCATGAATTGTACTTGCATTCATTTCATGGACACTATAATACACCTTTATATCAAATAAAGTATTATTGACCAAAGAATTAATAAAATCATACCTTGAATAGTATATGGTCCCACAAATATTGAACTACTTGAAACATTCATAGATCTAAAAATTTTGTGATGCATTTATATACCCTTTACACCGTCCCATGGGTTCTTCACCATGATATATTCTCTTTATCCACAAAATTGGGCTTTTGCGCCCCATCACACAGGCGACCCCTTTGGTGGTCTCTAACGATGGGTAATAGAAACTCCCTTAGGCAGTCACTTCACCTCTCCCCCCAAAAAACCCAATGTGTGCCCCCTTCCTTGCCAAACCTCTATCACACCCTCCTCACCCCACCCCTCACCCAAACCCCTATCACGCAAACACATCCCATGCCACTGTCTCCATCTATCACCTCTATGCCTCTGGAGTCTATTGTCGACCCCCCACCTAGCTCACACCCCCTCCCCCTATCGCACACCCTATCCCGCGGGTCCCTTACCCTTTTCCCATTGTCACCACTACCTCTTTCCACTTTTTCTTGGATCTAGCCACTAATCTTACTGATCCTTCTGGCCGCCCACCGCCAATAATTCTCCTACTTGAAAATTTCATCTATCTAGGCTAATCCCATAGTTGTGGAAGCACCCAATTACTCTGATAATCACCGCCCCCATTTTCTCTATGCTCAAAATAGGTAACCCTATTTGCAGAGCATCATGATACTATATTTTATAGTGGTTTTTATTTTTAAATTTCATTCATTATATTCTTCTAATTTTACTCATGATAATAATTTTGTGATTATTTCCTATTATCTATCATTGTTTTTTTCAATGTATTTTTTATATATTTAAATTAAATCAAGTTTAGATGGTGAAGTAGTTTTGTGGGATGTTTTGGGGTTCCAATATTTTCATCGGTAGATTTTATAGTCAAATATTTTATTTCCCACCCTCCCCCATCGTTTGGTGTGATTTGGGACCATAGATTACAAAACCACACTTATACCCCTGCACATTTTATCATTTAAAATGGTCTTAAGTAAAGATTTGATGAAAATTGAATTTTTTTTCAATTCTATCATCTAGTTTTCTTACCTTCATATGTAATACAAAAACTTAACTCTTTTGTCTTAAAGATCCAGCATGTAGTCTGTTCAAATCATATAAACTCTCTCACAGATTTTGTCTACTATATAAATCATTTTTTGAGCTCATCGCCATAATATTTGAAGTACTCATGCTACAACATGTGTATTATAATATTTTTTATTTGTGATTTATGATTTATAATGGAAAAAATGATGAATGATATTTATTATTTGTAGAATAATGTCATAAATCATCACCCAAACACTCTATGTAGTCCACATTATATATCATGATCTTCACTAGTCAGAATGAAGACTAACCATCCAGTGTTGAAAATTTACAACTCATATTGGTTCCTATAAACTAACTAATAATATTAGTCTTCGTTCTTCCAATATCTAAATGAAATAACCCCCTTATTATTTTTTATAAATAGAGAAATCATCGGATAATGACATCGATATAGAACACCTTCTTACAATTATTAATTACTTCATTATTGTATAAATTATTCTTTTGTGTTTAAGATAATATTGAACTCCAAAATTTGAGCACTAGAAGACCTTATTACTTGTTGTGTACTTGGATTAAAAAAACATCAGTCAACGTCATAAAATATACCATTCAATGTTAATAATATTATTTCTATGAAGTTGTTAATTATCCAGCCCTAATAATTCGAAATAGTTTTTTCTAAAAAAACATACAAAGGTATATTCATTCTTAATGAATCTATTATCCATTAATAGTCCACCTATAAAAGCAGTAACAACCACAACATATGGTAGTGGTAAATACTTCTCAACACTAACACAACATCCATGCATGATCTTTTTTATCAATACTATAACCTTTTCCTTCTATATTTTTGATAAATTAGAAGTGATTTATTTATTATTACCATAATTGTGTCTATACTTAATGTTTTTTCTACTAACTTCACAAGGTGGAACAAATAATACTATCCGACCTTATCCTATCTCAATTTCAAATGTGACTCCTACCAAGTGTATTACATCGAGAAGACATTTCATATCAAATCAACATATCATTCCCCTTAAAAATATTCAAGGTAGTAACTCTTATAACATTGAAGACTATCATGATATGAATCCTTTACTATGCTTAGTTTACATGGATTAACTTGGGGTCCGAGATATATGATTCAAAATTAAAAGAATTAAATTTCAATTTATAAATGGGAAGGGTATCCATATTTGTGTGTTATAGTCATTTGTAATTAAAACAGACTGGATATTTTTAGTAATTTAAAAGAACACCAAAATTTTCCATTGTATTTTCCATAAGTATTATCTAGAGTGTTCAATATGAAGGATAACCATATAATGAAAGATTTATGAGAATAATATATTTTTGGAACCTATTTTGTTGGTATTTCTTTCAATACCCTTTTTATATTTTTTTCATTATGAGGACATTTTTTAATGTATACTTTCTTTCAGCTGTTATTCATTCTTCTATTGTGATGTAGTTATTTGAATTGTAAAATTCAAAAAACTAGGTTTACTGCATGCACATATACTTATTAAAATTTGTTTACATACCTATTAAAAGGGGTTTGATGTTTCTTATTGTAGGTTGACATGTGTACATATTTTTTTACATACTTATTATATTAGTTTTTCCCATGTAAATTTCATTCCAAAAATTATTTTTACCACATTTACATATTCATTCTTCTTGATTTGTTTATTTCCCAATACATTTTTTACATACTTATTATATTAGTTTGATGATTCTTTATTTCAGGTTTACATGTGTTCTATGTAACGAACCAGCCTGTGTCGACATAAAATTTCACCCGATTTGGCCCACCACAAGGCCGTATTCCACACCCATCATCCCCACCTTCACCACACCCACCCAATCACCTAACATATAGTTGAAGCTTCTATTTCCTATATGGTTTCATTCAAAATTTTCATTTTCAATTTTAATAATTTTTTTGTAACCATGACTTTATTTTTATTGTCTTCCAGATATCTGTTATTTTCAATTTTATTTTTTAAAGATTTCTTTCTTGTTCACATAAATAAACAATGATTATAGAAAATCTATAAAAAATGCAGAAACTGTTTTCATCAAAAAAACAAAACCTTGGGTTTTAATTGACATCATGGGTTCAATTGTTATTAAAAATATTTAAATTTTTCATATTTCTCTTATTTTCGGATTCATTTGTAAAAAATTATTTTTAATATACATAATTGAGCATAATTTTCAGTGTATTTTAGATAAATGAATGCATAAAAAAATTTTATCAACTAAACAGAACTTATTTTTTCTATGAAGATAATGGATTCAATTGTTTTAAAAAAAATTCTCTTGTGACATAAGAAGTTTCATGAAATGAAAACATACATGTTGGGATATTGAAACTAGATGATGAAATGAAAATCATTGCTTGTGGGTTGTAATGAAATTCCTAAAAAAATCAATGTTGTAGTGGGATAAATGTTTTATTTTTTTACACTAACATTGGGAATTATTATAAGTATATTTAGATTTAGGAGCTTCTTCATATTGAGAGACCTACAAAATCAGATGATTTTGGTCATTGATTGATAGACGATTCCTTTGATAATTCATTTATATGACATTCAATATATAATATTTGAATCATGTTATTTTTTATTTTGAAACAAATCATCTTTCTTGACATGGTTGTTGGATGATAATCATGGTGGGGATATGATTAAAAAAATTCGTGGTTCATGCACTGTTATTTATTTAACTTGAATAGTAGATACACCAACAAGGTATGAATTGATAATGATATGGGTTTTTAAGACATTTTAATCATTTGAATGGAATTGTAGTGGTGAATTATTCTCTATATTTTTTCCATATAATACCATTTTCATTAATTTTTCTCTTGCATACATTGGGCCGATGTCATTATTATTTTGTAGTTATATTATATAATGGTAATATACTTTAAAGGTTACATAGTATTATGTTGATAAATATTTTTTGTTACTTTTTTAGCAGTGATAGAAAAAATAAGAATTATATTCTTTATTGATTCCACCATATCCTTACTTTCAAACGTCATGAAATTCATAAATTGGGGATTTGATAGATTGTTTAATGATTTGTTGATTTGTTATTCTTCGTATTTTTCATTGTGTCTATGCACTTCTCAATTAGACATAACAGTCTTTAGGGTTTTTTTCACGTTTCTATTATGGTGTTTTTATATTGAATTATCAACATATATGTGTTCATTATATATTCATGATCTACCTGAATCTGTCTAATACTTGATCACCCAAACAAGTACATTTTTTCTTTCTAAACATATTCTTTATGAAAAAAATTATTCACCTTTTATTTTAACGTGGTCAAACAATGCCTTATTGTTTGCATCAAATATATGTTTTTACAATTATATTTTTTTATCATTCCTGTTAGATGGAATAGGAGAAATAATGTTTCTTTATAGATCTAAGAAAGACACAATTACAATTAGATGGTATGTAAGTTGAGGTTTTTTTTCTTCTCAATAAAAATGTGAAATTATTCCATGTGCCTAGGTTGTTGATTTGGTATACTAATTAACTCTTCCCTTCCCATCCTTGATTCTAGGTATTGACCCAAAGCATGTAGTATAGGTATAGACCCTCTTGGTATAGAAATAACTATTTGAATTTGTTATGATTAAATACATTTATTTACAATTGATTTTCTAATCTTGACATTTGCTGACATACTATTTCTCCACTTGTTGACTATGAAACTATTTTGTTTTATTTATTTAAATGTGTAGACATGTACATGCATACATAAATGTTTTTATTGTTTGGTTGAGACACGAATATTATTTCCATACCAAGTATTTTATACTCACACACCACATGGACATCTTGATTGACATAATACTTATCTTTTACTAATTTTTAGGTACATATAGGGACACTCAAAATTGTTAGGTCTCTATGGAAAATTGGTCATGTTTGTTTTCAATACAAATAACCCTTTGACACTTTTTTGATAAATAAATTAAATTATTATTAGTTATAACAAGTTTTTTAGATATGGTATTTCCAAAGTTTCAAATTAATTTAGGTTTAAGAGAGTCTATGGGAGTTGGCATCCAATGCGATCTAATTTTTATGGATTAGGTATCACACATCCTCACCTCCAATGGCCTGAAGGTTGTCAAATTTTTATTATAATAAAAACTCCCTTTTAAGGGAGGAAGGGGAAAACCCAAACAGAAATGATGATGAAGACAAATCACGACCTGAAGGTCTAGAGTGAAAAATAAGACTAACAACATGGATTCGCCCCTCCCCAGCATTTGATCGTGATGAAGATAACCGAGCTGCTCTGACCCAGAAATAGCAACGCCGAAGTCCAATCGTGCCAACCGTGGGAGTAGGAAGAAACCTTCAAGGAGGGTTTGAGGAACACCAAAGAAGATCGAACTGCATAAAACATCATCCGAAATTCCAGAAATGAATCTCTAGAAAAAAAAACCTACATCGCGAAGACCTCTGAATCACTAGATCATACCCGAAGAAACCTCACCGCAAGCCACAATTCCGTCGGTGCCTTCAAATCTTCACACGGAAAGCGAAACAACCCCCACCCCGCACCCGTAGCCGACCCGGAAATGAGGCATCGCCCCTCTGTCCGCAGAAACATGAAACCTGACCTGGACACTGCGCCGCCACCAGGAGAAACCCTAGCCAGTTTGACGGCTAGGGTGAGAGAAGGAAAGCAACGAGATTCACAGAGGACCAATCCCCCAAGGAGACGCCTCCACGAGCAAAGGTCAGACGCCTCGAACGAGCCCGCAATGGCACTAATGAAGGATCTGTTGTTGTCCCCGGAAGAAAGAGAGACGGCGACAAGGCGAAAACCTAGGAGGTGAAGAACCTTACGGGCTCATCCTGATCCTGATTAGGTATCACACAACTGTCTGGTGGGGATGAGTTTTTTTTATGTTTCTATTATGGCGGTATAGGCTATCACCAGGCTATATTTCTATCAATTCAAGGAAATCAATGGATTTTTTAGGAGAGTGTTATTATTTTCGGACCAACTTGTTAGTTTATCAACATTTTCAGTAATAGTTTTACACCATTAGTGAGATAGATATCATTTGGAACCACAAGTATTGGGCAGTGTTTGAAGTGAATATCCTAAAAAAGAAGTAGAGAACTTACCAAATAGGGGTTATAGATAGGCAGTAGGGAAGGTGGGTTTTGGATTAGATAACTCTCTAGACCCTCACCATACAATCTATTTGTATGTTTTGTACTCATCCCATCAGAGTATTTACATTAGGCTGCTCACTGTCAGAAGGATCTGATTCTGATGGTTCAAAGGGTAGATTCTCCTCCTCCTAAGAGAAACTTTTTTCCTTTTTCTAAGCCTAGGAATCCTAGTGTTGCATTACTAGATCTACCTACCTCTCCTAGTTTTACCTTGGGTGCTATGTGATGACTCCATCATGGAATCCAGATTATTGGTTGTCAAAAATGAAAGCATTTCTTTTTTTTTATACAAAAAAAAAACATAGGCAACAACAGTTAATAGTAGGTCATGTACCTATCCACTTAGATTGGTCTTATTAATTTCATTCATGAGATCTTCTAGGTACATGATTGTGCAAATATTATTTTCAAATAGGTCGCCAACATATTACCAAATCTTCTAAGAAAATTCATATCCCATATATTAGTGTTGCATGCTCTCTTCATCCCTCAAGTATAAGTGGTGTGTTGAAATAAGTTGTTGCCTAGCCTTCTTCAACTGGTCATGCGTTGGCAACCCTTTTTTTCCAGATTTTAAAAAGAAAATATCTTGAGGGTTTTATGAAGGGTGTCTTAAATTTTATCAGACATGGTTGTTTTATATTTGAGCAAGCACACTCCACCCCGTAGTACTATCTTGCACTAAACTGACCATTTCTATTAGGCTTCCATATGAGTGTGTCTGAATCAATGATGGAATACCTCTTGATTTCAATACCAACTAGGTAGGGAACATATTCATCAATGTTGTTATTGTGTGACAATAGCTCTATGATTGTCATTTGGATCCCATATGATGGGACATTAATAATGTCATGGGGTGGTCTATCTAACCTTTTTGAATTCCTGCAGTTAGAAGTGGACTATTGACGGACCATCCATTCTGAATTCTGCATAATATCGTTATAGGAATGCTTGATTGAAGTACATATGAAATATGAAAGGAAATGTGGATACCCATCCATCAGCCTCCTTTTAAACCTGCCTCTGTTACATTTTAATTCTTAATTAGTATTCTCTCACCCATTGTTCCAATATTTTATTTTTTTATTTTTTTACAAATCAATGTTAACTATTTTGATTCATTATCTAATACTGGTCTCATGAATTCTTCCAAACCCAAAACTATATACTCACGTATTTTAGGATTTGGTACTTCATTTTTATACCTTTGAATTTCATTAGCTGCACTTGCATAAGGGTTTTATGTGCCTAATTTTTACTATGAAGGCATCATGTTGCTTAAATCAATATCACCTAATATCAAATCCTTGGACTTCAAGTACATTTTCTATCTAAAAACATTTGAATTTTCATCGAGACTATAAAAAACACCTAACATGTATTATTCATTTAAAATAACATTTTTTTGTCGACGTAATTCTTACTGATCCAAATTTTATTCATCAATTTTAAAATTACATTTTTTGGTTATCTGTAAAAAAAATTTAAAAAATTTATTTAGGTTAGAGACCCCCTATGGAGGTCACTAGTTACCTTATGTAATGTGCCAACCAAAACTACCAAAAGTGGTTGGATGGTGGTTTTTAAATACCATTTGTGACCAATTTTTGAGGTCACTAATAATCAATTTTTTAGTACTGGGGTTTTCTTATTTTTGAATATGCCACTTGTCTTTTTTACTGCATTGTCAATTTAAAATAAAAAGACACACATGGAGTCATATCGACCACACCTTTCATTGAATTTATGTGTGGTTGATTGCTAAATGTCACAAATAATGTATGGAACATTATTATAAAGTATCAAAAAAATATGAATGTTTTTTCTTAGTTTTGAGTATGTCACTTTCATTTTTTACTAAAATGCCATTTTAAACTAAAAACATGAATTTTGAGTCATACCAGACACATTATGTTTTGGTTTGATATGAGACAGATTCTTACATATTAGAAATGAATTATTAATAGTTTTCCTAAATTATAAAGACAATCAGAGCATTTTTTCATAGTTTTTTTTTGTGATTGAACACGTTTTAAACTAAGAGTAATTTTAAACTGATAAAAGATAATTTGAGTAGTAATGTGCACACCATGTTTTGGATTGAGGTGAAACTGAATTCTACACATAAAAATGACCTATGGATCATTTTACTAATGTATAAAAATGATCTAAATGCATTATATTATTTTTGAGTATGTCACTTGTGTTTTTTTACTGAAATGTCAATTTTAAATAAAAAGACACACTTTGATTTGTATCAGTCACACCGTTCATCAGATTGAGGTGTAGATGATTCCTATATCTCAAAAATGACTTATGTGTCATTTTACTAATGTATAACAACAATACAATTTTTTTTCTCCAATTTAGAGTGTTTCACTTGTGCTTTTTAATAAAATATCATTTTAAAGTGAAAACACACTCTTTGAGTCATACCTGTCACATCATGTGTCATTTTAACATGAGAATTGTTCTTACATGTTAAAAATTATTTATTAATAATTTTCCTAAATAATCAACAAAATCATAGTGTGTTTTTAGGTTTTCAGTGAGTGACACACGTTTTGAACTAAAATGTCAATTTTAAACTAATAACAGACACTTTGAGTCATACTAGGTACAGGATATTTCAGATTGATGTGAGGTTGATTCCTATATATCAACAATGACTTATGGATCATTTTCCTAAAGTATAAAACTAATAAGAGTGTGTTTTATCAGTTTTGAGTATATCACTTGTTCATTTTACTAAAATTAGTGTCAATTTTAAATAAAAAGACACACTTGGATCCATACTAGTCACATAGTGTGTCATATTGAGATGCGGATAGTTTCTATACTTCAATAATGTATTTTGGATCATTTTACTAATGTATCAAAAAAATGAATTTTTTTACTTGGTTTTGAGTATGTTACTTGTGTTTTTTACTAAAATGTCATTTTATGCTTGAAACACATACTTTGAGTCATAACAGCCATATTGTACATCAGTTTTATGTGAGACTAATTTATACACATCTCAAATGACATATGAATAGTTTTCCAAAATTATTAAGACAATCCAAGTTCTTTTTCAAAGTTTTTAGTGAGTGAAACATGTTTTGAACTAAAATGTCAATTTTGAACTAATAAAGCCCACTTTGAGATATATTAAGAACATTGTGTATCAGATTGAGGTGGGTTTGATTCATACATATAAAAATGACTTATGGATCATTGTCCGAAATTATCAAAATAATCTGAATGTGTTTACTTGGTGTTGAGTATGCACTTTTCGTTTTTACTAAAATACCATTTTAAATAAGAAACACAAACTTTGAGTCATATCAGTCACATCGTGTGTCGGTTTTACATGAAACTAATTCCTACACCTCAAAAATGATGTATGAATAATTGTGAAAAATTATCAAGACTATATGATAGAATTTTCTCTATTTTTAGTGTGTGACACACATTTTGAATGTGAGAATTGTGTTTACAAATGGTTTTGTGGGAGTATGATTTTTTTATATTATTATATATTGATGACATATTAATAATTGTAAATTATATACTAGCCTTGGAAGTGGTTAAGTTAGGGTTGAGAAAGTGCTTCTCTATGAAGGACTTGGGTGAAGCAGGTTACATTCTAAGGTTCAAGATCATTCATAATAGATCTAATAGGTCTCTTGGACTATGTTAGAGTGTATAGAATAACCAGATATTGAATAGATTTAATATGGAATGTTTAAATATGGGATTGGTTCTGGTGTCACATGGTATATATCTTTCCAAGAAAATGTGTCCTCAAACACAAGAGGAAATAGATAGAATGATTAAGATCCCATACACTTTTGTGATAGGGTATATCATGTATGCTATGTTTTGTATGAGGCTTGATGTTTATTATGCTTTTACCATGGTAGGAAGATATCAAGAAGATCTTGATGAACAATATTGGACTACTTTTATGACTATCCTTAAGTATATAAGGTGAACTAAGGATATGTTCCCAGTGTATTGAGGGGGTGAAGAGCTAGTCATCATGGGTTATATAGATGTTAACTTTTAGATATATTAAAATGATATGAAGTTGCATTATGGATATATCATTTGTCTCAACGGGGGATTTGTGAGCTGGAAGAGTCTAAAGCAACCAGTTATCGCTGATTCTACAGAAAATTCTGAGTATATTGTGGATTCTGATGAAACTCAAGAAGTAGTATAGATTCACAAATTTTTATAAGATCTTGATGTGGTACCAAGTAGTGAAGACCCTATAACAATTATTGTCATAACAATGCAGTGATGTCTCTCTCTAAGGACCTAAGGTCACACCAAAGGACAAACCACATACTTTAGAAGTTTCATCTCTTGATTGATTTTTCTCAATGAGGTGATGTTATGGGGAGAAAAGTATCCATGTATGAAAACATATAAGAATCCTTGATTGTGTAATTGTCTTAGTAGAGGAATGAGTATCATGTGAGAGCTATTGGACTGAAAGATGTTGTCAATTGGTTCTAGAGGAAGTGGGAGTCTGTTGTAGTTGGTTCCTTGGAACCAACCTATTTAGTACATGACATTTTTCTAATAAAATTTTATATTCACATTATTATTGTTTTTCTACATGAAATTTGTAAAAGATCATGTCTTATGAATATATGTTTCACTAAAAGGTTATAGTAGTTCCCCACTATAATGAGAACCTAGAGGTTCCACGAAATTGTTCTTAAAAAAATTTCTATGGCTAGATGACATTGTCTAATGGGACATAGGAAATACTAGATATTATGGTTAGAAGGCTCAAAAGAAATTGAGACACCTTTTCATGGTGTTTTTTTCCTTGGTAATATTGAAAATATGAAGTTATGAGAACAAACATGTCAAACAGGAAATCTACATTTTTATGTGTAATTGGATATTCATATATACAGATGTGTCTACTGATCCTTAGACTTTAATATTGCCATTAATGGCTATCATGACTCACACATTTTGATTTATTGATGAAAACCATGATGAAATATGTTCACGACTAGGTAGGGTATGGTTGGTGCATCACAAGTGATATTTATTAATGGATAATGCGAGAAACGATTTATCCCTTATCTCCTACAATTGAAGTAGATCACCCATGCCCTTTGATGGTATTTAACTTACTTCATAAATCAATGGATTTGGTGTTTGGTAGTCATGTTCATTTATAGAAAGGTAAAGAAATATAAATCAAGAATATAGGTTTATGGAATTGGTATGTATCGTGCTTCATTATAGATGTCATGAAAAAAATAATATATTACATTGTAAGAGTTTAAAGGAGGTTGGATGTCATTGTGACATTAACTTCTTACCACATGGGTGACTTGGTGTGTTTCTAGATACTAACCTTGGAATTTAGGTTGTTATGCATATTTCTAATAAGAATGAGTCCTAGAGGGTCGCACATTGAGGGTATCTGCAATCTCAATTAAATTCAAGTAATTAATTTATAAAGTTTGAATAAATAATTTTTATTCGAGTTTAATTTATCTCCAAAATTTACCCTCGAGTTATTAAAAAAATAAATTGAGTTAAATAATAAATAATAAATATTAGTTTTCAAGTTTATCGAATATAATATTTATTATATTTATCAGAGAAATAATGTAGTGAAGTTTTTATAATTAAATTGTCATTATTTGAGGATTGATAAATGTTAATGAGGGAAAGTGGGATGTTCTTAATAGTATAATTAGAAATAATTGATATTTATTTATATTTTTAATGTGTTGCACATGTATAGAGATTAATAATAATATTATTAATATTAATGGATATGGGGTCAATTAAGAATATTTGAAATGGTTAAGGTCTGTGTGCAATCTTACAACCCAAAAAATTCCATAATTAATATCTAATTATATATAAATATATAACCTTCATAAAATTTCTTTTTGGTGTGCACAAAATATAAGAGAGATATCTAGATAAATATCTAGAGAGGTATATCTAGAAAGAGATCTATAGATTTATCAAGAGATATATATAGATATATATATCTAGAGATATATCTGGAGATATATTGAGAGATATAACTAGATAAATATATCTAGAGATATATCTTGATAGGTATATCTAGAGAGACATTTAGAGATATATAAATTGATATCTCTTCATCCTCACTTGTTTTTTCGAGATAACACCTATTGTTCTCCCTCTGTGAGAAGAAAACTGATGCGGTCAACCACAAACAACACAAGTGATACAGATTGGTTGTACTAACACCCAACAATTCAATAGTGTTGATAAGAGATTATGGTGTATGTGTGGATCACTTCTAGAGGAATTTTTCACATGAATCCTATAGCGCAACAATGGTGTGGCTAAATCTATTCCATCAAATCATCAATAAATGTGAAATTACATGTTGAGGTAATTATTTATCTACATATAAATTAATTATAAATTACACGTGAAGATCCATTGCCATTGGTTCTGGAATATTAATTAGTCCATTAATCAACTATTTTCGTTCGGCATAATTGCATGGTCATGTTATGAAATGATTACATGTAGTTTAAGAATAAAATACAAGTTGGCCTTACCTATAAGGGAAAATTCCATGATTCTCGAAACCTAAAAATCCAACACAATATGTGGTCGGTATGAATAAAAGTATGTGTTTTCAATATAAAAGTTTCATTTTTGTTAAAAAGAAACCACATAGCCAAAACTAATAAAACGATCTTGGATTGTTCTAAACCATTAGGAAAAAGATCTATAATTCATTTGTGCCCTGTATGAATCAACTGTATTCTAATTGGAAAGACGATGTGGCACGTATGACTCAAAGGGGGTATTTTCAATATAGAAGTGCCATTTTAGTTTAAAATGGATCTAATTTATCCAAAAAACTGATCAAACAAGTTCAGATTGTTTTTATAATTTATAAAATGATCTATAAATAATTTTTGATGTGTCCTAATGAACCAAAAATCAATCCAACACACAATGTGGTCATTATGAATAAAATTGCATGTTTTTAATATAAAAGTGTCATTTTAGTTTAAAACATGAATCGCATAGCCAAAACAAAGAAAAAAAGATTAGATTATTTTCAAAATTTTGGAAAAATATCCATGATTCATTTTTGATGTGTATGAATTGACCAAATATCAATCTAACACATGATGTGATTGGTATGAATTGAAGTGTGTGATTTCAATAGAAAATTATCATTTTAGTTTAAAACGCATATCACATAGCAAAAAATGAGAAAAAGATATCATATATTTTAAAAACACAAGGAAAATGTTCATGAATTCATTTGTGACATGTAATAATCAACTTCATGTCTATCTAATGCATGTTGTGGCCAATATGAATTGAAGTGCTTATTTTCAACATTATAGTGTCATTTTAGTTTAAAAAGTGTACCACATAGACAAAAATGAGAAAAAAATCTCACATTGCTTTCAAAATTTGGGACAATGGTTCATAAATCATTTTTGATGTGTAGGAATTGACCGTACATCAATCTGTCGCATGATTAACTGATAATATCATTAATATATATAGTAATTAATAATAAAAATCATCATATGTGGATTATATAATATTAATTTTTTTTTATTTTTTTATTGTTACTCAAATAAATATTATTTTTATTGCAGGGAAAAGATTTTGTGTGGAGGTTGATCTTTGGAGAAATCCTTCTAAAAGAGTTGTGATTTTGTATATTGGCTGTTTTTTTGGATTAATTGTAAATATCACATCAATGTAAATATTTTTTTTAATTTTGAATTGAAATGATAGTAAAATGTAATATTTGTATTTGTATATGTTCATATGTATTTATATCTACTTGTATTATGATTAGGTTTTATGTTATAGGGTTTTTGCAGCCGTGAAGTAGCTGTGTGGACTTTATCAGTGCTAATAAAATCACTGATAAAGGAGCCCTTTATTAGAACTTGTAAATGTTTGGATAAAGGGGCCATTTATTAGTGATTTTACTAGTGCACATAAAGGGTGAATTTATCAGAGTTTTTCTTGAGATGATGAATGTCGAGCGCTTTTAACATCGGTTATGTTGTCAATTCTTTTTTGTGCCGACCAATCTCATTTTTAATTCTCTTAAAATACTCTTCTATAGTAGTGAGATGCCAAAAATAGGAATAAGGTAGATCGTTCTGATACATGACACTCTTCAAAAGGAAGTCATGATGGATTATTGTTTTTGTGGTATGGTAAAATATTATCTATGATTCTACTTTAATTATTATTTATTATGTTTTGTTCTATTTTCTATCATATTTTGTTCTAGTTGATGACATGATGTGGTTGGTTTTGTGTATGATGACTATAACTATGGAGGTATTAAATGCATTGTAGGAATTGGGATGGACGTATTGGTCATGGGTTGATGGTGGATGTTGAAATTTTTTATCTATATATATGATTACTGTGCTTACAATGAACTGATGATTTTTTATGACTGTGGATCTATGACTACGGATGTGGATGTATGATGTGTTTATTTTGTATTTATGGATTAGTTTATTGTATATTTGAATTTTTTGTATGCATATTATTTTTTATTAAATATTTTTTTTCAAAAATAGTTAATTAATATAGCAGTGGTTTATTATAATTGTTTCTTAGCATAACCCCCACTAAGACCAAATTTTTTTGTAGTGTTAGAACCATTTTAGGGCCTTGAAGTAAGGTTTCTCTCAGTTATTTATTCCAGTGGGCCTACAAACCATGTAATGGATTCCCCCCTAAACCTAGTTTAAAAGGGTTTTTCCTTTTCTATTTTAATAAAAGAGAACTAGAACTTCAACCTATTTAAAAAAAATTATTCATGGAGTCATAGACTTTATGCAGCTTGGCAATGGGGTGGGCTATCTATTGGCAGGGCTGACGATGACTGAGGTGTTGTGCCTAGTGCAACCTATGTCAAGGAGCTCTGCCTCAACAACATGGCCAATACCAAAGGATGTCGTGAGTACATATGGTGATAGGAGCCTACCCTACTGGGGGGTCTGGTAACAGAAGGTTCATTCCTTGCACGACCAATGATAAGTTCCCCACATGATGGAGAGGCATGTAAAAAAGAAAGGGTCACGACTTGCACAGCCTATGATAGAGGCCCTGCCCAATGGAAGAGCTAGTGATGGAAGAAGGTTGTGTGTGTGACCAGCCATAATGGTTGCCTACGGGGTTCCATGATATATCTGTAATATATATATAACAAAAACAGTGTAACAAATAAAGCCTATCCCTTGGGAGGGGGGCTATGGACTGAGTTATAACCTGGGGTGGGTGTGTGTGTTTGGTTGTAATTGTACCCCCAATATCTAATATAAATTATTAGTTGGTAATTATATTTATAACTAAAGTATTATTTATATTATCATATATTAGTTAAATTTTTAATAATTAATTATTAATTAGATAATTTATTTTTAATATGTTATTTAATTTATGTGTTGTATTTATTTATTTATTTGAATTTGTATTATTACAAATTATATTACTTATATTATTAATTATTAAATGTTTTAATTGTTTTACTAACTATTTAACTATTAACTATTAATTATTATTAATCATATCATATTATATTAACCGTTAATTATAATTTTTAAGTATTTATTATTTACTATTAATTATAATTATATTAATTATTAATTATTGTGTTAATTATTAATTATCTAATAACAATTTATTAGATTAATTATTAATTGTGAAATATTAATTAATTTGGTTCATTATATTAATTATTTACTATATTTTTATTATTTTATAATTATATTAATTATATTAATAAATCCAGATGACTCGGGCATGAATTCGGAAACTCAAATCCATGATCAGAAAAATTATTAATAAAAGGGAACATACAAGATAATACATGGCGAGATGAAACACGGTACTAGTACTTATGGGATGATCGCAGGTGTGTCGTGGAATTATCCTCACCTCAAAGACCTAGCAATCAAAATTATAGCCCCCCCCCAAAGGCCCACTGATCTTGGGCCCAAGGCCCATATTGTGTTGGTGATGCTTCTTTCACAAAACTCGAAGGCATGCCCTACCCTCACTTGGGCTGTGGGCTAGCCATTCTAGATCACCAGTAGCTAATTTCTCTTGATTGTGCTTTTTTCCCAATGTTTTTGATGACATGGTGTCACATGCTGAGCATCTCAGCACATTGATTTTCCTGTGAGGCACCCCAGCCCCCTCCAAGGTGGGAAGGCTTCAGCCATCCTACTCTTCATATGACGTGAGGTTCATTGGTTTCATCTTTCCACGGAGTTAGCAGGAGAGTGGCCCTGAATCCCAACCAGTGGTGTCAAGACTAACACACACCATCCTCTACTTTTTCGGGGCGACTCCCATCTGTTCGATAGGGACAAACCAGATGAATTGTAGATTTTATGTTCATTGTGGTGTGGGACAGGACCCCCATGATTGGTTCATGAAACTATCCCACCACCATTCTTTGCATGCCATCATGCAAGCAGGATTGTGGCCTTCTGTGTGTCCGTGAAATGGTCTGCTTCCAACTAACCGACTACCAAGCATGGCCTCAGGGGATGCTCCTTCATCTTTGTTGGCATCAATATTCCACCCACTCTCTTGGTCACAAACCACTATGGTCCACCCTCTCTCTCAAGGTCGAAAACCACCTCCATGAAACCCACCATTCATAGTGGCCTCTATTCCTCTAACATCTCTCGAGCATGACCTTCTCTGTCTTGTCACCTATACATGACACCCTGAGACTCTGCTCCCACCACCATGGTCCAACCGACATCATTCTGCAACACCAAGAGGTACATTCCCTCTAATACCACTCATCACGGGCTGAGCATCTCAACACAACAGTTCACTCGTGCGGTACCCCAACCTCCTTCAAGTTGACTGGGGTGTAGCCATCTAGCTCGTCATATAATGTGAGGTTAACTGGTTTTGTTCTTCCTTGAACTCGTTAGGAGAGTGACCCCAACTCCCAACCAGTGGTGTCAAGACTGGCACACACCAACCTCCACTTGGTTAGGGAGACTCCCATATCTTCGATTGGGACAAACAAAATGAGCCAAAACTTTGATGTTCTTGCTGGTGGGGGAAATGACCCCTGTGATTGGGTCGTGACACTGCGCTCGAGGTTGTTTCCCGACATTTTCTGCCAACATGTGCATGTGTCACATTGCAGGGTCATTTTCAGTCTGTTCTTTTCATGTTGAGGTTGTAGTTGGATCGCTGCATCTCGAGATCATCTCCATCTACACCCGAGTTCGTCACTGGCCTGCTCCCCGCATCCTGAGTTCATCACCGGCCTCCTCCTGATTATTATCCCCACTATTAGATGGGCCCCCTATTATCTATATCAGTGTGCCTTGGATATCTCTAACCTCCACCCTGAGTTCCATCGTCCCCAACCCTACTGTCGATCACCACCACCGGGTTTCTCATACCCGTGTTCCTCCATTGTCAGCCCCACCGATGAGGAAAGGCTCCTGTCACCTACCGAATGATGCGCGAGCACTCCGATCGCCTCCCCACATCATCATAGACCGCTTTTCCACCATCGGGGTCCCATACACCCATAGACATCATGAATAATTTCTATCTTCACCAACATAGTTTATTCTTCCAACCACATTGCTCAAAATATGCTGAAAGGAAGAATAAAATCTTGTCCACCGAGAAAAAAAGATAATAAACATTTATATCATCAAGGTTTCATGACTCATCATGGCATAGATCCCAAAGACAATCACCTTTACTTATCATTCATTCAAAAACAAGAATCTTCCACAGCTCACCATGAATGAAACCTTCTCGATTCATCCACCACTACAAAATGCTTCACTTTTTCCAATGGGGACATATATGTTGTTAAAGTGCATTTTCTGTTGGTAAAATTTTTTACCAACATATATATCCCTATCACTAAACTGTCCTTAAAAAATCTATCGCTAAATTTTTTTGTGATAGATAAAATAGTTTTTTTACAATTATAATAATACTAATAGATATATATATGTTGGTTAAAGTGTTTAGCAACAAATCTTTATGACAAATTTTTATATTGGTAATAATATTACCAATATATAATACCTATTTAAAAATTATATTTGAATAAAAACTAAAAAAATTATTGATTGTAGAGTTTCATATTATTTTTATTAATTTATCATATATAATTCATCTGTTTTAATAATTTTATAGAATAAAAATTTCACCCATTAACAGACATAGAAAAAAAATTAATTATATTAATAATGAAATATAATAGAAAATAAATAAATACAAAAATGTTGGAAACATGTTCCAGTTTTCACCAACCAAAAATCATAAAATTATTACAAAAAAACATCATTACAACGTCAAACATGTTCCCAACTCTTCACCAACTAACCATTTGGAACAATCTTATTCTATAAATTGTTTTTGGAGAATCCTATAAAATCAACATCTAATAGGCTAGAAACTACTTTTTGAATTTTCCCCTATAATATACAGCTACCGACCTGATCCCCTCCACAATCATTTAAAGCTGAATATACATGGATAGACACTCTGACCTACAAGGCACTCACATTTTGAACTAACCCATGTCCAGTCCAATAGAGAGATTATCAATAATGGTTTCTTATGTTTCTCCACTGTAGTAGTTGCGCATGACACCCCAGTCTACCTATTTGTACATTTTGACAACCTCCATACATTCCATTACCGACCCAACTGATTAAACTTCAAAGAAGTGCATTGTAAGTGTTTTCTTTGATAGCTTTCTCAACTCTATTGGGATTGGTGACCAACAGTTCATCTCCAACTATATGTACTTTATCCTTGATTTACCCATTAAAATTCCCACAATGCATCCAGTCATCCTGTCAAAGGGGAATTCAATGAATATGATCAAGTATTCTTCCACAAATTACTTATATAGTTCTTTAAGAGTGTCTCATGATAACTTTTGGGTGCCATCATTGTTCGCTTCTTCGACATTCTAGTCATAAGTTTTGTCTACGGTATAAAATTCAAATGTAGCAACATCCATACCAATAACAACGTAGATATTATGGGAAAATCCACCTTCATCACCAAAATTAGTTTCATTATGACCATATGTCTTCTTAATCATAGCCTTCAAGTGTTGTTACACTTCTACACCAATTTTCATGGCCTCTTTAAATGAGGAAGCTCTCATATGAAGAATCATAAATTCTTGTAACCCGATTGTGGAAAAAACCAGAAAATTAAATCCAACAGTATTCATTTATTTGAGAGGGGGGTTATTGCAAGGGGAAAAACTACATAAAAAATTTATTTCTTGCATGTGATCCACCATTGATAACATTTAAAGAAGGAACTAGTAGCACCAAATTGTTGTTACCTGCAAGTTTCCAAATGTTCTTGTAGAGTGGATTATTGGTCACAAGTGATCTAGCTTTGAAAATCACAAGAGAAACTATAATAATGGAATTGAAATCAAGATTTTTTTTACACCAACCCCTCTCATTAACAGTTCCATTATGTTTCTAAACCATGAAGTTATCTATGGCAGCATGTTGAGTTGGATCCTTTCCAATCAGTGTAGGGACAATGTTTATTTTGACATTATCACCATCCTTTGATGAAACTTTTACAAGGTAGTCTAACCCCCCATCACTCGGTTCAAGGTCTTCATAAACATTAGTGGATGCACCCCTTGGGAAAAAACATGAGATTTAGTATCATCATCCAAAATTACATCTACCTCCATCATCGGATTGTCACGGATGTCAAAGACCAACTATTATTTAACGAACTTGATTATAACCATGGATACCTATGAGGGATCTTGTCAGAGAGAGGGTATTCAAGGTGATAGAGAACTATTCATGTATGATCAACCCATCCATATAGGGTTGTTGATGCAGAAGTATTTAGAGGTTAAATATTTATCAGTGGGTTCACCCATGGAGGACCCCTTCTTTGAGTACTACTCAACTAGTTAGTACTGGGACGACAGAGCAAAAGAACTAAAAAAATACCTATAATTTACCAAAACCCTATTGCATATAAATCTATTCCATTATCTAATCCATGATTTGAAAAAATTTATTGTTGTTTCCAAGTAAAGTAAAACATACTAGTAAGGTCATGAAATCCACCCAATAGTGCCAATAATATGCAAATTTGAAAGTAATAAACCTTCAACCCATGTAAAATCATAATTTAACAATTTCTTAGGTACTCAAAAGAACAAACAGCTAAATGAAAAAAGATAAAAATATCAAACAAAAAATAAATTTCATCTTGAAAAACAACGAACAATGATAGTTTATGCATTGTTGATGTTTGGATTTAATGAAAGTTGTCATCAATGCTCTCAGTTGGATAAGAGATTAAAAACCCATAACATAGGATATTAAAAAAAATCTATGTGCTTGATCCAAAAAAAATATCTCGGAGCATGAATACGAATTTATTTAACAAAAATCAATGAATTTTGTGTCTGTAAAAGAACCATTTAACTACATAGTAAGGAAATTGAGAAAGGGAATAGAGTCGAGGAAGAATATAGTAACCCAAAAAAGTCATCAAATTCACTGCTTTGAATCAATCACAATAACCCCCACAACCTGAAACCACAAATACCATAAATTAATTTGATCAATAATTAAAATAAAAATATGTTTACTATTGTTAGATACTAAAATTCCTAAAAAAAACTAGTTAATGATCTCTAAATTAATATGCACAAAAATGTGATGCTCTAGAAATATGATCAAATTTATACCAGTAAAACACATCAGAGTATCATGCCAACATACAAATCCACCTCCATAAAACAATTATGGACACAAAAACCTAAATTCTAGGGGTTGATGAAGCTGCTTACATGTTATATTCTACAAGCTATAAGGCATCACTCACCGGAGTCATGTATGGTGTCCACCTTGGAATGAAATGAATTGTACATGTAGACCTAGCCACTACAATGCCACAAAAATGATCCTGAGAAGGTAGAGGGGGTAGCAGTGTAGGTTGAACGATCACTGGAAGAGGGTATTGGGTCTCGGTCGAGGGGACTAGTGGCGTAGGCTGAGGTTTGCAGTGGCATAGGCAGGGGACCATGTCAGAGGTTCGTGGTGGTGGCGTAGGCAGAGGGTTGTGGAGGAGGCAGTGGGGGTAGCAGAGGATGTGGGTAGTGTCGGTGAAGACTGGGGGAGGATGTGGTAGGGGTCCCTGAGGGGTTCGGGGTTCACTGAGGGTGCCAGGGGTTGCTGAGGGTCATGGTGGTCATAAAAGAGGCGGCGACAATGGAGGGCAGGGATGCTGTGGGGTAGGGTGAATCGCACGGTGGTGGGGGTGGGGGAAATTAGGGTTGGGGATATGGATAGTGAGTTTAAAAAAAATAAAAAAGATCATTCATTTGTATAAAATAAAATTATAATACATATATGTATAATTGGTATAAAATTTTATAAAAAATAAAAAAATTATTTTACAATATAAAATAAAATTTCAATATGTGAATATAAATTATTAATAAAATAATATTACTGAATTGGTTGTTATGTTTCATATTTATTAAATTTAAATAATTAATTTTTTGAATTTATTTTGTTTATATTTAATTATGTTTATTAAATTTATATATAAAAATTAAATTCTCATATACATAGAGATTATCAAATATATATGTAAATATATCAAATATCATTATGATTTGGATTGATTTTTTTTATAAAAGTTATTTAAATTTTTATTAAATGAACACCATTAAAAAATATAAACACTATTGATATTTAATGAAAATTGATAATTAAAATGAATGAATGAGATACTTTTAATAAGACCTCAAAAAATGGATATTTACTTTGGTCGTAAAACTAATAATATATAAAATAGTGGGTTTATATTAATTTATTATTGATAAAATCATTGTTTTTATTGTTGTCACATTTTTTATTGATGTTAAAAGATTTTTTGGTAATTGTTATTATTACTAACAAATTCATGTGTGGGTAAAAAAATTAATGGTATTAGTATGATAAAGTAGTAGATGTAACTATTGGTAAAAGAAATGTTGGTATTGAGCGATCAATATCAAGAAATATATATGTTGGTAAAAAAGTGTTGGTACTTAAAATTAATACCAATAAAAGTTAATATCTATTAGAATTTCCATTTTTTACCAACAGAGATATTATCTATCAATAAATTTCTATTTGTATAAATCATTTTTTTAGTGCACCCTCGAGTATCGATTCATTGATCTAAGGTCTTATAAATTTATCACCTTCAACCAAGATGTCACTAAAATTAGACTAAGGACATGCCCCACCACATGCTGTAAACATTATGCACTAACTATTGATTTCATTTTCAAATCTTCTACTTGGGAGGAGCGACACAAGGCTACTATATTTGAAGTAATTACTATGGAATTCAACACATATAAACACTATATTCAATATAGAGAATCTCCCCATCACTTGTATTATTAAATATTAGTTATATTAATTATGATATTATTTGATAAATTGGTTATTATTATTATTTAAATTATAATTTATTAGTTATATTATTAATTAATAATTATTTAAGTAATCTTATAAATTAATTAATTTTAATTTTAAGAAGTTATTTACATAATTTTTTTTTAATTTATTAATAATTTGAATTAATTAATTTTGTATTATTAATGATTCTTTTACATATATTATTAATTTTCTATTATATTAAATTTTTTTCACTAATATATATAAATACACACACACACAACAAATGATAAACAAGAAAACAATAATTTTTTTTAAAAAAATTCCACTAGGAAGGGTGAAAAAATTTCACTCTTCTTTTAGAAAGTCAAAGTATGCACTATTGAAACATGAATGAGGTTCATGGTTTTTGAAGAATATTTTGTAAATTATACATAACCCTGTCTTATTTTTCAAAATACAGTTTTACCAAAACTCATTTAAAAAAATAGTTTAATTTTGGTATTCTATTAGATATTTTTTTCATGAAATGTAAAAATATCAAATAAATTTTCATCCAAGATGTCACATGAGGTTTTTTGGGATTTGGTGAGTTTTTGTTGGACATGAGGTTATAATTATTATATGCTTTAGGGTGTTCCACCACAAAATGTTAATATTTTGATGTAAACCCACACATTTATCCAATTTTCATCATAAAAAACTCTAATAATTCAACCTTGATCATTAATGATCAAGGCTCAAAGATTCCCCTTTGAGATGGAGTGTCAGGGGAGCAGGGTTAACATTATTAGGTAAAATGATTTTCCTTGCCTCTACAAGTATTGAGATCTCACGGTTGATGCTTCATGGAGATGGGGATAGTGCTTGTTCATGATTCGTAGTCACTATCTATGGAAGAACCCAAAAACATGTTCCTTTGCTGCTTCTTAATGATTTCTATGTCTTTTTCACATGCAAGTGGGTCACCCTTGGATTTCAAAAATATATATCGAGCTTCATTGCTTGAAATTATTGGTCGACCTAATTTTCATATCTGATACATGATATATCAATTGAGTGTTTCAGGCCATGAAAATTATTTATTTTAGTGTGGAACCATCTCCTCCGGTTCCATGGATGGGAAACGTAACCCTATCTCACCCTGCCCACCCTACTTCCCACCGACTATATATACCCCATGCCACTCTCTATCCCTTTTCTACCTGCATCCCAATTTATAATTCCAGAATGCTTCAGAGGTCGAAGGCCATGGATGTCTGTGTAAGGGTGTAGAGGAGGTTCGTGGCACTAAAAATCACACAAAAATGGAGAAAAATGGAATAAAAGAAAATTTTACATGGTTCAATGGTATGCCTACATCCATGGGAGAATGAGTCATTTCACTATTCACTTCTCTCCAATTCTCGTCAGGGTATTACAACAAACACGCAGATTACCCTACTTAGACACAATAGGATTTGATCCCGTTATAAAGAAGAATGAAAAAAAGTTTGTCTTCGGTTGGTGGGTAGTCCATATACCCATGATAAAAGTGTTCATCATCGTCTTGACTGCCCACCAAAGAAGAACCTGCAGCAGGGTTGGCTTCCACCCTAAAAAAACCTACTGTTGACAGAAGACTCTCATGAGTTATCCTATATAAATCACTCTCAAATTGAGAGTGACCCCCACAAATATTCCCTTTATTACCAATTTGGGGTATAAACTAGACCTATAGTCTCCTTACAGGCATTGAAAACTTCATCACCAAATCGAACACACTTCTTCTCTCCAGATGATGTGTCGCTTCCACTATCTTCAATCGAGCTTGGGCTGACTATGGTCCCTATAAAATAATACAACTCTTGGGACTCATTCCCAGTAAGAATCGCTGAATCCCCACATGATACTTCCAACACTTCACCCACTATTTAAATCTTTTACCCTTTCACATTGAGCCTACTTAATGATTACAAGTTCTATCTCATCCTCAGAATGAATTTCACGTCACCCGGTTTTGGTACCCCTCTATCGGGTGTCTTCAATTTCACTGTCCCGACTCCTCAAACCTCACATGTTGACCCATAACCAAGTCTATCTGAATATTTCACCTTTTTAAAATTATGAAATGAAACTTTGGTCATAAAAATGTGTGACGAGATCCCTGAATCCAAAACCCATTCGTCTTCCTTTGGATTTTGAGCCTTCTCATTCTTCCTTTTAAAAATGTGACATTCTTTCTTCATGTGCCCGTATCTTTTGTAGTAATGAAACTTCAATTATGCCCGTTAAACTCTCTCATTTGAGTGAAAGCTTCCTAATTTCATGTAGAATTCATCATCTTCCAATAATTCTATGATTTTTGCAACCTTCTCTTTAACTTCTATTTCCCAGCAACATACCATTTGTGCTCCCCACAATCACTTTTATAGTGAATATTTTTCTCACACCATAAACATGTGATTTCTCTAGGATCAAATCCTCTCAATTTTGGCTACCATTATTTACCTATTGACTTTAGATATCGACTCCTCCCACATTTATTATCTCACATCACCATTATTTGCTATCCTGAATGTGTCGAAGGTATTAGGAATGCCTCTAAATCTTAAAGTGATTCCATCACCTCATCAAGCTTCAATGTGTCCTTCCCCATGAGAAATTTAGTCACAAGCCCATAAAATGAACTTGTTAATAATGAAAAAAGAAAAAGTTCTTTGAATTAATCTCCAACTGTCACACCGAGCCCCAATAATTGTGTTAAGATTTTTTTAATTTATTGGTGTGATCCAAATTTTTTTTCCATCATCCATGAAAAACTGGTACAATTTATTCTTTAGGAATAGTTTATTGGTGAGTGACTTCACCATATATCATTTCTCCAACTTCTTTCAGATCTCTTTCGGTGAGGTCTCATCCAACACTGAGTATTTTACGATATTCTCCAGACATAGTCGAATTATGCTGACGACCCGCATCTCGAGCTCTTCCCAATCATCATCATTGGTTGTATTAGGTTTTTCTCTGATCAATTGTTTTATCATTCCCTACTGAACAAGAATATCTTTCACCTTGCTTTTCCAGAATCTGAAGTTTTTCCGACCATCAAACTTCTCAATCTCAAATTTTGGTAGTGCATCTCCACCACCATCGCCAATGTCGCAAAACGTGATTTCCACCGTTGATGTCATGCACTTATTAAACCACTTTATGAATTGATAATTTGAAAAAAATAACCATATGGATATGTTTGAAATAGTCAAAATAGTCATAATCGACTCCTGGATCATAGAAATCAAAGTCCAATTGGCCGAGATATCACCAAAACAAATTAAACGGTCTAGATTGCCTGCTGACGTGGCGATGACGTGGTACTGATGTGGTATGACAGAGAAGATGGTGGAATATCACCGAATATTTTTTTGGTGTCATGAATAGTCCTATATTCTCCGGTACGGGGTTATTTTCCACCCCTAGTTTGACTAAAAATTTGAACGGCTCTACAAGGCTTGTTTCAACTCTATTTTCAACACTGCTTGTACCGTTGGAATCATCTCATAGTCCTCTTTATGGATATGGCCAAGGAAAAATTTCATGACCACTTTCAATTTTTTGGTCATCGAAAAAATCATCGTCGCCTCACCGTTTTGAACTCCCTCACTATGACTCCCTTTGATACCACTTGTAAGGGTGCAACAAAGGTGCGTGGCACCACAAATCACACAAAAATCGAGAAAAAAAGAATAACACAAAAAATTTATGTGGTTTGGTGGTATGACAATGACCACGGGAGAATTATCCATTTCTCTATTCATTTATCTTCAATTCTCATCGGTGTATTACACCATACACACAGATTACCCTGCTTACACACAATAGGATTTGATCCTGTTATAAAGAACAATGATAACCAGTTTGTCTTCGGTTGGTGTTAGTTCATCTACCCATGAGAAAAATGTTCGTTGTTAGCTTCTCATCTGCCTTGACTGCCCACTAAAGAAGAACCTAAATTAGGGTTGGTTTCTGCCCTTAGAAAAGCCATTACCAATAGAATTCTCTTGTGAGTCATCATATAATAATCAATCCCAAATTAGGAGTGGACCCCCCAGTTTGGTATGCTGAGAATTCCACATAAGCCTACTTTTTTGCCTTGAGAATGGTACGTGAACACCTCTGAATTGCAGAAACTATTTTATTCTTTGATCAAGAGATTAAACTTATGTTATTTTTAGAAATGGAAACAGTGTAAGTAGTTGGATGTGTCAGAGTTCGTATCGGTCATGGAAGCCAGCACCAACACCCAACTGATGGTGATGGTTGGGGGGGAACTTTGGGTTAGACGATTATTTCCCTTGTTGATACCTCCCAACAGACCGACAGTCACGTGGCTTGCATTTTTTGGGGCCCCCACGACCATCGAGCCACCAACTATGTGTTGGGGTATCATGCCGGTGGTGTGGAGATATGGTGGGCTGATGTGGGGGTGATGCTTAGTGAAGACTATGGTGGGGTATACTTTGTGGTGGTGGAATGTGAGTATAAAGACAATGAAGGGGTGTTTTGGGTGACTCAGAAAGACAATAAGGCATGTGTGGTGGGGTACAATGCCCTCTACAAGGGCTCCTAGGGAAGTAGAGTGGAGGGATAGGTGCTACCAATCAGTGAGGGTTGGTGATGGCCATAATGGGAGACAAAAATGGTGGAGGTAGGCATGATAAAGGAAATAGACGAAGTAGATGGTGGGTGTTGTGTTGGGGCCCAAAAATGATTAGCCCAAGGTGTACCAATAATCAAGAGATAAAATAAAGTGCAAAATTCTGAAATAAATGAAACCATATGTAATGCGGAAAAACCGCCCCAATGGAGGGGGCAAAAAAAACACAGGAAAATAGAGGGATTACTATGGGTTAAAAGTTGCTATAAACTCTCTCACTATTAGAAGGAGAAAACACTTGAAAAAATATCTCTTAAATATGAGGAAAACAACACACTAAATACCGTACTCAAATAGTAATAAGAACCAGATAATGGTGATATATGAGGTGATGCAAATGGGATGAGGCTATTTCCTTTTATAGGCAACCCTCACCCCTACTGCTCATCTCTCACAGGATCAATTGGTGGGGTTGGTCACCCACCAACCATGCCTTCCCCCTTTGAAAATTAGGGGGCGACACTATCCTGGAACAAACATATGCCAACACATCTACCACTTGTAGATTTATTGATAACCAATCACATCTCCACACATACATTCTATCTTCCAAACATGATGCTCATGTCTCTGAAAGGTTGTTAGAGGATCTACACCATCTAAAGTTATCAGAGTCAACCACCTTCGTTAGGAAATCTGCCAGATTTTCTTTAGTATGAATTTTCTATATATCCACACTTCCTTCCTCCATAAAATCTTAGAAAAAGTGATATTATACCCCAATGTGCTTTATCCTGGAATAAAAATATGGATTCCTTGAAATGTTCAAGGCACTCTGATTGTCACAAAACAATGGAATCTGATCCTGTCTATGCTAGATCTCCTCCAACAACCTTCTCATCCCAATATCCTCTTTCTAAGTCTATGTAGATACGATGTTATCTGCTTCATTCGTGGATAAATCCACAACTGACTATAACTTTGAAATCCAACTCACAGCTCCTCCTGAAATATTAAACACATAACCCGTAGTGGATTTCCTCTGATCATAATCACCTACAAAATATGAATCAACATATCCTATGATAGTGACATCTGATCCTCCATAACATAAGGTAATATTTTAGGTCTCATTGATTTATCTCAGGATCCTCTTCATTGTGCTCCAATGCTCCCATCCCGTATTCTCCATGTACTAACTAACTTCTCCCACTACATATGCAATGCCTGGTCTTGTACAAACCATAGAGAACATCAGACTTCCCACATCTGATGCATATGGTACTCAAGATATTTCTATCCTGTCTATATCACTTTTATGACTCATTGTTGAGGATAACTTGAAATTAATGGGAAGAGGGATAGATATGGGATTATAGTCATTCATGTTGAAGTGTTTTAGGACTCTATATATGTAACTCTTCTAGGATAGACAAATCTTCCCATTATTTCTATCTTAGTAAATATGCATCCCATGAATATTTTTTGTTGGTCCCAAGTCCTTCATATCAAACTCTCTAGCCAAATGTACCTTCATCTCTTAGATATCATCATTCTTGGGGCCTGAAACCAACATGTCATCCACATATAACAGAATAATGATGAAATCATTACCATATGAACCCCTACAATATACACAAGGATCTTAATGAAGTCTATTGTATCCAAGACTAATGATATAGTTATCAAATATCTTGTACCAATACCTCGATGCCTATTTGAGACCGTAAAAAGATTTTTTTAAACCTGTAAACCAAGTTATATTTTCCTTCTTCTGAAAAACCTTTGGTCTAGATCATATAGATCTCTTCATCAAGATCACTATGGAGAAAAGAAGTTTTCACATCCTACTGCTCTAGATGTAAGCTGTATGTAGCACACATCACTAGAACTATATGAATAGTCTTTAGTCTAACTACAAGAGAAAATATTTCTTTGAAATCAATACCTTCCTTTTGAGAATATCCTTTGACCACAAATTGTGCACAATATCATGTCACCTAGTCCTTTCTATCTTGAATTATCTTAAAGTCCCATTTGTTTTTGATATCCTTCCTTCCATGAGGAAATGGAACAAGATCCCAAGCCTTGTTCTTGTGAAGGGTTTTAGGCTCCTCCTGCATCATCTCCATCCATGAGGATACATTGGGAATCTGGGTTGCCTCCAAAAAAGAAGATGGATCTCCATCCTCTTTCAATAAGTAGTACATGATATTGGTCTTAGTGACATAGTCTGAGTGCCATACTGGTGCTCTTTTCTTTTGAGTTGATTATCATGGTCCAGACTCAATCGGTACTTGTTCATAATTCTCTAGTAATGCCTTATAGAAAATTGGTTATTCTTTGGATTTTACTCTACTTTTATTATTGTAGTTTTTTTTTGTTCTCCATCTCCATGTGTCACGAACCACCTTCTCCAAGATGAGGGAAGAGACGACAAAAATCTATGCCCTTCCTTCCCCAAGGTGAAGGAGAGATAATGACCCCTTGAGTCCCTCCTTCAATAGAACCCGAAGCGACGACTAGAACCAAGGGTATAGAATATCACAAAAATGGAAGGCATTACCCTTTTTATAGAATGATATCAGGAGATAAGATGGAAAATCCCATCTACACGAAGACTAAAGGTAAAAGTAATGCCAATAACCCATTTGTACATGTGTAAAGACCAGCAAAATTAAAGGGAAATATTTTTTAAAATTGTTTTTGGGATTTTACAAGAACACGGTTTCTGACGGCGCCTGATTCTAAGGCCCGGTGTGCCCGGAATTAATTTCTGAAGTTAGGCTCGGGTACGTTCAGTGAACGAGCGAACGGGTTTTTCTAACTTTTGAACCGGTACTCAGAATCGAAATCCGAAGGCACCGATGGAATCGCAACGCCGATAATTTCTTAGAAACACCTTTTTCGGAGTTTCTTTTGCTCGGGTGTGGTTTTTAATTTTTTTGGGGTAAGGTTAAATAATAAAATAAAAGTGGTGCAACCGATCTTTTATTTTATTTAAGTTTCATAACCTATGTTAAGTAGATATCGGGGGACCCACAATATCCTACCCACATGGTAGGATATTTTGTGAGGTGGGACCCACACTATCCACCGTTTCTTTTCTTCTTAAGTAACACACCTGCACCCCCTATTAATGAAGTCAAACCATGCGTTTATTCTGGTTAAGAAACGCCTCATTAATTTGGGCGGTTAAATCGTTACAATTAATTCATTGAATTGATTGTTTCTTTTGAATTTCAAAGGTTGGCTTGTGCGTTAATAAAATAAGACTATTCTTATTTTATTTCTGTTGGAACTTGTTGCGTGGAGACGATTTGGAGGAAAGCGTTCTTCTTCGACGAAGAACGCGAAGAATGCGAAGAACGCACCGATCTCCGACGAAGAACGCCAAATCCTCGGAAATCAGCGATGCTACTTCCACGACGCTTCTTCTGCGACGCTCCTTCCACGACGCGACGATCCCCCTTCCACGACGTCTTCTTTTGCGATGTCCCTTTCCGCGAGAAATCTCATTCGATGACAACGCTTGAGGTAGGTAATTATTTTGAGAATGATTTTATTCCCTTGATTCTTTCATTCTAAAGAAAACAAAGAACACGAAACAACTTATTATCTAGTTGATCCCCAAATGTTTTCCTTGTGGGTTGGGAATAAATTGTTGTAGGAAGTTTTGGGGGTTTATTTTTATTGTTGATCGTGATCTCATCTGTCGCCTTTCTTGGTTTCAATTGGGCCGCCTGTTATCGTAATAACGGGAGGAGGTCGGAACGCATGAACACGGCCGACCCTCCTCCCCCCTTGTTTGTTTGAATTTGTTGCGGCACGTGAAAGGCAGCGCGGTGCGGTTGCACCGCGTGGAAACTATTAGAAAGGGTGAAGAAGCACGGCGCCATCGCGAGGCGCCGTTGAAGTCGAACTAGCTGCGGCGCCGTCGCGCCGCGCCAGAAAATCACGAAGAGGCCGCGGTTTGATTATTGAAAATTTATCGCGGATTGACGAGAAATGACAAACGGGGCCGAAAGGTAATTTTGAATCTCCCGTAGTAAAGTTCGGGACCCTAGATGAACGGCGGAACAGATGGTTTTGAAAATGGACCACCGGAGAAACTCTGGTGGCCCGCAGAAATCCTGGAGGCGCGGGTCGCCGGTGCGGCGCCGCCGGCGACCGGGGGCGGCGTCCGGAACCGTCCGGCCACCTGGAGGCGCCGGCACCCTAGCGCGCCGCCAGAGGAAACAATCGCCACGACAAGCCACGGAGGTGTGGTACGGGGGATCCCACGGCCGCGCGGGATCTCGGAGGAAAGGCAATGACGCAAACCGCCACCGGCTTCAATCAGCGGCGAGGGGGCCGCGTAACCCCCCCTGCTCCGCGGCTTTCGCTCGGCCACGCGGGCCGAGCCGCGGCGGGCCATGCGGCCGGGCTTCGTCGGCCGGGTTGGGCCGCGCCGCGCCCTGATGGGCCGGACCCGGACCCGGGTCGGGTCGACCCGGTTCGGGCCGTCCCAGGGGGGGTTGGGCCATGCCGGGCCGGGCCCAGACCCCCCATTTCGGATTGTTTTCGTTCGAATGCCCATAGCTTGGGCTACAGACCTCCGATCGATGTACCGTCGATTTCAATGCAATACTTGGATCGAGACGATAGTTTCGGTATATTACACTCAAAGTTTTAGAGAACTTTGGGTTCGGCCGGGTTGGTTCGGATACGAAACCAACCGGGCCCTCGGAGTGGAAACACTTATATCTTGAGCTCCGGACGTCCGATTGACATGTCGTTGACCTTGTTGGATTCCTCTTGATGATATGGAACTTTTGGAATACTTCCACTAAGTTTTAGTTTCAGTTGGATAGTGGCCGGGTTGGATTGTACCCGAAATCCAACCGGGCCCCTCGAACGGAAAAGCTGATAACTTTCAGACTGGATGTCTGTTTGACAAACCGTCAACGGCGTTGGTGATCTTGTTGAGAAATGGTCCCTTTGAGTATACCCTATGAGAGTTCGGGGTACATCTGAGATACGGCTGGGTTGGTTCGCACACGAAACCAACGGGGCCCCTAGGACGAAAAAGATAATAACTCACAGACCGGGTATCCGATTGACGCGCCGTCTGTTGCATTGAGACCCCTATGATGAGGCGTTCCATTGATATACTTATTCATGGGACTTTGAGATACTTGGAGTATCGACCTGTAGCTCGTGGAGCAGACCCTCCCGGAGACGAGAAAGCGGAGTACGGAGACCATGTAGCCGACTGAGACCTGACGACTGCTTGACCGACTCGACTTGGAGTGAGTCGAATAGCCCAGTGGACAGAGCACTACTTTTTTTGGGTGAAGACCCATGGCGGATGGAGCACTACCTGTGTGACAGAGCAGACCCGCGGTACTCTTCCGGAGAGTACTTCTACAGGCTATTAGGGGGTGTGCACTACTGTGTTTAGGTGGCATACACTGGCGGGAAGCACTATTGTGTTTGGGTGGCTGGCCCGCGTTACTCGACAGGAGCAGTACCTCAGCAGTCTTAGGTTAGTGAGCAGTACCTCGGAGTCGTGACAGTATCACTGTACACTCCAGAGATAGGGCTCTTCAGCAGTTACGGTTTCGATAATGAAAATCCTGGTTTGAGCTGAGTCTATGACCTTTGTGTTTACCTTTTGATTGAGATGGATCACTTGATAACTTAGGTATATGTATGGGCATATACCTGGGTAGTGGTTATCCGTTGATTTCATAATCTTTGTGTTTCCTCATTATTGAGATGGGTTACATGATAACTTTGGTATATGTATGGACATATACCTGGGTAGTGGTTATCCATTAATTTCATAATCTTTGTGTTTCCTCATGATTGAGATGGGTTACTTGATAACTTAGGTATATGTATGAGCATATACCTAAGTTGAGGTTATCTATTGAGATCTTCTTTGTGGTTATCCTTGTTGGTTTTAGTGAGACCTTGAGGGTCTCGGGGTCCCTACTGAGTATCATTATACTCACCCCTGCACGGGCTATGCCCACACCTCGTTGTGTTGGTTGCAGACGACGGGCAGTGTTGACGGAGGCCGAGTGTTTGAGGACTGGATGGTACTAGAAGGTGGACCACACGACGAGTCAGTACCCAGAGGAGGACCACACAACGAGTCAGTATCCGGAGGTGGACTTCACGGTGAGACGACAAACAGAAGAGGTTGATGGGTGAGAGCGTTGTGGAGGCTATCTATACCTACCCTTCAGGTAGGACCTGTGGTGGACAATCCAGGAGCTGCGCTATCTATACCTACCCTTCAGGTAGGATCCGAGGATGATGACCCAGGAGCTGCTTCCTTTCTTCCAGCTGTTTCCTTTTTCTGTTGTACTTTTGTTCAGTTGTAGTTGAACTTTCAGTTGGGTTTGTATTCTGGCCCATTTACTTTTCTGCACTTTCTTTGTACTTAGTGTTTTACTTCCTCTTGTACTCTATGGTGTTTTGTTTACTTTATAAAGGAAATTCCTTCCCAGTTATCGGGAATTACGCCATTAGTGCTAGTCTCCAGCCCCTGGCCTATGGAAGGTGGGCTTGGGGTAGTCACGGCATGGGCCCCAAGGACGGGTTGTGACAAATTGGTATTAGAGGAGTCGGTTCTACCACAGAACTAATAACTCTAATTTTTTCTTTCTGTGAAGCAATAGTGTTAAGGGTACCGAGTGCGGTCTTTAGTTCAGGGAATCTAGTGTTGGTGCGGGCGGCCGACGTATCCATACACCAGGACCCTGACAACTGATTTCTGACTTGGTGCACGAAAACACTGATTGCGTGTGTGTTTCCAGAAGTTTTTAAAAGTCATCTCAAACAAGGTCAACTCACCAGGTATAAATAGTTTGACCATGTCATGTTGTTTCTTTCAGGATGCCTTTTTACGGACGACCATCTAGAGCCCAGAGGGATGTGCGTACTTACAGCCTCCCGAGCGATGAGGCTTCGGTATAGGTCCCTCTTGCAGTTGAGGCACCAGCGGTACTACCATACGTTGGGCCACCGATGCCACCATCCCCTGCAGTAGGTGATGCACGCCACTTAAGCGCGCTGCACGAGTTCCAGTGCCAGAGGCCACCCAGTTTCTTGGGAGAGACAGACCCACAGGTGGCTGAGGATTGGAAGAAGGTAGTGGTGAGAGTCTTCAGGCTAGTGGGGATGCCTGCAGACTTCATGGTGATCTTTGCTGCTAGCCTTCTTCAGGCAGCAGCAGGCGGGTGGTGGAGCCACTTGTTCCAGTTTTGCGACGGGATGACCTTCACATGGGAAGACTTCGAGACCTTATTTAGGGTGGAGTTTGTGCCAGTAGATCTACACCTCGAGTGTGTACAGGAGCTGCTTCCTTTTCTACAAGATTTTCGATCAGTAGCCGAGTCATCTGTGGGCAGTAGACAGATGATGCATAGGTCCAAGAGGACCAGACCAGCAGTTGGGTGACCTCGGGTTATAGGATCAGTAGTGCGGGGAACCCGGGGTGGAGTTAGGGCCAGGCGTTCCAGAAACAGACAGTGTTTCTCCTACGGCAGGAAGGGTCACATAGAACGTGACTGTCCGACTCCTCCCACAGTCGATCTGCAGGCGTTGGAGGAGCCACCGAGGCAGAAGAAGTGACAGGTTCTTGAGCAACAGCCGAGCAGCGGACAAGGCAGTTGAGCTCCGGGAGCAGGTGGACAGGAGCAGAACTAGTGGATACATCCCTTGTACTTCTAGTTCCATGTTGCTGTTGTATTCGTGTCTTTGTAATATGAGATGAAATAATGAAAAGACACTTATCTTTGTGATGTTTTCTTTCCTTTCCTTTTGTTTGGTTGATACTGAGTGGTCCCGGTTAAAACTGTTGACTTGACCCTCACTTTCGAGATTTCTACGGGAGGAGACCCAGTGACCTCACACTGATGCCGACAGTGTGACTCGACCCTTGGAGGTGAGAGTGACAGTTGGATCTCTTGGTAGTTACATCGAGGCCTTACGACATCATCCATGGCATGAATGCATCATTCATGTCAGGATTGACTGTATTAGGAAATGGGAGTGGTTCATCCAGGGGATGAGACCGAGTTTCTCTTTTCGGCAATGGAGAAATTTTTAGCAGCTCTTTCAGATCGTAGGCAAAGAAGGTGCAGATCATCCAGGAGCGGATGAAGGCTGCACAGTGCAGTAAGAAACAGGAAACCGACGCCATTCTTAGAGACTCGGGCATGTTAAATGTTTCAAGAAGAGGAAGCTTTAAGGAGAGATGAGTCTTCAAAGCAGAAGATGTGGAGGAAGAGCTAGGAGAGTAGCATGAGGTGGTGTACATTTTAACATGCTACAACCACCCGCCTTAGTTGTCCCCGCCAGGCTTGAAGAGCTGGAGGGAAGGGGAAGAGTACGGCTGCATGAGGTCAAGGAGTGTGACCCAGTGTCTCTAAAAATGATTCAAGGGACAGTCTGTGTCCACTAATAGCTTCCGTAGTAACAGACGTCGATATGAATCATTCCTTTCTTCCACGAATCTTGTACCAGACCTAGAGTTTCTGGTAAGCCGTAGACATGACCCCACGTCTGGAGATACCAAGGGAGAAGACTCGATAATCACACTTATGCCAACGGTGTGGTCAAACCCTCAAGGTGAGAGTTTTGGTTGGAATCTCTTGGTGGAAGCGTCGAGGCCTTACGACGTTGGTTTGAGTAAGGACTGGGCAATCACAGTTCATACACAAATTGACGGTATTAAGCAAAAAGGTTGCGGTTTAACTACGACTTCAGAATGGGTTTTCCATGGTCGGAGAAAAGGAAACCCCAGGCAGCGCATGATAAACTCATGCATAGGAGGGTGCGACCGATCACTCTTGAGTCGATCAACCTTACCCTCGTGGTAGCAGTTGTTATGAGTTTCAGTTATAATAGGAATTGGAGACCTCTAGAGTTCGAGGATGACGATCACGTCCTTATACGGGTCTCACCTCGATGAGGTTTACATAGATGTGGACAAGGCGTAAATTTATCTCTGAGGTTCAGCGAACCTTTTTAGGTCCTCATCTGGGTAGGCGTGGTGGTTTACCGCTAGACCCATCCACCTCAGTTGCACCAGGTGCACAACGATATCCACGTATCTCAACTGAGGAGATACGTGCTCGACCCTTCGCATACCATCGACCATGGCGAGCTGGACGATGGCGATGGGGTGACTTTCGCGGAGGTTCCAATGGGGATTGAGGATCAATAGGAGCAGATCCTTTGAGGATGTTCGATTCCTCGGGTTCACTTTCTTTGGCAGTATGGGAACCTCCATGTAAGAACATTGGAGCGGAAGGCTCAGATGTGTGCTCAGTACTGTTTTTGTAACCCTAGTTTGTGTTAAATCTTTAAGAGGACATAAATCCCTGAGGTGGGAGTAATGTAAAGTCCCGTAAAATTCAAGGGAAATTGTTTTTTAAATTTTCTTTTTGATTTTACAAGAACTCAGTTTCTGACGGCGCCTGATTCTGAGGCCCGGTGTGCCCGGAATTAATTTCCGAAATTAGTCTCGGGTACGTTCAGTGAACAAGTGAGCGGGTTTTTCTAACTTCTGAACCGGTGCTCAGAATCGAAATCTGAAGGCACCGATGGAATCGCAGCGCCGGTAATTGATTAGAAACACTTTTTCTGGAGTTGTGTTTTCTCGGGTGTGGTTTTTAAATTTTTTGGGGTAATGTTAAGGAATAAAATAAAAGTGGTGAAACCGATCTTTTATTTTATTTAAGTCTCTTAACCTATGTTAAGTGGATGTCGGGGGACCCACAATATCCTACCCACTTGGTAGGATATTTTGTGAGGTGGGACCCACACAAGCCACCGTTTCTTTTCTTCTTAAGTAACACACCCGCACCCCCTATTAATAAAGTCAAACCGTGCGTTTATTCTGGTTAAGAAACGCCTCATTAATTTGGGCGGTCAAATCGTTACAATTAATTAATTGAATTGATTGTTTCTTTTGAATTTCAAAGGTTGGATTGTACGTTAATAAAATAAGACTATTCTTATTTTATTTCTGTTGGAACTTGTTATGTGGAGAGGATTTGGAGGAAAGCGTTATTCTTCGACGAAGAACACGAAGAACGCGAAGAAGGCACCTATCTCCGACGAAGAACGCCAAATCCTCGGAAATCAACGACGCTCCTTCCGCGGCGCTTCTTTTGCGACGCTCCTTCCATGACGCGACTATCCCCCTTTCGCGACGTCTTCTTTTGCGACGTCCCTTTCTGCGACAAATCTCGTTCGACAACAACGCTTGAGGTAGGGAAGTATTTTGAGAATGATTTTATTCCCTTGATTCTTTAATTTTAAAGAAAACAAAAACATGGAACAACTTATTATCTAGATGATCCGCGAATGTTTTCCTTGCAGGTTGGGAATAAATTGTTTCGAGAAGTTGTGGGCGTTTATTTTTATTGTTGATCGTGATCTCATCTGTCGCCTTTCTTGGTTTCAATTGGGCCGCCTGTTATTGTAATAACGGGAGGAGGTCGGACCGCACGAACACGACCGAACCTCCTCCCCCCCTTGTTTGTTTGAATTTGTTGCAGCACGCGAAAGGCGGCGCGGTGCGGTTGCACCATGCGGAAACTATGAGAAAGGGCAAAGAAGCTTGGTGCCATTGCGCCGTGTCGTTGAAGTCGAACAAGCCGCGGTGCCGCGCCTGAAAACCACAAAGAGGCCACATTTTGATTATTGAACGTTGAGTGCGGATTAACGGGCGGCGACAAACGGGGCCGCAAGGTAATTTTGAAGCTCCCGCAGTAAAGTTCAGGACCCGAGATGAACGTCGGCACATACAGTTTTGAAAACGGACCACCGGAGCAACTCCGGTGGCCCGCGGAAACCCTGGAGGCGCGGGTCGCCGACGGGTTGCCGCCGGCGACCGGGGGCGGCAGCCGGAGCCGTCTGGCTTCCAGGAGGTGGCGGCGCCATAGCGCACCGCCGAACAAAACAACTGTCGCGGCAAGCCGCCGCAGTGCGGCATGGGGGATCCCGCAGCTGCGCAGGATCCCGGAGGAAAGGCCGCGGCACAAAATGCTGTCGGCTTCAATCAGTGGCGAGGGGGCCGTGTAACCCCCCCCCCCCCCCCCCCCCGCTCCGCGGCTTCCGCTCGGCCACGTTGGCCGAGCCTCGGCGGGCCACGCGGTCAGGCCGTGCTGGTCGGGCCGGACCGCGCCGGCCGGGCCGGGCCGCGCCCTGATGGGACGAACCTGGACCCGAGTTGGGTCGCCCCGTTCGGGCCGACCCAGGGGGGTTGGGCCGGGCCGGGCCGGGCCCAGACCCCCCATTTCAGATTGTTTCTGTTCAAATGCTCATATCTTGGGCTACGGAGCTCCGATCGATGCATAGTCGGTTGCAATGCGATCCTTGGATCGAGACGGTCGTTTTGGTATATTACACTCAAGGTTTCAGAGAACTTTGGGTTCAGCCAGGTTGGTTCGGATACGAAACCAACCGGACCCTCGGAGCGGAAACATTTATATCTTGAGCTCCGGAAGTATGATTGACGTGCCGTCGACTTTGTTGGATTCCTCTTGATGAGACGGAACTTTTGGAATACTTCTCCTGAGTTTTGGTTGCATTTGGATAGTGGCTGGGTTGGATTGTACCCGAAATCCAACTGGGCCCCTGGAACGGAAAAACTGACAACTTTCAGACTGGACGTCCGTTTGACGAACCGTCAGAGGCATTGGTGATCTTGTTGAGAAACGGTCCCTTTGAGTATACCATATGAGAATTCGGGGTAAAGTTGAGATATGGCCGGGTTGGTTCGCACACGAAACCAACCGGTCCCCTGGGACGAAAAGGCTAATAACTCACAGACCGGGCGTCTAATTGACGCGTCGTCTGTTGCGTTGAGACCCCTACGACGAGGCGGTCCTTTGAGATACTTCTTCATGGGACTTTGAGATACTTGGAGTATCGACCAGTATCTCGTGGAGAGGACCCTTCCGGAGAAGAGCATGTGGAGTAAGGAGACCGTGTAGCCGACTGAGACCTGGTGACTTCTTGACCGACTCGACTTGGAGTGAGTCGACTAGCCCAGTGGACGGAGCAATAATTTGTTTGGGTGCAGAACCGTGGAGGATGGAGCACGACCTGTGTGACAATGCAGACCCACGGTACTCGTCTGGAGAGTACTTCTGTAGGCTATTAGGGGGTGTTCACTACTGTGTTTAGGTGGCATACCCCGACGGGAAGCACTACTGTGTTTGGGTGGCTGGCCCGCAGTACTCGACAGGAGGAGTACCTCAGCAGTCTTAGGTTAGTGAGCAGTACCTCGGAGTCTTGACAAGATCACTGTACACTCTGGAGACCGGGATGTTTAGCAGTTACGGATTCGATAATGAAAATCCTGGTTTCAGATGAGTCTATGACCTTTGTGTTTACCTCTTGATTGAGATGTGTCACTTGATAACTTAGGTATATGTATGGGCATATAACTGGGTAGTGGTTATCCATTGATTTCATAATCTTTGTGTTTCCTCATGATTGAGATGGGTTACTTGATAACTTAGGTATATGTATGGGTATATAGCTGGGTAGTGGTTATCCATTGATTTCATAATCTTTGTGTTTCCTCATGATTGAGATGGGTTACTTGATAACTTAGGTATATGTATGAGCATATACCTAAGTAGAGGTTATCTGTTGAGATCTTATTTGTGGTTATCGTTGTTGGTTTTAGTGAGACCTTGAGGGTCTCGGGGTCCCTACTGAGTATCGTTATACTCACCCCTGCACGGGCTATTCCCACACCTCGTTGTGTTGGTTGCAGACGACTGGTAGTGCTGATAGAGGCCGAGTGTTCGAGGACTGGAAGGTACCCAGAGGTACACCACACGACGAGTCAGTACCCGGAGGAGGACCACATGACGAGTCAGTATCTGAAGGTGGACTTCACGGCGAAATGACACACGGAGGAGGTTGACAGGGGAGAGTGTTGTGGAGGCTATCTGTACCTACCCTTTAGGTAGGATCCATGGTGGAAAATCTAGGAACTGTGCTATCTTTACCTACCCTTCCGGTAGGATCCGAGGACAAAGACCCAGGATCTGCTTCCTTTCTTCCAGCTGTTGTCTTTTTCTGTTGTACTTTTGTTTAGTTGTAGTTGTACTTTCAGTTGGGTTTGTATTCTGGCCCATTTACTTTTCAGCACTTTCTTTGTACTTAGTTTTTTACTTCATCTTGTACTCTGTGGTGTTTTGTTTACTTTATAAAGGAAATGTCTTCCCAGTTATCAGGAATTACGCCTTTGGTGATGGTCGCCAGCCCCTGGCCTATGGAAGGCGGGCTTGGGGTAGTCACAGCATGAGCCCCGAGGACGGGTTGTGACAACATGAATGTTCAAAAGTAAAATAGATACAAAAAAAATAAAAAACTCCCAAATAATGTACCAATGAAAATAAACTAAATAGAAACAAAAACTATCCTGAATACTAAGATAGTAAAGTCCAGTATGGTCCTCAAATTTCTCTAAGAAACTGGAAAATAGTTTTATATACGTAGTGCGAGAATACAAGTATAATCAGTAGGGAAACTAAAGCTGCTCGTGCACAAGTGAGGGAACATACAAATTCCCCTGTGAGAAAATTATAAAACCTCAAGAACCTACCAAGGAATACTAACTAGCCTAAACATACCAAGGAATACTCACCCTAGTAACACAAGTCAAGTCAAGTAATAATAATAGAACATCAACATTTGGGTGCCTCACACACCACTTTACCACTGGTTAACTGCTCATTCCTAACGATCTGACGTCTTGACACTGCCACTCTTCCCACACACAGTCCCACTACCACAGATTTCCCACACACAACTAGGCCTCAAAACACAAACAACCATGCCCATAGACACTGGGGACACAACAACCATCATCATGCATGAAGACACCTCTGCCAGAACAACCACCGCCATGCCCAATGGCACCAGGGACTCATCTTAAAGATACTTGGGAAGACATACCTATCCTAAAAACACATGATCCCCTGGTATAAAACAAACCCTTTCCCGAAGAATCTGGGACTATGGTAAGCCTCAAGCCATTACATCCCACTCGGATATGCCCAAGCAGCACAATCTTGAAGAGGGTGTGGGGAAGAAAATTAGTAACCAGACCATCTATCCTCCCACTGGGATGTTGGGAAATATACCCTCCCCATACATGCACAACCACAAAATATCCACTTCCAAAGAATAAAACCAACCCCCATATTGTTCAGTTTCCATTTGTTTATTGAAGGAGATTAACATTAATTATTCCAACACAACCGAGAAACTAACCACCATGACCACACCAAGCATCAAACAAAACAAAACTGCAATCCCACTTCACAAGAGAACAAAACTAGACATGTAGTCCCACTGCACATCCCTGTTCAACTACTAACAAATATCATTCTTCAAGTTAATACCACCCATTCCTTCTCTCACAACCCATCCCTACAACCCCACTTCCCAAACAAATACCCAGATGCAGTCCGACAGAGTAACAAGTCCATAACCAAACGACAGTCCCACTGTACGATGTCACTTAGTGACCACAACACATCATAAATTTAGTTTATCTACCTATAAGTTCATCCATTCCATAGTCAATCAATATCTTGAACTGAGATACCAACATGCCCCCCTGTACAACCCTACATACCGAGCCCACTGAACCCAGAACAGAATATACAACACATAACCACAACCATCAAACCAATCATATTCAAATTTAACTGACAATGGTTCTTTAATCTACATTGAAATATAACCGGGGTGATCACAAAATAGTTTTGATCCTGGGGAATCTATTTATTTAACCGAGTGTACGTGATTAATCAGATTTCATGTTACAACTGTATATCAAAACATCACAACAAAACACCACCATTACACAATAAAATACCACCAACAGTCATGGTTTTCATAATCCATACAACCACAAAAACCATAAATAAATCAAATATAACAAAATAAAATAGGCGACAAAAAAAAATCACACCTTTTCCATTATTTTATTTGTTCAAGTTATCTTTTGATCATATTATATCCTTGTTTAATTATCGTTTTAAGAAGAGTATCAAGAATTTCCTCACAAGTAACCATTAATATACCCACCCACATGATTCATAATTAAAGAGAAGAAAAATAAAATCCATACTTGGATGATCAAGGATCGAATTTCCTTCTTGCACCAATAATAGGGGATGTCGTGACTCATAGGAAGAACTCAAAGGCTGAGAAGGAAGGGATCCGGCATGGTTTCATGACTCATCTTGGGAGGAAGCCTCTAGGTACACCAATAGAAATTAAAAGGAAGAAGGAAGAGATGATCTCAGCTTAAGAAGAGGCCATATCCTAAAATCACGAAGACCATTTTGAGGTACTTGAGTATCAGATCGTGGCTTGACCACAAGGCTTGGTGGTTTCAGATGTTGGAATTAACTAAGATTTAATAATTCCCCTCAAAAATGGTGGAGATAGACCAATGGATGGCTGTGAGTTGATTGAATAACTTTAAATGAAGAAAAAACACGTAACAGGGGAAAAATTGGGAAAACTCAGAAAACTGGGCAAGGGGGTGTGACACCATTTAGGGAGACACCGTAATGGTGCCACCATAAATGATGTGACTATGGAGGTGCGTCTATGATGGTGTGACCATGATGGTACCACTGTAATGGTGCCACCGTAGTGGTGCCACTGTAACGGTGTGACCGTAATGGTGTGATTGTGACACTAACACACTAACCGATGCCACCGTATCAGTGCGATTGTAACAGTTCCACTGTTTTAGTGGAACTGTTTAGTGGAACTAAGTGTTTGGAAAACTCCCGAAGAAAGACACTTTGATCCCTACGAACACTACGACAACTTGAATTTTTTAAAGGAATGGCCTAGGGAAATCCGAGTCATTACACCATGTCTTGATCAGTTTTCAATTGCACCTTTTCTTATGCAAAAATTAAATCTCTACTAAACATAAGTTTGTTGTAAGTGGGTTCCCACAAATGATACCCCTTCAAACCATCAGCATACCCCAAGAAGATACATTTCCTGGATCTTGAATCCAACTTTGATCTTTCCTGGTTATTAAACATTTCATATACAGGACTTCCAAAAGTTTGTAAAAAGGAATATTCATTGGGTTTACCAGTCCACATCTCCATTTGTGTCTTCTGATCAATTTCCAATAAAAGAGATCTATTGATCACATAATAAGTAGAATTCCCTGCTTCTGCCCAAAATGTTTTTCCAATTCTTACAGTATTCAACATCTCCCTTATTCTATCCAATAAGGTTTTATTCATCTTCTCTACCACTCCATTATGTTGAGGAGTGTACGCCACCATGAACTGTCTCTTTATTCCTTCATAATGACAAAAAGTATCAAATTCCTCGCTTTTATATTCTCCACCATTGTCAGTCCTTAGACACTTGATCTTATTTCCATATTCAAGTTCCTTCTGCTCTTTGAATGTTTTGAAAACTTCATAAACCTCCGACTTCCTTTTGATTGGGTACACGAAACATCTCTTGGAATAATCATCAATGAATGATACAAATTACCTTGATCCTCATAGGGATATAATTGGTGCTTTTTAAACATCAGAATGGATCAACTACAAGATTATGTGACTTATCTCTATTGACGTCCTGAACTTTTACCTGGGTTTCTTGCTCAAAACACAATTCTCACAAAATGGTAAGGAAATATTTGTTAGCCCAAGTAGCAAATTCTGATATGAAATAATCTGTAGGCCTCGTTCTTACATATGTCCATGTTTCAGATTCCATAATTTCATCAACGCTTCCATCGAGGTAGTTTATGCAAAAACTATCTCCACCTCCTTATAAGTTTCACCCATAAGTATATACAGTATCTTCGATAAATTCTCTACCTTCATTACCATAAGCGTTCCCTTAACATTTCATACTCCTTGGATGGTTCAAAAAATATTGTCATGCATCTTCTGTTTAATGGTACAGAATCCAATTATCTTCAAGGTGTGATCATTCCCCATGTACACAAGTCCTTCTAGGATAGTTTCATACTGGTCAAACCATTTCTGTCAATATGTCATGTTCTATATTTCTCCATAGTAATAATCCATGAATCATTGTGATGATGCCTACTTCTAGTAGTCACTGCCGCTTCACTAACAAGTATATATCCACTTCCAGAAGTACTCACCACATTTCCGCCCATGTCATGATTTTGGATCCCACTAGGAACACATTCCTCATTACATCTTATAGTCTTTTACCAATTTTCAATCGACAATTATCCTTCCAGAACACTACCTGCATATTTATTTTACACAACGAAAAATTATTCCCATTGAATTTATCGATCTCAAATTTCACTACCATCTGGACAAGCCATCAGTCCAGAACCTCTTATTTTTTACAATGGTGTATTTAATAATCCCAATTATTATTTTTTGATGTGACAGATCAACCAGAGTTGTAATCACAAAACATACTCAAATATATGAGAATTATAAATACCAAAAAACGCAAACAACACCGGGCTAGAACCTGACCTCTGATACCAGTTTTTGGGACTCTAAAATGATTTCCCCAAGATGTAGAAATAATCACGGGATAAAATAAAGTAAAAAATGTGGAAATAAATGACACCAATTTTAACATGGAAAACGCCCTAAATGGAATGTGTAACAAAACCACAGGAAAATAGAAGGATTACTATGGGGTAAAAGTGGGTACACCTTCCCTTTCCTATTACAAAGAGAAAAAAATTGATAAAATATATCTTGAATATGGGTAAAACACCTCACTATATATCACACTCAAATGGTAATAAGAACCAGATGAAGGTGAGAGATGACATGATGCAAATGGGATGAGGCTCTTGCCTTTTATAACTAACCCTCACCACTACTACTCCTCTTTCACATGATCAATTAGTGGGGTTGGCTACCCACTACCCACCAGCCATGCCTTCCCCCTTTGATAACTAGAGGGAAAAATCATCATGGAACAAACATCTGCCAACATGGTGTGGGAGGATGAGGGTAGCAGAGAGGAACACACGTAGAGGATGAGATTACCCAAGGCTAATAATATTGAAGTTTAGATACTAATAGGTAGCATCTTTGGTCATGTCTGATCAACTATCTCTACGAATGCTGTAATTTGGATGGTAGTGTGTGATGGTTCGTGTTCCCTTGTGTTTTGGCTAGTTTCTATATAATAAAAAAAAGTGCACAAATAAATATTTTTAGTGGGTAGGAATGAATTTTAACACTTATCATTGAAGTAGTTAATAAATTCAATGGGTCATAGTCTATGCAATAGAAAATCCCATTTCCAGAACAATTCCTAAAAAATGCCTTGATAAAGATGATAATTTGATTGGTATCCATTAAAATCAATGATAAAGGGGATCTTTATCATAAAAAACACTAATAAATGGGGACCCTTTATGAGTGCTTTTTTAACGCTAAAAAATGTGTTCCCTTTATAATGGCTAAAAGGATTTTTTAATGGTGATAAAATGTATACAATATAAAAAACTTTATACAATAAAAAATAGAGTATTGAAATATATAAATATAATTAAATGGATATAGGTATTCCTTAAAATATATTTATATATGTATAAATTATCTTCTTAAATATGATTTATATAATACTAAACATGTATTAAAACTTAAAATATAATAAATTTAGTAAAATCTGGTTGATAAAATAATTAAAATTATTATAAATTAAAAATTTACTAATTAGTATTGAGTAATAGACCTTTAATGTCAGTTTAGTTGTAGAAAAATTTAGAAAATAAATTAATATATTATGTTAAGTTGAAAAAATAGATTGAACTTCAAACGATCACAACTTTTGATCCGGATGTCCATTTGGGATCCATGAGATGTCAAATCAATGTTTTTAAAAATATATACACCATTTTGAGTACGATAGGACTTGAGATATATTTTTTATTATTGAAAAATACTTTAAAGCCCTCCAAAAAAGATTTTTTAGTTCGTATACCCTAATTTTTGAACATTTGATGAAATTTGAGCATCATTTTAGTGGGTACTCATATTTTTTTAGGTGAACACATAATTTATTCCTATGTCTTACTATTTTAAAGATATTACACTTTTTAAGGTTTATATTGTTTACATTATAGTGTTATTTATAAATAGATATATCAATATATATATACATTTGAAAATATTTACATATTAAAATTTAATTGAATAAAAAATTATTTAAACATATTTACAAATAATATGTCATTTTAAATATATTAACCGTATGGAAATAAATAAAATTATAAATTTTATTTAAAATAAAAATTTATCCATTTTATTGACCTTATAATAATTTATGAAAATTTACACACCTATAAAAATTGTGACACCAATCATGTCACTATGGAGTTTATTTTATGTTATTTGGGGTCCTTTTATGTTTTTGAGAGGTTTCAGCCTGAAATATAGAAATTTAGGAGTTTTTATTTTGGAATATAGTTTGGGACCACGATTTATGGTAGACCATATGGTTACCCTTAAGTGGACCTTTGTTTCCCATACGTGCTATAATGGCCCGAACATCTCTGGTCCATTCCTTTGTGAAAATCTAGCGATTGAGGTGTTTTGGGAGGTCAAGGTGACTTATTCCCAACATTTTTTTAAATTTCCAGTTTTGTGAGTAGTTTCATCATTAGGTCGTCTGTCGATAGGTCCTATCAGAAGGTTATCTGTTGGTAGGTCCTTTTAGTAGGTATTCTATCAGTAGTTTCTATCGGTAGGTCCAGTTGGTAGGTTGTTTGTCGGTAGGTCCTCTGTTGGTAGGTCCTCTTGGTAGGTCGTCTATCGGTAGGTCATATCTGTAGGTCATCTTTCCGTAGGTCCTTTCTATAGGTCCTATTGGTAGGTCATCTATTAGTAGTTCTTGTCGATAAGTCTTTTGTCGGTAGGTCCTATCAGCAGGTCATCTTTCGGTAGGTGCTACAGTGTTTCAAGATCAGTCAGTGAGCAGTGTTTCTAGCATCCTACAATTTCACCCCTTTACTATTTTCTTTGACATTAAATTTATTCAACGTCTTGTTTTAAGGGATTTAAGGGTGATTCAAAGCCCATAAATCCTATATTAATTTTTCCTAAGTGTTCATATGCCTTTACTCGGTCAAACCATGTAGTCTTGATAACGTTTTCTTTTAATGGGAAATCTAAACTGTATCTAAATTTCTTCTCTATTTAGATTTTCAAAAGGTGAATATACATTACATTGTGTTATTTATTCTTGTTTTCCTTGGTACAAGACACCCCATACCTTTTTTCCCAAGTATTTGTGTGATTATGGTGTGTAACTTGGATAATTCCTTTCATGTGTTCTTCCTTATGCATGCACAACCCTTGTTTTTGTGCAACTAGGAAGTGTCGATCTATCTTCTATATATGGTATGTTATACCTCCATTATTCTTGGTTAACCCTCAATCTGTTTCCTTTTATTCTTCTTTCATTATTACAGAATGTGATCTCCATGTTTCAAATGGACCTTTCATGGGTGTTGGTTAATGCGGTTGTGCCGCTGTGTCCTCGTGTGCATGCAATCATTGTAGGGGAGGTGGTTGTGATCCATTGTTTTGGCCCATTCTTGTGAAAATAACATTGGAAACCTTTTGGGGTAAGGTATTCCCAACTTCTCTATTCTTTTATGCGAATTCTTAGAGTTACAAATTTTTAGCCATTGGATCACAATGAAATTGAAATTATAAATATTTTAACCAGATTAAAGAATTGGTATCGATCGTATGATGTTTCTTTATACCATGAAAACAGTTTGCCTCTTGATTTTCAAGTTAGCATCATAGCTATGCTTTCTTTGCTTATCATGTCGTTCATGATGGAAATTGATAAAGAATTTAAAGCCGAGATTAATTTTAAATTAATTTTCAAAATATAAAGAGGCATGTTTAATGAATCTGGTTGGTGTTATTATTGTGATTAGTGATAAATAAAAGGGTTGCAATTATGAATGTTTAAATGAATCGGTTAATTCAATATGTAATAAAGGACAGTTTGTGTGATAAAGATAATTCTTTGAAGGGTTATGAGTTAAGCTCTTTCTTTTAAAGGTCGTGCACCTTATTCTTTGGATTTGTGAGTGATCGTTGTGTGTGATGGATGAAATCCTTGTTTAAGGAAAAGATCCCAGTGGCTATGTTGTTTGTTTTCTGCTGCTTGTGTTGTGGTGTGAGCCTAGGATACCTTATCCTGGAGGGATGTAGTGGTATGTGGGGGTAGGGAGGCCTAGTGTTGGTGGGCCCAGTTGATTATTATAGTGGAGAGATGCATCGGTTTATGCCTGTGGGTGTTGGGGAGGACACCGGGGATGATGGAACAGGTTGAATAAAGAATTAATGTTGATATGAAAGTGGTTTTTGTTTAATATGATGTTTATTTATTTGATTTAATTTCCCCAATGATTGAGGCAAATGGACTTTCTTACCCTCCTTCTAAAAGAGGTGAAGATGCGCATGGTATGAAACATGATTTCCATGTTTAGCTTCTTAAGGATGGATGGGCATGCGCTCCATCTCAAGGTGGCAAAGACTCGATGGGTAGTTCATATAGTCACTGTGTTGAGCCCCTTATGTATGTCATATTAGAATTCTTTTCTAGAATAACTGGAATTATGGAAAGGTGATAATGTTGTTAAAAATTATTGAATAAATGATGTTGAACCCATGGGGTTGGAACTTTGTTGTGAATCTAATGAAATGTAATATAGAAATTATAATGGTTAATTAATGGTTAAATAAATAATTAATGTAAATTACAACTTATAAAAAAGGGATAAAGTAATCTAATGTATCTCTTTAAATGGTTTTGTGATTATAGGATACCTAGTCTTAGTAGTGGTATATGGGAGTCTGAGAGATGTCAGCGGCAGTTGAGTATAAGACTTAGTTATGATCAAAGTGTGTTTGGGAGATATATTATATTCTTTACTTTTTCTATTTCTATACACTACTCCACCCTATCAGTTAGGGAAACTGACACCCTAGGTATTATGATTTCTGGGGGGAGGGGGTGTTTTCCCCAACATACTGATGGGAGGATGGATGACTGACTACCCACTTTCACCCTGCTCTCATCTCTTGGAAGTTACTTGTGCTGGTAGGCACGACCGTTAGCTTTCCCCATATATGTTTGTAGAGGGCTGTAATTGTTTCTAGTTATTCACACACATATATTCTGGATATAGTTTCCTATGGACTACTATAGGTGTAACATGTATAGGTTGTGATGGCTTGAGGATCCTTACTCGGTGTATGGGATGTAATGTCTTGAGGTATAATATCCAATGTATGATACACGTTATATGAGCTTTGGTGGCTCTCAGAAACTTCCTGGTTAATTTGGTTACATGTATGTGGTGGTTGTGTTGCATGACATGAATGTTTTGGTGCTTCACCCAGGTGTCTATGAGAGCCTTTTTGGAGAGTGATTCTTAGGACGTACGACGTTGAGGAAAAGTGGCAATCCAGTAGGGAAGTGTTAGCGGGATACCCTTAATATTATTTATTATATTATATACTATTGTATGTAATACTTGATGAGAGTAACCATGGTGAAGCTAGGAAGATAGCATACCTATTTAGGTGATGTGTTTGTTTCACTTGTTGTTCACTATGCTTCCACATGCTTTCTTTAATTTTTCATGATAGGATCCAAGGAGGATTATATTGAGTATAATTTTATACTCACCCTACATATATATAAACTATTTTTCTGGTCACTTGGGGTATTTTGGGGATCAAGATCATTACTACTAGCTTGGGTTGCAGGAGCTCTTCGGGCTTCATGGTCGCTACCATTTTACTTTCTTTTGGTACTCATGGTTTTCCCTTTCAGTTGTAGTAGTTATTGTATGAAATTACATATTTGCAGTTGGGATTTATTTTATATTCTATTCTAAGAAAGATTTGGTTGGTGTCTATCTTATCTCACTCTTTCTCATGTGTTCTCTTTAAATGGTAATGCCTCCAATTTGTGTGTTTACTGTACCCTCGGTTCTAGTCGCCAACTCGGGGTCTTTTGGAGGCATGACTCGGGGGTCATTATCTATCTTCTCACATTACCGTACCAAGAGGGGTACAAATTTTGTGGAGGGGGTTGTGATAGAATGGTATCAGAGGTTTGGTTGAGAGATAGGATGGATTTTGGAGTTAGTCATAGGTGGGTTTCATGGATTGGTAGGGAAACAATGTCAACTAAGTTTATCAAGCACTATAAACACGGGATACCAACTGAGACACGAGTATTTATCACCCCTATGATCTAATGCATGAAACATTTAATTTTATAGTTTCTACTAAAAAAGGTGACACTTGTTGCAGGGTAGATACCTTGGAATGGACCATGCATCATTATTATTTACATCTATATTTTAATGGGTAGACTTTGGGATATGTTAACCTAAAATGATTAAAATAATTAAATTAATTAATTAATGTTGGGTCTTCTTTATTCCAGATTTATGATCTCTAACTATCTGTTCTTTTGTAGGCATGGCTCTAGGTCTACATCCTCATCAGGTTCACACAGAAGATGTTCATCAGGCTGTGTTGTCCAATCACCGCAGAGTGGAGGTTGATGACAACGACACTTGGAGGAGGATAATATAAGAGTTTTAGTGACATAGTCTGCAAAAGTAAGAGAGATATATTTCATATGTATTCACAAATGACTGGTCTTAGGAGGTTGAGACAACTTTCAGTTCGATCCATGTTTGAAAGTAGCACTGGGTGTCATTTTTTGCAATGATTTTGCATAGAGCCGTAAGGTAGTGGTGGTTCTTGTTCCTTGAAGATCACAAGGAGCCAGTAGTCTCATGGGATGAGTTCTGAAAATATTCCAGAGTCAAGTTTCTTTCTTCAGTCATGAAGGTGTCCAGTCACCAGGAGCTTCTTACCCTTCAATAGGGGAGCACTAATGTTTGAGATTTTTTAATCTATTTTAGGAACCTTTTGTGATATGCTTTGAAACTATTTTCTGATGAAGATTCCAGGGTGAGTCATTTTGAGGAGGACTTGAATTCAGATATCCAGTTCTAGGTCACCCCATGTATGATGAAGACATATCTTGTGGTGCTTGTGAGGGTAGAGGTCATTGATAAGACATTATCCAAAAAATAATCATCATGAGAGGGGAGTCATCGGGATTCCTCATGAAGGAAATATGAGGTCTTGTGTTCTCTATTTTTAGGTCATAAGAGTTTCCATTTAGCCAGGGGTAGGTCCTAGCCCTAAGTGTCTCATTTCTTTGGGGTCAGGGGATCTCAAACCTATACTAAGGGAACAAGAATTTTCTTTTAATGTAGAGGCCAAGGTCATCAGCAGTGAGAGGTCCTGACCCTTCAGAGCAGTCATCATGTTCTAGGTGTTCCGCTTCAAGTTCCTCTATTTAGGTAGTTTCATCCATGGTAGCATAAGGGGGTTACACCAGCTTTGGATAAGTAGAGAGCAGATGGGGCAGGAGGGATGCTCCTCATTCTCAGAGAGCAGAGCACGACCATGGTGGTGGTTGTTAGTAGGTACAGAGAGGCCATGGAGCTGGTCATGGTCATCTTCATGGTTTAGATTTTCCAGCACCAGGAGATCCGGACATTGTTTGAGGAACCCTTTTCAATTTTTTCTACTTGGGTGTATTCCTTTTTTGATATAAAAGAAACACACTTCTTCATATCACCTTCCCTTTTCCATGATTTGAGACTATAGGTAGAGAGGATTTTAGTTCCCTCGGTGTTGACTACGCTAGTTGTAAGACGAACTGGCTTGTTTGAATTATGTAGAGACTGCTAGCTACTGCTGGGGAAGAAACACTCTTGGGGATATTCCCTATGTTTATGGATACAACCATATGATGTCATCCTCAACATGTATTGGTTGTATTCAGTGAAAGCTATCATGGATTTATTCAAGAGACAAGTGGTGATCTTTGATGATGATGGAGAACTAGTGGTGTTTGTTGGAGAGAAAGACCCTCAGATGGGTCAGAGGCGTTTTCCATCTTTGTCATACTTGATGGATGAGATGACATTGAGTTTGTCGATGGTTCAGTAGTTGGTGTTTCCTAGGGTCATAGAAGAGTACCCTGATGTCTTTCCATAATAGAATGTATCATTACCCCCTTGAGGATAGATCGAGTTCGGGATCAAGCTATGGCCATGCACATCTCCTATCTCGATGTCCTTGTATAGGATAATGCCTTCTGAGTTGCAGGAGTTGTGTATATAGCTCAATGGTTTGTTACATTATGGTTTTGATCGGTTGAGTGTGTCACCGTGGTGTGCACCAATTTTGTTCTTGAAGAAGGATGATGGAAAAAAAATGTGTCTGTTGATTATCATTTCTTGAGCCAAGTGATAGTGAAGAACTGATATCCTCTTCCATGGATTGATGATTTGTGTGATCAACTGAAGGGTGAAAGTTGTTTCTCAAAGATCGATTTGCGGTCAGGATATCTGTATTGGCCCAAACCTCTCCGGTCCATTCCTTTGGAAAAATATGGTGTTTGAGGTATTCTAGGAGGTCAAGGTGACTTAATCCCAACACTTTTCCAAATTTCTAGTTCTCTGAACAGTGTTTGCAGTTTTGTGAACAGTGTCATTGGTAGGTCCTATCTGTATGACATATGTCAGTAGGTCTTATTGGTAGGTCCTATCAGCAGGTCTTCTATCGGTAGGTCCTATCGGTAGGTCATGTAGGTAGGTCATCTGTTGGTAGGTTGTCTATCGGTAGGTCCTATCAGTAGGTCGTCTATCTGTAGGTCCATTCGGTAGGTCATCTATCTATAGGCCATGTCGGTAGGTCCTGTTAGTGGGTCATCTATTGGTATTTATTTTTGGTAGGTCTTGATGGTAGGTCATGATGGTAGGTGATCTGTTGGTAGGTTTTATAGTGTTTCCAGATCAGTCGGTGAATAGTGTTTCCATCATCCTATAGTTTCTCCCCTTTGACATTTTCTTTGACATTAAACACATTCAAAGCCATGTTTTAAGTGATTTAAGGCCGATTCAAATCCCATAACTCCCATATTAATATTTTCCTAAGGGTTAAAATGCCTTTACTCGGTCAAACCATATATTCTTGATGAGATCCACCTTTAATGGAAAATCTAAACTTTATCTAAACCACTACTCCATTTAGATTTTTAAAAGGTTGAGATACATTCTGCCTTATTATTCTTTCTTGTTTTACTTAGTATGGGACTCACCAAATATTTCATTCCCAAGGATCTGCGCAATTGTGGTGTGAAAATTGGATTTTGTTTTCCCTATAGTTCTTCCTCCTGCATGCACACCCATTATTTTGGTGCAAGAAGGAAGCAGTGATCCATCTCCAATAAAAGGTATGTTGTACCTCTGTTTTTCTTGATTTCTCAATATGTTTCCTCCTATTATCCATTTCATGGTATGGAATTTGATTTACATATTTCTAATGGACCTTTCTTGGGTGTTGGTTGATGTGGTTGTGTCGCAGCATCCTCGGGTGGATGTCGTCGTTGCGGGAGAGGTGATCATGATTCGTTCTGTTGGCCCATTCTCATCAAAGAACATCAGAAAACTTTTGAGGTAGGGGATTTCTATATTATATATTATCTTAAATGCAGTCATAGAGTTACCATGTTTTATCCACTGAATCATAATGAAATTGATATAATAAATATTTGAACTAGATTAAATAATTGGTATCGGCCATATGATGTTTCTTTATACTGTAAAAATAGTTTTCTTCTTGATTTACTAGATTATGTGATAGCTATTATTTATTTGTTTAGCCTATAGTTATTGATGGAAATTGGAAAATAACATAAAGTATTTCTTAATTATAAATTAATTGGATAAAGATAAAGAAGCATTCTTAATGAATCTGGTTGTTGTTGGTGTGCTTGGTGATAAATCAAATGGATGCAGTTATGCATGCTTAAATGAATCAGTTAATTAAATATGGAATAAAGGACCAGTTTTGTGTTAAAGATAATTCGTATATGAGTTATGATTTTCCGTCTCTATTTTAAAAGCCCTACACCTTTTTTTCTTTAGAGTAGTGAGTGCTTGTTGTGTGTAATAGATGAATGCCTTGTTTAGGTCCAAGATCCTAGTTTCTATGTTGTTTGTTTCCTACTTCTTGTGTTGTGGTATGAGCCTGGGATGGATAATAATGGAGGGCTATTGTGGTATGTGGGGTAAGGGAGGCCCAATGGTGGTGGAAGAAATTGATGCTTAGAGTGGAGAGATGCATCAGTTTATGCACGTTGGTGTTGGGGAGAACACCAGGGATGATGGAACGGGTTGAAGCGGTGCTTACCATTGATATGAAAGTGGTTGTTGTTTAATCTAATGTTTGTTTATTTTCTTTAATTTCCCCATTTCTTGAGGTATATGGTCTTGCTTACCCTCCTTCCAAAAGAGGAGAAGATGTGTGGGGTATGCCACATGCTTTTTGTGTTTAGCTTCTTGAGGATGGATGGGTATGAACTCTTGCTATAGGTAGCAATGATCCGATGGATAGTTTATCTACTCATTGTGTTGAGACCCTTGTGTTTGGAAGCTTATAATTCTATTCTAGAATACCTGTAATTAAGGAAAGGTGATAATGCTATTAATAAATGATTGAAAAAATGATGTTGAACCCATGGGGTTGGAACATTGTTCTGATGCTAATGAAATGTAATGTGGAAATTATAATGGTTAATTAATTGTTAAATAATTAATTAACATAAATTGAAACTCATAAAAAGGGATAAATTAATCTAATGTATCTATTTAAATGGTTTTATGCTTATAGGATACCTAGTCTTAACAGTGGAAACTGGGAGTTCGTGAGATGTTAGGTACAGTTGAGTCTAAGAATAGGTTATGCCCAGAGTGTGGTTGTGATCTGTATTATATTATATAATTTTTTGGTTTTATATATTCTAATCAACCCTGTTGGTTAGGGAAACAGACACCCTCGAGATCCTGAGCCCTGGGGGTGTGTTTTCCCCAATATCTCATTGGGAGGATGGATAGCTGACTACCCCCTTTGGCCCCACTCTCTTTTCTTGGTAGTTACTTGTGAGGTTAGGCATGACAATTATATTTCCCCATATATGTGTGCATAGGACTGTAATGGATTGTGGTTATTCACACACATATATTCTAGATATAGTTTCCTACTGACTACAATAGGTGTAACATGTATAGGCTATGATGACTTGAGGATCCTTACTCGGTGTATGGGATATAATGGATTGAGGTATAATACCTGATGTATGATTGATAGCGTTGTCGTGAAATGTAAAATTGATTATGATTTTAAGATTTATTTATAGTCTAGGTAATACCCTAGGTCATCTCTCAAGGATCATTGATAGGTTTTGAGTATGTATTTTTAATAAGAATTACTAAAATAGGGGAGTGGTTTTGAAAATAGATTTAAGTAAATTACTTAATTTAAAGAGTTTAATAGTTGATAAATAAAGGTGTTGAATTAATAATTATGAGAGAAAAATATCATTTCAAGTTCACTACACATCTTGTATAGTTCATTGTTCTGAAAAATATATATGGTTTGATGAAATCCTTTGGTTGAGGGTTGTCAAGATCTCAACTTCCCTCTTTCCTCTTAAACGATGCTCAAAGAACCACCCCTTGACACAACCATTGTGTTGTCAAGGATTGGATATCAATAAAATAGAATAAAGGATACCAAATCATACTGAAATCTTTTATATGTGTGAGAAAAATTGGACTCTTTTCTTGCCCAATCGGAACAACCCATGATTCCCACTTGAAATCTCAACCCAATCAGTGTTGAAATAAAAAGTGTTTCACTTAATTTTAACTATAGAAATGAAATCAGAGAAGAATCATGTCAAGATAAGGAATAAGTAAAATATTTAGCATAAAAATTACACAAAACTAGTAGAATAAAAAGTGTTGGAACTCCCTCCCAAGTGTGTGTAGCTCCCTTGAAATGATCTTCCATCGTTTAGCTCGACATCAGGAGGAGGAAGAAGATCGGGTGGAACTTCCTCTTCATCCTTGATTACACTATGAGGATAGGGTACTCGAGAAATCCTTAGATTATGAGAGGGATTATTTGGGTCTCCAAAATACCAGAGCTTTGCCTCCTGGCTGAACTTACAAATGGGGAGCCCAAGATTCCATTTTATAGGAAAATGAGAAGGTAGTTTTGAGAACACAGATTTCTTAAAACCAATTGTCACATGAGTTTCAACCTCTAGATAGAATTATATCGATTTTTAGAAAATAAAAAATATGTATCCCCACTTATTTTATGTCTCCACCGAATGTTTGGCACAATTTGGACACCTAAAGCCCGATATATAGACAGATCACATCACACAACTTTTGACTTCATGTAGATGTGGGGTTATAGACAGATCAGGTTGGTTGGGAAACCAGATAGCCAAATGAGTATTTTGTTTCATCATATGAAATGTATCCTAATGAATTTTGGACCATCCCAAAAAATTTCATCCCATTTGAATATATGGTTCAGAAGCAGTTCGTGGATGAGTCCACCGGTGTGCATGGATTTTGCGCAGTTTGGCCCATTTTTCTTGGACATCATCATGAGCCATCCAAATCACCTCCTACTGAAATGGAATCATCAAAACAAGTACAATTACCCTATTGAACAATGATAAAAAAATAAATGATTCAAACATGGAATGAAACTTTTCATTATTTTTATTATTTTCAATGTAAAACAAGTTTAGCACAGTGGTGTAAAGGTGAAAATTACACAGTGAATCATGGTACGATCACACCCCCACAGCTAAGCATTTCACTCCTGGGAAAAGTCACATATCCAAATAAAATGATGCATATATATATTCCCAACATCATGAATATTTAAAATTGGATGAAATTTTAATTCCTTAAAGTAATGTGATTAATGCACGAACCACACCAAGGAGTTTTTCCTAATGAAAATGGAAAAAGATGTCTCATAAATCATATCAAAATGAAATTAAAAGAGATTCATGACACCAATATGAGCAAGGAATTAAAAATTAAATGATTCCACTAACTCTCCAGGTGTGTGTGTGTGAAAACCATTTCATGCTATTCTTTCCACTTTCTTTCCAATAAATATAGGTTATTTTAACATTATTCAGCATTAAATGATTTTTTTCACTAAACCTATCCTACATCATTGCAATCATATTTCAAGACCCACTCACTTAAGCATTCCCAAAAGTCAAACCATAAGATCCCAACCTAGATATCCCAATATGTTACACATTTCATCACTCCCCTCATTTATTTATTTTTTATTATTTTTTTTAGAAGTTGCATTGGGAACAAATCTCACACTCATCTCCCAATCCTTGTTTGATCTCCTCATGAAACTAATTTCAATAGTTATAACAAGATCAAAGGTAATGGAGGAGTGGTTTTTGACCTTCCAAAGAAACAATCCAATCAGTTTTTTTGAGGGCGTACAACAATCGGACATTTGGACCACACACATAAGTCAATCTGGTATAGTAATGAAATAGATCAGATAAGGAATGAACGTATGGAAATATCATTTAAAGCTAAAAAATATTAACCTACCATATATTTACCTTGAATTAAGAATGAAATAATCACACTTTATGGTTTGGTGAAAAAATTTGAGTAGATATTAGTGACACAATTTTCCCAAAAACTACTCACACAAGGGGAATCAATCATCTCAAATGTTTCACAGTGATACAACCATTTATATCATTGAAAGAAAACCAATTCACTAAAAATTACTCCCTGATGTTAAATTCATATAGATTTTATTTTTCACATTCATTATGGTATTTTTACATTCCCCCCTTTATGGTCACTGAATCATGGAACTTTGAAATTTTTGATGGGGACAAATGAAAATACCATAAAGAAGGAAAAAAAGAGAAGAAAGGAGAAAGACAATGGAAATCCTAATGAACCCAGGAAGATGGGGAAAAGTGAAAATACCATAAAGAAGGAGAAAAGGAGAAGAAAGAAAGAAAAAAATGGTGAAAATTCCTAACTAACCCAGGAATGTACCAATCCCCCCACACCTAGAATGTGTAGTGTCCTCACTGTAATAATTGAGAATATGAGAAGGAAGGATAAAACCTGGTGTATTTCACTAGTATATTGCTTATGGAACATGGAGTTCCTCCATTTGGAACTATGGAAGGGATTCATAGAAATGCTTCAGTTGCTACCCATTTACAGTGAAGGTTTGCTTGGTTTCATCATTTTGAACCTGAACAACACCAAATGGAGATAAATTAATAATAGTTTATGGGCCAAACCAGCGAGAACGAAGCTTAACTAGAGGAAAATTAATCCTTGAATTATAAAGAAGGACCTTCTAACCAATGTGAAACTAATGATAAAGGAGTATATGGTTGTGGTAAGCCTTGGTACGCTCCTTATAAATTCTGGAGTTCTCATATGCATCTCTTATCATTTCTTCTAGCTCCTGAATCTGTAACATCCTTTGAGAACCTACTCTAGAATGATTAGAATTTCATTGTTTGATGGCACAGTAGGCCCAATGCTCAATCTCAACAAGGGGGTGACAACTCTTTCTAAACACAATACAATAGGGTGACATTCCAATGGATGTTTTGAAATCAGTATGGTAGGCCCATAATGAATCATCAAGTTGAAGACACCAATATTTTCTATTGGGTTGAACCATTTTTTCAAGAATCTGTTTTACCTCTCTATTTGACACCTCAGCTTGACCATTGGTCTGTGGGTGATATGCAGTAGACACTCTATGACTGAACCCATACCGACACAAAAGTGATTGCATTTTTTGGTTGTATAAATGAGAACCTAGGTCACTAACGATGAACCTAGGTAATATAAACCTACAAAAGATATGAGTTCTAAAAAATTCCACAACTGTTTTGGAATCATCTTTCCTTGTAGCTTGAGTCTCTACCCATTTTGACACATAATTGACCACCAGAATAATGTACATGTTTCCAAAGTAATTTGGAAAGAGACCCATAAAGTCAATTCCCCAAACATATAAAATTTCATGAAAGAGCAACGGTTGTGGTGGAATTTTATTTCTTTTAGATACATTCCCCATTCTTTGACAATGAGGTCAGGATTTGAAAAAATCATGGGCATCCCAAAAAATTATTGGCCAAAAGAGACCAGAATCAAGGACCTTGCGAGCAGTCCGTTGGGGACTAAAGTATCCCCCATAAGCAAGAGTGTGACATAATCTAAAGAAAGACTGAAACTCACTATTTAAGACACAACACCTAAGGAATTGATCACTACATATGTTCCATAAGTAGGGATCATACCAAATGTACCAATGAGACTCATGTTTTAGATGACTAGCTTGGTTTTTGTTGAAATCAGTATGAATGCAAGATGTTACCAAATAATTTACAATTTCAGAATACCAAGGAATAACATCTTTCACTTGGTACAATTTCTCGTCAGGAAACATGTAATTAATGGGAATACAGGGGGATGAGTTAATTTTCAAGGATGGGAGGATCCTTTTGATATGGTCAGCCACCAAATTATTTTCTCCTTTTTATATCTAATTTCTAGATTAAATTCTTGAAGTAGGATCATCCAGTGAATGAGACGTGGTTTGGCTTCCGGTTTCATAAGGAGATACCAGAGGGCTACAGGGTATGAGAACACAACGACTTTGGTACCTAAAAGATACGACCTGAATTTATCCTAGGAAAAAAATATAATGAAATTATTTTCAATTGTGGTGTAGTTTTCTTGGGAAGGGTCCAATGTACGTGAGGCATAGGATATGATATGTGGAGATCGATCAATTCTTTGTGATAAGACTACCGCAACTGCATAGTTAGAGGCATCACACATGAGTTCAAATGGTAAATCCCATCGAGGTGTTTGGATTACTGGTGGTGACGTGAGACTCCATTTTGAATTATTAAAAGCTTCCTCACATTCATTATCAAAAACAAATTCATTTTCTATTTGGAGTAATCATAAGAGGGGGGTGAAATTTTACTAAATTCATGAATGAAACGACGGTAAAATCCAACATGACCTAGGAAATACCACACGTCCCATACATTTTTGGGGAATGGTAAGGAATAAATGACATCCAATTTTGATTTATCTACTTGGATACCATCCCTATAAATGACATTCCCCAAAACTATACCTTGTCTCACCATGAAATGACATTTCTCATAATTTAATACAAGATTATTTTCAATAAATTGACGTAGGACTAGACCAAAACTACTCAAACATTCATCAAAAGAGAAGCCATAAATAGTGAAATCATCCATGAAAACTTCCATGTAATTATCTAGGTAATCTAAAAAAATACTAACCATGCATCACTAGAAAGTACCTTGAGCATTGCACAGACAAAATGGAATCCACCTATATGAAAATGTGCCAAAGGGGCAAGTGAAGGTTGTATTTTCTTGATCCTCAGGCGAAATATGGATCTAAAAGTATCCAGAATACCCATAAAGGAAACAGTAGTGGGACTTACCCTCTATCCTCTCTAGAATTTGGTCAATGAATGGAAAAGGGAAATGGTTATTCCTAGTGTGTTGGTTTAGTCAGCGATAATATATACAGACACGCCAAATTTTCTACACACGAGTTGGAATGATTTCATTGTTTTAATTTTTGATTACTATAAGGCCAGTATTTTTAGGAACTACTTGAATAGGATTGACCCATTGGCTGTTAGAAATGGGGTAAATGATTCCAGTAGCCAATAATTTTGTTACCTCATTTTTTACAACTTCTAGGAGGTTTGGGTTTAGTCGACGTTGTGGCTGCCTCACTAGTTTAGCCTCATAATTTAATAAAATATGATGTGTTCAAATTTATGGGATAATACCAGGAATGTCATCAATTTACCATCACAAAGGTTGTTTATACTCCATCAAAAGTTCAAGAAGTCACAATTCATGATCAGGAGGGAGTGAACTAGCAATGATGGAATGAAACTTGTTTCTATTCTCAAGATATGAATATTTTAAATCTTGAGGAAATTGTTTCAGTTCCAATTTAGGTGTATTTGGGATTTATTGGAGTGTGTTTGAAAGTGAGAGGTCATTTATCTCATCTAAATTCTAAATGGTATCATCCTCAATAGAGGAATGATCTTTTACAAGCTTAGCAGTATCATCGATGGTCAGTGGATCCTCAGTGTTCAAGAAATCATCAATTAATAAATATGCATGAAATTTTTATAATCCACTACAACAATCATTGCATGACTAATTTCCTAGAATTTAAATCAATGAAGAAAACTCAAAAATGGGATTGGGGGAAAGAAAAGTAGTTTTTTCAGGGGTAGGGAGTACATCAATTGAATTAACAGTGGGAGAGGAATGTTCTTCTAAGGGGTGCTTCATGGAAAAAAGGATGTTGAAATGGACTATGTCACCACCAAATTCCATAGATAATGTACCATTAGGGACATTAATTATGGTTTTGGCACTTTTTAAGAAGGGTATCTATAATATAATCGGGGCATGTCCATTCATCCTATCATCCTCCATTTTAAGCACATAAAAGTCAGCAGGAAAAATTAAATTTTGGACCCTCACAAGAAAATCCTCTAACACACCAGAGTTTGTGTTGTACTCTGGTTAGCCAGTTGAACAATAATTCTAGTGATATTCAGTTACCCTACCTACAATTTAGAGTAAATAGAGTGAAGCACCACATTTATAGAAGCACATAAATCAAGCATAGAATTAGAAAAAGAATACTCTCCTATGGTGCACGAAATTGAGAATGTTCCAGGATCATTGTACTTAGTGGGAAGTGATGGATCTATCAATTCTGAAATATTCCTCCCCAAGCTCACTTTTTCATCACCTCTAGGTCACCTTTGGTGTGCACACATCTCCTTTAGAAACTTGACGTACCGTGGAATTTGCTTCACAACATCAATTAATGGGATGTTAACCTGCACTTTCTTGAAAATTTCTAATATTTCCTTATCAAGTTCAGTTTACTTTTGTTTTCTTCATTGGGTGGCCCTTTGAGGAAATGGACTAGGAATGGTTGGGATGTATGACTCATCAATATACACACTACTTCCTTTGGAAGGGATCCTTTTAGGACAAGATTCCTCAACATTTGGAACATTTTTAATGGTTGGGATGGAGGTTTCCTTTGGAGGGGATGACTCTAATGGAGGATTCATCTTACTTTCTAGTTTTTTTCCACTCCTAAGGGTGATAGAACTAACATTTCCTTTATCCCTAGGGTTAACTACTGGTTGATAGGGAAGTTTACCTGACCCATGACTTTGAATTTCACCCACTAAGTTATCTAGATAGCCTAATTGGAGTTTGAGGTATTTTATGGCTGCCTGAGTGGCCTTTTGGAATTGGATATTATTGGAAACCATTTGTTTCATCATATCTTCTTGGCTAGGATCGGGTTTTGGTGGGGTTTGTTGGAAAGACCTTTGGGGTGGTTGAGGATTTCTGGGTGGTGGGGGGGGATGACTATTCTTCCCCGGTTGGTTCCATTGTTGTTGAGGTTGGTTTGAATATCCCCTTACCTATAGTCTTGGTTCTCCTTCCACCTAGGGTTGGATGGATAGAAATGTTCTTTACTAAAGGTGTGGTTATAGGGGAAGCCTAGAAATATATCCTCATAACTCTTAGATGTTCCCCTTAATTGAGGACATTGGTCGGAGTAGTGGGTGTTAGAAGAACATATATCACAATGGATGGGAGGAGGAGATTGGGACTTTCCTTGGGAAATAGAAATTTGTCGAAGAAGGGTACTTACCTCTTCGAACTTTTTGTCCAACTTCTTCTTGAATTCAGTACTTTGCACCTCATGGACACCTCGAATTGGTACATTGGACCCTGAACAAAATTGTTGTGTGTTTTTCACCATGTTATCAATTAGGGTTCTTGCAGCTATTGGGGTCTTATCAACTAGCGCACCACCTACAGCAGTATCGATCATATTTTGATCAATAAGGATTAATCCTTTATAAAAATATTGAATTAAAAGTTGATCACTTATTTGGTGGTGTGGAAAACTTGAACATAACCTTTTAAAGCATTCCCAGTATTCATGTAATGTTTCCCCTTGAGATTTTCTTATCACGTAGATTTCATTCCTTATTGTTGCAGTTCAAGAGGCTGGGAAAAAAATTTCAAGAAAAAGGTGTTTCATGTCCGCCCAACCACTTATTGGGGAATTAACATAATATAACCAATATTTTTCTATATCTTCTAAAGAAAAGGGGAATTCTCTAAGATTTACTTGTTCTTCATCCACATTTGCAGGTTTTAATGTATAACACACAATATGAAATTCTTTTAAATGCTTGTGTGGATCCTCTCCTGGTATTCCATGGAATCTTGTTAATAGATGAATTAAACCAGATTTTAGTTCAAAATTGGGCACCTCGGCTTGTAATTGAATATAGGTGGGTGGGATATCAACATCAAGCATGGTTATTTATTTTAGAGTTCAATTGTTTTCATCCATGTTATTCACATTAATTTCAATTTTAATGTGGGTTTCCAAAGAAGAAGAAGAAGGATCAAGATGAGTGTTGATGTTTTGTGCGTCCTCCTTCACATGATTCTATTGTGTATATCGGGGTTGCTGATGTAGGATCCTCTCTGGTTCGGGTTTGAAAGGTTGTAAGTCTCCCTGAGTAGAATGCATCATATACAAAACCTACACAAGAAAAAAATTAGAACACAAAAATAAATGTAAAGGTAGAAGATAAAACAAACAATCATTCACAAAATTTGCAAAGAAAATTATCAAAAACATGCACTAAAACCAAAGCGATCCCCAGAAACGGTGCCAAAATTTGACAGCACTGTCACGACACGTCAAATTGATTATGATTTTAAGATTGATTTATAGTCTTGGGAAGACCCTATGTCATCTCTCAAGGATATTTGATAGGTTTTGAGTACATATTTTTAATAAGAATTACTAAAAGAGGGTAGTGGTTCTAAAAACATATTTAAGTAAATTACATAATTTAAAGAGTTTAATATTTAATAAATAAAGGTGGTGAATTAATAATTATGAGAGAATAAGATCATTTCAATTTTACTACACATCTTGGATAGTTCATTGTTCTAAAAAATACACATGGTTTAATGGAATCCTTTGGTTGAGGGTTGTCAAGATCTCAACATCCCTCTTGCCTCTTAAACGATGCTCAAAGAACCACCCCGTGACACAAAAATCGTGTTTTCAAGGTTTGGTTAGCAATCATAGATAATAATGGATACCAAAGCATTCTGAAAACTTTTGTATGTGTGAGATAAATAGGACTCTTGTCTTGTCCAATCAGAACAACCCAAGATTCCCACTTGAAATCTCAACCCAATCGGTGTTGAAATAAAAAGTGTTTCACTTGATTTTAATAATAGAAATGAAATTAGAGAAGAATCATGTTAAGATAAGAAATAAGTAAAATATTTAGCATACAAATTACACAAAACCAGTAGAAGAAAAAGTGTTGGAACGCCCTCTGAAGTGTGTATAGCTCCCTCAAAATGATCATCCACCGTTTAGCTTGACAGATTTATCTATATTTTTAGAAAATAACAAAGTTTTAGACCCAACTCTTGGATGTCTCCACTGAATGTTTGGCACAATTTTGACTTATATTTCCCGAGATATGGACAGATCACAACAGACCACTTTTGACTTCATGTAGATGTGGTGTGATGGATAGATCAGGTCGGTTGGTAAATAAGATTGCCGAATGGGTCTTGCGTTTCTTCATATGAAATGTATCCCAATGAAATTTGGACCAGACCAAAAAATTTCAGCCCATTTGGATGCAAGGTTCAGGAGAAGTGTGTGAATGAGTCCATTGGTGTGCATAGATCTTTCGCAGTTTGGCCAATTTTTCTTGGACATCATCATGGGCCCTCCAAATCACCTCCTCCTGCAATGGAATCATCAAAAAAAGTAACATTACCCTTTTTAACACTGGTAAACAAAAAATAAATGATTAAAACATGGAATTAAACTTGTCATTATTTTTATAAATTTCAATATAAAACATGTTTAGCACAGTGGTGTAAAGGTGAAAATTACACAGTGAATCGTTGTACGATCAATGATACGTGTTGTGTGAGATTTAGTGGCTCCCAGAAATAACCTAGTTACTTTGGTTACATGGATTTGGTGGTTGTTTTTCATGAGTTGAATGTTGTGGTGCTTCACCTAGGTGTCTTCGGGAAATCCTTTTTGGAGAGATATGCTTAGGATGTGTGATGTTGGAGAAAAGCGACAATCCAGCAGGGAGGTGGAAGCGGGGTACCCTTCATATTTTTTAATATATTATATACACTTGTATAAAATAATTGGTGAGAGTATCCATGGTGTTTCTGAGAACATATCATACCCGTTTAGGTGATGAGTTAGTTTCACTTGTTGTTTACTATGATTTAGCATGCTTTATTTACTTTTTCATGAGAGTCTCTAAGGTGGATCCTACAGAGTATACTGTTATACTCACCCTATGTATATATAAACTATTTTTTAGGTCACTTGGAGCAGGTTGGGGATCAGGCAGGTTACTACTAACTTGGGGTTGCAGGGGCTATTCGGGCTTTATGATTTCTGTCGTTTTACTTTCTTTTGGTACTCACAGTTTTCCCTTTCAATTTTAGTAGTTATTTCATGAAATTAGATATGTGTACTTGATATTTATATTATATTGTATTCTTAGAAAGATTTTTTTGGTATATATCTTATCTCTCTCTTTCACAAGTGTTCTCTTTAAAGGGTAATTCCTCCCATTTGTGTGTTTACTATACCCTTGTTTCTAGTTTCCAATCCGGGGTCGACTGGAGGTGGGACTCGGGGGGTCATTATCTATCATCTCACATTTCCAGACTAGGAGGGGAACACTTTTTGGAGATGGGTCATTAAATAATTGTTTTAGAGGTATTATTGAGGGATATAACATAGTTTGGAGTTAGGCACAAGTGAGGTTGCATAGGTTGGTTGTAAAACCATGTCAGCTAAGTTTAGAAAGCACTGTAAGACTGGGAGACTAGCTGAGACATGGGAATTTAGGCCCCCCTATGATCTAATGAATGGACCATTAAGTTTATAGTGGATACTAAACAAGGTGAAAATTTTCTAAGTTTAGAGACCTTGTAATGGATCATGAACCATTCTTATTTGTGACTTTATTTGAATGGGTAGACCTTAGGATAGGTTAACCTAAAATTAATAAAATAAAATAATTAATTAATTAATTTTGAGTCTTTCATATTCTAGTTTTAGAAGCTATAAATATTTTTTGTTTTGAATGTATGGATATAGGTCAACGTCCTCATCAAGTTCACGCAGAAGATATTCAATAGGCTATGCCATCCAATCTCCATAGAGTAGAGGTTGGTGAGAATGACACTTGGAGGAGGACACTTCAAGAGTTTTAGAACCAATGCTTGAAGAAGTATGAGTGATCCATTTTAGATGAAATAATGGAAGACAAGTTGGAGTAGGTTGAGATAGATTTCAGTTTGATCTATGCTCAGAAGGAGAACTGGTTGTTGTTGGTTATGAAAATTTTGTGTGGAGAAGCAAGGAAGTGGTGGTTATTATTCCTCAGAGATCGCAAGGAGTCAGTAATATCATGGGAGGAGTTATGAAACCAGTTTAGAGTTGAGTTTCATTCTTTGAGAATGAAGGTTTTTAATCGCCAGGATCTACTTAACCTTATAAAGGGGAGCTCTAGTGTGTGAGATTTTGTAATCCATTTTAGGAACCTTTTTTGATATGCTTTGGACCTATTTCTAGATAAGGATGTCAGGGAAAGGCATTTTGAGGAGCCATTGCATCTGGAGATCCATCCCTAGATCACCCCGTTAATTCTAAAGACATATCTTTAGGTGCTGGTGAGGACATAGGTCATCGAGAGGACATTATCTAGAACCAGATCATCACAAGATGGGATTCATTAGGATTCCTCATTAATTAGAGTTGTGGTCTGGGGTTCCCGATTTTTAGGGCAGAAGAGTTTCTGTTTAGTCGTGGGTGGGTCCCAACCCTCAGTGTCTCATTTCTCCAGGGGAAGTGGATCACAAAACTTTTTCAAGGGATCATGAATTTTTTCATGTGGAGTCTGAGGTCATCAATAGGGACAATGCTCGAATTTTTAGAGCGGTCAACATTTACTAGGTGATCCGCTTCAAGTTCCTCTGTTGAGGCAGTTTCAGCCGAGGCAGCAGAAGGTGGTCACAAAAGTTTTGGATCAGTAGATAGTTGATGGGGAAGGTAGTGGATACCCACAAGATTCTCCCCATCCTCAGAGAGTAGAGCATGAATTTTGTGGTGGTTTTCAGTAGGGCTAGAGAGGCCATGGAGATGGTCATGGTTAGCTTTATGCTTTAGCGTTTCCAGCACCGGGTGAGCCAGACATCGTTCGAGGTACCATTTTCTTGTTCTATAATTGAGTGTATGACATATTTGATTCATTAGTGACATAATTTTTTATTTAAGCTACACTTTTACATTATTTATGACTTGAGGTAGAGAGGCTTCCAGTTTCCTTGGTGTTGACTACGCCAGTTGGAGGCCAAACTAACTTGTTTGATGTATGTAGAGATTGTGAGCTAGTGCTGGGGCAGTAATGCTATTAGGAAAATTTCCTATGTTTATAGATAAAACCATACAATGTAATACATTCCATGGATTGGTTATATTTGGTGCAGGATATCATGGATTGCTTTAGGAGATAGGTGGTGTTCTTCGATGCCGATGGAGAACCAACGGTGTTTGTTGGTGAGTGAGACCCCCAGATGGTCCAGAGGCACATTCCATCCTTTTCATCCATAATGGTTGAGCTGATGTTGATTTAAGAATAGGTTCATTAGTTTTTTCTTCATAGGGTCATTGAAGAGTACCCTAATGTATTTCTATAATATGTTGTAGCATTACCGCCTTGATGAGAGATCGAGTTTAGGGTCGAGCTACATCTTGGTGCGTCTCCTATATCGATTTATATATATTGTATATAATCTTTTTAATTTTAGGATCTACGTATATAGATCAATGGTCTGTTGTAGTGCGGTTTTGTTTGGATGAGTTTGTCACCGTGGGTTGCGCCAGTTTTTTTCATGAAGAAGGCTGACGACAGTTTATGGTTGGGTGTCGATTATCGTCACTTGAACCAAGTGAAAGTGAATAACTTCTATCCTATTCCAAATATTGATGATTTTTTCAATCAAATTAAGGGTAAAATTTGGTTCTTAAAGATCGATTTGTTGTCAGGATATCATCAGATGTGTGTGAATGATGGGTATATTCATAGGACTGCCTTTCGTTGTGGTGATGGGAATTATGAGTTAATTGTGATTCAATTTGGTGTTATGAATTCCAAAGATGTGTTCATGGGGTTGACAAACGTTTTGTTCTGTGAGTTTCTGGATATGTTTGTGGCGGTCTTCATCAACAAAATCCTTGTGTACTCTGCATCTGAGTAGGAGCATGCAGAGAATATGCATTCCGTTTAGGGAGTCCTTTGTCGACATCATCTATTTGGGAAGTTGTCGAAGTGTGAGTTTTAGGCTCAAGAATTCCATTTCTTGGTGCATGTTGTATCCTAGTAGGGATTATCTAAGGATACATTAAATATAGAATCAGTTTTGTTGTGGGAATCCCCCAAGATAGTGGAATAGGTGAGAAGTTTCATTGGTCTTATTGAATATTATAGGAGGTTCATAGACAATTTCTCTTAGGTTACGATGAATCTGACAACATTGACTAGAAAGGATCATGCATTCATATAGAATGATCATTATTAGGAATCTTTTGAGTATATGAAGGAGAAGTTGGTCAGTGGTCCAGTTCATTTTCTTCCAATAGAAGGAGTTCATTTTGAGGTTTTCAATGATGTTTCATGTCTAAGGTTAGGTTTTTTTCTAATGTAGAAGAGATCAGTTGTTTCATTTGGGTTTCAGTAGTTACATCCCCATGAGCATAACTATGACACCTGTAATCATGATTTGGAATCAATGGTGTTTTCCCTAATGTTGTGGAGACATTATCTTATCAGAGAGTGCTTTGTGGTCTTCAATGATCATAAAATCCTGAGGTATGTTATCTCTTAGCATGACGTGGACATGTGAAAGAATCTATGGATAGAGTTCATATATGACTATGACTTCAAAATCTCATATACACCTAGTAAGGGGAATGTTGTAGCTGATGTGCTAAGAAATAAGTCATTTAGTGATGAAATTCATGAATTAGGTGATTCCTAGTGAGTAATGGATAAAAGATTACAATAAATCTAGATATGGCAGAAGTTGGGGGAAGATGTTTCCTTTTTTAGATAATAGTGCAGTTATCTTTGGTGCAGTAGGTGGAAGATTCCCAGTTGGGGGATCTTGAGGTAGAGTTCGGGGGAGACCGAATTTTTTATGGAGAGGCCCCTGATGGCTGGTCTGAGGATTAACAACATCGTGTGTTGTTTTAGGGGAGACTTGTCATTCTTTTGGTAATGTGTGAGATGGTTCTCATGTAGTTTTATAGTTCCCCATTAGCGGTACATCATGGTGTGCCAAATATTTACCAAGCTTTGAGGAGACAGTTTTGGTGGCCTGGGTTGAAGCGTGTAGTCACAGAGTTTGTGTCTCGATGTTTGGTGTGTCAGAAGGTGAAGGTCGAGCCCCGTGATCCAGGTGGGTTGGTCTAGCTATTAGAAGTTCCTCAGTGGAAGTGGGAGGACATATCGATTTACTAGTTTATCTTTATCTTAGGGATTTTATGATTCTATATGGGTATTTGTGGATCATTTGAAAAAATCATCCCACTTCATAGAAATAAATAAGTCGAGGTCAATTGAGTTTTTGTCAAGGAAATATCTGTAGGAGGTGGTGAGACTCCACAGGGTCCCTAGGAAGACCACTTTTTTTATCGAGATCCTTATTTTAACTATAGGGTGTGGAGAGGTCTCTAGAATTATTTTGGTTCTCATCTATGCCTTAACACTACTTTTCATCTGCAGACGAACGATCAGATAGAGAAAACCATCTAGACTATTGATAACATGGTGTGCTCTTTTGTTTAGTATTTTGGAGGGTTGTGGATAAGTAACATAACCTTAGTAGAGTTCTATTATAATAATAGTTTTCACTCCACCATCAGTATGGAATAGTTTTAACCCTTATATGGACGACCTTTCCATTCTTAATTGTGCTGAACTGGTGTCAGAGAGTCAGTAATTCTCAGGCCAGAACTAGTACAAAATATGGCAGAGATGGTTTAGGTGATTCATGAGAGGATGAAGGTAGTGCATGATCATCAGATGTCCTATGAAAATCATAGGATGATACCTTTGGAGTTTGACTTTGGGGATCATGTGTTTTTTAAGGTGACTCCCTATCATGGGTAGTAAAGTTTTGGTCGTGGGAGTAAGATTTCTCCTGGTTTGTTGGGCCTTTAGAGGTGTTAGATCATGTTGGAGTCATGGTTTTTTAGGTAGAAATTCCCATGAAGATGAGCATGATACATGATGTTTTTCACATGTCACAGCTTCATTGTTATCTTCATGAAGACTCTCACATCATTTATTGGAGAGAGATCAATGTTGATGATGATGCGACCTTTGAGGAGAAACCTGTAGAGATATAGGATCACATGGATAAGGTGTTATGTGGGTGTGATATTTCATTGGATTGTGTCTTGTGGTAGAATGATGTCCTTGATGAGAGTACCTGGGAACATGAGTTGCAGATACGCTCTTAGTACCCTGAGTTGTTTGTTGTTTATCTCTTTTTTTGTAATGATGTTCGTTTTGTGGTCATAGAATATTTCTGTTTATGAGATGGATTTCTCTTGTTAGTATTGTGGTTTACTCTCTTTTGAAAGGTATATTCTATGGGAGTGTCTTGGAGTTGGTTAAGGTGTTTTTTTAGCATTACACTTGTTCCTCTAGTGAGGTGGTTGAGCTCCTTTGGTGGAAATAGCCTTTAGAGATATCTCAAAGGGTGGTTGTTCATACCGCTTTTATATATCTTCTCTGAGTTGGCTTTGTATTCTTGAGGATGACAATGTTTTGAGAGGTATCTGATGTAATTTTTTGGACCTCGTCAGCTATTACTTTGTGAAAATATTGTGTTTAAGGTGTTATGGGAGGTCAAGGTGACTTATTCACAACACGTTTTTTCATATTTCTAGTTATGTGAATAGTGTTTCCATTTTGTGAACAGTGTAATCAGTAGGTTGTCTGTTGGTAGGTATTTTTGGTATGTCATCTATCAATAGGTTCTTTCTATAGGTCATGTTAGTAGGTATTCATTTTCTAGGTCATGTCGGTAGTTCATGTCGATAGGTCATCTGTCCGTAGGTCATCTGTTGATAGGTCATCTGTCGGTAGGTCCTATCAGTAGGTCGTCTATGAGTAGGTCATCTGTTGGTAGGTCAATTCGATAGGTCTTCTATCGGTAGGTCCTATCAGTAGGTCATCTATTGATAGGTCATCTGTCGGTAGGTCCTGTCCGTAGGTCTTCTATCAGTAGGTCATCTGTTGGTAGGTCAATTCGATAGGTCTTCTATCGGTAGGTCCTATCAGTAGGTCATGTTAGTAGGTCATCAATTGGCAGGTCCTGTCATTAGGTCATCTGTCGGTAGTTCCTATCGGTAGGTCCTGTCAGTAGGTCATCTATTGGTAGGCGCTACAGTATTTCCAGATTAGTCGGTGAACAGTGTTTCCAGTATCCTATAGTTTATTCCCTTTGATTTTAAACAAATTTAAAGTCTTTTTAAGGGATTTAAGGCCAATTAAAAGCCCATAAATCCTATCTTAATTTTTTCTAAGTGTTTATATGCCTTTACTTGGTCAAACCACGCAGTCATGACAAGATACTCCTTTAATGAAAAATCTATATTGTATCTAAAAAGATGCCCCATTTTGATTTTCAAAAGGTCAAGATACATTTTACCTTGTTCCACCTTCTTGTTTTAAATGGTATGGGATGACCCAAACCTTTCATTCCCAAGGATTTTTGTGATTGTGGTGTGGACCTTGGATCTTGTTTTCCCTAGATTCTTCCTCCTGTATACACACCCCCTATTTTGGTGCAACCAGGAAGTGTCAATCTTTCTTCAATATAAGTTATGTTATACCTCTTTCCTTCTGGGTTCCTTGATATATTTCCTCGCATTCTCCTTGAAGTTTTATGGAATATGATCTCAATGTTTCTAATATACCTTTCTTGGGTTTAGGTTGATGTAATTGTGCTGAAACATCCTCAAGTGGATGCAACCATTGCGGGAGAGGTGATCGTGATCCATTGTGTTGTCCTGTTCTCATGAAAATAACATCAGAAACCTTTTCAGGTAAGGGATTCATAGATTATATATTATTTTACATGAACTCATAGATTTATCATGTTTTATACAATGGATAAAAGTGAAATTGACATAATAAATATTTTAACCAGATAAAGAATTTGTTTTGATTGTATGATGTTTCCTTATACCGTGAAAATGGTTTGTCTCTTGTTTTTCTAGATAGTGTGATAGCTATGTTTTTTTGTTTAGAATATCGTTCTTGATGAAAATTATAAAATTATGTAAATCCATAATTAATTATAAATTAATTTTATATAGATAAAGAGGCATGTTTAATTAATTTGGTTATTGTTGTTGTGCTTAGTGATAAATCAAATGAATACAATTATAAATGTTCAAATTAATTTGTTAATTAGATTTGGAATAAAGGTCCAGTTGTGTGATAAAGATAATTTCCTGAAGAGTTATGAATTACCCTCTTTCTTTTAATGTCCATGATCATTATTCTTTGGATATGTGAGTGCTCATTTTGTGTGATGGATGAATTCCTTGTTTAGGTCCAAGAGCCCATTTGCTATGTTTTTTGTTTCTAGTTGCTTGTGTTTTGGTGTGAACCTCAGATTCCTTAGCCTGGAGGACTATTGTGGTATGATAGGGCAGGGAGGCCTAGTGGTGGTGGTAGTAGTTGACACCTAGTGTGGATAGATGCATCCATTTATGCATGTGGATGTTGGGGAGGACACTAGGGATGATGGAACATGTTGAATACGGGCTTACCATTTATATGAAAGTGGTTGTTGTTGAATATGATGTTTGTTTATTTTATTTAATTTCTCCACTACTTGAGGAAAATGGTCTTGACTACCCT